>CM038361.1:26128350-27362465 GCA_021464625.1 Proterorhinus semilunaris | reverse complement strand
AAAACAAAACAAAAATGTTTCTCCTCAAGGTCATTCCGCGTTCGGGTTTTGGGTTGCCTGTGAATGCCGCACGCGCTGACGGACGCGCCGTTTCCAGATTTTGGCGCACGCGGCGGTTCGGGATAATGGGGTGAAAGGCTGTGTGTGTGTGTGTGTGTGTGTGTGTGCGTGTGTGTGTCTGTGTGCGTGCGTGCGTGCGTGCGTGTGTGTGTGTGTGTGTGTGTGTGGCGCGCAGCGACGCGAGTTATGTCGGGTTTGGCTGTTGTGGTGTTTGTTGTGGGGGCCCGAGCCAACGCAGTGCCGCGTCCAGTCTCCCCCTGCCGCTGCCGCCGCCGCCGCTGCATTAATGTGAAGAAGACCCCCGTCTATCCAGCCGCGCGTCTCCCAGACACAGCAGCGGCAGCAGGAGGAGCAGGAGGAGGAGGAGAAGGAGGAACGGGACAATCGATTCAAAATAGTCACAAATTCGTGCTCACTCCCATGCGCGCGCTTTCAGATTTGGCTAAATTATGCATCGGGGGACTGACGCATTCCTGGCCGCGATGTGCCACACGATGAGTCAATAATTAATGATGTTGGAGGCTGCTCAACTCGTGGTGATTGCTGCTGCTGCTGATGCTCCTGCTGATGCTCTCGGCCGGGGATGACCAGCTAATCCGAGGATGAGATCGGGGCTGGGGTTGAAGGGGATGTCTATAGTGAATGGCCAAATGACGCTCGAGTCAGACTTTACATTGGGCTTAATAAGTCTCCACCCGAGCATAATGTCCACGTGGCTCTTCTTTGTATCGGGTCCCAGGTTGGATTCTGTGTGGAGTTTGCAAGTTCTCCGCGTGCCTGCACTGCGGCTCCTGCATTGACTGTTGGCTCAAACGCAGGGGCTGTAGAGCATATTCCACACTCACCTTAGCACAGTGGAGTCCATGGTTAGAGTAAGAACCTTTGCGAACACCAACTGGTCTTAAAAAAAAACCTCTTAACCCCCGCCTGAACCGAGCACATTGTCTCCAGTTTGGCTTTACCCAAATCTGAAAGCTTCTGGAAGAACACAGTCTGGCCTCTCAATTCTGTCCTTAACCTCTTAACCCCCGCCCTGACCGAGCTTGAAAAAAAGCCACACACAAAAAAAAAAAAACGTGACAAAAACACGGTGACAACGTCGCAGAAAGTTGGGATTACTTTTGTAGGTCTTAGCTTTCAAATGAGGCGTTACACTGCTGCTCTCCACTCGAGGAGCTTTTAGATTTGGGTGAGGCCGAAACTGGAGAAAATGGCGGCCGGTAAGAGGTTAAAATATGTATTGCCACAAAAGAGCAACAAAAATGTGATGAACGACAAAAAAAGCAACAAAAACAGGACAAATATGTGATGGAAAAACACGAAAAGTCAGTTTTGTAGGTCTTAGCTTTCAAATGAGGCGTTACACCGGCCAATAGGCTGTAAACAAAAACGTGACAAAAACGGGCAAAAAGCGATGAATATGCAACAAAAACACGTACAAAAGCAACAATATGTATCACAACAAAAAGAGCAATAAAACACCAACAACAAACGATGAAAAAGCAACAAATAAAGGACAAAAAAGAGCAATAAAATACCTTACTTAGCTTGACATTAGCCCTTTGCGTTTCATCGTTAGGGGGGAGCCGAGTCTTTGGGATCCGTTCATTTCAAAGAGCCGCTCAGAAGACTGGCTCTTTTTAATGTGACAATACTAATGGCGGTCAGAAAACTCACGATATCGGACACACACGGGCTGCGTCCGAATGTCCACCCTAGTCCCTAACCCCTCATTCACTACATAGGCCCGCACTATATCCACTGATTCTGTTGGGTATTGGGACAGAAGCCACACTCCAGCGTTAGCTCAAAGATGCGCAGAAAGTAGGTCAGAGCCCGGTGTCCGAAGCGCCAGAATGAGTGACTACATCTGCTAAAAGTCGCTAAACTCCGGATAAAATGTATTTCTGCGATAAAGATCAAACTAATGAGACAGGGGACTAAATATGGATAAATACGAGTTAACATGTATTTTACATGAATGGCTGGGATTATTTGAGAGGAAGCTATCGGTCATTTAACAGCTCGAGCTAAAGGTTAGCAGCTATCGTTAGCATTTTTCACCGTAACCGTTTATATCGAAGTCGTTTATTCATGATAAATACAAACACACGATTGAAACGGCTGATTTCATTCAGTCGTGTTGTTTAGTTCAAAGACCTGTCGCTGTCGGCCGTTCTTCTCCGACTCTCGCAATGCATTGTGGTCTATATTGACCCGTTTAGTGACCGCTGATGCTCACTACTTTTCAGAATGCATTGTGGGACATTTTGAGTGCACTACTTTTTTTCTCTCTGGACATTCGGACACCCCTACAAAACGGCGGAATATAGGGGATAGTGCGGACAAGTGATCCGCAGCCAAGGCCGACCCAATCAGACCGTCACAGAGAACTGTCGTGGTTACGTCACTCGCTGTAGTTCAATCAACATTAGCCAAAACTAATCATGGATGAAGAAGTCGGGGATTCTGCCCCCGCGTTCCCGTCAGTTCATATTTTGCGCTAATTGTTTATTTCACTGACGATCTGTGGCCGTTCAAACTGCTCCTATTGCTCCGTGACCAGACTAACGTGGACAGGGAATAGTACGGCAGAGCCAGGCCATTAAAGAGGAGGGCCATGAACGTCACACCACTAGTAAGACCAAACGCTTTTAGAAAGAAAATAGGACATGACTAAAGAAACTGTCTGCGTTGGGGAGACATGTCGAGGAACGTCTCTTCTGCCCGGACGGGGAAAGTGGGAAACCGAGATCTCGGTCAGGGAGTCGCCATCTGAAGGATTAGCCGGCGGTGGACGGTCGAGGTTACCTGAGTGAAACCCACGCAGAGACACGCGGGGAGAACGCGCAAACTCCGCCCACGGGAAGGAACACTGACGCCACTCATCAGCTGTCACGCGTCAAAGCTCAGGGAGAGTGAATAACAGCCAAAGCCATTTCAGATGAATCCAGATCCCCCGCTCGTGCAGTCATTGCTCGTGCGCGGCGGCCTGTAGCTCGGGAAAGATCATATCTGCGGACAACTTAATCCGAGATCAGGGCGAGAGATGGAGAATGAGATCATTTAAATGTCTGGTTACATCTTATCACGGAGGACAGACTCCCCCCCGATCAGAGCGATGGATCATGGGAGCTTTAAACCACGTCACGGAGTAGAGAAGAAGAAGTATTTTTCCACCGACCCAAAACCTGCACAGTGCTCAACACTGAAGGATCGGTCACACGTATCCCTTATTATTACCACCACCACCAATAACACAGCGTCTCCAAAACAAAACCATTACAAAACAATATTCTAAAAGCTTCTAAATATCACTAAATATATATTTGACTGTATTACAGGCGCAACTTGTGTGATATTTAACACTTGACTCACAATCTATACAACTGAATAATTAAATGACAACGCCACCTCGGATTGTGGCCAGAGAAACAGTAAGTTACGGTTTGTCCCACGCTCTGAAGGCCACACAGGTTTCGATAGGACTGGATGGACAAAGGCATTATTTAACTTTCCATCCAACCATTTTCTTCCACTTTTCCATTGCCGGGTCGTGAGGGGCAGCCATTGGAGCTGCCCAAATCACATTGCACCAGGCCCTATGGTAGGGTGACCAGATGTCCCAGTTTACCCGGGACAGTCCCAGTTTTTAGTCCTTTGTCCCATTTCCCAATAGATTTCTCCAAAACCATTGATTTGTCCCAGTTTTACTCGTAATCTGTCCCAGTTGTCCCGGTTTTGGCCAATGGCCAAACACTTGAAAATTTGGCCCATGTGAATATCAATATCCAAGTGTAAACCAATTCAAACTCTCATATCAGGTGCGTGTCATAAGTCGTTGACAGTTTTACCATTCATCGTGGGTAAAGACATTTACCCACGGCCGATTCCCGAATACCGTCCCAGTTTTTTAGTTGGAAAATCTGGTCTGGTCTGGTTTGGCTTTACTCAAATCTAAAAGGTTCTTGAAAAAAGTGTCAAAGTGTAGCGACTAAAATGAGACGGAAACATGGATGAAAATGCAGCACAAAAAAAAAAAACCCAAAAGAGCTTCAGAATAGTGATGAAAACACCACAAAAAAGCCACAAAAGAGCGAAAAAAGTTATGAAAAAGTGACAAAGAATGTGTGAAGAAAATGCCACACACGAAAACAGCCACAAAAAGTGAGGAAAAAGATCCATTTAGATGAGTTTTGTAGGCCTTAGCTTTCAAATGGGGCGTCACAATGGCCTTTTGGATTTGGGTAAAGCCGATACGAAGCTCGGAGAGAAAATGCACGTGATGAAGGCAGAACAAGGCATTCCAAACGAGTGCACTTTATGTTTTAGAATCACCTTCTCTGTGGCGCAAAATAGTCTTCGATAATATCGTTTCGCGCCATGTTTTCCTGCCTCCACATGTTGCGTTCGGGATGGGCCTGGCCAGGGCGCGCGCGTGACAAGGGCGAAGCTGCGTGGTTGAACCTGCCAGGAGCAGTGGGGAGCAGATGTGGAGGTATGAAGCAGGTGGAGTGTGTACACCCACCTGGAGCATCAGCCAGCGGTGCGTGTTTCCGCTTGTGTACGCACAGCTGTACTCGTGTCTAGTGATGGGAGTGCGGCGTCGCCAGCGGAAACTTGATCGGCGGCAATCGAACGCCGTACACCGGGGACAGGGATTCAGGTCAGAGAAATAGACCGAGAGAGAGAGATGTGAGCAGTGGGAGCGAGCTGGGGCCGTAATGCTGCTCTCGGGGATAAGGGCTTCTTCTGCATGTGACCAGAGTGGCTAAAAGTAGATGTGGGGGGCGGCTAAGCACACAGACTATTATTTTTTCCATGAAGGAATTCGTTACAGCCCAAGACAGCTCGTTCTTTCGCGGTGGGATAAGGGCATCGGGCTCGTCTCATTTTAGCATTCTCCCCTCACTGCTCAAGGTGCCCCTCACTCAAGTATCCAAATATCCACCTCTGAATCAGAAACCTGGCTCAGCTGTTGCGAAAAAAATAAATAAAAAATCCATCCACAACCCACTCCCTTCTCTCCACATGTTACAGACAGAGAGGTACGAACAAATGCCGGCATAAAATGAATCAAAGGAGTTTCATTCTAGTCCGCAGTCGAGTAGAAATGTGCAGAAGTGAGTCTGTGGCCCTCGGGCTTCTGGTATAATGGGCACACATCGCCCAAGATGGTACTTTTTACTGCATAGGCAAGGATCACCTCAAAAACAAACATTTTCCGTGAGACGAGGCTGCATTAACCTGTCACCTGCCATCTTAGGGTTAGGGTTTAGGGTTGACCAGGTTTTACCGGGAAAACCTCCTTGACAAACTGCCCGAGTGACGTCCAGTCTTGGCTAAATATACATTTCCTGTCTATGAACAAAAGCAGATCAGAGATGGCCATGTTCAGAAGTTGTAACCCCCTGTCAAACTTAAAGACAGACTGTGTTATTGGGCCACTTGTTTCCTTTAAGTCAAAGGTCTTGGAGTGACTTTGAGGTTTCAAATTTGAAAAACACATGGGATCTGTTGTAAAGACTGAGACTCCTTGCTGAATGTAAAGCCTACTTGCCAAAAAAAAAAAAAAGACTAAGAGAAAGCGATCCATGCGTTTATCGCTTCAAGGCTGGATTTCTGTAACTCCCTTTAGGGCTGGAGCTGAACTCTCTCCTCTCCCAGTTCCTTTTAGAATACATTTTAAAATGCCTAAATCCGCTGGCACCAAAGTATTTGCAGCTCTTACTGTCCTCGCAGAGCTCCGAGGTCTGCAGACCAGCTCCTTTGGTCTGTTCCAGGCTCGTGTCCAGAGGTGACCGGGCCTTCTCAGTGGAACAGACCCTCCCCTAAACTTTGGAACAGACTTCCTCTACATCGGCCCAGTCTGTAGAGGAGTTCAAAACCAAAATAAAAACTCTCCTTTTTACAGCACTTTGGTCAGCTGAGGTCGTTTTTGAATGTGCTTTATAAATAACATTGACATTAAAGCAGTACTAAGTAACTTGTTTACCTTAATAAATCCTTTCCGTAGTCCCTCTGGGGGTAATACAAGTGTTAATGAGATGATTGGGGGTCTTTCATCTCCCCCTGGTGTCTCTGGCCAGAAAACCATGCTTGCAACTTGACTGCCACCGGGTCGGAGCAGCCAATACACACTAATAGAACCACGAAGAAAAAGCTAACAGGCTAACGGGCAAAGCTAACTGCGGGCTAGCGCCACTTTAAACAGTATTTTCAGCCAAGTTTGAGAAAAAAATTATTTCCATTGTATCACTGGATGTACAACATCCCTCTCTCCCTTCGCCTTTACTGTCAGCGTAGTATTTACTCTCCAAGACATTTAATAAGTAAGAAAATCGTAACTTGCTACGACACCTGCAGTTGCGCTTATGGCCTCTAGGGGCCCGAGTTACTTAGTACTGCTTTAACATAGAGTTAGCAATTACGCATATCCAAATCTCAGGGCGTATTGACAGGAGAGCTTACAGCCTAAATGCCAGTGTGATACCTCATTTGAAAGCCAAGACCTTCTAGTTTCTAAAACGATGTGTAAGATCTGTGTGAGTGAAACACAACTCACGTCACATTTGCCGTTCATAACCCTAACCCTCGATGAGGGTGGATGGCCAGTAACAGTAACAGTAACTAAATAATGACACACCTTAACCGAGTGACGTTCTCCGGTTTGGCAAAGACCTAAGACCTGCAGAACGGATCTAAACATGGTTGTCATGTTTATGTCACGTTTTTGACTCATATTTGTTGAGTTTTTGACAGTTTTTTGTCATGTTTTCGTCACATATCGATTTCTTTGTCGCTTTTTGAGCACTTTTTCCGTGCTTTTTTGTCATGTTTTTGTTGCGTTTTGTTCACAGCATGTGGGCCAGTTCAATGCCTCATTTGAAATAGAATAGAATAGAATAGAAAATCTGTATTGTCTAGCTCACAGCTCACACACAGCAATATAATAAAATACATTAAAACACATTATAAAAGGAGTTCATTGCTAACTCAGCAGCAGATTCACCTCATCAAAAGAAAAGGAACTAAACAGACTGAGCGACATTACAACTTATTCAGCCCCTTGATGGCGAAGCGCACACAAGAATTCCTGTAAACACTTTTTTTGTTTATTTAATCAAAGCGAACAGGACCGTAGTAACCAATGGCAGTCTGTTTAAAGCCCACGCCCTGTAAAAGAACAGTATAATCATCACCACGGGGCCGTTGCTTCCTCCTGGTTTGACCGTGCGTGCTTCTGTTGCAGTGACCATGGGAAAGCAGAACAGTAAGCTGACCCCGGAGGTGATGGAGGACCTGGTGAAGAACACAGAGTTTAACGAGCACGAGCTGAAGCAGTGGTACAAGGGCTTCCTGAAGGACTGCCCCACCGGACGCCTCAACCTGGACGAGTTCCAGCAGCTATACGTCAAGGTAACGCTGGGACATCTGCGAATAGGAATGAACTCGAAATCTTTGTGTTTTCCTACATTTGAACTCACTCTCGGGATGCGAGGCCTGTGCGATCATTTCAAACACTGCAAAGACGACAGCGGTTTGATTCATTTTGGAGAAGGATCTGTTCAAATAAGTTGATGGGGCTTAACTGTGCAGATAAACTGATTTGACGGTCAAATAGTTTTTTGGCTTTATGCCGTGTTCGTCCCTGAGCGACGTCTCGCAGGAAAAAGGAAACTGAAAAAGAGTCTGGGATTAATTTCGATTAATATTTTGAATCGCATTAAACCTTATGTAATTAATTCATCAGAATTAATCGAAAGTCCTGATAGATGGATAGATGCTTGATTTTTGCTTTACATTTGTACATAGATACAGTATAAAGCAAATCATTGTAAAGTATTTTAAGTATTCACAAGTACCGTATTTTCCGGACTATAATAATATATTTTTATATATAAGTCGCACATGAGTATAAGTCGCACCCCCAGCCAGAAAAAAAGTGCGACTTATAGTCCAAAAAATACGGTATTTAGTATTTTGTAACTAAATTCACGTTTCTCCCCAACACTGTCAACAGTTTATCTCACATATAGTTCTCAGCGTAAACGTGCGCAGCAGCAGCAGGAACAAAGGAGTTCCTAACACGCTCAGCAGAGCACCGGGCATCACCACTCGCTCACTGAGGAAACTTCAGTTCAGGCAAAATGTGGACGACGGACCTTTAAAGACGGAACAGTTTGTATTTTGATCCTCATCCTTTTGTCCGTAGTAATGTCCACAGAGTCCAGGCTCGGTCACCGAGCGCCTCAGTTTGTTCATGTTATTCATGTCCTGCACACAGAGCATAAAACACACGGGCCCTGACAAAGACCACGAGGAGCCTCCTGCTCAGGTGAAAAGATCTGAGCATTATCAGGAAAAACATTCTGGACTGAGCTTTTTTCCACACAGCTTTACTGTGGAAATACGATCATATTAGTCCAGTGCTCAGGTCTCTGCACCGACTTCCTGTCGCCCAGAGAATAGACTTTGCTTATTTCTCTTTTCATGGCCTAGCACCAAAGTACATCTCTGACATGTTAGAGCCATTTGAATCATCTCGGCTCTGAGAACCTCAGGGAGTCGTCTCCTGCTCATCCCAGAGTCGGGACTAAACACGAGGAGCTTGTGAGATGAGCCTCAACTCTGAAACTATTTAAATCTGGGCTGTAAACAGTTCTATTTAGCTGAACCTGCAACAACTGAAGGTGTTTTAATGTTTACAAAAAAGAAAGAGTGCATAAATGATGTTGTCAGTTCTGATCCAAACTCCTTCTTGACTTTCCTGACACATTTCAAACATCCTCAACACAGAGACGGGTTTAGGAGCTTATTTTCCAACTTTCAGGGTCACCTTTCAGGGTCACAGAAACAAAGACGAGTCGAACAGTTCATGAAAGTGATACAAACGCTTTAAAAATTGATAGAGAGCAGTTTTTAGCTGTTTCTATTGGGCGAGGACAAACAGGTTTCGTTCTACCCCTAGATATTTAATATTGTTTTTGACAAACTTTTTGTTGTATTTTCAGTTCTTTTGTGGTTCCTTCGGTAGCGCTTTGGCACGTTGATTTGCTTTTTCAGAAAATGTGCCTTACGAGTAAATCTACCTTTGCCTTACTACTATTCCTACGACTTTTATCACTACGGCAACTGCTATGTTCCTGCCGCTGTACGTAAAGCTGTTACGGTCGACACTGCTCCAGCTTTTTACAAATACAGCTTTTTTTACTGTGACTAAACTCAAACTGGCACAATACCTCGTAAACCGATTTGCTTTTCCATCAAATCTCGTAATATTCCTCCAGTTTTAACACATTTTGCAGGCGACATATTTTTGCCGTGTCCAGCGTTGTGTTAAATAATCCTTTTGTTTCTCTTTTGGACATTTATCTCCTGAACTCTGTGATTTAACATAAGACCTTTCTTATGCAATGTACTTAAAGAGAAACAAATCCTCCTTAAAACGAGGCTTTGTTTAAAACGGCACAGATGATGTTTTACTGCAATCCTGGGTTTTGTGCTGGATTTGAGGATGTTTTTAATGAGTGTAGTTTCGTCGACAAACGTTTTCAGAGTTGAGCAGATCACAGAAACGAGCTTTGACCCCGGGAAAGACAGGCCAGCGGAAAATAAAAAGGGCTATTGCAGACTATAGCGTAGACTTTGTTCCAGCTCCAGACCTGGTGCATTAGGTGGGCTGTACTTGGGCTGGACAGACACACATGTTATATAGAGAAACCCTTTCCCTCCATCCAGAGTCTTTGCAGGTCCCGAACAGGAGCGAGAGCAAGGGACACGGGCTGTGGGGGAAAGGGGGGGAACATGTGCCGACCGGTGCCACAGTGGGACCCGCGGAATACTGTGTTTAACTCACTGGTTCTCAACCTGGGGGTCGCGAGACAAAATGTTTATTATTTTATTATTTTTATTGTATTGTAGCATGTATGTGCTATTTTACCAGAGTGCCATTATTTGTTCTAAATTTGATGAATTTTTATTTAGCAATTTTTTTTATTTATTTTTAAGAATTATATAGGCTAATGTCCCTGTTTGTCCCACGGTGCGACCTGGCTGAGGATCACGATCCCAATTAACTTTTATAATGGGGGTCGCGGCTCCACAAGCTTGAGAACCACTAAACTTACGTTGGGATAAATAATTTGTTTTGTTTGACTCGTAAGAGCTTATAAAAGTCTATAATGCTAAAGGAAGAACATGAGGCGGTGCGTTATAAATGAGGAAAAGATGTGAGGCTCTGTGCTGCTTGTAATGAACCACGCCTCAGTCCACCTCTTTATTTAAAAATAAGCGACGCCCTCTCGCCAGTGGCGCAGTCATACTGCGAAAAGCTGCGCACACGCAAGATGGCCGTCTCATTTGGAGCAACGATGTCTTTGTGCCACGCGAAAGATCGGGCCCATAGTGTTGCTTAACCCAGACCTGAACAACTGCAGCAGCCCCAGATCAGAACATACAGTTACCTCCAGGAGGCCATTTGATTTCTGTGCTGTTGTTTTTTGGTCAGGCATAAACCCTGAGTTAAAGTGCACAAACCAATATTTACCTTTGGCGTTCTCTCCTCCGCAGTTCTTTCCTTACGGCGACGCGTCCAAGTTCGCGCAGCACGCCTTCAGGACCTTCGACAAGAACGGGGACGGCACGATCGACTTCCGAGAGTTCATCTGCGCTCTGTCCATCACCTCCAGGGGGAGCTTCGAGCAGAAACTGAACTGGGCCTTCAACATGTACGACCTGGACGGAGACGGCAAGATCACACGGGTGGAGATGCTGGAGATCATCGAGGTGAGCGCCGTGACCCCTGTAGAAGCAGAGATGAAAACACTGTGAAGGCTCTCAGTCGTCCGGGAATTATCCATCATGGGAGAGATTTTAAAATATCGTTGACTGGACTAAGTTGATTAAGTTGAGGCTAATTTTGTGGTAGTTTTCTCCAGCTTTTGTACCAGTGAAATGGGGCCATGCCCAAATTTTGAAGGCTCTCAGTTGTCCAGAGACTATCCGTTGGGCGAGACACTGCAGGTGAATTGGGAAACCTTTTAAATGAAAACTTTGTTGTAGATTAGTAACATAAACATGAGGAGAAAAATACATTGCAAGTCCTCTGTCATTTTACGTTTTCATCTCATATGGGAAATATGGGAAAATATTTCACATATTTTTGGCGATGAAATCTGAATAATGGAGCCAGGTTTAGATTTATGTTTTTATTTTGTTATTAGTTACAAAGACTTTTTCAGAGGAGATTTTGGATAAGAGCTGTTTATTTGTGGAAAAATCTTTAGAAATATACATTTTGCCTTGTTGAAATTCAAAACTCAATAAATCAGGTTAGGAATTAGATATTAAAAAATCCCTGCAAAAACCCTTGACAATAATGTTCAGTCCAAGGCTGGAAAAATATGTCCGTAGGTGCTAATTAGAATAGAATAGAATAGAAAAACTGTATTGTCTACCATGCACAATGATGGCAGAAATTTGCCTTTGGCTTGCTCACACACAGCTCACTCATTATCGTAACAATGCGAGAAAAACGCATTGTGGGAAAATGGCCCTTGAAATTACGGTACTGTTTGCAAATAAATATATCGCCAAACATTGAATCAGTGTAATAAACAAACATTATAGTGGAAATTAGGTATTTGGTATTTTGAATTTTGTTTCTAGGTGAAATTTGATTTGTTAAGAGAGCAAAACCTGGAGGAAAAAAAGTGTTTTTCTCCAGTATTTTGGCTATACTGTTGCCTTCAACACAAAACAGGCTCCTAATGACCAGCTCAACACAGACAATGCTATTTTTGCAGTGGGTAATCAAAGAATGGATGAATTGGATGAGGACCTAACTTACTTAAATCTCCATGGAGATGAGCTGGAGACGTACCCACTCCTGGTAAAGTCACAGTCATGTCTGAGGAGAGCTGAGCCGCTCACAGCAAAGTCTCTGTTTTTTTTGTACATTTATGAGGTATTTTTCATTGCTGAAAATATCGGTCGTAAAATAAACGCTTGTATTTCAATATTATTTATTGGATAAAATGTTACGCAGTGTGGCTTTAAGTTTGCATCATCAAACATTCCATCAAACAGAGGAATGAGGAAAACTTGTACAATTTCAGCAGAAACTGCGCTTGAGTCTCTTTTAGATGAGATATTTAGTATTTTTGACAAACTTATGCCGTAAACATAGCCGAGCAATGCAATTATATAAAGCCAGTAGTCAATTTAACGCTTTTACTGAAATCTAAGGTCTTAATTCGGGCTCAGTTCATTTACGGAAAACATGTAACCCCGCCCAGTCGAGGATAATGAAAATGAAATGCAAGGCAAGGCAACTTTATTTATACCGCGCAAGGCAAGGCAAGTTGTTACACAAGGCAACTCAATGAAAATCTTTACTACAATGACTAAAGTGTGATATAGTTCTCTTTTAAGAAAAAAAGTAAATAACATTATGACCTTCACATACAGTATTTACACTGCCTTTCTTCAGATTTACCTTTTCATCTCGTCTCATCCAGCGCTCGGAAAAGACCGAGGGCGTGTTATAAAAATACGCTGCAGTCGTATCTCGTTACACGGCTCTATTTGCAGCAGCACAAAGGCCGTAGTAGAGTGAGCGAGTGATACTGGAGCATTCTGACATTTATCGTATTGATAGAGTCAGGGCACAGTGACCGACCTCTCCAAGGGGAAAGAGGCGTCGGGACCCGATTTCGGACGGATTTAGAACGACTGGAAGCTCTTGGAGACCATGCAGAGACTCCGCTGAAATCGAACCTGTTTGTTTTCATCGAGACAGCCTGGAGACTCGCCTTTTTGCCAAGGGATGTCTCGGAGACATCTCTGTAACCAGCGAAGTCTCTGAGATAGGCCCTTTAGAGACCATATTTCCCTATATTGGGGAAAAGAACGACCGTAACCTCGTATTTTCAGATTATATGGACAACATATGTTAAATGCTGCACAGTTGTTTATAGAATTAAGTTAGAATTAAGAGTTAATTTTCAGCAGAAATTAGTCATCCACCTCCCACTTTAAACTCCTATATCCGCTCTCTGAACCACTTTGATGAACGTGTGTAGGCTTCACTCCATTATATAACATCAACAACAACTCAGACACTGCCATAAAATATCAGAGAGACTTAAACAGGCACAGACAAAAGCACGGAGAAAAGTTTCTTCATCGTGAAAAAACTGAGGGCAGAATTTCTCACATTTTCAAAGTAACTCTAACACGTTAACAAGTGAATTTCTCCATTGTGAGATCAATAAAGGCTTATCTTATCACTCTGATTTGAGTAATAATAATCCTCAAAATCATCTTGAGTACCAGAGGGTGTATGCTGGAGGGCCAGATTTGGCGTTTTTTAGACGTTGCCTCCGCTGCGCAAGAGATTCATGCTTTTGTGATCGATCACATTGAGGATTAGTTAAATTATGCCTACAAATATTATTTTTAAAGCTACACTGCGCACCATTCCAGGTTATGTACTGTTGCTACATCATAAAACAAGAGTAATCGAACGTGTGAAACTCTGACGAAATTACTTGCCTAATGCCAATCCTTTATCAAAATATAACCGGGGCCAATAACATTTAAAGAGTGACATTGGCCACACCACTGAACACTGGGGCAGCTAGGCGGTATAGCAAAGGTGGTATGTGGCCACACCGCCCTTGCTATACCCGATCCCGCCAGACCTTGGAAGCTAAGCAGGGAAGGGCCTGGTCGGTACTTGGATGGGAGTGAGTGAGTGAGTGGTTGGTGGTGGTCGGAGGGGCCGGTGGCGCAGACTGGTTGCCTCGCTTCCGTCAGTCTACCCCAGGGCAGCTGTGGCTACAATAGTAGCTTACAACCACCAAGTATGGAGTGAATAAATAGTGCAATGTAAAGCCTCTTTGAGTGTCCAAAAAAGCGCTATATAAAACCGATGCATAACACTGGGTAACAAAAAAATATTTTTTGAAAATAGTCCAGGGTTTTCCAGCTGAATTAGACTCATTTTGATGCTCTGAGTCCGAAAATGACCTTGGTTTTGCTCAATCAGGTCAGGATTTTTTGCTACAGAAATGCTTTAAAAATCGATTTTGCGTCAAAAACAAATTTCTGCGGATCATCAGCTGAGAAACCCTTGACGTTTTTTCCGTTTTCCTCAAGAAATAAAAGTTAACGTATCCAAAGTCATTCAGTTTTTATTTACTCCATCAAATTTGATAAGCAGAATTCATAATAACGTAGTCGTACGTAATCCGTAACACTATGGCTGTATCTCAAAAGGTTGACCTGATAGAGCAAAATGCATGTGATATTCGGACTCAGAACACCAAAATTAGTTGAGAAACCCCTGGCCATTTTTTGTCTGTCAACTTGTGTAATTATTATTATTATAAAGTGTTCGCCAACAGACAACAAGTGAATTTCTCCATAGTGAGATCAATAAAGGCTTATCTTATCTTATTAAAATGTCAGTGGATTGATCTCGTCATTGTGTTATTACGTGAGATACTTAACCATATACTAATCCACCTCCTTTGCCCGTGTTTAAAGGTGTGTGAATAAGTGAATGGGTGCTTGATGCTTGATGCTTTTAAAAAGCAGCAAAAATGTTGACTGCGATTCTTGTTGTTCAAGCATTTCCTCTTTGTGTAAGCACTTCCTGTGAGTTGGGTTTTCCAATGTAATCAACAGAAGAGGAAAACGAGAATAAAAAAAACTCTGAATACACCTGAATAAGGTGAATAGAGATGGAAAAGTGCTTTAGGCCATTGTGACCCTTTAATCTATTGACTTAGGTTTTGTGACGATGATTATAAACTTACCACGTAACGTTCTTACCTTGTTGCAGGCGATCTACAAAATGGTGGGCACTGTGATCATGATGAAGATGAACGAAGACGGCCTGACACCGGAGCAGCGAGTGGACAAGATCTTCAGCAAAATGGATAAGAACAACGACGACCAGATCTCGCTCGACGAGTTCAAAGAAGCGGCCAAGAGCGACCCGTCCATCGTGCTCCTGCTCCAGTGCGACATGCAGAAGTGAAGGCCGCTGTCTCGCTGTTCCCATTGTAAAATCCACACTCCAATCGACTACGGACAGCAGCACACACACACACGATGGTTTTAAATGTCTCATACTATATGATATATGATATTATAGGTTCTCTGCCATTTCCACGGGAGAAAAAAAATAATGAAATAACACAACAAAATGCTTGGACTATTTTTCAATGGACTCGCTTCTTGTGGTCGTATGCATGAGAATGTCTATGCTGAAAATAATTTTGAATATAGCTATTCTGTACATAGGCCTGTCGAGTGTGGGTGTAAGCGGAAACCGCCGGCGTATTTGGTAAAACTTTGGGGGAATGTGTGTTTGAAATGACGAGTTAGCATTTAGCCTCAAAAAATGTAACTAGATTGTGACTAAGTGACGTGGTTGACTGGCTAAACGAGTTAGCATCGCAGGAGCTAACCAAAAATGCACATTAAAGGCTGTTCTGAAAGCTACATAAGCAAAACTAGCAATTTAGCATTAGCAATCAATGTTGCTCGTACAAACAACCAAACCTTGGGCAACTTAATCATCAAACTATAGAAATCTAGGTTGCAAGAGTGTGATGCTAATGACCAGATATAGAATATTAGCTCGTTTTGGCTACATGCTACAAGAAAATAGTTAAGTATATTTAAAGATGTAAGCTAATGGTAAATGTTGACACCAATGGAGTTTGGGAAAATTAACTGTTACCATGGAGATCTGCCATGTTCGTGGGTGCAAGCAAACATTAGCTAACATTAGCTAAAAGCAGTATAAAAGTGGAGAAAAAAGTTGTGGAACAAATTTGTTAGCTGCTGAGTCACTACTGGTAAATACATCTGTTGTGTTTTAATGTAAACAATAACTCCAGTATTTTAACTTTTAAAATGTCCACTGATTTATTATTGCTGCAAATCCCAAGATGCTTAGCGATGACGTCACGATCCTGAACTCTACAGGGAAAGCTAGCATTAGCGACTGAAAAAAAATCCATGTCAACATCGAAAGGGTTAGCATTAGCCTTATAATTAGCCACTTACAACTGGCTATATTGTGTAATGTGCATAATGTGGGGGCTGGCGGGCGTGTTTTTATATGGGCTTTGACAACTATCAGGGCTATCGTTTCATAAAGGCAATACATTTCCTGGGGGTAAATTAGCCATTAGCGAGGTTACCCACTGAGCTAATGGCTACTTTGTTAGATCGAGTGAATGTTAGGTAGTCAGGGGTACCAGGGCGCAGCGAAATAGTACGCTAACCCCGAGAGATCCGTGCAGTTCAAGGCTTCCTCGTCAAAGCGAATGATAAAACGCGGGTGTCGCGTTTACAAAATGCGCTAGCGGTTTCGACGAATGCCTCGCTGAAGGGTCTATGATATCATACACATTTCTATCTCCGAAACATGCCAGTGTGAATCGTGCACCTCTCCTTCTAGACACGCCCCGTTCGCTTGTACAAATCGGTGGAGCACTGCGTTTAAACTATTTAGGACCCCTTCCCCTCCCCCCTTCTTCTTCTTCTCCCTCCAAGCGTTCACTGCTGCAACTACTGTACGACTTACTGCTTTAACAACATTACTAGACGATAATTCCTATAATAATTGTAAACAAATGTCTCTATACTATCCACGCTGGAGATAGAGAGTTTTCTCACACAGTGGAACCCAGATGAAGTAGGTTCTTTGCATGCATATACTATTATGTGTCAAAAATAATAATATAATCTTATACTTTTTTTTTGCATCTTTAGGTGGTTATCAAAAGAGCAACCCTCTTCCCAAATGAAATGGTTGATTTCTTTATCGTTGCATGGGATGTACAGTGTGTGAATTCACCCGTTCACCTCCGTAAAACACGCGGGAGCATGCATCCCGCCGTCACCTGTTTCTATGTCACACTTTAATGCAAATTATTTGGGAGCAAAAGCAACAAAAAGGCAACGCTTATTTGCCAATTATCGTGGCTACTGTGGAGTCAGCTATGTTACGGTCCGGAAGGTTTTAAGCATCAATAAAAAAAAAAAAAAAGAAGCTAAAAATGCTAAAATCCCCAATGTTTGTCCGACCCAAAAGTAACTACTGCCAACTTTTCGTTACGTTTGTCGTCAATAAAAAGGCTACACCAAGAGGAGTGTAGCGCCGATTTTCTCGATCGTTAGCCGTAGCGGGTTTTGGCTTGCTAACTGTTACGCCAAATCATAATGGTCCCCAATATAGATTTATTCGACTACTGCCACAACTGTACATTCCTATTTAGTTCTCAGTGCCATTGATAACAAACAACAACGTTTAAAGGTGGTACATTTGGCTTCTATTGACAACATCAAAACTATAGAATGAATTGACCGATCTAGACAGCCGTATAGCTTCGAATTTATAGGCTACCGAGTAAAAGAAACTGCCAGCGCCCCCCTTCTATTTCTTTGTATTATTTTTTTTAGGATTGTGGCAATATTTAGACCAATTACTGTAAGCGCAGTGGTTCTAGGCTGCAGGAAGAGTATGAAACGTAGCTACTGCCGAGTTTTGTTCCCAAAATGAGGACACAATACTCAATTTCGGAACGTTTTGAGCAAAGTCTCAAGTCCCCGATACAAAAGTCGACCCAGATATTGCAATTACTGCCAACTTTCTCTTGTTGTTTGCCATGATTCACTTTTTTTGTTTCACCGTTTTGGGCATCACGACCAATATATGTTTGATTAAATGGACAATAATGTCTTTGTAATATGACCAACAGAATTTCGAAGTTAATAAAGTATGCAATAAAGCGAGCAGCACCCAAAGTTGCTGATTAATGTTGAAAGTTGTATTTAAAAGCTCAGAAATGACTTGTCACAGGCTACTTTCGTCTTCTGGGACAAGGATGGATGTACTTAAGACTTTTGTTCCCGTAGGATTTTATTGCACTCTCTCCCTCTCCATCTAAAGGCCAAAATTACTGTAATTGGTTTGGTAGACGTCGTTAAATAAATGGGTGGTCGTAGAAGCTACATATCAATGTTTACAGAAATTAAAAAGCACTACTGAATAACGATTTGTGTCTTTTCGACCTTATAAATGCTGTGAGTTTTGATTTTCGAAGCCATTTCTGAAACTACTTCCATAGCAGCATTACACGGATAAGGAAGAAAAGTGTATGTTTACTGGCATTGCATTCCTGTTCATGTCTATATGTTTTTTTTTTGTGCGCAAAGTTTTATTTCGTCGTGAGGTTGCGGGCGGCCATCTTGAAAATTTGAACGATTTCGAGAGCGTGTCAGTAGTGGGTCAGAAGTACAACAGTATCTTGTGTGAAGTGGTCAATGGGATGCTTTGGGGACATGTTTCTAAGAGAAAGGCACTTGAAGGTTGGAGAAGTTTCCTATTCAATTCCTTTTTCCAAAATTTCGAGCGCATTTGAAACAGGTGTCGGATGGTTATTGATTTGGCCACGGTCCTAATTCGACTTGGAGTGTCTTTCGTACGAAGGATCGAGACATTTATTCTGACATTTTGCACATGAAGATAAGTTTTTCACAGTAAATAACCAGTGGAAACAAGTTGGCAACTTAACATTAGAACCTGTAGTGGATATTTTACACAACTTTACCGATAAACAACAACGGAGATGATTGAATGGCAATGTAGCGACCGAAAATGCTAAGCTACAAGATTAGCCTCCATTCCTTTGCCCCTGTGCACTTGCCCAAATTGCTAGCATCAAAACCTTCTGAGCAGGAATGAATGTCTTCCAAGTATTTCATGGACTCCTTTATACAAGATGCTGCTTCTCGAGTTAGTTAGGGGGTAAATTCTGTCTCCCAAGTCTGTTTCGCTTCCCTGTTGTTTAGGCTATGCAAGCACGAACCGAGCGTGTGCTTAGTCCACTGCGTAGAAGCTTCTCGATGTTTTCTCAATCATCATTATTTCATATTTATTTATTTTATTTATTACGTTTTTTCACCCCCCTCTCCTCCTCCTCCACCTCCTCTGCTGGGCTTCTCTCTGTCCCACTCTCGTCTCGTAAATGTTTATAACAATATGAAGACCATGAAACCAGTGACTGTACTTTTTGTTTTTCTTCTATTTTATTTTATTTTTTACATGTGGCATGTGTTGCACCCAAATTAATTCTGTCGTGACAAAAATAAATAAACCATCAACAGGCTTTTTCAAAAGAATCCACGGTGTCTCATGTAATATTTTTTGCCATACATACTTTGGCCATGTCTTTAAAGTTTTAAGAAACTACTGAGAAATTAACTTGAGTCTTGAATTTCATGACCATTACCCAATATTTAAAATAGTTTAAGGAATCTATTTTTTTTTTAAATCTAGGGCTGCACCATATATCGCAAAAAATATCGTATCACAGTATTAGGTGATGCAATATCAATATCGTTTACAAGCCACAATATATCGCAAAATCACTCAAGTCTTCCATCAGACTGAGATTTACATTCCTTGCAAACTAAAACAATAAATGCCAGGAACTAGTCCGGTTCACTATCAAATCAAATCAAACTTTATTTATAAAGTAGTAAACTATGTGATTTAGAGTATCAAAACTATACATTTTTGAAAACTTTATTAAAGGAGCATAGGCATAAAAAGAAGTGCGATAACATCTATATGGGGAGTAAAAAATTTAGTTTGGCGGAAATTTACACAATTTGGCTGAAAATTCAATTTGGTCGTTCCAATCAAAAAAGTATATGAAACCCTTGTCATATGTTTCTTGCAATTGCCGTAGTGATGACCAGAACTCCCCATTTACTCTAATGGAAAAATGGTATATGCACAATTTTGCCAAATGACATGGGCAAATGGAAACATTTTTTTTCTCATTGCTTTCAATGCAGGTTTTCAAAAATATACAGTTTTCATTCTCTCCACGAAAATCCCACAACACTGGAAATCTAGACATAGTGAACCGTAAACTTAAAAATGTGAAAAAGTTCAGTTTTAAGGGCCTATCCCACCAGCGAGAGTTTCGGAAACTTCCAGTCACTGGTCACCGCAAGTCGGACTGATTACGCGCATACAAAGGACTTATCTCACCGGCCTGGAGACTGGTTGGAGACTAGAGTCACCAGGTTGTCAGGTTCGATTTCAGCAGAGTCTACGCATGGTCTCTGAGAGGTCTACGCGGCTTCAAGCAGCTGTGGCAACACTACTTGTTGTCCTCAACCTGTCGTTTCTGTGACGTCCCTGCAATGTCTCCGAGACCTGTCGGATACCAAGGAGATCTCAAAGAGCCGCATGGAGTCTCTTATACCAAGGAGAGTCATGTCTCCGTTGAAGTCGATCCTGTTCGTTCTCCCTGAGACATGAAGACCCGCGTTACTCTCCAGGGGACGTGTTGGAGACATCTCTGACCAGCTGCAACTCGAGTCTCCAACTTGTCTCCAGGCCGGTGAGATAGGCCCTTGAGTTATAATTTTCTATTTTAGCTTTGTTTTGATGCAGATTTATTGTTTTCTGAAGTCTTGTTTTGACACATTTAGCTGAAAAACGAATTACATACGATTTGTGTTGAATTTGGAACATACCGCGTTAGTAAAATGTTGCATTAATGTAGATATTGCAATAACATAGTTTTCGAGAAGAAACAAGCTAAAAAATGGCCTCTTTTACATGGAAAACAGCAGGGCCAGAACTCAGCGTTTACACTGACAGGAAATCACTTGATTCCAAACCGAACCCTAAATGATTTGCGTTTCAAAACAAATACATACGTTGCCGTTTCTCTGCTGTAACTGTGACATCATCAGCAGACCCTCTCTGTAACTGTAGATTTCCGGCGCTCCTCAGATGTGCTTTTCGTGCTCTCTGTGATCTGGCTTCTGTCCTGGATTTTCTGAAGCAGCGAATCAGGGGAATCTCGGCCTAAACCCGTTTTCAGTCCTCATTAGAGGCTGCTGGCACCGCGCACAAGAGACCGGCCAAGTTCAAGATCTAAGACGCTTCCACAGAAAAGTTACAAGGACGCTGTTCAAATATTCAGCGAAAATGTTGAAAATGAGGAGGAGACTGCAGAGTTTGTCATTACACAGACTAGACCAGATTTAGTTTGACGGGAAATGAAACTTTCTTTGATCGTTTTCCATATTGACTGATATCTGCAGGAATGTGTTGAATCCCCATCAACCCCTTCCCGAACCGAGCACATTTTCTCCAGTTTGGCTTTACCCAAATCTAAAATGTCAAATGACCTGTCAAAATAGAGACAGAAAGGAGACGAAGACGAGGATGAAAAAGCCACAAAAACGCAAGAGTAGCCGAAAAGTGACGGAAATGTGACAAACAAAAAAAAAACACACAAAAAACAATTAAATAAAATGCGAGCTTTCAAATGTGTCACTCTGGTCTATAGGCTGTAACATTTTAGATTTGGGTAAAGCTGAACTGGAGAAAATGCACTCGGTTATGGCGGGAGTTAAGAGTTAACTACATGAGTTTATTTTTTTAAACCATCTATACAAAGTTGCATGTGTGCTCTGAAGCTGCATTAGCTGGAAACAAGAAGGTATGAAAACGCGGGTTTGGGCCGTGCTGTTTTCCATGTAAAAAAAATCACTATATAGAATGAATCTCTAATTCAAGCCAGAGCATCTTTTTTTGCGAGAGGTCCCACAACATTGGAGGGGCTCTATAAACAAACACATCAAATATATTAGAAATGATTTTTTGGGGTGTTTTTTCTGATACATTCTGACAGTTACTGGATCAGATTGCCACGATTATATTTAAGATTATTTTGGGGGGAAACAGACACTTTTTTCACACACACAACAAAACTTTATTGAAAATGTGTACATTATACGTAAAGTCTGTTCAGGTTTGTCACATATGTCAATCACTGCACAGCCAAAAAGTGATATCTTGATTAGTGAAAATTACAGGAATTAAGAATACGTGAAATTTTGGCCTAAACTCGTTTCTAGCTCTGACAATCCCTCCTGTATATCCAAATTATTCAAGCAAAGTAATTATATGCACTAAAAATGGCACTAATTTAAATTTAACATCCATCGCTCAATAAACATTTAGGGGAAGATAAATAACAAGGTCTGTTTTATGCTGTGTTTACAACATACTCTACGGTGGCAAAAATAAACTTAGCCTACTACAACAACAAAAAGTCAGGTATCCCAGCTTTAATTTGAATAATTTTGATTTGTAAAGTAAAAAAGTCTGCCAGTGGAATAAGTTAAAACATCTTATTTCAAGTAAATCGAGATTCATCATGTCATTTGAATAATTTGTACAGGAATTTGTTGAAAATGGTGTAATGATCTAAAACAAAATATCCCGTACTCTATCCAGTAACTTCCTGATCCTCCATGTGATCTCCAAATAAGCCCCTTGAGAGGTGAGGAAAGCATTTCCCGATACATAGGACATCAGGAGGAGCTGTTCAGACACGCCGTACGCATCAAATTAGCGCTCGTGCGTCACAGCTAGAAGGTCCCGGGTTTGATTCCCACCTGAATGGGGCCTTTCTGTGTGGAGTTTGCATGTTCTCCCTGGCTGCTTCTGAAACCATCAAATTATTGCCTCTATCTCCAAACCCTAGCTCCTGATCCTTAATCTTTCATGGGGTCAACTGTTAGATCCCTATGCAGTTAGTGAACTTCAGAGCTATTTGCCAAATTCGACCGTCCCTACCCAGGGGAAGTGACATCACCAACAGCTGTTCTTCTTCTTCTTTAAGGTTATTGGCGGACTGCAGGCCAATCAAAAGTGCTTGCCGCCAGGGTGTTATGATAGTCAGCATTGAGGCTCCTTTCCCCAACTCCTTCCTAACTGACAGCCCAATTCGGCGTTAGACCTCTTACCAGTCTGCTCGTTTTGGAAGTACTCCCTGTGTCTGCGTAGGTTTCCTCCAGGTACTCCGGTTTCCCCTACCACTAAAAACATGTACAATAGGCCAGGATGAGTGATGTGTGTGGTGATGGTCAGATGTGTGCAGTCGCGTCAGCGCTTCCGTCAGTCTCCCCCAGGGGAAACTGAAGCTACACACGGAGCTAACCTCCACCAAGTGTGGAGTGGTCGGGTTAATGGAATCATTCAGAGGTGCCAAGGCAAACACTAGAGGAAAGAAGCAGCTAAAAGACGAAGGTAAGCTAACGTTACGCCAACACCAGCTAAAGTTGGGCTAACAGCGGCTAAATGCTATCATCTGCATGGCAACTTTATTAATACCGCGCATTTCGTACACAAGGAAACTCAATGCGCAGAATCACTTTTTTTCATGAGCGTTTTGATGTTGTGAAATATTACATCTCGTATGACCTGCCTGTTTTAGTGAGGGCGATCCCATTTCTCGTTTGCCAATCAGAGCCTGAGTCTGTTCACGTCAAGCTAGTATCAGTTCAGCGCTTTGGCCACAGCCAGAGGTCGGTCCCAAATCTTGCCCGGATTGGCTCGGGCCTGGGCAGTGGGGACGCTCGCCTAACAGGGTAGACCAGGCACTGGGCTGGGTAGAGGGCCTGCCAGTGGAAACTGTTACAGCAGCCTCTGGGGATTACTCAAATATTACTCAAAGATGCGCGAGTGGCTTGAAGCACAGAGCTCAAATCAAGGGCAAACAAAATTTTTTCAAAAATATTTTACTCATGCCCAGAGTTCTTTTTTTTTCAGTGTGAAGTTTCAACGTTTCCATCAGATTGGCCGCACCAGAGCTCCCTCCTCCTGCTCCGCCCCTGCTGGCTGCTCTCCCGTCTGGTGGTGGCTCTTCACGTGAGTCTTTAAGCAGTGGCTCTGAGAGAACGCCTTGTCGCACAGCGAGCACTTGTAGGGTTTATGCCCCGTGTGGATCCTCGTGTGTTCCTTCAAGTGTCCCTTTCGCCGGCACGTGTACCCGCACACGGAGCAGGCGAAAGGTCTGACGCCCAAATGGCTGTTCATGTGTTGTCTCAGACATTTACGAGTCCCAAACTTCCGGCCACACTCGGAGCAGCTGAACGGTTTTTCCCCCGTGTGGATCTTCATGTGCACCATCAGACCTCCTTTTAACGTTTTCTCACACACGGGACATGTGACGTTGAACGAGTCGTCGTGTCTTTTCTGGTGAAGTAACAGAAGTGCGTTGGTGTAAAACGACTTGCTGCACACGTCGCATAAAAAGGTCTTTTCTCGGGCGGAGTGAGTTTTCTCGTGGGATTTCAGCCCCTGGTTAGTGGTAAACATCATTCCGCATGTTTTACAGCCGAAGTTCTTCTGACCGGTGTGAGTCAGCCGGTGTCGGCAGAGAGATCGATAATCCACCAGACATTTACCGCACACGTCGCAGCAGTACGCCCGCTCGCCCGTGTGCGTCCTGTAGTGGACCCCCAGCTGTGCTTTAAACTTGAATAACTGAGGGCACATGTCACATTGGTAACGCTGGTCCCGGTTCAGTTTGGGTCCTCTCTGTGATTCACCGGCGTCCTTCTCCCGAACGCACTTCTTCTCCATCATGTGTTTCTTACAAGTGTAAAAGCTCAGGAAATATCGCCCGCACGTGTCGCACTGATGCAGCTTCTGGTGAGTCTCCAGGTGACTCTTCAGCTCCTCCGGCGACTCCAGCTCGAGGCCGCAGACGCCGCACAGGCTTCTCTCGGGGTGGTCGACGTGGCTCAGAGCGTGTTTGGTTAAGATCGTCTCGGAGTTGAAGGACTGTCCGCACACTTTGCAGGAAACGCAGTTTGGCTGTTGTGTTCGCCTCTTCTTTCTCCTCCTTTTCGTTGGAGCGGGACTGAACTCCTCATCTTCACTTTCCGAGTCGTTATCGTCTTCACTCTGATCAGTAGAGTCTACAGAGGACGCGCCGTCTTTCTCATCGGTTAATTCACTGGTATCTCCCGTTTCCGATGGCGCTTCTTCGTCCAGATCACTGCGTGAACGAAGAGTGGGTCAAATTAAATAAAACGTCTCACTTAACTCTTCTTTATCACGAATTGAGCTGTTTCATTGTGTAAGACTTACTCTGTAATGGGTCTCTCATCGTTTAATAATGGATTCTCACAGGTCTCTTCATGTCCCTTAAAATAATGTATAATGATTAGCCAAAGGGTTGCACGTTTACAATATGGGAAAGAATTGACACACTGACACTGCTATCGGATTCAAAACTGAACCGATACTTGTTTTGGATTTTACCATTGTAAAAACCTCAACTTTCACCAACCTAACCTAAGTGAATATGGATGTGCCATATTTAAAGCTATTACCCTGGAGAATCCAATCAGTTAGTTTGACACGCTCTACTTTATTTAATCATTTGACAGGGACATTGCAAAGACCAGAGACACAAGGCTGGGACAGAAGCTATGACTGGATCACCTAAAGCAGTGTTTCCCAACCAGGGGTACGGGGATCCCTTGTTGGAACTGGTTGGGGAGTACTTGGAATTGCCTCAGACAGTGAAACAGAGTAGAATTTCAATATTACTTAAAAAAAAAAAAAAAACAGTTAGTTTTAATGATGATTGGTACTTGGATGGGAGACCGTTTGGGACCAGGAAGCCTGGGTGAGTGTAGTGAGTGAATGAGTGGTGGGCGGAGGGGCCAATGGCGCAGATTCACAGCCTCATTTTTGTCAGTCTACCCCAGAGCAGCTGTGGCTACAGTAGTAGCTTACCACCATTAAGTATGGAGTAAATGAATAATGCAATGTAAAGCTTCTTTGAGTGTCCAGAAAAGGCTCTATATAAAACCATGCATTATTATTACTAATATTATTAAAAGCCTTGACTTTGACTTGGGCCCTCCTGTTGGTGCTGGTCAAAAGGCTTGCGGCTGAGTTTTGGACTGACTGCAACCGGGCCAGCTCTTTTTTGTTACTAAATAATTGTAAGACGTAATAACACCTTAGGAGCACTTCGACGTCTGCGCAGTAATATCCTCACTGCTATACAATTCTCTGCGCGGACTTCGAAGTGCTCCTAAGGTGTTATTACGCCTCACATTATAGTTCCCCTTTTTATCCACTCAGAAAATCGACACGTTTAATTTTGTGTAACTATACTTGGATCGTGTAACTACTCACGTAACCACATTTAAATAAGGGAAACGTGGAAGAGCTCGGTCGCTTCTAACTTTACCCCGTTTGGCCCCATAGAGGAGAGGAGGAGAGGCTAAATGCTAACAACATCTTTGGACTGAGCCAGACAGGTACGCATCAACTCGTCTAAGCTCAGGTAAGAACACTCAGTGTGGAAAAACGGTGGCCTGTTCCTTTAAGTTGTTCGCTTTGTTAAAATGTTGGCAGAATCTTCGAGTTGGGGGGAACTCGGGGTATAAATGAATGCCTCAAGGGGTACGTGGGACAAAACAGGTTGGGAACCACGGACGTAAAGCACAAAAATAATTTTGGCCACAGTCGAATGTCTCAGTGTTTGTATTTTAGTTTATGACATATTTTTAATGCACAAAAAATGTAATGAAGACTTTATGTCGGACGTTGTATATGAATGTAGCCAAGGATAGTTGTAGAAAAGTCCACTGATCCTTGTTGAATTATTTTACTAATATAAAACCAGCCACCGTACTTTTTGTTCCATCCATCTTCTTACACTTCATCCATCGGATCACGGGGAGAGGAGTCTGAGTATTTTTTGTTTAATTCAATAAATGACATAAACAATAAGATTACCTTGAGCTGTATGTAGAAATCAAACTGTTGTTGTTTAAGAGATTGAAAGGTGGCGTAAAGCTCTGTCGCCGTCATCCTGTTTGGTAGAGGAGATCCATTGCTGCTGTCGGCCAAATAGGCTTGAAATGGTTTGTTTTCTCTGAGCTCAGGAAAGGTGGATCTCAGCAGGTTGATGAAGTCCGACTCGCTTAGGTTTTGTTGACACAGTATCACCTCAACCGGCTCGTCCAACGGCAAAGCTGAAATGACAGTTGTAGCCACGTTAGACGCAAGTTTACAGTGAGGTAGGTTAAATTTTTTTTATAAATCGTACCATTGTTTGATGGATCAGTGTCTGGGCTGTTCTTTAATAAACCAATCCTGAGTTTAATCAGAAGACTTTTCCGCTGCTTTTTCTGGCTGGGCGTCCTTTCATTTTCACTGTCACTGTCAGTCACTTTATGATCTGACTTGTATCGTCCTAGCAACCGCCCTCTTCTTTTAACCTTTTGGGCATCGTTTATTGTGTCCGCTCCCAGACCCCCCTCCCCTCTGTTGGCAGGGCAGGACACAGCGCAGTCACTGGGAAGGTCTGCAAAACTGCAATCACTTTCTTCATGATCCAACAGCATCTCTTCATGGAACACGTCCCCGTCATGTTCCTCTGTGCTGTGAAAACACACACACATTTTTTTTTTATATTTCGGAATTGAAGAAAATTACGTAATTTAGCGAAATCGTAACCATTTATCAGCTGCTCCACAGTCTTTGAGGTCTTTGCACTCAAGCTTCCATTCTTCTGTACTTGGATCTGTAGAGAATGACAATTAAGACATGAATTACCAGAAATATTTTATGTAATTCTCTTTCACGATTGGTCTCACGCAATGTCCATTTGAGACCCTAAGACCCTTAGGGTCAGGGGTTAAGGTTAGGGTTAGATTTACATCATATCTCAGCACAGTGGCACAGCGGTTAGTGCTCGTGCCTCACAGCAAGAAGGTCCTGAGTTTCGATCCCCGAGTGGTCTCTGTTTTTCCTCCAAGCTCAGGTCCTTTACCAGAGGCCTGGGAGCTTGAGGGTTCTGCGCAGTATCTTTGCAGTTCCTAGAACTGCACTTTTCCGGACTGAGATGTCTGATGTACTTCCTGGGATCTGCTGTAGCCACTCCTCCAGTTTGGGGGTCACTGCCCCGAGTGCCCCAATGGGAACTCGACCAGGAATATAATTATTTATATATATATTTATATTTATATATATCTCCAAATTACTAATACACATTTTTGCATTGTGTATGCAATATAGATACAAGTTATTGTTACATAGTACAATTGTATTACATTGTAATAACATTGGTAGGTACAACATAACAAGCGTAGTGTCAAATAAGGGCACATTACAACCCTAAAGAGGAAAAGTCAGATGAAAGAAGAACTCACAGATTTTGTGATACATTGTGGAGCTTTACAGGCATTTTGGCTTGTTCTACGGTCACCCCTACATTACAAAGTAGGCTATATAGTTTGTTGTCTATTAAAGAAACCACAACTACACTGCACAAACAGTGAGGATCTGCCCCAGACCTGCTCTGTGGAGATCGACGTGCGGCTGAAGCACCGCGTCCTGTTGTTGCCTCCTGCCGTGACTTAACTCTCGCCTTAACAACAGAAGTTCAGCCTCATATCCAGAGACTGTCGCCTCCACCACCGCCAAGATCTCCTGCATGGCCGCGGTCATTTTATCGATGACCAGCCCTCTCAGAATGTCCGCTCTAGACTGTTTTTGGATATCGACGTCCATCTCCAAAGGTCTCACAATAGACCCTTTTCACACTTCCGCATTCTAACCGGAAGTAACGCGCAGCAACATCCGGTGGCTAACGCTGTAGCATTAGACAGGGACAGAAATGGCTCAGCGTGGTTGTTTTTGTTCGGTCCCTGGTTGCTCGTGTGGGGCAAAAAAACAGCCATACCTTTCCTACCACGCTTTTCCGACTGACACGGACCGAAGGAGGCAGTGGGTCCGAGCTATTAGGAGGGATGAGGGTCCGCAATTCCGTATAAAGCTAGGTAGCACTTTTGTATGTAGCCGGCACTTCACTCAGGAGGATTTTATCAGCGGATCCATCACCTGTCGCCTTAAAAGTGGAGTTGTTCCATCTCTTTTTGCCTGGAATAATTTTACAGCGCCACTAAAGAGGGAGTCTGCCTTAGAGAGGACTCAGGAACGGCAGCTTGTCCTCTCACAGAAAGCTAACCAGGCTGAATCTGCTACTGTGGACCACGATTATGTGGCACGTCCAACCACAGGTAAATATCCAAGATGGAGATCGGCCATCTTTGCAGCTGTTATCATATATTTATTACATCTAACTCACTGTGGTGTCCAAGTGTTTTAATGCGAGCTATAACTCCAGTATTTTCACTTATAAAATCTCCATTAGTTTCCAATGGCCGCTAATCCCATAATGCATAGCGATATGACGTCACATTCCCGAACTCTACTGTAAATTGATATTTAAATAAATAAAAGTATAAAAAAATTGTCATAAAAAAAAAAGATTCTTCACAGAATATACCCCGCAAAACATATTCTGGAACGGTTTAAACGGAATATTGACTTGTCGTGCGTTTTATGTGGACTACACAAGGAAACAATTATTCACTTGTTTTTTGAATGCATGTACTGTAAAATATTTTGGATTGATGTTCAAAACTATCTCTCCCGGAAAATTGGACAATTCATTATTTTAAATGCCAAAGATGTATGTATCTATTTTTGATCGAAAAATTGATAGAGATGTGAAATGTGTTATTCAGCTTTATATTTTAATGGGAAAATATCCCCTACATAAAATGAAATGGGCTGACAAAAAACCAAACTTCTATACTTTTCTTGCAGACATGAACCCATATATTTCTACTATTAATTCAATACAAAATAAAAAAGCAGGTAAAACGATGTGTATACTAGAAAAGTACAGTCTTACTCCTGGCTCCTCTTAATATTTTTGGTATGAGTGTTTTTGTTTTTTTGTGTTTTTTTTAATGAATTATCTTCCTCTGGTAAAGTGTAATGTATCCCCTGGCACTATTTCCTCCTTGTTGTAACTACATGTATAAACGTTAATAAAAAATAAAAAAAATTATATCATATATAGTCATATAAAATAATTTCAGTCAAATATACGTGATACTATTCCACCATCTAGTGGAGAGAAAAAACGATGACGGGTATATTCATACTCGCACTCGACTCACAAATTCTATTGTCTTTCAAGGAAATATTGTCAGTCGCTCAATCAAAACAAACTTGCTAATCCGTGGAAATGAAATTGAACAAGACTAATGATTTAATAATAACGTTTGAATCATAAAGTAATGCGAATAGTGTATAAACATAACAAATACTAATACGTAGCCATTTATATGAAAAGTCACGTCTGTATGAGTTGATTATTTTATGGTTAAACCCTATTTATTTACTAATATATTGTATGATGTTTATTGTATGATATCATTTGTTTGTGTTTTACAGGTGCACTTGATGAGGCACTTGACTACATCAAGGAGTTGGAGGCCAGGCTGGAAAGAGTGGATTTGTCTCCCACGCTTTGTAGCCGCTACTGTGTTTCCGATGACCAGATCCGGTTCTACACCCAGTTCCCATCTGAGCGCGTGTTCCGGATCTTCTGGGAGTCCATTGCACCGTCTGCCTCCCGCCTTGTGCACTGGACCAGAGCACAGAAAATTGGAGCTGAAGCATCTGCTGGACCGAGCCCCGCCCGCAGCGTGCCTTTGATAGATGAGTTCCTAATGTATTCATTCAGGGTTGCAGTGGGCGCGAAGGAGCAGCTTATCGCCGACATGTTCCAAGTGAGCGTCGCAACTGTCAGCCGAGTGACCATCACCTGGGCCAACTACCTTTTTATTGTGTTCTCGTCCATCAACACGTGGATTAGCCGTGAGAAGGTAAAAGCCAGCATGCCTCAGAGATTCCTGAAGTCTGCCCCACATGTACGCGTCATCTTGGACTGCACAGAGGTAGCTTTGGCGGCCTCATCCTCCCTCACATTGCAGTCCGAAACGTTCTCTGCCGCCAAGAACCGCACCACTCTGAAAGGGCTGATCGGAGTGGCTCCCTGTGGGTTGGTGACATTTATTTCCCCGTTATACGCCGGCTCCATCTCTGACAAAGAAATGACGAAGCTCAGTGGAATCCTTCCTCTTCTGGAGCCGGGGGACGAAGTCGTGGCAGATAAAGGCTTCCTCATTCAAGACCTCCTTCGTGAAGTTGGAGCCAAGCTCACGATTCCACCTTTTCGTCACCCTGGTCAGTTCTGCAAGGAGGAGCTGGAGGAGATCCAGTCCACTGCTCCTCTGCGGATCATTGTGGAGAGAGCAATCGCCAGAGTCAAGGGCCACCACATCTGGGATTCTCCTGTGCCGCTCACTTTAAGAGGAACCGTCAATCAGATCTGGCACAACTGTTGTGTTTTGGCAAATTATCACGGCCCGTTTTGTTTTGAAGACTAAATTAATCATGTGTGTAAATAGTTCTAATGTTATGTAATTATGTAAATGTTTCAAGAGTTGTATTATTCATTCAAATCTTTATTTGACCAGAAAAAATCTCATTGAGATCAAACATCTTTTACAAGAGTGCCCTGGGCCATTCTTAATTAAAATGCACTTAAACAAAATACAGTACTGTTTTGTTTGTCTTTTTTCCCCCATTCAATATGTGGATTGAGTTGAAATGCAAGGGAAACAAGTAAAAATGTTCAAGTAACAAGAAAACACTGAAGACCTATTTAATGTTTTAAAACAGCACATTAAATTGACAGTGGATTATGCTGCAAAATAATATCTAATCAAAACACAAACGGCTGCTAATACTAGTACAACATTTTTTGCAGAAGAAAATAAACTTCCAATGTACTTGGATAACCTCTGTAGATTTTCTGCGGCGCAGCCGCAACCCTAAGAAAATTTAAAAATATACTTCAGTTTGCAGATATAGTGTGATACAAATTCATACAAATGTTTCTCTGTATAATGTCAAAATTGAGAGCGGAGTGTTCAGCATTGTTTAGTTTAGTTTATTTGTTTATTTGAGCAATACACATTGTGCTCAAAAGGAGTGGGCTGAAGCAAAAAGCTTATGAGCCCCCACCCCCAAGTGCAATAAATAAAAAAAGAACATTTCAAAACATTTCAAGCAGCTACATTCGTACAGACCAACTTACATCAAACAACAAAAAATATATTAACTGTTTATATAATTAATTGGAACAACGCACAGCTACAACAACAATCTAGTTTCATATACGATGTCTAATACAAAGCAAGTCAAAAAAAAAAAAATTGTTACTTAATATATTGCTTGCAGATTTTTACCCGTGATTACAGAGTTACTTTTTATGGTATAAAGGTACATTAATAGATATTATAATCTGAGATCTTGATACTTTCCAGTTGTCATTACCTCAGTATAATTTTAATTTGGGTTTAATTATCATCATTATTATATAATTTATTTAATTGAGTTATATGTGAAGTATGATGAAAGCCCTACACAGTGTGGTGCATTAAAAAGCCAGAGAGTGAGCCAGTTGAAGAAAGCAGTAACTCCCCTTCAACAAACCCCCACACAGCTGCCCTAACAGCTGATTTGTAGATTATGTTCCTATGCTGAGTGGTGCATTAAAAGACAAGGTTTAGAGCCCGTTGGGAGGATCCCTCTCAACAGATCCATAACCTGCCAACCCTAATTCTCCGTTTGTGAACTTGAGCAATAGAATGACAACCGTTCCAAGCAGCAACACTCTTCCTTGAATATAGAGGAAAAATACACATAATTGATTCTACTGCTCCCCCTAGTGGCAACACATTTCTTCTTGTCTGTATATTTCAAAAGTCTTTAGTTTGTATTTATATTTAAACAGGTTGATGTTTGAACATCGTTTCAACTCCATCTCCAGTTTATTCCACAATTGTACACCATTAACTGTTGGGCTAAAACTTTTCAAAGTTGTGCTATGTTTCTGAATCCTAAAGTTTAATTCATCACGTAATTCATAACGACCAGTACGTTCTTGGAACCTTCTTTGTAATTGGTTTGGTAACAATTTATACCTTGCTTTGAATAACATTTGTACAGTTTGGAACTCAACAATGTCACAAAACTTCATGATCTTTGATTTTAAAAATAATGAGTTTGTGTGGTCCAAAAACCCAGCTTTATGAATTACTCGGATAGCTCTTTTTTGCAACAATATTATTGGTTTAACTGTGTTTTTATAAGTACTACCCCAAACCACAGTACAATAATATAAGTAGGGCAAAATCAGAGAACAGTATAAGGTATGTAGAGCTTTGATGTTTAAAATGTGCTTTGCTTTTGCAATTACTGAAATGCTTCTAGAAATTTTCGTAGATATATATTTAATGTGAGATTTCCAAGTAATTCTGTCATCAATAATCACACCAAGGAATTTGATTTCATGCACTCGCTCGATAACAACACCCTCCATCTGAATCGCTTCCTGAGCATTGGAATTACAGTTGCCAAATATCATCATTTTGCTTTTACTCAGGTTTAGAGATAATTTATTTTGTTTGAACCACTTGACACTTTTGAGTTCCAAGTTAACAATCCGACACAGCTGCTGTAAGTCGTCTCCTGATGCAAAAATATTTGTATCGTCAGCAAACAAGATAAATTTAAGTACTTCAGATGTGTTACAAATATCATTAATATACATATTAAACAATTTTGGGCCCAGAATAGAACCTTGAGGTAAACCACAGACAATTTGTCGACAACTCGACTGATAATCACCGATTTTCACACATTGTTTTCTATTTTTTAAGTAACTGGTAACCCACTGTAGAGCTACCCCCCTAATTCCATAATGTTCTAGTTTATTAATTAATATATCATAGTTTATTGTATCAAACGCTTTACTCAGGTCAATAAATAATCCGATTGCATATTTCTTGTTATCTACAGCATTAGTTATTTCTTCAGTTATATCAAAGAGCGCGTGTGAGGTTGAGTGATTGTTTCTAAAACCAAACTGATTGTCCGAGAGTAAATTACACTTTTCGATAAAGCTGTCGAGTCTAGAGTTAAAAACCTTTTCTAAGATTTTAGAGAATTGCGGTAAAAGGGAAACAGGCCTGTAGTTTGTAAAGAGATGTTTATCTCCTGCTTTGAACAGAGGAATCACTTTTGCTACTTTCATACTATCAGGAAAAGTTCCAGTTTGCAACGATAAGTTACAAATGTAAGTTAACGGCTCAGAGATACTTTCAATAACAGTTTTTAAAGTTTTCATGTCCATGTCATGGTAATCGGTCGAAGTTTTATTTTTACACCCTTTAACAATGTCCAGTATCTCCTTTTCCTCCACAGGTTTGAGGAACAGGGACATAGGATTTGTGTCTATCAGTTCACAATTATAATTCTCAACGTTTGTAATTTTTGCAGCAAGGTTCGGTCCAACATCTACAAAGAATTTATTAAATGTTTCGACGACTTCATTCATATTATTTAAAGTGTTATCCTCATCTTTGAAATATTTTGGATAATTAATCGTTCTTGGTTTATTTCTAATTATACTATTTAAGATGTTCCATAAACCTTTAATATTATTCTTATTACTATCCAACAACTTATTATAATAATCCTGTTTACATTTTCTAATGATACCTGTCAATTTATTTGTATATTTCTTATATTTATCCTCAGCTTCTTTTGTTTGGTTATTTATAAAGTTTTTGTAAAGATTATTTTTTTTCTTGCAAGCATTTAGTAAACCTTTAGACATCCATGGTGTTTCTTTACACTTTCTGTTTTTACTGTATTTCTTCATTGGGCAGTTTTTGTCGTATACCTTTTGAAATACTTGCGTAAACTCATCATATGCCATATTCGTGTCATTCTCTCTGTACACAATACTCCAGTCTTGAGCTAAAAGCTCCTTTTTAAATGCATCAATAGTTTTCTCTGTTTTTACCCTTCTAAACCAATACTTGTTTTCCTCTTCATCTTTTAAATATCCATTTTTATACATAACGAAAACTGGAAGGTGATCACTAATGTCATTTATAATTAACCCGCTGACTGTGTCACTTTCTATTTCATTTGAGAAAATGTTATCAATCAAGGTGGCACTATGGGTTGTAATTCTACTCGGTTTAGTGATTAGAGGAAACAGACCTATACTGAATAAAGTATTTATAAATTCGTCCGTCTTTTTATGTTTATATGGGTTTAACAAATCGATGTTGAGGTCTCCCCCCACAAACATGACTTTATGATTTAATCCTGAAAAGTGCTCCTCCATCCACTTAGAAAAAACATCTATATCAGAGCCAGGTGTTCTATAAATACAACTCACAATAATATTTTTCTTTTTTTGCCTTGTAATTTCAACAGTAAGGCATTCAAGTGTATCATCCACCACCATTGTCTTATTTTCCATTACTTTATAACTATAGTTGGAGTCTATAAACATAGCTACGCCCCCTCCATGCTTATTCTTTCTGTTCATACTTATAAATTCATAACCATTAATAGAAAACTCAAATTCTCTGTCATTACTAATCCATGTTTCTGTGATTAGAATGACACTGAATGGTGTGGAAAACTGTTTTAAGAAGCTTTTGATGTGGTCAAAGTTTGCATAGAGGCTTCGACTATTGAAGTGGATTACAGTGAATGCCTTAATGTTCTTAAGTTTACTATTGTACAGATCCTCTGTGTAGTATTGACAGTCATTGGTAGCTCTAGTAAAAAAGTTATTTTCCGGGTCGATGTCGAGCTCAGTGTTCTGTAGGTCGTATTGAGAGAATGTAAAATCCTGGGAGTTTGCTTCAGCAATTCTCCTTATTGAAAAGTCCAAGTCGGTGCTTCCTATAGAACTGTATGTATTACTAGACATGTGAGATTATGTGCTTTTACATACCAAAATCCATACGTTTTTCCCGGTGTTTATACTGGATGTGGTGAACTGCTGCGTGGACGTATAATGAGTTTGTCATATCTCAAGAAGGCGATCTCCCCCCTTTCTCGTGCAGCTCTCAGCTCCGGCATCAGTTCTTTACGTTTTCTTTTTATTGATTCGGTGTAGTCCTCGTTAATGAAGATTTTTGTTCCTTTGAGTCTTTTGGCGCGCTGCAAGATTTCTTCCCGATCCTTCCACCGCAGTAGTCTGGCGATGATGGGTCTCGGCCAGTCTCTCCCTCCGCCGGGTTTCCCTACGCGGTGAGCCCTCTCCACCTCCACCGCGTGATGTAGCTGGAGCTTCTCCTTCAGTATCTCCTTAACTTTTACCTCGGCGTCGGCCCAGGTCTCCCCAGGCGACTCCAACACTCCCTCAAATACCAGGTTATTTCTGCGGCTCTGCCCCTCCAGATACTCCAGTTTGTCCGTGATGATGTGTAAATTGTCACATACTTTGTAAAAGTCCGTTTGTAAGGTGTTTGTGCGCTCCGTGAGTTTCAGATTTTGTTCTTTCAACGTGTCCACCTCACCTTGCGTGAACTGCAGGCTTGTTTTTAGTTCTTGAATGTCCTTAGTCTGTAAATCCATGCGGGTGTTTGTTGATTCCATGATGAGTTTTATAAATCCTTTGAAGTTTTCCTGCTGTTGTTGAATTAATTCCCTGAACATGACCCTCTGCTGCTCCATGAGCTCCGTGACTCGACTGAGGCTTACGTATTCCTCTTCCACCGCCGAATCTGCCTGTTGCTTCGCCTCTATTTTCGGCGGTTTTGGCATTTTGCTCCCTCTCAGCAGGCCTGAATTTTCTTAACGAATATTTTGATATTCTTGAAAACTTTTTTCGCGTTGGTCTAGCTTTGTCCGTTCCTGAAATCGGTCCGACCGGAAACAAGCAATCAATCCTTGTCAATCAATTGTCAAAAAACACACACAAAAAAATTTCTGAGAAAAACATTGTCAGATATGTGTTAGTGCATTCCAAAAGTCCTAAAACGAAGACCGTAGGGAAAAAAGTTATAAACAAACAAACATAAAGACAGTAGCAATACCGTAATTTTAGATTGAGGGAGACCAAAGCTCGCTTTGGGCGGTCGGCGAGGGCCGATAATCGCCGCTTTGCGGTTATATTTTAATATATAACGTTAACCCGATTTATTGATTTTTGAATTTCAAAAAAGGTGAAATTTCAATTTTTACTCCTCAATTTCAAACTAAACAAGATATCCAAAATCCCCTCTGAAAAAGTCTTTGTAACAAATATGTTTAAATACATTTAAACCCGGTTTTGTCACAGAAAATATGTCCAAAATAAAATTTGGGGCATTTTTAGGCGTACCTTACTTTTCATATGAATACATAATATGACTCATATTTATGTCAGTAATCTACAGCAAAAACTCTCTATTTGCCTGCACTGTCTGTCCTTAACCTGTTTAAGCCAAATAGAATAAAATACAAGCATTTATTGTATTTCAGATATTTGTATTGTTGAAAATGACCATAAACCAGTGTTTAAACATCAAAACCTTCCTTCAACAGTACTATTTCATTGGTGTAAAACTATAATATTATGGGCATTCGTTAAACTAAGTAAAACCATGAAATGCACTTCAGTGAGTAGAACATAGGGAATGTGGTATGTACGTGATATATCTGAGCTTTCCCAGACTCTATATTCTACACAGAAACTGGTCTTTGGTTTGTTTTGACGGTGGGAAACCGACAGTCCGCAGTGACTCACCTGAGGCTGGTCTGCAGTTTGTCTTTCATTCCTTTCTCTTCAAACTTTTCTGACTCACGGCTGCACTTTTCTCAGCGGCGCCTTTTGAACAGGACGTCAGCGAGCAGCGGGGAGCGGAGGAGAAATGGACCTCTGTATTTGCATTTCATGAATAGGATTAAATTATGGACCTTCGGCGCCTGCGAAATGAGTCTCGTCCACAGGATTGTTATGAAGGGTAGCGATCGGAGAAAAGACTCACGTGGGAGGAGCTCGGAGTAAAGCCGCTGCTCCTCCTCATGATGGATAGATGGATTTACATGCGTTCGAGTATCCGCTGTAGCTGAAGGGACAGTTTTCTTCCAGTTGAAGTGTTTCTTTGGTCTCGTCTCTGTGTCATCTTAGGGTTAAGGGTAACAGTTTGTATGCCAGTGTGATCCCTCAATTGAACGCCAAGACCCTCTAGTTTCTAAAAATATGTGTAAGATCCGTGAAACACAACTTACATCACGTTTGCCGTTCCTAAACCTAATCGTAACCCTAAACCCTAACCCTATACCTCCTTGATTGGAGGACAGCAAGTAACAGGTTAGAGAAATGTCAGAAAAAGCCATGTCTAAAGTGTTTAGCTCCTTATCGTATTTGTCATTCGCCGTCTCTGGAGCCTCTTGGGGATACTGTAGTTGCTCATGTAAACCGGGATACGAGTGTCCTGGTGTCCGACTTGGACCTTACATTTTAGGGTCGGCAGCGGCTCAAATGGAGCGTGTCGTCTCATAACCAAGAGGTCGTTCGTCTGAATCCCAGCAGAACGTCCTCCTTTTGTCACCTGAAGACACTTAACACGAATTAAAGGACTTTTCATTTTTCTAACATACTGTCTCGGGTTCCTTCTTGCCACACGCCTAGGCAAGGCAAGGCAAGGATCATTTATTTGTAGAGCACAATTCATACACAAGGCAATTCAAAGTGCTTTCACAGTTGCATAAAATTACAAGAAAACAGATCAAATCAATCAACAAAACATCAACATAAAAATGTATCAATGACAGTAAAAGGCGAGAGTGCAGATAAAATACTTTCAGTTTTCATCTGCTCGGGTAAAAAGAGCTGTTTTCAGCCTGGATTTGAACATTGTCAGAGTTGAGGCCTGTCTCACATCCTCATGAAGACTGTTCCAGATTTGAGCTGCATGAAACTGAAACGCAGCCTCAGCGTGTTTAGTCCTGACTCTGGGAACCACCAGGAGACCCCTCCCTGAAGTTCTCAGGGCCCGAGATGGTTCATACGGCTCTAACATGTCAGAGATGGACTTTGGTGCTAAACCATGAAGAGACTTGTACACGAGCAGAGCTGTTTTAAATTCTATTCTCTGAGTGACAGGAAGCCAGTGCAGGGACCAGAGCACTGGACTAATAATGGTCGTATTTCCTGGTTCTTGTCAGGACTCGAGCAGACCTATTTATTTTTTCACAAGATACGTGTCTTATGCAAGATCCTACTATTTAATAGTCCTTAGGCCTTTTCCTTGAAGAGCCCCCGTCTTTACAGATTCTCACGACATTGCCTGGATCCCACTGCAGCGCTTACCTTTTTGTATTTTGAAAAAAAGACCGTTCTCCTTGTCGGCATTGAGCAAAGCGCTTCACCCACCTTGCTTTTGTATGAATGCGATATGTGAGTGGTGGTTGTTGGAGAGGCCAATTGGCAGCAGATTGGCAGCCTCACTTCAGTCAGTCTCCCTCAGGGCAGCTGTGGCTATAACGGTTTACCACCACCAAGTATGGAGAGGTAAGCCGTCGTAGCCGCTATTGGTCTAAAAAAAAAAAACAATAGTATCGCAGTCTTCCACCCTGTCCACGGAGGAACCCCTATCCAACAGGGTCTGGGCGTTCTTCCACGGTCTTGGCCCGTCTGAGCTGAGGGACTCCCATCAGCCCTGGGTCTATCACGGGTCTCCCCAAGGTTTCTCTTTTCTCCCACTGGGTTTTTGAGTTTTTCCGTGCTGGACAGGAGGGTCTAAGGACATGGGACGCCTCGGACACGTTTCCATCGGCTGTCGACGCTTATTATTTGGACGTTACCTCTGTTTAGCTGGACATGATGTTCGCCTTGACACTACATTTGTTGTTTAGGGTTTTGTTCCATTGTTTTAATGTTTGGCGCAGCCCTGTGATGCAACTTCTGTTATGATATTGGGCCACATAAAATGATTGACTTTTCAGTTTCAGATTTTTCTCTGTTCAGTTCAATTTTAGCCGTACTTTGGTAACTTGTCTTTAAGGTTGTTGTTTTTTGAGAAAGATTTTGCCCGGGTGAAAAAAACCCTCAAATGGTAATTGTTCTCGGGACGTTCAAGAAAATCGCCCTCTCTCTCTCATGCAGCTGCTCGGCCGGCACAAAGGAACACGTAAATGCCTTTGTGGATGTGGACCGACTTCAGGAACTTGACTGTCAACTTTTACGCCCAGTTTTTATGCGAGAATAAATCAGCGACATTTACGGAGGGTAAAAATAGTCCGCGCTGCTCTCAAAGTAAATGAATGACGCAGCGGCATCTCGTTGTAAAGACCATGGTTTACACGGCGTGGACAGAGCCGGGAAAGTATGTATACAAGGTGCCAGTCCAACAGTTTGAAATAAAGTAGTGATTGTATTTGTTCCACAAGGCCAACAAATATAAAATCAGGACTAGATTATGTCTAGATTAAGTAGAAACCAAAAAACGTGGCGGCACGGTAGCACAGCGGTCAGCGCTTGTGCTTCACAGCTAGAAGGTCCGGGTTCGATTCCCACCTGGACGGGGCCTTTCTGTGTGGAGTTTGCATGTTCTCCCCGTGTCTGCGTAGGTTTCCTCCGGTTTCCTCTACCACAAAAAACATGTACAATAGGCCCAGGGACTGCAGGTGGAAATTAGCACAAGTGCTATAACCTGGTACAATGCATCTCTCCTTTCTGAGGCTAATGTAGATTGTACACTGTCCCTGTTCAAAAATAAATAAATAAACACTAACCTCAAAGGGACTAGATGCAAGTTGGTCATTTTACTCACTCCTGCCACCTCAGGTCTTAGGCGTAACTGCAGACTCTATATTAAAGGAATAGGCCACCGTTTTTACATACTGACATATGTTCTTACCTTACCTTAGACTAGTTGATATGTACCTGTCTGGTCTTTGTCCGTGCGCTCTGTCATGCAAACGGAGCACAAACGCAGCCTCCTCCACATACTGTATAGTTCCAAATCAGCTCCCGTTAGAAGCTACCAAACTCTTCCACGTTGTCCCTATTTAAATACAGTTACGTGACGTGTTACACTACAAAGTATAGTAACACAGAAATGTAACATGTCGATTTTCTCAGCGGATAAAAAGGGGTACTATATTGTGAGGCGTAATAATACGAGGAGCACTACGTCCGCGCACTAACACCTAAAGACTTTTCTCCCGCTCACTACAAGTCACGCTGCTTCTATTGACGGAAGTGAGCGGGGGAGAAGTCTTTAGGTGTTAGTGCGCGGACGTAGTGCTCCTCGTATTATTACGCCTCACAATATAGTACCCCTTTTTATCCGCTGAGAAAATCGACATGTTACATTTCTGTGTTACTATACTTTGTAGTGTAACACGTCACGTAACTGTATTTAAATAGGGACAACGTGGAAGAGTTTGGTAGCTTCTAACGGGAGCTGATTTGGAACTATACAGTATGTGGAAGAGGCTGCGTTTGTGCTCCGTTTGCATGACAGAGCGCACGGACAAAGACCAGACAGGTACATATCAACTAGTCTAAGGTAAGGTAAGAACATATGTCAGTATGTAAAAACGGTGGCCTATTCCTTTAAGCTCATGCATTACGGCAATCCGGAAAGTAACACCTTTTTGAGCGACAGTGCAGGACCGTTAAAAATAATAGACAACTCCTCCTCACTCCTCCCCGTTTACCTCAATGACCACGCTCGAGGGGGAAATCATGGCGGTTTTACAGGCTCCTCCTCCCCAGCTCTGACGAATCATGTTCCTAAAAAGGGCATAAGGGCGGGATCTTCACTGTAGACTCCGCCCTTGCGTGACGCAGCTCCAATGCTAACAGTCCGACCCTCATTAGTACGAGATTTCTTTCAAAAACCAGCCTGGTTTCTTTAATTGTGACTAACCCGGCGTTATCTCAGGAGGAATATGTAGCCGTAGAAAGTGTTAAAAAATTAGAAATCAGGCGTTAAAGTTGTTTTTAACTCCAATTATTTTCAATGGGAGATTTGCGGCTATATGGAGGTACTACAGCAATGGCGGAGCAATGGCGGCCTCCAGTGTTGCAGTCGTAAAGCAGAGCAGAGCAATTTTTTAATTTTTAAACTCCGTATAGTCCCTTTAAAGGCACCCGATTTTTGTTCTCTAGCATTTGAGTTTTGAGTCGACATGAACTAATCTAAAATCAGATTAAAATGCCAATGAAACAAGCAGAAATCCCACAAATCCCCCTTTTCACTGAAATTATATGAAATAATTTTAATTAAGAAAAAAATGTCTTGTTCCATTGGCAATGAGAAGCTTTATCTAACTAGACCAAATCTACTCAAACTTTAGATTTAAAGCAGTACTAAGTAACGCGTGCACCCTAGAGGCCATAAGCGCCACTGCAGGTGTCGTAGCAAGTTGCGTTTTTTTTACTCATTAATTGTCCGTGAGAGTAAATACTACGCTGACAGAAAAGACAAAGGGAGAGAGGGATATTGTTCATCCAATTACACAATGGAGATCATTTTTTTCATTCAAATTGTTTAAGTAGCGCTAGCCCGCAGTTAGCTTTGCCCGTTAGTCTGTTAGCTTCTTCTTCGTGATTCCATTAGTGTGTATTGCTGCCCCGACCCGTAGGCAGGAAAGTTGAAATTGTGGTTTTCTGGCCAGAGACACTAGGGGGAGATGAAAGACCCTCCAATCACCCCATTAAGACTTGTATTTCCCCCAGAGGGACTACGGAAAGGATTTATTAAGGTAAACAAGTTACTTAGTTCTGCTTTAATGTCATTTCTTCCTTAAAATTATCATTGTTTTTCAAGTGTCTATAAATAAACTTGACATGTTTGTGTTAATTCTTTTGTTTGTAGGTATTTTTTCAACAATCACTATATAAAAGTACATAATTAAATGCTAGTATTTTAGTCTATTTATTGGGTGAAGTGTTAAATGTTGTGGCTTTTAACCTCTTAACCCCCACATGATGAACCGAGCACATTATCTCCAATTTGGCATGACCTAAATCTAAAAAGCTTCCAGAAAAAAAAAGTGTCAAAATTGCAACATAAACAAAAGGAAACCGAGGAGGAAAACAAAAAAAAAACACAATGAAAAAGCCACAACATGGCAACAACGCAAGGAAAAAGATCAGTTTTGTAGGTCTTGGCGTTCAAATGAGGCTTTACACTGGCCTATAGGCTGAAAGCTTTTAGATTTGGGTAAAGCCGGACTGGGGAAAGTGCATTCAGTGAAGGTGGGTGGCTAAAGCATAAATGAAAAGAACTCAGATTAAAATGTCTACTCCCTCTATAACTATGGCGCATACACAGAAGAAAAACACAGTAATCGACCACAAATCGTCCGTATAATGATCATTTTTATTTTTCACATTACTATAAACCTTTAACAAAATAAAAACTTGGTCGGCTCGGACTGCTGTTCTCTCCATCAGTGCTTTACACCGTCACGTTCATACTGTGAGGTAATGAATGAACGGGAACACAAGTTTAGGAAGGTGAGGGTTTTATGAACATAATCCACCAAATACAGCGTTTAAATTGAAAAAAGGCTTACCATGGCACACAATGGATTTGACAATGTGCTAAATCTGTTTAACACTGCCCCCTGGTGGACAGACACGGGCCACTACAAGTCAGAAAAGCGTGGAAAAATACCTGTTCAGTTATTATAAATACGCTCTCAATTTACAAATAGTTTAGTAACTGGGTCTATCACATGATTTCCAACATCAAGACGATTTTTCTCAGGGTTTAGTAGAAACTGTTTTGACTCGTTCTCCTTTGTTGTCAGGAGGACGGGGAAAAGTAGAAGAAACATCTACAGAGATCCTGGTTTAGTCTGTGAATCGCTGCTGGAGAAGTTTTGAAGGGAGTTTAACCTTTGACGTCTAACTAAAACAGAGGCACTGGACATTGTTTTCACAGACTGGACTTTGGCGTATTGTATTAGGGTTAAACTGTGAGAAAGTGGAAAGAAGCTCGCCATCCATAGAAAAATCTCCCCCAAAATTATATAATTCTTTTTTTTTTTCATGTAGAGAAAGTCTAAGTCCGTAAGGAGGATGTCCCCTTATTATTTCAAAGATCTCTCATGGTCCCCCGACAAGATTTTGTTTTAAAATTACATACAAAAGAACAAATAGCAATGAGTGTGGGCTAAATACTGATTTAAAGTGGTGAAACTTAAATACAGTACTAGTCAAAAGTTTGGAAACACTTTTTTTATCTAGCCTATTATTTTCCCCTTTATATCAACACTATTTACTTTGTAGATTCTCACTGGAGGCATTGATTTACGAATGAACACATGTGAAATTAGGGTTGTTAAAAAAATTGATTCCTCAATATTAAATTGATACAAAAAGTGGTATCGTAGCGAGATATTCATTTGAGCAGGCATCGATACTCATATCAATGCCAACTCTATAGTGGCTTTGATATCATATAATTTTGTTTAGAATCCAAAGCAACCTTGAATTATTATAAAAGTCTTCAATGACGGTTCTTGGGTCATCATCTGTACTCTGTTGAAGTGTCGAACATTTCGCTTCTCATCCAACAGGCTTCGTCAGCAACACTAACGTTTAAGCTCCGCCCGCACACTAAATATATAAAGGCTTCGTCAGCAACACTAACGTTTAAGCTCTGTCCATAGACTAAATATAAACCACAGGGAGGAGTTCAGCTTGGCTCAGTCCCTCCCCTCTATTAACAGCTACTCTCACCTGTGGGAAAACATCTTTGTAGTCCTAAGTCCTAACAACCTCACAAGTTTCAGGGGGAGGGACTGAGCCAAGCTAAACTCTGTCCTGCGGTCTATATCTGGCCTGCAGGCTGACGAAGCCTTTTGGAGAATTTAAAATATAAACCATATTTTAAGTTATTTCACCCTTTTTAAGTTTCCTACATGTGCTCATTCTTAGTTTGTCTTCGATGAGAATCACACAATGGAAATAGTGTTGAAAATAAAGAAACGCAGCTACATAACAAGCGAGTCCACACTTTTGATGGGCACTGTACATATAAAATTCCCTTTAAAATGTTTTATATCAGTGTACTTGTGTTGAAGACGAGCTATGGCGACCCCCCACTTATAAGATTCATAGATCATTTGACTGATCCATAGAGAGAAAAAGATTCTTCCACTGAAACTCCTCTGCTCAAAACAACAGGGATGCATTACCTCAATCATATTTTACTGACACAACCGTCCTGCTCATTATAGTGGAAAACACCCATCTCCAGTGCAACAACAACAACAACACATTCAGGAAAATAATCACAACAGAATTAAAAGAATAAATAAAAACACACAATTTAACTGGATTCCACCCAGAAACATTCAAGATTGCACGAGCTCGTACCCGCCGCAAATGGAGGTCGTTCCTGAGACACAAAGGACTTTAGGCGAAATAAAAAGTGGCGTTTTCAAACTGAACAACTGGCAAAACTGAAATGAAAAAAAAAAAACTGGATAAGTGGTGAGGAAGGAGCGCGTTGGCATTAACTCGGAAGTAAGGCATCGCTCTTGGAAACGGTTCCCTGATTATGAGCTTTAAGCAGAGTTCCCTCGTGACTAAACGGACCGGGAGTTATGCTTTCCTTCACTCACGCACGTTTGAATAATCCCGATACACGTTTGTTTCCTTCTCAAGAACTTAAAGGAGACACATCATGCAAAAATGTTCTGTTTTTGAGCTTTCAACCTGGTTATTTGTTTAGCTAAAGGGCCCATCTCACCGGCCTGGAGACTAGTTGGAGACTCGAGTTATCGCTGGTTACGGAGACGTCTCAGAGAAATAAGGCGGGAGGTCCAGACGGTTCGAGAGGTCCACAGTGTAACGCCTCATTTTTAATTTTAACTTTTCTTTATGTGTCACATTTACTTTTCTCGTCGCTTTTTTGACGCGTTTTCGTTGTTAGTTGTTGTGTTTTTGTCGCTCTTTTGTCACTTTTCTGGCACGTATTTTTTGAAGCCCTTTTGTCACTTTTTTTGCAATTTCATACTTGTTTTTGTCGCTATTTTGATGCTTTTTTCAAGAAGCTTTTAGATTTGGGTAATGCCAAACTGGGGAAAATAGGCCCAGTTCAGCTGCCATGTTGGACCAATGGCCGCTGCCGCTAGGTGCCGCCATTGCTGTAGTACCTCCATATAGATACAGACGGCATCTCGTCATAGAAGGGGCCGTGGCTTCGCCGAGGGGGGAAAACCGACTCTTTTGGGAAACACAATTTTTCACTCGTTTTCTGGTGAAATATAAACCATTTATCACATACAAAATAAAGTCAAGTCTAAATCGGGTCCATATGGATGCTTACTCACAGCAGATTGTTCAGTAGAAGCTAAAAAACGGCAGTTGTAGCGAGCACTAGCTACCGTTAGCATTAGCACGATTAGCATTGTCCGTTATTTTTGCATTTATGGGCTGTTGAACCACTTTGCTCCACTCCATGTCGTCGTATCTTTATTTAGTAGAAAACTATGTTCATAATTCAGCATTTGTTAAAGTAGTTTTTGAATAATTAGAGAAAGTTAAGATTTTTCAACAAAAAAAAATCCCCCATGATCATATATGCGCGATTCCAGAGATGCCGTCTGTATCTTGCCGCTAGTCTCCCATTAGAAAGCATTGCACTTTAGACACGTTAAAAACAACTTTAAAGCCTGGTTTCTAATTTTCCTAAACTTTCTACAGCTAGATGTTCCTCCTGCGATAACGCTGGGTTAGTTACAATTAAAGAAACCAGGCTGGTTATCGTAAGGTACATTTTAGAAATCTTGCATAATAAAAAAACACCCAGTCCCCGACTACACGTCTTTGTTCGTGAAGAATAGGAAAAGCGTGTAATCGGACTGGCCAGGCTGGATTTTCTTTCCACTGCACACAAATTACCCAATTATGCATGATATGTCCACTTTAAAACACTGCTCCCTTTGTGTTTTCAAAGTTCTCTCACCTTCACCAGACTCTTTGTGATTATTTCGGCGTTCGAACGCTCAGCAGCTCTGGTTTTCAGCTTTATTTCGACCGCCTCTCCCAGCAGCAGCAGCAACGATGGCGAAACTAGGTCACATTTACCTGAACATCATGAACAAACCACTTCAGTGCTTGGCAACAACAACAACAACAAACTCCCTTTCTCTTCACCAATTAAAAATCACCACTCGAAAATTATACACAAAAACGTTGCAGGTCAGTGGGAGAACAGCGAGAGGAAGCGTCGATATGGTTCGGACTGGTTTGGCACGGCCCAGTCTTCGTTTGTCACTGAGAAACACAGAATAAAACGGTGGTCGTCCGCGTTCAGCCTGGCAGTGGTGAAGGCAACACTCCCGGAGAAAAGTGCTCGGAAACAGCATCACGATTAAGTCCGTACACCGTCGACTGCGGCAGAAAACATCAGAGAGAAGGTTCATGTGCACGAAAGTAGTTGTGGTTAAAAATAGGCTGCGCTCATGGGCTTGAGTTCGAGCGCTACGGACACAAAGGAGGAAGGAATCTACAAACCTCGATCTTCGTCGGGGATCGAGTCAAAAAAACTCTTTCATTTCCTAGTTATCCAGAGTGTTGTTGATTTCTGGATTGATTTTTGTTTTATTCATGCAGTTCTTATATTTGAAGAGTTTAGTGGTGCTAGGCTAGTGCTATGCTAGTGCATGTCTATGGTAACTAGTAGCCTGCATTAAAAACAGTCTGACCCAAGCACAGTGCAAATGAGGCAAATCACTTATAACACCAGACTACCGATATAAATGTCTGTGTTGACTGAATCACTTTTATATATATATATTTAGATATAACCATTTTGATTTAAAATAACTTGTATTTGAGCAGCATCAGCTTCCTGGTCGTAAGCTACGCAGCGGCGGAGTGATCCGCTAGGTTACCGGATCTACAGTAGTTTGTTTACCTGCGGCCGGCAGGTGGAATTCACAAAGGAGCTTTCTACAAATTAGATATGGCAACGTTTGGACTACTACCCCATGATTTGAAGAGCTTTTTAATTTAGGCTACTAGTTACCATAGACATGCACTAGCCTAGCACTAGCACCACTAAACTCTTCATACTGCGTAAATTAAAAAAATATATAAAAATCTCCAGAAATCAACAACACTCTGGATAACTAGGAAATGAGGTCCTATGTCAAAAATCCTGAAATATCCCTTTAATATTATATTCCTAGTCTGATTTGTTGAATTTTGTATTTCAAAAAACGAGGCGCGATTACATTTTTTACAGATTTTTCCACTAATACATATCTAATGTTAAAACTAAACAAAGATCCATAAACCCCTCTGAAAAGGTCTTTGTAACTAATATGTCAAAATAAAACCATACATTTAAACCTGGCTTGATCCATTATTCAGATTTTGTCGCCTTATTTTCATATGAAAAAATTAAAATGACAGAAAACTTGCAATAAATTTGTTCCCTCATTTTTATGTCACAAATCTATAGACGCTATAGTGAGCGAGGGACTGCGAGTTCATCTGAGCCGACAGATGTTGATCAGAGAGAAACCACGTTAAAACATCTGCAAAATGGACACGAATAGAGGGATAAAAAAAAAAAAGAAGATACAACTTTGAAAAAAAAAAAAAAAAAGTGTCATAATTCTACCACTTTTTAATATTTGCAAAAGAAAATGAGGCATTAATGTGTAAAAAAATCCCAAATTGATCTGAATAATGGACAGAAACGTGATTCGAGAGCGATTTGGGAAGTCCTATACCGTCTGTGAGTAAACCAGGGTTAATCTCGACAACATATTTTAATTTAGTCTTTTGATGAAAATGTCACTTAGTTTTCTGAATAATTCTCTTAACCTCTTTGTTTTGGGTAAAGCCAAACTGGAGAAAATGTGCTCCGTTCAGGTGGGGGTTAAGAGGTTAAAAAGTCCAGTTTCATTCTACAAAAATTGCATGTAAATTTATTTGACTAAATCAAACATTTAGTAAACTTTACCTTTATAATAGTTATTTTAACTATATTTAATCAAGGTCCTCCTGCTTCATGTTTTCTCTCCACACAGGCTGTTTCTTTGGCTTTCTTTGTCTTCTATTTTACACTGCTGAATGAGTCAGGCCAGGAATTATACATTTAGTCCTGTGATATTGGGCTGTATAAAACAACTTGATTTGATATTGACAGAGACGATAATTTTTTGCGGGGTCACTTTTCAGCGTAACCTTCAAAGAAACGCTTGAAAGACAACAACCGGCAAGTTGATGAAATCGATGCAAATGCTTTATAATAAATCAGACGCACTGGGTTTTCTGCGCCGATGTCTCGACGACGGCGTCCCATGAACGCAGCCCATAATGTGCTCCGAGAAGTGCTTTACAAAGTTCATGCATAACGAGTAAAACCATACGTGGAGGCTGTCGCTGGACGGTGAAGTTGCTCCAGAAGAAGAGAAGGAAAGTTTTGTTTTTGTGAAGACTCTGCCACTTTTGACAGAGGAAGCTGAAGGTGGGCAGAGAATACCGACCAGGAAAAACTCTTATAATCACAGCGAGAGTATTTGTCATCTCTTTGATCCTTTCACTATCTTTTTTACTTCATGCAGATAAGGCATCAAAATGATACTTGAAGGTTTGAATGAGTGATAGAAGAATTCCTGGAAATATAACTACTATTATGCATTAGAGTAGTTTAGACTGGCACTGATTCGGTTACCAAAAAAAGTCTTGATTGATTGATTGAATAGCTGCTTTTCAGTCAGAGTCAACTTTACATTTATATCATTGTATTCAAACATATTGAATCATATTCTCTGCTTCATGTTTCTTCTCCCACATGAACACAGACCTTTCCCTTTGGCAGGTAATTTAAATGACTTTTTCACACCGTCATGGAAGTGTTAGGGTTGTGTTTTAACTCCCGTCGTTTGATTTTTATTTCATTCTCATGAGTCGACGAGAGAAAAATTATACTTTATCCATAGTTTTAGTCTCATTAACTACTTTTAATTTAGTTTTAGTCTAATTTTAGACAGCAAAATCATGAAATACTGTATAGAGCTAACTCTGGTAAGACCTGCTTCCAGTGCGCCCACGTCCAGCTCCCTCTGCAGAGCTCACGTTTAGAAACGAGTGCTTTTTTTCTTTCTTACAGTGGCTTCAAAACGACTCAACCCTGCAGTGCGCGGTCACTGTCAGGAGGTGGCGCTGTTCCCTTTGCTGTGTTCCCTCAGTGCGGGCAAGGGGCATGTCCAGGCTCTGTGCACCAGGGCGAAGCCCATGGCGAGCGCCCAGGTCCGGACGGGGGACAGCGCGAAAGCCATGGGCCCGTACGTCTCCAGGAGGAAGTGGCAGGACTTGACCTGCCAGCAGAGCAGCAGCAGCATGAAGAGGTGCACGGCTAACGTCCCGCAGAGAGAGCCGGGCGGAGGGGGCGCGGGCTGCTGGGGCGGGCCGGGGCGAGAGGAGCAGGACCTCAGGCGGAGGTGTGACCTGAAGGAGTGGCCGCAGCAGCGATGGTGGAGGCTCCAGCACAGGTACAGGGTGAGGGGCATGTTGAAGAAGAGCATCTGCGACAGGAAACAGTTTATGTTAAAGCTACAGTTTGTTGAAGGCAGTTGGGCATTAACTGTTAGCAGCAGCCCCAACTCGTTTCTGGCTCTTACAATACTCCCTGAACATCCCGATTCTTCGCCGTAATTAATTAAATGCATTTGTAGGTAGGGCTGGGTACGATACTCCTCACAAAGTCATCGCTTCCCCGGGGTTGAGAGAAACCTGGCTGCCAGTCTGTGCCAATGGACTCAACGCACACCATCGATCCCTCACTCTCATGGCAATGTGGGAGAAGTGTCTAAGGGCATTTGTTATGGCCATGCTCACTCCTCACCGAGTTTCTTCTGCTCAGACATGTCTCTCTCTTTGTGCCTTCCCCTCTTTCGGTGTTGCCGTTGCGAGCGAAAGGCTTCAGAGAACTCGGCACGACCCCGAGTTTTGTCAGGATCTGAAGTTTGTGTTTGTGTGAGCGCGCCGTGCGTGAAGTCTCCTCGCACAGCAGATTCCTACATGCATTGTACCATTGGCCACGTAACTCTGCTTTCTCAACGCTCTCATTGAATGCGGACTGTTTTTTTGGTCAACAATGTACAATGCCGTCAGTCACTGACCGAGCATCTTCCAAAAGAGGACAAAAGGGCGGGAAGCCCCACCCACACTGGGCCGGCTACAAGCCTCAATAGTGTTTAGTTTAGTTTATTTTGAGCAATGTTACATTCATTTTGTCTTTCAAAATTCATACAGTTGTGGTTGCTCAAAACGGAGTAGGCTGAAGCAATAATCTTATAAGTGCCTACTCCATATTCAATTTGATATACATTTACATAACATAATAAATTATAAGCTCCAGAGCCTGTTAATCAAAGCTTCAGGCTTACATTTTTTGTTTTTACAGCAATAAACTCTTTGGAGCCAGGCTTTTAAGCAGTGATTGGGAGGTGCAAAGGCTCCATTGGAATCCCTTTCATAGAGTGTCTTTTGGAGCCACCAGGGGGTGCTTTTGCAGCAATGTCAGCTCTCGGCCATGAAGACCAAAGAGAAGGGCTTTCCTCGCCCATTGATTCTGCCAAGTGAAGACCTTTTCTCACAGTTCGCAGTAATAGCAACAGCAAAATTAAAGAATGCGTGTGGTCGAATTTGTTTCTTACTTGTACAACTCCAATCACATAAGTGAGACTGCCCTCCAGGAAGTGCCCGTCGATGACCACTCCGAAGGCGAAACAGGCGCCGCTGTGTCCATCGATCATCTCCCCGATAAACCACGGGCCTAGACGACAAAATCATTTTAAAAACATGACTTTCTGAAGCTGTGGAGCAATCGCGTCAGAGCACGGACTCACCAAACGCAGTGCACAGGTTGAAGATCAGCAGCGAGTAGAAAAACGTGTTCATTTTACTGACCAACTGCAGAGACACACACGCTTTGGAAAACAGACCTGGAGAAGAACAACAAAGTTTAGAGACGGTGACAGCGACTACTACATATACTCATTTCTTTATAACCTTTTACTACTACTTCTTAGAACTGGGTACCTGAAAATTAGGGGTGTTACGCCAATTTCTGTTTTCAAAGTTTTTATTTTAAAGCAAATTCATTTTAATTGTCATCCTAAATGTCATGAAACACTCGTCGATTTCATCTTTTAATTTTCTATCTTTTACTTGAGCTTTTTTCATAGTTTTTCTTCTAGAATGTCCTGTGGTGCAACACATAAAAATGACTTAAATTTCATGGGGGGAAAAAGCCAAGAGAAATATAAAGTTTAAGCTTAAAACTTGAGTGGCAACGTAAAGTATCTGCAATGGTAACCATTGGCTAATATTAAACTTGCTTTGCTATTGATATTTTCACAGCAGATTTATCAGAAGTGGGTGTTTTTATTATAGGCAAGTTTTACAATTGTAATACATGAAATACATGTGGTACTCTTTTAAACAAGATGTATAATTATCCTTCGCTGATAAATATTAAATTTTTTTAATGAACATACAAAGTGGTGTCACACCGCATGACATTGTACAAGTTATTGTCCAAATAAAGAAATATTCTTTTGGGTATAATCTCAACATTGATATAGTTTTAGAATTTGACGTAAAGATGGTAAGGAGAAAGACTGGGCTGTTCAGGATTTCAAAATGGCCTGGAGCTCCCTCTGCAGGCAGTGGTGGAAATGGCACGTCACAAAACAGTGAAAACATGCTTTCAAATCGATGGCGCTATGATGAACACACTATGAAAAGTCCGGAAATGGATCAGAAGCTTCATAAAATGTGCAGGACAGTTTTGTGTTTGATTTATTACACAATAAAAAACAGAAGTCACAGCTCAAAGCACTTCCGCAGTAGAACAAACAACCAAAGTGGTGTGTGATGGACAGCATAAATATTAATTAAAAAGAATGAAAATAATCAAGTTGCAAAGTGACGTCCTGACCTCTCCCGCTGTAGAAGGTCATCCACCTGAAGAACATGAGTCCTCCGATGTTGAGCAGGACGGCGAAGGCGAACGCAGCTCTGCCCAGGACGTAGTGATCCGTGAGGAGGATAAACGACTGCACGAACCCGAAACTGGGCGTCAGACCCTCCTCCAGAGAAAACTGCTGCTGCTTCACGGTGGACCGGCCCGCGGCGTCCTGCGGGAGACGAGAGGGACAGACGTGTTCAACTGTGGGACATCATTTTATTCAAAAAAATATATAAAAATTTCAAATCAACCTCAAAATGTGTGTAATAAAATGTCTTATCAAGGGTTTATACAGTGAGCGTTTTTAATGCCACAAACACAGACAATCGGGCGCACATTTCATTCTCTAGGTACATTTTGGTCAGGGGTGAACCAATTTAATGCCCAATTAGAGCTAAATTAATGCTTTTTAATCACATTTAAGCCTCACTTTTTTGGTGCGTTTTCAATCTTGTTTTCGTCGCTGTTTTGACACTCTTTTCAAGGAGCTTTTGGGTTTTGGGTAACACTGAACTGGAGAAAACGTGCTCGGTTCAAGTGGGGGTTAAGAGGTTCAATCTAATTTAACTTAAAGCAGTACTAAGTAACTCGTGCCCCTAGAGGCCGTAAGCGCCACTGCAGGTGTCGTAGCATGTTGTGTTTTTATACTCATTAATTGTCAGTGAGAGTAAATACTACGCTGACAGAAAAGACAAAAGGGAGAGAGGGATATTGTTCATCCAATTACACAATGGAGATAATTTTTTTCACTCAAACTTGGCTGTAAATACTGTTTAAGTGGCGCTAGCTCGCAGTTAGCTTTGCCCGTTAGCCTGTTAGCTTCTTCTTGGTAATTCCATTAGTGTGTGTTGGTGAGTCCGACCCGTAGGCAGCGAGGTTGCAATTTTGGTTTTCTGGCCAGAGACACCAGGGGGAGATGAAAGACCCCCCAATCATCCCATTAACACTTGTATTACCCCCAGAGGGAATACGGAAAGGATTTATTAAGATAAACAAGTTACTTAGTGCTGCTTTATAATGTTAATTGCTTTTAAAATCTCAGGCAAAAAAGAGATATGTTCTTACCTGAGCTTTGACGAGTTGATGCGTACCTGTCTGGTCTTTGTGCATGTGCTCAGTCACGCAAAAAGATCAAAGATGTTGTTAGCATTTGGCCTCTCCAAGTTCAAGTTAGACACGACCACGCCCTTCCACGGGCACAAAGACCAGACAGGTGTGTATCAACTTGTCTAAACTCAGGTAAGAACATATCACAGTGTGGAAAAACGGTGGCCTGTTCCTTTAAGAAGCCACAATATACTGCAAAATCACTCAAGTCCTCCATCTGACCGAGCTGCAGCACCTGGACAGTGACGGCGATGGTGTGCACTCCGCTGACGTAAAGCGAGGCGTCCCACTGCAGCACGAACAGAGGACCTCCGGCCGAACGCGCCCGGCCCAGATCCTGCCCATCCACCCGGACGTCCACAGAGGAGACGGCGGCGTCGGAGAAGGCCAGCACTCTGCGGCGAGAGGGAGGGGGACGCGTGAGCCGAGCGTTGGGGACCAGAGAGACGAGTGTGGGAGTTAGAAATACCTGACGTGAGTGGACTTGCGGACGCGTCCCAGCGGCTCGGCCCCCGGGTGAAGATACTGCGCGTCTTTGGGGTTCGTGATGACGACCGCGGGCCACTGTTCGAACGTCAGGTCTGAGAAGCTGAGCAGGTCGTGGTCCAAAGCCACCACTCGATATCTGGGAAAAGAAAGAGACAATTCTAAACCACACTGCACAGAGAGCTTTTATCAGGACGCAAACAACACGGGGGCATTAGTGCGTCTGGCTGTGTAACTGATATTGGCTCCTTTCTCTGCCCCGTCACAAGAATTAGCTTTCGATCTATTCATTCAGTCTTAAGGCGACGCTGCAGGTGAATAGGGAAAAATATTAAATGTAGAGATATCAATTTGAAACTTCCGCTGATCATTACGGATATAAAAATGAGAAAAAAAATGTATTGCAAGTTTTCTGTCATTTTATGTTTTCATATAAAAATAAGACATTTTATACATAAAAATGGTCAAGATTGCCTTGATTTTTAAGCCACGAAATCTAAATATTGGATAGAACCAGGTTTAAATTTATTGTATTATTTTGTTACTAAGAATTTGTTTAGTTTTTGAATAAACTAATAAGTAAAAAAAAAAATCTGTAAAACATCTGATTTTGCTTCGATTCAAAGCTTCATAAATCAGGCTAGGAATTAGATATTAAATTGATAGTCTGGAAGTTTAAATGTTTTACAAATTTTATAAAATGAGCAAAATCAACCACCTGGTCTTGCATTTTGATGTAAAGTAGGTAATAATACATATAGTATATATTATTTTTCGCAATGTCCCTCCTTCCTGGATCTCAGCAAATAATCAGTCTAGTCTTGTATCCTCCCGCGTTGACCAATGAGACGAGCTTTTCCTGTGAACCAGCCTGTCAGGTCCAATCAGGAGGAGGGGGGAGGAGCTTTATTGTTTACCTTTGAAAATTCTGATCCTGTTCTCCTCATTTTGCAAAGTGTCACTGACGGCAGGTGAACAGGGGCCTGTAGATACTCTCTGTCACTGCATCGAACAGATCAGTTTGTGGATGCAAAACAACTTTCTCCAACTAAACTCAGACCAAACTGAGATCATTGTTTTTGTCCCACAGACACAAAGACAAAGTGTTATCAGTCACCTTGAGTCTCTCTCTCTAAAACCAAAAATTCTGGTTAGAAATCTAGGAGTAATCATGGACTCAGACCTGAACTTAAACAGCCACATCAACGCAATGACATCATCAGCTTTTTACCATCTGAAAAACATTAAGATCAGAGGAATAGAGTCAAAACCAGACTTGGAGACACTCATCCATGCGTTTGTCTCCAGTAGGTTAGACTTCTGTAACGGCTGCTCACTGGCCTTTCTAAACGAGCTGTTAGAGCTGCAGAACATCCAGAACGCTGCTGCTCGAGTCCTGACAAGAACCAGGAAATACCACCATATTAGTCCAGTGCTCTGGTCTCTGCACTGGCTTCCTGTCACTCAGAGAATAGAATTTAAAACAGCTCTGCTCGTGTACAAGTCGTTTCATGGTTTAGCACCAAAGTCCATCTCTGACATGTTAGAGCCGTATGAACCATCTCGGGCCCTGAGAACTTCAGGGAGGGGTCTCCTGGTGGTTCCCAGAGTCAATAATAAGTAAGTAAGTAAGTGCTTTATTACGAAATAGTTTTCAGGTGTCAGCCCTGAGCTTCTGCTGCTGACCCGCATGACCTTCGGGGAAACTGTAGCAGTCGAAAGAAACCTGGCTGCCCTCTGTCTCCTCTGATCCTCTGAAACAGTGCCACGCCTCCTGGGTGTGTCCCTGTTTCAGAGCGTGGTGTCCTGCACTGGTCAGCTCCACCTCCTCCTTCCTCTTCCTCCCTCCGCTTCACAACAGTCTTTCACCATTTCTCGTAAACACGGTGAGGCTGCGTTTCAGTTTCATGCAGCTAAAATCTGGAACAGTCTTCATGAGGATGTGAGACAGGCCTCAACTCTGACAATGTTCAAATCCAGGCTGAAAACAGCTCTTTTTACCCGAGCAGATGAAAACTGAAAGTATTTTATCTGCACTCTCGCCTTTTACTGTAATTGATTAATTTTTTGTTGAGGTTTTATTGATTGATTTGATCTGTTTTCTTGTAATTTCATGCAGCTGTGAAGCACTTTGAATTGCCTTGTGTATGAATTGTGCTCTACAAATAAACTTTTAAGCGGACTTTCGTGGCTGGCATCTTGCAGGAAGGAGTCTTGCCGGGGGGATTCCGTGCGTAAAGTTAAGGTCATATTTTTTCTTTGATATTAAAACTAAGATGTTACGGGAGGAACCTTGGCAAACGCTCTCACAATTGACAACTGTGTCTCGCCGTAATCTAGACTAGAGGCCAGTCAGAACGTGGGGAAAGGTAAAAAAACAAAGTCTGTATTTACCGTCGGTTTTCCATCCAGTCTCCCAGCTCCAGCTCCAACGTGCCCTGAGGGTGTCTGCTGTGGAGCACCGGCATCAGGCCTCCCAGAGTGTGGAGGTGCCCACAGAGGTACGCCACCGCGGACCTGAGGCAGAGAGAGGGGGTGAAAGCATGGGGTATTATAGTATTTATTGAATTAGGGCTTTAACACACGCAATATATTTGTCTTCTTCATCATCATCTTAACACGGTTTCCCTTTGGTGTCCAAGTGCTCTTTAGTTCTGTGATGTTTCTTTTGAACTTAAAGTCATTGTCCTAAAGAGGAAGAGAAACTCCAACTTAAGCAAACGTCAAAGTCAATGTGATGAACTGTGTCGCCTTCAGGCTAAAGTCAGTGGGTTCAGCTCGTGACTTCCCTTCTGACCTCCGCGCCGTCAGGTCACACTTCTTCTTCTGCTTAGGAGGAGTTTAAATTCCGTAACGGGTCAGCGGTTTGTACCTCATGAGCTGCCGTACTCCCGGGGAGGGCGACACGATGGTGGACGTGGTGTAGTGTCCAAACCAGATGGACTGGTTCGAGCTGAGAGAGTCCAGCCTGAAGGAGTCCAGCAAATCCATCTGCGTCTGGGGCAAGAAAAATGAATAATAAACCGGGGGGGGGGACATTACGATGAACAACGTGATCACTTGATTCATGAGGCTTGAGGAACAATAACAGCTGACCCTGGCTTTCCTGCCGAGTGTCTTGTGCTCAGGTGATTCGTTTAAAGCGGTGTTCATTTTGTATTCAAACATACACTGCCTGATAGGGATGCAACGATTCACTCAAGCCCCGATTCGATTCGATTTCCGATTTGAAGTTCCCGATTTCGATTTTTCCCGATTTTTAAAAAAAAAAATAGAAAAGAATGACTCATTCATACCAATGTTTCTTTTGTTTTAACATCTGTATTTTTGTCCTTGTAACAAATTGCAACTGTCTCAGTAAGAGAACTTTACATTACACAAAATTACAAGAAATGAAAATTAACTATAATCATTTTGAAAGAGTGCTTGTAAATTTACATATTTTCAGCATAAATAAGGTAGGAAAGCAAACATTTTAAGATTATATTTATTTTACCAAACTTTTTATTTTTGTTTTTTGCAGTTTGAACATAATACTATCATTTAGAACTAATTTTACAGTGCAGTTTTGTTCACCCTTGAAGCCTCACTGCCTCCGGTGCAGCCTTTGTAAACATAAGAAGGAAAAAGACATGACGGCTTCTGTAGGTTTGGATTATTTGACAAACGGACATTTGATGAGGATTTCAGCAGAATCAGAGCAGGTTGGTCAGATGTTTGTCAGTTTACGATCTTTGGTAAACTGTCAAAATGCTAAACTCTGCGTTAGCCGCTAACGCTAATCTCGTAGCCGCTAACTTTAGCTGCGTCTGTTGCTTCTATGTCTGCACGTGTATGTGTTTACGTGGTGTGGTGTGTGTTGGGTCTGACGCGGGGAAGGTGTGGAGCTTGTCTTGAGAAAAAGTTAACGTCGTTAGAAACAAAGAGCTAGTATGTTCTGGTCTGTTCTGGTCGCGCAAAATGGAGTAGCTGAGGGTGGCTTTAAAATCGCTTCTTTAATTTTTTACATCGATTCACATTTTACGCATATTAAATCGATTTGATTTTCGATGAATCGTTACATCCTTACTGCCTGAACAAAAGAAAAAGTTGGGACCTGGATTTAATCAAGCCGACAACCTGGACATCGTAAAGCTAAAACAAATATGACCCTTTTTTGGAGTCAGTTCAAACTGTATCACTTTAAAGTGCATATGACAGGCTTTAATTATGTTTGAAAATATAATTTACTTACACCAGATATTATCCGTTTAAATAAGAGTTATGATTTTGGACAGAAAAGTTCTCTTTATTTAATGTTTAAGCTACGGACAGGAAGTGACATAGAAGAAGGTAAAGCTCCAGAGACGTTTGACTCATTTCCCATTGACATAACACAGTTTGAAATTGTTTGCCTCCATCTATGTCACTTCCTGTCGGTGTCCAATAAGGAAGTGAAACTATAAATATCACAAAAAAATTGTCAAACTAAAGAAAGCTGGGTACATTGTTTTAGCAAACTCTTGAAAATAATGATGTTAACCATGTTTTAATAAAAAAATGGCGTCTAATGTGTCATATGCACTTTAAGTTTCTTGATGCGCCCGTTCCCTCTTGCCCTCGCCAGGCTTTTATGAGCAAATGTGGAGTATTAATATTGGTGCTGTCAAATCTGGAGGTGGGGAATGAAACCCCAAGTTTTTACTATTATGATCCCGGTGTCCTGCCGTCCGTACCTGGTTGAGAATCCCAAAGAAGTTGTACGGTCTCTTGGGCCCCGGCATCAGAGTGGCATCGGCACAAACGAACGAGTAATTACCGAAGGCAGTTCTGTGCACGTAGTGGAACGAGCCCACTTTCTGATTCGCCGAATACTTCCTGGAACGAATAAATAGAACAGACAAATGAGCTAGAAAAGCAACGATTGAATAGAAGTCAAGGTTTAAGCAGCTTGATTTGATAAAACTACATGTTCGTAACCAGACAGTGAGGGAGACTGACACGACTGCCCCTCTGTCTTGTTTAGCCCCGTGTTTACTTCTTGTTTCGCCGTCGTCGCTCCACGGTTGGAACCTGGCTGATCCCTGATCCACTTTCTATTTTAATCCACGGATGACTGGGATTATTGACAATAAATAGGAGCCGCTATAACAGCTCCGGTTTCAAAGCGCAGAGGCCCGTTTCTTCTATAGTCTCCTCTGCACTTAGACCCAGTACCGCGCTCTCTATACGCAGCGGACAGGAGCTATTGACAGTGACATTCAAAAATAACACGTAAAATAAGAAAATTGCACTGGAATTTACGCTGATTTCGAGTAGATTTGGACCATTTTTGAGGTTTGTTTTTCCAAGTGGCTTTCTTTTGTTCTAAGCAAAATAAGGCTTGTTCCATCGGCAAACTTATGTTAAATGTGAGAAAGATGTAGTGGTGTGGAGACTCAAGACAGATTTCTTGAGTCTCGAATCAAAAGTGCACGATGCAACATTTTACGTGAAAGAAGTTGATATTTTTTGCATATTTGACCTTTCAGTGAGCCAGCGGCTGGATGGGTGGTTAGGTGGACGCTTTCGCTTTCCATCCCGGTGGCTCCTATGATGCTTCAGGATAAATTTTATTTCAGGTTTTTTATCATTTCTGGTAGGTTTTTGGAATGAAATTAAATCAGCAGCGAAATCCTGAAAAACAATTGATCTCGGAGCGTCCCACAGGCCATCGGCCATTTTTACATAAAAAGTTGCATTGTCCTCCTTTAACAAGAAAGCCCATCTTTGTTCACAAGATGAGGAGAGCAGGAATAGCATTTTCAAACGTTAATGATCAAGCTCCTCCCCCTCCTCCTGATTGGGCCTGACAGGCTGGTTCACAGGAAAGGCTCGTCTAAGTGGTCGACGCGGGAGGATACCAGACTCTGATTAGTTGCTGAAATCCAGGAAGGCGGGACTTTACAGAAAAATTATTACTTACTTTACATCAAAATGCAAGACCACGTGATCAATTTTGCACATTTTTATAAAACATTTAGACTTGTAGACTATCACTTTAAGGGTGAAAAACAGCTAAAAATCTAATTGAACACTCAGTTTTCCATTATAGACAAAGTTATCCGTACTCTGTAGTTAAATGCTGCTGGGACACAGTTCTGTTTAGGGCTGAACGATATGGACACAATTTCATATCTCGATATCGATACAATATAACTATGGGTTAGGAAAATAAAATCATAATACAAAAGAGTGCAGTTTTATTGATGAAAATCTATATCGTTTATATCTTGCTTTTTTGATTTTAATATGTTGAATGTTCATATCTCGATACGATACATCTTTCAGCCCTAGTTCTGTTAACGAGAACTTTTTCCTATTATTCACCGTCTTATTTGAAGCAATGACAACAAACAAAGAAAACACAGAATACTGACCGGAAATAGTTGTTGACACTGTCCAGAGACATGATGTTGAAGGCATCTGAAGAAAGAGAAAGTACATTTGGTTCTTAGCATTTTTTCTTCATGAGAAATGACACACAAAGAATCTTTAGTTCTTGCTTTGTACTTTGAGGCGTTAGAAAGGTTTTGGATCGCTGCTTTCCTCCTTATGCAACAATCCCCATCATCCCCGACTTCAAGGTACAAGCCCCAATCATCATAATCTGAACGAGCGGCGTCTCGCATGTCCAGCGTTCCTCTCTCTCTCTCTCTCGCAGTAAAAAAACACGGCTCTGATTTCACATTAACGGCCTGTAATTCAATCAGAGAAGGCGCTTCCTGGATGTGGTTAAAAATGGCCGCAGTTGAAGAAGCATAAAAAGACTCTGGTCGAGACGCCGCAGAACTACAAAGTGGCAGAGACTGGAGTTACGTGATGTGTGCAGGTCTAAACCGAGGCGCCGCAGTCCAGTTTACGATCTATTTAATACTTGTTCGAGACGCTTTCAACGCTGAGAAATAGCTCGATATATTATTAACGAACATCCCACAACAGCCAACAATCCTTTTGACAAAATGCATTATCCACATCTTTACATTTGAAACGGCGATAGCTGTAATATTACATTTTTGACTTCTTCTCCTGTTTATGTAGCGCACACGCGTCGATAAAGCCTGTGGTATTTCGGGATTTTGCCGAGGAACAAATGAGCATCTGCTGCTTCTACAAGTGAAGAAGAGGGAGTGACGAGAGCGGGGGATGATGCTTTAACGGCGCCAACTCGCAAACTGCAGCTGGAGAAGTGAAGAAATGAGCAGTTTTTCACAGCCATGGCGATAAAAGGCTGATATTTTCACCTCTTGTTGAATAAGAAAAAAAAACAGGAAGCTGTGTGATCGTGCATGATTGTAAAAGGCTAATGTCCGTTTAAAGGGACAGGCCACACCGTTTTTGCATACAGGAGATATGTTCTTACCTGAGCTTAGACGAGTTGATGCGTAACCGTCTGGTCTTTACGCGTGCGCTCAGTCACAAAACGTGGAAGAGCTCGGTCGCTTCTAACTTCACCCCCTTTTGGTCCCATGAGGAGAGGAGGAGAGGCCAAATGCTAACAACATCTTTGGTCATTTTGCGTGACTGAGCGCACGCACAAAGTCCAGACAGGTACGCGTCAACTCGTCTAAGAACATATCTCAGTGTGGAAAAACGGTGGCCTGTTCCTTTAAAGTGCATACGACACATTATACAAACATAGTTAACACAATTATATTTACGATTTTGCTAAAGACTGAACCCCGCTTTCTTTAGTTTGGCCATTTTTGTGACGTTTATATAGTTCCACTTCCTTATTGGACACCGACAGGAAGTGACCTAAGATGAAGGCAAACAATCGTAAACTGTTGCCGTGCCAACCAACTTAAGTCAATGGGAAAGGCTGTGTCCGAATGTCCACCCTAGTCCCTGACCCCTGATTCACTACATAGTTCACCGATTCTGTTGGCGATTTGAACAGAAGCCACTAGAAGCAGAAGCACTTTTACAGGCGTTTTATTTTACTTTCAAAATTAAAACTATCACAGAAAAAAAGAAGAAGAAAAAAAAAAATCACTACAGCGTTAGCTCAAAGTTGCGCAGAAAGTAGGTCAGACCCCGGTGTTCAGAGCACCAGCAGAATGAGCGACTACATCTTCTAAAAGTTCGCTAAACTCCGGGAATAATGTATTTCTGTGATAAAGATCAACCAAACTTATGAGACAGTGGACGATTTATGGATAAATATGAGTCAGATACATTTTATTTCACATGGATTTTACATAAATGAAGCCTTTTTGTCCGAGAGAGGAAGCTATCGGTCATTTAACAGCTCGTGCTAACGGTAAGCAGCTAACGCTAGCATTTTTTACCGTAAACATTTATATTCAAGTCGTTTATTCATGTCGGTCGTTCTTCTGCAGCTCTCGCAATGCATTGTGGTCTATATTGACCCGGGTGGTGACCACCGCTGCTCACTACTTTTCAGAATGCATTGTGGGAAATTTTGAGTGCACTGCTTTTTTTCTCTCTGGACATTCGGGCACCTCTACAAAATGGCGTATCAACTACTGAGTACAGAAGATGAATCAAGTACCTTCATTGAAGATATCCACTATATGGGTCAGCAGCTTAAACGTTCTAACAAAAATAACTTTTCTGCCCAACATTTAGCCGACGGGTTCCTGTAGATCGCGCTCCTTACGTTTCCCACGGCCCAGAAAACTTGCCCCACATGAGCGCCGTTAAAACGCAGCACATTTACTCAGCACTTACGATCAGAGGCAGGTGGTACTCGGGTACGTTTACTCAAGCCCTCAAGGAACTTTTTGAAGAAACTGTACTTCTTAAATTAGAATAGTTTTGTCATATGGTACTTTTTACTTCTACTGGAGTAAAAATAACTTAATTTTTCCACTGTGAGTAAATATTTAAATGGCAAATGCTTCATTTTGAAATAAAAAAAATAGATGTAGATCGTCTCGTGCTCCTTATTATAGAATAGTTATTTTTTATCTGTATTTTCGTGCCATTTTTTTTAATTTTCTTTGATTTTATGCTTTGTTTTACACAATTTATGGCGAGGATCTTTTTCGCCTTATACAGTTACTCACAGTCCTCAAGTCTCCAAGTATGTTTTTACTCAAACAGTTCGTGCCACTACTTGAGCTTAATTTCAAAGTAATACTACTCTCACGTGACTAATTATTTTGGCTACTCTACCCACCTCTGCTTATGGTTTACATCGCCAAAGTATGAACCAGAGAACATCCGTGAATCACTCTGAGACATTTGACACTTTAGTCATGTGACCTGCCACATATACAGTGTTTAATCAAGTGAATAAAGCGACCTCATGCACAAAAGGCTGATCCTCTTGACTAACATACATAAAGCACTTTACCGTGGTTCCCCCTGATGTCGATCCACTTGGTCCTCTGCAGAACCCGGGACCTCTTCAGGACGGAGTGATAGGCCTGCCACTCCACCTCGTGCTGCAGCGAGCCGACCTTGCTCTCCGTCTTCGCGTCCGTCAGGTCTCCTGCCAAAGACAATTCGAGAGGTTTCCAGTGCAGTGAAAGACTGACATTTAGACAGATATGCCTCTTCTTCTTCTTCTTCTTCTTACCCGTTGCCAGCACCAGAGCGGGTTTGATCACATCCACCGTGTCCGTGCAGAACTTCTCAAAGTCCGGAATCCTCTTCGGGTCGTGGAAGCGGCTGATGTGGATGTCGGACACCTGCAAAAACACAAAAATGAATGACATTAATTAATTCTATAGTATGTATATCTTTTCAAGCTTTTAATATCTACATAAACAAAAAAATGCTTGGACTCGATGTTTCTCGTTTTTAAATAAATAATAGTTCTGTGATAGTCAAAAATAATGTCCACAAACAAGGCATTGCACTTGCTGTAGCAGATCGACATGCTAGAAAACATCTTTAGGGGCCTGGTCATAATGTTATGGCTAACCAACTTTGTTTTCCCCCCTCGTGTGTAAACGAACCAGCCTCGCTCTACTGTCACTCTAGCGATTTCTAAAGCGTGGACAGTGAAAATTGAATGGGAGCAAAGTCTCTGTTGCTCCGTGATCCATGTATGACCCATTTCTGTCAATCGTTCATAAAAAAACTGCAGAATCAGCCAAAGGTGTGTTGCGTTACATCATTCCATGGCCCATAAACAACTAAACAGCAGGAATAACAACGCTTTTATGCCCAGGATGCATCTGTTTCAGGTAATACAACGCCCTCTTCGTGGGATTTCATGGTCATTAAAAATACAGACTTGTTGACAATATAAGAGGGATATAAAAGGGACACAGTAAAAGCTGTATCATTACATTATAAAACAAGCGAAAAAGTTACACAAGCAAATGTTACCGGCGTCATGATCACAGTGAGTCCGGCTCAGTTTTAAAGCACAGACATCTTCTCTGTGAATTATCTAAAGCAACAAATCATAAATCCTACGTTTTTTCAGTCGATCTGTGCCCTTTCACTTGACCGGACGAGAGCTTCTGTTTCACCAGGTCGAAAATCCAGCATTTTGACGGTTACCATAGTTACCACAATATACACAGGTGCTCGTCGTATAATTAGAATATCATTAAAAAGTGCATTCACTTCTGTTATTCAACTTAAACTGTGAAACATGTAAAGAGAGATGTGTATAGCCCTTATTTGTTATAATTTTGATTTGATTTGATTATGGCTCATCTTGTAAAGACCCCAAATTAAACATAAATAAAATGGATTGTAAGCCATAATCATCAAAATAACAAATAATAAAGTTAGGTTCATATCTCACTTTGCATGTAATGAGTCTATATCATGTATTAGTCTCACAGTTTAAGTTGAATTACAGAAATGAACTTTTTCATGATATTCTAATTATATGACGAGCCCCTGCAAGTCTTCGCTGCCCCAGCTCTTTTTGAGACCACAGGCTGTTTACAAAGTTGTGACGCCACGTGAACGCGGGATTATTTAATTTATGCTTTTGTAATGCGTTTAAGTCCGATGTCTATCTGGTTTAGACATGATTTAGTCCAATTTGGAATCTACTTTACACTATTTTTAGACCTGGTTTTGCCTTGATTTGATCTTGATCTAGGCCTGACGCTGCTTGAAAGGTCACGGTGGCCCAGCAGTTAGCGCTTGTACATCACAGCGAGAAAGTCCCGGGTTCAAACCCCGGACTGGGCCTCTCTGTGTGGGGTTTGCCCGTGTCTGCGTAGGTAAAGGGCTCTTTCCCCAATAAAGACTCTAGACGGAGAGTAGCAATCGATAACATGGCTCTTTCATTTTTCCATCAAAAATAAAAAACTCCAGTGACCAGACAGGGCTGGCTTTTTCCTGCGGTTCTGACACTGGCTTGGAATATTTTATCCCCCTGATGAGAAATGATCCGAGATTTCCTATCTGCTGCCATACTAATTCTCCCTTTGTTTTCACCCAGAGGGGGCGGGGACTCAGGCAAAAGTGCCCGGATGTTGCCCCCCCCCCATCTATGGCCAGACCGATCCACGTGAAACAAAAACGGTCACAAAGTTCAACATCTTCTCTCTCAGCATATATGAACTGAAGTAACACTGCTGCCTCATAAAAGCGTCCAAAAGTGGAGACAATATCTAAAATGATGTGCTTAATGTTGGTCAGAGGAAAGGACTTTCAGTCGTAAGTTGAATGTGGCAGCTTTGTGAATCCAATCACTTGAAAATAATGATCATGGAAAATATTTGGAGATTTTCTGCTCCGGGTCCAACAGAAACCTGGCAACCAATCGAGCAATGACTTTATTTCAGAGTAAATTAGATTAAATCCCAGTTGGGGCATGGAAGGACATATTCATCTGATTTCTTTTCCATTGCACAAGAGGATCATCATCTTGGCAAAGGTCTTTATTTTCCTGATTTAATATATTTTTTTATTCCTCCTGACATTGTCCATTTCTATCAGCTCTGAACGACCTCACGGTTCTTCTCACTTCATCTCTGTCCATATGTTCCACTTATGCAGCGCTTGTATATTTATGTATTCATGAATATGTGCGTTAAAACACGGGAGCATATGAGCAATTATTTCTTTATAAGTGCTATTATTGGTGAAAAAAAATCCTAAAAAAAACATGCCTCGTTTGACCACAGGCGTCCAACATTAGGTTTAACGAGTGGGTATTTGATAATAATGTCATGCACATCTTTATATCTTGGTTAGAAAATGAAATATCCCAAAAGTGTTGTCACTTTGTGATGAGAGGATTAAGCTTAGCGAGAGATGGGGAGGTGAGGAAAGTAGGGCTGCACAATATATCTAGGGATGGCCGATATATTGGCGCCGCCGATATTTGTCTTTTTTCCCCCACATATCGGTATCGGTCCGATATGGGAAAATATCGGCCGATATTTCTTTTTTTCTTTGAATTATTTACTGCACCTTAATGTCGTAGCGCACATGAATGCAGCTGCAGTGTAGACGGGCTGCACTGACCTGACTGGGGCGACAGTTTATTCAAATTATATGGAGCGGACACTTGGACACCAGAGATACAGAGCCACAAGTTGCTGCTGTTACAAACTGGACTAAAACTGCCTCCATGGTCATTATTCTGAGTCAGGATTAACATTAATCTTTTTCTGATGGTTTGTCGCTACATCTGAGTGGTGAGTGTTGCAAAGGTTTCTCCGTCCTGACACCAGATTTATAACTTTGTTTGTTAGCGATAGCCTAGCTTCTAACAGGCTAAAGGCTACAACACGTAAACATTGGCTTTCTGTCATGTAGGTTTACTACAGTGATGATAATGTCTGTATTAACTGTGCCCACTTTTGTCATATTTAGACTCATTTGCATCGTTAGCGCATTTTTCATTGTAAATCTACGGTTTGCCTTTTGCCTGCTCTTAACCAACTCTAAATCTTCACTTTCATTTTGGCCTTATAAGTTCAGTATAAGGTGCTGTTACAGTGACATGATGCTATTTTTTGCAATTCCAAAGCTTCATACAGAGCTGTCAGAGAAGTCCGTCAGATTTGTTTAAAGTTAAAACATGCAACTTAAACCACATGGTAGGCCACATGTTTAAATAAAAAATACAATAAATAGTAGCCTAGCATATTCCCAGTGTCCCTGTTTCCCATTAATAGAGGACATGGGTAAAAAGTATAATAAGTAGGTCTGACTAAATAGTTTGCCAAAAACAAAATGACATTTCACTCAAACATTACATTTGATCTTTTTAATATTTTTCTAATAAAAAGGATTGTTTGTTTCATCATAGTGTGTGAGACAGTGAGTCCCAGGCATAAGACGTTCCAATAATAGAATGACAATTTGCAAACTTCACAACATTTGAGTGAGACTTTCTATTGATTTTTAATGTCGAAATAAATATCGGCAAATATCGGATATCAATATCGGCAGAAAATGTTCATATCGGACCAACCCTAAATATATCGCCAAAAAATATCGTATCGCGATATTAGGTGATGCAATATCCGTATCGCAAGAAGCTGCAACATATCGCACTTCATCTGACTCAGAGCGACGCATTTTTTGCGAACTTGAAAAATGTGTAAACATTTCAGCTTTACTTAAACAATTCTTTTTTATGCGATTTGCAATTTGTGTTTAATTTGAATGGAACATATGGTGTTGAAATGGTTTAGTAAAACATCGCAATAATATTGTTATCACAATATATTGCAATGCTGTATCGAATATTGCTAGTTACTTCAACGTCGTGCAGCCCTGGAGGAAACTGATACGTCCCTTTTAAATGTGTTCGCTCCACTTCCAAATGCTTTATTTAAAAAACCCAAAATATAACATTATCGGTGTCTGGCTGATCATTAGGTGCATGTTTTTTATCTGACATACTTGTTTGTTTACTTTTTTTTGTCAGGTTTTATTATATGAACAGCTGCATGTAAACCGGAATGTTCCGCAGTGTGGCTTTAATCATAGCCTTAACTGTCTGCTTGTTAATAGCCATTGGAAAGTTTAATTTCCATTTATATTGGAATTGCCTTCAGCATTTGACCAGTCCTTCAATGCCGCTGGGGTTGAACCCGTCAGGAGCAGTGACCCATCTCCAGATCTGAACCAGGATCTTGGTTCAGGTCATAGTGTTTCATGGCGGATTTTACAGACTCCTCCTACCCTGCTGTGACGGAACATGTTTGGCATTGTTTTGGCAGCCACGGTCCTCCATAGCACCCAGCGGCCATTGACCTAAACACTTCAGCTTTAAACTCAGACCTTTTATCTGTTGCTGCTGAACCTGAGATCAGAGGCTCCACAATTGTATTTAGTAACATCTATTACTTTTTTCTTTCATATAAAGCTAAAAAAATAGCAAATGTTTTCCTCCTGTATCATTTCACACACAAATCTCCCAAACTAGGTGTCGTTTCTGCCAAAGAAATGGCTGCAAACGATTATAAAGTCCCACGACTAATAGAGATTACAGACACAAAGGGGGGATTGCAATTTTCGGTTAATTGCCCCAGCAGTAATTAAAACCATTAGCGGCTGCGACTCTACCCATGTATCACTCGATCGTCTACGTCGTTCAAGGACCGCAGCAAAACTGGCACAGACGCGAAGATTAGGCAAAAACATGGAAGGCTATTTTCATCCAAAAGACGAGGCCGAGTATCACGGAGCCTACGCATCGTCAGGCAGCACACACACACCGGCGTTGATGGCTAAGATAGACGTGAAAGGAAGTCCACAGCTCTGCTTTAAACTAAGGTTAGGAATGAGAGCCCCATGGCTGCAATACAATTTTTCTTCAGAGATTTAAGTCAGGAAACACTTAAAAGGAATAGGCCACCGTGTTTACATACTGAGATATGTTCTTACCAAGTTCATTTGTACCCGTCTGGTCTCCACGTGTGCCTTCCGTAACGTAAACACAGCACAGACGGCGTTAGCATTTAGCCTCTCCTCTCCTCAGCATAGCAACTAACGAGGTGAAGATAGAAGCTACCAAACTCTTCCACGTTTTCCCTATTTAAATATGGTTACGTGAGGTGTTACACTATAAAGTATAATTACACAAAATTAAACAATGTGGATTTGCAAAGCGGATAAAAAGGGGAACTATATAGTAAGGCGTAACGATACCAGGAGTAATTCGGCATCCGCGCAGTAAAGTGAAGATATCACTGCGCAGAGGCCGAACTACTCCTGGTATTATTACGCCTTACAATATAGTTCCCCTTTTTATCCGCTTTGAAAATCCACATCGTTTAATTTTGTGTAATTATACTTTATAGTGTAACACTTCACGTAACCGTATTTAAATAGGGAAAACGTGGAAGAGTTTGGTAGCGAGCAGAAGAGAGAGGCTAAATGCTAACGGCTAAATGCTAACGCCGTCTGTGCTGTGTTTACGTTACGGAAGGCCCACGTGGAGACCAGACAGGTACAAATGAACTCGTCCAAGCTAAGGTAAGAACATATCTCAGTATGTAAACACGGTGGCCTATTCCTTTAGAGCACAAGGTTGGGTCACTGCAGAGCCTTTCCAACCTTTTACCTTTATCTCCCTGTCAAACAAATATAGACAATGTCCCAGAGTCTGTACTCATTGCAAAACTATAGTGCAATCCTTCTTTGCAATTCTCCCTATCAAGTTAGTACAAGTATAGTCCTGCTTAGGGGTGGGTACCGGTATTTGTTTTTTCAATACCAGTACTTTGATGATACTTGGTTTATGATGCCGATACTGAAATATTTGTCATCGAGAGCCAGACAACGGAACAATAATGTGTGGAAGATCTGAAAAATGTACAATATCGCGTTCGTCTCCAGTGTCAAGAAATGTGTGAAAAATGGGGGATGATTTGGGGGGAAATGGGAGAAACTGTGGGGGGAAAATAATGACATTTTTTGGGCGAAAATGGGAAAAAAATTGGGAAATAATGAAAATTTAGAAAATATTAGTAATAAAAAAATTAGCAAATGTGAGTGGAAAAACATTGGATAAAATTGGGGCAAAAATAAGAAAAAAAATGTGTAAAAATGTGGCTAAAGAAATTGAAGAAAAACTGGCAAAAAATTAGGGAACATTTTGAAAAATTTAAATTTAAAAATATTATTTGGAGCTGAAACAACCAAGTCACTTGGACCAACATCAAAACTTGGATCTGAAGGTAGATTTTTTTGTCGGTACCCCGCTTTCGATACAGGAAGAACCAAAACCTTTTTTCCCCGATACCAGACTGGTTTCGTTTAACGGTGCCTATAGCCCTATAGTCCTGCTTAAACATATTCCTTAGTCCATCATTAGAAAATAATTCACTGTGTTCCTTCTAGTTCATTTCAGAATACAAACATCCACCAGTCACTTGTCCCACTTTTACTACCATTTGAGGTGGTCACCTTAACCAGGGGTGTCTGGAGGTCCTCCCTAAGGTAAACCTTAAAAAGTGTTCATCTTATTTACAGTGATTTAGAGAACTTTAATAGGTCTGGATCTCTGCTGCGTACAGTCATTGTCAAAATCACCCGAGTGCCCAGAGAATAAGCTACACTGTTGAGCCAATCCCTGCTTTAAAACACTGTATTGTCTATTGGGGTTTGAAATGATGTCTTTACGTAGGCCTACTACTAATATTCCTGTCACGAGAGATGCTATCCTCCTCTTGAGCCGCTGCGCAACATCTCGCCAATCTTCACAGAGATATAAAGGCAATATCAAAATGCAAAGCAAGCCTGTCATTTCCAGCACTTCATCCACATAAATTGCCTGAAATGAGCGTGTCGTGAGTGCCATCTCCCACCGACCTGGATGAACCAGAAGATGTTGTCCGACTCGCCGCCGGGGAATGGAGGAGAGCTGCCCCTGCGTCGGAGCGCATCGTCTTCGGCTGCCGTCCTCCGGAGGCTCCGCTTGGGCCACGCCGTGTCGTAGCTCTCCAGGACCCAGGAGGTGATGCACGCCAGGGCCAGCCCCAGGACCAGCACCGCGCCGAAGAGCCGCAGCATCCTCCTCCTGCAGCACCGGGAGAGAGCCACTAAACCCACCGCGCTGACGGCTAACGACACCCGGGGAGAGAGGGATGACAAGCGGGGGGAGCTAAAGCGCAACGACGCGACCGGGCTAACTAAAGGGAAACAATTACGCACGGGGCTACATGGCTAACACCGAGAGCTCGGACCATTTCAGGGGCTGTGTCCGCGACCGGAAGAGATGCATCGAGGGGGGAGAGGAGGGCGAGGAGACCCAGGGGCGGTCGGATGGATGAATGGTCGGTCGGTTTAGCAGCAACGGTTAGCTTCAGTCTCCGCTCACCGAGAGGAGAGCGCGCAGGGGCCGGGGACAGACGTCACCTCCACGGCCCGGACAAGCCACCTCCCACTTGGCTATTGTTTTCCGGAGCTGCGCAAAATCCGACGCGAGTCGGAATCCACCGCTGCGGAAGCGCTTTTTAAATGAGTAATATCCATGGATCTATTATAATAGGTAATATCCACCTTATTCCTGCGCCCCATCAGTGTTCATTTCGTCGACTAAAATATTTAGTCTTAATTTTAGTCAACGTGATTTTTCTGACGACTAAAATTGGACTAAAACTAAATGAAAAGTTTTTCATGCGACTAAAACTACGACTAAAATGTCCAGATATTTTAGTCGACTAAAATGAGACTAAATAAAAATGAAAAGGAGAGACTAAAATCATCCAAACTTCTATTGACCGTCTGAAAGAGCCTCATATCATGTAAATTCACTGCCAAAGGAGCAGCTCTGAGCTTTGTTCATGAGGAGCAGCTCCATGAAGCAGAGGACCTCGATTAAATATGATTATAATGAATATTATAAATACAAAGTCGACTAAATGTGTCTTAAATTTAGTCGACTAAATCTCGACTAAAATTGAAGATATTTTTTTGACTAAAACGCGACTAAAATTCAATTACATTTTCGTCAAAAGACTAAAACTAAATTAAAATATGTTGTCAAAATTAACACTGCGCCCCATAAGCATTTGCGTGAAAGATGTGGGCGATTTTTGGTAAGACCGGGCCGCTGTTTGTTTGCATGGAGACCGTGACCATGAGTCAAACTGCTGTGGAACTTTACCTTTATCTATGTCACTTCCTGTCAGCGTCTTAAAAATTCTGAAAATAACTTTTCTGCCCAACATTTCTGCATTAATTTGCTGATTCACTGAAATAAAGTATTGCTCACAAAGTATTGCGATCCGATGTTTTGTCCCAGCCCTAGTTGTGGCCAAACTCATTCCTAACTTTCCAAACATATTTGTAGCATCCAAATTCCCCACAGAGGCGAGTTTATGACACGTTTCACTATTTGCAGGGTCACAGAAATGCCAGAAGACTAAAGAACCCTGGAAGTTCATAAAATGTATAGAAATGCTTTTCTCTGTGCACAGTGTTTTTCATACAAATACCTGAGTTTACAATATACTAAAGGAGGACAAAACAAAATCAGGTATAGTGGCTTTAAAGAAAGAAAGATTGGAGTGACTATGTTCAGGCGGTAGGGGGCAGTATTGGCTTAATAACAATTGAGCCCAGATAAAGCAGTTGAACTCTCCTCAGTTGACACACACAGGCTGCCCTGGTCTCATCGTTGGGCATTCCCCCCCCCCCCCCCCCCCCCCAGTCCTTTATCTTTAGAAGCTATGGAGAAGAAAATAAATCTATCTGCTTGGTCTAATACAAAATCATTCAAAAACGCGTGAAGTCAAGCTTAACATCTGGTGCCCTCTAGTGGTCAGTGTGAATAGTTTGATTGTAGTTGGATATAATTTCGACTAAATGATAATGGCTCAAAGTTTGACCTGTTTAACCCACATCTGAACCAAGCACATTTTCTCCAGGTTGGCATTACCCAAATCTAAAAGCTTTTTTAAAAACGCACCAAAATAGAGACAAAAAATAGAGCAGGCCGCCGTTTTTCCCAGACTAAGATATGTTCTAACTTCACCCCGTTTGGAGCCATAGGAATATGCTGGGAGTGGCCAAATGCCGACAACATCTTTGGTCGTTTTGCGTGACTGAGGGCACGCACAAAGACAAGACAGGTACGCATCCACTCGTCTAAGCTCAGGTAAGAACATATCTCGGTGTGGAAAAACGGCGGCCTGTCCCTTTAAGTGACGACAGCGCGAGTAAAAAGCTTAATTTAGCGGTTTTGCAGGACAATGAATAAATAAAAATAAAAACATGTCACGCAAAACGACCAAAGATGTTGTCAGCATTTGGCCACTCCCAGCATATTCCTATGGCTCCAAACGGGGTGAAGTTAGAACATATCTCAGTCTGGGAAAAACGGCGGCCTGGTTTATTTTTTTGTCTCTTTTTTGGTGCGTTTTTAAAAAAGCTTTTAGATTTGGGTAATGCCAACCTGGAGAAAATGTGCTTGGTTCAGATGTGGGTTAAGAGGTTATTAAACAGGTCAAACAGGTCAAACTTTGATTGTAGTTGGATATAATTTCGACTAAATGATAATGGCTCAAACTATTCACACTGACCACTAGAGGGCACCAGATGTTAAGCTTGACTTCACGTGTTTTTGAATGATTTTGTATTAGACCAAGCAGATGGATTTATTTTCTTCTCCATAGCTTCTAAAGATGAAGGACTGGGGGGGGAAATGCCCAACGATGAGACCAGGGCAGCCTGTGTGTGTCAACTGAGGAGAGTTCAACTGCTTTATCTGGGCTCAATTGTTATTAAGCCAATACTGCCCCCTACCGCCTGAACATAGTCACTCCAATCTTTCTTTCTTTAAAGGCACTATACCTGATTTTGTTTTGTCCTCCTTTAGTATATTGTAAACTCAGGCATTTGTATGAAAAACACTGAGCGCACGCACAAAGACAAGACAGGTACGCAGCAACTCGTCTAAGCTCAGGTAAGAACATATCTCAGTGTGGAAAAACGGCGGCCTGTCCCTTTAAGTGATGACAGCGCGAGTAAAAAGCTTAATTTAGCGGTTTTGCAGGTAAAAAAAATAAATAAAATAAAAATAAAAAGATGTCTTTGCTTTCAAATGAGGGGTTACACTGGCCTGTGATCTTATGGATTTAGGTAAAGCTGAACTGGAGAAAATGCCCTCGGTTAAGGTGGGGGTTAAGAGGTTAAGACATAGGCTACCAAGAAAAGCACAAGGGAATACGCTCGATACATAAAGTAGCCCATTTTGCCTATATATCCAAATGGTCCATCCGCTTCTGTTTATCGATCCGTTATATTCCAGGCACTCGGGACTGACGTCACGTGCCGGACTTTGGACCGAGCGTAAAATCAAGCTGTCATCCACGAACGCGCGTTTAAAGACCCCTCGCGCGCGCCCCCGCGGTTGTTGCGAGGGGCGATGGGGTCGGGAGCGCGCACGTCACGTCACGGATCCGCAGCGGAGCGAGAGAGATGCAGCTGGGGTGACAGCGGCACGAACCAGCCGACGCGCACGCACCGCACGCTCAGCGCTCTTGTTATTTGGACACGTTTATTTATTTTTGGTGACATTTTAACCCCCCCCCCCTTTTCGCTCACCCCCGTGGATCGCGTCCTCGCCATGGGACAAGGCTCCGCGCCGTGCCCGACTCCTCCCCGGACGATACCGCCGCGTCTCTGAAGCAGCACATCCAGGAGCAGAAAAAGGCGAGGTGAGGGCGCACAATGCATGCACAGGCCGTACGCGCATCCACGCTCGCACCGACGCGTGCCTTTGAGCTTCTGCCGCGGCCATTATGATCGTTTTAGCGGTGGCTTGTCAGAGCGCATACACCGGGTATACGTGCGGGGAAGCGAGGGGGGGTGAGGAGCCCGCTTGGCCCGGGGAGTGCGTGGACGCGCCCTGGCTGGAGCCTGGGAACCGCTATCCACCGCTATGCAAGTGCTACTGTATCTGTGCCATAGGGGCAGCACTGCAGGGGCATCCACTTTAGAGTCACCATTAACACCCAGGCGTTCTGGCGCTGCTTTGACTCCAATGATGGGATTCAAATGGAGTAAGAACCTCAAACAAGTCCGCGTAACGATGGAGACGAGCTCAAATGTAAGGATTCGCGTGTCTATACATCTCCCAAAACGCTAGATCAGCGCAATTGGCAAGTGGCCAAACAGTCTTTTTTTTTTTGGCAAGTTAATGGCCTTTCCAAATTGGAGTGCCTACACGTATTGGTGGGAAAATACTTGTCATGACAGTTATAAGAATTCCGTGCTACATTATCATAAGGCTGAATTGGTCTAATTAGCATAACATTAACTTTCATTTCCGCCCAAGTTTCTCCCAAATGATGCCGATTGTTGTCGATAATGCGATCGTTAAAATGCATTGCTCCTCAGATTCTGTGTTGTTCCCGGTATAGCCTGCAGTGTTCATGCATTTGCGCAAATCCCAGGGGAGCAGTGTCCACAACCCCCAACCAAAACACTGCCCCCCCCCCCCCCCCCCCCCCCCCCCCCTCAGCGTTACATTATCTGTTGCCATGTCAGTGTGGGTTTATTCTGCGGCAATAGCGATATGTTGATATGTCTTTTATTGGGGGATGAAATGATGAAATGAAAAGAGATACGCGTGTGCAAGCCAGGTGTCATTTTGAAACATACTTTGAACAAACCTTTAATGAAAAATAATCTTATACAATCAAGGGAATCGAGTGTTGATATTAAAGGCCTTATACCTGATTGTGTTTGATTACACGCAATGGTAAATGGATGCAACTGATATTGCCATTCTGTTGGAATGTTATTGTTGGATGTTTTAAGATTACGCGCTGGAAAAAGATTCGTCATTTTAAGGAAGAAATTGCATAAAAGTGCTTGAATTAAGATCAGATCTAAGGTTTGAGTAGATTCGGTCCGGTCTCAGATAAGAGAAAACCTCTTATTGCCAGTGGAACAAGCAAATGTTTCCGTAATTCAGATTATTTTTTATCAATTGAAGTGGAAAAGAAATGAAAGTCAATGAAAGATGAAGCCACTTGTATTAATGTGTTACTTGTGTCCAAACATTTCACACTTTCCAGGATCACTGTCACGGAAATGCTTCAAAACTCGCCCGAGAGTTCATGAAAATGATACAAATGCGTCGTCATTATGTATGTCTGAGTTTACAATACAAAAAATGTGTTCCTCTACTAGAAAAAAAAATATATAGTGCCTTTAAGGATACTGCCGTTGATGTAAACTTTATTATTATTTTGGTCATCAATTAATCTACAGATTATTTTCCACGATTAATTGATGAATGGCTGTGAAAGGTATGTTGCTGGAGTAAACTTAAAGTGAAGGTTTGTAGGATTGGACGGGACACAGACAGATATTTGAAATGTATAACGTACAAAACCCTACAAATCCAAACTTAAAAGGTGCATTGTGTAACTTAAAAAAAAAAAAAAACTTGATATTTGCACTAATTGACCTTTTTGTGACCCAATGGCTGTATGAGTGGTCAGCATGGCGCCTTTACTTTCGATTAAGGTGGTCTCTACAACGTTCCAGGATCCATTGTTTTGTAGGTTTTCTGGTGGGAGGGCCCGTCCACGTCCTAGAAACCACTGTGACGGAAAGTAAAGGCACCGAGCTGACGGTCTGTGTTTACGAGTCATACATTTCTAAAAGTATTTCAATCATCGATTCGCTGTTCCAGCCCTATTGCAGTTTTGGCTCGCCCCATGCGCTTCAGGGATTTCTGCCTCAAAGGTTGGGACCCAAGCCCTGATAAATGGAGATTAAATTTGATCTAAGTGTATGATGAATGGCTCTCATGAGGAAGATGGTTTGCTAAATTACAAAAGAGGACGCCATCGTGGAACCATCTGTTATTAGTTTTAGTGTCACACCGACAGAAAGCAGCTGTTTGTTTGTTGTCTTTTTTACAATATTGAAGAATTAGGCAAATATGATTTTCCCTGAGCAGTGTGGGCCGAGTTACTTTAAAAATGTAATATATTTTGTATTAGTAGTTACAGCTTCAAAAATGTAATATGTTTGTACTACATATTATTGTTTCACAAATGTAACTGAGTCACACTACTTTGAGTTACTTGTGGAAAAATATATACTGAAAATAGGAGCAAAAAGTGCAGTCAAAGATTTAATTTTCCCTCGATTTCCACCATTCTCTCGTGTTTAGTTTGGACGACATTATCTACACGTAACTGCAGCTCTTATTCCCCAGTGTCCAACTTGATTTGGTGCTGCATTTTATTTGGGCGGAGTTTGGTATTTTTTCTTTTGCGCATCAATACAGACCATTTAAAAATGTAATCAGGCCTGTCACGATAACATTTGAAGTTTGATATATCGAGGAAAGAAAATATCACGATAAACGATATTATTGTGGACCACTGAAACTAACCTAAGGGAAATCTCAGTAATCTCCTGCTCTAAACATATGTAGCAACATGTTCTTTATAACACATGAGTTGCCATTTAAATTGGAGTAAGTAAAGTAAAGTGAAGTGTTTTATTTGTCATTATACATGTGTACAATGAAATTGCGTCGATCAAATGGTGGATAAACTGAATGAAACACAATTTACACAGAAAAATGTGAATAAATGCCATGACGATAAATATTCAGCCTAAAAATGTATTGTTTTGTATTTTTGTTTGAATATCCAAAATATGCACAATACACATAATGGTGGGTTTCCAAATGAGAATGTGAATAAGCACATGGTGTAGTTATAACGCTGCAGATAAGAGGTTAGTGTTCATGAGTCTGACGGCAGAGGGGGTAAAGCTGCTCATGTGGCGAAAGGTTCTGTCCTGGATGGACCGTAGCCTCCTGCCCGAGGGGAGGGGGTCGAACAGTTCGTGTCCAGGGTGAGAAGGGTCAGCTCTGATCCGACCTGCACGCCCCCGGGTCATGGAGAGATAAGGTCCTACAGCCGATCACCTTCTCAATGCGCTGCAGTCTCTGGCAGATTGATAAAAACATGGCTGCCATTTCCCCCCCTCTAGTCAGGCAATAATTACTTCATAAACTTATCGTTCAATAAATGACAGATAAACAATACATTTGGGGCATTTTCCCTCATGTTTCTCATGTAAGGTTTTACTTTTTACCTGCAGTAAGTTTTATTATTGTACTCCATGTTTATTGTTGGATATGTTGGAAAAAGATTCATCATTTTAAGGAAGAAATTACATAAAATTGCTTGAATTGATCAAATCTAAAGTTTGAGTAGATTTTGTCCGGTCTCAGAAAAGAGAAAACCTCTTATTGCCAATGGAACAAGCAAATGTTTCCGTAATTCCGATTATTTTTTATCAATTCAAGTGAAAAAGAAATATTTTGAAATAGTAAAAGAAAGTAAATTTGTCTGGTTTCTGCTCGTTCCATGGGCATTTAAATCTGATCCTAGATTAGTTTAAACCGACTCAAATTCAGCATAAAGCTCCTGTATTCAAGCGATTTTAAGTCATTTATCTCATTTAAGAAGGTCATTTTTCGAACGTACTTTTCGAACAGAGGATTAAAAGGTCTTCAATAATTTTGTTTATTGCTATATTTTCCTCCCTCAGTATATCAAACTTCAGATATTGTTATCGCGGCAGGTTTACCTCGAAGATTATAAATTCCCACACCAGAAGTTTATCCTCTGATTTTGACCCATCCTTCAGTGTCGCCGATATGGACTTTCGGGGTCCGATACCGTTACCGATATACATATTTTAAGCAATTGAATTTGATTTTTCAATCTCTCAAATAGCCTATAGTAGAAATGTATAGGAATATTATTGATTAGAGGTCGACCAGGTTTTTCTCAGGTTGACGCCGACAAGCCCCAATTATATTTTTAGCCCAATTTTTTTTTTAAATGTCTCGTCTGTAATCCTGTGTATGAAGCTTATAAACGTGTCAGTGTTGAACTGTGACAACAGGGGGCGCTATATGGGAGGCATAGGGCTGATTTATTCTGGACATTTATGTTTAGTAGATACTTCAGAGGGAGCTCATTTGAAAGACAAAAATCAGTAGATTCCAAAACAAAAGTCGATCTCTATCTCTTATGGTCCCGAAGTTCTGAGCAAAAGTCCACAACATAAAATATATAAAATAGGCGCAGTTGTGGGAGAGTTCATGACGGAGCTCTTTCCAACGGGACGTCTCTTACAATGAATAGATGAAGGCGAGCAGCTCCACTTTGTGTAACGCTCAAATGTGGTCCACGGGTGCTCATCAAGCACGAGGCCGGTGCAAACAGAGCAGGATGACTCGCTGTGTTTGTGCACTTATGGAAACATCCGGGGCACTCCGTGTACAAAAGAGATTTAAAATGTCCTTCATTTACATGGACGGCCTATACGCGTTTCGACACAAGCGTGTGTCTTCGTCAGGGCAAAAAAAGTTTTGTGGATGAACAGCGGCTGCCTGGAGCCAATTTAACAGCTGATTAAATAAAAAAGAATAAAAAAAAGATCAACAAATAAACTATGATAAACTATTAAAGTTATGTATCGCCCCTAAAATAGAGCTCATGTTTGATGCTTTTCAGAACAAACTCATGATTAAAAAGGAAATATTTTATCTCACAAACATGAACAAACAAACAAATGGGAAAGGTTTTCTCTGATGACGAATGATGTCACTGGAGTAAAGGAAACCGAGCAGGAAGTAAATTAGTTTTATGTGGAGCGGTCGGATGCGTCGGCTACTCTTGCCGACCATCCGGGCGAGCCGCAACCGCATCTCGAACGAGCCTACTCACACTCACACACACACACACACACTGTACATGAACATAGAATTGAAAAAGGTGTGCACACACAACCTTATTTGACGGATTCAGTGACGATATAAATACTAGGGATGGGACGATACACTTAAACTCACGATACGATGCACCTCGATATGTCAGAGTCACGAAACGATATCATAAAAGAAAAAAATATTACTGTATAATAACAACTTGTTTATTTTTGTTTCAGTTGAACACAGGGAAACACAACAAGAACACTCCCTTAGTGCTGCTCTAACCCGAGGTTCATGTATCTCAGGACTGGTTCTTCTTCCAAAAAACTAACATATCATTCCTGTGACTTGACATGACGACGCACTGCACCATTCCCCGGATATATATATATTTTTTTCAATTAATAATAATAATAATAATACATCGAACTTGTATAGCGCTTTTTGGACACTCAAAGACGCTTTACATGAAAAAAAAAAAACAATTATATAAAAAAAAAAAATTCGCGATCCATTTTTTTTTTACTCGATGCGTTTCGTCACGTTTGTATCGCGATATTTCGCCAAACGATATTTCGTCCCATCCCTAGTACATATTCAAAACACTAGTGAATGGCAGTAAACACCTTTAGAGAGGGCAAGTACTTCACTGTCGGCCATAAGAGGCTAGAGTACACACAAGAGAAGACGATGGGGGCTAGAGTCACAAAAAGGGGGAAAAGTCTATTCATTGAATCTGGGATTTGTTGTGGCCCCCAATGTGTCAATCGGCACGGTAGCACAGTGGTTAGCACTCTTGCTTCACGGCTAGAAGGTCCAGGGTTCAATTCCCACCTGGACGGGGCCTTCCTGTGTGGAGTTTGCATGTTCTCCCTGTGTCTGCGTAGGTTTCCTCCGGGTACTGAGGTTTCCCCTACCACTAAAAACATGTACAATAGGCCAGGATGAATGATGTGTGTGTGAATGCATGGTGGTGGTCAGAGGGACCGTTGGCGCAGATGTGTCCAGCACTTCTGTCAGTCTCCCCCAGGGGAAACTGAAGCTACAAACGAATGGAGTGAAGCGCTTTGTGAGCATGTCTGTGAAAGGCGCTATATAAATAAAAATCTTCTTCTCTTCCCGTTGGAGCAGTTTCTTTACGTCTGTCCATGACTGTGAGATCCTGTATGTTCGTATGTCCCATGTTCTTGGAATGTTTTGCAATTGAGTCTAGATTCTGTGTTCTGATGGCATACTTGTGTTCTGCGAGTCTCTCTTTCAGTTTTCTTTTCGTTCTGCCTATAAAGAAACACCAGCAAGTTTCTTACACTTTCAGTTCCTGAGATATTGTAAAATACCCAAATATCAGCCCGATATATTGAGCAGTGGGCGCAATACCTATCTGGTCTATTATGTTTGTTTTGTGTTGAAGGGGGAAACCTACACAATCGAACCCGGGGCCTTGTAGCAGTGAGGCAAAAACGTGACACCAGAAAAGACAACATTTAAAGCGAAATATCACAGCTCCACACAGACGGGCCTTGATTCAATGCGAGTTCCACTGCCGCCTCTTTCCCACTGATAAAAGAAGCCGCAGATACAGGACCTGCCTGAACCGTGAAAGTCGGGCTCAGTCGGAGTTAAGCTCGGATTAAAAAGTAAAGTCTGGGGGAAACGTGAGCCTCTTCAGCTGCTGCATCTGTCCCCGCAGCTGCTTCACTAAACAGGACTCCACTGTTCAAACCCTGACATTTTAGACACACATCTATAAAAGAGAGATTCGATGAGCAAGGATTACAGAAACCTCTGGTGTTTATGGGCACGGTGTCACGAGGGAGTGTTACTGAGTGTTGGGGCATAAATTATTAATCGAAGCCTGGCGTGACCTATTAGCAATTCGTTTTTCCCGACCGATAAGACTCTGAGTGCCTCCAAAACATGACTGGTTAAAACCAAGATGGATAATAAAAAAGGCAAAACTCTCGTATCACTGTTACGTCATGTTGGAGCGCAAATCTTTATGTCCAGCACACACACACTCTGCTCAGGCCAAAACGCTGTTACGTAATGTCAAAAACACTGTCTGGATTCAGGGCACGGCTTTGACACCACGAGGAGATCTGCCCCGTCATGCAACAGGGCAGAGAGGGAGGCCTACGTAATCGAGCATTTGTAATACACTGCCTTTTTCCCGGTTCACTCTTCACTGTAGCAGCCTTGCACCTGGTGATGTTCGGATATTTTTGCTGCTTCGGTGTTTCTCTGGGCGGCCTGAATACGGCTTTGTGTCCAGAACTGATTTTCTCTTGACGTCTGCGGTCCTGTGTAAACTAACGGGGCGGCACAATTTATGGCGGCGCCCACAGGAACTTCCTTAGCTCATTTGAAAGCTAAGACCTAGAAAACTCGTGAAAAATAAAAAAATATATACATTTTTAATCTCACGAGTTTTATCCTGGATAAATAAAGGTAAAAAACAAAACTGATCATAACTGTCAGTGTCACTACGCTGATGACACATGTTTGAAGCGTTTTTGTCGTATTTTGCCTCTTTTTTGTTGTGGTTTTCTTGGGGTTTTTGTGGCTTCTTCATCACTATTCAGTCGTAGTTTTGTCGCTTGTTTAGTTACGGTGTTATTGTAACTTTTTTTTGTCACTCTTTTGTTGCATTTTCATCCTCATTTTCGTCGCTATTTTGACTCTCTTTTTCCCCCTTTTTTTTTAAGAAGCTTCTAGTTTGGAGAAAATGTGCTCGGTTCGGGTGCAAGTTAAGAGGTTAAAAATCAACAAGAAGTCTTTACTAATAGGCAAGGAATTGGGAAATGTTTATAAAAAAAAGCCCTGACCTGGTGTGGACTTTACAGGAAACTCTAAGTGAACAAATGAGCCAGTGCTTTGCTTGAATAGCGTCCAACACATTGTGAGGGTATAATGTGTGGCAAAAATATCAAAAACACGGATAACGAAAGTAAACCACTGATGCGTGAACCTCATCCGTGGACGTTTCAGAGCTCGGCGTCTCCTCGTCAGTGCGGCGCTGTTGATTTGCTGAGGGCTGCACTAGTCTGAGAGCTTCGTAAAACCGAAGAGGAATAAGCCCCGTCGGCCCGTTTAGGGAGCGGAGCGAAGTGTGGGCAAACAGAGGCGCGGGAGAGGTCCAACAGATGTCTTTAGCGAGAATTTTTTAATCCGGGAGTGACCTGGTTTCACCGGGTCAAACGCTGCCGAGGAAAAGCGATGGCGTGTCGGAGACTGAGCGAGGTTTACGGAAAAATAGGAGTCTGCGATTTATGATACATTTGTACGCACCAACTTACAAGGAAACAGAGTCGCCGAAGTATAAGCCGAATGCCCATCTCGGGTCGCCCGTTGCATTATGGGTAATCACTTTTCTTTTGGCCTGATAAAGCAACGAAGAAAGCTCTGATTTGGATCATTTTAGCCGCTGGAAAGTTGATGATTTAAAGCGGTTTTGTCGTCGCCATGGAGCTTGTTACAATATTAGCTTAAAGTCTATTTTTACAAACCAGGGCTGCGTACGGAGATGGACAGAAACAGAACGGCCATTCCCACGAAGAGATTATGTCAAAAGTGATTTGGAATAACTATGTGAGGAAAACATTTCTGACCCTTGAAGGCGAGTCCAGGGTCTGAAACTGTGGCCTCATGTCGCCGATATTCAGAACATTTAAACTTGAATGAGAAATACAAATATAGAATTTATTTTTTTTTGTCAATAAGGAGGTGGACAGTAAACGACATTGAGTGATCTGATGTACAACATAGCGAATCGACAGGTATATATTTAACATCAACACCGTTTTGAAACTTTTCCCTGTGATCACAAGACAAATTTAAAAAATGATTTAAAAAGTGTCTGTGTCGGGCTGATCCCAGGTCCTGTTGTTCCCCTGTCCGCTATGATCCACTATGATCCACTATGGTCCGCTATGGTCCACTCCTGCCTACGGAGCCGCCGCCCTGACAGTTCTCTCGCTTTTAAGATATTGACAACATAAATATTTGCAAGAAATGTCACTTGAGACTTAAAGTCTTTAAACCAACGCCAGTGAGTTTTATTATAGATCACGGTTATGGCTCAATATACTTCACGCTCCGCTCCCTGAACTCGCTCACACATTTCAATGGTTTGTTTGGGCCGAGATGTAGGAGCCTGATTGACCCACGCATGCGCAGTCGAGATGGGCATTCGTCCTATTTACTCAAGTAAGAGTAATGTTACTTAAAAATGATTTCACTCAAGTAGAAGTAGTGTGTTGTTAAGTTAATTCTTCCTTAAGTAAGAGTAAACAAGTACTTGGAGAGAAGGCTACTGTGAGGTATTGTGAGAAACTAATGGCTCGTTTCCACCTACTCTACTTCACCTGCATTTGAAATGTTTCCACCAGCCCATTTAACAGTTAACTCGTACTTTTTTTAGTACCTACTGTTTCCATGGATGCAGTGTCAGATTCTACAGAGTAATGGAAACACAACCAGGCCAAGTAGAGTAGAGTAGGGTAGGGCTGGTGGAAACGAGCCATAAGTATCTGTTTGATGTTTGAGCGTAAAAGTCTGATTACACTGTTGCATTGAATTTTTTTTACCATTGATGATAAGAGAGTGTGACCTCTGCGCAAAGCCACCTCCAGCACGTCCCAAACATTGTCAATGGGGGTTTAGATCTGGACTCTGTGGCGGTCAATCCATCTCATGCTCCCTAAGCCACTCTTTCATAACGTGAGCCCCATGAATCCTGGCATTGTCATCTTGGAATATGCCCGTGCCATCGGGGAAGAGGAAATCCATTGGGGATTGAGGATGTTTAGGTCGTGAACCTAGACCTGACTTACTGCAGCAACTCCAGATCAGAACAGTTTGTCAAATCTAAGACGCAACTTTCTTTTGGACAGGCAGTGTAGGTGCCGTGTATCAGAATATATCACAAAGTCACTTCATCTGACTGAAAAAATATGTATGGGAACTTAAAAACGTGCAAAAGCTTTGTTTTAAGGATGATTTTCCACATTTAGTTCCTTTCTTTTAGCCCTATTTTAGCAGGTTTCTTGACGTACCTGTGGATTTCCTCTAGTTTCCCCCATCGAAGCAAAATCTTTTTAAACCTTCGACTGAACTCGGACTAGACCAGGACGAACCATTCCTTTTAGTAGAGCTAATCCAGGACTAATCAAGCCTTAACCCTTGTGTGATTTATCTGATGATTTTCTGTCCTCTCTGACCTGCAGGCTTTGGTCTTTAGCCCCGATGCCCGGCCCAGCGTTCCCAGTCTGATTGTGCTTCAGGCCTCGGCCCCGTGGTGAGGAGGAGAGCGCCCCCTGTCTGCAGGCGGGATGAGCGGTGGAACGGAGCAGGCGGACATTCTGAGCGTGCTGTCGCTGGTCAAAGAGAGATGGAAAGTGGTGAGGTTTTTTTTTTTTAATCACAATGGGCTTTGTGTGTGTCTGTCCACGCTGTCGCCGCCTTCCTCCGGCGCCTCTCACATCAGCTGAAAAAACAAGGAATTTAGATGAAGTCGTTTCAGATATTGGGCTTTAATAATATTGACCAGTTGAGAAATTAGATCAGCAGAGTCAGAGGCCAATACCTGACTTATTGTTCTAGTAGTGGAATGAAATTAGTTTTGTCCTCCAGAAAAAGTAGTGTATAGTCTGGAACTTGGAATCATCTCGGCAAGTTCTAATGGGCATGAATGACAGGCGGCTCAACCAGTCGGAGAAACACTTGGACCATCTAACATGGCAGCTCACCTGAGAACCACACCCAAAGAAGAAACAGTGCCATCTTCTGCTAAATCAACAGGCAAACGTCGAAACTGTTTTAACCTCTTACCCCCAGCCTTTTCTCCAGTTTGGCTTTACCCAAATCTAAAAGCCTCTTGAAAAAAAACTGAAAAAGCTTAAATAAATAAAAATAACGGTACACCTTTTCATTGTTCAATATTTCTACTCAGGATATGACTGAAAGACGACTGATTGACAGTGGCATTTTTATGTACTCATAATCATTGGTAAAAACACGTCAACAGAGACGCACGTTTATGTGAAGAAACTAGTAAGTTAGTGTTTAAAATGTTAGCATGCTACCGGTTAGCATTTAGCTTCAACAGCTCAGCTCCGACCTCTCTAAGAGAAAGCCCTGAACCACACTCCAAACCTTGGATACAACATGTGACAGAGGTCAGAGCGGAGCTGTTACTGTAGTATTTCCTCAGTGTTCATAGACGTGAGCCACACATGTTAAAATGTTGTAGCCATTGACAGTTGATTGAATCAACTCTCAAGGGCTGACAGTAGCATGCTACGTCTGTGCCACATTTGCTGGTTATATCACATAAACATGCGTCTCTGGGGCCTTGTTTTAACTGTCATCTTCTTGAGCAATGATTACGAGTATTCAAAATGGCGGTCGGTACTATGCGTGACGTAATTGGAAAAGCATGTATAAGGTATATAAAGCAACACTGCAAAACTGTTTATTTTTTGCGATACATTCGTTTATATTAAGCTAGTTTCAGTCAGAATTCCCTATACATCATGAGATCCACCAAAGTAATAAAAAACCCTAATAAACAAATGCAGCCCTGCCGCTCAGCTCACAATACCCTGAGATACAAGTCCGGTAAAGGCACATTTCACCAACAAAATCCAGCTGTAAAGAAGGAAATGCTTGGTTTTCATTCTGCCCATTGGTTTGCAGTTGAAACAGTCGGATGAAGGAGGAGAGAAACGGCTGAGAGACTAGAAGATCTAATCGCAGTACTGCCCCCAAACCCATGTTCTGCTGTATGAGGAGGCCCTAAAATAACTGGTTCTGTTCTATTTCAGTTTGACGCTACAGTCCCTACAGTCTCTCCCCGAGGTCCATCCAGCTCTGAGCTTCTGCCGCTTGGCTCCTCTCCTCCTCAGCGAGTCGGAAGAGAGAGTTCCTTATGTAACACGCGGCTAATCCCGATTTTAGCTCCGACTGTAACTGTCTTGACCTCAGGGGTCCGTCTCTGGATTAGATTAAGATCAGCCAAAGAAAACGCACGAGGCAGAAGAGAAAGAGTTTAGCGAAATGCAGCCTTTTCACACAGCAAATGTTTATGTTTCATTTACACTCATCTCCACTTCAGTAGCTTCCGAAGACTTTCCAATCTTGTACTTAACAATTTTGAGGGTTTTTTTAGAGGGATTTTTTTAACCTTTTTAAACCTGAGCTTTGAAGTGCAAAAGAACAAGACGCTTTGTCAAAAACTAGGCAAGATATCCAAAATCCCCTCTGAAAAAATCTTTGTAACTAATTTATCAACCAATTAAAAACATAAATGTAAACCTGGATCTATCCAATATTTAGATATCGTGGCTAAAAGTATAGGCTATTTGTATGCATATTTGCAGTATATCAGTAAAGGTTTCAACTTAATACCTCACAGTTTAATGTTTTTCCCTGTTCACCTACAGCCTCTCTTTGCTTGTATTAGAGTAGTAGCGGCCATAGGGATGTGCTGAGTGCATTGTCTGTATATTCCCCCAGGCGAAGAAGATCGGAGGTGGGGGTTTCGGCGAGATCTACGAGGCCCTGGACCTGCTCACGCGGGTCAGTGTGGCGCTGAAGGTGGAGTCGGCGCAGCAGCCCAAACAGGTGCTGAAGATGGAGGTCGCGGTGCTCAAGAAGCTACAGGGTGAGTCGTTCAATCAAAGACAGTCAGATAGAAACAGTCTAATTCCGTTCACTAATTAACACACTACATTTGAATATAACACTTTCTACTTTTCTATTAAGGCTCCGAAGTAAAAAAGTTACTTTGGCCATGTGTTTTGTTAATTTCAAAAGCCTTATAATGTACACTCCAGGGCAGTAGGTGGCGCTGTGCAAATGTACGGTCAATGCAGCTGGCTTTCAGCAAGGAAGAAGGTTTGTCCCTGTTGTGTTTTTAAAGCAATAAAGTTATTTTTCCATCACTTATTTGAACAGACTACAGTACTTTAAACCTTTGACAGAGCAACTTATATTGGAGTAATATCCAATAATAATAATAATAGCATTTACATTCTAGACTGGATTTTGTAGATACAACTTTGAAGTGTCCTTTGCATTTTCAAGGTTCTTAAACCATCACAAGACCTGTTCTGAGCCGTCCTTCTTTGAAACCACATCTGCCACGGTGTTTTTGATTTGTTAGCATGCCGTTGGTGACTTTTATCTTGTTTATATCATGGGTAATTCCTCACGCGGCTACAGGGGGCACTAAAGGCAACATACGAGATTCCTATAAAGAGCAGTCTTTTCACAACAAGCGTCTTTTTCCGTGCAAACACATACATTAAATAATACAAATGTGAAATATTGATGCCTCACTCCCCCTATTTCTGTGCGTTAGCCGTTAGCAGCCTGCTCGTGTTTGTTTCTCCGACTCACGAGGAAAATCAATGGTCCGGGATCGTGTTAGCGTTACGGATGGAGCCGGGGAGCAGTCTGCAGCTTCCTGTGGGACGGCTCTGAAACCCGAGCCTCCAGAAGCAAGTTACGAGGGACGGCCACTTTGAGGGCTTAATAAGAGCCAGGAATAGACCGGCCAGGGAGTAAATTATGTTAAATTTTATATATAACTTGGGGATTGCAGCATGTATGCGCTACACAGTCAGTTTAGAGCATAGATACAGGCGGCATCGCTGGACTGGAGTGCTCGAAACAGAGGGGGGGAAATCTAAACTTTCTCCCATTACTACAAAACTACTTTAACAAACGCTGAATTAATATATTTTTCTACTAAATAAAGATACAGAAATTTGGAGAGAAGCAACGTGGTGCATAAATACAGAAAACACAGACAATGCTAACCATGAGGCTAACGCTAGCTTCATGCTGCATATGCTAATGCTAGTTAAAGGGTCGGGGTTTTTTTTGCTTCTGCTGGACACTCTGCTGTGAAAAACTAATCATATGGACCCGACTCTGACTTGACTTTATTTGTGTGTGATAGAAATGTTTTTAGTCCACCAGAAACGGGCTAAAAAGAGTGAAATTTGTTAGTTATCGATACAGACGGCATTGGTCATGTTCGAAGCAGCCAGAGGGAAAACAAAGAAGAGATAAAACTGAACTTTGTCTCATTTATCCAGTAATACTTTAACAAATGCAGAATTATGAATATATTTTTCTACTAAATAAAGATACAGGGACATGGTGAGGAGCAAAATAGTTTAACAGCCCATGAATACTTAAAAACAATGCTAACCAGGACAGACAGCAAGTCGGCTAGTCTGGGATACTTTTCAGAGTCCGTTAGCCTGCTCAATGTATTTTCCCTATAGCCGCTAGCATTAGCCACCAAACATCGCAAATTATGAACGATCCAGATGTTTTCAGCTGTTGTCAACTCATTAACCACATTTAGGTGAGGTCAAAGCTTAGTTAGAAATCATTAATGAATGTAGACCTACTGAGATTTTACTTTAGATTCAAATTAAGCATCTGTAAAATGTCCCATTGAGTTTAGGCAAGAGTACACTGACCTTAAGGTTAGTGCCAATGGTTGTATATGGCTCTCTAATCCACAACACAACTGGGTTAGAGATGTCGAACTAATGGCACCTCTGCTCAATGGTACATTTTTAGAATAATGAGATGTCGGACCAATGGCATGGCACCCTGTAAAAGTGTCCTCTGAGCTAAATGCTAACTCAAATTCAGTCAAGTTAAGACTTTTTGTGGCGTGTGATACACATTCAATGGCCACTAAACATCATCTTGTAATACATTGATGATTAACCGGAGAAATTATATAAATGCCATGATGAGGACAAAACATACCTCCCCATACATTAGTATTGCTCTGTAGCATTTCTTTGATTCTATGGTAACGCTAGCTAAAGGGCTGTTTTTCGATTCTACTGGACAATCTGCTATTAAAAAACATTCATATGGACCTGATTTTGACTTGACTTTATTTGCGTGTGACAGATATGTTTATAGTCTTCCAGAAAATGGTTAAAAAGAGTGAAACATTGTGATTCCCATGAGAGGTTTTCTTTCCCCTCGGCTAGGCCCCGCCCCCTTGTATGACACGTTGCCGTCAGTATCCTATACAACACAAGAGATGCCACACACAAAGCTTCCTGCATCGTTGTAATTAACCACTCAATCACGGTGCCACCAAGTTCCAACTGTACATGTCGTGTCCCGATCCAGTGTTGTTGATTCATTGACTTTGGCTGAAGGGCGTGGCAGTGTCCTGTGGGAAATGCACACGCCTCACACAGCAGTAACAGCAGACCTATAGTAGAGGACCGTAAAGCATGTTTGTGTCAGTGAGAGGAGAGGGCACCCGGCCGAGAGAGAGACTGAAGGTTGTGGAGCTATTGTGAGCCCCCAGCCCTTATTCAGGCACAGGAAGTACTTTGTGTTCCTGTGTGCACGCCACTGTAAGCAAAACTAATTGTAGCATGTGTCTGAAGGCATCCAGATCACACATGTATTATCTATAACGAATCTCTCACGATTGTATTACCAGTTTTGAGAGGCTCAGTGATTAAAGTGTGTATTCACAGAAGTGATTGATGGTGCCGATTGAAAGCCACATTACCATCAGTTTACCTTACCGCCACTTAGACTGCACAATTAAGTCTCTCCCCCGTGTTGTTCCAGGTAAGGACCACATCTGCCGCTTCGTGGGCTGTGGGAGAAACGACCGCTTCAACTACGTGGTGATGGAGCTCCAGGTGAGTTGAAACCCAGTGGGAATTCACAGCGTTTCTCATGTGTCAGCTGCTTTAGAGGTCAGTGCTGCAGTGTTACATGTCCCTCTGCGGCTACTATATCATGTTTTATGCCTGTAGTTTACCGCCATCTTGTGGTTTTAACATGTTATTGACTTTACTGTAAATACCGGGTGCATAAACACACCTTTGTTGTCACTCAGGGGCGAAACCTGGCCGACCTGAGGAGGAGCATGACCAGAGGAACCTTCTCCATCAGCACCACGCTGCGTCTCGGCCGGCAGATCCTGCAGGCCATCGAGAGCATCCACTCTGTGGGCTTCCTGCACCGCGACATTAAACCGGTACGACAGTGAAGACTGAGTAACACGGCAGAACAATTCATATTTACCCGTTTCCCCGCCTCACCGTTTCAGTCGAACTTTGCGATGGGACGATTCCCCAGCACCTGCCGCACCTGCTACATGCTGGACTTCGGGTTGGCTCGACAGTTCACCAACTCCTGCCAGGAAGTCCGACCTGTGAGTAACTTTAGATCATTATACACAGAATGCAAATGAATATATGACATACCTTTAAACGCCAAACAACATGAAGAAGGCAGCAGAAAAGTAAAGTCAGAGAGAATTAGCCCCTGTGTTGTTGTCGGCACTTATTTGTATTTATTTATCTGGTAAAGTACAACATATGAATCAGCATTAATTATGTAAATATGTGAAATTAAGCCCTTGGAGCTCATTTCCATCTCTACAGTCACTTAGGCAGGTGTATAAACTTAAAACCAGGAATTTAGAACATTATCAAAGATGTGCCCATTTGTAAATAGCACCGACTGTGACTGAAAGAACGTTGTTGTACCGTCTGTGCGCGTTTCCTCAGCCTCGTCCGGTGGCAGGATTCAGAGGAACCGTCCGATACGCTTCAGTCAACGCTCACAAGAACAAGGTCAGACTCCTCTATAGACCTGTTGTGTTATGTGTTATGTGTGCGTATGTTCACGATGCCCCGTCGGCTCCCCCTGCAGGAGATGGGGCGGCACGACGACCTGTGGTCCCTGTTCTACATGCTGGTGGAGTTCCTGGTGGGACAGCTGCCCTGGAGGAAGATCAAGGACAAAGTGAGACGTCCACAGATGCAGCGATGGACAGGCAGGAGTTACACGTCTGTTTTTGTTTCGACCAGGAGCACGTGGGGAAGCTGAAGGAGACCTACGACCACAGGCTGATGCTGAAGCACTTACCGGCCGAGTTTGGGGTTTTCCTCGATCACATCGCCAACCTGGACTACTTCACCAAACCGGACTATCAGGTGACACAGAGACTATTTAAGTTTCTTGGTATTCAAGTTTGAGCATCTGTTATTGCTTTTAGGGAAAACAATGCAGGCAAACTTTTCTCCTTGTTTTCCTACTTTCTCCTCTTCTCCTTATTCTTCCTCTTATTTTTTTCTCTTCTCTTGCTTCACCTCCTCTTCTTCTCCTTCTCCCACTTCCTCTTCTTTTTTTCTCCCACTTCCTCCTCTTATTCTTCCTCTTCTTCTCCTGCTTCACCCCTTCTTCTTCTTCTTCCACTTCCTCTTCTTTTTTCTCCCACTTCCTCCTCTTATTCTTCCTCTTCTTTTCTTCTTTCTTCCTCTTCATCTGCTTCTCCCACTTCCTCCTCTTTTTCTACTTATTTTCCTCTTCTCCTGCTTCACCTCCTCTTCTTCTTCTTTTTCTTCTCCCACTTCCTCCTCTTCTTCTTCTTTTTCCTCTTCTGCTTCTCCCACTTCCCACTCTTATTCTTCCTCTTCTTATTCCTCTTTTCTACTTCTTTTCCTCTTCTCCCACTTCCTCCTCTTCGTCTTCCTCTTCTTCTTTCTTCATGTTGCCAGTTCGCTGTCTTAATAAATTACCAAATCTTCACAATAAGAGGTTTAATGATCGCACTTATTCAACGTTTCTCTGTAGAATTATATGGGATATTGTAAAATCAATCTTCTCACATTGTTACAACCAAATAGGCAACTTAGTAACACTTAGTTCCATTCTTGTTCTGTACATTTTTCATGATCTAATCCCTGCCTGATTTACTGAGCTTTGAATGTGAAAAAACGAGGCAAAATTTGAATTATAGATTTTTTTGATCAGTAATACAAATATTTATGTCAGTAATCCACAAGAAACGTTTCAAATGGACGTCTGTAGATTATCACACGTTTCCTCCCTCTGCACCAGCTGCTGATGTCGGTGTTCGATAACAGCATGAAGACGTATAACGTGGTGGAGAACGACCCGTACGACTGGGAGAGGACGACCTCGGACGGCTCTCTGACCATCAGCACCGCGGCCACGACGCCCCAGCACCACACGCGCCTCACGCCCGCTCACATGGGGTAAGGGCCGTTAGACTCATCATTTCACAGTTCAAACAGAGGACGTTAGAATGAGGATTAAAAAGGAATAGGCCACCGTTTTTACATACTGAGATATGTTCTTACCTTAGCTTTGACGAGTTCATCTGTACCTGTCTGGTCTCCACGTGGGCCTTCAGTCACGTAAACACAGCACAGACGGCGTTAGCATTTAGCCGTTAGCATTTAGCCTCTCTCTTCTCCTCTATAGCTCCAAACTAAGATAGAAGCTCCCAAACTCTTCCACGTTTTCCCTATTTAAATATGGTTACGTGAAGTGTTACACTATAAAGTATAATGACGCAAAATTAAACAATGTGGATTTTCAAAGCGGATAAAAGGGGGAACTATATTGTAAGGCGTAATAATACCAGGAGTAATTCGGCATCTGCGCAGTGATATCTTCACTTTACTGTGCGGAGGTTAAATCTCCAGGTTCAGAGCATCAGCAGGTCCATATTCACTGACATTTAGTTGGTAAAGTTTTTAAAAGGATGAAAGTCATAATGAGGTTTAGAATTGAAACCCAATATCGTATTTTTTCCAGAATTGTCTCCGATATCGGATACCAGTATTGGATCGTTAATCTCAGTGCTCTTAACATGTGAGCGACTTGCCCACAATAGTGTTTGGATTAAATCTTATACGCTGGTATTAAAGAACTAGGGTTAAAATGCTATTGTTCTGATTTTGTTGCGTAAATGGATTAACCTCTTAACCCCCGCCTGAACCGAGCACAGTTTCCCTTGTTTGGTTCTACCCAAATTTAAAAGCTTCCTGCCGTTGGAGCTCACAGCCTCTAGGCCAGTGTAACGCCTCATTTGAAAGCTAAGACCTACAGAACTCGCATTTTTTAAGCGTTTCCGTCATGTTTTCGTAGCGTTTTTGTTTTGATATTTTTTGTGTTGCTTTTTCATCACTCTTTAGTCGTGTGTTTTTGTTGCGTTATCGTCTTTTTAATCGCTTTTTTGTTTTGCTTTTATGTCGCTCTTTTGCCACTTTTTTGCTTTAAGATTTGGGTAATGCCAAACTGGAGAAGGCGGGGTTTAATATAGCGTACACATCCTGTAGCTAACACTGTCAACATTTCTTTTTGATGTTTGAGAGAAGGACCTCATGAGTAGCATCAGAACACTGAATTCCGACCCCCCCCCCCCCCCCCCCCGTCGCCCCTGAAGGCCCCTTGAGCAGCGTGAACATGAGAGCCCCCTCTGTCCCTCTGCTGTAGGATGGCGAACGCCTCGCTGCTGCCCGGGGACCTGCTCAGGGAGAACACGGAGGAGGTCGTTCAGGACGAGCAGCTCAGCGACGGGGACAACCTCCCGGACCGCTCCCCCGTGCACCAGCGCCCCCCGGAGGCCGACGTGTGGCAGGAGCTGGACCGCAACCGGAACAGAGTGCGCAGCGCGGCCAAGGTACGGCGGAGACGGGACGCTGAACACACTCCGCTGCCCTCACGGCGTCTTTAATCCGTTTCTGTCGTTTCAGACCGGCACGGACGAGGACCACAGTAACAACCAGCCGCCCCCCTCCGCCCAGAGCCCGTACCCCGCTCAAGGCGCGCCGGCCCCGGTCAAACTTCACCCGGAGGCGCCCCCCGACCGAGACGCACCGCTGCTGCGAAAACTGCGCAACATCCACAGCCTCGAGCAGGAGAAGCGGAGGAGTTTAGAGACTAAAGGCAGCCCGGAGAGATTCACCGACGGAGGGTAGATTATACCACGTTTAGCAGCTTAGACTTTTCTTCTTCAAAACGTTTCCTGTGATAAATGCAGAATGTTTGTTGTAGGTTAGTAGTGGAAGGGTTAGCAACTGTAGCTGTTATAGCAATAGTGGTGGCCGTTTGTAGGGCTGGTTACCATGACATCGATACCAGTACTATAACGATACTTGGTTTTCGATACCGTTACCTGAACAATACTTTTTCAGATACCTATACCAAAATATTTGTCATATAGAACCATAAAACAGATATTAAATGATTCCTTTTCCTTCAACCAACGTGGATGAAGGAAAAGGAATAACTTCCTTTAACTACAAAAGGATGGGAATTTTTTTTTCTTATTTATTTAGCAAAATTTGTCTACGTTGTTTTTTTGTTTTTGGTTTTTTTTACACATTTTTCCCCCAAAAAATTCCCAATTTTCCCACCTGTTTAAAAAAAAATGCAACTTGTGTTTCACGTTTTTTTGTTGCTTTAACATTTTGATGACCACCATTAAAACTTGAATATAAAAGATAACTTTTTTTTTTTCCGTACCTAATTTGATCCTTTTTTTTTTTTTTTTTTATACTAGTGGTAAAAAAAGTCAATAACATATATATTTGTACTGCAGGTAGAAAAAACCCCCAAAACATATCTATTACTTTGCATTTGCTGTGAGCTGAATCTGGCACATTTACAAAGTAACTGTATTTATGTGCATCCAAATAGACAAATAAAGTAAAGTAAAGTGAGCTGCAAAGCAAAACGCATTTAAAGAATCCCTTGTAAATTCCCTCTGCTCCTTCAGCCCCAGACCGGAGAGCGGCGCTGCTCAGAGGCCCGTCCTAGTGGACCGCGTGTGGCACTGTGACGACGAGTTCATCTCGCCCAAAGCGGCGTCTCCCGCCTCCATGGAGCAGGGCGAGGGCAGCGGAGGCTTCGTGGCCCTCAACCTGAGCTCGGGGCGGGGCGACGTGGACTCCAGGGAGTGGGTGATGGTGGACAGGCCCAGCCGAGGGGCCTCTCCCGGGGGTAAACTCACCGCCAGCCCCTCGGAGGAAGACGAGGAGGAGCCCGAGGAGCTGCAGCCTGAAGAGAGGTCGCCGGGATGGGGCAAGGAGGCCAGGCACAGCCCTAGTCCTGGGAAAGGTACATTCATGATAAGATATTCACTCTAGCAGACAAAAATATACAATCAAGATAATAGGTTTGAAAAGAAACATCAAAATTAAACAAAACAAAAGCAAACAAAAAAAAGGGTCTACATTAATATTAGTTCAACGACTGTATTACTGTGAGCTCCACATCAATTTAGTTTTAGTCAAGATTAAGTCAACAAAAAATTCATGTATATTTAGTTGACAAAATATGAAATTAATTCACTTTACATTGATGTCCATGTATTCAAACTTATTTCAGGTTTTACGGCGGTTTTAAGGTGGGTTAAAACTTTGCTTAAAGCACTCAGTTGAAATGTTCACTGCTTTGACCACCGATCTGAGGCCCTTTACACCGTATACACTTCAATATGGACGGGGCCCTTCTGTGTGGAGTTTGCATGTTCTCCCCGTGTCTGCGTAGGTTCCCTCCGGGTACTCCGGTTTCCCCTACCACTAAAAACATGTACAATAGGTCAGGATGAATGAGAGTGTGTTTGAGAGTGCGCATGGGGGACGACCGATGGAAATGAGCCCAATGCTACAGTCCAGTGTGGCGTGTTTACATGCATGAGACCCATGTAGTATGTTCATTAACATGCACTGTCCTGACCAAAAAAATAAAATAAAAAAGCGTCCCACAATGAAAAAGGTTTGGACATCCCTGCAGTAGGTTAGAAAGGCCCTTTGATTTGTGCAAAGCATCAGCTCCAAACTTGTTTTGTACTTGAATCGCAATGTCCCTGTCAATTAAGTAAATATATTCATGAATTAAATTGGATTCCGACTGGCAATAGATCAAATTTTCTTTTAAAATATATTTGATTTATTGCTTTTTACAGCATAAATTTGTAGAAAATCCAAAACAGCAGTATTGGTTAGAATGTTGCAGAATTTTTTGCTCAAATGTTTCTCATTGTGTCCAATTTCAAGATTCAAGATTGTTTTATTTGTCAAACCATGTGACTGATTTGAAATGATATTATTATTATTAATATTATTATTATTATATTATTGCTTTTGAATATAGACATTTCCCCTCATTTCTCTGTTTGATGGAATGTTAACTTTAAGGAATTAAATATGCATAGATTTCTTTTGCGGTTTTGGCATTAAAAATATTCTATTTGGGCATTAAAATGGCATTAAGAAGCACTGCATCTGACTTGCTGTTACTTGGATAAACCCTGTATTTGATCACGAGCGGGGCGGTTCCTTGGGCAGAGAATTTAAATGATACGAGGTCACATTTTAGTCCCTTCTGTTCATTTTTATTTAGTTTAATCCTGCTTATCCCTTGTTGAGCTTTGGTTTAAACCGGGCATAGTCTTTGTCCAGTCCTCTTAATAAAGTAACTTTTATGACTGTATAAACGTGACGCCTCTGTCCCGTCTCGCTCAGCCGTCCCGGAGAGCTCGGCCTCCTCCAGGGGCAGTGCCAAGGACAAACTGGAGCTGAACGTCGGAGCTGCAGCGCTGCCCGCAGTGACCCCCACCAGCCCAGGGGAGGCGCTGGCCGAGGGCATCCTCACTCAGGTACAACCATTTAACATATATTCAGCTTCACACAGGCTTCGTAATGACACAGAGTGACAAGAGTAGGATTGTATGTTTTTAGAAGAAACAACTCCTCACTTTTACTGCCTTTTACTCATCGCTGTGAATATAAATGAAACGATGGCATACAATTCTACTCTTTGTAAAATGTGCAGAAAACTAATGCCATTATCAGACTAACGCATCGTGCTTTAGTTCCAGATCTGCAGCTTCTTTGCTTAAAACATCATTAAACAAATGTATTTTTAAAACTGGAGAGTTTTCACGCCGCACTTTGAGTTTTTCTTCACTATACGTTTAAATAATTTGGATTAAGTTTCATTTCAGTTCGGAGTTCATTTGTTTTCCGAGGCATATTGTGCAGGATTTCGACTGTTTAAGACGAGGCCCTACACACTATGCCGCGATTTTAAATGAATGTGTTGCTTTTGTTGCAAACCACGGTGTCCCCTTTTGTGCTCGTGCAAAGACAGTGACCGGGCGTCGTCTATAGGGGGAAAAGGTGCGACAAGCCATGGAGATAAACATGCAGCGGGTTTCATATAAAATACACAAGAGGCAGTCGTGCTACTTGGATGTTTCCTGAAAAAGTAAAACAAAAAAGTTAGTCCAAATATAAAAAATGATCTCAAAACAATGTCAATGTGTATCAGGACCTCATCAGAGCAAACTCCGATGGCTGCTCTCGTTAGGGTGACCAGATATCAGGCCCCCGTTGTTCCTGTGTGGCCTGTGTCACGTTCCTTAAAGAGGGGGTATTATGCTTTTTTCAATCACATAGCACCAGTCTATGGCACTACAATGATGACGTAACCTTCTGTTGGTCTGTATATGCAGTAAATTAAAATAACTGCCTTGAATAAAATTGCTCTCTCAAAATGGCTGTACTGAACGTCTTGAAATAGGCCTCTGTCTCTTTAAGAAGCTTTCCGACACGCCCCCTTCAGCACACTACTGTGGCATTGAAACAACAACACTGTGCGGGGAGGGGGCTCTGCTGAGCTGAGGAGCAGTGGTTGGGGGCTCGGCTGGTGACGAAAGGTCCAGAGGCGTCTCCAGGAGGTGGGGGCGTTCCTAGGAGGACTGAGGCATAGCTACACCTAAAATGGCCGCCGTCTAAGTTTTTACTGATTACTCAAAAATATGTGAATGAGCCGAGGCAACACTCCAGGCATGTGTTTAATGAGGGAATGACATAATGACCTGATATAAAGCTTGAAAAAGTCGATTTTACATAATACCCCCCCTTTAAACAAGAAGAGGAGTGTTTTAAAGTGCTTTTTCCTCTGATCAGTCACGATTAAAATGCGGTTGTTTCTGTGAAAGAAAGTTCCACCATTGTTGCATTTAGAGCTTTCTTGCTTCTTTGCCCTCAAAGTTTCACAGCCACCCTTGTGTCAGTCACAGAGACGGAAGAACCATCTGTGATCTGATGCACACGGTCACACTCTCGAAGACGAAAACAAAGGCGTTTTTGTTTATCGGCCTTTAATCCGTTATTTCCTTTGATCTGGGACGAGGATCATTTTTGGAACATTTTAGGCTAGATTCAGGATCTGGCATAGAAGATGAGTTATACTTTATTAAACCCTGTAGGGAAATTCATCCTCTGCATTTGACCCATCCTCAATGCTCCTGTACGAGCAGTGTGGGGTCCCCGATCCAGATGTGGAGCCAGACTAATGGTCAGAAACACCTGGGCCTATTGCACATGTTTTTAGTGGTAGAGGAAACCGGAGGGAACCTACGCAGACACGGGGAGAACATGCAAACGCCACACAAAGAAAGGCCCCGTCCGGGTGGGAATCGAACTCGGGACCTTCTAGCTGTAAAACACGAGTGCCGACCAAGCCTCGATTTCGTCTGGTCACCCTAACCTCAGCGCAGCGACAGTGTAAACCTGCTGTGGGTCACATGTCCTAAGTGGGTCGGTACTAGGTCACCTGCTGCATGAAATACAAGGCGTATATTTGTATTGCACTGTATAATACATTCTTTAGAGATACATAGTTTAATGAAAACGCAGCTGTAAAGACTGAGGAAGATTCTTCTTTAGGTGATTTCCGGTCGACTCGGTGCTTCACTTAGATTCATAAGATGCAGAGTTTCATGGTAAAAAGTCACTGGGTCATCAGCAGCTCCCTCACCTCCCTCTCTCCCCTCACCTCCCTCTCTCTCTCTCCCATAGCAGCCAGTCTCTCCCCCCTCTCTCCCGGAGGAGCTGGCCTCTCCTCAGCTCCTCACTTCTCTGTCGGACCCCCTGCTCTGTGCCCCTCCCCCGGGGCTCACCCGCAGCCTCTCCGCCCCCGGCACCGGCCCGAGCCGCTCGCCCCGAAAACTGCCTCCCGTCCCCCACGGAGCGGCCAAGTTCCCCTCCGTCATTCGCATCACGCGGGCGCAGCTCCAGCAGGTGACCCCCTCTCCTCTCTCCTCGTCTCCTAAAGCCACTCTCTCCACCAGACCCTCCCACAAAACAAGCTCTTCTTTATGCTGCGTTTCTTTTCTTTTCTTCTGTTGCTTCTTTGCGTTGGGTTTGCTTTAGGTTTGGTTTCTGTTGTTGATCCGTTGCTCTCACAGACGGTAGAAGAAGACTGGACCGAATCACCAACGCCTGGCTCTCAACAGCAACGTACAAAATGTAAAATAAATACAGGAAAAAGACCTACATCTGCAGTATTTCTATAGGAACATAAAAGGCCTTATGTTGCAGTGTTAAAATGAGTGCATAGTAATGTGTTTTAAGCTGTTTTTCGTCTGTGCAGCTCGGATGTGGATAGGCAGGTCTTTCCACAGTTCGGGAGCTGAAATAAAAGGCTTTTAATTTACTTATTGACCATTGGAACACTTTAGCTTCTTCAGCATTCCCTTTTTACGCCTTTGCAAAGCACCTGGACGTTTTATTATACTGAATTTGGACCCACTGAAGCACTCTCCCCCAACCTGATTAAAACTATTTCTCTTTTAGAATCAACAGATGGTTGTACACCGGCTTTAAAGCTGATTACCAGTGTTGGGTGTAACTTATTACAAAAGTAACGAGTTACATTAGTCATTACAATTTGAGTGAGTAGAGCAGGGGTGTCAAACTCATTTTGGGTCGTGGGTCGATATTCAGCTCCCACGGTGGGTCACGGGCCACATATAATGTAAACAGCAAAATACTATAGAGAACATTCTTCCAATAAATGAATAATAATAATGTGATTTGGTCAAAGCCCCAACTTGACTGTAGCTTAATCAATAACAATGGCTTACACTTGTATTGCACTTTACAAGCCTGTGTCACAAGTTTCTCAAATAGTAGTAATTATTCATTGACTCCACCGCCCTGGGGCAGACAGTCCATTTACCACATGGCTATAATGTGTTGTTTAAATCCTGATCTCTTATTATGTCAGTGCCCTCTGCTGGACACATGTGAAAATCTTTCCTTTTTATTTAAATTTAAGCTGCCCCCTAGTGGCTGGAATTAATATTATTATTTTAAAATATTATTCTGGTTATTTTAAAATGCATGACGCCGAACAGGCCCCTCCTCGGACCGCCACCTTAACGTGGTGCCTCCACCATGTCAAGGTTTGAGCACCTGAATGATCCTGGGAGCTCGGTTGTCGGGGGCTTCGTGCCCCTGGTAGGGTCTCCCATGGTAAACAGGTCCTAGGTGACGGGTCAGACAAAGAGCGGTTCAGAAGCCCCTTATGAGAGACCAACAGGCCCTGTAGATCTGACTGTAACTTTACTGGGAGCAGGACGTCGCCATGGAGACGTGACTGAAGGCAGCCACATATGAGATTTAAACAGGGTAGGTCCTCATCTAAATCCATTATTTGATTATCAACGATAAAAACAGCATTTTCTGTGTCTAAATGGTCATTAGGAGCATTTTCAAAAGCACCAAAACCGGTCATATGCACTTTAAGTACATTTCCTGAGCACCTTTAGTAACGCTCAGACTGCTGCGTGTAATTTGGCATTCACACAGGCGCAGATATTCGGGTCTTTATTCTTCTTCCTCCGGTGTTTGGGACGTCTCGAGAGCCAGCCGCGGTCCGCTCCTCCTCTGCGCTCTGTCGCCCTCTCCTGTTTAGCCTCTGTAGCGGCAGACGGAGCATGCTCAGTGTGTGTCTGACCTCTTTGACCTCTTTAACCTCTGGCCTCTGGCATGCGTCTCTAAGGTAATGCACGTGTGTTTTGTTTCAGATGGTCTTTGTCCTGTCTGTGCTGCTCTTCCTGTCTCTCTCGCTCTACCTCTTCCTCTGTCTGTCCTCCCTGAAGCGCCCCGCCGTCTGAGCCTAGCACTGCCTTAACTGTGTGTGGTAGCTATGGTCACTGCATGCATCCGTTTGCTCCAAAAACAACAGGACTAATCTACTTTCGTCATTCGTTTGCCAGATTTTCTTATCATTTATAAGCTACTGTTATAAGGAATCTTTTTAAATTTCAGCTTCCAGCTCTTGCTGCCGGACGACAACACGATAGAAAACGTGCTGTGGTTCACCAGCAACGCCGTGTTTGGCCGCCACCGTCAGGGTCCCTACGCAGTTTGGGATTGGACATGTCTCCAAGCATCGACATGTGTTATTCAAACTATTCCTTCGTGTAAATACCTTTTTCCACAAAAGAATGGTGTGGTGCACGTTCTGAACCGCTCTTTCCTCTCATTTTGCAAGTTTTAAAACCACACTGCGGAATATTTCAGGAAGTATGTGCCAGCAAATGAGACTTGCGGTCTTTTATGTCAGAAACTAGAGATTTCAAGCCTGGTCCTCCTACACCACCAATGTCGCTGTGAAATTCACATCAGAAGTGGAGGCTCCTCTGATAAAATATGTTGCGTGGGCGTTTCATGATAGCACATGTTCCGATCTAGAAAATAATAGTCTAATAATATACTATAAGTAGACGGTTCCTTCTCCAAATTGTGTCCAAATGGCGGAATAAAAACAAATTTGGTCAGGGCCCGCCATTGCTGCAGTACCTTCATATGTGGGCGGCAAAACAAGCAGGTTTTCCATTAGATCGCATTGCACTCTAGACACGTTCTAAACAACTTTAAAGCCTGGTGCCTAATTTTATCAAACTTTCAACAGCTAGATATTGCTCCTGTGATAACGCCGGGTTAGTTGCAATTGAAGGGACCTGGCTGGTTTTCGTAAGAAACATTTTAGAAATCTTGTATACCAATGAGGGCCGGACTTTGATTGACAGGTTAGCATTAGCGCTAATGGCGCGGCTACGACCGAACTATGTGCCCCGCGAGGGCCGAGTCTACAGTGAAGATCCCGCCCTTATGCCCTTTGTAGGAACACGCTCCATCACAGCAGGGGAGGAGGAGTCTGTAAATCCGCTATTTCCTTCTCGAACGTAGTTATTATGGCAAACGGGGAGGAGTCTATTAATTCTACAGTCTAAGGTTAAATCTCGTGTTTGGCCTGTAGTCAAAGCAAATAATAATAATACATCAAACTTGTATAGCGCTTTTTTGGACACTCAAAGACCAAAAATAAACATGGGGAATAAACAAAACAACAAAGGGGTTTAAGGAAAGGTTAGTTTGAACAGGTGCAACATCACCATGGAGACGCGCTGGTGATGTCCCGCTAAAGACGATTGTTTAGTTTGGTAAAAAGCTTGTACTCTATTATCTTTACCGGGAGAAATGTTCCGCAGTGTGGCTTTAACTTTACAGGAGATGAAGCTATAAAAACAACTGGCGAAATAAACTTTCATTAAAAAAACCAAACAAAAATGCGTAGGAACCCTGCTCTACAATATTACACTTACACCTCTCTTTATCTCCATGGTAACGCCCTCTTCTTCTCTCCGCAGCTGACAGCAGGGCCGGACAGCGCCCCCCAGTGCCTCGTTCTGGAGAAACACGCCGACGCCGCTGAATCTCCCGACCTCTCCTCGCCGCGGGACAAAAACGAGCCCGCGCCCGGGACCGCGGAGGGGAAAACCTCCGCGAAGAACCCGGTGCACAGCCGCGTGTCCTCCCCGCGCTCGCCGCTCTCCCCCCCTCAATCCCCGCGGAGTCCCGTCTTCTCCAACGGACACCTCTCCCCCACGCTGGTTAAAGATATAAACGCCAACGGGGTGATTCCGACGCCGAGAGACGCTCAGGGTGACGGCAAAGAGCTGAGAAAGGAGGGTTCGGCGCCACCGGAGAAGGCGAAAAGTCCGCTTTCGTATTCGCCGGTCGCTGTGCGGAAAGACCCCAATCGGAGGCAAAGCCGAATTCCGATTTTAGAGCCTTCGAGTTTCTTGGACGCGGCTCCTCCGGGTTCAGCGAAGGAAAAGCTGCTCCAAAAGAAAGCCACGCATTTCAGCAACTGCAACAACAACAACGTCCCGTCCCCCACCGCCTCGCCGTCCCTGTCCGACCGCCGCGCTCAGGTCGCGGCGTCGCTGGCGCCGCGGGACCCGCTCTCCTCCGGCTCGGACCGCTCCCAGGACGAGGACTCGCTGCTGCTGGGCTCGCGCTCGGACCGCCAGGGGGACGAGGGCGCCTCTCTCTCCTCCAGCTCCAGCCCCCTGTCCCGGAAGAGCCGTATCCCGCGGCCGGTGAGCTCGCCCGGGTCGTCGCCGCAGTTCACGCCCAGGCCGCCCCCGGGGAAACCGCCCACGCGCACCTCAGCGGAGAGCAGGTGAGGGGGGACGGGTCACGTTTTTGGTCCGAATGTCTGCCCTTGCCCCATCCCCTCGTTTACAATGTGAAGTCGACTACGAAGTGCACTCATTCTGTTGCCCTCGGAAACGGCGCTTGCTACTGTACTACAAGTTCTACTATAGGTTCTAATATAGGTTCTAATATAGGTTCGCTAATTCGGTAATTAATGATTTTGCAATAAAGACTGACCAAATTCAAGAGACAGTCAGATGAGTTCTATTTAACGTGGGTTTTACATTAATTAAGAAAAAGGCTTTGATTATTGCCTCATTTATCGTATTTTCCGGACTATAAGTCTCACTAGCCAAAAAATGCATAATGAAGAAAAAAAAACATATACAAGTCGCACCAGTGTTGGCAACTACCTGGGCATGGTGGCGTAACTGCATCATTGACAAGCCTCTCCCGGCAGCACGATATTCAATACCCAATTGCGAACTCGTTCCTCTAACGGTGGCCATTAGCTTTTTTTGTTTCCTTTATTGCAGTAACCTCTGTTTTTCGCCAGTTCCTCACAAGTTTCTGGCTCATTCCAAACTAAGTTTTTACATTTTCAGTGGTACAGTAAGTGGAAATAACAAACGTAAAATTATATATTTTTATTAGGGCCTGGACTCGATTAAAAATATTTATCTAATTAATTAGAGGTTTTTCATAAGGATTTTTAGTATACCGTTGAATAATGACTGAATACATGAGCTTAAGCAACAAAATATTGTTTATTTTTGTTCAACCAAGTCCAACAGACCAGTGCAATATTGCCATTAATTGTGCAGGAAAAAAGGAAACTGAAGTGTGGAAAGCAAAGTGTGATTAATTTCGATTAATATTTTTAATCGCACTAAACCTCATGTAGTTAATTAATCGCAATTAATCGAAAAAAGTCCCGGCCCTAATTTTTATGTATAAGTCGCACCCCTACTCGGTTTAGGTGAGGGTTAAGAGGTTAAAGCTCATTATCCATCACCGTGCTCAAGGGAGCTTGATGATTTACTCCTCATTTTGCAAACTTACAGACTATTACTTTACACATAAGAACACATTTTACTCAAATCAAGGGCAAACATATTATTTCAAGAAGATGTCACTTATTTATATGTTACTATTTTCTGCGTATTGAATGCCTATATTTATCACTATACCCCTCTCTCCCTCCTGTTCAGAATGCGGCGTTTCCGTATCCGCACCTCCAGCACGTCCGACGCGGAGCTCCTGTCCTGCCTGGCTCAGCTGGTGCACGGCTCGGGCAGAGGGGGGTCGTGCCTGCGCTCCTCCTCCGGCCTGATGGGAGGCTCTCGCTCCGGGCAGTGCAGCCTGAACACGTCCCCCCTCCACCACCAGCACCACCACCACTACCACCACCACCACCACCACCGCAGCTCCTCCGCCTCGCCGCGCTCCTCCTCCTCCCCGCAGCGCTCCGTCAGCTCGTCGCCCTCGCGCCCCGGGACCTGCCTGAACCGCAGCCACTCCCCGCTGAGCTTCTCCGGGTCGCCCCCGAGCCGCCGGCTGCACTCCTCCTCCCACCACCAGGACAGCTGCTGCGGCCGCCAGGCGAGGGCCGCCCTCTTCCACCCGCAGAGGGGGAAGGCGTGCTCCAGGGAGGGCAAGTGCTCGGCCAAACTGAGCAGATAGTTGTCCCGCAAACGAAGGCAGGTCAGACAGAGGAGGGAGAACACGTTTACTAAAAAGTGCATTGCGATTAAACGTAGTAACATTGACTTGAATCGCGCTTTCCTCGACTCTCGAAGCTGCCGTTTGTCGCAGCACGTTCATACAAAGTGGGCCAGTGTAGCGGAGATCGAGTTATAACAAACGTTTCAGTGCTTAGTTTTGTTGACTCTTCCGGTTAGCCCTGAAAGTCCGTGTGTTAGAGGCAAGGCCTTGGTAGATTTGGTAACGTTAGACCTGGTTTAGTCCTAGTTTAGCTCTTGTGGCGTGTTCGAAGTGCGTCAGTATCTAGTAGCCGTCGTTCGATGGGAGCGGTGCGGCGTTTCAGCAGCCAAAGCGTCAGGCCGAGGATCCCCAGTCCAAAACCACAAAGAAATGGCCAATAAGCCTTTATTTAAAACTAATACACTGAAACTGGAGCGTGTTCTGCACCTGTACTCCTTTCAAAGCCACTTTTCTAAGCTCCGTATAATTTGCTTCAATAATATCTCTGATGGGTCGACCCTCTGACCGGGCAAAGCTCTGGACGCCCAAATGCAATCCCCGGCGCCCCACTGAAGTAGGTGAGCGAAATTAGATTTACAGAGCAAATACTACAACACGCCTAAAAGCAGAAACAAATATAACTTGGTGATATTTAAAGCAGTACTAAGTAACTTGTTTACCTTAATAAATCCTTTCCGTAGTCCCTCTGGGGGTAATACAAGTGTTAATGGGATGATTGGGGGCTCTTTCATCTCCCCCTGGTGTCTCTGTCCAGAAATACACACTAATAGAATCACAAAGAAGAAGCTAACAGGCTAACAGGCAAAGCTAACTGCGGGCTAGCGCCACTTAAACAGTATTTACAGCCAAGTTTGAGTGAAAAAAATTATCTCCATTGTGTAATTGGATGAACAATATCCCTCTGTCCCTTTGTCTTTTCTGTCAGCGTAGTATTTACTCTCACGGACAATTAATGGAGTAAAAAAACGCAACATGCTACGACACCTGCAGTGGCGCTTATGGCCTCTAGGGGCATGAGTTACTTACTTACTATTCATATTGTTTTGAGCGGTTTTAACTCATTTGGACTAGAATACTTTGCTTGTTTGACGACTTCTCACTGGTTCTGAGGTCATTTCGCTTAAAATAAGAAAGTAAAACTGCCAATGGGACAAGTGCAATTTTCTTACCGCATTGGCAAAACAATTCATCTCAAATAAAGACAAAATGTATTGAAACGAGTCAGAAACATGTCAGCGTTCATGGTCACTGTCACAGAAATGCAAGTTCATGAACTTGACACAAGTGCTTTACAATTAGATAGACTTTTCCCACACAAATTACTGAGCTTACGATATACTAAAGGAGGACTAGTATTAAAAATGTCAGATACAGGGCATTTAACCAAGGGTTTTATTGTTTTGGTGATTGATATGAGAACGGTAAGTTAATGCTAGTTTATAAGCGACCGATCAGTGTTTTTTGGTTGGGGACTTGTTTCAAGATTAGAAGCAATGTAGCTCTTGTTCGGAAAGCATTTACAGAAAGCATAATGAGTTGGTAACATGTAGTACAGTGGGGCAGAGGGGTGAATTTAATATAAAAAGTCGGCGATAAACAGGATGTATTTCCCTAACAGCTTGAATGTAGCCACCGTCGGTCAGGTTTCCCGCTCCGCTCCTGTCGAAATGCGGCTCATCCAGTGCTGATTTAGTCCTGGTTTAGTCCTACTTTAGTGAACTACTTGTGGGTTTTTCCCGGTTTGCAGCCGTGATAATCGGAGGAGCACAAGCCCCGGTTTAGTCCTGGTTTTCTGCTGCGCTTGTGGGACGTTCCGGGTCTGCGGTGGGTCTTTTTCAAAGTTATCCAAAGAAGCAACGGGACGAACCAGCGACAGTCGTTTTGCAAAACCCGAGATCGCTTTTGTACATTTGACCTGCGGCTTCCGACTTCTTTCCGGACTGCATCATCATAACAGAGCAGCTCGTTCGTGACTCTAACCCTGGGATAAACCGCTGACTTTTTGGGGGTGGGGCGCGGGGTAAGCTACATGTACAGCTCTATTTATTATTGAGATATTTATTTTGAAGCGTTGAATCTCTATAACTGTGTGTGATTAATATTTATCTAAATCAGAAAACGGGGACAAGGCCCTTAGTACAATCATGTAAAGAGGACGCGCCTTCTGTGCCTATGACGCCAAACAAGGAGACTATAGTAAACGCTACAAACGATTGTGCGATCGAGGGGCTGTGTGTGATAGTTCACTCTGGGCTGCACAGGTTTGCGCTCTTTCTCCATGGCTACTCTTTACACCGAGAGTAAATCAATGAATGTTCCTGTATCTTGATTGTTGTGGTGTGTTCCTTTAAAAATACCAACATTTTTACATCTGATGTTTTCGTCAACACTAAAACATACACTGGCTGTTTGGTTGTAGCGCCGTTAGCTTTGATTACAGCAGCATCCGTCAGTTCAATAAGCATCCGCAAAAGATCCAGTGTTGCATACTTTTTTCACCAAGATCTTGTATTGACGATGGGAGAGTGCGACCACAGCGTAAAGCCTTCTCCAGCACTTCCCAAAGATTCTCAGTGGGGTTAAGATCAGGACAATCCATCTCAGGCTCCCTGAACCACTCTTTCACAGTGTGAGCCCCATGAATCCTGGCTTTGTCATCTTGGAATATGCCATAATCCATATGTGGAATAACCTCAGGGTTTATACAGGCAGAAGCAAGATTTGCAAACATTTCATCAAAGAGATTTGGACAAAATGGGAAACTTTTGACCAAAACTGCAACTGAATATGTTTTAGACCATAATGATGAACTTATACAGTTAAAACATTTGAGCGATGTCATAATTTTCAAATAAATTTAGATTTATTGCAAGTTTGAATCTAATTGAATGCTTTGTAATGACATTTGAGGCCTTGATTTGGTCAAAAATGACTTTTAATGCCCCGCGGAAAACATAAACCTCATCATTCAGGATGTGCAGCTGATCTCATTCTTTGGGCTCATAGTGTTGCTGAACCTAGACCTGGCCAACCCCGGATCAGAACACTTAGTTAAATCCAAGTCCTGCCATTTTTGTTGTTGTTGGTCAGACAGTGTCCAAAATCAGACTAAAAACCCCTCACATAATATACATTTTGAAAAACATTTTAGCTTTTACTTCTACCTTTAGTTGTGTCAAATTATTCCACAGTTAATGTTAATACTCATACTTGATAAGAGTTGCTTCTAAAAGTCTTTCCTTTTGCTTCTGTTGCAGCTCCCAGTAAAATCACACACAGCCTCTTTATACCGTGTGTAGTAGTAGAAGTAGTAGTAATAGTAGTGGTATTAGTACTAGTAGCCTACTTATTTACCTGAAGTACATTAGTGGTGTACTGTCGTATTTGTAGTGAGTGCCTCGGCACTTTTGGGCAGCTCCCGGATCCACTCTGCTGTTTCGAACGGACGCCACGAACGCGAGTGGTTTTTAGATCGACGTTTAAGTGTTATTCGCTAGAGACCGCCGCGAGAAGCAGGAGTTTACTAAAGCTACCATTTAAACATTAACAATAGGAATGATTGAACTGCGGCCATATGTAGATAGTAGTAACGCCCTTTGTGCTCGGTCAGTGTTTTGCTTTTGCACTTTTGACATGAATTTTTGAGTTACATCTGGTCGGCTAAAGAATCGGGGGGATTTTGACCTTCCAAACTATCAAACTATGTATATGGCGGACTCAGAGGACGTCAGCGATTCTTCTTTTTTTTTTTTACCCTTTCCCCGAGGTCCTTGAGTAATTCTACTCTTGTAAAGTGTCGGATACAAACTGAAGCGACTATTGTTTTCTGCATTATTTCAACATGTTTTCACTAGTTTTACCTCAAAAAGAAAAAGCTTTGGGTTTTTATTTCATGACAAAACAACCCTGTAATGTAATGCAGTGTTTTGAGCGCTGACAGATGGCAATAAAAGATTGGTAGATGGTTTAAAGCAGTACTAAGTAACTTGTTGTCCCTCTGGGGGTAATACAAGTGTTAAAGGGATGATTGGAGGGCCTTTCATCTCCCCCTGGTGTCTCTGTCCAGAATTTTTTTTTTTTTTTTTTTTTTTGTCTCTGTCCAGAAATACACACTAATAGAATCACAAAGAAGAAGCTAACAGGCTAACGGGCTAAGCTAACTGCGAGCTAGCACCACTTTAAACAGTATTTACAGCCAAGTGTGAGTGAAACAAAAAATCTCCATTGTGTAATTGGATGTACAATATCCCGCTCTCCCTTTGTCTTTTCTGTCAGCGTAGTATTTACTCTCACGGACAATTAATGAGTAAAAAAACGCAACATGCTACGACACCTGCAGTTGCGCTTATGGCCTCTAGGGGCATGAGTTACTTAGTACTGCAGTTAATACTGGCATATTGCAGCCATTAATCAATTTAGAAAATAGTGATTGATATAAGTTGTTGAAGTCCTAAACAAAAAAAATGGTGTTAATGAAAAGAAAGTTTTATATTTATCTCAGCAATCAGTATATCTAGTAATGATAACAAAAGGACCAACAGAAGGAATGTCAACAAATTTCATAACCCAGATGTGGAACCGATTTGCTATTGATCTACTGTGGCAACAACTGCATACCGATAATAATCAGTAAAAAACAAAAACATATCCTTCTGCCGCTTTTAATCTCTGCTTCTTCCAGTGGTGGCTGCACAGTTCCAAAGCTCCATCCTCCAACCTCGAATGTGCTGAAAGGCCCAAAGCACTTGTATTGACAAAAGTCGCCAATATCTGCCCTCAAACGTGTAGTCTGTTTAGGATTGAGACGTTTGTAAATGTTTGACGCGTCATTTCTGTTCATTAGAGAGTGTGTCGACTTGCTTTTGCAGTGTTTTATCGAAAATCCAGTGGCCTATAATGAATAAATATCCAAAAACGATATGGGACAATGCTGAAGACTGATTTCCCCCATGTTCACCATGTATATTTGGGCCTCATTTTCCTGTACGTATCTTGTTTAATGACTTGAAACTATAAGCTATCTTTGATAAAATATACTCACAGCTGTACACGCTTGAAACATTTTAAGGATGTATCCAGAATTTATCCAGGTCCAAAGCAGATCCAACAAAGATGGGACGAAGGCAGGACAAGAGTCTTGACAATAAGTGAACAACAAAGGGAAGTAAAGCTACCAGTAACATAGAATATCATAGCATTTATTTATCTGTTAATAAAATACATGGTTTTATTTATGAAGACATATTGACTGCAGTGGTTTTAATGTTTTCAATTGTACAGCCTTGAGGCCAGAATGTAACATGGAGCTCGTGTAAATACCTGTAATTATTTTTTGCTCATTCATTTGTACCATATCGGCGCTTTGTACAGTGTTAATTTTGTTCCTTTGTTGGTTTTTAAATTATTTTGTATTTTATTTTTGATAAAGTGGTTATAAATAAATATTCATCCGGCATGCAGACTAAAGCCTTGTGCTCTTGAATTATTTGGTGTGTTCATTAACCTCGTAAACCCCGCCTTAACCGAGCGCATTTTCCCCAGTTCAGCTGTACCCAAATGGCTGGAGCTTACAGCCTATAGAGTGCGGGAGATTCCACAGTTACCATGGAGATCCGCCATCTTTGCAGCTGTTGGCATACATTTCCATTGACTAACATGAACTAAAAACAGTATAAGAAGTGGAGAAAAAAGCTGTGGTGTCCAAGTGTTTTAAAGTGAACAATAACTCCAGTATTTTAACTTTTAAAATCTCCATTAGTTTACAATTGCTGCTAATCCCATAATGCTTAGCGATATGACATCACATTCCCGAACTCTATAGGCCAGTGTAATGCCTCATTTGAAAGCTAAGACCTACAAAACTGATCTGATTTTTCCTTGCGTTGTCGCCACTGTTGTATTTTTCTTGTTTTCATCACTTTTTTGTCGCCTGTTTTGTTGCTCTTTTGCGTTTTCATCCTCATATACGTCTCCTTTTTGTTGCCAGTTTGACACTTTTTTCCCAAGAAGCTTTCAGATTTGGGTAAGAAGATGTCCTTGGTTCAGGCGGGTTTTTATTTTTATTTTTTGTTTTGGTTCAGGGGGGGGTTAAGAGGGCAAAGCCCTTAGAATCACCAGGGACCCTACGCACCCATCACACAGTCTCTTCAGAGTAATGCCTTCAGGGAGGAGACTGCAGAATCTACGGGCCAGGTCCAGTCAACTTAAGAACAGTTTCGTACACAGGGCCATCGGGAAGCTGAACTCCCTGTATATTTTCCGACAAGCATAGACTTCATAAATAAAAGCTAACGCAAACCATAGCGTGTGTCGTTACAGTGAATGTTACTACGTGATACGAACTGATGAATTAGCATAAAAATAATCTAAGAAAATATCCACTGCTACAAAACAAAACACTTTCTTTTGAGATGACCAAAATATCGCAATATTTGATTTTTACTGAATGCGAAAAGATGTCCATCTCATTGGGGTATAGATGTAGTAATAATTTAAAAAAATGTTTTAATTTTCACCTGTCTTGTCACGTGGTTCATTTGCCCACGTCATTGTGTCCACGTACAAGCGTAAAGAGTTCAAAAATCCACTGCACTGCATTTGGGCCAGGTGGGAGGACACGTGTGCCTGCGCTGAGGCAGAGGAAGCCCCGCCCATTCATTGGCATAACCATGTGAGCTTTTCTGTGTGTGTTATTAATGTGTAAATACTTCACACAATCGCCTTTTTAATTTTAACAATACTGATCATAGATTAATAATAATTGTCCCCCCAAAAATGTTGAAAAAACTAAAGAAAAACACTCTTAAGGTGGATAAACCCATAGAATATATAGGACACAAAACATACAATAAAATAAATATGTAGTCTACATTTAAAAAAAAAAAGTAGTTAACTTTAAAGTTGTCTTATCAATTCATGGCCTCAATAACATGAATATTTATTCATTTGAGCTGGTTCTATTGAATCATTGCATCAAGCATAGAGTGGACGGCGAAACATCCAGATGCATCGTGGTCATGGTGAGGATTCCAATCGCAGCTCTGGTGTCACCAGGTGTATCTTAAATGAATCGGATCGTGGCGGGTGTATCGAGATCGTACAGAGGCCTAAGATTCCCGTCCCTCGTTTCCACCTGTCTTGTCACCTGGTGCTATGCCCCGCCCATGGGCCCACCCCTGAAAAACCACATGGTCAGAGCAACCTCGTGGATTCTGTATACGAGATGTTACAGTATGGAAGGACCAGAGAACATCATGTTTCTTTCACATGAAATAGTTAGAGCCATTGTGGTTTATTTGCTTTTGAGGAGAGAAAGGATGAGACGAGGGAATGACATAACAACATGATATAAAGCTTGAAAAAGTCGATTTGACATAATACCCCCCCTTTAACCATGCCTGTAGCATTTGATTCCATGCCTCAATGAAATTTGCAGGCAAATAAAAAGTAAACATTTTTAAAGGTTGAGGAAAAAGCTTTACACCATGGTTTAAAAATGTCAGATTTTTAAAAGGTGCACAAAATCAAATTTAACTATACCTTCAATCGGGTCACACTGGGTCTTTTCTCAAACTGTTACCATCCTGGTTAATGGATGTCAGATTGTTTTGTGTCCCGATATTTTCACCTTTTCAACGTGGCAAAAGATTTTAGCGTAGTGTAATTGTTTTCCAGGCATTTCTTTGTGATATCCAAGACCTTTATCTGCAGCCCTCTGACAAGAAAAAAAGCAAACTAAATTTGATCCGTTCCCGTCCCCTTTCAATTGCGCAAAACCTTTGACCAAATGAAATGCGTCGGCGTCTTCCAAGAGTTTTTATTTCAAGACAAAACAGACTTTGCATAAAGAGCAGTAGAGCAGCGGCGGCGGTCTCTAAAACTGTGCCCCCTCCGTAGTGCAAACGCTTCCATAACAAAAAAAAAGATTAGGCACGAGATCAGCTACACCGAAGTGCTCACGTCATTCACAACATCATCCTGTAGATCCTTTTCATCATTATGGAGAGATTATGAAGCAGTGGAGAAAATGACACTCGAGTCATTGATTACATCGATTTAAGCGGTTTTGGACAAAGTGCGACTGACCCAGAAAATACTATCATTTCAAAAATACGTCTAAACACAAGCCCCGTTTCCACATATGGTTCAGTCCATGGCTTTAGTTGCATTTCATAAAAAAGATGTGCAGGACTGGGCTGTTCAATATTGTTGATTGGATGACGCAACATCTATATTATTCATATCTATAAAAGGTTAGTGCTCCCGCGGGACTCGCTTCAGAATCAGTCTTAGAACCTTAATTCATTTTTCTAAACACTTGATTACTAAGCCACTGTTGCCCAAAACATGATGGAATTTTTTTTTGGGTGGAGTCCCTTATTCACAAAAATACTAAAACTATATTTTAAAAGTATTCCCTGAAACTAAGAGTCCAGGATACTCGTTGCTAAAAAAAAAAAAGAGGAAAAAAAACTGAGCTGTAAAATTTAAAATATGAGCTGTAGAGTTTTGTGGAAACAGAGCTTGTTCACGTTCACTGAGCTTATATGGTCCCAAACAACAATCACACTTCAAAAATATGAGGCTTCGTTCAAACGGCAGTGAGTTTGATTGAGCTACGCAACAAATACTTTGGTACTTTTCTTCGATGGAAAAACACATTCGCTTTGGAGTCAAACGGGAGCAAAGCCGTAAAAGCGGATACGGTTCGGAATAAGAAGTGCGGAGTGTTAGAACCAAGAGAGGTGGAGGGTGCGTAAAGCTTGACCTATTTTTAAAGACTTCTGATTGGGTGTTGGGGGGGGTTGCCAGATCAGACTTTTAGATGCAAGTCGGATCTGGATATAAGGTCCAAAATCTCCTGCATAGAATGGGCAAATGTCAGGATAAAATGTGAAAAGAACGTCTAAAAAGTCTAGAGGTCGACCGATCTGGGTTTGATATGCACGGCTGATTTTTCCAAATGTTTCGTCTGTAATCCCGAGTATGACGCTTCTAAACTATAAAATGTGTCAGTGTGTGGAACTGTGTCAGCAGGGGGCGCTTTATTAGAGGCACAAGCCTGATATACTCGGCACATTCATGTTTAGCAGGTACTCCAGAGGTAGCTCGTTTTAAAAACAAAATTCCACAGATTCCAAGTATCCCTCATGGTTCTGAAATTCTAAGCTAAAGTCTGCAACATAAAATATATCAAATATGATCCGAGTGACCGATTTTCATTGAGGCTCTGACTGAGCTCTTTCCAGTGACCAAGGTCGACCTCTAATAAAATCAATTAGACTTGGCGAGCCTTTAGTGATTTCCTTAAGTGAAATGTGAGGGGTAGCCAGAGCACGTTAGCAACATTCATTCACAGCTCCCTTGTTAATGCAGGAGTGCTAATAGCGCTAAGTCGAAGTTTATCCAGTTCTTGTAAACATTTAGCATTTTTCAAATTAAAAAAAACGCTTGAAATTAAAATAGAAGTCTCTGTTTAAAGAAGCTTCGTAGCTCTTTCAAACTCACTCCAAACATCTGAATCGTTCGCGCCCCTTGTGGCAACTTGACATCTCTAAACATTGAAAAAATAACCCTAGCTCAAAATAAATCTGACTTTTTTTCACGTTTCACGTTTTACAAATACAAAATAAATATCAGCTCCGGCTTAATCTAAGTATTTATATCACAAAATATTTAAAGAGCGTCTTCCCCGTCTCCGTCGCGCACAGTGCAGTGTTCGCCATCAGGACGCCAGCACGCCGCGGCGGATGAAGTCGTAGCGCCGCGTTAGCGCCGCGCCCTTCCCGTTGCAGCGCGCCGCGTCGGCCTCGTCGTCCAGCCGCTTCGAGTTCGTTAGCGGCTTTAGCGTCGCCTTGCGCTGCTTGTTCATGTCCTCGTTGTCGGATTTCCGCTTCGGGATCCGGAATTTGCTCCAGCTCCTCCCGTTAGCCGGCGGTTCCTGCGCGCCGTTAGCTTGGTGCTTCCTCGACAGGCCGTTGGGGATTGAATTAGCCTTTAGCCACGAGTTAGCGTCGTTAGCTTCCCAGTCCCCGTTCTCGAAGTCCTTATGGCAAATGTCGACTAAATGTATCGACAGCCGCCTTTCTTTAAACCGGTCCTGTTCCGATTTCCGCAGTTTTTCTTGCTTTTTCGCATCTCGCTTGTGTCTCAAAACGTCGCCGTCGTCGCTCCGACTGCGCTCAGTTTTTCTGCTCGCCGCTTTTTGGTCGCATCGATCGGCATTCCGGGGTTCAAGTTCCTCGTTTTGCAGTTCGACTTTAGTATCCACAGGCTCGCACTGGATGCCGTTGACGTTTGGGCCGTCGTCGGGCCGGGGCGAGGCGGCGGGCGAGGCCGTCGGATGTTGCAGGTTTCGGCGCTCGCGGTTTTTCCTGCGTTTCTTCTTCTTGTGATGCTTGGATTTGGATCGCGACGATGAGGAGTGGTTGAACGGAGAGCGAGACGAGATGGAGCCCAGAGAGAGGAGCCGCTCCAGCTCTTTGGCCGAAGGATCCCCTGGAGGAATACAAATAAATGCATTAATTTCTCACAACAATTAAGTGTTTTTTTTTTTTTTTAATGACTCGGACTTGCAAAAGACAAAACAATAATCATTAACAATGTGATAGTCTTTACATGGATGTGAATTTTAAGGGTTGTTTTTTGATTTGTTTAAATGATATTTATGTTTACAGGAAAAGTGCTGTGAACCCTTTGTAACTGGATGTATTTTTATCCTCATAAGTCACTGCATAGAGTATTCTAGTATTTTACTGATTAGCAACATGGTGCCATTAACCAGTCTTAACCAAATCAATAACCATTGCCAGAGTGTAAATACACACAAGGCATTTTCTAAGTGAATTAAAAGAGCATATTGTATTAGTCGTGTATACTGTGAATAAGTAGTGGCACAAAGATCTCATTTGTGGGTGGGCCACGTGCTGCCACAGAGGCCACTGTGACGGAATGGTATTGAACTGTGTCTGTGCTGCCATTTTATTAATGCAATTGACCAAAAACGCCCCGTATTTAATAAGACTGATGAGGAAAAGGAGCAAAAGAAACAGGAGCCAACATGACCAGCAATCGGTAGACGGTGCATGAACTCTCTGCTCATGGATCAGGCAAACCGTAAATCAATCAGCAAATAAGTTCAAATGCTCCAACAGGAAGTAAGCGGCCTGTAGTGCTCACAGTGGAGAGAGAAAGAAGGAGCCGAGAGAGACACGTCTCCAGGTAAAAACACTATTGACCATGTGTGACCCCCACCCTGGGCAATCTGCACAGAGACAGCCAGATGTGCGAGCAGACCGCGCAGCTGCGTCTCTGTCCCGGTAGAGGCCGGGAACACGGAACGATGCGGCCTGTCGGGTGGGCTCAGGGGGCGGCGCGACACTAACCTGAGATCAGCTTGTGGTCCAGCAGCCGGACCTGGTGCTGGAAGATCTGCTCCTGGATCCTCCACAGAGAGCGCTTCATCTTCTCCCGCCGCGTCACCATGTAGGTCAGGTTACGCACCTGAGGGGAGGGAGGCGCTTGAGAGGGACTCTGGGCTTATTCATCTTAATGTTACATATGTATAAACCTAGTGTCATGTCAAGAAACGTTTTATATGAATTTGATCGAATACTACAGTCGGAGAAGAGCAACTCAATACCGTCACTGGGTTTTAAAAGACCAGGTTCTACAGTTTTCCAAAAGCCAAGACTGAGAAACGCTGGACTTTTATCGTCTCTGAGCCTGATCACTCTTTTAACAGATTAATCAAGGAACCTGGTTCAATATTTTACATGGGTTTCAACTTCTGCTTCTTATAAAACCATATAACGCGTGAACACTAGGGCTGGGGCAACTCATTCAGCCCTAGCGAACACACGTCTTGGCCCCGTCCCGTTTGAGAGGGGTGCAATAATCTACAGACAAACCTCCGCCGAATACATAATCTCATTTATTAGCTCAGCCTTCTCTCCTCGGGCCGGCCTCCCCGCGGCGACCTACCCGCTCCAGGTCCTGCCTCAGGTGCGTGAACAGCTGCAGCCGCCGCCTCAGCACCTCCTGCTCGCGCCGCGCCAGACTCTCCTCCTCGTCCTTCTTCGGCGTGACGAGCGGCCGGTTGAAGTTGGCCTTCCGTTTCAGCTTCCAGTACTGAAACAGGAAGTCCACCGTGTCCCTGGCGAGCTTCAGCCGCGCCGCCACCCCCTCGACGTCCACGAACTTGTAAAACTCGTCCTCCATCTCCTGCAGCTTGAGCTTGCGCAGGTTGACCCTCTTCTCGGCTTCGGCGGCCATGTCTTCGTCCCGCTTGCTGGGCCGCTTGCTGCTGTTGCCGTTGATGGCGGCGGCTTTGGCGTTTGGCGGTCGGTCCCCGGGGCATTCCGGGTTCTCGTCAGACTCGCCCAGACCCGAGTGTTTGGGACAGAACGCTTTGAACTTGACCTCTTCCTCCTCCGTCAGCGTCGTGCTCATCTCCAGGTCGGCCTTCTGGCAGCAGGTGACGTGGAAGGCCGAGCGGCAGTTCTTGGCGGAGCACTGTGTAGGGGAACACGACGCAGAGAATGGGATCAATAACTTTTAGGATCTTCAGGAGCGGTTTATCAATGAAGGTATGGAGTTTTGATTAATTAAAGGGGGGGTATTATGTAAAAAAAAAAAAATCGACTTTTTCAAGCTTTATATCATGTTATTATGTCATTCCCTCATTAAACACATGCCTGGAGTGTTGCCGTGGCTCATTCACATATTTTTGAGTAATCAGTAAAAACTTAGACGGCGGCCATTTTAGGTGTAGCTATGCCTCAGTCCTCCTAGGAACGCCCCCACCTCCTGGAGACGCCTCTGGACCTTTCGTCACCAGCCGAGCCACCAACCACTGCTCCTCAGCTCAGCAGAGCCCCCTCCCCGCACAGTGTTGTTGTTTAAATGCCACAGTAGTGTGCTGAAGGGGGCGTGTCGGAAAGCTTCTTAAAGAGACAGAGGCCTATTTCAAGACGTTCAGTACAGCCATTTTGAGAGAGCCATTTTATTCAAGGCAGTTATTTTAATTTACTGCATATACAGACCAACAGAAGGTCATCATTGTAGTGCTATAGACTGGTGCTATGTGATTGAAAAAAGCATAATACCCCCTCTTTAAATTACATGAGGCTCTTTCAAAGTTTGAGATGATTTCAGTCACTTATTTTCATTAGTCATGTTTTAGTCTATGAACATATCTGGACATTTTAGTCATAGGTTTAGTCTCATAAAAAGCGTGATTTAGTATTAGTTGGCAAAAATATGACTTTGACTAAAATTATGACTATAATGAAATGAACACTGGACCTGGTTCACAGCAAAAGCTCGTCGGATTGGTCGATGTGGGAGGATACTAGACTCCCGCAGAAATAATATATAAACTGACTTTTACACTGAATCGGTTACTCACAGTACTCGAGGAACATTTCCAGTACTTTTTACTTAGTCCTAGAGTAAAATCATTTCAAAGCAACGTTACTCTTGAGTTCATATTTTGGCTCCTTTACCCTCCCTCTGGCAACACAACCATCTCTACAAAAAGTTAAAATGCCGTTACAAATCACTGTGAACCTGTGAACTCACTTTCAAGTCGGGCCAAGTTTGAACACGTCCCGCACGGAGGGGGAACCTGTTTAATCCCAGCTCCTACTCCAACCTCACAGTTCAATTACACACTGTACCTCTTTCCCCTCGCTTTATACAGTTTCTCAACTCTCAAGCTAAAAAATAAACCAACAAACTCAATCATTTTCAATCAAGGCCCAGTGCTTCAGCTATAGTTTGTCTTTATGAACTACTTTTAATTTAGATTGGATTTAGCCCAGAGATTTTATTGAATGATTAGTTTTGTCCTTCATTTCAATAATAATGTATATTTACCTGGATGCACGCCCCGGTCTTCTCTTTGCAGATGCAGCAGATCAAAGCCCATCTGTTCGAGGGAATTTGGGACACGTTTGTGACCGGCTCCATCTTCTCCGGGTTCCCGATGCTCACCTGAACGCACAAACAAAACCCCAAAACATTCAGGAGGTTCACACACGTCTATAAATCACACATTATCCAAACGCCATTCGATAAGGCAAGAGGCGGATGGTTTTAAAGAACATGTATCTGAGCTCACCTCTGGGATCCACAGAGCGCAGCTGACGTGGACCCACTTGGTGCCGCTGCGCGTGGGCTTCATGGCGCCCCCTTTCTTCGGGCAGAGCTGGCACTTGGGCAGAATCCCGAGGGCACAAATCCGGCACAACCAGCTCCCGGTGGGCACCTTCTGAATGCCGTAACAGGCCTGGGACAGAAAGTAGGAGTGTGACAATATATCGATTTTCCGATATATCGCGATATTTTGCGGGACGATACGCATGATGACGTCATGCATATTAATGAGCAACGTCATGCATACTAATGAGGCAGCCACTGTTTTTCGCTGTCAATAGAGGCCAACAATGATCAAGAAACCAGTCAGACCAGCAGGGGGCAGCACTACAGTTTTAAGCACTTGGATCAAACACTGTCACATAAATAAATTACTTTTAATTATAGTTTTTTATAATTATTAATAAGATAAATTTGGGGCTGATTTATTTCGTTTTAAATAGGACTGTGTTTACTTGTTTATTTAAATGTAAATAAGTCGCTGACAGATCTATCGACCCATTTTCAGTGAGTAAGTCAGGAGTCATTTATAAAAGTGGTACAAAGCACATGAAAAGAAATGTAAATGATGAATAATCTGTAGTATGTTAAAATAAAGGTTAAAAATCGGGATGTATCGTAGCTTATTTTTGTGCAATATATCGATTATCGCAGTATCGGCGTATCGTCGTTATCGTGAGCCATGTATCGCGTATCGAGTCGTGAGCTACCCAGAGGTTCCCGCCCCTAATAGAAAGGCAAGCCATACGTTTCACTTAACGTACACATCTAGGTGCGGTTTTCTTCTTCAGAGTCGCATTCTCAGGAAATAAAGCTACATTGATTTTGCAGATGATAATTAAACAAGGGAACAACCAGAGGCCGGTGCACAGGACAGGGTTCCCTCGGAAAGAACGAGCTCTTTCTTATGCGCCAACTGAGACCTTATTGTAAAAGACCAAATATGAATCCAGGGTAGGGCTGCACGATTTTGAAAAGAAACCTAATTGCTTTTTTTTTCAGAAATATTTGGTTTCATGTGGACAGCGCCCCCTTCTGGAGGGGTTTTTGAAAAGTGACAATTGAGACGCTACAAATACACTGGGACAGTTCAGAATGAGATTGGACCACAACTAACATTTTAATTTAGTGGCTTCCTCTGACATTGTTTGTAATAAAATAAATAAATAATAAGGTATGGGCCTTTGCACTAGAGGCAAAACTGATTTTAATTAATACATTTTTGTCCATTCTTAGGTTTTGGGCCAATTTGGTCTCTCAACATTTGAACTGGAAACAAAACGATCCCTAATCTTGACTAGAACATGCTTAATTATTCGCCGATTTAAAGCTTCTCCAGAGATTTATAGCATTTTTTTTTTTATATCTCATTCCTAGTTTTGAGTTTTCAAAGTTTGTTTCATCTTCAGGTCATAAAACGTCTTATAAAATTACAGAAAACTCGCAATACGTTGTAATCTACAGTAAACTGTTCGGGTCGGCTGTAAAGGACAGGGGGGGGGGGGGGGTCATGCGTCTCCATGGTGACCTGCGGGTTACCTGGTGCACGCAGATGTTGCACTTGTCGCAGAACACCATCTCGTTGGCGTCCTCCCCGTCGGGCGACTGGCACACGTCGCACACCACGTCCTCGTCGAACTCGATGCCCAGCCCCTCCTGCGTCTCCACGGCGACGGCCATGTTCTCGTGGCAACGGCGCTCCAGCTCCTCCAGCACGCGCTCCATGGAGGCCTCGTCCACGCGCGGCGCCGCTGAGGACGACACTTTCAATCAGGTTCAGAGACGGTTCGCCGCGTGAGGAGGCCCAGCAACCGCCATTTTTTTATTTAGTACTTGTAGTTTTGTCTTCTTTGGTTCATTGTTAAAGCGGACGACGAAATACAGCATTTTTATCAATCGTGAACTGGCAGAGAAGTTTCAACCAGTACCAACATATTTGTCGTCTAGAACCAGAAAACAAAACAATAATGTGTGGAAGATCTGAAAATGTACAATATCAGGTTCATCTCCAGTGGCAAGAAATGTGTGAAAAATGGGAAATAATTTTTGGGGGAAATTGGGAGAATTTGTGCCAAAAAAATAAATAAAAAAAATTGATAAATTGTGTAAAAAAATAAATAAAAATAATACTAATAAATACCCGGGGAAAAAACAGGGTGAAAATTGGGGAAAATGAGGGAATAAGTGAGAAAAAAATAAATAAAAAACACACATTAAAAAAATAATAATCATTTAAAAAAGAGACAAACAATGGGCAAAATATTTTGAAAAGAAAAAGAACCTTGATTTGTCAAATGTGTCAAAAAAGAAAATCATTTATTTGCCCCTGGACCAACAGCATCAAAACTTAAGGTTACTCACGTAACCCCGGTTCTTTGATAACAGAGTGAGGTGTTTCACTATGGGAATCGCCTCGGGCGTGACCATCCACGGAAGCTCCAATGGCACCACGTCTGTCCATGACAGACAGGTTGACTGTACCTTGGGCTACGCCCCCTCTTCTAGGTACAGCCAGCCTCCTCCTTCAGTAAACATTCTAAAGCGATTTCTGACCGCCTTGCAAGGAGGGCAATGAAGGTGAAACACCTCACTCTGTTATCAAAGAACCGGGGTTACGTGAGTAACCTTAAGTTCTTTTTCTAACTTCGTTCGGTGTTTCACTATGGGAGATATGGCCTACTCCCGGATTGCAAATAAAGCCCCCGAAGCAGCAGGACACAATTGTGACAAACGGTGACCTTAAAGGGAGCCAGCAACCCTTGGCTGCAAGACTGCCTGGGCCAAGGAGGGACCAGAGACGTCCAGTCTGTAAAACCGCACAAAAGTGTGTGGTGACGCCCAGCTTGCTGCGGCGCATATATCTTGAACAGAGATACCTCTGAGCAGGGCCCAAGAGGTAGCCACACCCCTAGTGGAGTGAGCCCTCAACCCATGTGGAGGTTGTAGGCCTCTGCAGGTATAAGCCAATGAAATGGCTTCAACAATCCAGTGAGAAAGTCTCTGACTGGACACAGGCTTCCCTTTATGGGGAATGGCCCAGGACACAAACAACTGGTCAGCCTTGCGGAAACCAGCTGTCCTGGCCACATACACATGTAGTGCACGAACCGGGCACAAAGCATTAAGCCGCCGCTCCTCTGCAGAGGAAAAAGGCGGAGGATGAAAAGCTTCAAGCTCGACTGTGGAGCAGCTAAAAGCAGAGTCCAATACCTTCGGTACAAAGGCCGGGTTAGGACGCAAGCGGACTCTAGAAAGCCCAGGGGCAAACTGTAGACATGCAGGACTAATAGATAAGGCCTGCAGTTCGCTCACACGCTTTGCTGAGGTCAAAGCCAGAAGCAACACCGTCTTGAAAGCAACATACTTCAAGTCAACAGCCTCCAAGGGCTCAAAAGGGTGCTGGCAAAGTGCGTCTAGCACAACCACCAGATCCCAAAGGGGTATCAGGGGTTTAACCACTGGAAGTTTGCGGCGTGCTCCTTTCATAAAACGACATATCAGAGGGTGTTGACCGACTGATTTGTCCCCAAAGCCAACATGACAGGCCGAAATTGCGGCCAAATAGACCTTGACAGTCGAAAACGCTCTACGCTTCTCGACTAACTCTTGCAAAAAACACAAGACGTCAGCCACAGAGCATTGAAAAGGAATGGTCTGCCTAGCCGCACACCACTCCTCAAATATGCGCCACTTACAGTCATACAAAGACCGAGTGGAAGTGGCCCTGGCACACTGAATAGTATCAATAACATGTGCAGGGAGACCAGCAGCATTTAAGTTCCACCTTTCACGGGCCAAGCCCAGAGAGCTACTCGGTCTGGGTGAGGATGGTAAATCTCTCCGCCCGCCTGAGATAGGAGGTCCCTCCTCACAGGAAGGGGCCAAGGCTGTCCCCGAAGGAGCTGCATTATTTCCGCCATCCAGGGTTTGGACGTCCACCGCGGGGCAATTAAGATGAGTGAAAACCCCTGCTCCCTCACCCGAGCCAGGGTGGGTGAGATTAAACTGATCGGTGGAAAAGCATAGAGCAGAACGTCCGGCCATGGGTGGGCTAGAGCGTCCATCCCCAGGGGCGCGTCCACGTCCGTCAGGGAGAAAAACAGCGGACACTTTGCGTTTTCCTGCGAGGCGAATAGATCTACGGCGGCCTGGCCGTACATCTGCCAGAGCTGCTCCACCACTTGAGGGTGGAGAACCCACTCGCCGTACAGGGGATTTCCCCGCGACAGCAAGTCCGCCCCTCTGTTCAGGGCACCTGGCAGGTGCGTTGCCCGGAGAGACAGCAGCCTGGTGCTGCTCCACAGAATCAATTTCTGTGCCAGCCTGTGTAGCTGCAGAGAGCGTGTTCCGCCCTGGCGGTTGATGTACGCGACAACCGTTGCATTGTCCGTTTTTACAAGGACATGCTGGCCCTGAATATACTGTAGGAAGTGTTTCAGAGCAAGGAAAACAGCCCAAAGCTCCAACATGTTGATGTGTAACAGAGCCATATGCGGGCCCCATGTCCCGTTCACCGTCCTGCCGGACAGGGTGGCTCCCCATCCTGACAGGGAGGCATCCGTTGTCAGGGTAACTCTTGCGGACACCGTGCCCAGCGGGACTCCCGCAGTCAGAGCGTGCGTGTCCCGCCACGGGCGAAGCGCCATGACGCAGCGCTCGTCCACTTTCACCCTGCGATATAGGTGTCGGCGGGGGCACAGACGTAACGCTGCGACCCAACGCTGAAAGTCTCTCATCATTAAGAGGCCCAAATGAACGACAGATATTACTGACGCCATGAGACCAGCTAGGCGGAGGCATGTCCTGAACGAGACCCGTGCGCCCTGGCGAAACAGTGAGAGACACTGGCTGAGAGAGCTTAGTCTTTGAGCCGTAAGAGTCACTCTGAATGAGAGGGAGTTTATGCTCAAACCCAGATACTCTGTATTCTGCGCGGGTTCTAACCGACTCTTGGTGCGGTTTATTCTGAACCCCAGAGCAGTGAGATGACAGACGACCGTGCGCGTGTCCGTGAGTGCGCGCTCGCGGGAATCGCATGAGATCATATAATCGTCTATGTACGAAAAAATTCTGATCCCGCTGCTCCGAAGAGGAGCCAGTGCGGACTCCACACATTTGCTGAACACTCTCGGAGCCAATGACAGCCCGAACGGAATTACTTGATATTCGTAAGCTGTCCCTCCGTGCGCAAACCGCAGGTACTTCCTGTGCGCGGGGTGTATTGGGATGTGAAAATACGCATCCGACAGATCGATTGTGGTAAACCAATCCTCTCTGCGTATCGAGCGGCAGAGAACCTTGTGTGTGAGCATTCTGAACGTAAATCTCCGTAAGTGTATGTTTAATACACGGAGATCGAGAATGGGACGTAAGGCTGAGGACCCCTTCTTCGGGACGAGGAAATAGCGGGAGTAAAACCCCTGTTGACACTCGCTGTGTGGAACAGCTCGTATTGCTTGTTTGCTCAATAGAGATGTGATCTCGTCCGCTAGGACATGAGCTGCATCTCCTTTCGCCACTGAAGGCAGCACCCCGTTGAAAGTGGGCGGTTTCATTGCAAACTGAAGCCTGTATCCTCGACGTATAGTGGAGAGAATCCATGGATGAACTGCGCATGCGCGCCACTGCTCCAGCTGGGCAGTGAGCGGCCCCATGAAAATGCTCGGTGACGTCACTCCCTTTACAGGAGTCTCGACGTCTGCCAAAGAAGGAGCGTGAGCTCCCTCTTGCGGCGTAAGCCGGAGAGTTTTCAAATTTAATTGAATTTTTATTTTTTTGAACCAAACTCGCCCTTAGCCCATGGCCTGGATGCGAGTGTGCAAGTTTTATTTTTGAAAAATGTGTTTTGTGATTTAAACATTGCCCCTGACTCACCTCCTGCAATATATGCGGGGTGAGTGGACAGGAGAGGACGTCTGGCAAACTGCGCAGAGCCTCTGAACTGGGGCTGGGGTCCAAGGACACTCTCCGTATTTTGCATGGGGGGGCGCCGAGAGAAGACAAAACTGTTAGGTCGTGCGCTTCTTTTTGCCCTCCCCGGGGTGTGAGGAGCGGTTTTTAGCCGCTGCCGCTGCAAAAGAGTGCTTGCCCCATGGTTTGGGATTTCCTGACCGCTGCTGTTCGTTCTGCTGTCCAGCCGGTTTTTGTTGCTTGGGGCCAGCTCTGTAGCCCTTGGCACCGGCCGCTGCAGTGACACCTGGTCGCTGAGTTTGTGCAGGACGAGAAGGCTGCTTGCGGGGCAGGCACAGGTTGAAGGCTTCGCCCTCCTGCTTACGGAGGGTGCTTGTCTCCTTCATTTTGTCCAGTGCTGGCCCAAACAGACCCTTGGTGGGGTCATAGGTCGCGTCCATGACGTCAGCCTTCTGTGTGTCGGTCAGTCCTGAGTGGTTTAGCCATAGACCTCGCTCACCCGCCACAGCCAGTCCCATCACGTGGCCGCAGCCCTGGACTGCCCCTCGAGTTGAGCGCAAAAGGAAGTCATTCACCACACAGATTTCATCCCAGAGGACCGGGTTGGGTGCCCCCGAGTCCAACTGTTGGCCCATTTCCTCAAGTAATTCCCCCTGGTAAGCGGACAGCAGAGACACTGTATTCAGTACGCACACCGACTGAGCGGCGTATTTGTACGTCCGCTGGAAGATGGAGGATGTGACCCTCTCCATCTTGTTGGGCAGGGAGATATTAGTTGAGGCTGAGACGGCACGGCGATTGGGATGTAGGTGATATGCCAATGAAGGCTCCACCGCTGGGGGTTCGGCCAACCCCAGCTCCTTCATCCCATGTACTTCCAGCTTAGAGTAGCCCTGGACTGGGAGCCTGCTCTTAAGTGGGCTGGACCAAAACCGGCTCATCTCCTTCATGCATGCAGATACAGCAGGAAGGAGCTGCTTTGTAGGTGCTTGGACCGGTGGGAGCCGTTTGCCATCATAGAGGTCCCTTACCCCTCCCTCTGCGTCTACAGCCGCGGGCCAGGGTATGTTGAGCCTGGTTGCAGCGCGTTTGCACACGTCGTACAGATTGCTGTCCAGAGGGGACGTTGTTTCTGACGCACTCGGGGGTCTGGACTGGACCAGTGGAAATGTGGAGTCCTCCTCCACATCCTCCATATCCACAGCCTCGAGGAGGTCAGAGGCAGCATCGCACTCTGCGTCCTCACTGCCTGCATCCATGTCGAGGAGGTCCTCGAACAGTGGCGGCATTTCGTCTGATACATCCAGCGCGCTGCCCCAGGTAGTGGCAGCTCGCTGGTGGGTATCGGCTGTGGGCTTAGCGGCGGCCTGTGTCAGGCACGGGTCCTGAGAATTAGCCACCGCTACTCTGAGTCTCCTTTCTAATATTTTCTCCGGCATTGATGTGCAGTGATGGCAAAAGTCACGGTCCGCCAGCGCTGTCTGAGCGTGTTTAGCGCCCATACAAGCGATGCACATCGGGTGAGGGTCCCTCCCTGAAATAGTAGCCCCGCACGACGCGGGGCAAGGGCGGGATGAAACCTCCTTTGGCTTCGGGTCCGACCCTTTGGCGGGGGTAGGAGCCGAGGACATAATGCCTAAGACCGGGAAAAAAGACCAGAAATAAGGGCAGTGCTAGTCGTGCCGCGAAGCAAACACGACTGGAGAAGCCGAGACACGGGTTGAAAACCGTAACCGGGTCCGGGGAGCCTGCTCGCCGTAACGCGTTAGCAGAACACCGCAGTATTGAATCAGTCAACAAATTAATGTCAACCGATCAAAAGGGCGGGCAACAGGTAAATGTCACCCGCAAAAAGCTGCCTTGACGGTAGCAGAATGGTAGAGCTAAGTCAGTCGACAAATAAATGCTAACCAACCTGGCTTATTATAAGCTATACGGTTAACGGTGCGTAGTAAACTAATACAAGCAGCCTATAAAACAGCTCGCCTCTACGCGGTCGCTGCACAAATAACCGTGTAATAGCAGTATCAAGTCCGTGAGAACTTACTCAGCGTGTCCGAGCCAAAGCCGACAACTGCGCTCGTCAACGATGTCCTTTACGGCTCGTCTATGAACTGTTAAACAGAAGCTAGCTTGCTTGGCAAGAAAAGCGCTGAGGGAGCTATAAAGATGTGGCTTCCACGCGGGAAGAAAGCGAGAATGTTTACTGAAGGAGGAGGCTGGCTGTACCTAGAAGAGGGGGCGTAGCCCAAGGTACAGTCAACCTGTCTGTCATGGACAGACGTGGTGCCATTGGAGCTTCCGTGGATGGTCACGCCCGAGGCGATTCCCATAGTGAAACACCGAACGAAGTTAGAAAAAGAACTAAACTAATATTCTCTGTGGCCGTTTTCGATTCTTTTATTTTTTCGATACCAGTAGAACCTACTAAAAAAAATTAAATATAGGCCAAGGATTAATGCCTACGTATTCAGTAGCCTCTATCTAACTTTTTTCCCCCTTTAAAAGTACCGATAGGAGTACCGTTAAAGTACCGGATCGATAAGGAGTATCGATGAGAGTCGTAGTATCGATAAATCCTGAACAATGCCCATCCCTATTGAAACGTATGATTTCATTTGCCTTTTAACAGTGATATTGCAAATGCCGGGGCCTGATTTGAAGTAAATACCTCTGTGATTACGTTACCCGTTTAAAGTGAAGAACGTTTAACAGAACTAGGGCTGGAGCCGGACCATGAAGGTGCAGGAATCAGGGCCGGGGTTTGGTTACAGCAGAATGACACTTCATGACATTTGATTTAATGTCAGTTAAATCCAATTAAATACTTTTTCATGGCCCTACTTTAATAACGTCTGACTCTCTGTGCAAACACTTAATAATTATTTCAACCCATCCACAACACAAATAAAACAAGATCCTGTCGTCTGAAACCCGGCCATTCCCTCCAGACCGAACACTCACCCATCTCCGTGAACTCCTCGTTGGCGACGTGCAGCCAGGCCACGTCCTCCTCGTCCAGGTCGTATCTGCAGGTGCCTTCAGCCAGAGTGCGGATGTCCACGTAGCCCAGCGCCTCCGAGCCCGACGTGCGGATCAGCTTCTTCGGACGCGCGAACATCACCTCCTTCCCCTTCTCCGACAGCAACCTGAGGCACCACACGCGCAGGAGCTCATTGTTTATATTCATCATTGTGCTTCTTCTCATATGTTGTTGAAGAGATGTTTAATACACACTTCAGAAACAATAGATTAGTGTGGTTTTCTCATTTTTATGTAATCGCAATATAGTCTTGCCTCAATATATCAAATTTAAAATGTTATGACAGGTCTATTTAAGTCAACAGAAATTGTGATGCAAATTTTGTCGATCCATAAAAAATTAATTTTGTCAACGTTACATTCATATTAGGGATGTACCGATCCGATATCCAGTATCGGTAGCCGATCCGGGCATTTTGAGAGTATCGGATTGGATCGGATTTGATGACTAGACATAGACATTCAAATCCAGGCTGAAAACAGCTCTTTTTACCCGAGCATATGAAAACTGAAAGTATTTTATCTGCACTCTTGCCTTTTACTGTCATTGATATAATTTTGTGTTGATGTTTTAATGATTGATTTGATCTGTTTTCTTGTAATTTTACGCAACTGTGAAGCACTTTGAATTGCTTTGTGCTCTACAAATAAACTTGCCTAAACGGGTCCGATACAAGATGGCCGTGAATCTGTGGTCCTGGATCTGCGGCGGTTTGGAGCCGCTGCAGATCCAGGACCACAGATTCACGGCCTCCATGCTATCGCTAAGTTAGGATACTGATTTGATTTATTCTTATTATTGTGTCTTGCACATAAGTGCCCAGCCCTCATGGGCTTACAAGACACATTTCTAAACACAAAGCAGATGGCTGCCAAAATAAAATCACAGAAACTGTACAATCAATCATAACAGAACAACATCCGGATCACACAGGAGGATATAAACTATTGTTAACCTGCCGCTAACACCTGCTTCAGAAAAACTTTCTAATTTAAAATTTAAAGCTAAAGCCAAAACCTCTTACATGTTTATGTAAAAAAACTGGTAAAAACTTCTGTAATATATATAGGCTATAATATATAACGATATATATATATTACATAAAAATATAATACAAAAAGACTGTATCGGATCGGTATCGGCCAGATGAAGTGACAAAGATCGGCTCGGGAGCTCAAAAAAGCGGCTCGGTGCATCGACAATTCATATGATTGTATTCAAACATATTCGCTGCTTTATGGAGCTTTTCCCACGCGGACAACGGGCCTCTTCGTTGAGCATTACTGTCAAAATACTCTCTCACTGGAAGCTTTGATCTTTTTAGTACCTTATTTTCATTCTTATTTCGTTTTTATTAGTCAATGAAAATATCAGGTGAATTTAGTCACAGTTTTAGTCTCATTCACTTCTATTAATTAGGGTCAAGTCTTGTTTTAGTCTTTAAAAATATGACGTTAGCCCTTTTCACACAGACAAGTGTTACTAAAAACAAGGGATCGTTTTTTTTCCAGTGCCGTTGTTATGCCCATATCAAATAAACTCATAATAATTTGAATTACTTTGTTTTTACCTAATTGCCACTGATGGACTCACCCGCCCGACAAAGACATTTTTATATTGTATTTTCCACACTCTTTGTGTACCTGACCACGGGCTGGGGGATGGAGTGTGGGCTCACGGGGACCTGCACTCCCTTCTCCCACTCCTGCCTCCAGGGGTCGGCCAGGAAGTAGAAATCCTCCGGGTTCAGCTGGTACGAGTCCGGCACCTTCATCGCGGTGATCAGGTCCGTTCTGAACACCTGCGAGGAGACACACGGATGTATCCAAACGCTTTAAACAACTACAAACACAAAATTAAACGCGTACATTTTCTAAGCAGATAAAGAGAGGTACTATATTGTATCTTTAGACTTCTATAGGAGTGGAGAAGATATTACTGCGCGGACGAAGTGCTCCTAAGGTGTTATTACGCCTCACAATATAGTACCTCTTTTAATACGCTTAGAAAATTGCCATGTTTAATTTTGTGTGACTAGACTTGGATCGTTTAAAAGGCTCACGTAACCGTATTTAAACAGGGCAAACGTGGAAGAGCTCGGTCGCTTCTGACTTCACCCTCGTTTGGCCCTATAGCGGAGAGGGTAGCTCAGGTAATTAAATGAGAATGAAAAAGAAATATGAACATGAAAGTGCTTATAAACTCATCCCTGTGGAGAATTCGGAAGCTACGAATGTGTCGGGAAAGTCGGGCGCGAGTTCGGACACACCCGCCTTTCATTGTTCGTGATCAGGTACAGGGCCAATGCCTGTAAAGCAGGGGTTGCCAAAGTGGGACCAATTAAGTAGGCCCGCCAGAGAGTGACCTACTTTTGCGCCGCATACTAACCCTCTCCTATTCATTCTCAATGGTAAATATGGATGCAGTACACCATTTTGGCCACCAGCGTCAAATTGGGGGCGCTGTTTCACTCCTTTCGCAAAGTTAATGTTATTTGCATAGATAGAATCATATGCAAATGTATAGACTACCAAAAACTAAAATAAAGTAACTATTATTATTTGCAGTTTATATGCGTTTCACGCTTGACATCGCCGTGTTTGGCCCGCGACCCACAAGCACTTTTTAATTTTGGCCCTCGGAGACAAAAAGTTTGGGCACCCCTGCTCTAAAGTGTTTTACACAGAGAACCAGCTCATGAAATATTCCAACCCCCAAGACTTAGATCAAAGTAAAATCACAGTAAACCAGATCCAAGTCTACAGTCCATCGAAAAGGGACTAAATTAAGTCTAAACTGGGTGCAAACCAGTTCTAAAGAGTTAAATGATCTGTAATTAAAATGGATAAAGTCTTAGTGGTCGGCTGTGTTTATTAATCTGCCAACAATTAATGCACCAATGTGATGATGAAGCCATTTCAATTAGCTGAGATGTGCAATGTAAGGTTTAGTGGGAAAGTTATGCACAAACTAGCTTTTAGAAAGGAAACCATAGAGAACAGAAAGTCATCTCTGCAGACTGAAGACAACGGCGCTTTTATCATCAGGTTTTAATCCACTTAAACCCTCATAGACGTCGGGGAGCGTTTGTTTTGTACCTCTGAAGGCTTCTGCCCCGTCCCGCGCCGGTGCTGGGACGAATGCTGCGACCAGCACGTGGAGTTACCTGCAAAAACAAACATAAACATTACAAACCCGTGTCCGCTGCTGCTTCCGCGGTAAATCAAATTTACCGATTCACAAGATCAAATGAGGGAGCGGCTCATTAGGACCAAAACGCTCGCCTCATTTCCCACCGGCCTCGACTGTGCTCAGACAAACAGTCAATACAACAAAAGAATATGCTCGACTGCTGGATTTAGACGGTTTTACTGGCAAACGGGATCACACAGTCAATCACAAGCCAATCCAAATCACAGCTCGCTTTTTATGAACACATTTTTGTGGCTGGATCACAGTGACAAAAAAGCAGCGAAAACATGATAAAAACTTGATAACAAAATCCATGAAGGGATCTTTGATCAGTTTTGAGGGTCTTAGCTTTCAAATGAGGCGTTTCACTGGCCTATAGGCTGTAAGCTCCAGTCGAGAAGCTTTTAGATTTGAGTAAAACTGGAGAAAATGTGCTCGGTTAAGGTCGAGGTTCTTTTACTTTTGCAGCTTTATTAGAGGCTCATATTTCAATGTTCATGCTCCAGACTAGATGCTCGTTGAAAATGTAAAAACGGAATAAATATTGCGTTTTTCCTCCAAAAAAATCTGAGTTTTATAAAATACTCAATTTACGATTTGATTTCCACCCCCAAAATTAAAAGTAAATAACTGCGAACTGTAAATATCTTTTAAAAATATATATTTATTGTATTTAATATTTATTATTAAAATTGCAGAGGCAAACCCTTTCTCTAACTGAAACGGGACTGTGCAACAAAGATTGTTAAACATCCAAATTATTTACACTGTATTTGGATTGAGCTAATAAAACAACGAAAACATCCTGAGGTGGGCTCTGTTCTTCTTGGCACATTTGTACAGCAGGACCTTCTTCCTCTGAGCAGAGAGCTAAAATAAATAAATAAAATAATAAAAATAACTAAATATCTATTTTTTGAAAATATGAAAATCGATTTGACCTACCAACTTGATTTTTAAATCAAATCGATTTTCCCCCCAGCCCTATGTGCAAGTACAGGTAATTACACATTAAAGTGATCACAGCCAATGCCGACACGTAGTCACAGATTAGGAACATTAGTTATGCAGTTATTTTCCTTTGTTCCGCCTCATTATCTTTATTTCTCGGTTCCTTGTAGATACAGACGACAGCGCCTCAGGTTAGATCACAGCCTCAGGTGGACATCAGCGACGGCGTATTAGGTATTTACTTATCACTTTACGGTTCTATGGAAACAGGACGATGAAATCAGGGATTCTCAACAACCATTTTCAGTGGGCCGCGAGCCTATTCCAGGGAACTTTATTAAAAGAGCAAAAGAGTCTTAACCTCTTACCCCTCCAGGCTTTACCCAAATGTGTAATGCCTTTTCGCGTTTTCATTGCTATAGCAACGCTTTTTTCAAGAGGCTTTTAGATTTGTCAAACTGTAGAAAATGTGCTCGGTTCTGGTGGGGGTTAAGAGAATAAAGGCATATCTACGGCAAAATTAAAACATCTTTATTTGGATCTAGGTGTTCTGAACACAATATGCAAACAGTTGGGCCAATATGGTAAAGTAGAAGTACAAAAGTCTTTGAAATACCATCTTGGCGACTTAATTCTCCCCCGAAGTCAATTTTTATTCAAATGTCTGTGAAGCACAAGTAGGTCACTAATGTTTTTGTTGCGTGAGAACAACTGGTTTAAATCACTTCATCTCCTTTGCATTTATGGAACAGGATAAACTCGTATTGTGCCTGAAGAGAAACTTGAGAAAATACTGCTTAAAACGAATCATGTGATAAAAAAAAATATTGACTTGTTTTCGGACTACCATCTCGAACTTGATCTGTTCTGACAGAAAACCATAACGATATGCAAGAGTTTCCAAAGGTTAGGACGACTGGTATCTTAGGGAACAGTCATGAGTAGGGGTAGCTCACGATTCGATACACGGCTCACGATAACGATTATCTCACGATACGCCGATAAATAACCTCTGATACATCACGATTTAAAAAAAAAAAAACATGCTACTTTTAACCTTTACTTTAATATACTACATATTATTCATCATTTACATTTCTTTTCACGTGCTTTGTACCACTTTTATAAACGATCCCTGACTTACTCACTGAAAATGAGTCTACAGATCTGTCAGCGACTTCATTTACATTGAAATAAAGAAATCACAGTCCTATTTAAAAAGTAATAAATAAACCCCAAATTAATCTTCTTTATAATGATAAAAAATCATTAAAAGTGATGCATTTGTGTGACAGTGTTTGGTCCAAGTGCTTAAAACTGTAGTGCTGCCCCCTGCTGGTCTGACTGAACTCTTGATCATTGTTGGCCTCTATTGACTGAAGACGGTCTCATTAATATGCAGGACGTCATCAAAAGTATCGATATCGGAATAAAAAGTATCGGTATCGCATCGTCCCGCAAAATATATCGGAAAATCGATACATCGTCACACTAGTGTCGAGTTTCCGAGAACAGCGACCTGTTGGTTTCTCGACAACAAAGGTTAGGGACCTTTGTAGAGAAACTAACAGGTCACTCTGCCTCCTGCTCTGCTTTGACTTAACCTCCTCCTCCTCCTCCTCCTCCTCCTCCTCCTCCTCCTCCTCCTCCTCCTCCTCCTCCTCCTCCTCCTCCTCCTCCTCCTCCTCCTCCTCCTCCTCCTCCTCCTCACAAACTCTATATGAACATATGAACACACACACACACACAGCATCATTGTTTACACAGCTCAGCCATTGATTATAGACCTTCCGTTTGTTGCTTCTCCCTTCGATAGCTTTTCCAGTTCAGTTCTGCTCGGCTTAATGTCAAATTTCGCCGCATGTGACGCACATACAGCGAATCGAAGTGACGCTTCCCTCAAACCCGTCGTGCAAGAAACGATTACAGACAAATATCTAACTGTGCTCGTGTACTACTTTTTACAACCAGAGTTAGCTACTGACAAGGGTTGCACAATATATAGCAAAAACAATTGTAACACCACATTACACGTTATCAAATTTATGTATAAAACACTTTAAGAATAGAGTTTATCATCAGTATATGTTGGAAACAATTATAGCAACAAATAACAACAGAATAATTGAACATGAAAAGAAATGGAATGTCTGCTTACTTGAATTAGAGATATAAAAATTGGTTGTACTTGCTGTGCCATTTGTTATGTCATAAACGTTTTGCCAATTATATGGCATTTTGTTTTTGATTGTCATTAGTGATTTCATCTTATTCTTTTATTTTTTATATATATATATATTTTTTTTAATTTATTTTACATGATTTTATTTGTGTCCGCTTTGTGCTTCCTTTCTGTTTATAGTCTGTGTTCCTGTCAAAATACTATGAATGTGTGGATGATTGTGGTATGAATGCAAGGAGGAGTGGGCGGGGGCTGGCTGGGGGGATTAAAGTTTGTCTTATTTTATTATGTAAATAAAAAATAAAATAAAAAAAAACACCACATTATAGCAAAATCACTAAAGTCTGACTGAGATTTACACTCAGCCCAAAACTAAACATGCAAGAAACTTATTTGCAAAAAGTTCTGTTTTCGGTATAATTTCCCGAATTTTCTTTTTATTTCAACCTTGTTATGGTGCTAATTTAGTGTTTCGTAACGACACAATTTGCTGAAAAACCCCAACAACCTACAATTTGTATTTTAAATCATTGCTTTTCAATATCATGCGGTCCTGCTACTAACGACTCATGTTAATAACGAGGGCACGAAGCAAAGGGCAAGGGCACCGTGACTTTGGCGCCAATCCAAAACACACACATTATTACTAAGCAAATAAATGGCTCTGAAAACAAACATCTACGGCTAAACTTTTCATATTTCACTCAATGGCTGAACTAAGTGATCTCATCCAAGTCTGTTTTTGTGTGACTGTGTGGAACTCACTGCAATTATCGGAGTCATCGCTGCTGCTCGGATGCCGGCTCCTCTTCATCATCGTCGTCGTCGTCGTCTGTCTGTGGAGCTTCAGCCAAACGTCCCTTTGTCAAACTGCACCGGCCGAGAGGGGAGACGGCAAATCGATCAGATGTTATTTTTGTAATTCCAAACAACCACGGTTACTAAACAGTGGTTGTATTTAAAAATAAACAAATACAAAAATAAATAAATAAAAAAGCCACAAAAGAGCAACAAAGACATGCAGGAAAAGCAACAATAAAAAGAACAAAAAGAAGCAATAAAGAAAGCAAAAAAAAAAAAAAACTGCTTTCAGATTTGGGTAAAGCTGAACTGGAGAAAATGCACTCAAATAAGGCGGGGTTAATTAACGCATTTATCTGTACATTGTTTATAATATATTTACTCATTTAATTTGTTCAATCCAATGTAATATGCTGCTCGGTCACATCTTCTCAAAACCCGATTCCCAGTTGACACAACACAAACTCCATTTCCCGGCATGCACCTGCGTAAAAACACTGCTGACCCAAGCTGTAGCGTGTTAGCTAGCTTTTGTGGAGCTTTTCATGTGTATAATCAAGCTGTAGGTACCCTTAAGCAAGCGTAGAGCTATTATAACATCACACACCCAATTTGGTAGAAGATAGTCTCCCAAATCGCCCGTCTCGGCTCTGTATCGAAGGAATCCCGCATTACGTAACCGTGTCGTGTTGGAGGCTAACGGTGTTTACATTATGCAACATGCTGTAAAAAGTGTGTCATGTTTCTTAAAATAGTCCTGGTGAATTTACTCTAGCCATTGTTTGCATCGTGTGTACCTAAACACAAACTAACTAATGCGTTTTGTGGTCAAAGAATATTATCTTAGCTTTTGATAAGGGACTAGCATCATATCAAAGTAATTGAAGCTAGAAATGCTAACGTGTTTATCACTTGTTTTTGGTCGGTTTACGCTTCCAGTATGTCTCTCGGTCCCAAATCGTTAGGTGTAGTATTGTATACCAAAAGCGGATAGTCACGTAAGATTAACATTGTCCTGGTTCTTAGCGAAATGTATGATATAAACTGAGTTAGCTCAAACAGTTAGCATGTTAGCCGTGGCTAATGTTTGTTAGCAATGTATAGCGTTGTCTCATGGTCCACTCCCGTGATGAAACCCAAAGCAACCTGTCAAAGGTTAGGGGTCAATAATATTCTAGAAAGGTGTCGAAATGCTACGTTTACATATTATACCGCCACACTATTTTAGCCTACATGTAAATAAGTTATTTTTATTTCCGTATATGAAGAATATATATGTGTTTTCCGACAAAAATACGACCATGGTTAATCTTTGGCGCCATTTTAAATGACGGAGTGGGTTTAGGAAAACAAACTGCGATCATAAACTTCAATCAAAATCCGCCGAGAGAAAGATAACTGCACTATTCACAAGAAACACAAGACAGTTTTTTAGATAAAAGTGTAGGGTACGTACAGAGCACGCCAGGCCGCTCAGAACTGGCGTTTAGAGTTTTTGGTGCAGCGCAGTTTGCAGTGAGTGAGTTCCGCCTGACAGCAGCGGGGCGGAGAGGTGGAGCAGCCCCGGGCTCGGTGCACCTCCGCTGGGCGACACGCGAGGGCAGCACCGGCTCGAGTAAGGAGGGAACACGCTGTACTCTCCGCACGCCACTAATGGAAACCGCAGCTGTAACGCACGATCATGATGTTCCCGTTAGTGGAAAGCTGCGCGGCGACACAGCCACGTTGCCCCCGGAGCCAGTTCGAGTGTAAACAACGTGGAGTTGGGCTTTTCTGTGACGCAGCGCTGTTCTGGCCACTGCTTTTTGGGGGAGTGAACGAGGGTTTATCTTTTAAAGGCACAGCACCAGAAAAAAGTAACTCGCCTGGAAAAGATAAACAAAACATTATCTAAACATTGCACTCCCACAGACGGCGAGGATGCGCAAAGAGGAGTCGCCAAATCCACTCATTGTAGAAAAACGTAAAACTGTAAAAGATAATTGGCAATAATTGACTCATTAACAAAAAACACTCTGCAAGATTAAGTTAGGCCAAGGGTGTGCAAACTTTTCTCATCAAGTGCTGCATATTGAAGTGTGTAAAGCCTGGATGGCCACTTTCTTTTAAAGAAGTAAATGTATCTTCAAATAAATAAAGATTCTATTTCTTAATTTTAGGTGTAAAAAACAAAACATGGACAGAGCTTACACATTTTTGACAGCGTGTAGCTCTTGTCTTACAATAAAAGGTTAGTTTTTTTTAGGTTTTGATTGTGTAGGATTATTAAACTTGCAGTAAAAAGTGTCATGCCATTAACAACAAGAAGCCTGAGGGCCACATTTGGCCCCAGTTAGGCAGTAAATTGCCAGGTTGCAGATACTGTACCATAAAAACAACCGAATACTACTCCAAATGTTAAATGAAGTGTGTCAATGCAACTTAAACACTCAAAGTAATACTTATTTTGCGTGAAAGTTTTTTTTTTTTAACCTGACACTTTAAAAGCCCCCCTATGAGAGACCAACAGGCCCGTTTGGAACTATGAGGCCGTCCTTCCGTGGACCCACCACCTGCAGGAGGAGCCATAGGGGACTGGTGCTATGTGACTTGGGCAGCTCCAACAGCTGCGCCCACGACCCGGCAACGGACAAGTGGGAGAAAATGGATGGATGGATGGACTTTAAAAGCATCAAAAAACTTACATTTGCTCCAGAAACTAATTACAAAAAGATTTTACTTAACTACAAAAATAGGATTAAGAAAACAAACCCCCCAAAAAACTTCAAAATTATGGTAAAATGTAACTACCAAATTGTATGGAAAAACAATAGGGACAAATAGGCAAAAATGTACACAAAAAACTCAAATATGTGGCCAGCGCACGCAACATTGGCCCGTTCAAAGGTGGAAGGACATGAATGAAATCCACCAGACCTGCAGTAGGTTTGATAATCTATTCAAATGTACATTGATTTAATACAAATCTGTGCATTAAATCCATAACGGGTAATTCTCATGCACATTCTTACAGCAGGGCGATCTGACAGAAGGGAAGTTACAAATACAATAGCTTTGACTTGAAGTTGTAATAATGCACTTTACACATTAGCTTAAGCTACAGCTACAGTATTTCCGCAGTAGTATCATCAATGTCAAATAGGTTGATGTGAAAAAATTGTTGTAAAATTCCCAAACTCTCGTCCCTTTTTTGCTACGATATGAAATCAGCAGGAAAAAGAACGACATACATGATAAACGAGAAGTCAGACAATACACTTGCATCAACTACAACTGCATAATAGATCAGTAATAAAGCATAATGCCCGTTTCAGAGGGTGCTATAAAAACTCCATTTGCAGGCGCAGGGAGAACACGCAGACTCTGGGACCTCCACATGTGTCGTGACAGAGCTACTTCTCTACTGTTAAACTGCTATGTGCTTGATCATTTATACATGCAAGCAGCAGAGGAACGTACAGGCTCAAAATGAGGCAATCACAGGTGGTAGGATTCACAGAGGGGCTGCACAATGTAAGTAGGCAACGCAATATCGTAAGGAACCACAATATATCCCCGAGGTCTTGCATCTGAGACGACTTTTAGCCTTTCTTTTACCAACACAGCAACTTAACAATGTGGGAAAAGTTCTGTTTTAGTTCCGTTTTTCCTCATATAGTTTTTTAGTCTAGATTTGAGACACATTTCTGAAAAATAAATGGCTTATTATGACTTTTGTTTAAAGTGCATACGACTTATGCAAGTAATAATGATCATTTTACTTCAGTGAAGCAGCAATTTGAATGAAGAAATGTTCTTACTGTATTATTTAAGTTACTGACAGGAAGTGACATAGATAGAGGTAAAGTTCCACAGCAGTTTGACTCATTTCTCGGGCTGGGTACCTTTAAACGGTACATACTTGGTATCGACGAAAAGCTCAGATCGGGGGCGGTATCAAAAAACAAAAATTCTTTCGGTGCCAAATTTTTGATACTTTTTCTCTCCAATACATGACCTGCAGTGAGTCTAAAAAAAGCAATATGAGCCTGAGCAGATAATGAGCCGCTTCAGCACAAATAAAGGCTGTTTTCTTAAAGCGAAGCTAGGCTATAACTTACTAACACTTTTGTAATTATCAGAGACAGCAGAGCCGTGGTCTGCGGCAGGTCTGAGCAAGGACTAAACCAGGTCTGAATAAGTAAGTAAGTAAGTGCTTTATTGTCATTGTACAAGTGCACAACGAAATAGTGTTCAGGTGTTAGTCCTGAGCTGCTGCGGCTGAGCCGCGCTGCCACTGTGTCAACCTGACCCGCATGACCTTGGAAGTCGGGGAAACTGCAGCACTCGGAAGAAACCTGGCTGGCTGCCCTCTGTCTCCTCTGATCCTCTGAAATGGTGCTGCGCCTCCTGGGTTTGTCCTTGTTTCAGAGCGTGGTGTCCTGCACTGGTCAGCTCCTCCTTATAAGAATAATAAATCAGAGTCTTATGCCTGGTGTACACTGTGCAATTGTTGTTGTCTTAAACGACGTGGGGACGGAAACATCGTGAGCCATTGTTCAAAGAGACAATCGCAGCTACGATCAAAGTTTCAGGCTTCAGAACACGTGCGTTTAGCTGACGTGCTAGCGGTGTTTATTTCCCGTGGAAAGGCCCAGAGAAAGTCCTGTAACATGCGTAGTCGGACCCGCTCACGCCTGGTCTCTGTTGCCTGTGACTCTGGCGGCGTGCGGCCCGGATGTGTTGACGGGACACTGACAGAGATCCTCTCTGCAGCAAGAGGAGGCTCACTCTACGACTAGTGTTCCAACCAATGGCCGCTGACTGCTCTGCTTTGTGACTACGACACTGGAGGCCGCCATTGCTCCACCTTTGCTGTAGTACCTCCATATGACCGCTATTTCCCCATTGAAATGCATTGGACTTTAGGCACGTTAAAAATAACTTTAATGCCTGGTGCTTAATGGTTTAGAAGTGGCTAGAGCTAGATATTCCTCCTGTGTTTACGCTGGGTTAAAAACAATATGGGGCACCGGGCTGGTTATTGTAGTATAAATTTGAGAAATCTTGCATAATTAATGAGAGCCTGACTTTGATTGACAGGCCGTTTACGTCGCTGCCTGGCCATGGGCGCGATTACAACAGAAATACACGCCCATTACACGCCCCGCGAGGGCCAAGCAGGGCCGGGTCTACAGTCAAGATTCCTCCCTTATGCCCTTTTTAGGAACATGCTTCGTCAGAGCTGGAGAGGAGGAGCCTGTAAATCCGCCATGATTTCCCCCACGAACGTGGTCATTGTGGTAAACGGGGAGGAGTGAGGGGGAGCTGTCTATGGTTCCAACATATCAGACACTGCCTGATGTCGGTCGTATGTCGGCATTGGTTGTACAACGGTTCCATTTTAAATCTTTGTCCCCGTCTCACTGTACGACCTGCGATTTTCAGCTACGACCTAAGATTTTTCTCACAACTAGTGGTCGGACGTCACAGACGGCCAAAATCGCACAGTTCACCCGCCATTAGGCACATTGAAAGCACAACATAGCAGGGACACATCTTTACATTTAGCGACAGACCCACGAAGGCTGAGCTCACGCTGCCTGAGTGGGAAAAATCAAAGATTGTTTATGGAAAAGGAAGCACTCACTCTGTATTAGACATTTTTGGAATAGTTCTGGTAAGTAATTAGTGACAGAGTGAGCGCTCGCACTGTGTAAAGATCTTTTACGTGTGAAGTACTTTCGCTTTGTCATCGGTCAGTGCAGCTTGTGTTCAGAAAACTTAGATGAAATAAAACCCGTGTCCTGATGTGGATCTGTCTCTGCAGCTAAGGGGGTAACAAAGTCCTTTCTCTCTTTTTATCGCTGCTGAAGTGAAATTCTGCTCAGAACATGAAGCTTCAGGTCGCGCTGCTGCGGCCTGTGTTGCTTCTGGGCAGGTTTAGGACATCCTGAACGATACCAATGTTATTTTAATAAAAAAAAGTATCAAAAAAGTACCGTCAGGCATCTGTACCGAAAAGCAGGTATCGTTAAGGTAGTGGTAAAAAAAAACACAAAAAAAACCGAACAGTACTAAGCCCGACTCATTTCACATTGCCATAACAGGGTCGGCACGGCAACGGTTTAAAACTGTGTCACTTCCTGTCAGTGTCCAATAAGGAAGTAACATCAAATGGGAAAACTAAAGAAAACTGGGTAAATGTTTAGCAAAATCTTAAATATAAAATTGTGTTAACTATGTTTTAGCAAAATCGTGTCTAATGTGTCATGTGCACTTTAAGTTTAGAATATAATGTGTTTTAATAGTTTCCTTCCTTACATTGTTCAGCCCGAATTCACAGTAAAACGTCGTGAGCTTTAAAGGTCGCCGGAGCTCGGAGTCTTCAGTCCTTTCCGCAAATATTTATCCTCCGCTTTGTCCTCTTGCGTTTTCAGTCCAGCTTCACCTGAGCGCGAGGATGGCGTCGTAGCACTTCCCCGTGCGGCTCACCTGGACGTCGCGGAAACCGCCCTTGGTCAAAATGGCGGCGTACTCGGACGGCGGTCGCTCGCGGCCCTCGGTCTGGACCAGCATGTTCAGGGAGAAGCACTGGGCGGTGACCGGGCCCCTGTGGTTCTCGAACAGAAGGGCCTCGACGAGGAGAATCCCGCCTCCTGACAACCGAAAGAAACGATTCCCGGCTCAAGCAGAAGTTCAGACGGACGACCTGCAAAACTAACGGTATTGTTTTCTCTCTGACCTGGTTTACAGGCGCCGTGGATCTTCCGCAGCAAAGTCAGACACTTCTCCTCCGGCCAGTCGTGAACGATTCGAGCCAAGACGAACAGATCGGCCGCGGGGAGGTCATCGCGGAAGAAATCTCCTGCGACAAACACCGGAGAATTCACACACAACGCCTGGATTTTGTAAAGAATTTGTTCACGTCAATGTACACTTTATGTGCGTAAAGAGAAATCTGGGCTTTATTCAGATAGCAGCAAGTCAAATAATAAGTATACAATTTTAAAAAGGACAACACGGAGTTTAAAAATGTTAAAATTAAGTATTTTCCTCCCCCTACATGTGTAGAATGAGCTCAAAAAGGTGTTAATTCGGGTCCGAAGTGCCGCCATGCACAAGCTTAATATAGAAACTGCAGTTACGCGTAAGACCTGAGGTGGCAGTAGCGAGTATAACAATTCCATCTAGTCCCTTTAAGGCTTAAAGAGGGGGTATTATGCTTTTTTCAGTCACATAGCACCAGTCTATAGCACTACAATGATGACGTAACCTTCTGTTGGTCTGTATATGCAGTAAATTAAAATAACTGCCTTGAATAAAATTGCTCTCTCAAAATGGCTGTACTGAACGTCTTGAAATAGGCCTCTGTCTCTTTAAGAAGCTTTCCGACACGCCCCCTTCAGCACACTACTGTGGCATTTAAACAACAGCACTGTGCGGGGAGGGGGCTCTGCTGAGCTGAGGAGCAGTGGTTGGGGGCTTTGCTGGTGACGAAAGGTCCAGAGGCGTCTCCAGGAGGTGGGGGCGTTCCTAGGGGGACTGAGGCATAGCTACACCTAAAATGGCCGCCGTCTAAGTTTTTACTGATTACTCAAAAATATGTGAATGAGCCAAGGCAACACTCCAGGCATGTGTTTAATGAGGGAACGACATAATAACATGATATAAAGCTTGAAAAAGTCGATTTTACATAATACTCCCCCTTTATATACAATATTTTTAAAATTACAAATGCAAAAAAAAAATCGTATATTTCCTCTTATAAGCTCTTACCCCCTGCCTAAACAGAGCAAGCGCATTTTCTAGAGTTCGGAATTACCCAAATCTAAAAGCTTCTCAACTGGAGCAACTAGGACCTGCAAATATGATTTTAACCTTTGTAACAAGTTGTCGCCGCGTTTTTCGTCAGGTTTTTGTCACTTTTTGTTGCTTTTTTAATCACCTTTTTATATTTGTTTTGTTGCGTTTTCATCCTTGTTTTTGTCCCTATCTTTTTGTAAGCCTTCAGATTTGGGTAAAGCCAAACTAGGGAAAGTGTGCTCGGGTGGGGGTTAAGAGGTTAGAAAGGGTGTATTGAGCTTTTTGAAAGGTAATAATGTCAAACACATCTTTATCACTATGTTACATTTTGTTTGTTAGAAAATGCCATACAGATCGAAAACAGCTGAAACAAAAAATATCCAGTAGTTTCACTTCCTGATCCGCTTATTGATCTAAAACAAGCCCCTCCCACCCTCCTGCTCCAAGAAAACAGGGGGGAAAAAAGACACCATGCAGTTCGTGTGGCTGTAGCGATGCAGAATGATTTTACTTTGCGATAAAACTATTTAGCTTGGCAAGCGATGGAGAGGTGAGAAAAAAAATTCCTGGAAACGTTGGACCTGAGGAGGAGGTTTATGGGAGCTCCCGCACCGCCAAGAACAGCCACGGGTCTGTTTTCGATGAGAGAACAACATTGTAACATGGTGAAAAGCTAAAAAAAAAAGTAGATTTTAAACAACACCCCTTTATAAGATGCCCAAACATTTCAGTAAACAAAAGTGTGAGGGGAAATCATTTTACAATTTCAGTCAAAACTGCAGCTAAAGGTGTTATAGATCTTAAGTTTTGTTCATTGGACAAACCTATGCAGTAAAAATAGTTAAACAATGTCATTATTGTCATTATTAATTAATTGACTTTTAATTCTTTGTTCTTTTGTTCTGTTTAATGTACATGTTTTAGGTCGATGGAAAAACAGGAGGGAAACCCAGCAGGACTCTGGATAAGTTTGTCTATTCAAACTTAATTTAATACAGACACATGAGGTCCATATAGAGTTAAATGAAAACCGTTTAACTTTTGTCTAGATTTGAGCCAGGATTTTAGAGTCTACAACGGGTGGATTCGCCTAATGTGCATGTTTTAGATGAAAGAGTTCGATAATAAACTCTGGGAGGTGAAAGAACTTCGTGAAGGTAGAAACTCACCGCTCTGGAAGCCGATGGCGTCGTCGTCTTGGGGGAAGTGCTTCTGCGCCGCGTCGGTGACGGACGGCAGGTCGAACACCGTCACCGTGGAGGAGGGGTACTCTCTCGACAACTCCCGAGCCAGCGCCCCCGTGCATCCTGGGAAATGCACAGGAGAGTTCAATACAGCGGTCGATGCAAGGGTCTGTTGTAGATCACTAATATTGGCAACTTTGGATACATCTATGGAGGCTCAGCCCAGGGCAAAGCGCAGAGTTGCTGACGATCTTTTTGAACAGGTTGAGAGTCGTTTCTCCAACATAAAGATGAGTCGTACTTTTACAATTTAAACATCCAACGGTTAGAGACGGTAAGTTGTGTTCCACATATTTTTAGAAACTAGAAGGTCTTGGCTTTCAAATGAAGTCTCACACTGGCATATAGGCTGTAAACTCTCCTTCAATACGCTTTGAGATCTGGATACATGTGAAACTGAATGAGAATATCGTGCAAAAGTTCATTTATTTCTGTAATTCAACTTAAAGGTGCATTATTCAACTTTTTAAGGGGAAAAAAAGTTGATATTTGTCCGTATTTGACCTTGCAGTGACCCAGCGGCTGTATGAGTGGTCAGTATGACGCCTTTTCTTTCGACCACGGATCCAGGGTCACTTGTTTTGTAGGTTTTCTGGTGAGAGGGTCCGTCAGCAGTGAAAAACCTCCAAACAATTGACCTCTCGCAAAACCACGCCCCAAAACGGTAATTGTCCAATCAGACATCCTAGCAACCGTTACTATGAAGCCAGGTCCGTCATGCCGCAGGCCTCCAATGCAAAACAATGGGACCAGCAATGAGCACTGAGCAGATGCTGCTAACCACCGAAAACCCACCAGACAAAGAAGAAGAAGCAAAATGGTGAAGCGATCTGCCTATGGAGGATGTAAATCAGACACTAGGTACCACAAGAGTGTGTCTGGGAGAGTCCAGTTATTTTCCTTCCCAAAGGCGAAAACACAACTTGAGCACTGCCTCCAATGGATCAAACAATGTGGACGGTCTACGCCCAGCTTAATGTCTCCAAAATAAACAAGCAAACGTCTGCTCTTAGGTAAGGCTAGGGCCTAGCCACTAGGCTAACACCTTAGCATGCTAAGATCTAGCTACTGACAGTCACATAACGTTACACAAACTGGCACTGGAGCTGTAACTTTCACTGTGGCGGTGAACCTTTACAAGCCTACAGTCATGTACTGTGCATTTTGTCACGGTCCTTATAAGTGGCTGTAACTGATTGTCATTGTGGCACCTGTAGGTTTAGCTAGCTTTAGCCAACTTTAGCGCACCGGAGAAATGTTCCTATTTTTAGAAATACAAAAAAAACTAGAAACTTGCAATGGCTGAAGCCATTGCGATTGACTGCGGAACAGATCTAATGTGGAATTTAGCTGAAAAATCCTTGAAATCCTTGAAAAGGCCTTGAAACTGTTAAAATACTTGATAGATATTTGAAACTGTTGAAACATTGAAACTGTTGAAACATTGAAACTGTTGAAGTCCTTGAAACTGTTAAATCCTTGAAACTGCTGAAGTCCTTGAAACTGTTGAAACCTTGAAACTGTTGAAGTCCTTGAAACTGTTGAAACCTTGAAACTGCTGAAGTCCTTGAAACTGTTGAAGTCCTTGAAACTGTTGAAGTCCTTGAAACTGTTGAAACCTTGAAACTGTTGAAGTCCTTGAAACTGTTAAATCCTTCTAACTGCTGAAGTCCTTGAAACAGTTGAAATCCTTGAAACTGTTGAAGTCCTTGAAACTGTTGAATCCTTGAAACTGTTGCATTATACTGGTTTACATGTAAACATCCCTATTAAGTTGCATTATACTGGTTTACATGTAAAAAACCCTATTAAGTTGCATTATACTGGTTTACATGTAAAAAACCCTATTAAGTTGCATTATACTGGTTTACATGGAAAAATCCCTATTAAGTTGCATTACACTGGTTTACATGGAAAAAAAACCCTATTAAGTTGCAGTATACTGGTTTACATGTAAAAAACCCTATTAAGTTGCATTATACTGGTTTACATGGAAAAAAAACCCTATTAAGTTGCATTATACTGGTTTACATGTAAAAAACCCTATTAAGTTGCATTATACTGGTTTACATGTAAAAAACCCTATTAAGTTGCATTACACTGGTTTACATGGAAAAAAAACCCTATTAAGTTGCATTATACTGGTTTACATGTAAAAAACCCTATTAAGTTGCATTATACTGGTTTACATGTAAAAAACCCTATTAAGTTGCATTATACTGGTTTACATGGAAAAATCCCTATTAAGTTGCATTATACTGGTTTACATGGAAAAACCCCTATTAAGTTGCATGATTACACTGAAATCCTTGAAACTGTTGAATCCTTGAAACTGTTGAATCCTTGAAACTGTTGAAGTCCTTGAAACTGTTGAAACCTTGAAACTGTTGAAGTCCTTGAAACTGTTGAATCCTTGAAACAGTTGAAGTCCTTGAAACTGTTGAAGTCCTTGAAACTGTTGAATCCTTGAAACAGTTGAAACCTTGAAACTGTTGAAGTCCTTGAAACTGCTGAAGTCCTTGAAACTGTTGAATCCTTGAAACTGTTGAAGTCCTTGAAACTGTTGAAGTCCTTGAAACTGTTGAATCCTTGAAACTGTTGAAGTCCTTGAAACTGTTGAAACCTTGAAACTGTTGAAACCTTGAAACTGTTGAATCCTTGAAACTGTTGAAGTCCTTGAAACTGCTGAAGTCCTTGAAACTGCTGAAGTCCTTGAAACTGTTGAATCCTTGAAACTGTTGAAGTCCTTGAAACTGTTGAAACCTTGAAACTGTTGAAGTCCTTGAAACTGTTGAAACCTTGAAACTGTTGAAGTCCTTGAAACTGTTGAAACCTTGAAACTGCTGAATCCTTGAAACTGTTGAAACCTTGAAACTGCTGAAGTCCTTGAAACTGTTGAATCCTTGAAACTGTTGAAGTCCTTGAAACTGTTGAAACCTTGAAACTGTTGAAACCTTGAAACTGTTGAATCCTTGAAACTGTTGAAATGTATGAAAGACCTGAAGTCCTATTAAAATACATGGGCCTATTAAAATGCATGGCAGAATTCTCAATGCAAATTAATGGCAGAATTCCCAAGCCCGTAGAAAAAAACTGGAAAACTGCAGAACTCTAATTTTTTCTGAAAACTGACAAGTTGTGGAAGCTGAACATGCACAAACTGCAGAAATTGTTGAAAATGTTGAAAAAAATGCTGAAAACTATGAATTTGTTGAAGCCCCATTATACGTCAATGGGAAAAATCGACCGATTTTTGTCCGATTGCGGAAAAACCGGAAATCGCTGAAGTCCCAAAAGTAATAGCATAATTCTCTTGAACATGCTGAACATTTTGATGTATAACTTGTTGAAATTGTTGAAACTGTGAAAGCTGTGAAAGTCACTGAAAAACTGGAAAAAAATATAATAATAATAATAATAATAATAAATAACTTGAAAACCAATTATTGACTGCGGAAAGTTCCGCAGTCAATCAATAAGAGGGTGCTTACCGGGCAGTGCAAGTGTTGCATTTAAGGAAGAGATCAGAAGGTTTCTCTGATATTTCTTGAGACTTGTCAGTAGCTTTAGTGCCAATAGTCCTTTATCCTTCGTTGGATTTCTTTTTTTATTTGATTTGAATACTTTATTTCGAGCTAAAGAAGAAAAAATAGTTTAATAGTTTAATATCTTGAATATATCCCTCTGCTGCAGACTGTGACCCCTTTTGCCTCGATCTGGAGGATATCACAGCGGTGTTGCTCCACAAAAGGTCACTGACATGCATGGCAATCTGTTGCGCTGCCCGTGTTTTATCATTTGTTTGTCGGGTGTAGTAACAGTAAACTAAAGGGGGGCGGGGCTTGGCGAAAGGTCAATTGATCCTGGAGCGTCATAGAGGCCACTGTGATGGAAAGTAAAGACGCCACACTGACCACTCACCGCTGGGTCACTACAAGGTCAAATATCAACTTTTTTTTCCACATAAAAAGTTGCATAATACACCTTTAACCTCTTAACCCCCGCCTTAACCAAGAGCATTTTCTCCAGTTCCGCTTTACCTAATCTAAAAGCCCCCTGACAGGAGCTTACAGCCTCATTTGAAAGCTAAGACCTACAAAACTCATCTAAGCTTCTGCCTCGTTAGGGCGGTCATGTTTTTGTTGCTTATTTGACACATTTTTGGGGCCGGATCTCGGTTACATTACACTATAAAAAAAACGAATGAAAACGTCACAGAAAAACAGTAAAAAACAACCAAAAAATGTGTAGGTCTTGGCTTTCAGAGGCGTTACATTGGCCTATAGGCTGTAAACTCCAGAAGCTTTTAGATTTGGATAAAGCTGGAGAAGATGTGCTTGGTTAATGAAACAGTTTCCATAGCACCTTGTTATGTGTTCACCATTGCAATCTCCGGTCATTTATTGAATCAAAAGAAAGAAAAGCACAAATTGAAGTAGCTGCTTCTGTGTGGAGTCGTCCTACCCCCGAGGTCCACGATGGTTTTGAACGGAGACAGATCGAACGCCGTGACGACGTCGTGTCCATCGAGGCTCCAGGACGAGTTCATCAGACCCATGAACTTCAGCATCTCCTCCTCAGATCTGAGAGAAGCTTCCACTGTTACCGCCATCGTTCACATCACAGGCAAATGTGGACAGAGCTCACCTGTAGATGGCTTCAAAGATCTGCTCCGATGGAAGGCCAAAGGTTTTCTCGTTTTGGTTCTTGCCCTCCCTGAGCAGAGGAACCCAGGAGAGACGACTTAGAAACTACGTTATTTATTTTTCATGCAGTCGTCGATGTTGATATTGTTTTGCTCGAGTAGAAATCGGAGATAAATCGCTTTGTCCACGGAAATAACTAGAACATGGCAGCGTTCCCTCGTCTTTCACACGCGCTTATTCATTCATTCATTCATTCACAAATATTGACATGTTTGGTATCCACGTGTAGCACAAAAGGCACCCAAGATGACGCTGTAATCCAAATATGGTCATTTCCTTTGTGGGAGACAGCAGCGGTTAAAACAGTACTAAGTAACTCGTACCCCTAGAGGCCACAAGCGCCACTGCATGTTGCGTTTTTTACTCATTAATTGTAATTGTAATTAAGAGTAAATACTACGCTGACAGAAAAGACAAAGGGATATTGTTCATTCAATTACACAATGGAGATCATTTTTTTCACTCAAACTTGGCTGTAAATACTGTTTAAGTGGCGCTAGCCCGCAGTTAGCCTGTTAGCTTCTTCTTCGTGATTCCATTAGTGTGTATTGGTGCTCCAGGTCGGCGCAGGGAAAGCTGCAAGTGTGGTTTTCTGGCCAGAGACACCAGGGGGACATGAAAGACCCCCCAATCATCTCAGTAACACTTGTATTACCCCCAGAGGAGCTACGGAAAGGATTTAATAAGGTGAACAAGTTACTTAGTACTGCTTTAAATGGTGCGTTCCATGCAACTGGAAACGAGTCTTTCCCAATTGAAAATTACGACTTACGTTCCAGGTGATTAAACTCGTATGTAAACAACACGGCTAACGCTACAACAGCTAGCTCATACGATGCTAATGTTACGTGAACATTTCTCCAAACTAGATATAATTCAAAACATACGACATAACGTTATATTGAAAGCTCTGACCAAAAGACCAAAAGAAACATTCACATCATTAAAATCGTGCTATTGAACAAAATATCCTAAAAGACGAATTTGGTCTAATTTAATATTAAGCCAAAAATCTCAACATTGACGACTGCGTAAATGCTTTTAAAAGGCATTTACGGTCTTTATTTTGCCACAATTCCTTTTATGACTTTTTATGGGCAAGGTTATTTGAAGAGCATAATTCATACACAAGGGAATTCAAAGTTCCAAGGATTTCACTAATTGTTGCAGTCGGTGCACTGTGAGGCATTTGTAAACTCTGCATAAAAACATTTTCTAAAAAACATTTTAATTGTTTGTGTATTATCGATGGGCACAGACCTGACGGCGTCCGCCATGTGGCTCCACAGCGGGTAGATGGTCTGGGACTGGTACAGGATCATGTCATACAGAGACTTAGCGCTGCCTTTGGCCAAATACAGGTTGGACACATCGGTGCTGCTGTACAGGGCTGAGGGACATGGTTCACATTTAGTGTAATTTAATTGGGTTCGACTGTGGGAGAAACAGAAACACTACTCAAAACATTGTATTCAAAATCTACGGCATGACGTGTGTGTCTAAAATTACAAATGAAGTCCAGATGTTTCCTGTTTTTGGCACAGGGTGGAATTTAGAGGCTGAAACTAACAGCTGTGAACCACTGAGACTGGACTTCAAAAAGTGAAAGTCTTTATTTTCTCATCCATTTTGTCATTCTTCCAGCGTTAAGAGTATTTGGCTGCCGGATTCCCCTTGGACTTCATGAGATTAGAGACGTCTGTTCACAATAAAGGGCTTCTAAAGCAGATAATATGTAGTATTTCATTTACATTTCACTTGGGAAATGTGTCTTTCAGATGGAGCGTCGAGCTCAATCGTCTCGGATTTGATTCAAACTCAGCCTGACTTGTTGTGGATCTTTTGTAGTTTCTAAAATGATTGACACGCTGTTCTGATGTGGGGCTGCTGGTCACTCTCTCCCATCATCAACACAAGATCTTGGAGAAAAATTAATCCGACACTGGATTTTTATTTTTTTTTGACATTACAGAAGCTAATTGAAATAACGCCACCGAAAAACCGGCTTACATTCTAAAAATGTCCACTTTTCGATTTATCAGCCGATAAACTAAACGCAAAATGTGATCTCAACCAGTAACTTTTTCATACTTAAATACAAAGCTAATGTTGTTGAACTGGGGTTAAATAACTTTTTTGAATAAAAAGGCCCGGTCTTTATTCAATCTGACTCACAGAGACTCTTCATCTGAGCGTTCATCCAAGTGTGAAGCAAATCCACAAAGTTCTTGTATTGCAGTGCTAAGTAACTCATGCCCACTGCAGGTGCCGTAGCATTTTGTTTTTTTTACTCATTAATTGTCCGTGAGAGTAAATACTACGCTGACAGAAAAGACAAAGGGACAGAGGGATATTGTTCATCCAATTACACAATGGAGATCATTTTTTTCATTAAGACTTCGCTGTAAATACTGTTTAAGTGGCGCTAGCCCGCAGTTAGCTTTGCCCGTTAGCCTGTTAGCTGCTTCGTCGTGATTCCATTAGTGTGTATTGGTGGCTCCGACCCGGTGGCAGGCAAGTTTCAAGGTGCTTTAATAACAAGCTGCCAAAAGTACAGGAGCTGGTGTTTCAGCCACAGCCCTGATGGAACCTTCTCACTGTAGAGAAAAAAAAAAAAGCGCTCATTGTTTGCATTTGCGTCTGAACTCCTGACCTGTCCCGCGGTTCGTCTCCACCTCCAGGATCTCGATGCCGACGAGCGCGTCCAGCAGCCGCTCTGTCCCGTCAGCGCTGGTCTTTAACCGCGCCGCGATGTCCGCCGCGCTCAGGCCGTCGGTGGAGTTCAGCAGGAGGTCGAACACTCCCAGCTCGCACGCGGAGAAGATGATCTGAGCGACAGGGAGGAGAGACTAGGGCTGGGTATCGCTCGTTTTTATTTCAAAGCCGGTACTTTAACGATACCTGGTTTACGATACCGATACCTGAACGATATTTATTTGTCATATAGAACCAGGTAGAAGAGAAACATCAATTACTAGAGGCAGGTGCGTAGGAGATGAGGGAAAAACCCAACGTACATAAGTAATACTTTGCCAACCTTGCAAAAATAGTTTATCAGGATTAGGTCAATGTTTCGGAACCTGAGACCTTCATCAGGCAAATTGCTCACATAGAACCAGAAAACAGACTAATAATCATTTCCATCCATCCATCCATCCATTTTCTTCCGCTTTATCCGGGGCCGGGTCGCGGGGGCAGCAGTCTCAGCAGAGATGCCCAGACTTCCCGATCCACGCACACCTCCTCCAGCTGTTCTGGGGGGACCCCGAGGCCACACCAGGCCAGCTCGGAGACATAGTCCCACCAGCGTGTCCTGGGCCTTCCACGAGGCCTCCTCCCAGTGGGACATGCCTGGAGCACCTCCCGAGGTGATAGAGCTATAATCATTTCCCTTTCATTTAATTTCTTTTGCATTTGTATCATTTGTTTGAGGTGACACAACCAAGTAACTTCCTTTCACTACAAAAGGGCATTATTTTCCTAATTTTTCTACGTTTTCCCCCCAATTTTAAATTATTTGTCTACATTTTTTTCCATTTTTCCCCTCCTGAATTATGCCCAACATTTTCCCATTTGTGTTCAAATTTTTGCAAAGTTTTTCTATTTTTCTCCCCCAATTTTTCCCACTTGTTTTTTAATTTTTTCCCCCCCTTTTAAATTTCTTTTTCAACTTGTCTTTCATTATTAGTTTTCTTTTAAGACCAACAGCCTCTAAAACAGTGTGGTACCCGTTTTTGATACTTTTATTTTTTCAATACCAGTAGTAACTCAACCTTCCTTTTTTCGATAACAAACTGTAATTTGGCGATATATTATTTAGAGATGTCTCGTGCGCAGCCCTGAGATCGTTCAAGGCGGTGGGATCTGCAGAGTCGAGGAGCGGAAATACAAGACGACGGCCTTTTGTCAAACCAGGGGGAAAATTTAGGTCAACACCAGACGAGGCACAAAGCACCTCCAGCAAAAAGACGAATAACGTTAAGATTATAGGTTCACATAATAAAGGCTCACGCAATGAATGCACAGAGGCAGGTTTGTACTTAGAGTAGCTAAATCACAATCAATATTGTAATGAAGTATCTTTCACTTGATCTATTTATTTCATTCAAAAGTGACATCTTTACAATCACAACAAAAAAATGTTACACGTGTCACTGTGAGTACATTTTAAAGTCACAAAAGCTTCATGTCAAGATAAAATATATGTAGTTTGTGTTTCGTGCCCCTTTTTTTTCTTCAGAAATATATATATACTTTTTTAATGCATTTTTATGGTATTTTCTTTGGAACAGTCTTTGGACTTTTACGCTCACACAGTTACTCACAGTACTCAATTATGGTTTCTCCAAGTACTTTTTTACTTTTACTTGAGTATTTGTGTCACTACTTCTTACTTGTATTTGAATAAAGTTATTGCAAAGTAACATTACTGTTACTCGAGTAGATATTTTGGCTACCCTACGTCCCCCTGTGCATAACTAGACACTTAATATATGTGCCATGTATTTTAAATCTGTTATGTACTAGAATCAGTGTGGGGGTGGTAACGTACTACTAAAAAGTAATGAGTTCCAAAAATATATTACTTTTTACAGTAACTAACGAAGGAATATAACATTACTTCAACAAAATACGGTAACATATTTCTCATTTCAATTCAAGTAACTCGAGTTACAAATGCAGTTAATGTCGTCAAAACAAAACACGAGACATCGGGGAAAGTGAAGGAAAAGGAAATCTTTGACTGCACTTTTGCTCAAAGGGCATAATCTATTACTATTTTCAGTATATATTTTTTGACAAAAGTAACTCAGAAGTAACTCAAAGTAGTGTAGCTCAGTTACATTTTTTAAACAAATGTGCAATAAAAACATATTACATTTTTAAAACCGTAACTACAAATATAGCATATGGCCTAATACAATTTTAAAGTAACTTGCCCGACACTGACTAGAATACTGAAAATATGTTGTGTACATAATGACCAAAGATCGATAAAATAAGATTTGATATTAAATAGAGCACACATTGAAATATTCCACTTGCTGTGTCTTAGGCTACATGTGACACAAACCTGTATGAATTTTGCACTTGCCACAATATTAAGTTTTATTCCTCATGAGAGAAACCTGAAGGTGAAGCCAAAAATCCCTAAATTCAATGCCTTTGACGACACGTTCTTCAAGCTCTTGCCCTTATTATTGTACAATTTAGGGTTTACCTTAGAAATCCTGAACCCGTTGAAATACTCCAGAAGTTTGAAGGGATAATCCAGTTCACTTTGGGAGAGATGCTCAGCCATGACTCTGCTGCTGCTGCTGCGAGAGAAACGAGGAGACTCCTCTGCTGTCTAAGAATGTGCACCCTTTCAAAAAAAACATTAACCACATTATCAAAGCACGCTTATCTGAGAATGCTTATCTGTCTAATATCCTTTTAAACACGCTCACCTCTTCTTTGGAAAGCCGCCAGATCCGTGCGAACTGCCGAGCCAAAACAACCACAGGGGCGTCTCGTTGCAAAAAAATAATAAAATATATATCGTTTTTCGGGGGTAAACAATGCCTAGTTTTGTCGGTGGTTCGCGGTGTGGATGTGTCCGCGGATCGTGGGCGGGTAAAAGAGAGAATTTCCGAGTTTTAAGCGGATGTTTGGGGGATTAAAAGAGGAGAGAGATCGTGGCTCGCTTTATGACACGCGCAGCTGCAGTACCGGGTTGAAGCGCGGCAGCCGAGGGGGGCGCTGTTGGGCCGTGAAAGCGACAGTTTTGAAATTGTCCTCAAATTCAGATTAAAACCACGTAAATGCGCGGTTTATTTAAGCACATGAGCTGGTATTTATTGCAGTAGCTCGTTGTGATACTGTGCAACATACTGCCAAATTATTTAATGCAACCATCACTTGCTTCAGGATGATTTTGGGACTCAAATGATACAACCCCCTTTTTTGTTATTATATTTTAGCTAATAAAGTAGCCTCTGTGTCGACTGTAAAACAAAGTGGGCTCAGCTTTATCAATAGACAATAGCTTGAAGAAACCTCATATTAAATTATATTAAAGCTGCATTGTGTAACATTTCACGCGAGGAAAAAGTTGATATTTATGCATATTTAACCTTGTAGTGACCCAGCGGCTGTATGAGTGGTTAGCATGGCCCCTTTACTTTCGGACTGGTGCCTCTACAACGCTCCAGGAGTATTTGTTTCTTAGGTTTTCTGGTGAGAGGGTCAGCACTAATACTTGGTAACACAGGCTCGTAAACAGAGGTGGGTCGAGTAGGCAAAAGATTTACTCAAGAGTAACATGACTTTGAAATGATTTGACTCAACTACAAGTAAAAAGTAGTGACCCGAACAAATACTCAAGAAAAAATGAAAAAGTACTTGGAGAAAATATTACTCGAGTACTGCGAGTAACGAAAAAGTCAGATTTATTTTCAATGGCGCCATAAATTGAAATGAAACAAAACATAAAATCATGTTGAAATTGAGATATTTCCAGAGAAAATACAGAAAATTCTAAAGAACAAGGCGCACGAATGATCTATACTTTAGCTTATGAGTTAAAGACATTTGAGACCTACAGATGTCTTCTTCCGAGACACTGAAGAGGCACCAAGAGCCCCCCACACCTGCAGCACAGTGGAGGCAGCTACAGGAAACAAGGAGATATCCGGGCAAGGCTCGCAGCTAAGCCTCCTATTGTTCTGGCTAATGGACGTTCACTGGAGAATAACAACAGGTGAACTCCTAACAGATGGTGAAAGACTGTTGTGGCGCGGAGGGAGCTGTGCAGGAGGAGGAGGACGACGACGAGCTGACCAGTGCAGGACACCACGCTCTGAAATGGGAGGAGGAGGTGGAGAGCGGATCACTGAAGGCAGCCATCCAGGTTTCCTCCACCTCCCGGGTTGGCCCACAGTGGCGGCGCGGGAACAATTATTTTTTACTCAAGAGTGCAGATACTTTGATATACTTTTACTCAAGTAGAAGTAAAAGGAACTGCATCTTATAAACAGTATATGTATAACCATTTTAGAGAAGGAGACGCGTCAGATACAGGTAAAGTTTGAGCTAAAAAAGGCACAAAAGTATTATTTTTGTTTGTGAAGAAAGAGAAATAAACACACAGAGCTCTTGAATTATTAACCAAATCGATTTATTGATGCTCGGACAAATCCCTTCCTGCTTCAGACGCGCTCACAGCCACTCGCACACACACCTACATAAATACATGACGCGGTGGAGATTCAGCATAGCCCACTGTTGCACATGCTTCTATATCATAAAACGAGATATTTACAAGAATAATCTTCCAAACGAAAAAAAAAAAACACAAAAAAAGACGACGACGACAACGAATAAAAAAAGAACAAAAAGAAATACAGAGAAAGAGTGGAGGAGAAAAAAGGACAGCTCCCGATCCCAAAACTACTTCCAGCCACGTTTTTGTTTAACAATTCCAATCCGGGACGGGATCGGAAAAAAAAGTTTCACCCACGTGTGTGTTTTTCGAAAAGAGAAAAACGACAGAGAAATGAGAATCGGGAAAAAAAAAAAAAGAAAGAAGGGGTGGGGGGGGGGGGGGGGGAGAGAGATTTGGCCAATACGACGTAGCATTAACTGTTTTTATCACTACATAAGTAATGGCAGTAACACTGAATCACTGTATTTACAGAGAGGAGGAAGAGGAGGAGGAAGTGACTGGACGTTTAGTGGCGGGCGATACGGCGAAGGCTCGTCATCACTCAGCCTCGGCCGATAAATGACCCGGAGCGTCTTCACGGGGAACGAGTCGAACCCTTCTGGCTCGTCTCGATTCGAGTCGGAACGTGAACAGAAATCTGCAAGTGGAAATTAAGGAAAAAAAAAAAAAAAAAAAAAAAATCGCTTAAAACTAGCCGATGAATGTCGATTTTAAGACGTTTTAGTTTGTGAGTGTGATTCAGGGTTTTCAGGGCCACAAATGAAATCAGAGTAAATGTTAATAACACTTTATAATATCTACACCTTATTTAGCCGTGATAAACAATCGATTCATCATGAACAATTAATCAAGCGTGTGACAAACTACTTAAGAACTATTCGTTGAGTTAGACATCAACCGTAGTAGTTTAAATCTGACTTTTTATTGTTGTACATTTATCTTTGCATTCGAAGAAAAAAACAACAGACTAATCTATGACTGAGCTTCACGGAGTCGTCTGTACGCGGTTTGTGCGGCTGTTTTTATATTGTGTGTTATTTCTCTGCTCCATGTGAGACGCAAAGAAACACAAAGAAACCCCCAGCTTTAAGTCACACTTAACTAATGAACATGATGAATTAAGGGTCAACTCAATAAGGTGTAGTTATTATAGTGTTACCGAAACTAAACTGGACGGAAAACCTTCGAGCAAACGATCGAGTCAGAAGTGCAGCTGAAGTAGTTTTAGACCCATAGCTTTAAATGTGTCTGCAGTAAAAAGCGAGAAATGTTATCGAGTGGGATCGGTTTTAGAAATGTATAACCAGTTTGGTACGTAATACTTTTTAATGCCCCGCGGAAACCCTGCTGCTATTCCACTTGCAGGTTTCTCCACTGTACTCATTTGACGTTTCCCTCCATCTGAATCGTATCGACAAAACAAGACGCCCCTCGTCGTAGTATTATAATAAACCGCCGTCACATTCGACTAGCTGTTTTGAGAGTCAGGAAATCACAGTTTCATAAAGAAGTTGAAATTAGTATTTTTCTTTGGGTTTCTTCGTGTTAAACCACTGGCTTGAAAAGGCCCTGTACCCGTTTTTTTTCTTCTTTTTCTTTTCTAGAGCAGGAACAAAAGCGGTGCGTCTGATTACGAAGCCTTTTTTTTTATTTTTTATCATCGATCATAAACTAGCAGCTAGCTTCCAAAAGGTTGTGAAATGAGCCTATGAACCCATCCCCGTGAAGAATCGGTAAGTTATAGACGAGTTAGGAATGAGTTTGGACCACAGCGAACACTTAAGAACAGGCGTAAACAAGCACAGGGCCTTTAAAGTCGCCTCACACGACGGAGAGGAAGCGACGGCGAGAAACATCAGCGTTTTGAGTTTTTGGAGGCGGGGTCCTGACCCGTCGCCGCATCGCCCGCCCCCGACTGGACATTCAGCCTATTTTTTTTTTTCTTCTTTTTTTTTGTGAATTTTTTTTTTTTGAGCCTCCGGGGGGCGCTGACGGGGCTTGACATCGGAATAAGGCACGATTAATACTCGGGAGGATTTTGATTCGCGATGGGAAACGTTTTCAACCGTAAACGGTTGAAATCGCCGAAGACCGGCTTCCCTTTTTCCGACATACAGCGCTGTGCAAAGGTTTTGAGTGAAACAACTTGAATGATTTGAGTAAGATCACAGCTAAATTGGAAGTCTTTATTCCCTCCCTCCCTTTTTCCACATTTTGTATTTTTGGAACTCATTCAGCAACGTCCTTTGACCTGATAGACATTTATTCAGCGATTTCAACACATCGGCAAGACAAAAATATCACCAAATACTTCAAAACACTTAAAAAAAGAAGGAACGCTACAACTCGTACTTGTAATTTCTCTCATTGCTTCGAAATATGTCAACCTGCCATTGTCCAAAAGCATCTCTTAAAAACCTATCTTCTACCGCAGCTCAGGTTCATTTGTTCCTTTGCCGAATAGACTAAAAAGCTCTCGGTCTGGGCACTGATGCACCTTTGGTTTTTCTCTCCGCCTTCATCTCGCCCAGAAGAATGAATTGGATCGGCCAGTGCCTCGGCGGAGGTCTCTGCTTCCGGATGAGCCTCTCGTGAGTTCACACATCCGATACTTCCGACGCAGTAGCTCATCCCAAAAGGTTTGGCCGAGAACAGTACGTGTCTGGGCACTAGACCGGTCGCAGCCCATAGCCAATATTAAAAAAAAAACTCACACGTCTGCCTTCATTCTCACATTACGCACAAGTTCTTGCTACTCGTAAATAATGGTCCGGTCACTAGATCTTTGCCAGTGCCTTGGCGGAGGTCCCTGTACATGTATAAACTGCTAAACCAATTTTTAAAAGCTCGTCTAATATTCCTTTCTACGCCACGTCTATACTTTTAGATACAGCGGGGCGTGGCGTCGTCGAGGGGGAAGAAAACCTCACAATTTTTCTTTTTTTTTAAAGATGTTTTCTGACAGACGACGAACATATTTATCACCAATAAAGTCGACCCATAATCGGAAGCCAATATGGAAGTTTTTCACAGCAGGTTGTTCTGGAGAAGCGAAAAAACGCCACTCGTTAGCGCCACGTAGCATGGAGCTAACGTAGCATCCAGGTTAGCATTGTCTGCTTTTTAAGTATTTACAACGTTGCTCCTCTGTATCTTTATTTAGTATAAAAATACATTCATAAATCAGCGTTTGTTAACCTCTTACCGAGTGCATTTCCTCCAGTTCGGCTTTACCCAAATCTGAAAGCTTACAGCCGTATACGCCAGAGTAACGCCTCATTTACAAACTTGATGTAAATGGATCTTTTAGTATTTAGTCACTTTTTAATTGTTTTTTGTCACGTCTTTGTTGCTCTTTTGGCATCGCTTTTTTTATTTTTATTTAAAAACAAAAACAAAAACAAAAAAAGCAGTAAACAAAAGAGCAACAAAAACATGCCGGAAAACGCGATAAAAGAAGCGGAAAAAACCAAAAGAAGTGGTGAAAAAGGTGACGAAGAAAGCCATTTTAGATTTGGGTAAAACTGACCAGGAGGTAAGGCGCTCGGTTACGGCGAGGGGGAAGGAGGTTTGAGCAACGGTGGAGAAATGGGAGAAAGTTCGTTCATTTCTGCTGGACTTTTGCACAGCGCTCTATATCCACGCGCTGAACCGTCTTCCATCATCTACCCTCGAGTTCTCGCAAAAAAAGTAAATAAAAAAAAGAAATAACTGGGCGACTTCCCCCCCCCCCCCCGGTTCCCCGCGGCGCCGAACCGCCAGCCGCCAATGCTAAATGTCAACGTGTGAAGAAGTAGTGCTACAGACGGTTTTACAATCACGCGGCGGCGAATGGACACGGACGACGAGAATGCGACTTTGCGAAACTATTGCCTTTGTTGTTGTTGTTGGTGGTGGGGTGGGGGCGGGGGGCTGGGAAGGGGGGGGCGCCCGGCTACAGCCTTTTTATTATTTTTTTTCCTCCAAGTTTCCCGCGCCCTTTTTGCGAAAAGGCCGGAGAAAACGGGGGCGTCTGGGACAAGAAAACGAAACGACATGAACAGCTTTTAAAAAAAGAGCGATAGATAAATAGTACCCCACCGACATTTTCCACAAACAAAGCCATGATTATCAAAGCTGCAACCCCCCCCCCCCCCCACAAAGAAAAAAAAAAAAAAAAAACAACTTCTGAATTTTATACATTTTACAAGCGAGAAAATGGCACGGCGTCTTTTCAAAAGTCCTTTAAAAATGTCCGAAAGACAAAAAAAAAAACAACAACAGAGCAGTTTGAGATTTCGGAGGTTATGATTTGATAGATATAGATTTGTCTCGGGGGGGGCGGGGGTGGCACAGGGGGAGGGGGGGGGGGGCGGGTCTTGTTGGAGGCAGCTGCAGATTCGGGCTCGTCGTCGTGGCTTTGGTCGAATATTCCGCTGCGTTAATATTATTTTTTTTTTTGCTTGTGTGAATCCTCAGTCGTGTCTGAGATGGTCTTTGATGTCCTCCTCGTCCGTGTACTCCGAAGGCTCGTCCCCGGGCTTCAGCAACCGCCCCACGTAGTCGTACTTTTCTGAAACGAGGGGAGAAGAACGATGAGGGCGGCGCCACATGGAAAAATAAAGACATGTAGAACCTCTTAAATAACTTCCATCGCACTCTCAAACTAGGGCTGCCACTAACCACTATCTTTGTAATCAATTAACCTTTTATATATATATTTTTTTCCATCACATCGAGCTAAAGTGGCCCCGCTTGAGGACGCGTTGATGGAGTAAACTTAATGTGAAGATATTTCTGAAATGTACAATGTACAAAGCACTACAAAATAAGTTTTCATCAAAAATACAACATGTTCTGCTCTATTCGAGTCTGTGTTTACTAGAAATGTGTTCGTTAAGCCTGAAACACACGCTCGTTCATCCAGGCCTATTGTTGCTTTTAGTGGCAGGGGAAACTGGGGTGCCCAGAGGAAACCTACACCGACACGGGGGGAGGACATGTGGGAATCGAACTCGGGACCCTCTAGCTGTGACGCTCAAGCACTAACCGTGCCGGCCCAAAAAGAATTACCCCAAAAAAGTGTAAAAAAAAAACCCAACAAAAACTAGGATAAAAAAGCAACAAAATAAAATTAAAAAAACATGGAAAAGAACGTGACAAAAACTAAAAAAAAAGAAGAAGAAATAATAAAAAAAATCGATAAAAATGTGGTGAAAATCTGACTACATCGCGGCGACAAAAAAGTTGCGATTTCTTTTTTGGGGTCAGTTTATCATCACGCTCTTTTGTTGCCTTTTTGTAACTTTTTTTGCCCCACGTTCATCACTTTTTTCTCACCGTTTTTGTTGCCATTTTGACACTTTTCTCAAGAAGCTTTTCGATTCGGGTAAAGCCAAACTGGGGAATATGTTTCTGTATCGCTACTATGACTGCAACGGTTACGATGTGCAAGTCCTGCCATCTGCAGATAAACACGGCGAGTTATGCAACTGATAAGTGGGAAATCTCCTGTTGGATTATTCGTGGACGTTCTTATCAAAGACACTTTAGTTCAAGTCTTTTGTGTGTTTTCCTTTTGCTCATTGAACTGTTCATCAGTAGCAGTATTTTTTAAAGAAGTGTGATACCTGCTGGAATCAAATATGAGGATTTCATTGAAGAGTTACCGACTAAAGTGCCAAAATTAGGACCAGGATATGTAGACAACACTCATTTATACAGTTCATCAGAGGGCGAGTTTTCCTTTAAGGCTTTTTAGTGCCCCACGGGAACCTTTAATCTATTATCAATCCTAAAATGACCTGCCTGAAGTGAGGGCCGCGCACTCTCGACTTAAAGAATAGCAAAAGCCTGACAATAAAATCATTCAATCCCACAATAAAGCGAGTTATCTTTCTTCACGAGGGCTGTAGTAACAATGCTCACATTAGTGCAACCGGAGCCCGTTGTTTGTGTTTCCTCAGAGCCGTGTTGACTGCATTTTTCCAACTCAATAACAATAACCAGATTCGAGGAGCTAAAACCAGCACTTTCTATTACATTAACGTCTTTGGTTTCATTATTGACTGCCGTCCACAAAGAGAAACTACAAGTGTTTTTACGACGAACATTATCGATTTATTTCTACGGAATGAGCGCAAAGCGAGTCTTAATTTGATCAGGACCCGTTCGGAGCGGCTTTAAGTCGATGTGTTTTTTTCTTTCCCAATTTGAGAGTCCGGACACTCCGGCACTTCAGTCCATTTAAAAGACTGAGTCAGAGAACAGTGGAGAGGACGGTTCTGCGACGCGGGGCAGGTCCAAGAGTCGGGCCTGGTTTGACGAAAGGCCTCTCTTTCCTTTTTACGATTTCCTGCAGCAGCTGAGAGTTTTTACGCACAGGAACTGGCCTGAGGTCGACGGAATTCAAGGGAAAAGAATCGTTTGTGTTTCTGTGAAGAGCCACTGGTTTCAAATAAAATCAGACCATATTTATCATGGTGGAATTCACCATAAAAAAAAGTTCCACCACGTGTCTGTCGTCTGAAACTAAGGCATCCGTTACGTTTCGGTCAAATTCATGACTCGCCAGCGTACCCACGGAATAATCAATTAGTTGATCAAAGACATAAATGTGAGCTTAGTCCATGAGCCGAATCTTTAACTGTGATCTCTCGCTATGTGAACAGCTGCAAGGTCTATCTGTGGTTCCCAATAACTTAACATTCTGCCACTAAGCATTTTCTGGATCCTTCAAGTGAAAAAAGGTCCTTTAACTTGTATTTTGCGATGGTCTTCCCGTCTCGTTATTTCCCTGTGAGTTTTTTTATCAGTGACAGCATCATTTAAAACAGTGTCGGGAGCAAAGACTTCACTGGAGGAAACATTGAATAAAAGGTAGAACAGCAGGTGGGTGGCAGGCCGCACGTTTGTAAACAAAGTACTTTCAATAGCGATAAATAAAACGATTTGATTTGATTGGAGTTCCAGCAAATAAAAGCCGGAGTGTCTGGCCTGTCGACTGGAATGGAGAATTTACCCATGAACTGCATCTCCCACTCGCGGACGCTCTCCATCTGGACAGCAGTAAGGTCGGAGAGGTCGTCGTACTCCTCCCGCAGCGCGCCCTTATCCAGACAGAAGGTGGCCAGGCCCCGAGAGGCGTCCCGGCCGGCGAAGATCCCGTACGGACCGTCTGCAAACAGAGAGCGGGGGGAGTGTTAGGAGGTCACGGTGTGAAGGAGCTTTGACTTCTGCAAACATGAAACTGCCGTGATGCGTTCAGAGAAAAGTGCCTCCGATTTCGCCGGGCAGATTAGTGTTGGTCGTGAGGTCAGTTTCTTGCAGTGAAATGATGCAACAGCAGCTGCTTTCGGTGATTAACCTGATCACGTGACCGCCGGCAGAGTCATGTGACCGCTGCTGTTTATTTCATCTTTTTGGGGGAAACGTTCGGGAAACTGCAGCAGCTCCGTTCAGACAGGTTTAAAAACAGGTGCAGCTGAAACTCTAAATCTCTCCAAGACGTTCCTCAACAAAATAATATGGAGCAATATGCAATCCATGAATGAGAATTATCCTCAATGTTCCCTCTGACTGAGATTCACATATTTTTTTTTGCAAACAAAGCCTGAAACAAAAACAAAGGAAATTATAAATGGGCAGAAATTCAGTTTTAGTCAAAATTCCCAGGATCTAGTTCTATTTTCGTGTTGGTTCCAAATGAGTATTTTTAAGTCTTGTTTTCAGAGAATTTACTGACGCAACCAACTATGTAAAAAGGGGTGTTATGGTCCGTTTTGGATGAGAACAACTTTGTAACACGGTAAAAAGCTCTGAAAAAAGTTTCTTCTGTATAATATCCCCCTTTGACGAGAAAACAATACTGTAACATTACGACTTCCCTTAAAAAAAATAGGGTTTCTACAGGAAGTCAAACCAAGTGCTTTTTAATACCACAAATAATGTGTGCATATTTAAAGCAGTACTAAGTAACTCATGACCCTGCATAAGCGCCACTGCAGGTGTCGGTTTATTTTTACTCATTGTCGGTGAGAGTAAATACTACGCTGACCGAAAAGACCAAAGAGGACAGAGGGATAATGTTTATCCAATTACACAATGGAGATCTTTCTTTTTCACTCAAACTTGTCTGTAAATACTGTTTAACTGGCGCTAGCCCGCGGTTAGCTTTGCCTGTTAGCCTGTTAGCTTCTTCTTTGTAATTCCATTAGTGTATGGTGGTATTGTGGTTTTCTGGCCAGAGACATGAGGGGGAGATGAAAGCTCACCCAATCATCCCATTAACACAGTTTGTATTACCCCCAGAGGAAAGAGCGAAATGTCAATGTTCACAGGCAGATTGGGGGAAAAAAAAAACACAGAAACATGTGTCAAATTTCAGCCAAACCTGCAGTCGAATGAGTTTTAGATCGTACTTTTTTTTTCATTACAAACTTGCGCGATAAAAAAAGGTCAACCAGGGCTGCACAAAATCCCTAAAGTCTGACTGAGATCGACACATTTGGGCAAATCAGTCAAAAATGAACTTTAAATGGGCAGAAGTTTAGTTTTCCAAATTTTTTGTTCAATTTTAGCCTCGTTTCGGTGCTGCTGATTTCGTGTTTGTCGACGCCACAATTTGCCGAAAAACAAATGACTTATGATTTGTGTTGAAATTGAAACGTACAGTCGACTTAATTTCCCAAAGAAATGGCATTCCGTATGTTGCAAATGTGGCAAACGTCTCCCGAATAATTACACGTCCAGCTCTACAATATCGGGGGGAAAACACGAGTAAAGAAGCAGCTGATGCGCAGCCACAGCCCTGCAGCCAAAACTCATGAATAAAAAATGAGAAAACATACAAGGAAGTCTGTGAAATATCCCTTTTTTCTTCTTCTATTGAGATCTCGTCCCTGAAGTGACGAGGGCTGGTCCGACGGTGGAGTCTGGCCCGGGACACTGCGTCTCTATCGATTATGTAACGAGGAGCAGCCGAGTTCAGTCTGCGCTCCGGAGCCACGCGCTTTTTTACATTTCGTTTTATGCAGCAAGTAATGTCATTCGATTTAAGAAACTGCGAAACGTAAATAATGACGTGTAGCAGGAGGAGGGAAAAAAGAAAAGAGACGGCAGACGGCGGTGACCTTTGTGCCTCTTCTCTGTTTCATGTGGAAAGACCCTGGAATTACGGAGATCTTCAACATAAATCACAGCCAAGACTAAAGCATTTTCACATTTTCACGCGGCGTCTTCAACCAGAGGATTCTGACCCGTTCTTCATCCCAAGCGTAAAAAAATAAAATTGTGGGAAAAATGTTTGAGTGTAAAACTTTAGGTACTTTTACTTTACTTAAGCCACGACGCGCAACATCTCACCCAATTCTAGAATAAAATACCAGCATTTATTTAATTACAGATATTTGTTAATTTTAAGGGATTTCTCAATGATACAAATAGGGCTGGGGAAAAAAATCGATTCGATTTAAAAATAGAGTTGGTCAAATCAATTCATATTTGAAACAAATATTTTTTTTGTTTGTTAGGTTTTTTATTATTATTTTTTAACTCTCTGCCCCCCTCTCTGGAGAAGGTCCTGCTGTATAAATGTGCCAAGAAGAACAGAGCCCACCTCAGGAATTTTAGCTTCATTAGCTCAATTGAAATACAGCACTGGCCCGATCCCGTCAGACCAGAAAAGTAAATCGAATCGGAAATCGATTTTAAAAAAATAAAAAACACAAATATATAAAAAAAAATGCAGATTAAAATAAATAAAATAAATATCGCCCGGCTCTAGATACAAACAAACACAAGTAAACTCTCCTCCGACCTGACTAACTTTTCTGGGGGCGGGACATCTCCATGGCGACGAGCTGGAGATGTCAACGACTATGAGATTTAAATAAGTCATGTCCTAATCCAGATCTATTCTTTGATTCGACACTGCAAACCTGTGGTCTCCTGTGTCGAGCTGGTCGTCGGTTTTGTTTTGGCACCGGGAGAATCCAAAACGTTACGCGGTCTGAAGAACAGGCCGACGTCTCGCTGCCAGTCAGATAGGGCTGAACGATTTAGAGAAATAATCTAATTGCGATTTTTTTTCTTCAATATTGCGATTGCGATTTAATATGCGATTATTGTTGCAAGGTCCTCTTCTCATGTATTTTTCACCTAACACAAGCAATAAATCAGCCTGTTTCATAACAATATTTGAAGTGAAAATTGCAACAAAATTGTTGCTTGACCTATTCAAAATGTGTGTGGACTGCACTTCTTAAACTGTCTGAACTTAACAGTACAGTCTATAAATAAATGCTAAATTATATAGATATTAAAAAAAAAAAAACTCACTGATCCAGTCAGTAACATCACCCAGACTAAAGTGCAGGAAAGTAAGAACAAACGTCTGCTTTAACTAGTTGGAAAAGTTTTAGGAAATCAAACTCCCAATTAATACAAAATAAGCTATTTAATTTATTAAATAGTACTTTATTATTTCGGCCAATCAAATCCCTGTCTGAGTTGCTTCAGATGCGCGTTATTGAAGGACACGGAGAGGCCAGATGGAGCACACGCCAAATCACAGTGGAATTAAGAGCAGCATTTTGGTTTTGGGATGTAACTTTGGACAATATGAAGAAAGAAAAGAACACTGACACAAGGAGACGGGACATGAGGCGCCAGACACAGACACGTAATCTTTGACTCGCAGCCATTTAGTGACATTTCAGCTTAAACAGCACATTTCCTCAGCAAAATAAGACATGACACGGACTCCTGCCTCGGATCCTAGTTACCAACCCTTTTCATACTGCAGTTTAGTGTTTATATCTAGCGTCTGTACGACCTACGGAGCGGATATGCGGTAGACGCAAAGGTAAATAAAGGCACATCGCCTCCGCGGATACTTAATGGTCATAAAACGTCATTATGCTTTTGAGATAAGTTCTTTATCCACAACATTCCCAAACATAAGCCCCCTAAACTGAGCCACAAACGACTCTTTACTTTTTACAATCAGCACAGACTCACCTATATATGTCTGTGGAGGCAGAGGCGTAGAATCCGGAGGTGAGGGAGTTTCTGTGATCGTCAGAGCGTGTAGTAGCGGCGACGGAATGGCGTGATTAGCGCTGCGGCTAACGCAATGCTAACGGAGAAAAGCAATATTCCTTCGCGGTGGCTGCATGATAAACGCTGATATTTTCACTGTACATCCACAATCTACCGCGCACCTTAACTAGACTGAGACGTAAACAAAAGCACGCGACGGAGCGGACTTTGCTGCCATATCTCGTTGCTCCATTTACTTCCCAAATCGCGTGCCCTGCGATTACGAAATCGCGTTGTGTAATATCGCGATAAAATTGCAAATGCAATTAATCGTTCAGCCCTACAGTCAGAGGCCAGAGTCTGTTCCCGTCAGACACGGGTCAGCGCTTTGGCCACAGCCAGAGGTCGTCCCAGAACCTACACCTGGTCAGACCGGCCTGTGTTATGGAAAAGCTCGACAAAGCGGGTGAACACGCGCCCGAATGTGGAAAAACTCCCATAGGTGTCGCTGGATCAAGACCTGACCGACGACTGCAGCCCCGGACCAGAACAGCGAGTTAAATCCAGGAGGCTGTGGTTGAAACATTTATTTTCGCAGTGGCCCCTTTGTAACAACGCGCCGCAGGTGAGTCTACAGCTGCAGTGAAGTCGTTCTAATCAGAAACATCGCAACAACAAAGTGAGAAAAAAACACACTGGCCTCTTCTGTTCAACAACTACGCACATTTAACTCCTTCTGAATGCTTTTACTTTGCGAACAAAAGAACATTTGAAAGAGGATCCGTGTTACTGCACCTCTGACAAATCCAAACAGTGAAGGTGAACCTGCTACTGTAAAAAAAAAGGTGCGTCTACAGTAACTAGTGCTTGGACTTAAACGCTCTGAGGCCTCCGTGTATGAATGAACTGGGTCATTATTGCGTCCTGTAGTCAATCCTATAAAAAGGTCCTGAACTCGGCTTCCTACAACTCACTAAAGAAGATTAACTACAAGACTATTTATAGGCATTTACGTGAAGGAGGTAAATCAGTGACCGCACGTTTTAACATAGGGTTTGCAAAGAACGCGTTTTGACCTGGTTTAACAAAAACGAGAATAAACTTTATCACTTTAGTTTAAAAATAAAATTGAAAACTTACATTTGACTTTTTCCCAGCGTAGGTTTGTCAAAAATACAAGACGTACACACATTTAAAGTAGGGCTGCACAATATAATCGCTAAAAATATCGTATCGCGATATAAGTTGAGGCAATATCCGTATCGCAAGAAGCCACAATATATCGCAACATCACTGAAGTCTTCATCCGACTGAGATCCACACATTTTTTTTTGGCAAACTCGGCCAAAAACAAACGATGCATTGAACTTAAAAATGTGTGGGAGTTCAGTTTTAGTTCCTCTTAACCCCCACCTGAACCGAGCACATTTTCTCTAGTTTAGTCTTACCCATATCTAAGCTTCTTGGGAAAAAAATAATAATAATAATAAAAAAGAGGCTCGTCATCGAAAACGAGAAGAAAGCGGGCATAAAAACTCAACAAAAATCAGATGAAAAATTTATGAAAACGCCACAAAAGAGCAACAAAAAAGTGACAAATTACAAAGTGACTTCAATATCATTCAGCCCTAATTCAAAGAAATGGGCTTTGTTTGTAAAGCGCCTTTCACAACATGGTCACAAAGCGCTTCACGTGAGATAATTGTAGCTTTGGCCAAAACGCACACATAATGAATAAATCTATATCTACATTAGAGTCAGTTTTGTACAGTAGCATCAACCTGCCCAGAAACTACAGGTAGAAATGAGCATTTTTGCCTTGAAGTTAAATTGTATTAAAAAACATACTGTACCATGATTTGCCTGTTGTATCCAATTTGCTTTTGAATATCAAAATGTCCCAATTCCTCTATTTGATGGAATGTTTGTAAATATAAACCATATTAAATACGCAGATTTTTAGCGTTTGTGGCCATATCACCCTGCCCTGGTTTAAAAGTCTTCATATCAAGAAGTGGCGTGTTATCCGTCCTGGACAATAGAGGAACGACTCACTCGGCGAGTAATCCGCGTTAGTCATATCTGAAGTTGCAGCTCATTGTAACACAGAGTGAGTTAGACACGACAGAGAGAGAGAGAGAAAGGACTGATACATGAGCCGAGCTGAAGTCATTCTGAATAATTATAGTTTATGACGGAGTCGAAGGCTGAGTCGGCCAAGCCTCACACCGGGCAGAGGCCGGTTCAGAGAGGCCGAACCACCAGGAGTTCAGACCCATTTAAATCTCTATTAAATACTGACTTTTTGACACAACAAGAGTCCAGACCAAGTGGAGCTGCAGCCGAGCGTTCTGAATGACTCCCACAGGCGTGTGTTAGATTCCAATGTGGTGCTGAAAGTTGGTGTTTTCCCGCAAAGATGCACGCCCAGAGTCGCTATCTAGTTGCTAAATAAAACTCTTCTGCAGCTGATTTCACTTCCAAAGCTTCATATCGACTCAAACTGTTAAATTACATACAGAAGTAATATGCAAATTGCTGTTCAGCTTGTTTCATTGTGAAGTCATGAATCATCAAGTTCCAATCCAGGTCCCGTTTGCTGCCAGAACATGGTGGGAACTTGTCGTTTGGTTTACATCTTTCATTGATAAATGATTGTTTTCTTAACAGCACCACTGAGCTGCTGTGGCCAAGCACAACATGAGCTGAATAGTTCAGACGCTCATGTCATTTTGAGGGACATTATGTCATAACTGTAAGGCAGTGCGTCATGAATGTTAAGTAAATAAAGTTGTTCTGCGCACAAATACATGAACCTGCTAAAACATGGGCCATGTACAGGCAGAAAAACAGCTTTTACAGGCTTAAGAGCGCTGCCTTTGCACACTAGTAGCCACTTGTGTGATGCCTTGCGCAACCTTGCAGTGAAATGGGGCATTCGTGTGTGGTGTAACAAAATGCATTATCTATAATGGTCCAACAGTCATTATCTATGCAAGAAAACAGAAAGTAAAAGCGAATGAACGTTTGGAGGATCATATTGTGCAGTCTGTAATATGTAAACAAACCGCCAATACTTGAGTGTCCAGGAGGATCTCTAGTTCCCTAGCCCCTGCTATGTTTGCACTCATTAATGTTTAGGAAACTAAATGAGGCCAAATGTAGGTAATGAGTGCACGCAGCTGGCACCCAGACAGACAGATGCTGTCAACAAGCGGCGGGAGCAGGCAGCATGCTAACAGGCTAACGCTAGCAGCTGTTGGCTCCAAAAGCCGCCCCAAAAGCGAAATTAAAACATTCTCCCACACACGGAAGCAAGACAACAAAGGGGGAAGGCGTGGGGAGCGCACACAATGCGGTTAGGATGCAGAGGAATTAAAAGAATGAAGTGTTGTGCTAAGTTGCTAGCAGCTAACCCCATTCAAAACAAAGCCGATGAGGGGGGCTCGCTAAACACTTGGCATTCCGTCCAAGCAGGCATGGTTTATTTGGCAAGGAGTTCGCTATGAATACTTTGGTGAATGTTGGTGATAATATTTATGGTGGTTTTGATATTTATTGAGAGTTTAATATGTTGAACTAGTTAAAGCCAAGGATATGGTTTATTTTGATAAACAGTTTTAAATATGGTCTACTTTATGCACAATGTTCCTTTACGCTGTTCCGTTAATATTGCAATTGTATATTGTATAACACGTGCTTCCTACGTTTGCTTCCTTCCTACATGTCCTTATTCTGTCTAGTATGCACGTTAACCATTTGTTTTCATTTCTAGCTACATTTATTCTAGCAACTGCCTGCACCGTACTGTGTTTTTTAACAACTAATGTAAAATAAAAATAAAAGTCTCCAGTAACAGAGCAATACAATTATCTGGTCTTATTATCAACTTTCTACAACTTGTTAACAGTGATATTATAGGAAAGTTAGCGTCAAACTCAGTGGCCGAACGAAATGCCAAACATTTAGAGTGAGCTAACGCTAAGCTAACATCAACGGTTTGCGCCCAAAATTGTTGCCCGGGACAACGCGCCTCGACCCCGCTGCAGCCCAGCTCGCTCCCCCGCGGCGGCTTCGATCCGCACTCACCTTTACCGTAAAACTTCTTCCCGCTGGTCACGTCAAATACTTTCATGTTGACGGCCATGAGGATGCGCGGGTTCTGCAGTCCGTCGTACTCCCGCAGCTGCTCCAGACTGAAGTCCCGTCTCCTCATTTTGGGCAGCGCCGCGGCCTCGTCTCCCTGGGCCGCGCCGGAGACCAACCGCCTGCCCCAGCGTTTGTACAGCGCCACGCACACGGCGGCGATCAGCACCAAGACGGCCGCGTTTAGTAGCATCCCCGTGAGTCCTAGCCCGCCGTCCGACTCCTCCGCCGTCCCCTGCGCGCCGCTGGTGTCCACGGGTCCGCTGGAACTGTCCCCATCGTCCGCCATCGCTCTCGGATACAGCGCTGCCCGCGTTCACGCAGCGGCCACGGAACTCCACACAGCTCTGCCGCGCGGTGGGTGTGCGCGCAGTGTGTCCTGTCTGCGGTACGGGCCCGCGGACCGGAGCCGCCGCACATCTACGGCCGCACAGTACGACCCTCGCTTTTCCCAGACAGCGCCACCTGCTGTTTGGATGGTCGCGTAATAACGGAATCCAAGGGTCGATAACAGGCCATTAGGCAAAAGGTTTACCAGAGCATAATATTTAGCTAAAGAACAAAAAAAAAAAAAGCTATTTCTCTCTGGTTTGACATTTTTATGTAGTAGAGCAGCGGTTCTCAAACTGTGGCACACACACAGCTGGTGCTCATGGTCATTCATTGGTGTTTTAGTAATCGTTTTCCTGGTTCAGACACTGTTTTGTCCCAAATTTGGTCCAATTTAGACTTTAGACCCGGTTTATTGACCTGATCTGTATCTAGGCCTTTTTATGAGGTGGAACATGTTTGGAACAAAGTTTGAAAACCACTGTTGTGAGAGTAGTCGACTATACGCAACTTTCCAGAATAAGATCCAAAACAAATATAAACAGTGTGTACTCATTTGGCTTTTGTTGCCATACTGTGACATCATCCGCATTCCCTCAATTGCTCCTTAGGCGCAAGAGGAAGTGGAATGTCCCCTTAATGTAAACTTCTGTTCCCCCAACTTTACTTCATAATAAAATTGCAACTTCACAGCTGTAATACAAGATCAATACTTACCAGATGCTTTTGTCTGTTGGATATGGAGTAAAACACGTGTCACTCGTGTATATATATATTTTTTTAATGTGATATTCGAGACAAAGTCCTAGTTTGTAAACCCTGTTCTCAAACCATGGCAATAAACCTATTCTGATTCCTCATGTTTTTAGGGAAGGTCCCGTATCTGCGGTCGTGTATCCGCAGCGCGCTCCGGTCTGCACGCTCGCCCTCCTCGCGGTGGGTGTGTGTCTGTCTGGCACAAGACGAGGGTTCCCAAGCTGCGGCCCGGGGGCAAAGTGCGGGTCACAGTGCGCTTATCTGGGTCAGCGAGAAACGACGCACTATCACGTGACGTAGTTTGTCCATTGATTAAAAAAAGATGTTTAATAAAATGTGCTCTGAAAAAGAAAAAAAATATATAGTCTCATTTTTAAATATTAAGAGCATCTTGGACACAATGGAAAACTTCTGTGGGGAAAGGATTGTGTAAAATTGACCGTATGAGTTTTGAACCATATTTTTGGTATTTTCTAAACACTTTTGGTGCAAAACGTTGAGCAATTGTACCATTTCCAAAGATATTCTGATATAATCCCAGTTGGACCCTAAAATTGTAATATATTCTATATTAGGAGTTCGTTTTTACCGTTTCAAAAATGTAAGTTACACTACGTTTTTGGCAAAATACAAATAGTAATAACGCCCCCGAGCAAAAGTGCAGTCAAAGATTTCCTTTTCCTTCGCTTTCCCCATTGTCATGTTTTGTTTTGACGTTAGCTACTCACAACTGCAGATCTTAAACACCAGGGTCCAACTTGATCCAACCATTTAAATGCACTAAATGTAATTACAAATATAGTACTGCATTTTGTTTAAGTATTATGTTATATTCCTTAGTACTCATTACTTTGGCAAAACGTTACTCCCAACACGGCTTCCTAATTAAGGCACAATTCATTCAGTAACTTCATGTCACTACTTATCTGTGGGAAACATTGTAGTATTAAAAAGTGAAATTCCCCTTTATGGAGTGAAAGTAAAATAACAATCTCAAGACGTCAGAACATCTTCGTGCCTTTTCAGCCTCGGATCGACCTCCCACTCCCACTCAGCGCGCTCCCTAAACCAACACCCGCTCCTCCTGAACTTAACTTCATCGTCTCCGCGTGGCAGGAGTGAGCTTTCTGTGGCCGCCGCTCGCTCTGATGTTCACAGAGTCCAGAGAGGCTGGATTGAAGAAGGCGTCGCAGAACGCCCGGCATCCCGTCGTCGTGGAGGAGGAATTCACCTTCTCGACGTCGGGCCCCGGACGATGATGAAGTTTGTAAACGGTTAAAGAAACGCATCATCGGAGAGAACAGAGTGTACTTTAGGAAAGCTGGGTAGGAAAAAAAAAAAAAAAAGAGAAAAAGTTGAGCTCTTGGGTTTGCACATTCTCCCGGGGCCGACGTTGAAGGCGCTTTACCCGATAATCTCATCCTTCAGTAGATCGTAAACTCGTATATTGATGTTTTCTCTCCTCATTCCTATAGCAACCGTTTTAAAGTGACAGGTTTCTCTGATTAGTTTCATGTGCTAATGCTGGTAAAGTATCATCTCAGGAGGGGAGAGGATGAATTAAAATATTCCAAGGATAGAAATGGGACTTGCGATCAAGAAAAGCATCACAAAAAGTTGTAAACAGGGAAAAAAATAAGTTTTGCTATTGCTTTAACCCATGGTCTAGTAAAATAGTCGACATATTCGCTTCAAAGTAAAGAAATAAGACGTTTGGCATCCTCTCCTCCGCGCCCGGCCCTCCCCTGCAGCCGGTCCCAGGACGGGTTTGTCACAGGAAGTTGCCAAGTTCAGCGTCTGGTAAATAACGTTATAGAGTTTAGTAAAACAAAAGGAAGCCCCTGGAGAAACGTAAAAATGGGCAAAGAGAGAGAGATCGTCTCCTGTGGGATCGAAACGCGTCCCCTTTAATAAAGGATTTCTACTTTACCTTCGGAGCGCCTCGGATGTTTTTACTTTTGTTTTATTATCCACATCTTCATCCTCGAAGAGCACCCGTTGTTGCCGTTTTCTACTACGCCTCATGACCCAGCGCAGGTTTAAAACAGCTTTATCTGCAGCTGTGGGATTTTGAGGATTTTTAGGAAGTCAAACACAGTGACTTTTAAGCAAAACACTGATACATTTTACAGATTATTATTTTTAGCAAAACCCACAAACGAATGTGCTTTGAACCATATTTTTCTGTTTTTGATTAAAGTCACATTGCAGCAGAGCCGTGGGAAGACATTTTCATTAGGGGGTGCCGAGGGACAAAATGTACCCAACATTTTTTTTTTCGGTGCATATTTATTATTTATCAACATTGCCTGCAGTTCACAAACTATCCACCAGGGGGTACTGCAGCGCCCTCAGCACCCCGGGTTCCCACAGCCTTGCATTGCAGAGACTGTTGAAACCGGCAGTCTCCACAAAGTCTCCTCAAGTCCGACTGATTGCGCACCTATGGAAAGGGCCTAGATCACCGGCCTGGAGACGAGTTCGAAACTAGTCTCCGCAGGTCACAAAGATGTCTCCGAGAAACGGGTTCGATTCCAGTGGAGTCCCCACATGGTCTCCGAGAGGTCTCCGCGGTCTCAAGCAGAGACCACAGACTACCAGGAGACTCGCCTTATTTCCAGGGGACGTCTCGCAGACATCTCCGTGACCAGCGGCGAGTCTCCAACTAGTCTCCAGGCTGGTGAAATAGGCCCTTAAGTTCTGGAGTAAAAGAAAATGAAGCAACGTCACAGTTTCCAATAAGGTTTGGATTGAAGCTTTTTAGTCACATTTATTTTACTTTTTCGCTTCAGTTGCAAGTACTCTACTATTCACACCAGGTAGTTTCGGAGTTTTCCCAAAGTCGTGAGCTGGACTGGGTCGTACGAGGACGTCAGCTGATGTCTTTGGAAAACTCCCACGCCGACGGTAAACTATTTATTTGACACGTTTGAACAAAAGATCATCTGGATCCGAGCACGAACTCACGCCGAGAACAGAATGCGGTCGATCCGGTTTTGTCCTCGAGCGCGTCTTTATTTTTTCCTTTTTTTATTTCTCCCCACAGAAACAACACGAGACACTTGTTTTTTTACAATCAACTGTCATTTATATTTTTTTTACTTTTTTTTTGTACAATTATCCAACATGCGTCAATACGTCATCCGAAAAGTCACTCAAAAAAAAAAAACACCAAAAAGAAAGAAAAAAAAACAACCTACCGATAAAACCTTTGTTTTTTTTTTTCCCCGGAAAAATCAAGAATATAATCGTATATAGCAAATTATTTTTTATTTACATTTTTTTTTTTTTTACCTGTCTTTAAAAATCGCTAAAAACTCTTTAAAATTCATATTGGAGAAAGAGAAGGGAACGATTCGAGTGCCCTACGAAGCACCAAAAGAAGAAAACGAAAAAGGCTCAAACTTAAAAAGCTAAAGAGATCCAATACGCGGCTACAGCAACACACACACCCAACAGCTCATCGTCATAGCAACACAATTTAAATGATTATCTAAGACTATTGCGTCGAATCGAGTGAAATGAATGAAAAAGAACAAGGTAAAACAATAAATTAGAGTATTTTAAAATGTATGCGGGAGCGAAACGTTACGAAAAAGTGAAATTGCTGGATTATTTTATTTTTTTATGCGGTTTTATGATTTACGTTGCCCGAGCGAGAAAAAAAGTTGCCGCCCGGATGCAACGGTTCTGATCTGGGGCAGTTGGTCAGGTCGAGGTTTCAGCCCGAAGAATAAGATCCGACCCGAACATCCTGAAGGACCAGGTTATCCCCCGTCCTGTTCGGCCAGAATACAGGCTTTTCCCATTCGTCTGGGATCAGGGGGCGGATTTCTTCGAATTCCCGACGGACATGATTGACAAGCGTTTTAACCAATCAGAGAAAAGCAGGAAGTGGAGCAAACGTTAGTGGTTTTAAGACGCGTCAAACGTGAAGGAGCCCTCGCATCCCAGTCATTAGCGACCCGGTTCGGATTTTAAAGTGACAGTCCGTAAGTTTGAGACAGAAAGAATTTTCCAAAGTAAAAGATCGAGCTCCTCCCCCCTCCCTCCTGATTGGACCCGACGGGCTGGTTCACGGGAAAAGCTCGTCTCATTGCTCAACGCCGGAGGACCCTAGACTCTGATTAGTCGCCGACTAATTATTACTATTATTACTTACTTTACCCAAAGGCAAGACCGGGTGATCGTTTTTGTTGTAATACATTGAGACTTCCAGACTATCACTTTAAATGTACTAGAATTCAATTGTCAAATCGATTATAAAACCTTCCGAGATTTGATCAGCTGCGTAGCAACACTTTGTGCGAATCGCTTTTTCCAAGTCATTGTTCACGTTTTTAGAACACCCTTTACTTTGGCGATTGCTCCGTAATATCGTATTTAGATCGATATACGCGTCTTACTTTTCCCTAACAGTGGAGGAGTGTCCCCGAGAGTACTGGATAGAAAAAGGCCTCACGAGGTTGAACAAGAGCAGCAGTAGCGAGCCACGTGTAAACTGATCCGAACTCGAATCATCTGATCTTAAGGCGAGTGACTCTCCACGCGAGCTAAACCTCAGATGTATTTTTGTCCACAATACGAGCACCGACCGCAGGAATCCCTTAATTTCAGCCTTTCAGGGATTTTAATTAGAACGACCTTTGACCGTTTCTGCTCGATCGTCACGAGGACAAACCGAGCGAGACGCGTTGGGAAGAAAATGAACGGGACACCAAAAGAATAAAAAAATAAACAAAAAGAGGGATTTACTGAATATTAAGGCACGTGTTCTGAATCGTCTTGGCGTAAAATCGTTCCCGTTTGGCACCGGGGAGGGACGCGGCAAAATGCAGGGAATGCATTTAAAAAAAAAAAAAGGATGTAAACGTTGTTTTGTAAAAGATTTTAAAATGAAATACTGAAAAAGTCCGACCACCTGTTTTCATCTCGATCTTTCTTTCCATTTTGTAATACTTGATCCATGGCACAAACTTAAACTGGCTCATTTTGTGCCGTTTTTTTTTTTTTCTGTGAAAGCTTTTGCTAATCCTCCATTCATCCCCGAAGGAAATCTCAAAAACAGTGACCGCCATTTCACTTCCTTGCCGTCAGATTAAAATTTAAAGTGGCATAATCTAACATACAGCAAGCTAAAGGCATCATCATGAAGGTAGTTGGGAGAGTAAGTAAATGTTCTATTAAATTCATAATATCTGTGTACCTGTGCTTAAAGTATAAAACACATTGGTTAGTGTCGTGAATATTGTTTCTCTCCTCCGCCATTTTCTCCCTTCCATCTAAACATTTGTAGCTCTGCTCCCTGGTGGTAATATAAACTTCCCTTCCATCAATCCACCTCTTCTCTGATTTCATCCAGTTCACATAATGCGTCTACTCTCGGCTTCGGGAGCGAGATTCCCCCAAACTATTCTCCTCTTCCTCTTTAACTGGTTCAGCAATTAAAGTGTTCCCTGCGAAATCTATAGAACTTTTCTGTGGTAGATTAAAAACTCTTCGTTCCCCAAACAAACAAAAAAAATACGCCAGCGGCCATGTTATTGCAGTCTCTCTTCTCGATGTTGGTTAAAGATCCCCAAACTAAAAACTATGGTCGCCATTTTGTCTTCTATCCGTTTCTCCGTGATATTTTTAAAAAGGTAGCTACGTTCACTTCTTGCCGTCTTTCTTCTTGTCGCCGGCGGAGTTGGTTTTCTTGCCCTGAGAGGTGGCGGGTTTAGGGGCGGGTTTAGGGGCGGGGTCTTTGGCTGCGTCTTTGGCCGGAGCGGGAGCGGGGGCGGGTTTCTGGGCAGAGGGGGCAGCAGCAGCAGCGGAGGAGGAAGTGGGTTGGTTGGTGGGGGCAGGTTTCGGGGTCGGTTTGGAGCTGGTGTTGGAGTTGTGTCTCCTGCGCCTCGACTCGTCTCCGGCCGAAGACGAGGTGCGTCTCCTGCGCCCGCCCTCGTCTCCCAACGGCGGCTGGACGACGGAGAGAGAGGGAGAAAGTTAGAAACGTTCTGCCTCTGAATAGGCCTTAAAGCAGTACTACGTAACTCACGCCCCTAGAGGCCATGAGCGCCACTGCAGGCATCGTAGCATGTTGGGAATTTTTGGAGATTTATTTTTTATTTTTTTTACGCTCAAACTCGGCTGTAAAGACTGTTTAAAGTGCATACAACAGGTTTTAATGCTTTTGAAAATATTACTTATTTAGAAGGAGAACATCAGTGAAGCAGTGACTTTAACGAAGAAACGTTGGGCAGAAGTTATTTTGAAGCTGCTGACAGGAAGTGACGTCGATAAAGTTCCACAGCACTTTGACTCATTTCCCATTGACTTAACATGGTTGGCACGGCAACGGTTTAAAATGATTTCCTTTCATCTACGTCACTTCCTGTCGGCGTCCGATAAGGGAAGTGAAACTAAAAACGTCACAAAAATGGCCTGGGTAGTCTTTAGCAAAATCTTAAATATAATTGTGTTGACTATGCTTTAGCAAAAGTTGTGTTTAATGTGTCACATGCACTTTAAAGCATAAATGGACTAAATAAAATGCATAAAGTCTATAATTTCAGATCCGAAGAAGCCCAAGCAGCAGAGTCGGAAGAACCACTGGGCTAGAAGTTCTTGTTTGAAAGGAAGCCATTAAATTGGATTATTCGTAAAGACAATACCACCGTACCATGACCCTGAAGTCCTCTAGGTTCTTGAACTTGGACAGATGCTCCTGCAGTTTGGGGTCGATCGGCTGGTTCTTCATTCGGGAGTATTTCAGAAACGCCCAGAACTTCTCCAGTCCGTACAGCTGACCTGGAAAGGCAAACATCAACGGAAATCTCATTTATTTCATTGGCAGATCTTACTAACATGGTTTGAGCTTCTTTGCGTGAATTATCCACACATTTCGAAGATACTGTGATGGCACAAAGTATTCACGCTCCGTTTTAATCATGGCACCGAATCTTTTTATATCTCTTTCCGCAGCTCTGCCCAAACAGGTGCAAATACCCGCTTTAATCCGTGGTTTTGTTTTGGTGTAAAGCTCAGATTAAGACGTTCATGACCAAATGAGACGAGCCGTTTTCCATAAAAGTAAAAGGCCTCACTAGACACATTTCATTCTTGTGTCCGAAACCTTTAACAAACCGTTTCCGCTCCTCCAAGGATTCATTCATGCACTCCGAGATAAGACTGGTCGACGCTTTCAATGGCTCTGCTGTTAACTTTGCAAAATTCCTGGAATTATTATCGTGGGACATTCCCAATGGGAGTTAACAGGAATAAACAGCAAATTAACGCGACAGATATAAACTGAAGCGTACACATTTGATTTGATAGTTATACACTGACGCATCTTTCACAGCAGAGATGAAAAGTCTTTACCAGAGCATCAGGGTTTAAAGAGGCCAGTGTTCGAGGTTGTGGCCGATACAAAGAGCAGCTTTTGGAAATGGAACAGGAGTGAGCTCATGAACAACCACTAGTCTGCTTGTTCGTGATTGATAAAAATGCTTTAAACTTTAGTTACAGATCAATTTCATTCCACTGTTAGAATGATTCAGTATTAACTCTCTTTACTGAGAACGAGATAAATTGGGTCCATCTGATCGTGGATACATTTTGAACATTTTGTCACATGGTGTTCTCAGATTTACCCTTCTCGAAGTCCCTGAGCGTCTCCTCCTGGAAGTCCTTGAACAGATCGAGCCGGAATCGTCTCTCCAAACCGTAGCTGTAGTATCTGAACAGGCACTCCAGGCCGTACCTACGACACAAACACATCGATGTAACCTCTGAGCCCTCAGCCCCGTCGCACCTGGCTCCTGTTTGCTCGGAGCAGCTGCGGCTCAGGAGAGCTTTCTCGCGGTGGCTTTAGCGGGATCTGCCTAAGTCTGTTTTTTATGAACGCGTCGGAGTCATCACATTCTCACGGCGCCGAGATCCAGGTGCTCGGAGTTACTGCAGCAGCAAAAATATGAAACTGTGAGGATTATTTCTCCAGGGCCAGGCACCTCAGAAACCGCCTCTAGTCCTCCGTGAGGACTGTGAGCCGTTCCCTGTCCCTCCAGGGTGTCCAAGGTCTTCCTCAGAACCTCCTCCTGGTAGAACAAGCCCAAAACACCCCTCGAGTGACATGTCCAGGAGGCATCAGGGGCAGCTGGCGCTTCTTCACGTGAAGCAGCAGCAGTAACCCGATCTCCGTCTTTCATGTCATGTCATGTAAAAGTAAGACGGCTAATCGACCGGTAAATCCAGAGCTTCTTTCACTTCCAACAGTCTGAAACAGTATCTCCAGCTCAAATTGCACCAAACGGATGGCACTAAACAACATTTAACGCCCTGGGGAGCTAACAGACTCAGACGTGAAGTACAAGGGTGTCCAAACTAAGGCCCAACGGCAGTAATGTGCTGCTGATAGTCAGTGGTTATGGCAAAAAACAGCTCTGTCCATAGTTTGGCTGCACGATTTTGATCAAAAAAACACAACTGCGATATCAATATTTTATATACAGTATGTGTTTTATCTTTCATGCAATTGAGCATTGAGCTGCATAAAGCCTATACTTCTAAAAACAGCTGTTAAACGTCATGATACTCATTTATTACATTGGCTTCATGCAGCAACAAGGCACAAACCTGCGAGAGGCAAAGAGGCACTTTAAGGAGCGGTCACGTCAGAAAAACATCCTTTGTTTTTAATCATTCTCGCACTCGTTCTCCCTTTTCAGCTGCAAAACGCGGCTTGTTTTATGAAAATCTGCCTCATATTTACGTCCAAACCGGTTACATGCGGCTTAATACAGCACAATGATACACGTGTACAACCATGAGCGGAGGCCATCAGCTTTCTTTGACCACCTCGACCGACTCCACGATGAAATGATGATTCTGTGACCAGAGGCAGGCAAGTACTCACTCACTACTTAAGTGCATGTACTTGAGTAAATGTAACCAAGTAGTAAGTAGTCTTTGCATGCAGTGCTTAAGTAATATTAAAATGAAGCCTAGTCCCCAGCATCGGGGGTTTCAAGTTCTGACTCCAACAATTTCTCCATCCCGATCTCCACCTCTTCACCCCGAGTTTTCTCATCTGAATACATTTGTGTTGGGAGAAGAAACCCTTTTAGACGCCTCTATACTGACTCCAGGAACAAAAGGGAGTGATCAAATGTGACTTTCTCAGACGTCTGTGGCGCTCGTCCTCATGCTGTACGTCTCACGATATTGAAGTTGGATTGACAGACGGCAGCTCTAACCACTTCTCACTGAGCTTGTATCTTTGAGCGAACCATTAAGGGAGAGGCTGTCAGCGTGTGGCTGTGACGTTTAAAGAAGAACAAATTAAGTGTTGCAAATGAATAATAGACTATTGTAAACCTAATTACCATTACATGAGTCACATAAAGGTGCACCTCTCATGACGGACAGGAATGTGGATCTGGATCTGGAGGTGAAGGCATAAATAAACAGAGCAGCAACGCCCTGGCAACTCCTCAATATAAACAAACAAACTCATCGAGGGGCGGATTACCTTCACTGCTCCGACCGTGAACACGACTCTCACCTGTAGTTGTCTCTGGCGTCCTCCAGCGCAAACTGCTTGAACTCCTCGTACATTCTTCTGTTGAAATTGTCCCGGAGGAAAAAGGACCAGAACCGAAACAGCGTGTTCATCTCCTGGGACGTGCCCACGCCCAACCGTTTTCTCTCTGCACGAACGACAAGACGCAATTATGGACATGGTAATGGGACACAACACGCTGGAGGCCCATAATGAGAGGCAGCTGGATGATCGAGTCAAAAAAGAAGCAAGTTAGTCCCGAAAATGAATATGCAGCTGTTTCGTTTTATCGGACTTTGTGACTTTAATCAGGATCCCTGGTTTTGATTCAGTTTGGAATTTGGGATGATTTTAAACATCTGTGCACGGTCATGTGACTCCATCTCAGGCAAAACACAGCTTGAAAGGAGAGATTTAAAACGGGTTCACCTTAAAACGTTGCCTTGAAGACTTTGTGACACCAAGAAAATACTAACAATGTTTCCAAATCTTTTTTACTGGTTCGGGGTCAGCCATTTTGCTTTTAAAATCAAGCAGAAGTGAGGATTTTTCTTTCGGATATTTATGCAGAAACACCGGCTCCGTGCGAGTGTGTGACTGACCGTTGAGGCAGCGTCTCCTGTACTTGTGGTAGCCCTGTTGCGTGAAGCCGTTGTCCCGCAGCAGCTCGTGGGACGGGTGCCAGAACTTGGGCAGAGACTGAGGCGTGCAGCCGTAGCTCCCCGAGATCGGAGCGCCTTCGGAGGGGGAGGCGTTTGAGCTGCTGTGGTGGGAGAGGGAAAGGTAGAATTAAACGGTGTATAAAACAGAGGCTTCCATCCTGTTATTGGGACAGAAACAGATCAGTCTTCAGTCAAACGTTTGCCCAGAACCAGGAGGTCAGGGGTCTGATGATTCCGGCAGAGCATAAAACCTGGAGGACACTGTTAATGCGCCTCAGCTTTTAAAAAGGTAAAGATGAATGATACTAGTTAAACTCATTCTACTGGTCTTTTATACTGCGCCTGCTGCCAGAGATCATTAGTGTTGGTGACGAAGCTTCTTGAATGAGAAGTGAAACATCTGACACTTAAACGCAATACAGAGGATGGCTGTATGACTGAAAACTTACACAAACATCATAACTACTACTTCAGAACACAATAAAGTAGTCTAGTACCTCCACTCTCCAACTACATTAAACCTAAAGCAATGAGGGGTCTCTGCACCAGAGCCTCCTCCAGAGGAGATGTGGAGATCCCACACAGAAAAACAACAACTGGACAAAGTGTGCTGTCAGTCAAGCACTTGTGTACAAGTTGTATATGATTGTTCATTAATGTGTGTTGTCCCGATCAAATAAATAAATAAAAAGTAGTTTGTGGTAGCTGCTGCCATTGTTTAACCTGGCAAGCAAGTTACATTCTCATGGTATCTGTGAGTTTACAAACACACAAGAATCTGTCAGCTACTGCTGACTGGTTTGAATTATTGAACCGCCAGTGGTTTGGGACAAATGGGGCAATCACGTGGCAGTATTGCGGTGGGGAAGCGGGTGTAACAACGAGAAACACTGTTAGAAAACAAATAACATTTAAAAAACTAAATATTTAATGGATTTGCGGATTGTTGTTTAAAGATTGATGCTGATTTAGACCAAGCACACAAACGCAGCGCCAGCATCCTCTCCTCGAACAGTTTCAAAAGGAGCATTTCCAGATTGATATTCAGGGCAAATGTTATTGAAACAATATCATCACTCTGGCTCTTGCCTGCTGAGCCATTGTTGTAGTCGGTCACAATTCAATTCGTATCTAAAGTCTGATCATCTCGTTCTGAAGTAATTATGAGTTCGAGCTGCATTTTGAGGAAGTTCCCCAGTTGTCCAGAAAGTAGTCGCACTTTAATTTGTTGTGTGCCATAGTTTGCTAAGTGCTTTTCTGAGTGATGGCTGTACCTTATGGAGGTGGAGCGAGGCCGGTGCTCTCTGGAGTCCAGGACCCAGCCGATGTGAGCCTCCAGAGGCGGGTTCGAGCTGTGGCGAGTTTTCTTCTTACGTGGCGTCTGAGGAAACAAAAGATCCGACCGGAATGAAAGCGTGAACAGAACAAGTCAGATTCAGATTCACAACAACACGCTCACCTGTCCGTCGATGGTGCCGCTCTCTTTGATGACGGGGTAAAACCTGGGCGTCTTGCTGGGGTCGCAGCGTCCCGGGGTGCGCGGCGTTCGAGGGGTGCGGGGCGTGCGAGCGCTGGGGGAGTCGGGGACCGTTTTGGGCAAAGACCGGGACAAGTCCACCCCACTGTCCACTGGGAAAAAGGAAATAATGTCATGTTAGAATCCTAAAAAGGATCAGCTAAATGGCGACTAAATTAGGGTGAGAACAAAGACTAAACAAGGCGCAAATATGAAGTATTTCCGTTTTTCTGATAGAGTTTTAGAATCAAAAGGCAAAACCGTTGACCAACTCCTCAGTGGTGATCATAATTTGTCATCAAAGCAAACATCTACACGTTTGAGAGGGGGCAGTGTTTACCTGGCAGGGGAGGGGGCGGGACTTCCTGGTTGGGGTCGACGGGAGGCTTGGGCGCGAGCGTCTCGAACTCATCCTGACTGATCACGTTCAGCTTCTTAAAACTGTCAGATTCCTGTTGAAGAAAGAGATGAACGAGGTTAGATCAAACGAGAGAGAAACCGGTGATCCCATCTTTGAATCCCATCGCCGAGTCTGGAACGAGAACGCTTTCATCTTTTGAAACGAGGTAAACAAATATCTGACTATGCGAAGATAAGTGAAGAACATTTGCATTTCGGGCAGGACTGTATTGTGTGCATGAATATTCTTTTTTACTGAATTATTATATTACTAGAGGGGCAGGGAAATGCTTTGCCACTGTAGTAGTAGTGCCTATAAAAGAGTATATAAAAGTCCTCCATCTTTCCCACACTGAACTATTGCCCCGTGGCTCGGATCTGATAACGGTGTGACGCGGCGCAGCTGCGTTAAACTTTGCGCTCGACATCAGAGCGACCTTTAGTTTGTCCAGACGACACTTTCCCACATGACGCTCTAGAACGCGGACTTTATCCACGGCACGCTGCGCTGGACTGATCAGTACACGGGCAGCAGAGGGAGGGGTGATCGTTTTGGAGATGTTTGTTCTTCTGTTATCCGAGCTCCTGCAGTTTGTCGGGATGTGATGTGACTCAAACACATCTGGTTTACTGAAAACACCTGCACATCGACTGCACAAATGTTGGGACTTCAAGTCTAACACTAGTTCACGGTGGTAAGTGGCAGCAGCACGTCCCAATTTATGCTTTTTATTTCCATTTACCGCCTCATCAGTAAAGGAGGCTCATTTACAAGCGTTTGCTCATGTGCAAAACGAGAAGCATAGTCACTTATGCATTTATATTTACTCACGGAGCATTATCTCTTTTACATAACACATTTGGGGCCCTTAAACTGTACTACAGGCGGTTTCAAATGGTCAATTATAGTGATGGGATTTACGGTCTTTACTGGGGACCAAGTCTTTGGGATCTGTTCATTTTAAAAGAGCCGTTCAAAAGACTGGCTCTTTTTAATATAAACTTTAATGACACGACGTGATCGATAAAAAATAAAAAGTAATTTAGCCACAGTTGATTTCAGAGTGATTTGAAAGCTCGGTGGGGAGTTTTGCGGTGGCCTTGTGCCCGGCTCTGTTTGCTCTCCTAAACTGTTAAACTGATCCGCCTCCCAAAATAGCCGTCCCTCCTCCCTCTCCACAGGCCGGTACGTGTGTAGAGTCAGAGGAGCAGTGACCTGGATTTGGACTTACTCTAGTAACAGTGTGGAGACCCTTACGTAATGTTACTTTATCAAAATTACAGGTTTGTGTTGGATGCCTGTCACCGCACTACTCCATTCATATAGTGTAAGAGCACAACGCCCTGGCACATAAAAGCTTTGTTATATATATATACACACCAGAAACACTATTCTGGTCCATAATACAATAGCCAGCTGAGTAAATGGTGAAACGTGATTCTGATGAAGCACTGACGAGGCACCAAGAGCCCCCACACCTGAGGCGCCACAGGAAACAAAACAAAAAAAGGGGCAAACGAGGAGGTATTCGAGAATGCCTCGCAGCTAAGCCACACACGTCTTCTGTCCCCACTATTGTTCTGACTAATGTTCGTTCAATAGGACGGATTAGGGCTGCTCGATTATAGAAAAAAATTGAAATCACAATTATTCAAACGATTAAACAAAAACTCTGCACATTTTCTATTTTCTTTGGACAGTTATAAATGTCCACATTATATTAAATATGCTACTGTTTCTAAACAAATACTCTAATAGAAACATCTCTCAGTCACCTGCCCCCTGCTGGCCAGCCATCACACCTGCCCAAGCAAACCAAGCTGCGCGGCCTGATATCATCACACAGCGCTGTTTGTTTACGTCAGACCAAAGCATTTGGTGAAATGCAAAGGGAACATAAATAATCATCCCAGTGGCATGAAATAATGCGAGTTTGCTTTGAGCTTCGTTTGGGATATCTGCTCCTGAAGAAGAGTTTTAGACTTTTCTGCAACAACCAGTCCTGGTCAAAGAATATAGAGGTCACATTCACACCTGGGGCTCTTGTCAATCGAACCAACATTTTAAATGTAGAGCTCCTCTGCGCGCCTGAGGGGGCGCTGTAGCAAAGATTCTTCAGGAAAAACAGCGAGCAAAAAACGCGCTTCTCTGACTGGTCGATTAAACTCCACTTCCTGTTCAGTCTCTTGTTTACAAAATGGAGCGGTATCAGACTGTGGCCGTGTCTGATACTCATCATGAGCAGCAGACGAGGCAAAACCGGGACTAAACCAGGACTAAAGCAGTACTAGAGGACCCCGGAGATATTTTTTCTTCACATGAGACATCTGCGAAGGCTCCGGGCAGAGACGTGGAAAACTGCACTGTCCGAGGGAAATACTAAAAAGGATCTAATCAGGGCTTTGCTCACTGGCCGCTGCTTATATCAAAGGTTTATGTCTTGTATTTAGAGTCATGGCTTTGTTTAAATCTGTTAGCTCTAGGGTCTGCAGCGTTTTCATTTTAAATAGCCGTGTCGTGATTGTCCAGATATGACCTGCTTTCATTGGAAATTCAAGATAAACCTATATTTCACCAACAATAGGCTTCTCTTGTGTAAAGTAAATGCAAAAACATGATCAGTAATTTACTTGTGTTTTGTAAAGACATTAAAACGTCGAGCCTCAGGGAAAAGTTCATCTCAAACCCTGCTCATCACCTTGATCATCTCGACGGGCTCTTCTCCCTTCCACAGATCCGTTTCGTAGTAGTAGAGCCCGTCGTTGATGGCCTTGGCGAGGTCGGCCGTGATCTTGGCGCGGGACTCGTGGCTGCCGGTTCGGTCGCCGCTCGGGTGCTTGCGGAGGTACGGCGGCGTCTGCGTCACGATCAGCAGCTTGTCCACGTCAGTGTCGTCCAGCTCGTAGTCCGAGTCCTCGTCGGACCAGTCCGTGAAGCGGTTCTTCCTGGGCGCCAGCTGCTCCATCTCCTCGTCGAACAGGAAGTCCAGCTCCTCCTGGGTGGGCTCGGGCCGCAGAGGGGGCAGGGGGGAGGGCTGCTCGCCGCGTTCCTGCGGGACAAGACCAGAATGGAATTATGAAAATGACAAAGACATGATACTTTACCAGGTGAACGTGAAAACTTTGTGGAAAAGTGTTGACATACTTGCGTAATGGCCCCTAAATAAAGCAGTTATTAAACTACTGCAGGGTTTCAACAGGTGATGGCAAGTAGGGCTGGGTACTGGTATTTATTTTTTCCGATACCAGTACTTTCGTACTTTATTTCCAATACCTATACTAAAATATTTGTCGTCTAGAACCAGAAAACAGAATAATGTTTGGAAGATCTACACATTTACAATATCAGGTTCATCTGTAATGTCATGAAATGTGTGCAAAATTGGGAATAATTTGGGGAAAAATTAGGGAAAATTGGGAGAAATTCTGGCCAAAAAAAAGTGGGTGGAAATGGGGCAAAAATAGGGAAACATTGAGGAATAAATTGAGTAAAAAATGGGGGGAAATGGGGAAAATGAGGGGGGGAATTTCAGCTGAAACAACCAAGTGACTTTCTTTAATTCTGTCCCTGGACCAACAGCAACAAAATGTGGATCTGAAGATAAAAGTATTATTATTATTATTTTTAACACCAGTAGTACCTAAATTACCCAGCTCTAGTTCCAAGTCAAATGTAATGGCCATTTAAAGCTATTTTACTGCTTAAATGCTATTATTTTAATGCTACAATTGCAATATACCTGTACATTTTTCCAAGATTTGCAACTCATTTGGATATAAATATGTAATTGTGAAACATTCAATTGATAAAATATTGAACACTGGACACAAACTGCAGGTAAGTCCGTTTTACGCCATAAATCTTGTATTTTAATTTTTTCAATGACTTTTGAGGCTCGTTAATGCCTCAAAGAAACCCTGATTTGACTGCGCAATGTTTTTTCATTAAAAGATAAGACTGGATAAGTATTAATACAGCTGCAGATTAGACTTGTATAATTGTATTAAAGGAGAACATTATAAATATTGGAAATGAATGTTACCTATGTTATTTCAATCCAAATACGAGACGCTATTAGTGGTGGTAGATGTAATAGTAGTTGTAGTAAAAGCAAGGGGAGTGGTGGTGTTGCAGTACTCAACTGTAGACAGGACACAGTCAGGATGAAGTGAGGGAAGAGGAGAAGAGGAGACAGGGCAGACATCATCAGGCTGTGGTCGGGACGAGACGGAAGGAGGGCGGGATGGAACAAATGGGTTAATGATGGAAGAGCGTTAGGACGAAGGCTTAGGGAAAAGAAAAGTCAAATGTCTCATGCGGTTTATCAGTGAGGGACATATCAGGACATTTAATATTCAGGAGGACGTCCCGTTGTGACACAGAAGACTTTGAGGTTTTGAAACTTGCTGTATCCAATTTATCCTGTATGCAAATTCATTTTAAATATGAAGTAGAGTCGGGACAGGTCATGTGATGCGGTGGGACATGGAGGGACAGACATAAGAAATTAAAGCTCAAAGTTTCATGCATTATTATTTTGAATGCCTCAAATGGAACACATCTATGCATTTATCCTTTCTAAAATTGGAAAGCAATAGATTAAAGTGGAGTAAATTTTGGATATTCGACAAATTGAAACTGGGAAACACTGGTGGATAATTTAAGTGAATTAAACTTTCTATAAAAAGTGGGACATTGTCTAAATAAGTGGGACGGGTGGTCACTTTACCGTACGTTCCATAAGCTTCGTCTGTACCTTGTTTTTCCCAGAGCTGTTTCGGTGGCGTTTCTCGACCTGGATCCAGGCCTCGGGGTCGGGTTTAGGCACTTCCTCCGTCTTTTCCTCCTGATCCGCCCCGTCCGTCTCAGAGGAGTCCGGGTCTGGTTTTGCAGAGTCCAGGGGGGTCTCCGTCGTTGGCGATGAGGCTGGAAGGCGCACGTGACGGAAAGGCAGAGTTTAGTTCAGGCCTAGTCCCGGCGGTCCGCTCCTGGTTTTCGCCGCTCACCTGCGTTGACTGTAACGGTTTGCCTGGGCACGAACTCAGGACAGTGGATGAGTTGTGAGAAGTCCGTTCGCGGCGACCCGACGACTGTGGGCACCGCGATGGGCCAACGCTCCGGGTCCGTCTTACAGCGGATTTTGTCGTCCACCAGCTCCACCTCAGAACTCTTCTTCAGCGCCTAAAAACACACAGGACGGGGGAAGGTCAGATAAGGTATAAAAACAGGGTCCTGTACAATAGTCCTCATTGAAATGATGAAATCTCATAAACCAAATATGAGCAGGCAATGGAGTCAATTAGCAAAACAAATAAGATATTATAAAAGTGTGGATTTCTAAAAATATCTGCTTAGAAACATCATAAAAGTAACAAAAATAATGTTTTGTTTTAACCTCTTATCCCCCGCCTTAAACAAGTACATTTTCTCCAGTTCAGTTTTACCCAAATCTAAAAGCGAACACCTCATTTGAATGACCTACACAACTAAACTAAATGGATTTTTCCTTGCATTGTTGCTGTGTTGTCATCGGATTTTTGTCACTTTTCCATTTCTTTGCTTTTTTGATACATTTTTTGGGACTTTTTCATATTTTTTGATGTGTTTTTGTGGCTTTAAAAAAAATATATATATATATATTTTTGCCACTTAATAATTTTTTTTTTTTTTCTTCGCGATTTTGAGGGTTATTGCGAGAAACGTTTAGGTTTGGGTAACGCCAAATTGGAGACTATGTGTTTAGGTGGGGGTTAAGAGGTTAAGACAAGACACTGCAGGTCAACATTTATGCTGTAATAAATAAACTGATATAAATAAAAAATTATAACAATCCAAATGTCCAAAATTGCCTTCATGTTGGATCTTGTTTAGTTTTTGAATGAGCTACAAGAGGTGGAAAACAATCTGTAAAATTGTAAACTTTATTTTTAGAGGTTCAAAGCTCGATAAATGAATTGGTTACAAGCCTGGAAGATGTGGCGTCTGTAGGAGCGACTAAAGTGGATTAAGAAAGCCTCATTTGGAGAAAAGTGGTCTTGAACATTTTTAAAGTCTTTAACCACAAAGGAAATGACCATATTTGGATTATCTCGCTCGCCTTTTGTGCAACACAGACACAAACGTTTCAATATTTGTGAATGAATGTGGGAACAGACCGACGTGCTGTTGTAGTCATCTGTGCTTTTTTTTACCGACGTGCCTCACCTTAGACTTGCGCTACTACTGCTCCTAAAATGTAACCAAGTAATGAAGTGTACTCGAGTCGGGGTTCCTCAACAGTCTCCCTAATAGTTGATGGCGTTCGTACCGCGACGATGAGGTCGACGTCTGTGGTCAGGGCTTGCACTCGGTGGAAGCTGGCGATGAGAGAGATGGGCAGAAAACCCTGAGCGTCCATTTTCCTCCGGAGGAAGAAGTCCCTCTCCAGATTATGGAGGCTGAAGTAATACTCTCTGGGGACGACAAGACCAAAACACATTAGGGGGATTTAGTTTCACACAGTTTAAAAACACACTTCAAAAAGCACGATTTTATTCATTCACTTCATTGTTTTTTCCCCACAGATGTCACTTTTTGCCATGACTTTATCTCTGAACACTTCTTTTTTATCAATACAGTATAGTCGTATATGTTTTGGATAATTTAAGGAGCAAATCCAGAAATGTCATTGTTTGCCACACCAGTTCAGTCTGGATCTAATTTTTTGGATGATGGGAGTGTGTGTGGGGGGGGCTACAAGATCCTACCAGAGTCATTCATACATGGGCAGGGTGGATTAGGCGTCTTGCCCAAGGACACGGGCACAATCTGCCCCAGTCGCAGCTTTAACGACTGACGAGGTCAAATCCTGCATTTCTTTGAAGGCTGTTGTTGACTTAAGCAGTGAATAAACCTGAAAAGATTACATTTTAAAACAGACTTCTGGTTTTGCTTTTTTGTTTTCAGTAGATAAATATCAAGTAAGATGCTCTGTAGGAAAAGGTCCCGGCCCACTTGTTGAGAACCAGTGCTGGCTCCACCGTAAACAGAGTTGAGCCAATGGGAATGAGGGCAAATGTTGATATTCAAAGCCATATTGGACATAAACGGGAACGTTTTGAATAAAAGATTGTTGTAAACTTTCAGACGGAGCTTTAGCTAAATTAGTTTTAGACCAGAGTTTGTGTTTTTGATTAGTGTATGCGGTAAATATTGTTGAGCCGTGTCATCGTTGTGGGATCCGTCTCAGAGGAAACATAACATTTAAATATAAATTTAGCATAATTCATTTAATGACCGGAAACCCAGTCAAAGCCCCTCAGAGTCTCCAGGTTTGAGATCGTGAACGTCTTCCTTTTACAATACACTTAGAGTCTTTCACAGAGGGCTGCGAGAAGACAAAATCAGTTCACAACGCCGTTATATAAACCCAATGTCTTTCTAGGAGGACCGTATTAAGTTTCCCGGCCAAATCAGAAAGGACTGATCAGAAATCCTCATAAAGGAACTTGATTTTAAGAAGAAAAAAGTCTGAAAAATAAATTATGGTTAACCCAACTTCAAGTAGATGTTTCACAAAGCATGATTCATGTTCAGGAATAATGAAATTAAGTGAAATTCCGTCTCCTACTGTCAAATCTAAAACACGCAGCAGCTTCAGGGGAATACAGCACTTGACGGCTGAGCGAATCTGAACGGAGCAAAAACAATTCACTCCAGGAACTATATTTAGCGCCGAGGTAGATCCTGGAGAGGCCAAGGCGGTCCGAGAGGGAACAGCGCCCCCTGCAGGTCAAAACGGAGAGTCCAGAAGAGTTCAAACACGTGGAGTTCAGTAGGTTTATTGATTTATGTACCACTACGAGCGAAAGGGGGAAACAAATGATGAATCTTGCACCTATTTGAATGGGTTCGTCGTCGTTTAGTTAGAAATGTTTAACTTTAGAGCTGATAAAGTCCTAATTTTAGATCCTCTTCAGTTCTAAAAACGGGGATTATACAGGCTGCAGTCAAATGTAATGCTTTTTAATACCATTTCAATTCCATAAATGTAAAAAAAATGAATAAATCTATTTATAATGTGTGAAGATTGGTATCCATTTCAGTAAACACAATGAAAGCGTTTTGAACCATCTTTTTTTGTTTGTTTTTTTGATCAACTCCTGGAGTAAAAACATCCAGCAGAGGATAACTCGATTTATTGCCAATTCAATTAAATACTTTATTGCGCAAGTCTTTCAATAAACTTTGAATGCCTGCTGGAACCCTGCGAAAGCTCCGGCTAAATCTTTTGTATTTGCCCGGTTTCAGTCGTGGTTTGTGTAGTGCTTTGTTTTAGTCCTAGAGTCCTGTCATTGTGTCCTTGGGCAAAACACTTCACCCATCGCTACAATAATTACTATATTGATTTATCGTTCGGATACGATTATGCACTTTTAGAACAAACCGTCATTTTTATGCTCAAGAGTTGTCCAGCTTTTAACCCACTCACATCTGCCGTTTGATGTACTCCTTCAGCAGCTTCTCGTCGACCGTGTACATCTGCACCTTGTTTCCGTCGTCGTAGTAATAAACCATATTCGTCCCGAACTCCGAGGAGCCCTGAGCGCTCGAACCGTCCGACGAATCGTGGAAACTGGAAAAGTCGTATCGGCCTAGAGAGAGAGAGAAAAGTTTTGCTAATTAGACGAGAATCTAGATCATTATTCTGGAATGGCGGCCGTAAACCTAATGGTGCCACCTAGTGTCAAATAAACAAAACAAATGGCCAAATTTACTTTTTACTTTGGAGCCTTTATAGAAATGTACGTCTGTGACCCGACAAAGCAGTTCTATGAAATGTGAGAAGCTTTAGACCTCAGTTTAAATCCTGGTTAATATCGAAATATCTGTAATTCTTCAATAAACCACCGACACATGTGTATATATTCGTGTACCTCCTCTCCCGCGGCCCCGCCCTCTCCCTCGTCCTTTGCCCCGCCCTCTGAGTCCTCCTCGGACGCCGTTTTCACTGCGAACGCTCGACTCGTCCGCGAAGTCCCGCGGGTCTCTCCTCCAACCTGCAACACAAGACACAAAGACGACGCTTAAATCCACCTCCAAAAACAGACCACGGGAAACTGTGATGGGTCATGGTTAGGCAAAAAAGATCATAACAAAATACAACAATGGGTCCCAACTTTTTTTGTTTGTTTGTCTCACTTACCCTTAACACGTTCATATATTCTCTGAGTTACCTCTGCCTTAAGGATCCTGCTAATGTTTTTGCAAAGTGATCAACTAAACAGATTTATCTTTGGTGGTGAACATAGAAATCACAGAAATGAGAAAAGAGAAGCCAGGTGCTATATTAAAGTATGGCGAGGTACAACATGTCCATTACATTTCTAATCATATCTGTAGTTTCTCCACCATTATGTTATAAGATGATGTTTAGTGGCCACAGGATGTGAATAACACCGCACAAAAAGCTGAAACTTAACAAGTTAGCATTGAGCTCAGAGGACTCTTTTATATGTTTATTTGTATCTATAGTCAATTCTAAAAAAGGTCTGTATGAATGATTTCTAACCAGGGTTTGCCCTCACCTTTATGTGGTCGATGGGTTGAGAACAGCTGAAAACATCTGGCTCACTCATAATTTGCAATGTTTGATGGCTACATGCTAATGGCTATAGGAAAAATACAATAACTAGGCAAAACGGACTCTGAGGCTCCTGGACTAGCCTACCTGCTAACTGTTCCCACAAATTAGATTGAAAAAAAGTAGATATCTGTGCGTATTTGACCTTGCAGTGACCCAGCGCCTGTATGTGCGGTCACTATGGCGCCTTGACTTTCCATCATGGTGGTCTCAGAGACGCTCCAGGATCAATTGTTTTCACTGCAGACAGACCCTCTCACCAGAAAACACACAAAACAATTGATCCTAGAGCGTTGTAGAGACCATGATCGGAGGTCAAGGCGCCGTGCTGACCACTCATACAGCCGCATGGTCACTACAAGGTCAAATATGCACAAATGTCTACTTGTGCTTTCCCATAAAAAGTTGCATAATGCACCTTTAAGCCAGGGTTAGGTCTCCATACGTTCTGTCACTCCTTTTCCTGCTGTAAACATTTGTCGTTTATGCTGCTCATATAAACGAAATAAACTAAACTAATCCAAGGGTTACTCAAAGATGCGCGAGTGGTTCAAAGCTGCAAGTGTGTTCTTGATGAGAAGAACATTGTAACATGGTACAAAGATCTAAAAAAGTTGATTTTGCATTATACTCCTCCGTAAAGGCTCTATACCTGATTATTTTTTTTATTTTATTTTTTATAGCAAACAATGAAAGCGGAAGCCACAAAATTAAAATGTTAGTTGTGGTCCAAACTCATTCATAACTTTCCTAACATATTTGATGTATCCCAATTCTTCATGGCGACAAGTTTATGTGCACATTTCACAACTCGCAGGGGCATTTCACAAATGCTAGAAAATTAGCGTGCGCTTCCATAAAAGCTGATACAAATGCTGAACACAAACAAATGCTTTATAATTACAGGCACAGTGTTTACAACGTGCTAAAGGAGGACACCGCCATCTTTGTGCAATTGCTACAAACAAAAACAAAAAACAATCAGGTACAGTGCCTTTAATGCAATAAATCTATGGTTTACAGCTTAGTTTCTATTCAGACTTGAAATACGACCCGTGCTGAATGATTTCACACCACTGTAAATGCATCAGACACAGCCACCAAAGCATTAAAGATCACATTGCTTCAAAAGGCCGGGTTCACATGACATGTTATAATGGGCCTATAGTTTTATAACTGCAGATTTCTGGTTCTGGTTTGCGGTCGATTCATAATAATTGCTCGGCCCATCCACATGAAACAAAAACGGTCAGAGAGTTCGAGGTATTCTCTGTCAGCAAATATGAACCAAGGCGAAAACATTGTCACACGGGCGAATATGGGTTGTTCAATAACTCTACATTTTGTTTCATTATTAAAACAGAATGCAAGTCTGACGTTTCCATGCGTGTTTTTGCCCCATGTGACACTTTAACATTGAACCCGGCCTTTTGAACAGAGACGGTTAAAGCGGAGACAGACTTACTCCTGCTGCTGCTATCATGCGGCCTGTTACTACTCAGGGGCGGCGGCGACGACGTGTGATTGGACAACGCGGGGTCATGTGACTCGTCGGCTGACTTGGCGCTCTCGTCCCGGGACGCGTCCTCCAGCGGCAGAGAAACCCACTTACGCTTGTTACCTAGCGACGATTCACACACCGACAACAGCAATGAGCACAGAGCGGGAGGTTAGACAGAGGTTCTGAGCAGGAGTCGCTTCAGGACAGTCCCAGACATTCAGCATTAATATCGCGATACTTTTTGCCACGATACCAGGTTTTAATACTAGGCCTGTCTCAATAGTTACTAGGGCTGGGACGATACACGTTTGTCACGATACTCAGGGGCCGATCCGATATTGCGATACAGCAAGTAATTCTGATAAGTAATCCGTTTACCTTCAAATATGTAAAAATAAAACAGTAATGTGTCCGAAGTTTATAAACCAAATGACGTTTAACATTTAAGTGTTAAGATTGAAAAGTGCATTAACACAAATCGTAACAAAGTGCTGTGTAAATGTTACTGGAAAACAAAAGGAGTGATAAAAATGCCTCCGAAATTTGAAATTATTGTGGTACTTGATAAAGTATCAATACTTGGTATTGTAGCTAAAATCTAATAATATATCAACTTATTGTTCAAACGATCAATATCATTTTGAAATCAATATTTATCAGCACATTTATTTACATTTATTTTTTCATCCTATTTTTGCATTACTTGAACAATTTTACCGTGTGAATTGTGTTAAAGTTACGTGCCAATTGCAACTTATGTGATATTGAATACTGTATACGTTAAAATGTACTTTTAGAACAAGGTGTTTGAGATTCTGTGGTCCATAATAGTATCGTTTATCACATTATTTTCCAGCCTTAAAATATCTAACTTTAATTTTTGTTATTGTGACAGTTTATCAAAGTATCAATACTTTCAATAATCCTAATTAATGTATTAAGCTGAAATGTTCCAGTTACAATGTGCAGATGATATTTCTCAAAGTTTTGTGTCTTGGAAGGATTTTATGAAATAAGCTTTGTTTAGTTTTTGCAATAGTTCCCCGTTCGTGTTTGGAGGCATTTCTATACGGCACTCCTTTATTTGTACAGTTACAGCACTTTATTACACGTTATTGTGTTAACGCACTTTTCAATCTCAACACTTTTTAAGGTAAATACATTACCTATAATAAATACTTACTGTATCGCAATGCGTAACGGAGTATCGGCTCAAGACAAAAGTGTATCGTTCCCGCCCTATTAATAATAACTGTCAATCAATGAACTCAAGAACAGTGATCTATAGTTTGACCTCGTTATTGTGTAGAAAATTCTTTGGTAGTTCCTTAAAAGCTAAAAATAAAAACCGCTCACTGGGCTGATCCAGCGACTCCCTTCTGGGTCCCGACCCTCCAGCTGAGAACCACTGAATTAGACTAAAAGTAACAGAGTGCCCCAAGAAATGCCAGCTACAAATACAACAATTGGAAAACACATGAGCTGCTCTGTTCTGGGCTGGGTATGGTTACATTTTTCCATACAGGTAATTTAACACCTTTTTTTTATGCTTCTACTACAATATTTGTCGCCTAGAATCAGAAAATAGGATAATAATGATCATTTATTTCTATAAAAGACTATTGCTTTTACATTTGCATCATTTATTTGAGCTGACACAACCAAGTCACTTCCTTTAATGCCGTCACTGGACCAACGGTACCCAGCCCTAGACATACAACATGGAATACAATAGTAATGTAAAACATGTACTTTGTGCAAAATAAACCTTCAATATCGGAGATTTGGCAACTTCAGCATTGACTACATTTTGCACAAGAGGTTTTTTTACTTCTTCTAAGGGCTAAAAAAAAAAAAAAAGGACATTCAACATTGTGTCTCATTTCTATTCAAAACTCAGGACACTTCCATTTTAGGTTTACTTCTACTTTTTCCCCATTTCTATTCACTTAACATGCCTCATTCTCAAAAGCAGCAGCGTCATGCCTCAAGGTGACAAATCAAAGCTTTTCATGCAGCAGTGAAACAAATCTGGAGATAAATCGACTGAAACCTGTTTGATAGCGTTGGATTGAAACTTTGAAACTGAAGCGGTAAAATGTCACGCACACAAAAAAGATTTAGCCTAGACACGCTCATCTGACAGACGCATCAAATGACTTTCCAATCGCCCAAATCCCACAAACAGTTTTACATCTTCAGTGTAAATGCTTTCATGACCCGGTTCTGTCTCCGCCTCACCTCCTCCTCCTCTCTTCTTCAGCGCGTTCCCCTTCGCCTCCGCGGTGCTTTTATCGTCTGTCTCTTGGATTCCCGGCTCCAGCGGCGTCTCCTGGTTCTCTTTGCTGTCGCCGCCATCGACGCTGCTCTCGGACTTCCGGTCCGGACGCTCCCGCCGCTTCTCCCGATCGCCGCGCTCTCGGTGGGACGACTGCGGCTTCTTGATGTTACCGTTGTTGGTGACCACGTGCTGCTGAAGAGAGACATTTTTGAATCCGTCATTTGTTAATTTTGACAATATGTGTTAATTTCCTTTCAGTCTTTGACGGAAAATGCCATATTGTTTTAGTCAAGATTAAGGCAATTCTTTATAGTGGTTTTTTCCAACAATGAAGAAAGACTATAATGATATTACGTTGATGCACCTTTTTCTCTTTGAGGACTTGTGAGGAGATGTGAGAGAGAATGGCCATGATGTCACAGGGACTTTCTTTTCACAGAACAGTTTTTCCCCAGTTAAATAAAGTAGCGTATGAACTTGATGAACTAATGCACAGACGGCGCGGTGACGATCAAAGAATAAGGAAAGCAGCTGCTTTTGGGGAAAGCCATGATCACAATGACACTTCTGCCTGTTGTGGTGAACACACAATAATAAGAACTTCTACACCGATGCTTGAAATGGAGCGGGGGGAGGGAAAACTTAAAAGCAAACTGCGTAACATTTTGGACTCTGCTGTTGCCAGGACGTGCGGTGAGGTTTGTTTCTGGTGAGGCCCAAGCGATTGACTCCAATATACAGTAAAGTAAACAAAACTGCAGGAAAAAGCATTTAAACACATTTAAACATAAAATACATTCTCACGATATTGCAAATAAACATTAAAAAGACAACATAGTGAAGGTGACTGGGACTCGTACTCCGCCCGTCCCAATGACGAGTGATGACGACGTCGACATTTTCAGCATAAAGACTCGTCTACAGCATTTCATCCATAAAATGTCAGTCTAATCAGTTTTCCCTTTCACTTACTCCTTTGCGTTTAAATTGCCTCTCCTAAACCGTGCAGAATAATAAAAACAGACTGGGGGACCCGGGGTCATGTTCACGAGTGAGGGACGGATGGAGCGTGAGATCGGTAGACGGATCGGTGCGGCGTCAGCAGTGATGCGGTCGCTGTATCGGACTGTTGTGGTGAAGAGGGAGCTGAGTCAGGGGGCGAAGCTCTCGATTTACCGATCGATCTACGTTCCCACCCTCACCTATGGTCATGAGATTTGGGTAATGACCGAAAGGACAAGATCGCGAATACAAGCGGCCGAAATGAGTTTCCTCCGCAGGGTGGCTGGGCGCACCCTCCGAGATCGGGTGAGGAGCTCAGTTACCCGGGAGGAGCTCGGACTCGAGCCGCTACTCCTCCACGTCGAAAGGAGCCAGCTGAGGTGGCTAGGGCATCTGTTCCGGATGCCTCCTGGTCGCCTCCCTCGGGAGGTGTTCCAGGCATGTCCCACTGGGAAGAGGCCTCGTGGAAGGCCCAGGACACGCTGGTGGGACTATGTCTCCGAGCTGGCCTGGTGTCGTCTCGGGGTCCCCCCAGAACAGCTGGAGGAGGTGTGCGTGGATCGGGAAGTCTGGGCATCTCTGCTGAGACTGCTGCCCCCGCGACCCGGCCCCGGATAAAGCGGAAGAAAATGGATGGATGGATGGATGGTTTTCACTTGTAGTCCACATGTTTTGTAGAAATGTGTCGAGCCTCACTTCAGGCCTTTCAAAACGCGGTTTAAAGTCAAATGAACAGTTCTTATGTCTGATTCTTTATCCAGGTGATAGAAAATCAACACTCCCAACAAAAACCCATTTACAAATCTATTTTACTTTTAGGGGGCAAAAAAAAGCCTCGAATGGGACAGAGCGCCGAGTGAATGAGCCGAGCGCGTGTGCGGGACGCCGGCGGCTCGCCGCAGCTCCGCCCCCTTTACGCGATATCGACAACTGATAAAACATTTATATTGGCGAAATAAAGCATTTTCTACACAAAATGAACACTGCCTGTAACAATGTTCTAATGTTGTTCCCTGATTAATACGATACCCGGAGTTGAGTTTTGTTTAATTCATTTTGTTTATTCAGTCTAAACGCTAACCTCCTACCAAACAAACAAAATCATCTCTTCTGCACAACGTAAAGACTGATTCACACCAGCAACTCTTTTCCTGTAACACAATTGAGAAGGAAGACATTTTAATTTCCTGACGTGCAGTCACTTGAAAATGAACGGCGTTAAAATTAGTTCAGTTAATCCACACGTTCAGCCTGAGTCGCTCTGTGCTTCGGGGTTTGAGCTTTGCACAAGGATCTCGTCTGTTGTGTGCTTAGTGTCGTCTAACAGGATAGTTTAGGTCGGGTCTTTGTCTGCCTTTCCATTTTCGGCTCGTTTAAAAACTGTATTTCAGAAAACCGCACTTTTACGGTAATGGGTTATGTTCACGTGACTTTACAACATCCTAAAGAGCGTATAGTTTAGTACGGAGGGAAAATACACGCCAGAATTGGACACATGATTCATATTAGCGGCTTACCTGCTTTTCGGCTCCCCAGTTTTGATATTTAATATTAATTTATAATCTAACCTCACTTAATGACTAAAGACTGCTCTTTGAGTGTCATGGCATGTGAAGCAACCTCCCTCTCTCTTGGTACAGCTGCGTTTTGCCTTGTTCTGCGAGCTGCATGTGTGGTTTCTGTGTTCCATATCGTTCGACTGGACGCTTTCGTACGCCTTTGCCGTGTTTTCGTGGGGTTCGGTAGATTATTTTATTGCAGAGGGTCCATAATGATCCTGAAGAAAGCAGCTTTTTAAAAGTAAACAAACAGCTTATGAGACATTTGAGATCCACAAATGTCTTTTTTCTGAAATACTAAAGAGGCACCAAGAGCCCCCACAGCTGCAGCACAGTGGAGGCGCTACAGGAAACATGGAAGGGACAAAGGAGGAGGTATCCGGGCAAGACTCACAGCTAAGCCACACAGGCCTTCTATTGTTCTGGTTGACGGACATTCACTGGAGAACAAAACAGATTAAGGAAGGAGGCGGAGGAGCTGACCAGTGCAGAACACCACGCTCTGAAACAGGGACAAACCCAGGAGGTGGTGCACCATGTCAGAGGAGACTGAAGGCAGCCAGGTTTCCTCCGGGTGCTACGGTTTCCCCGACCTCCAAATGCATGCTGGTCAGGTTGACCCACAGGGGCCAGGACTAACAGCAGAAAACTATTTCATTGTACAATGACAAAGCACTTACTTACTTGTTGCTTGTAGCGACCCCCACTGGCAGCAGGAGAAATTACCCATGATAAACCCCGATAAAACACACGAAGCTCAATGGAACACAATTTACTTTGCCAAAAATAGTACGAAAAATAAGGTAAAACATTTTTGACGATACTGAATTTTGAGCCCAAAAAATGTATTGTTATTTTGTGAACAGTAAGTTCAAACAGCAATTATTGTGACAGGTGTAGCTAATGGCATGCAAACAGATCGATGGCGCTGCTAGTTGGGGATACTACTTTGAAATTGTATTTAGTTACAGAATACTGAATACTTAGTGAATACATAGTGTATTTTGTAACATATTCCGTTACTTTGTCCAATCAGAGTGCTGTATTCAGAATACTTTCATGTTGATTTGCATTATATGTTGGTTAAACTTGTTACAATTTTGATGAGAATTGGAAATTGGGATGAAGATTGACGGGCTGCAGGCTACTAACTTTTTAATAATAAACAACAACAACAATGTCTTGGCTTTATAGCTTTTGACAGACAGATTACACCACAATAGGTACTGTTAGAAGTGTCATTGAAACTGAAATTGAATGATCACCTGTACCTGAATACAGTGGAAACAATTACCTCTTTTGCGAGTTCTCCGGGCGTGGGCCAATTCGTGATGTCACTGAAGTCACTCGACTGGAAACACAAAGGGACACATCGGCGATTTAGAGAGAAAACATTTAGAATAATGATTTTAAAGTTAAGAACACAATTCAAAGTGAATGGTGGTTTTATCAGTGAAGCCAAGAATAGGTCAGTTTTCCATTTGGCAACATCAGATAAACTTGGGAAAAAGACCAAAGAGCAAATACGAGCCAAGGCCGTACAGATACTGTAGAGTACAGTGACATTTTACAGTAAAAAACAAAGTAAACTAAAAATGCTGGACAAGGAATGACTTTAATTTAATTTAAGAAATCGAAGCTAAGGATGTGCAGTACCAGAGCTTTTTCCACTTTTGATTCACTTCCAAGCGATACGACTGCTCCCTTTAGACAAAAACCTTCGCTAGGAAACAAACAAGTACCTAATTTTCACAAAAGCCGTTTAATTATTGTCTGATCACCGTTTCCGTGTAGATTTACATGGGAAAATGTACTTACAAAGCCCATTTTCTCACACTTTTGCAAAGCTTGTAGGGGCTTAAAAGTAGCACCTACAAGCACAAGTTTTCCTGTGTCTTACAGATTTTGTTTTGAGTGTTGAACCCCAAAACACAAAGCAAAAGGGCAATTCTGACAGATTTTATGGGGCAGCAAAAAGGGAAAGATTGTGAGTAGTAAAAGTTTTTAACATTACTACAAGGTATTGATTCTCAGACTCGGGTCATTGGTGATGTGATTATACTGGAGGTCGACTTATATGGGTTTTTCTAAGGCCGATATTTCCAAATGTCCTGCCTATAATCCTGTGTATGATGCTTCTAAACACGTGTCAGTGTTGAACTATGACATCAGGGGGCGCTTTATTAAGAGCATAGATATATATTTACGTTAAGTAGTTCAGAGGGAGCTCGATTTAAAGACAAAAATCCGCAGGTTCAAAAACAAAATACGGTTAGTCTCTCACTTTCGGTACCGGAGAAATCGGCCTTTTAGCGGCGTGATATCGGCCGATAACTGATAGTGTAAAATACACAAATATCGGCCGAATATATTGACTGGTCGATACAATTTATATATAGATCAGCCTCTAGATTATAACCGTCCATCCATCCATCTTCTTCCACTTGTCCGTTGCCGGGTCGTGGGGGCTGTTGGAGTTGCCCAAATCACATTGCACCAGCCCCTATGGCGCCCCCTGCAGGTGGTGGGTCCACAGAAGGACGGCCTCATGGTTCTAACCGGGCCTGTTGGTCTCTCATAAGGGGCTTCTGAACCGCTCTTTGTCTGACCCGTCACCTAGGACCTGTTTGCCATGGGAGACCCTACCAGGGGCACCAAGCCCCCGACAACTGAGCTCCAACTAGTTCGATAAGGATTGTAATTTTGACAAAATTAACATCTAAACCCCCAGTTAAACACTGGGAGGAAAAACCAGTCGCAAAGACAAACAGAGAACTCCTGAAGCGGCTCAGACCAGTGAAGGCAGGTGCCGAGTTCCCACCGGGCTGAAGTGAACAGAACATGTGACGCTGAAACACGCTGCATTCAGGGCCAGGCTTTAACTGCATGATCTGTATGTATTACAGTGGCAGAAGGAATGTAGCCGAGCTGCCTCCAGGCACGGTGGGCCTTAAATAACCCATTTAGGCCTAAAAACGCCTGGAAAATATGCCTGTAAAACCTATGGGCGATTTCAGAAAAGACCCCGAAAACCTGAAAGTCCAGAAAGTTTCCTTTTTCTGGAAATTCAGCAATTGTGTCAACGCCTACTAAATGATTGATTTCTCAGCCTCTGTAGCAGATAGGAACAAAATTCAAAAAGTATTTGAGAGCTTACACTTTCCTTAAGATTTGGATTGATACACCTTCACAAAAATAACATATGTAAAAGAAAAGTGAAATAAAGTATATAGCCCTCTTATGCTAAAATATAGGGCTATATTTTTTATGTTAAACCTTTGTAATTTGTCTTTTGAGGTCACTTCAAACTACCAACGCATTTGCCCTAAAAAGTCTAAAAATAAATAAATAAAAAGTATTGCCATCTCCTTCTCCCGGAGAAACATCAGAGAGATTTGCTTTTTACCTTGCTCGATTTTCTCGTTCGTGGCTTTGCAGCTCGCACCACCTTCAGGGCATTTTGTTGATCTGCAGAGAAAACATTAATTGTTAGTGACATAATGTTGACAATAAAATGGTCTAGGTGACTTTAGTTTACGTATATTTGAAGTATCGTGATTAGGTCATAATTGTATTGATATTGCAATTTGAAATGTTGAAATTAGCTAAAGAACCGGACAATAGACTGAAACAGTATTACAGGTCAAATAACATTAGTGTAGTAATATTGATCTGGAAAAGTGTTTGACGTCATATCGCAAACAGGGCTGGGTCCCGTTAAACAATGGCATTGAGAAAAACAAGATTAGGTACAACTGGTAACGAAGAAATAAAAGTATCAAAAGCTCCACGTCGCTCACAGGCACATTTTCATTTTTGGCCCTCGGAGACAAAAGGTTTGGGCATCCCTGCTTTAGAGACCAAGTTTTGATGCCCATTGGTCCAGGGACAGCATTAAAGGAAGCGACTTGGTTGTTTCGACGGGTTTGGTCTTGCCTCGAGTCATTCATTTATTCTTAGTTTTAGTTTAGTTTTATTTGTTTATTTGAGCAGTATACAATCTGCTCAAAAGGAGTGGGCTGAAGCAAGAAGTTTATGAGCACCCCCACCCCCAAGTGCAATAAAGAAAAAGTACATTTCACACAAAGGAACGAAACAACAAGACCTCATCCAAAGAGAATTTCAGCAGCTACATTCACACAGACCAACTTACAAACAAAAAATATTTGAACTATTTATATAATTAATTGAAACAAAGCACAACAACGATCTCGTTTCATGTACGATGTCTAGTACGAAGCAAGTAAAAAAATGTGATCCTTAATATATTTCTTTCAGATTGTTACCAGTGATAACCGAGAGTTACTTTTAGGTTATAAAAGGTACATTAATAGATATTATACTCCGAGATCTTGCTACTTCCCAGTCCCTTTTCACGAAAAACCATTAAAACCAACTTTCCTTTTAAAGTAATATTGAAATTCTACTCAGTTTCACCTTTTTCAATCTGAAATAATTGAGAGTACCCCCTGTTTAGTACTGAAGTATCTCCAGGGGTCTCCATACTTTATAATATTAAGATTATTTTGTTATATTTTCATAAATATGTAACGCTCGTGTTGCGTGGAGGGCTGTGACAGTCACTGGTCTGGTGATCTGCTCAGTGTATTCTTCGTGTAGCCGTCAGCCCACCAAAGGCCAGTAACAAATTCAAGAAAGACGTGCATTTCAAGGCACGTCCGCAGAGACCTCAACGACTGGGTGAGCAGGTTTTACACTAGACCGAGAAACCGGGAGATTTAGTAGTTTCATCGTGTGGCAGCAGCATTGGCCCCGCGCCTGGGAGGGGCCCGTCCCCTGCAGTGGATGGCAGCGATAAGGGCGTCTGAAGGGTCTGCTAGGTCTGGGGGTGAATGGGAGGGAGACGTACAGTACACGGTGTAAAACGAAACTGCTGCGGCAAAAATAGCTCCTTGACACAGTTCTCCACAAACACCACTGACCCAGGAGACGGCCATTACGGAGCTGTGGACTCTGTAGGTCAATACATTAGTAGCAATTAGGCTGAAAACGTTTAAGATTATCGGCGAGTCGCATTCAAATTCACAGGGTTTATAAACAGGTAGCAGCAAATCAAACTTTATTGTTTTAAGGCCATTTTTATGCCAAAAATACGACACTTTTAAATGCCATAAACTTAAAGATTGACACATGTTCTACTTTAAACATTTGCAAACATTCCACCAAACAGAAGGATGAGGGTAAATGTTGCATATTCAAAAAGGTAAATTGTGCTCAACAAGAAACTTGAAGGATTCTACAAAATTTACAGAAACTACCAGCAAAAACAGCAGTTGCATGTGTTTTGGTCCTTATTTCTAATACTATCAATTAAAAGGGAGTAAAAAGGGCATTATTATGAAAGAAATTGACCTTTCGCAAAACCACGCCCCAAAACGGTAATTGTCCAATCAGACATCCTAGCAACCGTTACTATGAAGCCAGGTCCGTCATGCCGCAGGCCTCCAATGCAAAACAATGGGACATACCAGTAATGAGCACTGAGCAGATGCACTTTCTTTTTTTACTGCTAACCACCGAAAATCCACCAGACAAAGAAGAAGCAAAATGGTGAAGCGATCTGCGTGTGGAGGATGTAAATCAGACACTAGGTACCACAAGAGTGTGTCGGGGAGAGTCCAGTTATTTCCCTTCCCAAAGCAAAAACACAACTTGAGCACGGCCTCCAATGGATCAAACAATGTGGACGGTCTACGCCCAGCTTAACGTCTCCAAAATAAACAAGCAAACGTCTGCTCTTAGGTAAGGCTAGGGCCTAGCCGCTAGGCTAACACCTTAGCATGCTAAGATCTAGCTACTGACAGTCACATAACGTTACACAAACTGGCACTGGAGCTGTAACTTTAAATGCGGCGGTGAACTTTTACAAGCCTACAGTCTCACGTTGCCTCCCTTTTTGATAAAAGTACTGTGTATTTTGTCACGGTCCTTATAACTGGCTGAAGCTGATTGTCATTGTGGCACCTGTAGGTTTAGCTAGCGTTAGCTAACTTTAGCGCACCGGAGAAATGTTCCTATTTTTAAAAATACTAAAAAAGTAAGAGAGTGCTTACCGGGCAGTGCAAGAGCACAACTGGTCCACAAGGCTGTGCTGTTGCATTTAAGGAAGAGATCAGAAGGTGTCTTTGAGTTGGAGACCTGTCTGTTTTCTGTAGTGTCAATAGTCCTTTATCCTTCGTTGAATAGTTCTTGAATATATCCCTCCACTGCATACTGTAACCCCTTTTGCCTCGATCTGGAGAATATCGTAGAGGTATTGCTCCAAAAAAGGTCACCGACAGGCTTGGCAATCTTTTGCGCTGTTCGTGTTTGACCATTTCTTTGTCGGGCGTAGCAACGGTAACTAAGGGGGACGGGGCTCGGCGAAAGGTCAATTGGGCTTTAATGCCTGTTTGAGTCTAATTGAAGGCTTTCCAATTACATTTGAAACTCACTAAACCGGTAGTGAGCACAACAAAGAGGTACACCCCTGAAGCTGTGGAGGAGCTGCGCTCATGTATGGAGACAACCGACTGGGAGGCATTTAGGGCTGCGTCCATCAACCTGGATGAACACACGGACATCATGACCTCATATCCAGTTCAATGAGGAGCACATAGTACCAACGCGCACCAGGGTTTGTTATGGGAATGATAAGCCCTGGTTCACACCCAAACTCCAGCAGCTGCGGAAGGAGAAAGAGGCGGCGCACAGAAATGGGGACAAGGACCGATACAGACAGGAAAAATACCACTTTAGAAGGGAAGCGGGAAATGCTAAACCTGTATATTCAGCCCGTCTCCAACAGCAATTCTCCTCAAACGACCTGGGAGCAGTGTGGAGGGGGCTTAGGGCAATCACGAATTTCAGCTCTACCTTCAACACCATCGTCCATGGACTGCTACGAGACGAGCTCTAGCAGTTCAACATGCCCGACTCCCTCTGCAGGTGGATCACGGACTTCCTGACGGACCGGAGACAGCACGTGCGGCTGGGGAAGATCGTCTCGGACACTCGGACTACAAACACTGGAACTCCTCCGGGCTGTGTACTTTCCCCCTGTCTCTTCTCCCTGTACACAAACTGCTGCACCTCCAGTCACCAGTCCGTTAAACTGATCAAGTTTGCGGACGACACCACATCTCGGACGGTGATGAGTCCGCCTACAGGAGAGAGGTGGACCGGCTGGCGTCCTGGTGCAGCCACAACAACCTGGAGCTGAACGCCCAGAAGACAGTGGAGATGGATCGTGGACTGCTTCCGTTTCCTGGGCAACACCATCACCCAGGACCTCAAATGGGAGCCAACCATCAGCTCCCTCATTAAGAAGGCCCAGCAGAGGATGTTCTTCCTGCGGCAGCTGAGGAAACTTAAGCTGCCAACCAAGATGCTGGTGCAGTTCTACACGGCCATCATCGAGTCCATCCTAACCTCCTCCATCACCGTGTGGTTCCCCGGCGCAACAGACCGGGACAAGCATCGACTGCAACTAGGGGTGTCCATGGTTAACCGATTAACCGTTAAAAATTGCTCGGTTAACTGGCGTGTATAATTTGCCGTGCCATTGAAAATATTTGTAATACATTTTTGCACCGCCAGAGCGCTCCCAAACATTTGTCCACGAGAAGCCGTCATCGCGCATGGCTAGTTTGTCTTTTCAATATGAAGCGGACCATAAACGGCACAGTGTAGGAGCGCTTTACAACCGAGAACGACGGATCAAAATGCAAGTATTGCATTGCAGTGGTTAGTGCGTACGATAATGATTAACCGAGTATTAACCACTAAGGGCCTCAGTTAACGGTTAATGAAAAACTTGGAAACGTGCAGCCCTAACTGCAACACATTGTGCTGCTGCAGAGAAGGTGATTGGCTATGAGCTCCCATCTCTCCAGGACCTGTTCACCTCCAGGACCCAGAGGCGTGTGGGTCGGATCACAGCTGACCCTTCTCACCCTGGACACGGACTATTGATCCCTCTCCCCTCAGGCAGGAGGCTACCGACTATCCAGACCCATAAATCCCGCCTCTTGAACTGTTTTTTTCCCTCCGCCGTCAGACTCATGAACAAAAAACAAGTCTCTGTAGCTTAGTCACACTGTCCACACTGGTCACTTAATCACTTTATATGTCTACACATCTGTAAATACAATCCCGCTGTTGTTCAATGTCAAATTGTTGTCTTACCATATATCACTTTTATTTGATCTTATTTAATATTTTTTATGCACGCCTCTTTAGCCTTATAGTTTTTTTTTTTATCTCAACTCTGTGTTATATGTTTTATGTCGCACGTTTGCACCGAGAATAAAACCTATTCCCATTCTGATTCAAGGCCTCAATTTTGGTAAAGCATATTCAATGACAGCCACTGATTTCTCTTAAAAAAAAATGTCCTAAATGTTTAAATCTTTTTCAAATGAGAAGTTTGTAAAGTGTCTCTTTTCATAAGCATCATCAAACACAACCTCATGCTCCAGTGACCTCCTACAAGTCAATACAATCTTTTAAATGCCGTCTCCTGCAGGTCCAGCTCCACTCCAAACTATTTCAGCTATGAGCGTTTGTCATGACTCAAATTTCTCTGTGGATTCTCCTCATTCTTAACGGCTTTACTTGGGCTTGTCCGTCATTCACACACACACACCTTAGTTTACAATTAGGGACGGCTTTAGAAGGGGACTAGAACAACAACAAAAAAAGAAATGCATCATCAAAATTACGCTGCAAAATCTGTTCCTCAGTGTGTTGGTAGTTTGAGTATTGAGAATATGAAACAGCCATGTCACGAAGGAATCCGCAGCAGCAGTGCCTTAAGCCCAAGAAAATTTAATTGAAACTTTTCAATCTAAAGTTATACCCGAGGTTTAGAGGGACGTGGCCCATTATGACTAGGAAAAAGGGGTGAAAGGGAAGCGAGTGGGTGGACGTGTGTGTTTTGGACGTAATAACTAACCATCACGAAACAAGTACACAGCCGTATAACATTGTAAAAATATCTACTTCAGGCTTTATACAGGCAGAAGCAAGTAATATTTAATGCTTTTTAATGCCCCAAATACTATAATTTAATGCCACATAGTGTATTTAAGATTTGCAAGGAAAGAGGAAAGAGAATTGGACCATACGGGCAACCATTGAGCAGAAATATGCTGTAAATGTTTTAGACCACCATTTTAGTACTTTTGATGAACTTGTACAGTAAATGTCATAATTTTCCAATTAATTTAGATGTAATGCCAGTTTGACTCTAGCTGACTCGTAACAACGCCGTCCAAGAAGTGACTTCCTGTTCCTGCACACCAAAATAAAAGCACCATCTTATTCATTAGTTCTACTTTTTTCCTGCCCAACTAGTAACGGACTAGACACTTAAAACGTGCGTATTTCATTATATTATTGTAATGTTGTAAGTACCTTCTGAACTAATCAATGAGATGCGCTGTGTGCTTTTATTTTGGTGTGCTGGATCGAAACAGGAAGTCCTCTTGGGCGGCGTTGTTATGATTTGAAGTTATGCACAGAGTCAATTTAATGCTTTTTAATGACATTTAAGACCTTTTTTTAACGCCCTGCCGAAACCCCGCATGTGCAGTTTACCTGACGGTTCACGGTACACATCCCAGAGCAGAATGCTAAACAAGCATCGCATTCATTACAGGAAATGTTTGCTGACGTATAGAGGTTATGCTGAGTCTAACTATGTAAACATAAATTAAAATAATTAAATCTAAATCAGAGCGGTTCCCAAAATGTATTCAAGTGTTTTCATCGAGGTCACCGACAATGGAGTGATTTGGTTCAGCGTTACATAAACCCAGATTTGACAGCACAAATACAGCAGAGGTGGGTAAATATTTCCTCAAGTAAAACCAACCGTACTTTGAAATAATTCTACTCAAAATACAAGTAAAACGTAGTTATGGAGACGATATTGGGTTAAAAACATTGGTCTGTGTATAACCAGATTTGTGAATAAAGACTTGTGCGGAAAACAGAGGCTCGTGTGTAAACTTGTGCGTGGGCCTTAGATCTGATTACACGCGCACACAGCCTGGGTTCCACGTACTCAATACAGTTTCTTCAAAGAGTTGAGCAGTAGAGTTCCACGCGCCTCTGCATTTTGAGTCTCACATCTGACCCAACAGTAAAAGGTGGGATGGGAACACTTTGAAAAAAAAAATACTGCTTTATGTTAAGGCTGCGCAATATATCGCAAAAAAATATTGTATCGCGATGATGCAATATCTGTATCGCAAGAAGCTACAATATATATCGCAACATCAATAAAGAAAATCAGAATGAAATCGACAAACTCGGCCCAAAAGATTTCCTCATTTAGTTCAATTCTAAAAGCTTCTCAACTGAAGCCTTCAGCCGATACACCAGTGCAACGCCTCATTTGAAAGCTAAGACCTACAAATCTCATCTGAATGTTTTTGTTGCCACATTTTTGTCTCTTTTTCGTTGCTTTTTCATCACTCCGAAGTCGTGTTTTTTGTCACTTTATTAAGTGCGTTATAATCGCTTTTCCGGCACGTTTTTGATTGTTTCGTTTTTTTTCAAGAAGCTTTTAGATTTGGGTAAAGCGAAACTGGGGGAAATGTGCTCTGTTCAGGCGGGGGTTAAGAGACTCATGTAACAGTTGTGTCAATTAGGGCCAATGCAGCAAGAAACCTGAGAGGCAGAACAATACGGAGCCCGCCAGGGGACATGAAAGGAAAAAAAAAAAGGGGAGGAGAAATTTTTTTTATATCAAAATCCCTACTTATTATCTCGGGATCCCGAGATAATTAAGTCGGGATCCCGAGATAATTATGTCGAGATCCCGAAAAAGTTTCATGGAATTCTGGTTGAAACTGTAGATGGCACGCAAACACCAGAAGTATGATACTTCGGTAAAGTTAGAAAGATATTCACAGATTCGGCTTTTCCGGATCAATAACTCATCATCGTAACATTACTTTCACAAAAACGACACTTCAGTGCGATCACGGCAAGGTGGACTACTGCCTACAATCGTATTTTCCTCAAAACAAGCCGCACTCCGTGCTGGGAGACTTGCATTGGCCTCTACGCAGAGCCTGCTGGTGCTCGAATGCGCAGGGACCACTGCGCCAATGCTCCACCCCTAGTCTGAATGTACCGCACCCTGGTCTCAATGTACCGATCGAGTGGTCTCAATGTCCCGGGCATGGACCTATTATGGTCCCGGGGCGTTGAGGCAACGGTACATTCCGACTAGCGCCCTCCATGTTGAACTGACAGACAAATGATGAACATAGGTAATTAATGCCATTAAAAAAATGTTTTATTAACTTTCACGGGATCCTGACTTAATTATCTCGGGATCCCGTCTTATTATCCCGGGATCCCGAGATAATAAGACGGGATTTTGATTTTAAAAAAATTTCTCCTCCCCTTTTTTTTTTCCTTTCATGTCCCCTGGCGGGCTCCGTAGAACAATGCTTTAAGAAGTACTTCCCCCTCAGAAATAAATAGCATTTTTAACCTCTTAACCCCCCCGCCTTAACAGAGTGCATTTTCTGCAGTTCTGCTTCACCAAATTTGAAAGCTAAGACCTACCAAACGTTGTCATCGCATATTTTTTGTTTACTTTTTTCCCCTCCTATTATTTTATTGTTCGTTTTCTGTTGCTCTTTTGTTGCATTTTCATCCACTTTTTTCCATGAAGCTTTTAGATTTGGGTAAAGCCAAACTGGAGAAAATGCGCGCTGTTCAGGTGCGAGTTAGGAGATCAAGTGGCCTGTTAAACAATGCATAAACCCATAAAAATTAGACGCAAATTATCGCTTATCTCGCGTGATTCACACATTGATAAACCCTCTCCTGTAAGTCCCACCGTGCCCCGCGTTACCACGAGCCGGGAGGAGCCTCACTGGGCTGGCCTGGCACGGTTGAACTTTTACACCTGTACCGCGCGCGCACACATTTCTCTCCCCCCCTCTATCTCTCTCCTCTGACAGCTCCGAGTGCGCGGTGGGAGGAACTGCATTCAGCCAGGCCATTGGACATGCAAAACGTGTGTCTGCACAGTGTAGCAGGAGCTAGCCTAGCCAAAGCTCCAAAAACAACAATCTCTCCCCCCATCCCACCCCACGTTTTTGGGTTCCGCTGACATCCCCCCCCTTTACGCGCCGCAGAACCTCATCCATGCCGTCTCCGGACGCACGGAGCCAAAACGCGAGCTAAGCGGCTAAGGGCTAAAGAGGAGTAGCAATTGTCAGCATTCAACACGTGGTGCGCGGAGGGGGGATGGGGGTGAAAGTGCCACCATCAACACATCTTGACATTTAAAAGTGGCCCACGGCGGTCTAAATAAGCCCCCAGATGTTTTGGCACCGTTTCCGAGCCGGTTTCGCCGCAGGATTATGCAGCCAAACGCGCTCCCCCCCCCCAAAAAAACCCCGTGCCGTGCCCACAACACATCGCACAGTCCACTCCCTGGTCAAAAGTCTCGCGTTTGAAGAAAAAGAATAAAACGCGTGTTACCTTTCTCATGGGAGGTGGAGGTGATATTATTTATAGGCACGCGTCCCGTGGTCCTCTTCGTCCAGGGGTTCACTTTAGGCGGAGGCGCTTCCACGATTTTTCGCCTCACGGTTTCGCTCGTCGCGTCAGCCCCGTTCTGCGCGTTCTCCTTGTCGTTCTCGTCGCTTTTCTTGGGCGCCTTGGCTTCGTCGCCCTGCTGCTGCTGCTGCTGCTGCTCCGTCTCGGCGGTGCCTTTCTGCGCTTGCTTGTCGTGCTCCTTGTTTTGATCGCCGTGGTCCAGCAGCTCCTTCTGGCTCAAACTGTTGGCTGTCAAACTGCCGCCGCTGCCGCTGCACTCGCCAGGGTTGCTCTCTACCTCCGCGGACATGCTGCTGCTGCTCGATATCGCTCTCTCGTCTTGTTAAATCCAGGGTGAACTGTTGGCCCCTTTGCCCGAGAGGAAAACAAAGAAAAGCTCAAGGGGCGACCACATCTACAAAAAAAAAAAAACAACAACAACTCGAAAGCAGGGGGACCTCGCTGTAGCTCGCCTAGTAGCTACAGCGGCTAACGTGAGCTAAAGCGAGCGACCATGCAGCCGTTGGCAGGCTAAAAACGGTAATCTCCGAGCTAAACAAACGTCTCACGCCGCGGGTAACACGCGTTAAAGTCCGTAAAAGTCACCATGTAAAGAGCGGCGGCACGATCGCCTCCTTTTACCGAGTTTTGGGGACTTTTAAAACTCCTACAGCGGTGTGCCAGGGTCCACGATGCTACAGCGCCGCTCCGACCTGCTGTAAACACGGAGTCCAGCCCCTAGCGGCCGCCCGGCGCAACTGCAGGTCCAGCGCCTCATGTCAAACAGAGGGAGAGAGAGAGGAGTCAAACTCAAAAGGGCATTTGCAGCAGGAGCAGGGGCCCCCGCGGCTCCAAACACTCACGTTTTTTACATTTCCCAGAACATTACCACGCGGAAACGCACCGCTGGGAATTGAATGTCATGAGGAAGCTGTTGAAAAGTTAGCGCTCACGGCCAAAGATAATTGTTTTTTTAAGTGCTTTCAGAAATGACTGTGTGTATCGAGTTACAGCTGTTTTTGCCTCTGGGCCCTTGTGAGTGGTCGTTCTTAAAACGTCTGACGAAAATGTGACAAAAGCGATGGAGAAAAAGCGATGAAAAAAAAGCAATGACAAAGCGACAAAAAAAAAACCTCTGCAAAAAGTGACAAAAGAGAGACCAAAAAAAAGTGCTGGAAAAGCAACAAAAATGTGACGAAAACATGAAAAAAGAAATGAAAAAGCCACACAAAAAACAAAAAAATTAAAATAAAAAAGCACCAAAAAAACAACTAAAAAGTGACACAAAAACGTGATTAAAACGCGACAAAAAACAATGAAAAAAAGCAACAAAAAAATGGCAAAATGGACAAAAAACGGAACAAGTGACGAAAGAGCGACAAAAAAATGCGACCAAAAACGGGCGAAAACATGACAAAAAAGCGTTTAAAAAAAAACGCGACAAAAGGCAATGGAAAAACAGCAATGACGAAGCAACAAAAAAGGGACAAAAAACGTGGTGAAAACCTAACAACAAAAACGATGAAAAAGCCAAAACAAGTGACACAAAAATGTGCTAAAAAGGGTTAAAAAATGTGACAAAGACACTGCGACAACGTGACAAAAAAGCTACGATCAGTTTTGTCAGTATTAGCTTTCAAATTAGGCATTAGTCAAGACAAACTGGAGAAAATGCGCTCGGTCCAGGCGGGGGGTAAGAGGTTAAAGGGTCCCATTTAAAAAGACAAAATGCAATAAATACATTACAATTCAATTAACCAGAGACAGGCAGTACTTGAGTAACATTTCGGGAAAAAATGTACTTATTGGAGTAGATATATGATTCAGTACTTTTGCTTCTACTTGAGTAATATTGTAATGAAGTATGAAGAAAAAAAAATCATTACTTGTGCCACTGTGAGTACATTTTAAAGCTTGATGTCAACCTAAAATACATGTAGTTGGTGTTTTCTTCAGAAATATATACATTTAATACATTTTTATGGTGTTTTCTTTGGAAATATTAGGATTTTCACATCATTACATGTTTTGTTTCTCGTAATTTATGCCACAACTGAAACATAAATCAGACTTTTATGCTCAAACAGTTACTCAGAGTACTCAAGTAACATTTTCTACTAGAACTTTTTAACTTTTACTTGAGTATCTATTTGCGCCACTACTTTTACTTCTACTTGAGGAAAGTTATTTCAAAGAACTAAATATTTTGGCTACTCTACCCACCTCTGCAATCATCATATCAATTAGTTCTCATTTTATACAGTGCACCACAGATTTTAGATTAGTTTTTTTTATACATACACAAGTACATTGGGTAAATCCATCAGTTTTAATAGCCACAAAGTAATATAACTTTATACTTTTTGTGTTTTTCCTCGTTTTTCTAATGGCGTTATTGTTTCCTTTTTGTCACCATGTCGCTTTTTATCAAGAAGCTTTTAGATTTGGGTAATGCCAAACTGGAAAAGGTGGGGGTTAAGAGATGAAGAGAATTCCCTGGAGTTCGATTTTGCCACTTACATATATTTACTTGGAACGGGTTACTTCAAAAATATGTCCCTCTAGTAGAAGTAAAAAGTACTGTGTGATAAAACTACAGTACAGTTAGTGACTGGAGTAGTGGCCTGTCCTGCTTGCCCTCATGGTAATTTTGGAGATTGTGGCCGGGAAAGTTTGGGAAATCCTGTTTTAGCTCTATGGTGCACAACAATGTGGAAAAGTCATGTTTAACCTCTTAACCCCCGCCTGAACCAAGCACATTTTCTCCAGTTCGGCTTTACCCAAATCCGAAAGCTTCTCGACTGGAGAGCTACAGTGTAACGCCTCATTTGAAAGCCAAGACCTACAAAACTGTTTTTTCCTCGTTTTTTGTTGCTTTTTAAATGCTTTATTGTCATGTTTCTGTCACATTTTTTAAACTTTTTTTGTCACTTTAATGTTGCTTTTCATGCTCGTTTTCAACTCTATTTTGACGCATTTTCCCCAAGAAGCTTTTAGATTTGTGTTAAGCCCAACTGGAGAAAATGCACTTGGTTCAGGTGGGGGTTCATTAAGAAGTGAACTCTTTTAAAGGTGCATTGTGCAACTTTTTATGTGGGGAAAAAAAGTTGAGATTCGTGCGTATTTGACCTTGTAGTGACACATGTACGAGGGGTCAGCATTGCGCCTTTACTTTCCATCACGGTGGTCTCTACAATGCTCCAGGATCAATTGTTTTCACTGCTGGCGGACCTCCTGGAGCATTGTAGAGACCGCCGTGATGCTAATGCTAACCGGTCATACAGCCGCTGGGTCACTACGAGGTCAAATACGCACGGCACGGTAGCACAGCGGTTAGCGCTCGTGCTTCACAGCTAGAAGGTCCGGGGTCTGATTCCCACCTGGACGGGGCCTTTCTGTGTGGAGTTTGCATGTTCTCCCCGTGTCTGCGTAGGTTTCCTCCGGGTACTCCGGTTTCCCCTACCACTAAAAACATGTACAATAGGCCCAGGGACTGCAGGTGGAAATTAGCACGAGTGCTATAAGCTGGTACAATGCATCTCTCCTTTCTGAGGCTAATGTAGATTGTACACTGTCCCTGTTCAAATAAATAAAAAATACATAAATACAAATATCAACTTTTTTTTCAGTGTAAAAAGTTGCATAATGCACCTTTAATAATAATACAAATAATGCCTTACACTTGTATTGCGCTTTACAAGCCTGTTTCTCAAAGCTCAAAGCACTATACTGTCGTCATCATTCTTTCACTCGGTGGTGGTAAGCTACTGTTGTAGCCACAGCTGCCCTGGGGTCGGCTGACCTAAGCGAGGCAACCAGTCTGTGTCACAAACACTCACTCCCTCACCCACTACATTCACCCCAGGCTTCCTGGTCTTTCCAAACGGTCTCCCATCCAAGCACCGACCAGGCCCTGCTTAGCTTCCGAGATCTGACGGGATCGGGCAGAGCAAACGTGGTGTGTTTTTGATTCTTCAACTTCATTATTTATTTATGTATTTATTTTTTGTAAGGGACAAACAAGTCCTGCAGATTTCTTTAATAGACTATTTGTATTCCCTCCAAACGCAGCTTCGTGCAAGTGGGCAAAGAATAAACGTATGCGCATTAATAATTAATCACGCTGACGTCATCGCGGGGGTCAAAGGTGTGCGGAAGTGCCGCTGTTTCTTCAGTTTTTTTTTCGTGTTTTGGTTTTCAGCTGAAGTTGGAGGCCGAACAAATGGACGCGTCGAAAAACATGAGCGATTTGCGCGAGCGGGGCCGAATAAAAGACGCGACATGCCCGGACACAAGCGGAGATACAGCGTGCGCTTCCAGCCGGTGAGTGCAGACGCACGCGGGGAGTTTGTGTGTCGCAAATGAGACGTGACTGACTGACAGCTCGGGTTTGTTTGTTTTGTTTTTTTTGCCAGGGGCGCGTCAAGAAGATCATGCAGAAGGACGCGGAGGTGGGGAGGATCGCGATGGCTGTGCCCGTCCTCATCTGTATCCTTTAAATACAGCTCAAATACAGGCAGCAGGTTTAGTTCCAATGTAACCTCTTAACCCCCACCTGAACTGAGCACATTTTTTTTTTCCAGTTTGGCTTCACCCAAATCTGGAAAAAAAGTGTCAAAATACTGAGAGAGCAAAATAAACGAGGATGAAAAAGAAACAAAAGAGCAACAAAATGTGAAAAAAAAAGAGATGAAAAATGCTTCCAAGATGGCGCCAACAACGCAACAAAAAAAGTTACAATCCGTTTTCTTTCAAATGAGGCATTCCACTATTGCTCTCCGGTCAAGGAGCTTTTAGATTTGGGTAAAGCCGAACTCGAGAAACCACGCTCAAGTCAAAGGGGGGGTTAAGAGGTGTGTTTGGAGGCGGTTTTATCACACACGCTTTGTTAAATGTTGTGTTAATGCACTTTTCAATCTGTTTTTTTTGTGTGTGCACATTTTAAGGTAAACATATCACTTATAATAACTTTCTGTATCACGATACGTATCGGATCGGCCCTCGAGTATCACGATACGTATCGAATCGTGACAAAAGTGGATCGGCCCAGCCTTAATAATTAAATATATACGCCTTCTTTCACAATTCACTTAAGGACGGAAAAAACTATTGACCTGTAAAAATATCCGCGGCCTTTAATGCTATAAACACAGGAGTCCATTTCAGTGCAGGAGACTTTTGAAAACATGTAGATATTTAAAAGAAAACCGGTCACAACAGGAAACTATTGAGGAGAAATAAACAAAAAATCTGCAGCCGATTGTGTTTTGTATATTTTTTCCTTCATTTCATCACGAATCGTTCAATCCTGTGTCTGCCCGACTGTGTTTTCCTGAACTACAGCCTTTCAGCTCGAGCCCTGGAGCTGTTCCTAAAGTCTCTTCTGACCAAAGCCTTTTTAATCACACAGTCCAAGCTGAGCGCCGTCCTGTCGCTCGCTCACATGTGAGTTTAGAGTTCGTTCTTCAAAAGCAAATGCTGTAGTCGATATATGTTTGTTTTTTTTGTTTTTTTTTTACGGGAAAAGTGGTAGTCTAAATGTAATCCTTTTTTCTGCAGGAGGCAGTGCATAGAGTCGGAGAGGCTTTTCAATTTTCTAAAGGATGCGTTGGAGGAATCGGCAACAAAACAACAAAAAGACCCTAAAAACATGAGCATATGGCCCATGTACAGGTATGGATTCCAGCCAATATTTTACTCCAGAGACTTATTTTCACTCGACAGACACTATGGGGACCAGGAGCTTCACCAGAAGAAAGATGGCTACCTGGATTTAACTAACTGTTCTGATCTGTAGTTGGTCCAGTGTAGGTTCAGAAACCCCATGTGCCCAAAGAATGAGATCAGCCGAATGACCAGGTTATGCCATCAGGGGAGTTCTTCCTCCCTGATGGCACGGGCGTATTCCAAGATGACAATGCCGGGATCCACTGGGCTCGCGTTGTGAAAGCGTGGTTCAGGGAGCGCGAGACAAAGACGCATGAATTGGTCATAAGTTTTAACCCCATTGAGAATCTCTGGGGATGTGCTGGAGAAGGTGGTCACACTCTCCCATCACCAGTACGAGAGCTCGGTGAATGATGAATGCGACACTGGATCTTTTGACGCTGCAGAAGCCACAGCGAGTGTGGCTGTGATCAAAGCTGAAGCCATATTTTATGAGAATAAGGCAGAAAACAAATAACGTGAAGATGGAACTAGAGGTTGGGAATGTCTATGGGCCAGATTGATCACTGGTGTAAACTGGACCACACGGCTTCAGAAACTATAAGGCAAGTTTATTTGTAGAGCACAATTCATACACAAGGCAATTCAAAGTGCTTCACAGTTGCATAAAGTTACAAGAAAACAGATCAAATCAATCATTAAAACATCAACATAAGAATTAATAAATTACAGTAAAAGGCGAGAGTGCAGATAAAATACTTTCAGTTTTCATCTGCTCGGGTAAAAAGAGCCGTTTTCAGTCTGGATTTGAACATTGTCAGAGTTGAGGCCTGTCTCACATCCTCATGAAGACTGTTACAGATTTTAGCTTTAGCCTCAGCGTGTTTAGTCCTGACTCTGGGAACCACCAGGAGACCCCTCCCTGAAGTTCTCAGGGCCCGAGATGGTTCATACGGCTCTAACATGTCAGAGATGGACTTTGGTGCTAAACCATGAAAAGACTTGTACACAAGCAGAGCTGTTTTAAATTCTATTCTCTGAGTGACAGGAAGCCAGTGCAGGGACCGGAGCACTGGACTAATGTGGTGGTATTTCCTGGTTCTTGTCAGGACTCGAGCAGCAGCGTTCTGGATGTTCTGCAGCTCTAACAGCTCGTTTAGAAAGGCCAGTGAGCAGCCGTTACAGTCGTCTAACCAGCTGGAGACAAACGCATGGATGAGCGTCTCCAAGTCTGGTTTTGACACTATTCCTCTGATCTATTAAATGCATTCAAGTAATTTATGCAATTATTTCAGAAGTGCAATGTCCGTGAAACTTAATCTTTATTCAGAAACGGCTCATTTTGGGTCAGTTCGTGCTCAACATGTTGTAATGCAATTTTTGTTTTAGGTCACATCATGAGAATGCTGTGAAGAAATCAGCAGAACCACGGCACAGGTGATGCTTTACAAGAGAGAATATAACAAATGCCCAGTGTTTGAGTTGTTAAATTGTTAAATTCCACTTCCCTTGTGTTCGTCCCAGACCGTCGCACATCGAGATTCCTGTGAAGAAGAAATCCGAGGTGAAGGAAAAGACCCCACGGCAGAGTTTAGACTCGTTCCACGACGACTACGACTCCAGCGTAAGTTGAGCTCCCTCTGAAAAGCAAAGTCGAAGTTAAAAGTTTCACCAAAACTACTAAACTTGTCTCTTGAATGTTGCGTCTAATTTAATTCCTCTTTTTTCCCCCCCAGGAGTCCGAACTCTACATTTGTATTTAAGCCTGGTCCTAAATGAACTCATTAGGCCCATGTGTATTTTCCGTGGGAGAAAAAAGAAAATGTTAATATTTAAGTTATTATTACTATCGCAGGGAGCTGGAAATGGCTTAGAATTTATGTTTTAAGTTTAGTTTTTGTTCTAAATGTTGTCAATCCCAAAGTCAGTGACGCTGTAACAGTAACGAACAGCTACTGTTACAACGCCATCATGGAAGGAGATCCGAGTTAAAGGGACACATCTGCATTTCATAGTGCACGCGACCTTTCTGTCCACCAGGGGGCAGTAGCTCAGCGTTTGGAAATACTTCTCTGTAAGTCTTTTGTTGGATTGTAGTTTTATAATGTCACGTGGATGAACTTTTGGCCTGAATTTATGCTTTGAATATTTTTGTTAAACTGATGCGTAATTCTAAACGATTCTAAAAAAAAAAGTGTATTTCAGTCCCCTTTAAAACCAAAGTGAGTGCTTGTTTTGCGTTTAGCTTTTAGAGCACTTGTAAATATGGGTTTTAGAGAAAGGAAACATTTGCTAATAAAATGTAAATAAAATAAGCACACAAAAATGCAGAGTTTTTTTTTGTGTGATTTGAAAAAAGAATTTAATGTTATACATTTGTCGCGCTCACATGAATAATCAACAGAAGCAGAAGAGGTCGGATGTGCGTTCGTGAAGTGAATAAATAACTCTTTATAAAGTCCAGTCCGATGCTACACTAGCTCGCCTCTATTTTACACAAAGATGAATCAAAGGCTAAGTATAAGAGTGAGTAACTGGAATATTAGTTGGGTTGTATGAAAAAATAAGAACCTTTTTTTTTTTTTTTGTCGATATATGCAGAAGGAAAATAGGCCACAATATCAAACATTTACATTGTTATTGCTATGGTTTCGTCTAATCAATATTGAGAGCTGCTTTCACTAACCTAGCAGAGCAAACACTATATTATAACACTTACATTATGTCAATTTTATAATGTAGCACTCTTGAATTTTTCTACACGGATTACCCAACAATGACATTAAATATAGAAATTACAGTTCTGTACATTCAGGAGTTTAAGTCTGGTGAATACCTTTCCTGTTATTACGGTCAACAATGGACAGCCTCTGAACTGGCCTGAGAGGGTTTCAATGGAGTGGTTTGACGACTAGGGCTGGGACGATACATATTGGATCACGATACTGAGGGCCTGATGCGATACGTATTGCGATACATGATTTTTCATCATGACAAACGATATTTTACCCTGAATGAGTTCAATAAGAAAGCACGAGCGGCTTTTCCAAAACTTAATAAATTGAATACAAATCCGTCTGAAGCACAAATGGCAGAAGCATTTTAAAAGCCTAGCATCTGGAAAATAAACTCTTTGTAGTATTGCGATACATAGTTCCCGATATGATACATTTATCACAGCAAAGAAGCATTGCGATATTTTGTCCCAGCCCCAATGACAACCACCGTAATGACATCTGGCAACTTCCTAAAATGATTTTGTAACCTTAAGGTTGACAACGTTTCAAAACTTTAATACAAATTGTATGAGTAGACTTCCGACACAATGCAGGAATAGATTAGAGGTTATACGTCCTGAACCACAGGGCTTTTGAGTGACCCGTGACCCACCGTGTCTCAAGTGAGGACACTTAACCCACAGTCATATGGTCCAACATTTAAGGAGCGATACATTTAGGGAATAGGCCCGTCTCGTTTTTCCATACAACCCCATTTTTAAAAACACAAAAGGTCTTTCCTTTCTCCCCGTGGCCGACCCAAAACATGCAAAACTACAGTAGTACACAAAATAAACATTAGTTTTCAAAAGCAACATGTTTTCAAATAAAACAAATATCATTTATTTTATTTACTTTCATTACAAATATTCTGAAGCCAATTGGTTTAAAGTAGTTCAATAATGTTTTGCTTACATTTCACTCGTTTCCTCGTCCTGAAGCCTCAAAAAGGCCCAGGTCGTTCTCAAAAGGCCCAGGTCATTCTCAAACACTGATTTAAATACAAATTAAAACATTTACACATACACAGAATCGGCCCTCACCCCCTTTTTCAGTCTCTTATTCAAGTTTTCCTGCGCCGGGCCGAGGACAATAACCGGGTTAGTTTTTCCAAATACAAATAAACGAGGGACGAGCGAGAGAGAGATCAGTAAAGTCGCGCTCCGTATCCAAAAGTCATTTTTATGGCCTCGAAGTAATAACGCTGCCAGCCGTCTTTCGTGCGCTCCTCCTCGCTCTCCGGGACGCCCCTGAAGTCCGCCTTCAGCGCCGTCTCGCTGCTGCAGTCCGCGAGAGTCAGCGAGATGGTGGCGTAATGTTCTGCGGGAAAAATACACAACGGGTAAACGACAAATTAAGATGATGTAACAAACAACCTGTAATTTGATAATCTACAGCGCTGTGCCACAGGATAACCACAAGGGGGAGCAGTTATACTAAATGGCTGCTTCACCACGTGTTATGCAGGTCATGTTGCAACACCTTCATTTCTCTCGACAGACGAGCAGGAAATGTCCAAAACTACGATTCTGACTTTTAAACTCGCACAAGAACTGAAAACTAGAGAAATACCTTCGAAATGGTGTTAAATTGTTTTGATTTAGTTCTTACCACAGGGCCAGTTGCTAAACCTCCACCTCATGACGATTTTCTCATCAGGAATCTGTGAGGATAGTAACAGATAGTCAGTGCATTTAAAAGGCAGAGATTGTATGTGTATTATGGAGGTTAAAAAGCTCACCAGTTCTGTAAATTCACCGTATACATTTCCATCTAGCAGCCGAAACCTGCCGCCTTTATCTGCGTCCACCGAGGCTCCGCATCGAGTGAAAGCCTGGATCATCTGAAAATGTAAGACACGGGTATAGGTTTGAGAGAAAGATCAAGAGATGCATTTCCGAAACACGTCACTGAAAAGCAGAACCGTGTATGACTGACCTGCTGGTTTGTGAAGACCCTGTAAAGCTCTGAGGGGGAAGTGAGGAACTTCTCCTTCATGTTGAATTTACACGTCGGGATCTTGACTCCGGTGCTGGCTGGAGCCGTCGTGTTACAGGGACCTGAAATCTGCACAGGGCAGGAAGTAAGTGAGAACAGGGCTGGAGATCCGATTCAGCTTTAAAATCGGACTTGATTACAATTCAGTAATGTAAGACGTGGGCTACTTTTCCTGGTGTACTGAAAAATTCTGTCGCCGCCATTTTTAATATTGCACATTTTAAAAACGCGGAAGAGATACAGGTTCGTCAAATGTAAAAAGTAATCAAAAATACTGATTACTCCTTAAAAATCTAGTTCTTTGCTTTATTACCAGTTTAGGCCTGCCGCACTTAGGTTTTAATAAGTCTGACGATGAGTTTATGTCGTTTAAAATGATAATAATTCTGGCATTTCATGAATAATACGCGAAGATGTGACCAGAAGTGTCATTTAATGCATTTGCTCACTGAAAAAGCAATTGTGGTTTAAGGACAGGTTTTGCATCTGTAATCCGTTACTGCATTACATAAAATCTAATTACGGTAGTGGATTATGAAGTAATCCGATACTGCTCAACATCGTTTATTTCTATAACCAGCTATAGTCAACTGCTTCACTTCCATCCAACACAAATCTGTACTTGCTGACAATTAATTCATCTGAACCTTCGGGATGTTCTGGAAGTATTGCGAGAGGTAGAAACAAGTCAGAGCGAACGGTTTACACTCAACTACATCTTTGGTTCACAGTTTGTACACCATTTTCTACATTTTTGGCTTTACCCAAATCTAAAAGGTTCTTGAAAAATTGTCAAAATAGCAACAAAAAAAGAGGTGACAAAAGCGAGGATGAAAATGCAACAAAAACATAAAAAAGCTATGAAAAAGTGTCAGAAAAAGTGACGAAAGTGCGATGAAAGCACACTTAAAAAGCAATGCGGGGAAAAAAAGTTACAAAGTTACTTTAACGTGAGGAAAAGGATTAATTTGGAAGAGTTTTGTAGGTCTTGGCTTTCAAATGAGGGAGGTGTTACACTGGCCTATGGGCTGTAACCATTTAGATTTGGGTAAAGCTGAACCGGAGAGTCTCGTTTATGTCGTAGAGAAGCTAAATCATCGACTGGACTGGATTTAGATCCAGTTGAGGAAATTTCACTTCTTCTTTCGCTCCTTTGGTCAGAAAAAGACACTTTTACCCAAACATGTCTATACAGGACAAGACTCAGGCTCACCAAACCCTTTTTTTCGGTTCCCTCTGAGTCTTATATAGACCAGTTTGGGTAAAAGTGTATTTTTCTGACCAAAGGAGCTAAGAAGAAGTGACATTTCCTCAACTTGATCTAAACCCAGTCCAGTCGATGATTTAGCTTCTCTACGATGGACACTCCCTGGACGAATTACAGCTTTCACAAACAGTAGTTTATGTCCCGTTTGGGAACAGGGACAGGTCTGGTCTAGAGGAATTTCCCTTGTTTTGTTTATTAAAAGATTTTTGAATTTTAAAGTAAAACTCGCACAGATCTAAACCCACCTGAGTTTTATCCGTCTTTGCTTTAGATTGTGAGGAGTTCTGAGGTTTGGTCACGCCGTTCGCTGTGGGCAGGATCATTCCCTGTGTGAATTCTGGAAACAACAACGGTAAAATTAATGCATGATAATAAATAAAGATTATTATATGGCATTGCGATATTGTAAAATTTGAAGTGGCACAAACCTGATTTTAAATACTCCACGTAGCTGCCCAGCGCCTCTCGCACTTTCTCCGCTCCTACAGTTTTCATCAGCTTCAGCAGCGGCGTGTCGGGCTCGTCTTTATTCAACGAGACAGAAATCTGGACACGAAGAAGAAGTATTTTAGACAAACTTTACTGTAAAAACGATTGTTTTTCAAACGTCAGACTCACATCGAGGTCCTCCATGTCGTTCTCGTCTGACAGATTTGGGACGTCAATAGAGCCTTTAAAATTGATTCCCGTTTTCGATTTACCTAAGAAAAACAAAACAAAACATACTAATGATTAGTTCTGCCATTCTTTTGAATTGAAATGCGTTCAATACAGTTTGCTGAACCACTTATGAAAGATATTGATGCAATTACATGAACGATTTGGATAACATTCAGACACAGATCATGGTGAACTGCTAAACTAAAACAAGAATTACATACATCATTGGCATCAGGGATCTTATTGATAGCGTCAAAAGCTTCTATACATAAAGAGCGACCAGATCAAAACAAGATGTTCCCCAAGTAATTGCAGTCATTCCCCTTTTTCTTATTCAAATTGTAGTAGTAGTAGTTTTATTCGGTCATTTTCATTTTCATTCTTTTAAACATAAAACAAGCATCTCCGTATTTCGTGCTCAACACGACCGAAAGGGTTTAGGCTGAAGTAAAAACTTATTGTGCCTAAACCCAATTTACAGACTTCCACGAGAAAACAAACACAAACATTAATAGTAAACAATATCCAGTGTCAAACAGAAGAGAAATAAGCATGTATTTAGAATTGATTTTAACATAAATTTCAACACTCCAATATATATGTAAATATACATTTTGTTTTACATTAATTTATTTTAACTAAATCATGTCATCATTTAAATTCATTCATTGTGGATCTATTAAAGTCTTTTCACTAGTTTCTTACTTTGTTCATCCTTAACTTATATATTTTTGAATGATAGTAGATTTATACAACTTTTTGAAAGCTTTGACTGTTTTAGACTGTTTTGCCATAATGATTTAGTTTCAATTCATCTTTCCCCAGCTAAACCCAACAATAGAGAGAGATTCTGTTCAAAGCTATAATTACTACTACTGTACACCATAAGGCAAACTCGATCCTATTCATCTAAAACGTCTTTGGTCCAGCTGCCGACTCCAGCAGTTGAAACAGCTGCGTCTCGCCTTTTATTCAGGTTGGTAAAAAAACAATGTGTCTATTTGTATGAATTCACTGAAATCTCAGCCCATCCAAGCTCCACAGAACTGCAGCAGAGCCACTCACCGGTCCACGTTGCCGTCAGGTTCCACTCGTAGAAAAAGATGAGCTTGCCTTTGCGGTTGTTGATCGACGCCTCTCCGTCACATTTACCGATTTCCGTGATCTCACACTCTCCCTCGTCGCTCTCCACGCTCAGACCCACGAGCAGCGATTTCAACTTCTCCGACGACCAGTTTGTGACGTCTCTTTCGGTCCTGGAGGCAAAACGCAAACATCAGCAATTTTATCTTGTGTTGTTGCAATTCACTTACTCCTTTAGAGGGCTACGTAAACAAGTGGATTTCTGCATTGGGATGAATCTCAAGATAATGTGAGCCTTTCTTCTTACTGGCTAAATTTACCAGTAAAAACTGTAACCGTTTGTCCAAATAAAACCACATTTATTGTTATTCTGTAACGGACATTTGCGGAATGCGGATCATGCAACAGCCCAGTAGCCTCAAAGCAAATTAACGTCACAAAAGCTTCTACTGTTGAGAGCAAAGCATTTCTTTGTGTCATCTAAGCAGCCTGAAGATAGTACTTTTGTGCCGACATAATGATAGACGGACATCGCAGAAGGATAATAAAAGGTTGTTGAAGGAGATTTACATTTTACAACACTTTGAAAGGCAACTCCAAAACAACACTCTAATTAAACAAGTTATGGATATCATCATGTTATTATAGGCAGCTGGCTTTTAAAATGAAGTTATTCTCAATAGTGGCAAAACACGATCAAATCAGCAAATATTTACCTGATATTGTCTCACAGATACAGTAGTAACAACTCAATAATCACACAACAAAGCACAATTCTAATAAGAAATTTGAATGTTCCAAATGCTTTGCTATTCCAAAAAGACAGAATATATGAAAAACAAATGACAATATCTTACTAGCTTCAGATATGTTGAAATCAACTTCAGTCTTGCCCGATCTCATCATGTTTAGCATGTGTTGCTATGGAGAAACGTCTAGAAGCACCTCGCGAAGACTGACAGATTATATTGATATGAATAATTTATCTATGGCATGCAATACATCGATCGCTGTAAGCAATAGACCCGCAAGCAAAAAGTCAAATACTACGGCTTGTAATAACCCTAAAACACGTGCTGTAATAACTTTAGCCGCTGATCGCTCCACACAGCTGGAGGAACAGTAGTTAGCCACCGGAGCTAACAGTGCTCATCATTCAATGTGTGCACAACGCCAAACCTTTCGCTCATAAAACCACCTAATGTTGTTTAACTAGCCTTATGGCAAAACGCATTCCCTAGGTTTTACCAAGAGTGTCTATAGTTTTCTGACAGAAATAAGATCACAGACTTCAGTTAGCATTAGCCACAGTGCTATCATCCCGTTCCCTTTTCACATTTCTTACCAGTGCCAGTTGTTGACATTTGTGGCATCGGCTCTTTCTTCGACAATCCATCGCGGGTCTCCTTCCCCCCATTTAGCCATGACGTGTGGGTTTAATAAATACGGCAAAGGGTTGAGGTAAAAAGCTGACGCCTTTGAGCTGGTTTGTCGCCGGTGGCTGTCGGTACACGCTGTTTCTAGAAGCCTCTGCCGCCGCTCCGTTTATTCGGCGAGCGGAGAAAATGCTCGAACTGACGGGAGAGGAGGTAAAATGAGTCCGACCGGAAACATAAGTCCGAGGTAAAAGGTTCCGTGTCACGAAAGACATGTTTTTTTTTCTCTAGACAAATATTTCATTATTTCTTTTAACAAAAGGACCAGAGTGTGTCAAAATATAATTCTTTATCAACCCTATGTATTTATTAATGACATAAAACACATAAAGTGCCTACCTCTTGCTCCATCAATCATGTTTACAGAGCAAATCTTGACATAATGTGTGGACACATGTCAATACAGACATTAAATATTGTGTTTATGTGGCCATATGTTGGAAATAATCGTGTTTCTTTGCAAATGTACTAGTGGTGGGACTTGATAAAAAAAAAAGATCGTGTTAATTATGACCTTTGTAATTAATTAATCACAATTAATCGCCTTTAAGCATCATTTATGTAGGGCTTGTATTTATTTTTTAGATGTATATTTTAGATACTTCTTTATTTGAAATGGAGATGTGAGGCCTGTGTGATCATTTCGAACACTTCAAAGACAATAGCAGTTTGATTTATTTTTCTAGAATGATCTTTTTAAATAAGTTTATGTCGGCTTAAAGGTGCATTATGCAAGTTTTTACGCAGGAAAAAAAAGTTGATATCTGTGCTTATTTGACCGTGTAGTCCCCCAGCGGCTGTATGAGTGGTTAGCATGGCCCCTTTACTTCTGATCACGGTTGTCTCTACAATTAATCGAAAAAAAGTCCCGGTAAAACACATTCCATGTTTTTGTGCAAATAATAGTCTACTACTTTACATTCATATTTTGTCTACACTTATCTCAAAACTAAATGTAGGTGTAAATACATAACATATTGTTGTAAAAAAGATTTTTATACCTAGGGGACCATGAGATGTTCCGATCTCTTGGGAGTTGCAATGCTGTGGACTTTGAGAATGGGCTGGTGTAGGAACATCACAATGATTTTAATATAGACTCTCACTTCCAATGTACGTGTTGTGTCTTAGGGTTAGATTTCACAGTTAAGACTAAATGCTTTTAGTCTGTTCTTTTAGAGAAGATTTGCTGAAGTTGAAATGCCTCCATCTGGTGGCACAATGTAAATATAACACACATATTCTTTACGTAAGAAAATATGTAAAGAAAAAAATATCTACTGGTTTAGTTCTTTGGTGTTGTGTTTGAGAGCTACATTAAGTCATCTTCTGTACTCTGTGTTGAACGTTTCACCTCTCATCCAAAAGGCTTCGTCAGTGAACTAAAGTTTAAGCTCAGACAACTTAAGTTCGCTGACGAAGCCTTTTGGATGAGAGGCGAAACGTTCAACACTTCAACTACAGAGTACAGAAGTTGACTCAAGAACCTTTATTAAAGATGGGCAACTCCTGTACGACTGAGAGCCTACACAGACATAATTATTAGCGGTTTTATAGTCTGCATAGCCCCCCCCCAAAAAAAAACAACCACACAATTTGGTATAGGTTTGGGTTTAAGTACTCACCGTAACTGATAAAGAAATCTGCCAATACCAGTATCGGTATCGGAACAATACTAACTAAAACTAGACTAACATTGAAGAGAATGATTTAACTAAACCTTGTCTAAAAGTAAAATACATTGTCGTCAGAAGATTAACACTAAAACTATTAAAATATGTTCTCAAAAGTAACACTGAAACAATATATCAAATACCGTCATTTTTATCCATTCATTATTTAGGGTTTCCGCGGGGCATTAAAAAAGCATGAGAAGTTATTAAATGAGTTATGAAAAAATTAAGGCCTTACAAGTAATTCCTTAGAAATTCCACTGAGACACAGAACCTTCACATTGACATTGCTCAACTATTTTTCCTGCATATGCCAACAAATAAAATAAAATGTGGCATTAAGAATAAAATATTTAGGCATTAACCTCTTAAAGCAGCACTAAGTAACGTGTTTACCTTAATAAATCCTTTCCGTAGTCCCTCTGGGGGTAATACAAGTGTTAATGGGATGATTGGGGGGTATTTCATCCCCCCCTGGTGTCTCTGGCCAGAAAACCACGCTTGCAACTTGCCTGCCTCCGGGTCTGAGCCACCAATACACACTAATGGAACCACGAAAAAGAAGCTAACAGGCTAACGGGCAAAGCTAACTATGGGCTAGCGCTACTTGCAGTTTTCTGCCCAGAGACACCAGCGGGAGATGAAAGACCCTCCAATCATCCCATTAACACTTGTATTACCCCCAGAGGGACCACGGAAAGGATTTATTTAGGTACACATGTTACTTAGTACAGCTTTAAGCGGTTTAAATGGCACTGAAAAGCACTACATTGTAGAAGCCATGTTATTGCAATAGTTAAAAGAGTTATCGCATATTACACTTTTATTTCCCTATATCGCACTTTTAACAGGTGTATAGGGAGGATCGCTGTTATTGGATGTTTTGGTGACTGGTGGGCAAACAGCAGATTTTTCCGATCTTGAAGAGCTGTTAATTTAAATCCCAGATCCTTTACAGCACTGATCTTTTCACAGATGCAATGCTCTGTGTGTGAACGATGTTTTGACCCACCATAGAACTATTAATATCTATTTAATACATTTGCGTTGCCCACCAGTGCCTCGGACGTGACGACAGGCTGTGAGCTCCATCTCTCCAGGACCTGTTCACCTCCAGGACCCGGAGGCGTGTGGGTCGGATCACAGCTGACCCTTCTCACCCTGGACACGGACTATTCACCCCTCTCCCCTCAGGCAGGAGGCTACGGTCCATACAGACCCATACCTCCCGCCACTTGAACAGTTTTTTCCCCTCCGCCATCAGACTCATGAACAAAAACAAGTCTCTGTAGCTTAGTTACGAACTCATGGATGTTTCTGCACTTGCACTGTGCGGTGTGTCCACACTTAGACCCGCTGCTGTCACTTTATAACACTTAATATCACTTTATATGCCAACACATCTGTATATACAATCCCGCTGTTGTTCATTGTCAAATTGTTGTTGTCTTACCAACAACAATTTGGTAAGATTGTTGTTGGTAAGACAATACAACACTTTATATTACAAAATTTCCTGTAATTCAGGACATTTTGTAATATAAAGTGTTGTATTGTATGAAGGCGCGAGATGTTGCTTGTACCATTGTAACCGGGATGTAAAGTAATTTTGAATATGGGGTAGGCACTTATAAGCTTTTTTGCTTCGGCCTACTCCTTTTGAGTTTTTTTGTTACTTTATTTATATCGGCACTATAACGGTGCTAATGTGAATGGGGATTACTCAAATAAATAAATAAATAAAATAAATATGTCACTTTATTTTATCTTATTTATTTAATATTTTGTATGCATGCCCTTATAGCCTTATAGTTTAACGTTCTTAGCTTATTTTTTATCTTAATTCTGTGTTATATGTTCTATGTCGCACGTTTGCACCGAGACAAATTCCTAGTTTGTAAACCTTGTTCACAAACCTTGGCAATAAACCGATTCTGATTCTGATTCTGATCCCGATCCCCCTCATGCTTCGGGCCCCCTTCGCGTTGGCCCGGCTGCTCCGCGGCTGTAGTCCCGCCCCTGGTGTAGGAATCCCGGTCAGAAGTGTGTGTGTGGCTCCCCTCCCCCCTCTCGCTTCCTCCGGAGCCCCGTGCGCCTCGGCTGCTCCCTCCACACAGCCCTGTCTCTCCACACACCGCAGCAGCAGCAGCAGCAGCACAGCGGCCGAGCTCACCGTCCGAAGCCGCGGCGTGAATGACCCCATCCGCACACGATCGACGCTCCTTTCCCTATGACCGATACGGGAGTAAAATAACACGACAGACGCGAGGTGAGTCCGTAAATCGGCATTCTCCTTCTTCTTCTTCTTCTTCTTCTTCTCTTTTTTTTTTTTCCCTTAGCGATAACCGCGGACAGCTAGCTTGCCTCGATGACGGAGAAGACGGGGGGGAACTTTACGAATCCTCCCCCCAAAAAACGCGGCGAAAAAAGTCGTGTTTTCGGGGCAGAGAGGAGGAGGAGGAGGCGGCGGCACGGTGGATGCTCGCTATGGGGCTAACTAGCAACGTAACAAACGGCATTTAACGGCATTAGAAACGGGACTAACCGTAAACCGCTAACTACCGTTTTAATCATTAAAACCGGACTTTTAAACGCACGGTGAAGCAAGAACGAGTCCCCCTCTTTCCCATTCACTTAGTATGGATGTGTTTCTGAAGCATGACTTGGTGCAAAATGAGTTATTTCCCTAATAAGACTGTTTTTTTTTTTTTTATTTCCGTAAGTCTTTTAATCACAAACCATTACTTTTGAATGAAGTCGCCTCCTCTAAAATCGTTAATAAGGAAACGCTCGCGCACAAACGACACACAATCGAAACATGTTAAATTGTTTTTTTGTTGTTGCTATGATCGCACAATGGGTTATTGTAGTGTTTCTTGTTTTTAAAAGAGGGAAAAAAAGAGGCTAGTTTTCGGGTCTCGCTGGTGCTAACCCCGTAGCCACGGTGGTGGTTTAGCTTCTAGCGCAAAATGGCCTCATTGTCGCTCAGTTTCTCAGATGCCGAAAAAGACAAAGCATGCGGCAGACGCGGCAGACGCGACGCGCTCTCTCAAAACCCCGCCGCGGCCACGACGCCTCGCGCCCAGGTTGGGGGGGATACCCGTGTTTACTAAAAAGGCACACGGGCCGCCGGGCTCGAACGTGGCGCGGCTTTAGTTTTTATTTCTCCCCCGTTTCGAAAAGCGAGAAAGTGTAGCGGCGGGTGGGGGATGGGCCCGATGCGAGCGAGCAGCCATTGACGTAAAGCGAGACTCTGCATTTTGTTTGGTTTCTGGCTCCTACGGGGAGAGGGCCACAGCTGCTCAGCGTGGCTGCAGCTGGGAGCTTTTGTTTATCAATATATTTGGCTTTTTTTATTTTTTATTTTATATATAAACAACACACAGTGGCATTGGTGCTGAGGTATATAACTAAGACGCAGGTTTTTTCCCTTTCCTGCATAATTCCAGTGATTGTGTCTCAGGGGTTTGCCTTGTATTCTTGTTTTTGGAGAGCAGACCGGAGCAATAACACAAGCGACTGATGTTCCTGGCTAGCTGTAAAACTTAAACTTGTGACATTCCTCCATTTTGACTATTCTCCTTTTGAAATCTTGTCTGCTTTTAACCGGAATATAAAGGTGTAAAGTAACCCACGATATATTTACGGGCAAACGAGTTTTTGTTGTCCATGTCTGCATTTCTAAATTGGGAGTGTACTGGCATTGTTCTCGGGGCAATTAGGAACAGCATACCGAATAAAACTACAAGTATTATAATAATAGTATTGCTATTATAAATTAGGATCATGTAAATCATCAGTAGTTTGGTCTACGAAACACAATAAATAGGTATAATTTGTAGCGTTGATACAGATGATTAAAATTCAAGCTGCTTTGTTGTTGTTGTTTTAATAGCACAATCTTTAATCGATCCGCCCGTGATAAAATGTATTCTGATCTTCTTCTTTTAAACGACCAGCGCTTGGCTATAGCTTCACAGTAAACATTTTGCTTTCATTTCTGGTTTTGCTCTAGATTAGTCACTTCCTGGTGTGACTGACACGAGTTTTGAACCCTTTTCTAAATGTCACTTGACACATCTTGTAACCCTGCGTCTTTACAGGAAAAGCAAAGAGGCGCTCTCGTGTTTTCGTGTCGTGTAATGTAGTAGGGCTGGGCGATATGGACCAAAAGTCACATCCCGATTTATATTTTGGTTGAATATCGATTTACGATATATATCCCGATATTTTTCCGCAAAGTGAGAGCCCTGAAATTATATGTTACGAGTAGTTTTATTGAAAACTCCCTATAAACTGTAACAACATAAACACTGTATAACAAAGCTAAAAAAATGTCTTAATAAAAAATAGCCAATAAAATAAAACAGGGCAGCATTTATATCTAAAGAGTTCACACAATAAAGTGCTCAGTTTAAGATTGAGATTACTTGTTTCTTTTTGTTAACTTATCTGAATTTGAAATATCCCGATATAGGCGATATGGTCTAATTCTATATCTCATTAAAAGATATATATCGACATATCTTAAATTTAGATATATCGCCCAGCCCTATAATGTAGTGTAACGAGCTGGTATCGTAAACATCGGTCCTGTAGTGAGCGTAAGTATTCACTTTCCTGTCCACTGTGAACGACCGGGGCCGCCATTATGAATAGTTAATGTTCCACAAAGGCGTCGGGAGGAGAGATTTAGTATTTCATTCAAGTTTTAGTCCATTTACCAGGTACAGACTTCAGGGAAAAGACATTGAATAGGGGAACACCAGGTTTGATGGCAACACGTTTTTCCAATTATGAAGCTGCCGTTCTTGTACAATTCTATGGTTTTTGAAATACTCATTTGAAATATTACCTTCCAGTGTAGCGTTCACGTATTTAAGGCTCGGTACCGTTAAGGTAAAGGCCCTGAACCGGTTTTAAATTTACTTGCAAACAAATTGTGGTTCAAACTCTTTCTCAACCTCTCCGGGATTTATTTATTTATAAGTCACGATTGATAAAAAAAAGGCTTTTATAATTGGAAAGCTTTTTTTCTCTCTCCCAATGTCTGCTGAGTAACACGACGGGTAAATCAGACACAGGGCCTTTCAATCAATAGGATTTTGTGATACCGTTCTGAGTGCAAACATTTACGATCGCACTTTTAAAAGCACAAAAACAAATGTCAAACAATGTCTTTCAAATCGCTCGAGTTCATTTTTCCGCCATGTCTGTTCAGGGACCGTAACCTTTCAAATGTTGCAGAATTCGGTGCTTTAGTTGCATCATCCACGAGACCGTAGATGCAATGTTTGTCTGCGACCCCCCCCCCCCCTCGTCATAGTGAAACCACAGCCCTCTTAGTCCTAATCGGTGTCTTTTGAAAATAATCCACTTACCCACTACCTTATATTGAAGTCATTTCCATGTAAAGTGAATTTTGTGTATATTTTCTTGCCTCATGTCTTACTCTGTGCTTGTCTTGTCTTTAGGGAGATAGCGCTGTCTTATTCAACAGGGCACACCACACACTGAGGATGCCGTTCGACTATAATCGTTTTCTCATCCCCTTTTTTTTGTATTTTACGTCTCCAGGCGCCACGGCTTTTGAGAAGTGACTTCCCCCCCCCCCCCCCTCTATTCTGTCCACTGTCAGGAAGTGTAACGCTATGCAAAAGGACTACGTAACGATAGGCTCCCCCGCCTTTTCATATGGAATCTATATTTTCACACGTCTGTTCAGATTCTTATATTTTGTACAGATTGCATCAATAACTTAGACAATGTAAGTTCACCTCTGCACATTTTTGTAGCGTTTGGTTGTAATAACGGCACTGACGGAACCCTCTTATCGAAAGTCACCGATGTTGATCTTTGTAAGGCATTCTGGTGATGTGATGTCGGGTCGGCTGTAAAATGTTTTCAATGTCATGTGCATTGTAAATTGCCTTGGGTTTTGTTCGGCAGCTCCACAGAGACTGTATGAGAGGAGCCACGTTGTAAGCTCGGTCAGGCCTAGTGCAATAATGTAAGATTTGACATTTTTTATTGTTTTACATTTTTGTGAATTGTAGTGTCAACCACTGCCCTACGTCTAAAGTGCAGTAACTACAGGGGACGATAATGGGCTTTTTTTTTTTTAAAGTTGCACAAGTGCGTTTAAGAACGAAGCAATGAAAGCGCAAAAGCGAAAGGAAAAACTGGATAGGATTTACAACGAGGAAGGAACAAAGGTCTAAAGGAAATGATTTTAAATGAATGTGTTCCTGATGCAGAGTAAACAAATAAGACTTCAATTACTGTAGTGTGTAATATTTCTTACTTGCTTTTAGAAATGCAATATTGTTGGTGCTTTATGTTCTTAAGTACTGTTGTAAATCTAAGAGCAAAGCTACGTTACAACCTGTCCTACTGGAGTCAAACGCCTGGGTTTAACCTGAGCTGTGCTTACTGTACTTTGGCGGACCGGGGCAGTGCAGTCAGACGTGTGCCTAAACTCTCTTCACTGTGTTTTTTTTCTTTTTTTCTCCTCCTCCTCCTCCTCCATTCTGTGATGCCTTTTTAAAAATAGCGACCCGAAACAGTGCGCTCATTGAGCCGAAGCCCCGCCCACAGGTCTTACAGAGGAGACGCGGCCGGACACTCGCCCCCTTTATCTCCCTAATGGAAAATTAAATGCCACGGGCCGCCGTTCAAAGCTCTCCGTATTTACTCGCATCGGGGGGGGGGTATTTTGGGACAAGTCAGATGGACCGGGACGCTGGCACAGTTGTGTTTTGTTTCACCATTCCACTTAAAGACATGTGTTTTTTTTTGTTTTTTTTACGTGGTGTGTTATCAGGAAGTTGACACTATTTCTCTCCCCTCCCCAGTGAAAAGAGTGAAAAATCTTGTCCGACTAGTTTTGAAGCGTGGCGTGCGTAGACTGGGTAACCCGATCCCTGTTGTAGAAGCCAGTGGGTAACGGTGGTGTATTGTTTCCTGAATGTAACTGCTTATTCATTATCACTTTTTTTCCTCCATGTAAAAGCACCGTTTTTACAGATTTGATTGGACTATTTTTTTTTTTTTAATCACAGGTGGCAGTTGGAAACAATATTGTGTTTCATACGTGTTGTTTTTTGTTGCTGTTGTTTTTTTTTTCTACATAACTTGGTCTTTCTATCTAGTCTGTCCTAACGTTTGACGCCGCGTTGCATATAGTTGTGCTATTTCTGGGTGGCTCCGTGGTCTGTTAAAAGTGTGGTTGTTCCGCCCAGCAGGAGTCTTGCCTGAGACTGGCCTAAAATGGGCAGAAATGGCGCTGAACTAAAGCCGCTTGTCGCTCAAACAAAAGTACTTGAAGCGTTGACGCAGCCGGGACCGAGCTGCTATGCTAATGCCCGTGCCTCTCAAAAGGAAAGGTATAGCACATTTTAAGAAAAAGCAAACAAACTCACTCCACTGTTGTCTAGTCACACACACGTGCAGAGTTTAAAGGGATGGGGCGCACTGTGAGGCGACGCTGCATTTTCCATATCGGTGCATCTCTGGTTTGGAGGGAAAAGGCTGTAATAAAGTCTGTTGTGTTTTTTATCTGGAAAGAAAAGCGCCGTCACTGGCCTCTAGGGGCAGAGGGCGCAGGAAAAAAAGACTTGACTCCATTTACTGCAGGGTTGTAGAGTCAAGTACCCTTAAACTCCAAAGTAAATGCAGTGCTTGTTGAATCCTGAATAGACCAAACCAGCTGCAGTGATTTAAGAAAATAAATAAGCTCAGTTTTATTTTATGGTCTTTTCCTCGTAATCCATGAATGCTTCTGTTTCACCAAACCAGTGACTGTAGATGGACTCGTGCCTCTTGCAAACACGGAGAACAATGCTCCTATACCTTTAAACTCTGCGGTTCATGTTGACACAGAACTAGTGCACACATAGCCTCATTATGTCACATTACATTATTAATTACATGGCACTTACGCTTCACTAGCCGTACTCACATTTTGTGTGTTTGTGTTGTGTGCAAATGGCACGTAGTGTTGCTATTACTAACTGCCCCTCTCTCTCACGCCGCAGACACACACCATGTTCCCGAAGGGCACCAAGCGTAAGTTCTCCGATGGAGAGGAGGCCCCCAGTGAGGCCCCGGGCCCCACCGCGAGAGCGCTGTCCTCGGCCTACAGCCTCCAGAGACAGTCCCTGCTGGACATGTCCCTCATCAAACTGCAGCTGTGCCACATGCTGGTGGAGCCCAACCTGTGCCGCTCGGTGCTGATCGCCAACACGGTGCGGCAGATCCAGGAGGAGATGACGCAGGACGGGACATGGCAGATCATGACCCAGGCCCTGGCCCAGGCCCAGTGCCCCTCCGACAGACTGGTGGCCAGTGAGGTCCTGTGTCGGCAGGACCCTGCGGCTCAGAGCCCTAAACCTGTGCCCTCTGCACTGGAGCAGAGCTTCCCGGAGGAGGTGGTGATGGAGGAGGACAGCCCCGCGACCCCGAGCCCCCAGCTGGGCGGGGCCCCATACCTGGGGCCTTTCAGCACGTCCTGGGACGAGGAGGAGGAGGCAGAGGAGGAGGAGGAGGACAGTGAGGAGAGCGTGTCAGAGCCGGAGGAGGAGCCCAGGACGGAGCAGGTTTTTGGGACTTTTGAGATAAAGCAGCCGCCCCCTGACCCCGCTCTGGAGGAGCTGTTTTCAGACGTGGACCCGTCCTACTACGACCTGGACACAGTACTGATGCAGAGCCCAAAGATGGGCCCCTATGACCTGTTAGAGTCGCTGTCCCACAGCCCCGCGCTCAGCTCCAGCACCAGCTGCCGCTCAGACCTCAATGAACTGGACCACATCATGGAGATCATTGTCGGCTCCTGAGGCTCTCGAGGCCAGAGACTTTAGTTACAGATGTCAGAGTTTGGAGACAAAGTGGGAAATTAACTGAGATTATTTGGGTTCAGAGCCGTGGTTTGTTTCTACACATTTGCACCAGGCAGGAGCTCATTCTTCACACGCACAGTGGGGCTGGGCCCAGTATGAAATGATTGCTGTGGTTTGCACCAAAACCTCGGCCAGAATTTGGTTGGAATCATCACTGTGTCTGTGCGATATGCAAATGCAGAGACGGCACTTGCAAATGCAAACCGTTGCATTTGAACCTCAAATTTGTTAAATAAATACTTTAAAATAATATTAAAACGGAATGATTTGCATATCAGTGCAAACGGCATCGCTCTTCAAAGACTTTATAAAGTTTACAAATATAGTCGCGTTTATAAATTTAGATGGAGGTATTTTAATGTTTTCCAGCCTTAGTTGTTTGTCGCCCAGCCCTGTGCCGAGGCCTTCGGGTCAGTTAGTTTCCTACATTGTCATTGGGTCCAAAACTCAGTGAAGGCGCAGATAATTACCGTCAGACCTGATCCTGTATTCGTTTCATGTTTGTATCGCTCTCATTCTCGTCCTGTGGGACTCTGCCTTTCTGTCCGTCTCTATTTATTGTTACATGAACTGAGGAACAAGTCACACACTACATCTACACAGAACAAATTGTAAATCCAAATCTATGAATCAATGCATATTTTCCTAAAGATTTGAGCAATTATGGATGGATTATATGTATATGTACGTATATGTATATAGAAATATATTTTTTTGCATTATACAGCTGGGAGATTTTTGCAAGTATCATTTGATATTATTATTTTTGTTCCCTCCCAGGTGGTTTTTAAGATTTTAATGTAGCCAGACTCGAGACAGTGTCTTCCCACGGTTTGGTAACGTCGGCCTCTGCGGCGCGGCACATTTTCTAAAAGGCGCTGTTTCATTTTACTTCAGAGCTTTACACGGAGCGGACTCTTCCAGCTCTCTCACACAAACTAGTAACTGATTATTTTTTTTTCCTTGTGCATTTTGGAGAAGCCCGGGTGAAAACTGCATCCTCAAGCCATATTTCTTTGTCTCATTTGTCCGAACCGCAAATGAAGACCGTGTTTTAACCCGTCTAATTTATTGTTTATTTATTGTATTTATTATATCTAGGTACACGCTTCGCCATATTCAGAAAGCAACCATGAGGCCCATCGGAATGATCTCAATAAGCCCTCGGTTTTTGAATGCAGTACCTTTTATTTTTCTTTTAATTCATCACATTTGTATCTTTTAGAGTAAATAAACCGGGTTACTATCAATTCACTATGCAGCTCTGTCAATTCAAAATGATTGTATTAAGATAAAAAAAAACTCCTTTTATGCAAACAGTTGCCTTTCTCCTAAAGATGTGGAAAAGAAAAGAAAAAAAACATCAAAATTGTTCCTTATTATTGTGATGAAGAGATTAACTCAGGCAAACTCAATGTATTGACGAGAATACAGTATTACGACACGCTTGACCTTACCGCAACACTCCTGAAGGATGTCACATGGTCTGAATGGGAGCTAGATCTTCAAAGACTTTAATTACTGTTGTAAAATGTATGCATTTTTTATATTAAGGAAAAAAAAAAACATTGCAGCATCTTTGTAAATATTTTTTATAATAAAAGGTGCAAATATTACCGTGTGTTTTTCTTTTCTTTTTTCTTTACCCTTTTTTAATTTGCAGATCTGAGCGGTTTCGTCCATTTCGAGAGCGGATTAGCGGTTAGCGCTCGTGCTTCACAGCTAGAAGGTCCCGGGTTCGTTGGTTTCTGTGTGGAGTTTGCATGTACAATAGGCCCAGGGACTGCAGGTGGAAATTAGCACACGTAACCTGGTACAATGCATCTCTCCTTTCTGAGGCTAATGTATATTGTACACTGTCCCTGTTCAAATAAATAATGATTTGCCAATGTATTAGGGCCTGACCAATATGGATTTTTGGGGTTCGATAGCGATATGGGCCAATACTATAATTTAATTTGATGTATTTTTTTCTCTCTCAAAGAGCCTATAGTTAAACATCCATTATTGTAAAGGTTTTCAATCATAGAAATATATCTAATGGAGGTGGGTTTTTACAAGGCTGTTGCCGATGACCACTGCTGGTATTAGCCAATTTTTTTTTTTTTTTAATGTCTAAAATCCTGTGTATGATGCTTCACAATGTGTCAGTGTTAAACTGTGACAGCAGGGGGCGTTGTACATTCATGTGTCAGTAGGCGCTTAAGAGGGAGCTTGTTTTTAAAGTGGAAAATCAGTAGATTCCAAAAAAAAACCCCAGTAAGTCTCTCTAATGGTTCCGAAATTAGAGAGACTTGGGGCACCCCTGGCCACCCCACTGGCCAGTGTTAATTGTAGTACTGTAGTATCAGTTATGAATATTTTCAGCCCACATTCACAGCCAGCCAGGCAAGCCGCTCTAGACCTAGTTTTGGTTTGCCACCCCAAGATTTTAAGTGGCCCCACCTGGCCACCCCGATGAACAATTTCTGGAGGCGCCACTGCCTACAACATTAAATATGTGTAATTGTGACGGATTTTCCCCGCGATGTTTCTCCACTTCCCCAAAGGCCGAGGAACTTGTGGGAAGTTAAAGCTCTGAACGAGTCTCTATCACTTTCGGTTGCGGAGATATCGGCCTTTTGATTAGCTGATATTAAAAATACCTAAATATCGCCTGGCCTATATATATATATAATTGTGGACAACAAGTTAAAATAATCCAGCCCTAATTGAACTGCACTCGTGCTCTCACAGAGGGAGCCGTGAAAGTCAAAATAAAACATGGAGCAACTGGAGCGTTGAAATGAAGGTGTCTGGAGCCCCACCTCATGACATCAGCAGGTGAGGTGTTTTGAAAAACTACATAGACTCATTACAATACACAATATACATGAAGACGGTACGAATATTGTTTCAGCAGAATACGGAGCCTTCAGGAGTAACACAATCCACCGCGTTATCTATTTTCACATCAGCACCGGCTAAACAAAGCAGCGAGGGGCAGCTGCAGCTCCGACAACAGCTGTTACTCAACAAAGCCAAATCAATAAAATTCCCATGCCGGCTGGGGGCAGATTATTGTCCGGGGTAACTCCTGATGGAAGTTACCCCGGAAAATAATCGGAATTTTAAGTTGATATCTCTGTGTATCTACTTCAAGTTCATATGTTGTTTAAAGGCAATTTCCATTTTCCATTCCTATACGGGCAGATGTTAGATGAGTGTAAAAGCAGAAAAAATATATATATATAGAGCTCTAAAACAGTGGTTCCCAGTCGGGGCCTTGGGTGGGGGTCCCCAGATGATTCCACGATGAAATGAAAAAAGAAATGCTACTGTTTTTAGTATAATTTTTGAGAGTAAACCCGCATATAATTTGTGAAATCCTAAAAAGCTTCTTGAAAAAAGTGTAAAAATAGCAACAAAAATGTTGTTTAGATGAGTTTTCAATCAATCAATCAAGTTTTATTTTTAAAAGCGCCGTACAACAACCAACGTTGACCAATGCGCTGCACACAATAAAAATACAAATACAATATAAAAGGGAGTACAATCTCATTAAAAACAGACCACTCACAACGGTTGCCACAGAACTATGTGTCAAATGCCTCTTTAAACGGGTGAGTCTTTAGTTGTGTAGGTCTTAGCTTTCAAATGAGGCATTACACTGGCCTTTTAGATTTGGGAGCAAACGCACTTGGTTTTAAAATAAAGTAGCGTAATAAGAGGGAATAACTTTATGCAATGTGGGTCCAGAGTTGTTTAAGTGTAAATCTTTGGGGTCCCGGCCAAAAAAAGGTTTGGGAACCCCTGGGTTGGCAGCAGGTTTTTTCTCTACATGTATAATCAATGGAGACAGATTTATATTGCAGGGCACACGGTATTATCTAAATTGCCCTATTGCGAGAATTACATTAAAAACGTAATTGCGATCAATGTTTTTTTTTTCTTGGTTGCAGTTTTTGTCCGAAGCCCCTCACGTGCTCTCACATGACACGCGGCGTCCGGAGCCTCTGCCTTTATCCACATGTCCATTAAACTCTCCGAACACAAACAACACTGCATTAATGTTGTTGTTTTGTTTGTTTTTGTTTTTAATGGGGAAAAGTGCCGGGTTTAAAACTATGAAAAGGTGTATGGAGTTTTTAGCTTACGGTGCACATTGGACCGCGGCCAGATCTCGGGTCCCGTCGGTTAAAGATTAATGGCGCCTCGGTGATTCAGCAGAACGGCAGCCCGAGGGGAGACGAGCCATCGGAGGCGCGCGCGCTGTGGGGAGAAGAAACGGGGAGAAACTGTGTTATCCTCCTTCACTTTGGAATTCATGAATGTGTCCAGAAATCCGCGGCTCGGATCCCGCCTCCCGAGTGGCGCGGGCTGACGTTGTGTCGTTGGGCAAGACGCATCATCCATTTTGCCCGTCAGACTGTAGCGCGTGAGCGAGTGGTCGGTGGTGGTGGTCGAAAGGGCCGACGGAGCCGTGGAGAGACATTTTCATTAGGGGGTGCTGAGGGACAACATTTTTTTTTTCTGTGCATATTTACTATTTATCAATATTGCCTGCAGTTCACAAACTGTCCACCAGGGGGTGCTGCAGCGCCCTCAGCCCCCTGGGTTCCCACGGCCTTGGTCCCAATCAGATCAAAGACCAGTGGAAAACATTTTGCATGGTTGAATCTTAACAAGGTTCCGAGTAGAATTTCAATATGCGACAAGAAGAAAAGGGACAAAATAAAATGTGTCAAGCTTTTAATGAAAACAATTAAACTGAAATAGGGGCGCCATAATGATCTGGGGCTTTTTCCTTCAGTGGAAAAATGGAGCTTCAGGTAGTGCAGGGGCTCTGTGCAGATGGGTCGAGGATCGTCCGGCTCTATCCTGTTCTGAAACAATGGCAGTAAAACCTATTCTGATTGTTTTGGTTCCTCCACTTTACTTGTTTGTTCCATAACCGTCGGGATCTTTTCAGAAATTCGAAATGAACGTCTCACTGCGTCCCAGCTGGCGGGCGGCGAGAGGCCCTGCTTATGCAGCGCAACAACCACGTTCAAAACCACAATGTTTTGTTGCCTTTGCCATCAGGACGTTACGACAGCGTGATTACCTAAGAGCATGTGGTCCTAAACGTTTGATCAGTTTAATTGTTGTTTTCAATAAAAGTTTTACTTTTTAGTCTGTGCCTCAATACCATTTCTTCTGGTTGTATATTGAAAATATACTCATTAAATAACCATTCCAAGAGTATTTTTTTTATAATTGTTCAACTGGTCTTGATTGGGACTGTGTTTTTGTTCAGAATATATATATATATATATATATATATATACTTGTTTTCAGACAATACATGAAACATTTTCTATTCTTCTCATTTCTCTCAAATATCGTTCACAAATCTGTCTAAATCCGTGTCTCTCCTTTGCTGAGAACATCTATCCCCCCTCACAAATGTGGCATATCTAGCTGCTGATTAGACGCGTGAACACTGCATGAGCTGTGTTCGGCTGTCTACAATAAAAGGCCACACTGAAATATTCAGTGTTGTTTTATTTAAGGGGTCTGGGGAGTTGATCCGGTTGTTTATTGGGCTTGTTGGAGGTTGGTCCACTCCTCTTCAATGGCCGTGCGAAGTGGCTGGATATTGACAGGAACAACAATGGGCCTCAGAAACCTGTCCCGGTATCTCTGTGCAAAGCGCATTCGTGCCGTCAATAAAATGAGTAAGATATAGACAACAAACACAGGAGCATTTTACTGATGCCATTTTGAATGCACAGACACCGTCCAGTCTAGTTCTTGCATGGCCAGCGTACTCACCGGACATGTCACCCACTGAGCACGGGATGCCTTGGATCTGCGTTCACGGCAGCCGGTTCCAGTTCCAGTTCTTGTCAATATCCAGCGAGAAAGATGCAGAAAACAGAGTGGCCTGGAAACAGGAGGCTCGGAGAAGGACCAAAGAGGACATTAAGTTAAAACATTGGGAGGCTGGAGAGCTACTTGAAACGTTGTCCTTTGGGAGCTCTTCAGTGCAGGGATCAGTTTCAGCAAAAAAAATCAAATAAACTGAGGCACTCCAAAAGTAGAGATAATAAAAAACCTTTATTAATACATGGATGCAGAGAGGGTCAGATGGAGCAATGGAGGACAGCGGTTAGTGCTTGTGCTTTGCATGTTCTCCCTGTGTCGGCGCAGGTGGATATGAAAAGTCCAGTCATATTTCATTCTATACTTTTTAATGTAAACATGTGAAAATCATAAAACCTCCACACAACGGAGGAGCCGCTACATTTCCACAGCGATGTCACACGGCTCCCCGAACGTAGAGTCTCTATCACTTTCCGTATCGTGTAGTCGGCGATGTTGTGGTTAAACAATTAAAGCGCACATTAGCACCCCTCCCGAAAATGGCGCCCTCAGCAGCCACCTAGGTCACCTATGCCCAGGGCTGGTCCTGTCATGTAGATCACCTAACGATCAATTAATTCCATTTTTTTTTTCTTAATGAAGCACTGTAAACTACATTTTAGGTGAGGATGTGAGAATGTGGGCAACCTTTTATTTTCCCAGTAACATCTTGGGGAAAATAAAGAGCATAAATCCAATCCACTTTATGTATATAGCACATTTAAACAACAAAACGTTTCTGAACAACAACAATAACAATAAAACCAAAACAATACAAATGAGCTCCACCACTAAATGAGCATAAATGGGTTAGAAATGAACTACTTTGCATACTGTTGAGCCCACAGTGGTGCCGTTCAGTATTACTGCGTAAGGTGTATCACAGGAGGAGTAATACGCCAAAAATAGACCAGATGAAATGTTTCCTTTGGTGAGAAGAAGCTGAAAAAGCAGAAGCGAGGCCGAGGCAGTCGTCAGGGAAAGAATCACAGTAAAAAACGTGAACGAACAGTGCCCTTATATGGAGCCTGCCTTTCCCACGTCTTCCTGTCATGTGGTTCCTCTTCCTCCTGCGTCATCCGTCCCTTTAACACGGTGCGTTCAGGGACACTCGGGGAGATTTCAAATGTTCGCACCGTCTGGAGAGCGCCTGCAGAGAAATGGCGCACAATATTCATAAAAAAAAAAAGGTTTGTTACCAATGTAATGCAAAAGTGCAAAAAATAAATAAATAAATAAAGCAATTGACATGGATTAAAGTCATACATTGCTTTTTAGAAACGGTAACCCGGCTGCTTATATAGTACAAACACACCTGCGTTATAGTGCTGGGGGAAGTGTCTTGCCCAAAGGGATTAGTCCAGCACCCTTCTGGCTACTGGACCAGCACCGGCTCCAACTGACTGAAGGTGCAGCAAAGCAAATAGATTCTTGCTTCTCAATACGTATTCTTGGCTTTCATTGGAAAACTATATAGTCATTTCACTCGCAAGGACCACGACACAACAAAGTGCAATTAAATAAGTTAATTATGTTTAAAGGTGTAGAGTGAACTGGGCGAGACTGAATGAACCCAGCTCCTCAGGACCCCCCCTTGAAGCAGGAGAATCAGCGCTGAAAGTAAAACAGGGGTCGACGGTTTCGAACAGAGGAATGAAGGCCGGGCCTGGTGAGCATCTATGAGAGGTGTGGTACTGCTCCTGAACTTAGTCAACAAACATTAACTCCATTTAGAAAGCCATTTATATTACGTTAAAAGGTCATTTAAGATCATCTAACATACTCATTTTTAGTTTAGTTTATTTAAGCAAAACTCAAAAGGAAAAGGCCGAAGTACCTAACCCCTATTCAAAGTGATTACTTTCAAGCATTTCAGATTCATTCAAGAAAATACAAAACATAATTGTAGGTCCTTTCAAGAAAAAAGGCCCAACATAGCACTGAAAATATACAGAACTGAGACGCATGTGTTCAGCTGCAGGTAATATTAACAATGATACATTCAGCATCTCGTGTATTCATACCATTACCATTACTTTACTTTACATTATAAATTAACTCGTTTACGTACAAGTAATTAGTGAATGACAAGTTCATAATTTTCATTAATCATAAAATAGATTAAAAAAATACCATCCTTTCATAATAATTCTATCGCTTATTGACCGAGTATTTTTGTACTTGGTAAATGTGTGCATATTTTTAGGGCTGAAACAACCAATCGATTAATCGACAACTAATTGATTATTGAAATAGTTAACAACAGTTTAGTAATCGATTCATCAATTTAATTTTCTCATAAACACTCAAATAGAGCAGGAACATGTTTTTGATGGAAACCTACTTTGTTTTTCAAGTTAAGGGATGTAGTGTTTTGTACATTAAACATTTCATAAATATCCGTCTGCGTCTCATCCAAATCAGAAAGCAGAATTAGCGCTAAGAGCCTCAAGCGGCGCCACTTTGGCTTTAAAAATAAAAATAAATCCATACACCATTCACAGCCAAGCGATTAATCGTAAAAATAATCGATAGATTAATTGATTACCAAAATAATCGCCCTACCGGATTTTGAAGAGTTCAGGACTGTGATGTCATATCGCGAAGCATCATGGGAACTGCAGCAATAATGGAGATTTTAAAAGGTAAAACACTGGAGCTATTGGTCACTTCCCGTCGTGACTCAGCTTTTTTCTTCGCTATTTATGTTGTTTTTAGCTAATGTTAGTCTATGGAGAATGTAAGCCAACAGCCACAGACCGCTTTAACCCAGTGCATTTTCTCTAGTTGAGCCAAATCTAAACACCTAGCATAAAACTATAAGACCTACAAAACTCATCTAAGCTGGTCTTTTTCCTCGCATTGTTGTCACTTTGTAGACATTTTTTCATAGCTTTTTTTTTTTTTGTCATTTTTTTTTTACCATATTTTCGTCACTTTTCTGTTTCTCTTTTGTGGATTTTATTTGTCGCTTTTTCGTCACAGTTTCGTCATGTTTTCGCTCTTTAGTTGCGTTTCAAGAAGCTTTTAGATTTGGGTAAAGCCAAACTGGAGAAAATGCGCTCGGTTCATGCGGGGGTTGAGAGGCTAATTGGGGCCTCTTTCCCCCCCCCCCCGCCTCAGGAAACGTCAATCTCCCGAAGCCCCGGGTTGGGAATGATCTGTCCCAGGACATTATAAGAAACGTTCCGCTACGACCAGACTCTGTATTTGAAGTGTGGGCTCCGGTTTTCGCCGAGGATTTCCACACGTTTCTCCCACTGTCGCCGCACACGTGCTTCCGCGCTCTGTTCTCCCGCACGCGGTCCGTGAAGGCGGCAGCAGCTGGGCCCTGGCTCCTGCCCCTCCGTAAGCCGCACATTCGCTGCCCCGTGCTGGAGGCGGAGGGGGGAGGGTTGACGGGCGTCCGCGCGGACCAATCACCGCGCGTTTACCGCCCCCCCTCCTCGCGCTCCCTCCTCCCGCAGCCTGCGCTCGGGGTTCGTCCCGCCGTACATTCCTCCCTCTCGTTCCCCCGACCCCAGGCGCACGAACGCGGCGGCGGCGGCGGCGAAGCGAAACCAGCGGTGACCGATCCACGGAGCTCATGACGACTTCCAAGGGCACGTAAAGGTAGGCGCGAATGTCACGCTCGCCGTCGCGCACCGAGACCGCGTCAAGTTGTCCAAAGTTGATCACGCACACGGAGCGGTGGCGTTTTTTCCAGCTGAGTCCAGAAAAGGCTCGACGGGCGATCTTAGGACCTCTGCGGACACGGAGGATCCGTCAATGGAAACCGGGCTACACATTCGCATGCGCGTAATAGTCGCGTAATGGTCGCGTTCTAACATGTGGATGTCGCCCGGTAGTCATTTATAACGCGTTTTCCAGGCAGTGCTATGTAGTAGGAGGGGTGTGTAAGATCATGACCCAAGTAAGTAGCCTGCTGGAGAACTGAAACTGAACGCTTCATTTTACTGTGTGTTGAATTTAAAGCCATGGTATGCGTCTTTTTTTTTTTTTTAGGGAGGCCTAATTTTTACTTAACTTGGACGCATTCACGTAATTAAGCATTAAAAGTGTTGTTTTTTTTGTTTTGTTTTTTACTGCTGCGTTTATTTACTGCTACCACTACTAGCCTACTACAAGTGAAAATCAACCAGTAAAGTCAAGTTATAATAAGTTGTTATAAAAGCCGTGTCTGGATGTTGAGTTTAATGTTGAGAGGAGTTTGTAGTTTTGGTATTTGTATAAGTTTTGGCTCTCCTGCAAAGTGAGGGGACTATTGCACTACTGCTGCTGCTGCTGCTTGGGCAAAAGTCAAATGTGTTCAAGTTTTGCTTTGCTTAAAGTATCAGTACGTACTATAGTAATAGTCGTGTTAGTACCGGTGGTATGTACTTTCAAAAGTTACGATATTTGTGCACTATTGACTTGTAACTTGGGGTTTGAAGTATTACCAGCTAGTGTGGTCAACAAATTACTTATTCAAATTATGAATGAAGATTTTTTTTACTGTTTTCGTTAAAACAAGGATAGTTTGCTCCCCATTGTGTCACGGGGCCGTCTGTTTGAAACACACAGTAATTGTGAAACCGTGTCGGTCCGAGTAGTAGTGGTTTCAAACCCATTAGTACCTCCTTCACAGGGACGTGCTTCACAGCTAGAAGGTCCCGGGTTCGATTCCCACCTGGACTGTGTGGAGTTTGCACGTTCTCCCCGTGTCTGCGTAGGTTTCCTCCGGGTACTCCGGTTTCCCCTACCACTAAAAAAACATGTACAATAGGCCCAGGGAGTGCAGGTGGAAATGAGCACAAGTGCTATAACCTGGTACAATGCATCGCTCCTTTATGAGGCTAATGTAGATTGTACACTGTCCCTGTTCAAATAAAATAAATACATTAAATTAAAGTACATGTCGTCCACTGCTGTACTATATTGCAACCATACACTACATGCTTCAATTTAAAATATTCCATCCCGAACTCTATAGGCAAGTAAGTGAAATAGATGATTATTTTAGCCATCAAGTCAAACTTCTCCAATAGAAGTAATGATCTTGAGTGTAGGTGTAGGCAGTAATTCAGGTGTACCGATGTGGTGCGGGTGAACGGACAGGTAGGAGCCCAGCCCAGTATCTGCAGATGAGTAAAGGCCGGCTCACAGTGACTCACAGCAGAGGAGGCTCAGAGGAATGTGCTTTAGTCATGCTCACATCCAGGCTGCTGCGCCGCTCCACGTCCAATGGGGGAGTCGCCCCGTCCAGTATGACATAGGTCTCAAACATTTTCTTAACGCTGTTTTGTCCTTGTGATATCTCGGATTATAATGTCAAGGACGTGTTCGACTGAGTAAGAAGAAAAACTGCCACTAAGCGTGGTTTGGCAGGCCTGACACTACTTTGATGCTTTTAGAACGTTTTTTTTTTATTATTGGACCTTAGATGCCATTGAATTGTTGTACAGTGTAATTGAGCTCAACTAATGGTTTTATTATTCAAGACGGGACTGTGTGCGGTTTGCCTGTCTGCAGAGATGAACCTATATCAGTAAAAGTCCATCCCTATAAGTGTTAAGTTTTAATTTATTACTTATTATTATTATTGGCCCAGTGGTTAGTGTGCATGCTTCACAGCTAGAAGGTCCCAGCTTTCCCCTGCCACGAAAAACAGGCCATAATGAAGGCAGTGTGTGAGCGAGTGGTTGGTTGTATTAATCTGATACTAGTGCGTTTACGTTAAAGCTGCATTATGCGACTTTTTATGTGGAAAAAAAGTTTATATCAGTGCGTATTTGACCATGTAGTGACCCAGCGGCTTTATGAGTGGTCAGCATGTTGCCTTTACTTTCCGTCACAGTGGTCTCTACAGCGCTCCAGGATCATTTGTTGAGAAGGTTTTCACTGCTGACGGATCCTCTCACCAGAAAACCTACAAAACTAGTGATCCTGGAGCGTTGTAGAGGCCATCATGGTGGAAAGTAAAGGCGCCGTGCGGACCACTCATACAACCGCTGGGTCACTACCGGGTCAAATACGCACAAATACCAACTATTTATTTTCCCATAAAAAGTTGCAGTAATTAGCTGGAACTGAGTAACCATAACCACAATATTTGATTTAAGAAATTAAAGCGTCGATATTTAGAAAATACCAAAAACTGCGACGTCGATGAACAAATCAATGAATCCCGGCTGACATCCATTTTAAAACTGCCGTGTATTTTTGTGTTCAGGCTGATGTTGGGTCGCGGCGTGAAGCGGAAGTGGAGCTGTCTGGAGGAGCTGGAGGATGCTGCCCACGGTGAAATGGGGGAAAAACCGCACCCGAATGTGGCCCCCTCCGCGGCTGGGCCCATCGTGGCTCAGTCCAAGTCCCAGCAGAGGCAGCTGGTGCTGGGGCTGTGTCTGGAGAAGCTTCAGGCCGGCGTGGAGCTGAGCCTGAGGCGCTCCGTCCTGCTCATCAACACACTACGGCAATTGCAAGAAGACATGCAAAGCGAAGGGGAGGACGTCCAGGGCCATCACGAGTCTTGCCTTCTCAGGGACAGCATACAGGAGGACGTGGCGGTCACCTGTCCCAACTGTGTGGAATCAGGAGACATGGACAGCTTTCCGTCGCTCCCTGACCCGTCCCATCAGGAAGGCGACAGCCATTTGGATCAAAAATCTCTCCCGGCGGCGACCATCAACGCATTTAGCGACGCGGTAAACGCCATGGGCTACCTCAGTGATCTGGCCCTGGACGATATCTTTGAGGATATTGACACGTCCATGTACGAAACATCAGACTTATCCTCGGCGTGGGCGAGCGGTGTGTCGCTGTGGGCGGACGAGGACTTTAAAGTCAAACCGCAGGGGGCGCTGCAGTCCTGTATCTCCGATCTGAACGAACTGGACCACATTATGGAGATACTCGTCAAGTCCTGATAATCCCAGTGTTGTAAAATATAGACGTTCATGTTTTTGGATTTGTAAGGCTCCATCTGTTATTCCTAACTCGCCGTAGACATTAGCTTCTCCTCTAAATGTATCCCTTAATTGTAACGTTTGCTCTACAAACTCTTACAACAATCTAGCTGGACCAATTTGACTGTCCCCACAGTATTGTCATGGCCACTCAGGGGATCTAAGTTTGTATTATATGAGCCGGATCTCTTTAAACTCACTGTTAGACGGATACATACATTACAAATACACACCGCTATGTTACTACTATGTTGAATTCCTCAAGACTAAAGTAGCAGACCAGCAACTCTGTCCAGTGACAATTACTTTCTCGCCAATCGAGAGAGCAGCGTATTATGTAACAAAGTGAAGCTGCAAAACAAGGATCTTTTAGGCAAGTTCTGAATAAATTATCCTTTCATTCCATTTATTATTTATTGTGGAATGGGACGGACCGTATTTATCAACAATCACTACATTGATTTTAGACCCAGCATCATTTAAGTGCAATAAGAGACGCGACAAGATGCTCGAGTTTACTTTTGTGGTTTCAGTTCAGGATTACTATTACAGTTCATGTCTTTTAGAAAATACAGCTCATAAATCGGTTTGTTAATCTTTTCCTTTACTCTAGTACTTTTACTTGTAATACCTTCAGAGACAGCTTTTCGCACTAAGTTCACTACAAACGCAAACTCGGTCTGTAATGAGATGGAGCATTACATTTCCAAATCAATTTTAAAGCCATTTTTAAGACTATTTGCCGAAGCACACGCCTAAATCTAACCATTGGGGACCCAACCCAAGTCCCTGTCTTGCTTAAATCAGCCCCTGGTTGATAATGAATGGAAAGTCTTTTTTTGATTACTATGCTCCTTACAGCCTGGAGTAATGGTTTCCCTTATTATTGGGAGATAGTCAGCATTTACATTTGTTAAGAAAAGCGGTGGACGTACTGACTTTGGGTGGAGAAACCCGGAGTTTTTGTGGACTACACACCAAAGACTTTCTAAAACGCAGAATGGCACGGACTGACTGGATGCCTTTATTTATATCTATTTTATTTATGAATGAAAACCCACCCATAAACTGCAGTTGTTGTTTTTTTTTTTTTCACTTGGGGACATTAATTTATGAACTTCTGGACTGCATGTACTGGCCGCCATTTTGGGCCGTGACGTTGTGAAACTTTCTGTAATCACTGGGAGGATAACATTCAAGTTGTCTCCGGCAGCTTCTATTTAATATGTATTTTACCGTGCTTTTGGACTGAGGGGGAGCCTGTAAGTCAACAATCAGGACACAACATTTCCAGAATTGTAACTTCTTTCAAGCCTGATATGTATTTTTAATGGCCTTGTCTTGGAAAAAGCGTTCATGTATTTTCTACCTATCAGTCTATAATGTTAAAGTAATGGAGTCAGGGGGCCGCGTAACGAAGCTACGACCGACTTTCAAATCCTGTGGTTTACTCCGGTGCTACCTCCACATTTCAGCTTTGTAATCTGCGGTTTTCTTGGGCCTTCGAACCGTCTTGGGTCGACTTTTTAACTTTCATTAGACTATTTTTGTGATAGTCTTTCTTTTTTTTAATCCATCCAATATCCTACAAAATGGATAAAGCAACCAATTTGAGATTGGAAGAGTGTTGTCAGAACCGTATTGAATTCCATGTAAGTGTACTGTTGGTGTTTTTAAATCTAAAATACTCAATTCAGCGTTCACGTTCAAGTATTCTGAACTGTAGTGGTTGGGACGTTGTTGCCGTTTTCCAACAAAATGGCGGTTTTGGGCCTTAACGTTCGATCCCATACTCGATACTGTAGATGTTTGTACAGGACCACTTTCCTCCTTATTGTCACGTCCAGTTACAGACAAGACCTACAAATTAAAACCTCAACCGTATCCATTCATTTAGTCAAAGTACCGTCAAAAATAGAGATACCACTTCAACTTTGTAAGGTTAACAATAGGACTTTGACCGAACCAAAGCAGGTTGCCTTGTCCATCTTTCTACAATCTAAAGCCTATACCTTGTTTCTTGCCATTTATTTCATTTCAAAACCTTTTCACCTCCTCGAAAGCTTAGTAATCCATCCTCGCTTCAAACAACACTGTGCCTTACTACTGAACCTCTCTCATTAGCTGTTTGTTTGTCCCATTTTATATGTCTATGTTGCTTCTTCTTCTTCTTCTTTCGGTGAAACGCACTACAGCAGCCAACGTCGGTCTTATGTAAAAAAAAAAAAAAAAACGCGCTCAAATCTAGAGAGCCACGACTTCCTTTCCCTTCCTCCCCTGCTCTGCTCTCTCTGGCTGCACTATGAGCTTAATGCATCATGACAGGCTGACAGCGGACTAGCAGAAAGGGAGGGGAGGGGGTGGCAGCAGCAGCAGCAGCAGAGAGAGGAGTGTGGGGGGAGGTGGGAGGAAACGGCCTGCGTCACTGGTTCCTGTGGGCGGGACGTGGAGCTTGTTTTTTTTGCCCGGCGACCAATCGAACGGGGCGGACGGGGAGCTCTCTCGCTTCAATAACAACTTGTTTTTTTGCTCCTCTCTGCACAGAAACAAGGGACTGACTGACTAAGATTTTCAAACCACTCGTTTTTTCTTTTCTTCCTTTTTTTAAACTTCAACGAGATTTGCATGTAATTTTTAAAAGTGTTATTTATAATTGTTTGAAAGCAAAGCACAACGGTATACATGTACAGGAAGGATGGTGTTTTAAGAGACGAATATTAATAATGTATTGTATTTTTGTGAGATATTTTATAGATTTTATTCATAATATAGTAAAATGGAAATACCCGAGCTGGTCCGGTGTCCGTGTGGATCTTTGGTGCATGTTGGATTATGTAACTGTCCTTGTAGTAAGAGTAGTCTTGTTCTTTTAGGGAGAATACTCTGATATTATGCCAAAACACAAAGTAACAAACTACACTGTTTTACAGAGTGTACTTTCCCCACACTCTTTATAATTGATCAGGTTTGTTGCAAGTTTCAAGTCGAATGTTTTGTTGTTACTGTGATGCATGACAGCCACTGTTTGCACAATCACACTAGTGCGTTCATAAACAGGCGGGTTGTCTGAAGTGTCTTGCTCAAGCCCACAAGGACATAACAAACAAAGCTAGTAATGTCCATTAAAACATTTCAAACCGAGCAGGCATGAAAATGGGTCAGGGGGAAAAAGGTGAGGAGGATTTTGGGGGATCCGGAGGCATGCCCTCCCGGAAGATTTTTTTTTTAAATTCCATATCTTAAAGCATCAATCTGATGGATTTTTTGCCAACCTTGGGAGAGCTGGAGAAACTTGACTTTAGCCATGAGGCAAAACAAAAAAATCAAATAAAATTTTATTTATAAAGCGCTTTTCATACCGAAAGGTATCACAAAGTGCTTTACAGATAACAAACAGACAGACAGGTGCATGCGCACACACACAACATATATCATTAGGACTAAATAGTTAAAAGCTAAACTAAAAAGGTGGGTCTTGAGCCTGCTCTTAAAAACATGAACGTTCTCTGTGGTCCTGAGCTCCTCCTCAGGTCGTTCCAGAGGCGAGGGCCATAATATTGGAAAGACGCCTCGCCGTGAGTCTTTCTGTTGACTTTAGGAATAACTAGGAGACCCCTGCCAGTGGAGCGAAGGGACCGCGAAGGTTCATAAGGTAAAAGTAGTTCTGAAAGATAAGAAGGACCAAGACCATTAAGACATTTAAAAACCATTAAAAGAACTTTAAAATCGATCTTGAAACACACGGGGAGCCAATGCAGCGACTCTAAAACCGGTGTAATGTGGTCCCGCCTCCTGGTCTTCGTCAGGACACGAGCTGCTGAATTTTGTAAAAGTTGTAAACCTGAGATACTCTTTTTGGGAAGACCAGAAAGCAGGGCATTACAGTAGTCGATACGACTGGTGATAAAAGCATGCATGAGCATCTCCGTGTTGGCCTGAGAGAGAATGGGGCGGGGCTATGTTCTTTAGATGGTAAAAACCTATCTTTGTGATATTCTTAATGTGTGGAATTAAAGTCAGCTCAGAGTCAAAAATCACACCCAGGTTCTTCACCTGTGAGGAAGGATTAAAAGACAATGACTGTAGTTTGGGTAAAAGTTTCTCTCTCTAGGCCTCAGGACCGATGACTAAAACTTCAGTTTTGTCCTGGTTAAGCTGGAGAAAGTTTTTTGCCATGGATTTGCCAGGATTTGATCTAAAATGCAGTTAAAAAGTGTGTATCATCAGCTCCAGCACAAACTAGGGGTCATCATGACGCTCAGACATAGAGCTAAAGAGGTGCTACCAGTGCAGAAGGAAAGACCAAAGAGGAGCAACATGTCCAGAGAGCCCTCTCAGACTGTGGCTCCTAACTGGTCTTTCACTAAAGCACAAAGGTCAAGAAGACCCAAAGAACAAGACAGACAGACTCCAGAGCCCAGAAGAAAGGGAGTGGTAGTGCCGTATGTAGCCGAGGTATCAGAGAAACTTCAGAGAATCTTTAGGCAGCACAGGATTCCAGTGAACCACAAACCGGTGGCAAAACTCCGAGCCACAAACAAAGCAATGTGCTTTATTCAATTCAATGCAAAGAACATTATATTGGAGAAACTAAACAGGTTTTACAGAAGAGACTTTATCAACACCGAAGAGAAAGCACAAGCGGCCCTCAGTCGGCGGTGCACCTCCATCTCAAAGCCTCCAACCACTCCTTTGAGGACGGGGAGGTCAAAAATTTAGCTAAAGAAGAACGTTGGTTTGAAAGAGGAGTTAAAGAAGCTACTTTTGTCAGGAAAGAAAAACCCGCCATGAACCGGAATGGCGGCCTCAGATTTAATCTCCCGTCACTTTACTCCAATCTCCTTCGGGAGAAACTGACAGGGCACGGCCAGTCCAAGGAGACGGCACCTCAGCCAACAAAAGAACAATAGGCAGGTAATTAGCAGTGATCAGCCATGAATAGGACAGGACTGACCGATACTGAGGTGAGCAGATCGTTAGAGACGCTCTACTTCAAAGGTGTTTACCCACAGGTGAGAGTAGCTGTGATTAGAGGGGAGGAGCCGGGCCTACCCTAACTCCTCCCCGTTGGTCTATATCTTTAGCTGTGGGCTGAGCCGGACTTTTGTCACTGACGAAGCCTTTTGGATGAGAGGCGAAACGTTTGAAGACCTCAACTACTGAGTACAGACGATGAATCAAGTACCTTCATTGAAGATGGACAACTCTTGTATGACCGAGAACTTACACAGACAAATTGAATTCATTGTTTTATATAAACATGACAAGAAGTTACAGCAGATCATATTTATGACGGCATAGGGTGGTAGAGGTCAGCAAGAGGGTGAAAAGGCTTTTGGATTTTTCTTTATTATCAAGTACTTCCAAAGTTATGAGCAAAGTTATGGGTAACCTTCATAGTTTAGCTTTGTTGGTACATTAGTTACAAATATTTTTTCAGAGTGGATTTTGGACATCTTGTTTAGTTTTTGAATAAACTAGTAATGGTGAATAAATCTGCACACAAAAAATATTTAAAATATTTTCTCATTGATTCTACACGATTTACGTCAAAACAGCAAATTTCGCCGAAAGGTGAGTGATTTTCATCCCTGACAAGCAGTTTCCAAAAGCCAAAGCGAGAGCAAACTTCCACAGTGTCTCAATGCTTCATTCTTGCTTCTTAATCTGACCCTAAACTCTTTGATAAAATGTGCCTGAGTTAAAGGCACGTGCGTCGTCTACAGTTTACGCAAATGAAACTGAAATCTACACGTCTCCCACTAGATGTCGCCACCAATGACATGCCTCACCCATTTTTTTTATGTGCACCATTTTAAAGCCTATTTGTTCTTTAAAAACAGAACCTGTTTCAAATAAGTAAACCATCTGATCGTTCGTGGACCATTCATTGAGGTCAAAAGGCTTTAGCGTATAGAACATAGCAAGATGTTCACAACCTCAAAAGAAATATAACATTTAAATTAGCAGCAGTTGTACACTTAAAAATAATAACTGTAAAAAGGTACAGCTTCAGAGACGGCAGCTGATATAATGGTGAGTACTAAATTATACAAATACGTAAATAGACAGGCGGCTTATCATACATTTGTGCAGATGTTCAATTAGAAAGTCTTGGCTTTCTACACAATTTCTTACTCAACTACGAGAAAGTGAGGTATGTTATTGAATTAAAGGGAAAATCACCAGGATGTAAAAAAGAAAAAGAAAAAAAGGAAAGAAATATCTGGTTTCACAACGCCTCTGTGGACTCAAAAGCAGGTCTATACCGCCCTCTGGTGGCTACATGACTGAAGAACACGTAGAGTAGAGCGTGACACTGCAAAATCAAATTAATAACTTTACTTCTTGTTGGTGCATCAGTATCACCAACAGACTGGAGAAACACAGACTATGGCTCCAGAGTAAACAGCCAGTGTGTCCGCTGATGTGTAAACGTGAGGAATGAGAAGAGGCTGTGGAAACTATGACAGCAATGGAAAGTATTAGGCTCAGGTTTCAGAGCCTCCTCTGCAGCAGACACATCTGCAGTGCCACAGGGCCATGCCCCGATAAAACACTCATCCCCTCAGCAGCAAAGCCGTCCGAGATCAAACTAGGAGCCAGAGCAGATTCCTCAATAGTCGAGTATGTTTGTGTATGAATAGAGCCTGAAGAGTTTAGGGAAAGTACAAAGGAAACTATGAAAGTAAAAACAACTGTCAGGTTTAAGGACTTATCCCAGCAAAAAGTCCGGGTTTCCAGCTATTGTTTTTGTCAATATCTCTATTTGTTTTTATTTATTTGTGTGTTTATTTGGTCGGGACTGTGCATGTTAATGAACATATCCATGGATACATGCATGCAAACATTTGTTGGGCTCCTCCAAAAAGCTATTTGTCGCTATTTGTATTTATTTGTATTTGAATCAATATGCAATTAAAATCAGTAAAAATATGACACTTTATTACTTTAATTAATTATAAACTATAATAATAACAGTAAACATTGTCTATCTCCAGGATAAAGCAAAACAAGCATGAACATGTGCCAGTAAAACTCTAAAGATATCAGAACAATTACGTGCTGCTGTCATACAAACGGTGCTTGAGTTTGACTTTTTGAATCGCAGCATTTTACTGAAACTACGGTTCACTCCTCCATCCGTAAGAGTGTCCTGAAGTGACGCAGCGGTGAACGGGGTTGTGTTACAAGGTGCTGGGTTTAGGGCGTGGCTTCCACTCAGTCGACCATGACGTTATATAACATTATATAACAGGGAATATTACATTTGAAGCCTGTCGTGTTTATCTGCGGTGGTGGAAATACAGTACTGCTAATCCATAGCTAACGTCTTCCTTTCCTGAAAAGATCAATTAGATCATTCTCTTTAGAATGTAACGCTTTTCCACTTAAAAAGGGAAAGAAGTCAATCATATTCATAATAATTTGTACTGTTAGTTGCTTGTCATATTTGCATTTCTAGTAAATAACCTAATCTTCAAAGCCAACATTTGACTCAATGGAATAAAATATAAGCATTAATTTAATTCTGGGTGTTTTCACTGAGCGGATTACTTCTCCACAGACCGGACCTGTAACTTTGCTGGGAGCGGGACAGCACCAGATCATGATGTTGTGTGATGTGTAAATACATTAGGTTCTTTTCCAAATGTTTTATTAAGGGTTTAAGATAAATGCTGCATATAACCTGGAATGTTCCGCAGTGTGGCTTTACCCACTATGCCTTTGCCTTTGAGAGCACTATACACTGTACCATGTGTTAAAGCAGCCTCAACAAGTGACTTCCTCCACATGAGATTTACAAAAATGATGCCTTTGGCCTCATCAATGCCTCCATGTTGCTCCTCGGTCCACCGGCGTGTGCACGTACAGCGTCCCGTGCGTGTGTATGTTTGTATAATGGAGGAGCAGGGCTGCGGTGTATTACAGGGTCTAGTGTTACTGCAGACACCACTCACTGCGGCGCTAAGGCTCCGCTCTGACATCCTGAGTCAGCAGCACCTCGCCAAACGCCGCCGCTCCACACAATGGGACGGACGCCGCACTCACAGAGCAGGTGATCGACAACTGCGGCCAACAGTGCCCTGCAGACCGGGGAAGGGGGGGGTTCTCAATCTGCGGTAAGCGACCAGTTAGCAGGGGGCACTGGGAATCATTTCTTGGAATAACAATAGAATAATAAAAATAAAAAAAACATACAATGACCATTTTCTCTCTCTGCGTCCACCTACACACTCCCCTGCTCCTCAAGGACACTGGACTCTGAAGTGCTCAAGTGCCAAATACCAATGCAGTCCAACTTTAGTTATAAAGCACTTTGAAATACACTACGCACAATGGCATAATTAAGTAACATCTGGAAATATATGTTTAAGCGACCTATTGACATGGGCAGAAAAGACAAAAATAGAACCAGGTTGTTCTTGGTTTAGATCGATTGTCTTGGAGCCTGAGTGGTCCTGTAGGGTGTAGATCAGTTCTTTTTAAAATAGAACTTTCCTTTGAAATTAAAGGTGCACTATAGAAATTTGATGTGGGGAAAAAAAGGTTGATATTTGTCCGCATTTAACCTCCAGGATCACTTGTCGTGTAGGTTTTCTGGTTTGGAAACACTGTTATAGACCAGTGGTTCCCAAAGTGAGGGTCGCGGGACACTGAAGCGGAGGTTACTTCAACCTATTTTTGATTGAAAACTGCATATTTTAGTGGAATTAGGCCAAATATCAAAATACAGAATCCAAACTAACATAATTTAAACACCTTAGCACTCTAATCACGGACCGCTTCACATAAATTATAATTACTGTAGGTTTTACCAAATGGAAAGGTGCATTCACTGTATAATAATCGGCTCAACTGCGCCTCTAGTGGAGGAGGGGACTCACTACAGCTGCTCCAACAGTGCATGAAACTGTGTGAACGCATGTTTTCTAACTAAGGCGTAGAAAAACCCAAATGTACAGTCTTCAAACCTTGTGACTCTTATGTAAAAGGGATTCGGAGTCAGAGGGAAAAACCGGGAAGAATTGATCGTCGGCCCGAGATGCTTGTGGGGAAATGGATTCCGAGTGGCGTGTCGGGGCAGATGGATTTCAAGCTAAAACAAATTAGCCGCTGGTATGTTGTTTACCTTGGCTGCGAGCCGGATGGAGAGCGCACAGGGACTCGGTGGACACGCTGCATATGTGGAGGGTCGTCCCTGGCAAAGGCTCTGACCTTGGACCACGCGCATGCAATAACTAGAGCAGGAAATAAGGATGAGCAAGTGACCCGGCCATTTGGACATAACCCAACAGTCCAAGAAATCAGAGGTTACAGAATGAAGAAAAAAGTTTCTGTAAACCATGAAACTGTCAATTATGCCACGTGTAGAAATTGGCCAATAAAATGTAATCACAAGGTTTTGCTTCTCTGGAAGATTACGGAAAAATTGCTTCACTCTTCTGTCCCAGTTTAAGGTAAATAAGTCAATAAACAACTGGAAACATAATGAATCTAAAACTATAGAATGTGCTCTCTGTTTGATTAAACTAGTAATGCTTCAGTTGGGGTGTTATTTAATTGTTGTGCAGAGGTTACTTTCCACCAGTGATGCCTTAGTTCATCTGGAGATGCCACACAACCCACCAAAATGATCCACGTGATCAAAAATAAGAAGTTATGTTTCGCCTCATAAATGAACATAAAAACTACAATTGACAATTTCCAAAAATACATTTTGACCGCATAATCAGTCCATTAACTTCGAAATTGGTTTTCAATGTTTTCACAAGACGAAAAGCCAATCAAACTAAAAACGATGACGATGAAATGAACTCGGCTGTGATGGTGAACACACTGCACAACAACATGGCTGTTCAATCTAATTAGGCCCAAATGAATTATGAAAAGGTAATTAGAGCCAAGGTCTGAGGCATTAGTCACGTCTGCGGCAGCAGGGACATGTATGGTGCATACATGCAGCTCCATCATGTGACCATCACATGACAGGGACACTTTTCAGACTGATATTACATTAGACATTAGTTACAGAGCGACTCGCACGAGTCATCGTGGTTTACAACACGAGACAGAAGAGCAACGTCCACAAGAACCTGTTCATAGCAGAAAGAAACGCAAAACTGTAAACGTGTGGTTCCTACTACGGGGTTTCTACAGGCCAATGTAATGCTTTTAATGCCATTTTAATGCCTCCATACCATATTTTTAATGAATGAGGGGAAATGTTGATATTCAAAACCAAACTGGGCACAACGGAAAACTTTTGAGCAAGACTGTAAAATTTAAGTGCGGACTGCATTAGATTTAGACCGTAGTTTTTGACGAATGTATGCAGTAAAAATAGTTCCGTCTCATTTTCAATGAAATTTAAATTTAATGCCATCTTAAATCCAATTTAATGACTTTTAAGGCCTTCATTTTGGCATACTTTTAATGCTTTCCCATGCCCAATGGAAACCCTGTACTAAAATACCTTTATTACCTTTATTACTGGTATGCAGAAAACATTCAGGAGGTCTAGGAACTTTCAGGGTCATGTTCGGAGGCATGAACTCTTAATCTGGTTAAACTTGAATTCGGCAAATGTCCATAAAGCGATCGCAAGGACACACAACTCGGTTCACTGCTGTGTAAAAGGTTTATTTAATTATGGTGAAAAATCCTGCTGCAAAGAGTGGGCAGTTATACTTTTAAATTTAATCCACGCAGTAATTTGTTTAGGTGGTTTTCTTCCATTTTGGTACATTGTTGTAACAAGTGAATTTCTCAATTTTGAGATGAATTAAGTCTTATCTTATGGCAAAGGTCCAGTGTGAAAGGAAGATGGTTTTGCTACAGTTTTCTTAACGTAGGGTGACCAGATGTCCCAGTTTACCCGGGACAGTCCCAGTTTTGAGTCCTCTGTCCCATGTCCCCACACATTCCTCCAAAACCATTAATTTGTCCCAGTTTTACACAGTATCTGTCCCAAGTGTCCCAGTTTTTGGCCAATATAATCCACAAAGTACAAACTTCGCTTGAAAATTCATGTCTTTGGGCCATGCAAATGTCCATCAGAAGTAGAAACCAATAAAAAAAAATCAAGTCTATCATGTTAATGCTGATTGGTGCATGGTGTAAGACATGAACGCGCATATTTAGCGTGGGATGGCTCCGTGGTTGATCATGCAACTAAATCCCAAATAGCGTCCCAATTTTTTTGTCAGAAAATCTGGTCACCCTATCTTAACGTGCAACACGAGCCTCTTCTCGCGAAACACCAACATTGATCAAACTCTCTGACGGCACATCATAGCTTTGAGAAGTCTCCACTCAGCATCGGCTGCATTACAGAAATGCACTCTTTGTGATTACTCAGACAGTTCTCACCTATAAACAACTGTGGTACAATATAATCAATCTAAAAGCCCCGGGCAGTTTGTCCTTTAAATGCCCTGGTCTATAAAGACACTAACACTGCTACATAAGGTCAATGCCGGGAATACCCCACAGATGTTTGCAAACATATAAGAACCGCCTATAGTCAAATGCATTGCAAATTGGAAGTTACATTTTGTACGTGGCTTTTTATTCACCTTAGCCCGAGACCGTGGACCGCTTTACTTTGAGTATGAAGAGTCGGGACTGAAAGCCAGCACTAAGTACGACTGTCACAACAGAATACAGTGGTTGAGAATCCTTTAACATTGTTGTGGAGAATATGAGAATAAAAGTACTTTGTGGTTTCTGTGTGTGTATGTTACGTGACTCACAGTCAAATGTCAGCTTCTAATTCCAGTCGGTCTTTCAGTTCAATGCTTTGTAAAGAATCAAGATAAACTATGTCTAGAGTTGTAAGAGGAGAGTGATTTTCTTTATGATGAAGGCCAAGGTCGAGGTCAAGCTTCTGTATTATTTAGCACATTTACAAACAGATAAACCTCCCCAAAGTGCCGCACACACAATCAACAGAAAAATATGAAATCCAAAAATATAAAACATGTAACAAATATATCTCGCTCAACTTGAATTAAAAGCTGCGACTTGAAAGTTTATATTTGTGCGTCTTTAACCTGGTAAAACCCAGCAGCTATATGAGCGGTTAGCATGGCGCCTTGACTTTCGTTCACGGAGGCCCCTTCAACTCAAGGGTGAATAGTTTTGTAGGTTTCATGGCCAGCGGTGAAAACCTTCCAAACAGCGGATCCCGGAGCGTCCTGTGATGGGAAAGTAAAGGCGCCATGCTGACGGCTCCTACAGCGGCCGGGTCACTACAAGGTCAGATCCGCACAAATATCACGTCATTTAAATGTAATGTAATTGAAAAAAAAAAGGCGGTGTCTTCCATAGCTCAGAGCCATTCGTTTAGCGGAACATCGGGCCCGTTAGTGGAGGGCGCCGCAGTTCAATCCAAGAGGAATGAGTGGCGGCTGCTTGGCCAGTCCTCCGGCCCCTGAACCTCCCGTGTTCCCCGTGTGTCCAGACATGTGACCGAGGCATCAGCAGGTTTGGTTTTCACGCTGCGTTTGAGTGTAACCGGACGCATCAGCGCCCGCTCCTCTGGGAACTCGAGTGCACTCTGTCAACTATGCTCTGAACTGCGCACCTCGGTCCACTTTTCCCACAGACCGACACCGCCAAGATAAATCTATCTACCATTCCCATACTGTAAGGCTTTCAACCTCCAATAGGTAGTTTTTTTTAGTCTATGATCTTTCCTGTACGATAAGAAACATTCAGGAAATGGCAGAAATGCAAGAGGGATGCTGCCGATTTCCTTATCGAAAGGCAATGTCACACAAACACTACTGAAAACAATGAACAGAGGATAAACTCTCTCATACACAGATGTAGTTTGAAACGGTTGCATAATGAGTTCCTCTATTGTAATTCTGGGACATACCTAAAACACTCATTTGTTTTTTCAATCTGTTGCTGTTTCCCTCAGCACTTGTGTTCATTGATGTGGCCTCTCAACTCAATGGCCGTTTTTCCACATTCAGCTAAATTCATTTTGTATAACACAACAACTCGCAGGGCTTTAAACCCTTAGCTCTCACCGGACCCAAGCACATTTTCTCCAGTTTGGCATTACCCAAATCTAAAAGCTGCTTCAAAAAAAGCGTCTAAATAGAGATGAATATGTGCCGGCAAAGCAGCAAAAGAGCGAGAAAAAAAGTGATGAAAATGAAACAAATACGGGAATATGGAAGAAACTGAAAAAGTTGGGAAAACACAACAAAAGAGTGAATGAAAATGCAACAAAAACACGACAAAACAGAGACAAAAAACACTGAAAAAATGTGACAAAAATGCAGCGACAACGTGACGAAAAGATTTTGAGCAGTGTTGTAGGTCTTAGCTTTCAAATGAGGCGCAACACTGGACAATGAGGCTTGTGTACATGCATGAGACCCATGTATGTTCATTAACATGCGCTGTCCCGACCAAATAAACCAATAAATAAATAAATTAACTCCAGTCGACCCCTCCTGGAACCGCCACCTTAACGTGGTGGAGGGGTTTGAGCGCCCGAATGATCCTGGGAGCTCTGTTGTCGAGGGCTTCGTGCCCCCCTGGTAGGGTCTCCCATAACAAATAGGTCCTAGGTGACGGGTCAGACAAAGAGCGGTTCAGAAGCCCCTTATGAGAGACCAACAGGCCCGGTTAGAACCATGAGGCCGTCCTTCTGTGGACCCACCACCTGCAGGGGGCGCCATAAGGGCTGGTGCAGCTCCAACAGCTGCCCCCACAACCCGGCAACGGACAAGTGGAAGAAGATGGATGCATGGATGGAACTCCAGTCGAGAAGATTTTAGATTTGGGTAATGCTGAACTGGAGAAAATGCAACAATTTCGATAAGAGGAGACAATTCTTCCCCAAAATACAGAATATGAAATATATTGCTGTGGACGTGAGGGCTGAACTTGGACTAAACCAGCACTAAGCGAAGTCTAAATGATTTTATTTTACCAAATAGACAAATAAAAGAGCAGCATGTGGCTCTAAAGCCAGAGGTTGCAGACGCTGGCAGGGACTTAATGGATTGCTCCAAAGTTGCCAGTAATGCTTTCTAAACGAGAGGTCACATTATGCTTTCTCATACCACTTAGACGTATTGCATAAAGTACCGTCATTTGCGTCATGTGTTTTGGAACGGACCCATAACAAAAGGTCATGAGGTCAAAGGTAAAGTCTATCTGAGAAAAGAAGAAGAATGGAATTAAAGTTCTAATCGATTGAGTTTGTTTGAACTGAATTGTACTGTATGTTTGTGAAGGGCAATGGGACATGTCACCTGAGAAGGCAAACCACAGCACAACATAATCCTGACCATGTACTGCTGATCTGACTGGTATCATTTTATAGCCACAAATCCACACAGACGCAAAGGGACTGGTATAGTATGCTACGAATTCGTCCCGACTGTGGCCCAAAAACCTGCAATGGGCATTTATTATACTTCTCCTTGAGTTCTGTTTTTAAGAAAATGCGTCTTTGAACCGGAGCCAGAGCGAAACACTGTGCGGGAAAGAAAGGAAAAAAAAGATGTCGGGAGATTACTTCATCTGCCTGCCTGCGGCCTGACATGAATATGAAAAATGAGCTGGACTGTAAAAAAAAGCCCGGATCACAAATCTTTTGAGAGGAACTGGAGGAGAATAATGGATAATGGATAAGCGGCTCGGTCCTCCCACTCAAATTTGGTTAATTGTCTTTTATCAGATCGAATTTCCCGATTAGAGGACGATAGGCCTGGCCATCTGAGGCTGGGTTCTAAAAATATCTGCTCTGAGATCTGATACAATGAGGGAGCAACACTCGTTTGCTTTGGACATTTTTCCACAGTTTGACCGTGAGCCACTCTCACCGGCCAAAAAAAATAATATATACTGGTCCACTACGACACTGATAACACTATAGTGAAGATAGAATGAATAGTTATGAAAGTTATGTTTGTTTGCAAATACAAATAAAATGCCAAACAGACCTGTCACAATTCAAAATATTTCAGTCACGATTATTGAGAGTTTTATCTTTCATCAGACTTTTACCCCTCTGTGTCTCATTAATTCATTACAATTACAAAGGAGTTCCTAAACAAATGAACCGATCAGCTGATCTAGCCCCTCAAATTTCTCCTTCAAGGGATATTTCAGGAGTTTTGACATAGGGCCTCATTTCCTAGTTATCCAGAGTGTTGTTGATTTCTGGAGATATTTCTTTTTTAAAGTCTAGTGGCGCTAGGCTAATGCTAGGCTAGCGCATTTCTACAGTAACAGCTAGCTTGCATTAAAAACAGGCTGACCCACTCCACAGTGCACCTGAGGCAAATCACTTATAACACCAGACAACCAATATAAATGTCTGTGTTTATAGAGTAATTTTTAAAATATAACTGACCTTGCATCACATGTATTAACACTTTGAGGGACTATTTTCTAGCAGATCACTCCGCCGCTGCGTAGCTTATAAGCACGAGGCTGAGGATGCTCAAATATAAGTTATTTTAAATGCAAAATTGTTACAATTATTCTATCGACACAGACATTTATATGGTTAGTCTGGCGTTATAAGTGATTTGCCTCAGGTGCACTGTGGAGTGGGTCAGACTGTTTTTAATGCAGGCTAACTGATACCATAGAAATGTGCTAGCCTTGCACTAGCCTAGCGCCACTCGACTCTTCAAATATAAGGACTGCATGAATTAAAAAAACAAAAACATATCTCCAGAAACCAACAACACTCTGGATAACTAACTAATCCTGAAATATCCCTTAAACCTCCTATCCCCGCCTTCACTTAAATCTAAAAGCTTAAAAGAAAAGCGTCAAAATAGCGACGAAAACAAGGATGAAAACGTAACAAAAATGTGCCAGAAACATTTTTGGGCAAAAACACAAAAAAGTTACAACAACAAAAAAACAAAGATTTGACAAAAATGCGGCAACAACGGGACAGAGTTACAATCACTTTTGTAGATCTTAGAAAGGGGTTGAAAATAACAAACAAAGTGTAGTGGGACTGATGTGTAAAGACTAAATTTACCAGAAAGTGCTCCAATCGATGTGCACATTTTTATTCATTTGACCTTTATTCAACCAGGGAAGTCCCACTGAGATCTCTTTTCCAGCGCAGTCCTGGCTCAGGAGGGGAACCCGGAAGAACTCTACACAGACATGCGGAGATCATGCGTCATAATACCTCCCATGAGTTTTTCATACCTTTGTCTGTTATGTAGAAAAGTACTCTCATCAAGTACAAATATTTAAATCGCTCTACCTACAGTGCTCATTGCTGTTTGAGAGTTAATGCAGTTTTACCACTCTGTTCAATAAAACTGCATTGTATTTCACTTCGACTGTTGTGTTGCCAACGCCACACACCAGAGTTCAATTCCAAGACAGGACAGTCCCGTTCAGAAGCAATGAAGTTTACCTACTCTTAAACTGCGTCGATCTATAGCCGTAGCTCTTACACCCAAGAAAAGGCAGGGCTCTTATAAGCGGCTTCCTGTGCCTCCTGTCAAACCGTAATGCAGCCAGGCATCCCTGAAGTATCGATCCAGCTCGTTTTTAATGCTTCTGCGTCTCCGAGGTCCAAGCATCACTTAGCTCTCAGCCTCGAGCATTATCATATTCCGCAGTGATTGGTTCATACATGCGAGGTGAAATGTCTGAGAGGCAGGTAAATCATCTATAGATTTCCTCGTAAACCGTGCGCAGACAGTTTGGGTGCGTGTGGGCTAAAATCTCAGAGAAACCGCTTTTAAACCCTGCTCCGGTGAGACCTGGACTCCGGATAAAAGCCGCGTCTTAATTGCGGCTTGACTTTAAAAAAGCTCTTAACCCGAGTCTCCACTGTGCGTTCATCTGACCTTCAGGACGTTACAGACGTGCAGGTCCAATGCTAAGTGATCGCTGCTCCCACGTAAATCACATGACCAGATTATTTCAGGGAAGGAGTGGGAGATCAAGCCGTAATGTCTATTCTATGATGAAATCGATCTTTTAAAGCTATGATGCGTGATATTAAAGGTCTATTACTGCACTGCAAAGCCCTGATGCTAATGCTGATGCTAAAATATAAAACATATTTGCCATTTTTGGTATCATAATGGTGTTTAGTTTAGTAGATGAATCCAACTATTGAGTTGTAGTGGGCCTATTAGTATTAATTAGCAAATTCTGGATTTCTTTCTTTTTTTTTTTTTATTCTAACAACTGGATCGACCCTAATCATTTTAAAGCACAAGATAAAAGGACTGTTATAATAGATAAATTACGTGCACTAAAAGACCTTCATTCTTTGAGCTGGCGTTTGCATAATCGACTCGCTCTTTTCTTTCTTTTTGACTTCGTGAGGTCATCGCAACAAAGCATCTGCCACTTAGTTCGCAGAGATTTTGAAAAGTGATTTTGTGGCTGGACTTCAATATTCAATTATAGTTGCAAAAGTAAGTGCTAAATTTGACATTTTAAAATGTTTTGTCTATGGCTGGGTACCTGAATGATACTACTCGATATATTTGCCATCAATTTGGCATTCCTTTAATGCTGTCCCTGGACCAACAGCATCAAAACTTGGTCTCTAAAGATATAAGACTTTTTTCAGATACTTTTTTTTTTTTCCAATACCAGTAGTAAAAGTTCAATACCATACTGGTATCAACTGGACAATGCTCTGAAGAAGACCAGTTTGTGGTCGAAATGCGTTGGAGTGTCCTGCTTAAATAAAGGACCTTTATTCTTATCAGAGTGCCTCGGATATTTTTGCCACACTTTTTTTTACCACTTAAGGCAAGTTTATTCCTACTCTTAATTTTGTTTTTTATCCAAAAAGAGCACCTGATTTTTAGAACCTCAAACATTTTTAAAGAGCGTTCCTCGGACCCAGTGCAGCACTCCCGACCACCTTCCTTTCACCATACTGGTCTCGTTAAACGGTACCCAGCCAAAGTTTTGTCTAAATAAAGCAATAATAATGTACAGTATAGGATTTGTAAACTCTTTTAAAGGAACAGGCCACCGTTTTTTCCACACTGAGATACGTATGTCCTTACCTGAGCTTAGACGAGTTAATGCTTACCTGTCTGGTCTTTGTGCGTGCCCTCAGTCACACAAAAGGACCAAAGATGTTGTTAGCATTTGGCCTCTCCCAATATATTCCTATAGCTCCAAACGGGGGGTGAAGTTGAAAGCTACCACGCTCTTCCCCGGGCACGCAGAAAGACCAGACAGGTGCGTATCAACTCGTCTAAACTCGGGTAAAAACTTATCACAGTATGGAAGAACTGTGGGCCCTCAGTCGCGCAAAAAGACCAAAGATGTTGTTAGCATTTGGCCTCTCCTAGTATATTCCTATAGCTCCAAAAGGGTTGAAGTTAGACGCTCCTCCACGGGCACGCGCAAAGACCAGAAAGGTACGTATAAACTTGTCTAGGCTCAGGTAAGAACATATCTCAGTGTGAAAAAACGATGGCCTTTTCCTTTAAAGGATAATGTACTGCCTTCTGTGGACCCACCACCTGCAGGAGGAGCCATAGGGGCTGGTGCAATGTGATTTGGGCAGCCCCAACAGCCCCCATGACCCGGCAACGGACAAGTGGAAGAAAATGGATGGATGGATAATGTACTGACTATAGTGGATTTAGTTGAGGATTTAAATCACAAAACTGAAACTTTAATGAATGCAATTAGCAATTCAGGCAATACAATATCCTTTCCTGTCACTATGGAGTCTTCTTGTGGGGTCGCGAATCCATTTTCACTGAGTCACGGGCTCTTCCCTCAAATCACGGTTGTGTTGTTGAAGATTGTTTATTTGAGATGTGGTTTGTGGGATTTGAGGCTCAGTTTAGAGTGGACCATTAAACTTCCATTCCATTGAACTTCCATTAGTCTAATTCCGATGTAACATAAATCGCAAATCTAGTCAGAAAAATCGCAATTAGGTATTTTTTCCGAAATCTTTCCACCTTACTGTCTGCAATCAAAACCCTATCTCGTGAGTAACCTTCCCGACTGGCCTCTGACGGTGTGCGCTCTCATGTGTGGCTTGTTAGAGATTCCCCCCCCTTTAACTTTCCCAGCTAATATCCCTATCCTCTCCACTCCGCCGTTTTAACCCGTGTGTCCCTTGTCAATATACTGTTTGTTTCGCTCTTCTATTCTCGTCTGACATCGTGATTGTCCTTGTGTCCGATTAGCCCGGATCAATGCTCTTGAGGAGTGGAGAGGGGAGCCGGCTTGGATGTGTCTGACTCTCTATGCGGGACAGAGAGAGCAGGGTGGACGTTGTGGGAGGGGTGGGCAGCTCCTCCCATAATTAAGTTGGCGTGCCGTGCTGTAGGTCCATGTTTACTGGGAGTTCTCTTCACTTGGTGGACGTCCGGCAAGCAGCAGTGCGGTCTCTCTCGCGTCTATCCTTCCTCTCAGACTGATACGTGACAACCTCCGACCTCATCCGCCCTTGTCCTGCGTCCACCCCTTCTTCCGATGCTAGGACCTCATTCGGGCTGCCATCATGTGTGACTGCTTCCACATACCCTTCCCGAATTGGCACGCCGCTTCTTCCGGAGCCGGTGGGCACTGTTTACTCTTCTCTCTCTTGATTTTTGTTTTTGTTTTGGGACGCTGCTCTCGAAAGGCAGTTCTTGTTTTCGGGCAGCAGGGTTCAGTAGTGATTTGTGTTGCGCGGCTGGTGCTGATGCAGAGCGGCGATGCCGGCCTGCAGTGGGAGATGGGTGTGTCTGCAGTTTGACGATGTAATGACGGTAAAGCCACGCTGCCGGCTCTCTCTTTCCCTTCTCTGTCGTTCTCCCCCTCCTGCTGTTGCTGCTGCTAGGAGCTCCGGCAGGCGGCGGAAAGGCATATTCAAAGGTCGTGACGTAAATCAAAGCGGGGGGAAAAAAATAGAAAAAGGTGCGAGACTAACCCTGGGGTGACGTGGGAAAGGGATAATGCAAAATAAAATCAGAAGGTTTCGAGGAGGAAAAGCATGCCTCCTTTTACAAAGTTACTGTGTCACTGACAGAGTTTCTTGGCCCCAATAAGATGTTAAATGGGTTACACTGTTGTGGCAAATTTGATTAGTGTCTGGAGAAACCGTTCTGAAAAGTAGGCCAGAACAATTAGGGAAAAGCGGATTAGTGTCATAAAAGGGCCACCACAAACACATAAGCAAAGCAGGTACAACGATTCTCATCAGAGTGGAGGATCTGCAGAAAATGTTACGGCAAGTTTGAGGTTTAATTGTAATGAGGAGTTCCATTTAAAAATACATGTATCAAATGTTACGCTTAGTAAAGAAAGAGTTTACTCCTGTACTGCGTATGCGGGAAGCCCTTGCAATCCAACATGTTGCAGTGAGAAGTTATCGTTCGTGACTAAGCGATTTTCGAGTTTGCACGGCGGCACTTTTAATTTACCGCGGTCACGTCAAACCCCACTGTTAATAACTTCCCACAAGCCGCGTCTGATCTCGTATGATAATGATGATCTAATTTTGCTTTACATTTGCATGGCCGCTAAACCGAAACACCCCTGGACTGTGATCAAGTGGAAGATGGATAGCCACAAACAAAAAGCTGCGGCGCAAGTGTTTTTGAGCCAGACGTGGTAAAAAACACTCGATAGTGAGGGGAGAGCACGCCAAGGCGCGGGCAGAGAGGATGGAAAACCTTGGCGTTTGCTGCCAAGTATTGACTTTCTGAAATGTGACCGGGTAAAAACACTAATATTATGCAAATGAGGTTGAATGGGTTTGCAAGTAGGTCCCCTGGTAAAACAATCAATCTTTTTGCAGCTATTGATTTTCTGAATAGCATAATGTTGTTTACATGGAACATGGATTCAGATGAAGGTTATATTTAATAGAATATTCCAGTTTGTTTCCTTTCGCTTAATCTCATTACGGACATTCTGAAAAAGCATTTACATGACGATGTCGTATTCAGACTTTTTATGCTCGCACACTGATTAAGATTGAAATGTTGTCTTGGATGAAACTGTGACAATGAGCCTCAAGTGGTGAAACGTAGGTATTGTTTGTATAGCAGACATTTTGCTGTCTCATATAGGTATTTCTGTCAATGATGACTCCAGGGTTTTTTGACGACAACATTCCATTTGTGATGGAAATTCATGGATAGTATATGATTGCAAAGAGTTGTGAACCTGTTCATGACAATGGCAATAAAACCTGATTCTGATAACATGAGCACAGTAATTTTGACAATGTACAATTCTAAAATATTCCTATATATTAAAAAAACTAGGATATAATGATAAGTAAACTGTATAAAGAACTACTTCGAAAAAAATCTAAGCCCTAATCCCTTAGGAATGACTAATACAAGAACAATTAACACATTCTATAGAAACTGCCCCCATAACGACATGCGTAAGAAAATCCTTGATAGTTAACCTTTGATTTTTGCAGAAAGAGACTAGAATTAATGCAACAGTCGAGTGCCATCCAAAGTCCCCCGCAGTCTGATTACATATGCACAACTTGCCTTCAGATTCTTATGTTTTTCCTCTGTCCAGATGCACCTATTGTTCTGGCTTTACTTAATAATAATAATTAATGTCAAAACTACAGAAGGAACAGAAGGAGACAGGTGTGTTGCTCTAAGGCTCAAGGTCAAAATAACAGCAAAGCGAGATGACTGCCTGCACATAAGGCTGAGAAGAAGGGCATCGCAGACGAGGCTCATTTGAGTTGGAATTGCACTAATCCATCTTTTGTGTGGAGCTCCCTTAGGTTGATAGAGTTCTGTCACAGATGATCAGTTTCCCATTTGCAGGGGCATCGAGTAAAGTGGCAGGTTGATGTTCTTAACTTATATATATGAGGCGCTCTGTACTTTCTGCTGACACAGAAGCTGCTGATGCTGCAGTCGATAAATGTGGTCAATATTTTATGACATAAAACATCTGAGTGAAAAGCAAGTTTGGACAATATGGTGCTATACCAGACCATTCCAATAGTCTGCAGAGTCCAAAAAGTTTAGGATTACAAGAGCAGCTGAAAAGATTATATCCCAAATATAAAAGTTTTCAGCTAATTTTAGCCGGTTATTATTAGTGTGTGCACATTGAGTCATGCGAAACCGGATTTAGGCGATGAATGAAATAGACGAGGGAAATATCAAGAATAAGAGGTGGGGGAAAATGTTAATTGTAATGCTTTATATGTAAAAACCTCGTGGTATTTAGGAGGAAAGGTTACTTTGAGCTTGTCTGTTTAGTGGACAATTAAAGCATTAATATGTATTAAAGTCATTAATAGGTGTATACAAGTAACACCAATTAAATGGATGGGTTAGGGACGGCAGTAGCTCAGGTGATACGTTATATTTTTGCTATATTTTACTATATTTTAAAATGGAAGAGCCTAGTTTCTAATTCATTTTGTTTTTTTAGTCTCGACTTGTACCCAATAGCTGCCACTGCTGTACAAACTAAAAGGCCCATGCTCAAGGACAAGGTGCAAAGGGCTCATCTCTATCTGTAGAAAGTAAATTATTAATTATGGCCCTCAGTAGGACCAGGACTATCACCTGCAGACCTCCTGATTTATTCATGCAAATGGCTCATGTGACATTATCTCAGTCCCCGTTTTGTTCATATTTCCTGAACATGGAGACTCTAATAATATGCGAGCCATGTGACGTCTGCCGACCGTGATGCCATGGATGCCAATGGTTAACGATTTCACCCGACTAATGGATGTCATTTCTGCAACTGAATCCCATCAGTGGAGGAGTGTGACTCAAGTTGGACTTATTATGTACGATTTAGCAAGACAAACTAAGGATTAAGGATAAGGATTTAGGGAAATAATATGAACGCTAAAACAGGAAATATTTAAATTACAAGTTACATTTTATTTCAGTGAAGCAGCAATTTTAATCAAGAAATGTTCGGCAGAAAAGCTATTTCTATTTTTAAGCTACTGACAGGAAGTGGCATAGATAGAGGTAGATTGACTCACTCATTTCCCGTTGACATAACATACAGTTTAAAATGGTTTGCCTCTATCTATACGTTTCTTAAGTGATGATGTCATCGCGCCACTTACGGGTCCGACGGGGCTTTAGCCGTGATGACTATAATAGGATTTTGCTGATTTTAACCTGCTGTAAAGAAATATTACATTTACTCTGGATTTTCCTTAGTAATGCTTTTCTAGCATTAATTATCAAATTATTTTTTCCATACACAATGAAGGCTAATTGATATTTTTTTTCCATACACAATGAAGGCTAATTGATATTTCAAAATATCTCATTTTAGCGGGAGAAATGGTGAGGTATATTGTTTGAATTAAGTGTAAAACAGTTGTTGGCCTTTTATCTGTTATTTCAGCAGGAGATTCAGATAAAGTTGCGTTTTTGCTGTGTTTATCAGGGGAGCTTTCAACAGTTTGGACGTAGCTTATTATTGTGTGTGATGTCACACTTAACAAATGAATAGATTCAGCCGGCATCTCTGGAATCACCCATATACTGTATGGTCATGTTTGAAGCAGGGGGGGAAACAAAGAAGAGAAAAATCTAAACTTTCTATAATTACTCCAAAACTACATTAACAAATGCTAAATTATCAATATAGTTTTCTACTAAATAAAGATACAAAGACACGGAGAGGAGCAAAGTAGTTCAACAGCCTATAATTACATAAATAACGGAGAATGCTAACACGATGCTTCATTTTAGCATCATGCTACATGCTAACGCTAGCTATAACTGCCGTTTTTTTGCTTCTACCGAACAATCTGCTGTGAAAAAAACAGAATTGACTTTATTTGTGTGTGACAAATAAGTTAATACTCTGCCAGAAAACGGCAAAAAAAGAGAGAAAATGTGTGTTTCCCAAAACATACTTCCTTCCCCCTCAGGCCTTAGTATGACGCGAAGCCGACTGTATCTATGTCACTTCCTGTCAGTGTCCAATAAGGAAGTGAAACTATAAACATCACAAACAAATGGTCAAACCAAAGAAAGCTGGGTAAAATGTTTAGCAATGTCTTAAATATAATCGTGTTAACTATGTTTTAGCAAAAATTGTGTCTAATGTGTCATATGCACTTTAAGCCATTTAAAGCCAGTATGAGGTGGTTCGGCCAATCACTCCGTCTCATGGAGTTAATAGAGAAAGCATTTATTCACTTTTTGGCAAATCAAAAATAATGAGATAATTGCAGGCTCAAATTGGTTTAATTTGACTCAGTGTGAGCTACACAGTGTGAGCTTTGGATAAAACCAAAATGTATTGAGGGGCACTAGACCAAAGTAGAGTAATAGAAGTAGTGAACCTTATTATCCTTAGGAAGCATCATTGTAATCAAACCAGTCCAGTGAGTAAGCATTTTAAAGGTAGAGGGATTTCTAGTCTGCAGTGATGTGTCATTGTTTGTTTCACGGCCCTACCCGGTGACACATGGACGTGTTCGCAAACATAGTGGACATACTGTATCGGTGCTGCCCTCCCTTCTCCACGACTGCCGGAGTCGTGGGAACGCGGACAGAGTAGAATCACCGCTATGATGAACCTTGTGGGAAGGTTGTGTCGGATTAATAGATTGGAAGCATGCGCCTTCACAGTCCCATGTTCATGTAACCCACGCAGAAAATGGAATAGTGTTTTCTTTCTTACAAATCTCATTATGAATTTGGATCCGAACAAACCGCCTTTTCAGTGGAGGGCGTTGCGTATGTGTCTGACGTAGACTACGCTGAAATAGGGGCTCGCGTTGACTATCTTTGAGGAGGAGGGGGCTGCTCGTCATCCAGGTGCTCACGACACAAACACAAACTGGAGCAAAACAGTTACGTAAGAGGCAAACTGAGGACAATGCGCCGCTAATATGACGACGCTGACTACATAGTTTCTTTTTTTAACACCGACTCATCCTTTAGCAGCTCTATATTATATTATTTAATTAGTATATAACTGTTTTTAGTCGAACAGGAGTTTTCAATCATTGACAAAGTTTTCAAACCATCACCTGCACTGAATTGTTTTAATATTGAGGACTTTCGCCTCTCAACCCAAAAGGTTTTCTGGGTATCTAATAATCTTTTAGGGGCAGGGTGAACATACCTTAAACTAGGGCTGAATGCAATATTGAGATAACTATATTATTGCGATATTTCACTTAACCATTTCAACACGATATAATTGTAACTAGTTTTTCAGCAAATCGTGTCAAAGGAAGACTTAAAAAATGTCTCGATGCATTGTTTGTTATTGGCTGAGTTTGCAAGAAATTGTGTCAATCTCGGTCAGATGATATATTGTGGATATTGTGTCACCTAATATCGCGATACGATATTTTTTGTGATATATTGTGCAGCCCTATCGTAAACCTAGAAGAATATATATATATCTATTATAAAGGGTTTACCTTGTTATTGACGCCACTCATCTTTTTCTCCAAAATCTACTCTCATCTGGTTCAAAAGCTTTTACTGTACAGTGAGTTGCAGTTATACCGATGCTCTGGCAAAACATTCTCTTGTTGTACTCATTTCTAGGTCTGTCGCAATAATAGAATTTGAAGTTCGACATATTGAGCCACAACAACATTGCGATAAAGGATCTCATTGAAGACTGAAAATGACAGCAAAGCTTTGTTCGAAACGTAATAGTAATCTTAAAATATCCCACTAAAACATGAAATACCACGTACTTCGGGTGAAAAATAAACAATTACATTGCAAAAGTGTGAATAAAAATTTAGATAAATGTACAGTCGATATATATATTGAGCCCAAAAATGTATTGTTTGTCAGTATTTATGGAACGATAAGTCGATACAGTTGAAAATTAGCTTTTGAGCTAACACTGGCACATTTACAGTGATGTTAATTAATGTGCATTGTCCCTTTTTAAATAAAAAATAAAAAACAAATAATTTTCGTGACAGCCCTACTCATTTCATTGAAAGAATGTTGTGCAGCTTACCGTCTCAGACTTTCTTTTTGGAGCTCAGACATTTCAGGTTTGGGCGAAAAGGCTGAAACAAAAACATTATATATATATATGAACATTCATCACATTCAATAAAACAACATTTAATTTTTACATCTTTGTTTTAAAATTCGTCGGCACAGCATTGGTTCTGGTAATGATAAACATATGTCAGCTTTTAATTAGTCCTGTAGAGACACATTGCTGTCTATGTAGCTATGTATGCAGATGTGATGTATTAATGGCCAAATTACATAAAAAAATGCTATTTGTAAAAGAAAAACTTCAGGCGATCCCACAACAGAAAATAATGTTGTTTAGTATTAACTTCCCTTCAAGGTTGAGAGGGGTAAATTGGCCTTAAGGCTAGTGTCAATCAGCCCTGCCTCTCCATTTGATGGTAAATTAAGGCTCTGTCGGCGCTGGTGGTTAAAGTTACTGCGATTTAAATGTTGTACAGCCGGTTAATGGCCTCTTCCTCTCCTCGTCGATATCAGCCGACACAGGCCACACCCAAATGCAGAGCCGCAGTGACTGGGCTTTGCTGAATATGCAGCACCATCTGCTCCTTGAACTTTTATGCCTCAATAACATGACTGGAATCAGCGCGAACTACCAAATAGGCAGTAATGAATATTTATGACTCTAATCTACCCAGTCAAAAGGCCTAACTGCACTGGTTTTATTTCCAGATTTCCTCGAGCAGTGTAAGGTCTATTGAGGGCTCCACAGTTGACAAATATTTGACAAAGGAGGACGCTAATGTTTAGAGCGCTCGACATCTGTCAGACAGAGATGCATTATGCTTAATTCCTGTTTAAAGTGGAGGACACGTGGAAGAGCAGTAAACCAGGCCTTTAATTCGATCACACTTTTTAAAATTGGGTTGGTTTCAATATCCTGAAGGAAAAGAATGGCCTGCTTGGTTAACTTTCAAACTTGATAAATCAAGACATTCATGATCAGATTAGTTTAAATGTAGTTTTACTTTGCAAAAATACTGTATTACTTTCTTTGACTTGAGTCGGCTACTTTAACATTGTAAACCAGGACTAAATCAGGTCTAAAGCAACTCTTAAAAACTGACCTCGGCTCACCAGGAATATCTCCAAGAACTGCACCAAACCAGGACTAAACCAGGTCAGGTACGCATAGGTCCACTATAATTACACTATTCTTTGTATTCTTTGGATAAAAAATATACTCTCTCAAGTCATATGTTTATTAGGGCTGACAGACAGAACATTTTATTGCGTAGTAATCATATCATTACTAAAATTAATATTTTAAAATTTGGAATAAATAATCTTTTAGGGTGAAACTGACTGTTTTATTTTTAGAGTTTAGATACATTAGATAGAATGCAGCAATATTTAATGATGGTTGAATAATGTTTATTAATATTATTCCTTGATATCTCGCTGTTGTGCCACACGGTAAAATGGTTGAAGAAGGAATGAAGGGGTTGTCCATAGTTCAGTCCTGGAGCCAGTCACCTCCAGTCTTTAAAAACACATGATTTACTTTCGGATTGACACATGCTCAGGCCAATTATGAGGAGTACAAACCTGAAAGCTTAAAGTGCGCCGCCTTCTTAGTCCGTGGGAAGCAATGAGTTTGGGCACTTTGGCTGTCACAACCGAGCAGGGATGTTCAAGAGCAATTAATTAACAACACGGATTATCACAGGCATCGTATAATAAGGAGTAAAAACCTGAAGGTAAGTCTGATTAATGACATGGTGAATATGTTAGGCTGGACAAACAATTCTTCTGACTTATTGTTTTTTTAACTTATTATTGATTTACAAATTAAGGTAAAGTGATGGGGAGACAGAGTGGGCGACGTTTCACAACAAGTCTAGACTGTGGTGTGGTTTTGTTTGTATTGAAAATATCTGAGTCAGACTAATGTTTTCTGGTAGTTTTACTAACGCTGATTACTGCAAAGACAGCTTTTCTTTGGATGCATATTTCACTGGAGTCTTTTAGGAAACTCTGCGTAGTAGCATGTTGCTGAAATGCCATGACTCAAAAGCACTCATCGGGCAGTCTCCAGTTTGAACTCTTCTAATGCACTTAGGGGGCAGTGAGAGCACTTCACATGACGTACATTAAGGTGGAGGGTGGGGTGATCAAGTGCTGGAATGCATATAGAACATGTAAACAAGTAAATCTTGATCCATCTGACAAAAACCTTCTTTTAACATTGATTTGAAGTAAATCCCAGTGCAATGTGTAACTTACAGTATTTACTGATACGACATGTGTCAAATGTTTGAGCTCTCAGTTTACACAGAACGGGTGATTCTAATCTCAGTGAAGAGAGGTGAGGGTTTAAGAGCTACAACAATGCTCTCATAAGCAGAAGTATCTGTACTCTTACTTCAGTAAAAAAAAAGTAGTGACTTGTTCCACTGGGTTAATCTTTAAGTGGCAAAAGCTTCATGGTGACACATAAAATAGATGTTTGTGTTTCATGTACTTTATTATTCAGAAAGATATTTTTTTCTCTTACTTGAGTGATTATTTAGGTCTTTTTGCTTTTTCCTGAGTAGAATTATTTCAAAGTAAAGTTACTGCTACTTGAGTAAATATGTGATTCAAGCCATATAGGAGTTTGCTCTAGGATTAAATCTTAAATCTTAAAGTGCATCCGAAGCCATTTGTTTACGCCATTAGTCACTTGATGTACATTTTTAGAAAGTAATTTTAGCACAACTGTTCCTACTTAGGGACCAAGAAAAAAGCTTTGTCACTGCAAATCTGCAAATAACTTCTTTTTAAAACCCTTAACACTGAGTCATAACTTGCCGAGCCCGCCAGGTGACATAATGCGGAGGGATTTTCGCAACAATTATTGCATTTATCGCAAAGTACTGCAAATATCGCAATCATTAATTTTCTCGCTATGTCACCTGGTGGGCTCCGTAATCACCGGCTTGATGCACCAAGATCTTCTTTAGCCAGGTCGACGCCTGTGGGACCTAAGCCGAATTATGTTTGTCAGCGGTAGTTTAGCCTGTCTGGACTCCGAGAGAGACATTTTTATTTGGTATGCCATTTTATCAGCTCTCTGTAAAGCATGTTCCTATCTGTGAAAAATGCTACATTAAAAGTAACGCTAAATGTTATAATGTAGTACACAGTGTATATTCTATTTCTAGAACCTCCAATTCCAATTCTGGACGGGTGAACAGTGTTGTGTTTTCACATTTAGCTTGTCAAAGACAGTCATTAGTGTAACCCAGATTTGAGGTGCTAGCGTTAAGCGACAGTAATAGAGCGGAGACCCAAATGAAATGCATGACGCACAGGGTAATAATGATAATATTATGCCAGTGACAAACCAGGTTAATTTGGAGGCAGCGTCGCTGTTTTGGGCGCTGCTCGCAGAGGCTGCAGCGTGAGATCGATGCAGTGGATGCAGGCAGTGGGTCCCAGGGGGAATTACTGCCAGGAAGAACTCTAAATAGTCTCATCACTGGCTCCAGTGTCTTCACAAAAACAGACAGGCGAGAGGGTTCACAGTTCAGTTTACTGAAGGCAGAAGACACAAGAAAACACAAACACTGACGTTAAATAAAGTTCTTCAGAAAGATCTAATCTTCATGGTACTTTTGCCATTAAACATAATTAGTAGTAGATAAGCAGTGTGCTAAATCTGAACCCAATGTAATTTTGCAGTGACACTAAAGTTCACGTTGTGTTCTGTAATGTTTTCTACTTCCTATTTTGAACTGATCATTCTGCAAATTAGAGTGTTGCAATTTTACCCTGGAGCAGAGGTCAACAAGCATTTGTGCTCAACTTGTCCTTCTGTTTCTGTGAACAGGTGCTGGCTGCAGACTGAGAGGTCCTGAGCCCGGAACAGAAGACAATTCAGTAAGTGTCTGCCTTTAACCCACTCCTTCCTTAGACCAATCAATTGAATCCCCAGGCAACAACACATCACCCAGTAATGCTGTATTTATCTCTGCGCTGTCTCCTTTTTCACCATGGAGCTTTGCATATCATTAAATGTCTGTCACTTGGAAAACCCTGCTTCCTTCTGGCAGTGTTAAACGTGTTAGAATATTAAACCATTAGAAATAATACAATCAATGTCTGTCTGACTTTGAACAGGTGTTGGGATATTTCACTGTGAATCAGGCTGACGAACAACAGACAGGCCTCCACTGCCAAACCTGCCATTGATTTAAATGTGACGTTTAACGGGTGCCAGGCAGTTATTCTGTTAGTCACTTCTGTCTTTGGCTCAGCTCAGTGTTACTGCACATTTATCCATCCAAGTTTCACCAAACCTTTGTCGTAGGAGATAGATTAACATCGAGGAGAACTGTTTCTCGAGTTGCAGTTCACAAATAGATGGCGACTTATTAATCATCCTGCTTTGTATTTTATGAGAGAAGCAATCTGCAAGTTTTTGCAGTCATTATTGTGACCTCAGATCATCTGGATAATTCTTGAAGTTTATTAATTATTAATGTGGCCTCCATGCTAACAGGGAACAAATGCTCAGGTTCAGGTTGTTATAAAGGCTGAAGCAGCAATGGTGATGAGGTTAAGCGGGTTGCATACAAACCTGACACGTGAGGCTGACTACCTCCCACTTATTGTACTGTATAATGTTCTTTGGGTTATTAAAAATGAAAATAAAAAATTTAACTGTAAGAAAGATATTACGTTTCTTTAAAAGAACAGGTAGTTGATGGACCCGGTGTTGTTGCAGATATGTGATGAGGCGTCTCGGTTCACGGAGGGAGAGAGGCCACGCCCACAAGGATCGTCCCCCGTCGAAGACTTTCCAGAATCTGACAAATTTGGAGACAGCGACAAAGAGGTATCTGTGAAAACACATGTCACAACATTAGCACTAATTACCAAAGAATTCAGGCAGACTTGTTTATATCCCGTTGGTAAATTATCATAGCATTTGAGAGGACACCTAAAATTTGAATTACTGTATACACTTCATTCTATACTGAATCAAATTAAAACCCACCATCATTTTAATGGGCTGACATAATAGTCTTGTGTTTAGTGTTTCTATCTCATTAGCTTTAGTTTCATACAGTATTTGTCTTAGCAGAATAACAATTGAGAATATTTTTGCTGTTAGTGTGAAGCAGAGCATGACCCATACCAAAAAAGTGGAAAGAAACCAAAAAAGTCTGGGCTCGGATCCATATTTGACAAGCGCTCGACTCCGAAGATGAGCAAACTGAAGGTGAGATATTCCCTCCAGCGCAGCATCTGCAGCGAGCAGCCAAAGGTGCCGTAAGCGCTGGGATTGAAAAGTGTGTGTGTGTGTGTTTGTGTGTGTGTGTGTGTGTCGACAGGAGGCCCCCAGTCCTGAAGCTGGAGTCATAGTGAAAACTGCCAAAGATGGATGTGCAGAGGGGCTGGTGTACAGCGGAGGGGGGAAAGATGGTATCTTCATTAAAGAAGTGGTGCCGGAGTCGCCTGCGTTCAAAAATCTGCATCTCAAAGAAGGTGTGTTACGTGACAATAAAAAGGAAAACGCTTTTTGTACCGCGATTGTTTGTGTGAGAGCTTTTCGAGACAGACTCATATTCTGCATATTGAGTGATATGTTGTTTTTCAAGTGCTTTTGAACACAAGGACACACTGTTGTTCTTTTTCCAGTCATAAGTGCTGTCATGACTTATAAGTGTTGTTTTCAGCACTTATTGTATTTACTTACCAACCACAATGGCAGGCTGAGCTTCTAGTAAACTATTACAGGAGTTCAAATTTTACATCTTGCCGGAAATAAAAAGGGATAAGACAATTTATCTTCACACCAACCAAGATCAAAAGAGCGTGGATTCCATTTAATGGATTTATTTATTTCACAATGAACCACATGATACCTAAATTTGAAGATGATGTCTGTCTCTCTCATCTGGTCTTCTTTCTTATTTTGCAGGTGACCAGGTTCTGAGTGCCACTGTGTATTTTGACAACATACCCTATGAAGATGCCATACAAATCTTGGAGCACGCGCAGGCTTACAAAGTCAAACTCTGCTTAAAACGCAAACCAGAGATCACAGAGAGCGAAGGAGCCATCGATTCAGACGCCATTCCTGTAACTACCCTTGTGTCTTCTTGCATTGACAGAAAGTGATCTGGCAATAATAAAAGTAATCACCATTTGCATTTCTGTCAATAGGAAGATGAAGTACATCCGCCGGAAATGAGGGAATCCGGAAAAAAGCGGAGAGGAGACGCCCGTATTTCATGGCCTAAGTTCCCCACACTCGGAAGAGGCAAAAAGTCGCGCTTCACAAGGTCACACAGTTCATCCGAGGCAGATGAGCAGAGAAAACTTGAGCTGAGTCCGACCACAAGTGACACCGAATCCCCAATAAAGTCTCAGGATGCTCTCAAGGGTAAGAAGAAGCATAAGATAAAACTCCCCGGGCTGAAGAGAGGGCGTATCAGCTCTTCTGAGGACACAGACGCCCAAAACATTCAAACAGAGGAGATGATTTCACCTGAGTGTCTTGAAAGCCCATTAAAAGAAACACATGATACAGAAGATGAGCTGAAAAAAGTTGACAAAAGAGAAACCGAAACACACAAAGTAGAACTGGTTTGTTTAGATAGCACATTGAAAACAACCGATATCACAGCAGTTTTGATGGAGCAAGAGACTCCTTCTACCACTGCGTCCCCCGATGGCAAGAAAAAAATGAAAGAGCGCTCCGAATTAAAGCTAAAACTTCTAGGTAAGGACAAAAAACAAAAATCAAAGTCCTCACCAAAAAGGTTAAAAACACTCGGAGCAAGCTTGGACAAAACAGATGACAGAGAAAATGAGAAATCAGATGCAGTTGCCAGCAGTGAGACCAAAAACGTTACAACAGATGCCGACATCCCAAAAATGAGCTCTAGTAAATCAAGCCAGATGGAGTTGCGTCTACCAAAAGTTGAAATAGATATATCCGATGTTGGGTTAATATGCAAATCTACACATGACAAGAAAGGAAAAGGCAGAGCAGAAAAACAATCTAAGACGGGATTTAAACTACCTAGAGTAGGTCTAGGTGATGTTCCTACTGAAGAAATCATAAAAATAGATGCTAGTGTTGACGAACTCAAAACCAAGGAGAAAGATTATTCATATGACAGGCTTTTAAAGGGAACAGAACTTCCAAAGCGTGAAGATATTGAAATTCCGGGTATGGAAGATGTTTCCAAGATAACAAAAGATTTAAAAAAAACAAGAGCCCCTGTGGCCACCATTTCTGAGGCCGGACTTCAAGCAGAAACTGTTCAGATGTCCATCGATGTGAACAGTGTGAGGGAAGCTGTTTCCAAATTGCCTGGGTACAAGTTGCCAAAGGTTGACATGTCAGGAGTGCCTATTCCAGAGGAAATTACTGTAATAGATGCCAATGCCCAAAGAATATCAGTCAAAACTCCAACTAAAGGTAAACATGAATTAAAGTCTGCTTTCACAGAAATATCAAAAACAACTTTCAAACTACCAAATGTCACGGCTGATGTACGTGGAGGGGAAATTATATCAGAGACTACAGTAGGTGTTAAGAAACTTGAATTGGAATCCAAAGATGTACCAACATCAGCAAGAGCAATAATTTCTCACACAATAGAAGTTGAAAAGGTACAAAAAGAAAGTATCCTATTCTCATCTGAATCTGTAGAAACTCCAAAAGAGCTGGATATAAAGATTAAAAAACCTAAAGTAACCCTTCCTGACTTTAGTATTTCAAAATCAGACATCAAGATCCCGGATTTTCAAATGGACTTGACAAAGGTACAAGGAAAACGAACAATATTCCTACCAGAAGACAAAAAACTGCCTGATGTGAAAACTTCCCCCACTAAAGGGAAATTTGAAATCTCTAGTAAAGGAATTGATGCTACATTGAAAGTGCAAAGTGAGGGGCAAAAAGACGTAAGTGTAAGTCTTGGTGGAATAGAGACTAAGTCACCTGAAAAACAAGAAAAGGGAGGAAAATTAAAAATGCCAAATGTTGGAATCTCTATGCCCAGAGTGAAAGGGGGTACGGTTGATGTAGCTGCACCTGTGTCTGTTCCAGAAGTGGAGGTCGACAAGCCAAAATTTGAAATAAAATTAAAACAAACTGAAAGTGACAAAGATGCAACATTTGGGATAAAATTAAAAAGTCCTGAAATAAGTTTGTCAAGAGAAGACATTGACGTTGGAGGGGTTGAGCCAAAAATAACAGAGGCCACAAGTGAAATGGAAGCACAAGTTGGAAAGTTCAAACTTCCCAAACTTGATCTCAAAATGCCCAAAATAAAAGGCCCCGAGTTGGATGTGAGTATTTCGAAAAGTGATATAGATGTCACTCTGCCAGATGTTAAAGCTAAGGTGGTTCTCCCAAACGCCCCTGCAGCTGATGTCACTTTTGGAGACATGAAGAGTTCAATCCCAGAGCAAAAAGTTGATGTGAACAAAACAGAATTTGATGTAAAAGTGCCATCCGTTGAAGGAGATATGGAAGGCAAAGGCGGTAAGTTTATTATGCCAAAGCTTAGTGTTAAAGTACCAAAAGTAAAAGGGCCTGAATTTGATATAAATGTACCAAAGAAAGACGGAGAAAGGACGCTACCAAAGGGTAAAATAGAGGTGGAATTACCAAATATACCTGACCTTTCAAGCCCAGAGAAAAAGATAGGAAAAACTGAAGGTGAATTTGATTGGCAAGGAGGAAAGTTTAAAATGCCAAAGCTAGGAATCACCATGCCAAAAATTAAAGGACCTGAAATTGATTTGAATCTGTCAAAGAAGGATGTTGAGGGCACTGTCCCTGAGGTCAATGCTGACATCAAAGTGCCTGATCTTAAACCTAAAGAACCATCTGCTAGAGTCGATGTATATACACCGGAAATTGGTGACGTAAAACTAAAAGCTGATGTTGAAATGGATATTGCCCATGCAGCAATAGATGCAAAAGGAGGCAAGTTTAAAATGCCAAAATTTGGAATATCCATGCCACAAGTAAAAGGACCGGAAATTGACTTACACCTATCAAAGAAAGATAAAGATGTAAAACCAAAAGACCTTAAAGCAGAGATGAAAGTGCCTGAAGTTGACATCACCGTTGGAAAAGTTGATATTCCAGAAGCAAAATTAAAAATGGCAAAGCCAAATGTTGAAATAAAACCCTTTGAAGCAAAGCTGGATATTAAAACACCTGAAGTGAAATTACTAGAGGCAGATGCACATCTTGAAGGACAAAGCGGAAAGTTCAAAATCCCTAGGTTTACTGTCGCTATCCCAACTGTGAAAAGACCTGATGTTGACTCAAGTTCACATAAGAAAGATATAGATGTTACATTACCAGAGGCCAAAATAGAAGTTGAGCTACCAAAGCCTCCAACAGTTGAAGTTGACGTCAAGCCACCAGAATACGATGCCGATCTTCATGGACAAAGTGGCAAGTTCAAGATGCCCAAGTTTGGAATTAAAATGCCAAAAGGACCTGAAATCAATATCAGCCTTCCAAAGAAAGAAGTAAAGTCACCAGAAATGAAAGCAGACATCAACCTTCCTGAGGTCCCCAAGGTGGATGTCTGTTTTGGAAAGTTAGATGTTAAAATCCCAGAGGCAAGATTTGAAGTTGAGAAACCTGATGCCCCTGATCTTGACGTAAAACCACCATCTGGTAAAATAAAAATCAAAGCCTCAGACATAGATGTGTCTGATTCCTCATCAAAATTTAAAATGCCAAGTTTGGGATTTTCAGTGCCAAAAAAGGATGTGCATGTGACAATACCAGAAGCCAAGGCTGAGGTAACACTTCCTGAAATGGAATCCAAGGAAATCTATGGAAGGATTGATGTTAAAGAACCAGAGGTGGAAGTAAGTGCAAGAGGTTCTCCCTTAAAATTCAAAATGCCCACATTCAAATTACCTAAATTTGGAGGTTCCATTGAGGAAAAAGATTCAGAAATAAAAATTGAGGGAGAAGATGTGACAGTAACAGTTCCACGGACAAATGTTGATCTACCTGATGTCAAAGCTGAGATACATCTACCAGAGACTGAGGTCAAAGCCTCAGACATAGATGTGTCTGATTCCCCATCAAAATTTAAAATGCCAAGTTTGGGATTTTCAGTGCCAAAAAAGGATGTGCATGTGACAATACCAGAAGCCAAGGCTGAGGTAACACTCCCTGAAGTGGAATCCAAGGAAATCTATGGAAGGATTGATGTTAAAGAACCAGAGGTTGAAGTAAGTGCAAGAGGTTCTCCCTTAAAATTCAAAATGCCCACATTCAAATTACCTAAATTCGGAGGTTCCATTGAGGAAAAAGATTCAGAAATAAAAATTGAGGCAGAAGATGTGACAGTAACAGTTCCACGGACAAATGTTGATCTACCTGATGTCAAAGCTGAGATACATCTACCAGAGACTGAGGTCAAAGTTCCATTGGGTGAAGTGGTAATAGACCAACCATCAGGTTTAGAAATAGATGCAAAGTTTAAAAAGCCAAGATTTTCACTACCTAAGTTTTCCTTCTCCAAACAAAGTGTGCCGACTCTGGAGGTTGACGTCAGTGCTCCGGAAGTGAATATTCCCCTCACAGAAGGCGAAGTGAAAGGAGATATAGACGTGAAAGCTCCAGATTTTGAAACTCCAGCTGATGGCCAAGGCAGTAAATTTAAATTACCAAAGTTTGGAATCGCAATGCCAAAGATGTCAGCCCCTGAAATTGATCTGAGCCTATCAAAGAAAGATATGGAGGTGACTTTACCAGAGGCTAAAGTTGAAGGCCAACTTCCTGATGTTGAAGTTAAAGCACCTTTAATTGAAGCTCCTGAAATAAAAGTAGAAACTAAGACAAAAGAGGGATCACCATCAAAACTGAAGATGCCCAGCTTTAAATTACCTAAAATTGGAATTTCTATACCAGAAGCTGAAATAAAGGTTGATGGGGCAGAAGTATCAGTTCCACAGGTAGAAGCTGATCTTCCTGATGTCAAAGCAGAAGTTAACCTACCAGAGGTTGAAATCAAAGCTCCAGCAGGTAAATTAGAAATAGAACAACCATCAGGTTTGGAGTTTGATGCTAAATTTAAAAAGCCAAGATTTTCACTCCCCAGGTTTTCCTTCTCTAAACAAACTGTGCCAGCTCCAGAGGTTGATATCAGCGCCCCAGAAGTGAATATTTCTCATACAGAAGGCAAAGTTGAAGTGAAAAGAGAAATGGATGTAAAAGCACCACAGGTTGAAGCTGAAATTGATGGACAAGGAAATACATTTAAACTACCAAAGTTTGGAATCACAATGCCAAAGATATCAGCACCTGATATTGATCTGAGCTTATCAAAGAAAGATTTGGAGGTGACTTTACCAGTGGCTAAAGTTGAAGGCCAACTTCCTGATGTTGAAGTTAAAGCACCTTCAATTGAAGCTCCTGAAATAAAAGTAGAAACTAAGACAAAGGAGGGATCACCATCAAAACTAAAGATGCCCACCTTTAAATTACCTAAAATTGGAATTTCTATACCAGAAGCTGAAATAAAGGTTGACGGGGCAGAAGTATCAGTTCCACAGGTAGAAGCTGATCTTCCTGATGTCAAAGCAGAAGTTAACCTGCCAGAGGTTGAAATCAAAGCTCCATCAGGTGAATTAGAAATAGAACAACCATCAGGTTTGGAGTTTGATGCTAAATTTAAAAAGCCAAGATTTTCACTCCCCAGGTTTTCCTTCTCTAAACAAACTGTGCCGGCTCCAGAGGTTGATATCAGCGCCCCAGAAGTGAATATTTCTCATACAGAAGGCAAAGTTGAAGTGAAAAGAGAAATGGATGTAAAAGCACCACAGGTTGAAGCTGAAATTGATGGACAAGGAAATACATTTAAACTACCAAAGTTTGGAATCACAATGCCAAAGATATCAGCACCTGATATTGATCTGAGCTTATCAAAGAAAGATATGGAGGTGACTTTACCAGAGACTAAAGTTAAAGGCCAACGTCCTGATGTTGAAGTTAAAGCACCTTCAATTGAAGCTCCTGAAATAACTAAGACAAAAGAGGGATCACCATCAAAACTAAAGATGCCCACCTTTAAATTACCTAAAATTGGAATTTCTATACCAGAAGCTGAAATAAAGGTTGATGGGGCAGAAGTATCAGTTCCACAGGTAGAAGCTGATCTTCCTGATGTCAAAGCAGAAGTTAACCTACCAGAGGTTGAAATCAAAGCTCCATCAGGTGAATTAGAAATAGAACAACCATCAGGTTTGGAGTTTGATGCTAAATTTAAAAAGCCAAGATTTTCACTCCCCAGGTTTTCCTTCTCTAAACAAAGTGTGCCGACTCCAGAGGTTGATATCAGTGCCCCTGAAGTGACTATTCACCAGACAGAAGGGAAAGTGGAAGTAAAAGGAGAGATAGATGTGAGATCTCCAGAGCTTGAGACCCAAATCGATGGACAAGGAAGTAAATTTAAACTACCAAAGTTTGGAATCACAATGCCAAAGATATCAGCGCCTGATATTGATCTGAGCTTATCAAAGAAAGATGTGGAGGTGACTTTACCAATAGCTAAAGTTGAAGGCAAACTTCCTGATGTTGAAGTTAAAGCACCTTCAATTGAAGCAGAAATTAAAGCTCCTGAGGTAAAAGTAGAAACTAAGACAAAAGAGGGATCACCATCAAAACTGAAGATGCCCACTTTTAAATTCCCCAAATTTGGAGCTTCAATACCAGAAGCTGAAATAAAACTTGATGGGGCTGAAGTAACAGTTCCACAGGTAGAAGTTGATCTTCCTGATGTCAAAGCAGAAGTTAACCTACCAGAGGTTGAAATCAAAGCTCCATCAGGTGAATTAGAAATAGAACAACCATCAGGTTTGGAGTTTGATGCTAAATTTAAAAAGCCAAGGTTTTCACTCCCCAGGTTTTCCTTCTCTAAACAAACTGTGCCGGCTCCAGAGGTTGATATCAGCGCCCCAGAAGTGAATATTTCTCATACAGAAGACAAAGTTGAAGTGAAAGGAGAAATGGATGTAAAAGCACCACAGGTTGAAGCTGAAATTGATGGACAAGGATATACATTTAAACTACCAAAGTTTGGAATCACAATGCCAAAGATATCTGCGCCTGATATTGATCTGAGCTTATCAAAGAAAGATGTGGAGGTGACATTACCAGAGGCTAAAGTTGAAGGCAAACTTCCTGATGTTGAAGTTAAAGCACCTTCAATTGAAGCAGAAATTAAAGCTCCTGAGGTAAAAGTAGAAACTAAGACAAAAGAGGGATCACCATCAAAACTGAAGATGCCCACTTTTAAATTTCCCAAATTTGGAGCTTCAATACCAGAAGCTGAAATAAAAGTTGATGGGGCTGAAGTAACAGTTTCACAGGTAGATGTTGATTTTCCTGATATAAAAGCAGAAGTTAACCTACCAGAGGTTGAAATCAAAGCTCCATCGGGTGAATTAGAAATAGAACAACCATCAGGTTTGGAGTTTGATGCTAAATTTAAAAAGCCAAGATTTTCACTCCCCAGGTTTTCCTTCTCTAAACAAACTGTGCCGGCTCCAGAGGTTGATATCAGCGCCCCAGAAGTGAATATTTCTCATACAGAAGGCAAAGTTGAAGTGAAAGGAGAAATGGATGTAAAAGCTCCAAAGGTTGAAGCTGAAATCGATGGACAAGGATATACATTTAAATTACCAAAGTTTGGAATCACAATGCCAAAGATATCAGCGCCTGATATTGATCTGAGCTTATCAAAGAAAGATGTGGAGGTGACTTTACCAGAAGCTAAAGTTGAAGGCAAACTTCCTGATCTTGAAGTTAAATCACCTTCATTTGAAGCAGAAATCAAAGCTCCTGAGGTAAAAGTAGAAACTAAGACAAAAGAGGGATCACCATCAAAACTGAAGATGCCCACTTTTAAATTCCCCAAATTTGGAGCTTCAATACCAGAAGCTGAAATAAAGGTTGATGGGGCTGAAGTAACAGTTCCACAGGTAGAAGTTGATCTTCCTGATGTCAAAGCAGAAGTTAACCTACCAGAGGTTGAAATTAAAGTTCCATCAGGTGAATTAGAAATTGAAAAACCATCAGGTTTGGAGATTGATGCAAAATTTAAAAAGCCAAGATTTTCACTCCCGAAGTTTTCCTTCTCCAAACAAACTGTGCCGGCTCCAGAGGTTGATATCAGCGCCCCAGAAGTGAATATTTCTCATACAGAAGGCAAAGCTGAAGTAAAAGGAGAAATGGATGTAAAAGCTCCACAGGTTGAAGCTGAAATTGATGGACAAGGAAGTAAATTTAAACTACCAAAGTTTGGAATCACAATGCCAAAGATATCAGCACCCGATATTGATCTGAGCTTATCAAAGAAAGATGTGGAGGTGACTTTACCAGAGGCAAAAGTTGAGGGCAAACTTCCTGATGTTGAAGTTAAAGCACCTTCAATTGAAGCAGAAATTAAAGCTCCTGAGGTAAAAGTGGAAACTAAAACAAAAGACGGATCACCATCAAAACTAAAGATGCCCACGTTTAAATTGCCTAAATTTGGAGCTTCAATACCAGAAGCTGAAATAAAGGTTGATGGGGCTGAAGTAACAGTTCCACAGGTAGATGTTGATCTTCCTGCGGTTAAAGCAGAAGTTAACCTGCCAGAGGTTGAAATGAAAGCTCCATCAGGTGAAGTTGTAATAGAACAACCATCAGGTTTGGAGATGGATGCTAAATTTAAAAAGCCAAGATTTTCACTCCCCAAGTTTTCCTTCTCTAAACAAAGTGTGTCGGTTCCAGAGGTTGATATCAGTGCCCCTGAAGTGAATATTTCTCAGACAGAAGGGAAAGTGGAAGTGAAAGGAACAATAGATGTAAAACCTCCAGAATTTGAAGCTCAAATTGATGGACAAGAAAGTAAATTTAAACTACCAAAGTTTGGAATTGCAATGCCAAAGATATCAGCACCTGATATTGATCTCAGCTTATCAAAGAAAGATGTGGAAGTGACTTTACCAGAGGCTAAAGTTGAAGGCAAACTTCCTGATGTTGAAGTTAAAGCACCTTCAATTGAAGCAGAAATTAAAGCTCCTGAGGTAAAAGTGGAAACTAAAACAAAAGAGGGATCACCATCAAAACTGAAGATGCCCACTTTTAAATTCCCCAAATTTGGAGCTTCAATACCAGAAGCTGAAATAAAACTTGATGGGGCTGAAGTAACTGTTCCACAGGTAGAAGTTGATCTTCCTGATGTCAAAGCAGAAGTTAACCTACCAGAGGTTGAAATCAAAGCTCCATCAGGTGAATTAGAAATAGAACAACCATCAGGTTTGGAGTTTGATGCTAAATTTAAAAAGCCAAGATTTTCACTCCCCAGGTTTTCCTTCTCTAAACAAAGTGTGTCGGTTCCAGAGGTTGATATCAGTGCCCCTGAAGTGAATATTTCTCAGACAGAAGGGAAAGTGGAAGTGAAAGGAACAATAGATGTAAAACCTCCAGAATTTGAAGCTCAAATTGATGGACAAGAAAGTAAATTTAAACTACCAAAGTTTGGAATTGCAATGCCAAAGATATCAGCGCCTGATATTGATCTCAGCTTATCAAAGAAAGATGTGGAAGTGACTTTACCAGAGGCTAAAGTTGAAGGCAAACTTCCTGATGTTGAAGTTAAAGCACCTTTAATTGAAGCAGAAATTAAAGCTCCTGAGGTAAAAGTGGAAACTAAAACAAAAGAGGGATCACCATCAAAACTGAAGATGCCCACTTTTAAATTCCCCAAATTTGGAGCTTCAATACCAGAAGCTGAAATAAAACTTGATGGGGCTGAAGTAACTGTTCCACAGGTAGAAGTTGATCTTCCTGATGTCAAAGCAGAGGTTAACCTACCAGAGGTTGAAATCAAAGCTCCATCAGGTGAATTAGAAATAGAACAACCATCAGGTTTGGAGTTTGATGCTAAATTTAAAAAGCCAAGATTTTCACTCCCCAGGTTTTCCTTCTCTAAACAAAGTGTGCCGGCTCCAGAGGTTGATATCAGTGCCCCAGAAGTGACTATTCACCAGACAGAAGGGAAAGTGGAAGTAAAAGGAGAGATAGATGTGAGATCTCCAGAGCTTGAGACCCAAATCGATGGACAAGGAAGTAAATTTAAACTACCAAAGTTTGGAATCACAATGCCAAAGATATCAGCGCCTGATATTGATCTGAGCTTATCAAAGAAAGATGTGGAGGTGACTTTACCAGAGGCAAAAGTTGAAGGCAAACTTCCTGATGTTGAAGTTAAAGCACCTTCAATTGAAGCAGAAATTAAAGCTCCTGAGGTAAAAGTAGAAACTAAGACAAAAGATGGATCACCATCAAAACTAAAGATGCCCACGTTTAAATTACCGAAATTTGGAGCTTTAATACCAGAAGCTGAAATAAAGGTTGATGGGGCTGAAGTAACAGTTCCACAGGTAGATGTTGATCTTCCTGATGTCAAAGCAGAAGTTAACCTGCCAGAGGTTGAAATCAAAGGTCCATCAGGTGAAGTTGTAATAGAGCAACCATCAGGTTTGGAGATGGATGCTAAATTTAAGAAGCCAAGGTTTTCACTCCCCAGGTTTTCCTTTTCCAAACAAAGTGTGCCGGCTCCTGAGGTTGATATCGATGCTCCAGAAGAGAATATTGAGATAAAAGGTGAGATAAATGTAAAGTCTCCAGAGCTTGAAGCTAACATTGATGGACAAGAAAGTAAATTTAAACTCCCAAAGTTTGGAATCACAATGCCTAAAATATCAACACCTGAAACTGACCTGAGCTTATCAAAGAAAAAGGTTGAGGCAACTTTATCAGATGGAGTGAACATTAAAGCCGACATCCCTGAAGAAGTACTGATTGTTCAAGCCGATAGCTCATCAGTTGATATCAAAGTGTCTGAGCCGGAAGGAAAAAGAGGCAAATTTAAATTTCCAAGTCTAGGCTTCTCAACACTTGGCACAGATGTAACTCAGAAGGATGTGGAACTCCCAGATGTTGAAATAAAAAACATTCAAGCTAAAGTTGATGTCAAAACCGCTGATATGGTAGAAAGTAATCTGGATGAATCACCATCCAAATTTAAGATGCCAACATTCAAACTTCCCAAATTTGGAGCTACATCAGAATTTGACAGAGAAACTCCAGAAGTGGATGTAAATATTTCAAATAAAGATGCAAAATATGAAACGTCAGAGGTTAAACAGTCTCCTGACAAAAAATCTTTAGCTAGTCCTGTGGCAGGGCAAACAGCTTCTGAGATCGATATCAAATTAAAGAAACCTAGGTTTTCTTTACCCAAAATTTCATTCGGAAAACAAACCAGTGTAGACACAGAAGTTGATGTCAGTCTCCCCGAAGTGGACGCATCTCTTCCAGCCATAACTATGGAAATCAAACAAACAGATAAAGAACAAAAAATTGAAGAAGAACTAGATACTCAAGAGAGTAAGTTTAAAATGCCAAAATTTGGAATTTCTATGCCCAAAGTAAAAGGGCCAGAGATCGACTTGAGTTTGTCAAAGAAAGATGCTAACATTAATTCACCAGAAGTTAAAATTGAGACCACAGTTCCACTAGCAGAGGAAAGCGAAGTTTCTTTGGAGGCTACCCAAAAAGAATCTTCATGGTCATTCCCACGGTTTTCGTTTTCAAAACCAGCAGTAAATGTGACTGTTGATTCAGAAGTAGAAGTTAAAAATGACTTGAAAGAAGAGTCCACTCCAAAGCATGAAGCTAAGAAGCATGTTAATGGAGAAGATTCAAAAGCTGCTGAGCCAGAGATAAAAGCAAAGTATTCATTACCAAAATTCTCTTTTGCAAAGGCATCTGCTAAAGAACCAACAATACCAGAAAACACTATTGCTGTTGAAGTGTCACTTTCAGAGGGAGAAGTGAAAATTAAAGAATCAAAAGTTACACTACCAGACCTAAAAGGAGACGCTAAACTTTCGTGTGATGAAACCAAAGACTTCACTGTTGAGGTAAACACTCCAGATAATGATACCAAGTCCAAAGACATTGGGGGATCACCCTTAAAATTTAAAATGCCTGTTTTCAAAATGCCAAAAATAGGAATTACAACTACAGTGAATGAAGAATCAAGTACCACAAGTAAGGAAACAGAGGAGACACTACAAATAACAAAAGAAGGTGATGCATTGGTCATGACAGCAGGGAGTCCAACAAAGGGTGTGAAAACAGAAGCGTCCATCAAAGGGCCAAGTGTGGATATCAAAACTGATGCGCCCAAAGCATCAACACCTGACCTTGAAACTCCACAGGGTGAGACTCTAGGCTCTCCAAGTAAATTCAAGTTACCATCATTTAAAATGCCAAGGCTAAGTTTTTCAAAACCTAAACCAGAAGATGAATACAACTCACCTGATTCTAAAATTGAAGAAAATCAAATGGAAAGTGATTTGAAAGAAGAAAGTAAATCACAGAAGAAAGCATTACCATCATTTGGTGATATCCTAAAAAATATTGATGTTGAATTTGATGTTCCAAATCCTTTAGAAGAAGATATGGGATCACCCAGAGACGATCCGGCAGCTCAAAAGCAACAAGAACTATTAAAAGACACAAAGCAAGAAGCTACCAAGAGCCCTGAGAGAACAGGGTGGTTCAAATTTCACACATTTGGACTATCGTCACCAACAGACGTGGCTAAAGGTCAATTTAAGGAAGATAAAATGGCCAGCAAGATTTCAGTGGATATAACAGGAAATGAAGAATTGAGCCCTACATGTTCAATCCAGTCATCGGAAGCCTTTGCTGACATTAGCTCAACAATGACAAGTGAAAATGTTGGTTTTTCATTCTCTTCTCCCACTAAAGTAACGGTAAAATACTCTGATCAGGACTCTGCTGCATTGATTGAGGAAATGCACTCAAAAGTAGTTATGTCGACAACAAAAACAGAGGTGATTTCAGTTGAGCCCAACCTACCTGAGAAAGTCACAATTTTGTCATCTGGGCTTTCTTCATCATCAGAAGATACACTTAGATTGGAATCTGGTAAAATCCACGTTATCACATCAAATATACAAGTCACGCCAGAGTCACAGCAAGCAAAAATGTTGACATCTATCCACCTACAATCGGCAGATGGTGCTTCAGGTTTTGAATCATGGACTGTAACAGACTCCCGCAGCAGCAAGGGCACGTTCATGGAAAGCCGTGTTGTCAGGGAATCATCAAGTGAGAGCAAAGAAGTTGTCATAACAAAGCAAATTACTCGTGTAGTGACAACTACAGAGCCAATCTCAGATGAGACGGCTACTTCGATAAAACAATTAAAAGACTCTGTCCACACAGAGAAAATGAGGTTCTTTGATGGAGCTGAGAAGTAAAATCACATTGCCAAAAGTAAGAAATCACTGTGTTAAAAATTAAACTTTTTTGTCATGCCAAGTCAAAATTGTATTTCTAAAAATTGTGTGAAAACCCCTGGACATTTTCTTTTCTTCTTTTTTTAAATAATATGTTTCCTTATATGTCATTATAGTTTTGCAAATCATATTTTTTTTCTCCAAACCTACCTCTTGTCTTGTCTGTTCAAACCAAACACCTTCTTCAGCTTCATAAAGTGGTGATATGTTATGCCTTGGGATGAGAATTTAGTTTGTTTAATTGTTTAAGACTGTAGAAAATAAAAATAAAAACAGACATTAGGATTTTACTCCTGTTAAAAGTGTATTTTGGCTGCTAGTAAGCTATGTGTGCTCTTATAGCTAAAACTGTGACCGGGCTTAACCAATATATCTGCTTGAGTATTTTTGTTCTGATTAAATATTGTCACCAGAAACTTAAGCAATAAAATCCAATCCAATTTAGATTTTCCACAGCAATAGGTCAATGAAAACTTCACTTTGAGAAATGAATAATCCTGATATTGTGTATTGTGTAAGAGATTGTGAAAGAATCCTCAATATTTGAGGATAAGTAATAAGGTACAATGGAATGCATGAAATATGAAGTAGCTATTGCCTAATCTCAATTTAACAAATATTGGGTTTCAGCTTTCTCAGCTTTTGTCAATGACCAAAACAACAATGAAAGAGAATTGTTTCCTCATTTACGTTATTGTGTTTTATTACACGTTGGTCCTCGTCCTCTTATTCTTGAAAGGAGTTAAAGTTGCTGAAGCTGAATGAGATACTCCCTGGCCTAAACACACTAAATGCCATATTGGTACACTGTGTACCGTTGTTGTTGTTTTTTACAATAATAAAACACACAGATTACTATAATAACAATCCTTCCAAATAGATTAAATCTGCAAATGAAATGTATTTTTAAAATGTATATTAGTCTGAAATGTAAACTATACCTTCAAACATTGACACTTACCAGATTATAAGTACACAAAAACGGTCACACTGTAATAGAGAAAAAACGTTAATAACATTCCAAATGTTTACAATGTTTAGAAGAATAGTAGTGAAACTTCCATGGTCTGCAACAAATTTTAGTGTATTAGAATTTATAATACAGCATACGATGTATTGAAATTGTATAGTAACAATAGCAAGGCTTGGCTACAAATGTAATGCTGCAACTATATTTTTAATATTTTGCTTACAGAATATACTCTGCTACACTAAAATACTGATTGTATGTTCACCTTTGTCAGCGATGTATAAAGTGAGAATATTAAATGTGTAAATAGCTTTTAATGAGCTTTGTAGCTTTATTTAATTACAGCCAATATTTCTATTGAGCTTGAAAAGAATGTGTTTGCTGAAATAAAAAAACTATAAATAAATATTAATGTAAAACGGACACGTCAGTTTTGTGTGTTTTCTGTAAATATCCACTGCCGCTTAAATGGGGACTTTATGTTTTACAAATATGAACAAGAGGTTTCAAAGCAAGGCAAATGAATGATGATGCCATAAACAATCAATTGAAAAAAACAAGTCAAGGATTGGACACATTGGAAACATTTTAAGTATGACATAATGCTATAACCTGCTCTGTACAGTTTACGAGTAAATTAAAAATGTATGTTTTACATTAGTTACAGCTTAGCATCCCCTGCAGATTGTAGCCATGATTGTAGCTTACACTTACCATTAGCATCTTGAAAGAATTCAGGATTTTGATAACGATTAGCCTTAAATGTATGGACTCATTTTCTTACCTCCAAGGAAATAATAAAGCAAAACATGCAAAACATACAGTAAATATTACTGATCACAAAATGCTCACTGAAAATAAATGAGCAAAAACTCGTTAGCCTACTATTGGAAACATTTCTACGTTCTTAAATTCTCCGCGTCATTTTTGCACACTAGAGGGAGACACATTTCAATATAAGCGCGTGTAAAGTCCACTTGTTATTAAATTCTTTTGTTTTTTGCTCCTTTTCAATGAAGGTCAGTTATGGAGCCAGGCTGGGGGTCGTAGACGTCAGGGTCTGGATTAGCAGCACCAGTTAGCAGCAGTTAGCTAATATCAGTTACTTTTTCTTGAGATTAAAAGCATTTCCCCCCCCCCCCCCCCACCGCCAACCAGAGCACCGAAGTAATCTTTAAGGGACAAAACTAAAACATTAAAACACGGAAAATGTAACTACAATTTAGCTCGTAAGCACCTGACAGATGACCGTTAGCGAAGATTGATGCGTCGTTGTCGTTGACGTTCGGCGTAGCTAATAACTGATTTTAATGATCTTGCTTCTATTTTATTTTTTAAAGTATTTTAAAATATATTTCATCAGTCTAATAACCGTTTTTTTTTTGCACCGAGGGAAAAAATAAAATAAAGATATAATAAAAATGGCTTTTAATTAACGCTCCCCTCACAGCGCAGGCTCAGAACACTTGTCTTTAGTGTGAGTGAGTGAGCGACAGCAACTTCTCACTTTCCCCGGGCTGCAGACTCCTCGCGCTCTGTGCCCCGTCGCGTTGGTTCACTCTCGCCCACAGCAGCAGCAGGAGGAGAGGCAGCAGCAGCAGTATCGGCATCAGGAGCATTTCCATCCAGTTTCAGCGGAGTTTGTGATGAAGCAGCCGCGGACGGACACCTTTCACCGCCTGATCTGACTCGCAAAGACAGGTACCGCGCTTTTATCACAATTAACAACCACTAACGCTGCAGTTTCCCCCAAAGCTTTTACTCAGACTACACCCAGCTAAGTGAAATGACTGAATAATAAGTTGAAACTGCGGCATGCATGTGATTTCAAAGGTAAAGTTTGTGATGAAATTGTAATAATGAGTTTTTGTTGTTTTTCTCATTATTAATAGGAGGCTATTTTCCTAATCCAAATGTATTAGGATTGGGCTTTTTGACATTTTGACCATGTAAAAACAAAAATATTGTGCAATAGGTTACATAATCTTTCAAAGCCCAATTATTATGCAGCCATTGTAATGTAAAATAATAAAATAGGCCACCAGTCAAATTAAACAGCGTGAATGAGAGATTGTTGCTTCCCAGGTGGTAAATTGCTGAATTTACCTTAGGATTCAGTTGGTTTTCTCTGTAATGGTGCACACAATGATTAATTAAAGAATGAAGTCTCCAATTGACTTGTGCTCTACCCATTTTTTTGTAGCCATAATGCTATAACCTGCTCTGTACAGTTTACGAGTGATTTGAAAATGTATGTTTTACATTAGTTACAGCTTAGCATCCCCTAAATAAGCACGTATTCATTATAAGTTCCTGCATAATATATGGCTTCAATAGTATCGACAGAGAAGTTGAACTGGAAAGAAACATTTCATTCAAATGCAATGCTCTTCGTGCAGCCCATGTGGATAAGGCTGCTGCACATATGGCGGAATCACCAATCGGTTTTATATCCTCTCGCCGTCATGGGTTTGAGTTGCGCCTCTGACAATTTGCTGGATGTCTCTCCCCACTCGTCACCCCCCTTTCTATCTTGTCAAACAAAGCTTATGGGCCAAACAAAAAAAAAGCTTTGTTTTAGCTGCACATTTCACAGCTAATGGACAAGGGCAGACAGAATGCAGACCAGTAGTTGAGCAAAATACAATGGCGATTAAATGCAGATTATAGTATTTAAAACATTAAAAGCATGCAGCGTCCTGGGAATAATACCAGATTAAAAATATTATGCAAGCTGCAAGATATATTGCACATCTTAAATCTCCAAAAGCAGGAAGTTGATTGTAAAAAGGCACTGAATAGACTGAATAGATGAATACTTACATTTTGAGCATTTTGAAGGTTTCCAAACAATAAAATATCATTGTTTTTTTTGTTTTATGTTTAAAAGTGGCTAACCATGTAGTTCCATAAACATGCTATGAAATGCATGTCATTCTTGTAGTCAAAAAGTAATAATTCAGACTTTTCTCTAATATTAAAGCTCCTGGATCGGTTTCAAATATAGACAGTTAATCACACAATTATTATTTTTTTTAATTCCGATTAGATACAGCATGTTTAAGGGAGGATTGAAAAAGACAGTGATATTGCAGCTGTGAAACTCCACTTTAAGGCTATCTAATGTTTTTTAAATACTGTGTGGGTTGTGGGCAGAAGAAAGCATTGAAAAGCCCAGAGTGTGTGGGAGTTTCACAAGGCTGTCTCATGCTGCTATGTCATCTATTACCTGGCTACCTGTTGTTTCCCCATACACAGCTTTATAGCCGGCATTTATGAATTATACATGTGTTTTGCGAGCTTTTGCGTCAAAAACAAAAGTGGGGTTTAAAAATAGGCCGGGGAATGTAATACAGGGCACGACAAAAGGGCTACTAGACTCTGAAGTGGAGCAAGAATGCGCGGGGAAAAAGGTCGCGAGCTCAGAGTCAGAGATGTGTGCGCGAGGGGCTATATATGGTTGTGAAATTATCGTTTTTTGGAATAGTTTGGGGGTTTATTTTGGGAAGGTGCAAGTGAGGAGGCGGTGGAGCAGACTTGGGAGCGAAAATGGTGAAGGAAAAAAAAGTGGTTCAAGACACATGCGGCTGAGAAAATTATACAATAAAGGAGGCTGAGTTTATAGCGTGGGTAGACATAGATTAGACATAGAGTATCCAGCAGGAAGATATCTCATCTGTTTGGTATGAAAACGCGAAAGGAAAATACAATGGCAGGAGTAAAAGGTTTGACATCATTTGGAATAACAAGTGCCTCGAGTTCTATTTGAAAAAAAACAAAATCGATCTTGAACTGGCACTCACCTTTAATAAATGCAACATCGCCCGCAACAACCTCTCAGCCTGCTCCTCCAAAATGGACCAATTCACTGCCTCAGAATTCAACATTGCAGCGCGATTGCAAAGCGCACAGAGGAGAGACGGAGCTTTGAAGATTATTGTGATGCCGCTGCCGTCTCCGAACATCTCATCGCTAATATCAATAGCATTTCACTAATGGCTTCTAATTCGATCAAAACTTTGTGTCGTTTTGCTGTAACTGGAGCCGGGACACACGACATGCAGCAATTGATTTTTATTACTGACTTAGTTGCCATTATGAAAGCATTATCGGTCACATTACATGATATCAGATACATTGCAGGTTCAAAAACATAAAGATTGTGTCCAAATTGACTTCCTGTACACAACGGGGGCAAACCTTCATCCTTGTGGTGAGTCAGTGGCACGGGCTGTACCTCTGCACAGCACCACCTACTGTTCTGTAGTGTGCATCTTAAGGGGGGTATTCTGTAAATCGACTATTTAGAGCTTTTAACCATGTTACCATGTTTTGAGCTGCTACATTAAAGTAATCTTTGGATCTTCTCCATTCTTAGCATCACTCCCCCAAAAAATCCTCCTTTTCCCAAAAAGTTCCTCCTGAGGTCCTGCGAGGAAATGCTTTCTACACCTCTCCATCTCCTGCTAAGCGTAATTCTTTCATCGCATAGTGAAAACACTCGTCATGACTTCACGAGACTTCCTGTTGTTTTTATCCCTTTATTGAAACAGGTGTGCAGCAAAGGGGAGCGAGAGGAGAGGGGGCGTGGCAGGGCCTTGTTTCAGCTGGCTCAGAGGAATAGGAAGTGAAACTACTGGATAGTTTTAGATCAATGCTGCATTTTCCAACCAACAAAGCGTGTAAAATAGTGATAGAGATTGACATTGTTAACAAATACCTCCAAAAATATACACACAATAATACACCCTCTTTAAAGGGGACAAAATCGGCTACCAATTATACTTTTTACATTTACGTCCTGCTGGTACAGTATGACGTATTGCATTTATCTTTCAAATGTAGTGGAGCAAAAATAAAACATTTTGGACCAAATAACCACTCAAATTAAAGCAGAACTAAGTACCTCATGCCCCTAGAGGCCATAAGCACCACTGCAGGTGTCGAATCATGTTGTGTTTCTTTTTCACTCATTAATTGTCCGTGAGAGTAAATACTACGGTGACAGAAAAGACAAAGGGAGAGAAAGGGATATTGTACATCCAGTTACACAATGGAGATATTTGTTTTCACTCAAACCTGGCTGTAAGTACTGTTAAAGTGGCGCTAGCCCGCAGTTAGCCTTGCCCGTTAGCCTGTTAGCTTCTTCTTCGTGATTCCATTAGTGTTTATTGCGCCTCCGACCCAGTGGCAGGGAAGTTGCAAGCGTGGTTTTCTGACCAGAGACACCAGGGGGAGAGGAAATAAACCCCAATCATCCCATTAACACAGAGGGACTACACAAAGGATTTAGTAGGTAAACAAGTTACTTAGGTCTTCTTTAAAGTACAGATTATTAAAACTGTACAGTACTGAAGTAAATTCACTTTTTAACTGTCCTCAAATTTAGTTATCTAAGACTTTGGATTGAATTTGAGTACTGTATCTATGACTTACTTAATAAACGAAAGTTATGCGAGAAAATGTTTACCTAAATTTGTATTTTTACGTCGGTGCATCGATACTGTACATAAGGGCCATGAATGTGTCCTATTGTAGTTCTATCCCTTTATGGACAGAATCCTCGTCTTCCTTTGATTTATTGCTCCACTTGTCCGATTGCTTTTAGATGCAAATTCTCGAGTATTCGTCAAATGCCGCGGGATCAGAGCGTAATCGACCGTAGATCGCTTTTAGGAGCTCAGAGAACATAATTTCTGCTTTCTGCATTGATACATTTTCAATAAAAAAGCACGGTAAGCGCAAATATTGCCCGTGATAAGTGGAATTATGTGTGGAGACAGTCAGGCTCGGCGGGAAAACAGTGAGAACGTTTGAGGAGGCTGAGGCGGTCGGACGCTGTTATTAATCTTGTGATGGACAGATGAGCGCGGGGGAATTTTTAGGCACAGTCTGAGGTCTTTTTTATTAATTTTTTATTAAAAAAGTACCGTGATGGATGAAGGAGGAGAGGCGCTGGTGTGATATTCTCGCCGGGGCTTTGGGAAGCTGCAGGGCAAAAGGGAAATGAAAATACTATATCAGGACAAAACAAGGCTAAGTGAAATAGGACAGTCATGTCAGGAATGTCAAGATGTGTTGGCAAAAAATCAATGTCAGATGGAAAGTACACCCCCCTGACCTAAAAAAGTCTCTGCTTGGAATTAACGAACTGTCCTGATCTGGAGTTGCTGCAGTTGGTCAGGTCTAGGTTCAGCCCAAAGAATGAGATCAGCCGACGACCTGAACATCCTGAATGACCAGGTTATTCCATCGAGGGATTTCTTCTTCCCTCATGGCACAAGCATATTCCAATATGTGTGTAACGGCAATGCCAACACGGTAATGAATTATTTATTTTATTTGGGTTTATGAACAGGGGTGGGAGTCAATAAGCTTGTCTTCTTCCCACTCCTTTTCGAGCTGTAATGTAAATTAATGTCTTTTTTTTTCTCTTTTATTATGTATATATATATTTCTGTTTTTTTTCTCTTCTTTAGCTCAAAATAAAGTATTCAAATCAAATCAATTGATTCATCAGGCTCATCAGATTATTACTTTTAAAAGTAATAATCTATATTATTAAAGACATTATAATGCAACAGAAACTAACTCAAAAGATTAAAATAGACAGTTAAGCTCTGTTTGAAAAGTACTTATTCTTAAAGGTGCATTATGCAACTTTTTAAGTGAGGGAAAAAAAAAGTTGATATGTGTGCGTAATTATATTAACCCAGCGCCTGTAGGGGTGGTCAGCATAGCACCTTTGCTTTCGACCACGATGCTCCAGGATTAATTGTTTTGTAGGTTTTCTGGTGAGAGGCTCCGTCAGCAGTGAAAACCTTCCAAACAACTGATCCTGGAGCGTCCTCGAGGCCACTGTGATGCAAAGTAAAGACACCATTGCTGACCACTCATACAGCCGCTGGGTCACAACAAGGTCAATTACGCACAATAATCGACTTTTTTTTTCACATAAAAGTTGCATAATGCACCTTTAAATATCCCACACAATGAGCATGAGACACAACTTTTAAAAATTAAATATTACATTAGAAAAATGGGCCACAGAGTCCAGACCTTAACCCCATTGAGAAGCTTTGTGATGTGCTGGAGAATGCTTTACGCAGTGGTCGCACTCTCCCATCATCAATACAAGATGTTGGTGAAAAATCAATGCAACACCGGATCTTATGGCATTGCAGAAGCTTATTGAAACAATGGCAAAGGGAACGCAAGCTCTAATCAGAGCTAAAGGCAAGGCTTTTTTTTTTTGGTCAGGCAGTGAAGAACATTCGGATTATCCTAACTATACGATAACGCAAGGGCCACACGCATGTTCAGAGGCTTTTACATCTGCAGCAGACAGATAAAATATATTCACTTTTAGCTTGTGCTGAGTAGCTGAAAGTGGGCCGGTCCAAAACCTAAAAAACACCCAGGTTGAAAAGACATCCCAGCATGCGATTGTTCGATGACATCTGCTCTTGGCGCATTCCAGTGTTATACTTAGCCAAGCGACAAGATCTTGACGTTTTTTTTTCAATATCCAAAATCCTTGTCTGAATTATCAAGTGTTGAACCCCAAAGAACAAGGCAAAATTTGAGTTTTACATGTTTCTGTCTCAATAACTAGTTTATTAAACAACTAGACTAAACTAAAACAAACCCATACATTTAAATCTGACTGTATACATTATTCCGATCTTGTCAGAAAATATAGGAAATTAAATCTCTAAATGAATACAGATTTTGTCCCCGTTCACCTGCAGTGTCTCGCCTTAATAGGAAATACCAGCCGCCGTCGTAGCCGTCATTTGTGTTTTGCTGGAGCGTAATCGAGGAGCTTTGAGACAGACACTTCACACATGGACGACCTCGATGAGATAAAAATCGCTCGATAATAAAGTGGTATTATTATTATTCATCCGGAGAGAGGCACGGCTCAAGCGTCAACATTTAAATTCTGCTCTGTTCACGCTCCACGTCCCCCCGACTGAGAGCTCCTCTTTGAGCAAACAAAATGGCCTCTTCAAAACCTCAATGGAGAGAAGGGGGTTTCAAAGGGACATGGCATTAAAGGTGCACTGATCAGCCCATACGTTGTGACCACTTCCCTGCTATTCGGCATAATTTATAACAAACTGGTTCACTTTGTTCTGCATCTTTTCTGTCAAAACCCACGTTAAAGGTCATATTCATTTTGAGTAGTGGAATGAAATCTGTTCTGTCCTTCTGTACAATTTAAAGATATGCTGATATTTGATATACTGAAGCAGGAAACTATCGCATGAAACGATATTATTGAAGGCCTTATAATGCCACAGAAATTTACTCTGAAGCTTAAAAATGACAGTTTTGATCTGTCCGAATAGTACTTTCTCTTCACCTCTTCCCCGCAGCGATGAAAACGATGAAAAACACGAGAAAAACTGAAAAAAAGCAACAAAAATGTGCCGGAAAAGCAACTATAACACAATAAAAAAATGACGAAAACATGACAAAAAAGTGCCAAAAAACAAGAAAAAAAATGGCGAAAACAAGACAAACAAACCTGCGATCCGTTTTGTAGGTCTTAGCTTTCAAATGAGGCATTACTCCAGTCACTTAGATTTCGGTGGTAAAAGTTGTGTTCTTAAGTTGTTGAGAGCCAAAACTGGTATCGGTTCAGTATCGGATATTTGTAGCTGATACCCGATATCGTATTTTTTTCAGTATCGGATCGGTGCATCCCTAGTTTTAAAGTGTACCCTCTGAGCGTCAGGAAGCCCGCACATGAGACCTGAGCACTGGACTAATGTGGTCGTATTTCCAAGTCCCGGTCAGGGCTTGAGCAGCAGCGTTTTGTATTTAGAGAAGCCAGTGAGCAGCCACAGCAGTAGTCTAACCTGTAGTAACGAAGCTCTTTGATTGTGGATCTTTTTTCTTAGGCGCTAAAAAGCTGCTGCTGTTATTGCAGGGTTTCCGCGGGGAAGCATTATAAGTTACTTAATTAATTTAGCCATTAATTTAGGCTTTAAAAGTCGTTGTAAAGCATCCATTTGGCATTCAATCTAAATTTCTTAGAAAAGGACATTGCTCAACGATTTACTGGGTGCATTCTTTAAAAACTAAAAATATGGTCTAAAACAAATTCAGCTGCAGTTTTGACTGAAATTTTAAACAATCTTCAGCTCAAAAGTCGCCCGTTGTGTCCAGTCTGGTTTTGAATATATAAAAAAATCCCCTCATTCCCCTGTTTGATTGAATGTTTACAAATCTTACGCAATGAAATATGCCATTGATGAATGATTTTTTGCATTTAGGCTTTAAAATGGCATTAAAAAGCTTTAATTTGACCTTCACCTGTAGAAACCCTGTATTAATTTAATGTGACTGTTAAAATTCAAGTCTGAGACCATTATTACGCCGAAATATCCAACCTTTTTTTTTTGTGGTGTGGGTTGAGACCAGTGTTAATTTTGACAACATATTATTATTTAGTTTTAGTCTTTTGACGAAAATGTAATTCAATTTTAGTCGAGTTTTAGTCAAAAAAATATCTTAAATTTTAGACACATTTAGTCGACTTTGTATTAATAATATTCATTATAATCATATTTAATCGAGGTCCTCTGCTTCATGGAGCTGCTCCCTCATGAACAAAGCTCAGAGCTGTTCCTTTGGCAGTGAATTTACATGATATGAGGCTCTTCCAGACGGTCAATAGAAGTTTGGATGATTTTAGTCTCTCCTTTCCATTTTTATTTAGTCTCATTTTAGTCGACTAAAATATCTGGACATTTTAGTCATAGTTTTAGTCGCATGAAAAACTTTTAATTTAGTTTTAGTCCAATTTTAGTCGTCAAAAAAATCACTTTGACTAAAATTAAGACTAAATATTTTAGTCGACGAAATGAACACTGGTTGAGACGAACCTCAGTGCGACACAATGACATAATTTGTTTCTTTGGACCAAAAACAATGGTCTCTGTGTTATCTGCCTTAAACTGCAGGAAGTTGAAACTAATCTATTCAATGCAGTCAGTGACACATTGAGGAGGGAGGCAGGATTACCGAAACAAAACACTACTGCAGGTCTGCTTACCAATTACAACATGGTTAAAACCTCCAAAAAGCATGAGATCGGCTCTTAAAATATAATTGTGGTGACTGTGCTCTGGTTATATCTGTCGTCATAGCTTTTAAATCACATTTCCTCTTCAATTCTTTGCGTAAATCCAAAGGAATCAGCGGCATCAGTGACAGCCGCTCTTGAAGTTGTGGAACTTCTGTCAAGCCGGGACTTTCAAAGCTCAATATTATTAAAGTCTGTTGTAAACCGGCGCCGACTGTCTCCAAGGGAACAATAGCGTGGCTTCAGATGAATTGAGGGTAAAGCTTGTGTTGTGTCTCCAGGACGGGCTAAAGTCGCAGTCCCGGTCCCTACGGTTGGTAATTGGCAGCGTTGTAACACGAAGAGCCGGTAAATCGGAGGAAAGGTGCGCGGGGCTCCAGACCATCGCCGGTATCAAATCTGAATGGGCGCGTCTCCACGGAAACGGCTGATTGTATGCGAGAAGTGGGATTTCTCTTTGAGGAAGGCGCCGCCGCGTAGTAGTGGGAAAAAGCAAAGTGCGGTTCCCCCCGACAAAGAAACAGTGGCTTTTACAGCAGTGGCTCAGTGGGTGGAGCGGTTTGCCGATCCTGTTCACTTTGGTTGTTTCTTCTCCTACTGTTGAGGTGCTCAGATCTGATCTTTGAGAAAGTGTAGCCTGGTCGATAGTGTTTCTACATCACAGCAGGCAGGTCTGAGGTTCAATTTCTGGACTGAATGTAGTCTTTCTGGTGATTTTCCCCTTCAGCACAGGGCCAGGATTCTTCATCTCAGCAGGACTTTAGTCTTAGTTCTTTTGTGTTTGTTTTTGTTTTTCTACCCAAAGGCTACTTTGTGAATAGAACATGAAGTGAATAAATAATAGATTTCTATTGACAAAACATCTTCTTCAAAGGCACTAAACATTTCTTTTGCATCACATTTTGTATTTGTCGACTTTTTTTTCCTGTAGGGAAATTTTTCCTCCCCTTCTGGAAACGCCACCTTAACGTGGTGGAGGGGTTTGAGCACCTGAATGATCCTGGAGCTCTGTGGTCGGGGGCTTTGTGCCCCTGGTAGGGTCTCCCATGGCAAACAGGTCCTGGGTGACGGGTCAGACAAAGAGCGGTTCAGAAGCCCCTTATGAGAGACCAACAGGCCCGGTTAGAACCATGAGGCCGTCCTTCTGTGGACCCACCACCTGCAGGAGGAGCCATAGGGGTAGGTGCAATGTGATTTGGGCAGCTCCAACGGCTCCATGACCCGGCAACGGACAAGTGGAAGAAAATGGATAGATGGATGGAAATTTGTCCTCTGCATTTGACCCATCATTCAACCAGCGCCTTAGGACAACCTGGTTCTACACCTGGTGTAGCTGGAGGTTTGGTTGACAGGGGTATAGGTAGGGCTGTCACGATAATTACTATATCGGCTTATCGTTAAATGAATCGTTCAATGAATGACAAATAAACAATACATTTTTTGGCCAAATATTTATCGTATTTATTTGCATTTCCCCCCTTTTTTCTAATGTAGTACTTTATTTTTTACCTAAAATAAGTTGTGTCTCATTGTATTTCATGTTCATGGTGGGATATATTAAGATGAAATCCTTTTCAAACAGAGCTTTACTTTGATTTTTAAGCTTTAAAGATACTTTTAGTTGCTTCGTAGGGTCTTCAATAATATCGCTTATCGCAATAGTTTCCCACATCAATATATCGAACATAGGATTTTGTTATCGTGTCAGGTCTAGGTCTAGGGCGGCTCAACTCCCGCGGGCTGGGGATCTGTGTGGAGTTTGCATGTTCTCCTCGTGCCTGTGTTGGTTTCCTCCTGGTGCTCCTGTTTTCCTATCTCTTAAAATAGTACAGCAGGTTCTCCTCTGGGGCCAGGACTCCCCTGGAAATGGGTTTCCTAATCTCAGTGGGACTTTCCTGGTTAAATAAAAGTCAGATGGAATCAAATTGAGGCAAACCTTGGGGAGCATGCAAACGTAGATGTAATGTAGATTGAATGCCAGTTTTAATCTAATGTAATGCCTTTTTCGTGATATTTCAGGGTTTAATGTTTTAATGACTTTTATGGAAACCCTGCAAAAGCCCGGGCGTCGAACTCTGAAACTTTTGTCCATTATTGCTGTTTTCAAACCTGCTTCGTTTGTGGGGATAACACTTTGCCCTGACACGTCGGGTTGTCCCCCTTCAGTTATGGCCGTGCGGTAAACGCTAATGATAAACCTGAGCTGGGGATTCCCTCCAGTTTGGCTGCTCCATCCGAGTGTGAAGAGCGCGGATAAAGCTGGAGCGCGGCTCGGTCTCTCGGGAGGCCATTATTTTACACTGTGACGAGCCTTTCCCTCACTAGTTTGTTTTTCTATTCCCACAAATTAGTTTGGTTCAAATACTAAAAATAGACCGGCCATGACCACTGCAGCACGAGGCGAGAACACCCAATTTACAGAAGTTGTCTTTCTGATGTGATCTGATGTTTTCATAGGAGTTTTAGTTATATGTGTTGGAAGACTTCATTCAGACGGAAAACCTCAGCAATTTTGCGATATTTCTTGTGATTATAATATTCATATAAATTTGGCCTTCTTCCTACAACTTTAGGACTGGCACAAAAGTCCCATTATTAGCCTATGACATCCTCCTGCTGGGTTTGTAGTGTAGAAAATCAGGCCACTCTCTTTGAACAAACAATATTACTGCAATCGTAAGTAGGGTTGCAAAGGGGAGGAAAAATTCCCGATAAATTTCCAGAAATATTCAATGAGAACTTCAGCTTGGAAATGGTGTGAATTTTCTGAAATTACAAACGGTCAAAATGGTTGAATTTGTGTTTCATTTTCATTTTTTTTATTGAATAAACAATCAGTGAACTATTAGCTATGTTTTGGAACCATAAGACATGCATTTGAGTGATGTCACATCCCAGACCAGAAGAGTGTGAGGAGTGGACCATATTGTCAAAACATAACACAACCTAAATTCTGCTTAAAGTGCATAATGACACATTAGACACAATTTTCTAAAACATTGTTAAAACAATTAAGATTTTGCTAAAGATTGTACACAGCTTTCTTTAGTTTGGCCATTTTTATGATGTTTATAGTTTCACTTCCTTATTGGACACTGACAGGAAGTGACATAGAAAAAGGCAAACCATGTTGAGTCAATGGGAAATGAGTCAAACTGCTCTGGAACTTTACCTTTATCTATGTCACTTCCTGTCAGCAGCTTACACAATCAAATAAAAATACAAAGAACAGACCATAATAATAGACTTTGAAGACACTGCAATATTGTAATACTGCACACACTTGCGTATACAGATGGATACAAACATGGAGCCCCTCCAAAAGCCCTTGTTTTCGGCCACAACCTAAAACATTCTCCTCTTCAAACCCTGGTTCTCAAAAATTCTGATTTCTTTGAGACTTTTCATCTCTGCTGTGAAAGATTTTTCAGTGTATAACTATCAAAGCAAATGTTTATGTTTCATTTGTGGAATTTTGCAACCCTACTCATGAGTTTGTTGTGCATTTTAAGGCAGAGATTTAAACAAACTCCCCCCATTCACTCTAGTTTTCTGTCCTCAGATAAATAGAGAAGTGTTTTGCTGAATCATTTTTAATGTATTCACTTGGAAATGCTGCATATTGTTCGCCCATCTGCCTGTGTTCTGTGAAACCTAGCATGTTTGGGTAAGATCTCTTGTGTTGGAATGGAAAGGAGCCCTGCAGAATCATGCGTTGAATAAATTTACATTCTCTGTGACACATTCGAATTGAAACTGCCAGTGCAGGGACCGGGTTTTGACAAGTCCTGTATTTTGATTCAGAGCCACATTGAGGAGACGGAAATGGGAATTGCTAAGATGTGCATTCGATCGAAGACTACTACAGCGCAGCCCCAATTGTTATATTGATTATCAGCATTTCCAACGCATATCGTTAGTCACAGGTCCATAGTACCTCTGTGTGTTGTGCTTTACAGGATGACTGAGGTGCTGAATTCCCTGGAGCCGGGGACGGCGGACTTCACAGCAACAGAAGGGGACGAGGCCGCTGTATCCTTTGTAGCACTTAACTTTGTGTAGGCTCCCAGTCGTACAGGAGTTTTCCATCATAGATACAAGCTCTTAAAGCTGCTCTTCCTGAATCAGACCATGAAAGTCGTAGGTCGGTGAGTAAAGTCTCTCAGCGGTTTTCTAAATGAGTTTCTAGCTCTTACATCACGATCGCTCACTTGAGTTCATTAGAAGCTCATCTCAGTCACGTGAACAGGGCGGACCGCCAACGCTAAGGCTGTGCTATTTTAACTTCCTTTAATGCTGTGCCTGGACCAACAGCGTCACAATGTGGATATGAAGATATCATATGTTTTTTGGTACCTGCTTTTTGATACCAGTAGTACCTAAACTAAACTTTTTACTGGTATCTAACAGTATCCAGCCCTAATCCCAACACATCAGAGGCAAGGCGAGTTTATTTGTAGAGCACAATTCATACACAAGGCAATTCAAAGTGCTTTCACAGTTGCATAAAGTTACAAGAAAACAGATCAAATCAATAAAACATCAACATAAAAATTAATCAGTTACAGTAAAAGGCAAGAGTGCAGATAAAATACTTTCAGTTTTCATCTGCTCGGGTAAAAAGAGCTGTTTTCAGCCTGGATTTGAACATTGTGAGAGTTGAGGCCTGTCTCACATCCTCATGAAGACTGTTCCAGATTTTAGCTTCACCGTGTTTATTATTGACTCTGGGAACCACCAGGAGACCCCTCCCTGAAGTTCTCAGGGCCCGAGATGGTTCATACGGCTCTAACATGTCAGAGATGGACTTTGGTGCTAAACCATGAAACGACTTGTACACAAGCAGAGCTGTTTTAAATTCTATTCTCTGAGTGACAGGAAGCCAGTGCAGGGACCGGAGCACTGGACTAATGTGGTCGTATTTCCTGGTTCTTGTCAGGACTCGAGCAGCAGCGTTCTGGATGTTCTGCAGCTCTAACAGCTCGTTTAGAAAGGCCAGTGAGCAGCCGTTACAGTCGTCTAACCTGCTGGAGACAAACGCATGGATGAGTGTCTCTAAGTCTGGTTTTGACACTATTCCTCTGATCTTAATGTTTTTCAGATGATAAAAAGCTGATGATGTTATTGCTTTGATGTGGCTGTTTAAGTTCAGGTCTGAGTCCATGATTACTCCTAGATTTCTAATCAGACCAAACTGATCTTAGATACTTATCCAAAATCCTACACTCCATACACTTAATTCTCACAGTATTTACAAGTTAACCACTCATACAGTTGCTTTTTTTGACACATAAAAAGTTCCATAAAGTACCTTTAATGATAATGCTGTAATCCCGTAGAGTGCAGCGTTCTGGATCCTTAACCCGCCGCTCCTCAGATCTTCCCGGAGTCACACGAGCGTAACCCAAAGCTCTCGAAGCGTCTGCCCTCCATCGTGGTGGAGCCCACCACGATGGACGTGGAGAGCGGAGAGCTGCGGTGGCCCCCGGATGAACCCAGCTCCCCCGACGAGAAACCCAGGCGCAGCCTGGAGGAGCAGACTGCAGGTGAGGAGACACCAGGAGGAATATAAATCTTCACACATTCATAATTATGCATGTGCCCACAGCTGTGTCACACAATGTATTATGTGCAGGATTGACATTGTTGTGTGTGGTATTCAGTGGTTATGTATTGAAGTCACTGTACGCTATTAGGGGGTCATTTATCAAGACAGAAGTAAATAGCGAGTGCAAGCTAGAAAATAACATAGATTTTGTGGTTGTATTGCACCCGATTTAGCATTTGAAGAGGCATCCATTATTAGGGCCACAAATCTGACATGCAAACGAGAGACTGTGATCTATTAAGCGATGAAATCTCAGTTGCTCATTTGATTTTGCTCCAGTTTGGCCCCATGAGCAAACGCTTGATAAATATCCCCGGGTTAACCTTTGAACCCTCACCTGAACCAAGCACATTTCCCTCAGTTTGTCATTACCCAAATCTAAAAGCGTCAATATAGCGACAAAAAATGAGACACAGGGGGAACATGCACAAATATGAGAATAGTTAAGCTCACACGTTTTGTTTATGACCGCTTTAAACAGTGACAACAGTGGCATTTGAGAAAATGCCAAAAATAAAAGATTTTGAAGAATTTAAAATAAAAAACGTATTTTGAGTTCACCCTTTTTTGCTTCCTGAAAAGTGTTTCCAAACTTGTGACCGTATGTAACCTGTATGTCGATATTTCGCATAAAGCCTCTGGCCTCTGGCACACGCTAGCCCACGCTGAGAGCCTGATGACTCGATGTGGTGACGCCAAAAGGAACGATATGTGAAGCAGCAGGAATCTAATTGCAGTATGTCCTTGGTTCGTCCGCTCGAGTGAACAGCCTATTTTTCAAAATAAATGCAATGACCAGTTTTCAGCATCCTCAGACACTGGGGGGGGGGGAACAATTTGGGCAACATTTTAAAATGGGACGTAGCCTTTGAGAGATCTGATTTGATATGACTTTGAAATAAACTGTAACACTATTTTACCACTTTCCTCACAAGGCTAATTAGTGTTCGGGCTGGATGAAAGAAAGGGCCAAACGTTTCCTGACAAACACTGCAACAGCCCTTGAAATGAAATCAAATGACTGATATACAAGAATGGTTTTGATACAATGGATACTAGAGTCAGAATAGTTTTTATTGCCATTGTTTGAGGTTCACAAATTAGGATTTTTTCTCGGTACAATCGTGCAACATAGAACATCTAACACAGAATTTAGATCAAAGATAAGCTATAAAAACCTTAAAACTATAAGGCTATAAGAGCATGCATAATGAATATTAAAATAAATAATAAAAAAGACGACAACAATTGGAATTTGGAAAAAACTGTTCAAGTGGCGGGATCTATGGGTCTGTATGGACCGTAGCCTCCTGCCTGAGGGGAGAGGGGTGAATAGTCCGTGTCCAGGGTGAGAAGGGTCAGCTGTGATCCGACCCACACGTCTCCGGGTCCTGGAGGTGAACAGGACCTGGAGGGGCCGCAGATCGGTGGTCAGTGCAGTCAAACATTCAACAGGGGGCATTTAAGAGATGCTCAGAACCTCAAAATCTGCTCTGTCTTCCTATAAAGAGTTGGTTTCTGCGGCTTTAATCTTGTGGAACTATTAAAGCTGCACACATCGCCGGAGATGATACTTTTTACTGCTATTTAATAATTCAACACAATCAAAACCTCAAAAGCTAACATTTTACTGTACGACAGTCGTGGTTCTAAGCCTAAATAAAGGTGTGAGGAACTTAAACCTCTCTTGATTTCACACAGTTGGACGTTTCATTTGATTGACCATTGATCTGTGGCCCTTTCAGAGCCGGCACACTTTGATTCAAAAGATCGGAAACCCCTTTTAACTCCAAACCAGACGCTGTTTCTGCCATAATAGGCTTCGGACCCGACAGCTAAAAAGCCTCATGTTGAGAATCGAGATCGGTCCCTATGGAATAGAGGCTGGCGAAATTGCTGTTTGGAGGATATTCAAATTTACAATGTCGATGTTATCGCAAATTTCAAGAAATGTGGGGGGGGGGGAGTACATAAATAAATACATTGGGAATAAAATGGGTAAAAATTGCAAAATATGTGTGGGGAAAATTGGGGAAAACATGGGGGAAAACTGGACAGATATTTTTAAATTGGGGCAAAATTAGGAAAAAAAATGGGAAAGACATTGGTGAAAAACATGTGGGGAAAAGTGGGAAAAATGTGGAAAGAACTTTGGGGGAAAAGTGGAAAATATTTTTTAAAAGTTGGGAAAAATCGGGGGGGAAATGGGGAAGACATTGGTGAAAAAATGTGGGAAAAACTTTGGAAAAAATGTGTAAAGTTTAGTTTTTCTGCCTCTTTGTTAGGTTAATGTAGAGGTTTGTCAGCACATTTCTGATGGTTTGCTTCATCATCGTTACCGAGAAAGTCCCCAAAGATATTGAGATATTTGATAACTAAGAATATTTACAAAAGAGTTTACATGAGATTCTGTCAACTCTTTTTTTTAAGCCTGTTGTAACAAAACTATAACCTTTCATGTTGTGGACAGTGAACGAAAACGATCGATCCTCATGTTGTCGCCGGCGTTTGTGAACCGTGTCATTTTCAATCTCCTGTGTTTTGCAGCTGTGGGGGCGGACGTGACCGAGGACCCTTCTGGAGCCGAAATGCAGGACTGAAGTGGGCTCTCGACACCGTGAGTCCATCTGAGACCTGGTCCTGAACCAGTCCAGACGGGACCCGGGCCCGGACCGAGGATCTGAGCGTGTGGAGTCCACTGCTGTAGAGATTCGTTATTGTCACTGAATTATAGGCACTAGGCAGAGTTTTCAATAGACGCGCCCGAGTAAAGGCGTAAAGATGTCACCACGTTTTATGTGTAAATACATGGAGACTTTATGACGTGTTTTTATATAGCGCTTCGTCATTTTTAATGTGCAAACTTTACTAGACCTCGAAAAGCACAAGAATTTATTACACTTATCCCATAGAGCCCTGGACTTGTTGTGTTTGGGACACTTTCCTCGCCGACTTTTTCCTCAGTTTAATAATTCCTTTGAAGATTTAAGTTTCATGGTTTCAATGGCCTTCACGTTTTTTCTCCACTAGGTTCTGTCACATGTAAAACCGTTACTTTAAACCTCTGAGAAGCCTATGAGTTTTTGTATTCGTTTGCAGGGGCGTGTCTAGGGGGTGACCTGGGGGGGGGTGAATGAATACAGCTTGAGTGAAAAGGCGCAGAGGAAAGAGCGATCTCATTTCTGTCCCCTTTCACAAGATAATTTTACCATTTACATCAGTTTTATTATCGTGTCTTATTTATAATATGCATCTTCCAGTTTGTTCCAGATAACTGTACGTCATTCACATCCAAATCTTTCAGTATATACATTTTGCAGATATTTACATTTTATTCTATATTTACAGTAGTTGTGAATATACAGTAATATTTTTACTTAACTATGAAAAGAATAAGGGGTCATTGCTCGGGCGGGGTACCAGTACTTTTGCGATGCTTGGTGTTTGATACCCATACCTGAACAATAATGGTCATCTATTCCATTTAAATTTGTATCATTTATTTGAGCTGAAACAACCAGAGGGGTAAACTACGAAGCTGGAGAACTTTCTATCAGGGTAGATCTCCATGGAAACATGCACTTAGCGCCTAACCTGCTCTGGACCAGGTTTAGTTACAGCTTAGATAAGAAGACGGACGTTTGACCAATCAGGAGAGAATCCTCCTCTTTGTCGCCCCAAACTCCGCGGTTTGCAGAGGGGAGTGCGGAGCCGAGAGGGACGAGCAGGAAGCACCTTGAGCAGCAACATTGTGTTGTATTTTTCCAACACATGAGGCGGACAAAGATTTTAGACGACGACATGAAAAAGGCTTATTTCTCATTCACACAATAATACAAGTGTTGCATTTCCATCCGTCCATCCATTTTCTTCTGCTTTGTCCTGGGCCGCCTCCCAATAGGACATGCCTGGAGCACCTCCCGAGTGAGGCGACCAGGAGGCATCCGGAACAGATGCCCTAGCCACCTCAGCTGGCTCCTTTCAACGTGAAGGAGTAGCGGCTCTACTCCGAGCTCCTCCCGGGTAACTGAGCTCCTCACCCGATCTCGAAGGGTGCGCCCAGCCACCCTGCGAAGGAAACTCATTTCGGCCGCTTGTATATCTTGTCCTTTTGGTCATGACCCAGATCTCATGACCATAGGTGAGGGTGGGAACGTAGATCGATCGGTAAATCGAGAGCTTTGCCTCAGACTCAGCTCCCTCTTCACCACAACAGTCCGATACAGCGACCGCATCACTGCGGACGCCGCACCGATCCAGTGTTTCCCACACGTAGACTATTCTGTTGTGCACTGCTGTTAGAGAAATAACAATGGTGCTCGAGAGGATTGATGAAGAAGAGGCAGCAGTCAGGATGTCTTATACAGGAGAAGTTTATTTACCATCGTTACAGGACATGAACTCAAGACATTGCGCTAGTCCTACCATTCAAGTCTGTCTATGCTTCCACAGAAGAGGGATAAATACCGTCTAAGAGCGTCATACCGATACGCAAGCAAAACATTCAGTGGCGCCTGAGCACCACAGTCAAGGCTATGACAGAGATAGTACGAGTTTACAGCTTGACCCAGTATGATAGGTAGTGATTTAATGTTATTCTCCAACAACCGCCACAGAATCAACACCGCCACATATTGCCTTTCATATTTTAGTTTTTTTTTTTTTATAAACACATTTTTAGTTTAGTTTATTGTTTATTTATTTTAGCACTATTTAAAACACGCATCGTATAGAACCGCCGCAGGGGTCAATTTGACTGCGGGGAGGGGGGTTTAAATGCCGCGGCCCTTGAAGCTATTCCTCCGTAATTCTCACTCACGCGTCTCTCCCACATAGCCCACACACACAGCCCCTCCCCTTCGTGCACACCATGTGTCTCCATCAGCTTCATCGCTGGAAGTGTGGAAGCTGTGTCTATTCGGTGCAGAGAACACGGCTGGTAAAATTCACTAAAGGCCTCCCGACCGCCACAATATTGATATTCAGATGACCTGTGTCTGTGTCTCTTCTGTGACTCCCTCTGCTTCTCATGAACGCCTCACAAGTCCTCAGAGAAACCCAGGGTTAACGAAACCGACTGATAACGAGCTTTGTAGTATCCAGAGGCTCCATGTCTGGGTTTGTCGACCCGGGTCAGAGGATGTCATCCAGGTTAAGGTCAACCAGCTTCGTAGTATAGCCCTCACGTCCTTTAAAGCTGCCCCTGGAACAAAAGGCGTCAAAACGTGGCCTCTTAAGATATAATCATTTTTTCTCCAGTACCTGCTTTTTGTCCGATACAATACTGTTATCATTTAACGGTACCCAGCCCAAGCTGCAGCTAGCGATTATTTTGGTTATCGATTACTTTAAACGATTAACATTAAATTATTATTTTAACTATTTGAGTCTATGTTTACCAGAACATGATTAATCAATTACTAAAACTATTTCAATAATGGATTCGTTGTTTCAGCCGTACCAGGATAACAGAAAGTGACGAGAAATACTTCACCCCGTTTATTTTTATTTTTATTTTTTTTCAGACTTCTTCTTATTATTATTTAGTCGACTCTGTAACTTCCAGCGCAGAAGCCGAGGAGTGAAACCGTAAAGTAAAATCGCCGTCTCACTGCCGTAGTTATTCTGGTCTGTTTTTGCCTGAGGTTTTGTCTCCGCCGAAAAGTCATTTGCACGTTGTCAGAGAGGCCGAGCAGTTCCGGCGTCGTCGTAATGTAGGTAGAATATACAGGATACTTTTTGTCATTTATCATCGCACAAACCGACCGCACTTGCTCAAATCGCACATGTAGGTTGGAAATTGTGCTGCTAAAAAGTCAAAAAATACTGCAAGTGACTGATAATGAATAACCAGCGATGCTACAAAATGGACAATGTCATTCAAGACTCTGCGAAAAGTCTTCATGTGAACTTATACAGTGTTCAAATATTGTCAGCTGATGTGTCTTTTTACATAGACTATAATTTAAATAACCGGGCGAGACCAGAGTGTGACCTTTCACAGTGGACCTATGACCTCAGTGCTTATGCTGGTGTCTGTGACCGATCAGAACTCACTGGGCTTTTTAGATTGTTATTAAAAAGCCCTGCTTAAAGCCACACTGCGGAGCATTCCAGGTTATATTGGACTCAAAGCGTAAACAAACATGTCAGCGATTGCAAATCACGATCAGCTAGGAACTAACCATGTTAAATTTTGCAAAGCGTTATCCAAATATATCATTTGGAAAAGGACCTAATGATGGTCCCAGGTTCGATTCCCACCTGGACAGGGCCTGTGTGTGTGTGTGTGTGTGGAGTTTGCATGTTCTCCCCATGTCTGTGCAGGTTTACTCCAGGTACTTCGGTTTCCCCTACCACTAAGAATATGTATAATAGGTTCCCCTCTAGGGCCAGGACTCCCCAGAAAAATTGACATTACATTGATTATTGCATTTATGATCATTTAAAGGAACAGGCCACCGTTTTTCCACACTGAGATATGTTCTTACCTGAGCTTAGACGAGTTGATACGCACCTGTCTGGTCTTTGTGCCCGTGGAAGAGTTTGGTCGCTTCTAACTTCACCCCCGTTTGGAGCTATAGGAGTATACTGGGAGAGGCCAAATGCTAACAACATCTTTGGTGTTTTTGCGTGACTGAGCACAAACACAAAGACCTGACAGGTACGCATCAACTCGTCTAAGCTCAGGTAAGAACATATCTCAGTCTGTGAAAACGGTGGCCTGTTCCTTTAAAGGCCCTATTGCTGGGTTGCAGGTGACATCACAGCGTTCTAAAGCCCTATAATATTATATAGAGGTAAAATAATTTTGTTTTTGAGGACATGTTTGGGCTTGTACAGAGACATCATGGACCCAGTGACTGATATTAACACAAGTTGACAGCCAAAAAATGGTCAGGGGTTTCTCAACTGATTTAGACTAATTTTGGTGTTCTGAGTCCGAATATCACATGCATTTTGCTCTATCAGGTCAACTTTTTGAGATACAGCCATAGTGTTACGGATTACGTACGACTACGTTATTATGAATTCTGCTTATCAAATTTGATGGAGTAAATAAAAACTGAATTACTTTGGATACGTCGACTTTTATTTCTTGAGGAAAACGGAAAAAACGTCAAGGGTTTCTCAGCTGATGATCCGCAGAAATTTGTTTTTGACGCAAAATCGATTTTAAAGCATTTCTGTAGCAAAAATCCTGACCTGATTGAGCAAAACCAAGGTCATTTTCGGACTCAGAGCATCAACATTAGTCTAATTCAGCTGGAAAACCCTGGACTATTTTCAAAAAATATTTTTTTGTTACCCAGTGTAATTTGTGTAATTCATAAATGTTCTTTTTAGATACGACTTGTGAAAGTGTAATGCAGTTAACAGGAAAAACTGGCTCCTCCCCCGACTGAGGTTCTGTGACATCATCACATTATAGAATCCGAAAACAACTTGCAGGGTCACTTTTCAGGTCCACGGTCATAGAAGACTAGAAAACTAGCCTGCAAGTTCATGGAATTGATACAAATGCTTTGTAATTAGATGGACAGTGTTTTTCCCACAAATGTCTGAGTTTACAATAATATACTAAAGGAGGACAAAACAAAATTTGTTGCACTACTAGAAAAAAAAATCAGGTATGGTGCCTTTAAGGTGTAAAATATTTCAAATCTGTTTTAATTATGCTAGTTTGGATACTGTATTTTGATATGTGGCGGCATTTCATGAAAATATGCTGTTTAATCAAAAACACATCAAATTCAATGTCATAAATGTAAAACAATATCGTCTCAAAATCATCTTGCGACCCCCTTTTTGGGAACCACTGCTGTTACGCACGTTACGTTAGTCGTTGCTGTCCAAAAGTAAGAGTACTTTAATATATGCTACTAACTAACTCATAAATGAGACCAATGCTTGTATCTCATTGTATAAACTGGGTGAAATGTTTCGCAGTGTGGCTGGCATTCATTTATCATTAATCTTTGTACCATTTTATTTACTGGAACATTGCTGTATATTCATAGGAACTATTTTGACCATTGTATTTCTCAATTCTGTTTATCGTTTCTTTGGCTACACACTCCTTCGTCTTGTTGCTTGTTATTATCAAACTCTCGGTCAAAAGTATTAACTCTCCGTGCCATGCAGTACTTCTACTATCACTGACACTGGCTTTGTATTTAGTGCACAGACCTACAGTAGATTAACTGTACTCTACTCGCTGTCAAGTGCCAACTGCTGTAGTTTTGGTGACTCCATTTGTGACGATGGTAATAATAGAGATAAATTAGTGCGGTGTTTGCAAAGCATTATTTAGTGAGTTAGTTCGTTCCTTGGACCTTTTCTGTGACATTGTACCGTGTGACTTTGGAGCAATAGTTTGAAAAGCCGTGTTTTATGAAATACATTGAAATATATTTTAGAAGTGTGACTTGCTGTTTGTCAGATGATATTTTTTAAGAAACTGGAATTGTAAAGTCTAAAGCGAGCGCGAAATAAATCTTTTCAAAAATACTTGCAATAGTTTGGAATCTGTCTGGTTTGTATGAATGGGGTACGGTTTAGGATTTAGCCTTCAGCAGTGAAACCTTTCCTAACAATTGATCCTGGTGTGTCCTAGAGACCACTGTGATGGAAAGTAAAGGTATCAAGCTGACCACTCACACAGCCACAAGGTCAAACACACACAAATACAGTTGTGCTCCAAGGTTACCCTGACAAAAAAAAAAAAAATGGGGCCATTTTTCAGAGAATATGATTGATAAGACTAATGAAGCTGTGGTCAATCACTCAGCCGTTTGCCAGCCGTGCTACGACCCTCCTCCACCCCTTTCTCCGCCTGGCCTCTCCTCGGCTCTAGGAATTCTAGGATTCCTCTTCCACCACCAGGGTCCAGGCTCGGGGGAAGATTCTGGCTATCGTTCATCAATGCCGTGCATTTCACTTCTTTCGTTCAATCTTCCGCCGGGATCTGAGCCCCAATAATAACTCATGTTCATGAATTAAACACTCATACTGCCTTTCTGTCTCTGTGAGTCTTTTCAGGTTGAAATAGTTATGGTGACCATGATCAAAAGTTTACATACCCCAGTTCTTATTAATATAAGAATATTGTGTATTGCCTTTAACATTAACAACAGCTTGGATTCTTTTGTGGTAGTTGTGAATGGGTCTCTTTATTTCCTCGGATGGTAAAGCTGGACATTCCTTTTGGCAAACAGTCTCCCTGGGCTGTCTCGCATGAACTCCATGTTTGAGATCTCCCCAGAGTGGTTCAATGATATTGAGATCCGGAGACTGAGATCGACACCAACTTAATTCTGCTGGAGCAAATGAGAGGTCGACACGGCCTCAATGGTGCACCGATCATCACAGGCCATGTTGACTCCTCCAAATGTAATGTTCCCAGTTTGGTTTCATCATTCCAAATGACATTGTTTCAGAAATGTTCCTATACAAACACTAAACGAGAATAGTCAAGCTTGAACCCAAAGAAATAAAAAGGATAAATGGCGTTTGAGTTAAGGAGGCTAGTCCGGGAAACTGTACAGAATCTGTGAGCCTACTCAATGTATTTTTCCTATAGCCGTTAGCATTAGCCATCAATCATCGCAAATTATGAATGACCCAGATGTTTTCAGCTCAACAGGAATGTATAAACCTTTGTAGATTTAGTTTCAGTTACATTTCTGCTCTTTTAGGGTCAAAAACACATTGCAAAGCCACGAAACATCATCTTATAATATGTCAATGTTGGAGAAACCACTGAAATATGAAACGGACAAGAACAATAACTACACCAGCTTCAGGAAAACAAAACTAGGCCTTTGCCGATGCTAAACCTCCTTATATGAGTCTTATCCGAGCCTAAAGTTAACCCCAGGCCTAAGAGACTGTGCACCGCCTCCCCCGCCCCACCTGCCTGAGGTCACACTGGGTGCAGCGCCTCTTCTCCTCCGTTGCGCCGTGTTTTCGTGGATTTGACCTTTTGCGAAGAGGTGGCTCCGGGGAAAGCTCCGAGCTGCGGGGGACTAAGACGAACTCTGTCAATTATCTCGCAAATGTCACCAGCTGGTTCCGTACGGAGCGGCGTCTCGGCGGCTTACGGGGACAGGCAGGCCCTCAATGCGATCATCCCAACAATTCATTACACTTGACATTCATACACAGTTATCACTTGTTATTACCGCGGAGGGGGATGTTCGGGATCCCACGCATCGACACGAGGAGTGGATGTGGTTTGTATTATCTTTATAGACGTCATAGGGAAGATTATCCTCTCGACCCATTTTTCAACACCTCTGGGTAGAGCGGGGCAATATTTAACCTACAAGATCATATTGAACTTGCTGTTTGGTAGAAATACACATTTATAATATCGAGTTCAGTGTCAAGAAATGGGGGGAAAAAGAGTTTGAAAAGTGTGTTTGGAAACTCGGACTGATTGTGTGCACATACAAAGGGACTATCTCACCGCCTAGAGACTAGTTGGAGACTCGATTTGCGCTCTGTCGTCACGGAAATGTCTCCCACCTGTCCGCTGGAGATAAGGCAAGTCCCCGGGTAGTCTCGGTGAAGACGAACAGGGTCGATTTCAGAGTCTCCGCATGGTCTCAAGCAGCTGTGGCAACGTCGCGAACACTATTTCTGTGACGTGTCTCATACGGAGGCTCTTTGAGATCGCCTTGGTGTCCGACAGGTCTCGGAGACATTGCAGGGACGTCACAGCAACGTCTCGCAGGTTGAGGACAACAGATAGTATTCGTTACACAACTGCTTGAGACCTCTCGGAGACCGTGCAGCGACCACGTGGAGACTTTTTCAACCTGTTCCTTTTCACTGAGACCACCTGGAGACTCGCCTTATCGCCAGGGGACGTCTCGGAGAGATTTCTGTGACCAGCGGCAACTCGAGTCGCTAACTAGTCTCCAGGCCGGTGAGATGGGCCCTTTACTCTTCCATTGTTTGTAATAAAAAAAATAAAAAATAAAAACAGGTATAGGGTCTTTGATGAAGAAATTACATACATTGACTTTGATTAAGAGATTAAATATGCAGTTTGAGAAGGTTAGTTCTGATCTTAGATAGGATAAAACACAATGGAACAAGCACATTTTCTAAATTCAGATTATTTTGTCCTATTTAAGCAAAAAATACACTTTCAAAGGTAAGTTTACTTTTTCCACTTGTTCCATTGGCATTTATCTGAACTTAGATTAGTTCAAACCGACTCAAATTCAACATTCAACCTTTATTCAAGCGATTTTCAGTCACTGATCTCATTTAAGATGGTCATTCTTCCAGTGCAGTCCGTGATGGGCGAGGACAAATTTAGAGGTAAGGATAATAAATTCAACCTTTTTTTTTAACCCCGGAGGATGATCAGAGAGAAGACATCGTTTTTGTCGGTGTGAGAACAGAAAATGGAGAACCCTGAAAAGCGGCCTGAGAAAAGCAATTCTCACTTCATGCCTTAAGTCCGTGTGCAAACCGGTGGAGTTTATTATACTATAACGAATGCGCGCTCTGATGTGTTACTTGCCCTCTTTCTCTGGGCCTGGAACAGGATATTTCTGTCTCCGTTGGGTCTCACTTGGAGCTAAAAGGCGCCAAAGTGCAGCCTCAGCCTGAATGTGCGAAGTGACACCATCTTTATTCTGCGACGGAAGCACAATAACAACAAGGAACAACCAAAATAGCTAATGTCGGAAATGTTTGTCTGTCTGTCGCTTCTTTTTTTAATGCTTTATCGTTCGGTAAATGTTCTTTACCTTTTACGAGATTAAACAAAACACATACTTTATCTTGGAGGTTTATCCCGAACGAAACCACATTGTGGAGCGTCTCGATGTGCACAAACTCCTCTGGCTCGTGACAGAAAAACAAGGAAAGTAGGTCACAATCAAACGTTTTATCATTCAATTCTCCACGGAGGCAGCCGCAGGTGGGGGCTACAGGGGAAACACATCACTCTTTTCAGAATATGTTTCTTATGAGCCAAACATCAAGGTAAGTGGATATTTTTACGCAAGGAATAGGTTGCGTTCGAGGGGCATCAGATTATTCTATGGATGTCGCGGTGGGAGATTTTCTTGCAGCTGGGCTATTAGTGGCCTAGTTTAATGTTATGTAAGTCTATCAGATAATGGCAGAGGTATCGAAATTAGAACGAACTTTCACATCTGCAGTGGAGCTCAACAGTCGAGGCTTCGCCTTGTGGCAGAAGTGAACATCTGGAACATTTGTGATGGAATGCAGAGGAAGCTTATTTGTGTAGCGCTTTTCACATAACACAAGTCAAAGCACAGTGTAGGGGATTTGTTCTTTATTCACTGAAGAACAAATCTATGCACGTAGCAACAGTTTTCTCTGGGGTCGACTGACAAATGAAGCTTAAGCGCAAATTAGTTTAGTTTATTTTGAGCAATTTTACATTCATTTTGTCTAATTGTGGATGCTCAAAATGGAGTCGGCTGAAGCAATAAGCTTATAAGTGCCAACCCCGTGTTCAACTCAATATACACTTACATAGCATAATAAATTGTAAGGTCTAAATTACATCGACTTTAGATACAAAGTCCTTCCTGAGCTGAACAGATACAGATTTATAACGATACAAACATCAGCTTTAAGCTTCAGACATAGCAACATTTGCCATGAAGAGCATTTAAATGCATAACACAGCAGCTTGGTACATATACAGATGTTTGCAGAATTAACCAAAGGAAAAAGAACCGTTGATAGGACGAAGTATATCTGACTTTTAAAGATGTCATTGGAGATTAATCCCAGGTTTACACTGTAGTTCAAATTCAACCTGGAAGACCTACCAGCTGCATTCATTCATTCATCGCCTCATCACTGGCAGCTCTTCGCCAATCATCCAATCACAGCCCATCTCAAGCCATACCTTCACAACAGCCAATCCCGGCAGCTGCTTGAGCCATTTCACGGCCCAGGATCCCCCTCTTAGGCCGGACTCACACCTAGAGCAGCGGAAGAGAAGAGAGCGGCGAGCTTCCATTCATTCCCTATGCTGCCTGGCGGTGGGAAAGAAGCCTCTGGAAATCCACAGGAGAGCGGCTGCAGTGGCTCTGTATTTGCATAGCGCTAGGCAAATACAGAGCCATTTCCAGCTGCGACCACCAACCGCAGAACCAGATCTGGCAGACACCTGTGCGTAATTGGCTCATGCACTTCAGCTGCGTCTCCAACCCCACCTCCAGGGGGCGCTGGCGAAGGAAGTAGAGCAAGCTGAGCGATGGAAAACGTTTTTTTTCCGCTTGGTGTGAGTCCAGCCTTAACCTTTCTCGTCCATCACTCGGTCATTCCCCATCCGTGCTGCGACCCTCCTCCGCCCCTCATCGCCGTTGTCAACTGGCCGCCCCGGGTCTCATCCTCTACCAGTGTCCAGGCTCCGGTGGAAGATTCTGTCTAACATTCATCATCGCCATGTATTTCATATCGTTAAAGCAATCTTCTGCCGGGGTCTGAGCCCCAATATTGATTCATGTCCAATAAAACTTCCTAACGCCACTCTGTTTCTATGAGTCTTTTCAGGTTGAAATGGTAAACGGCCTCAACTTATACAGCGCTTTTCTACCTTCATTAGGCCCAAAGCGCATTTGAGCAAAGAACCAGTCACCCATTCACACACCACAGACACTGAAGAACACAATGACAGGGTGCAGCTTCCGGAGCAGGGATTCGAACCCCCGACCTTCGGATCATGAGACGACCCGCTCTACCAACGGCGCCACTATTTGACAGGGAGACATTATTAAACATTTCTGTAAATGTGTGTAGCACCACAGTTTGATCAGCTATCATTCTTCTTTTGAACCCGTCATATATTTTTAAAAAATCTATGGAAATTCTGAATGTGATTTGTACTTCTGGGACCAGGAAGGAGCCTGGACTGTTGAGCTGCGATTGGGAGATATCATTTTACCCTCTTAGTTGTTGTTGTTGTTTGTTGTCAATAGAATTCAATGTATGGCTTCACACAATGAGAAGTTCTCCATAATCCATAAAGAAAATTGCCAAGAGAGGCTGACGAAGAAATACATTAGCGAGCGACTCCTGTAATAAGTAAATAAGACATTTGTATGACAAGGTCTGCCGACTGTGGAGCTGTTTGTGAGAGATGTTTGTATGAGGATGTGGAAAGAAATTGTCCTCTGTCCGACTGAGCTACACCTCAGACTGTAATATGGGCCGGTCTAAATAATAGAACTCCTGGACCAAAATGAGGCCCATGATAAAAACGAGTTATTCAAGAGTAATTCCAATTAAAGGTGTTTAGGTGTCCAAAGTGAATGTTACGCTCTGGATCAGCACATTTAGCAATCTGAAACCGACCTATTGGACTCAGACACTGTATCTCCTTTTGTATCGCCGAACCAAAGGGTAAACTCCGTGGACATTTGCAGAGCCGTTCTCCCGGCGATCGGTGTCATTTCAGTCCAGAGTGAGCAGTGTCGAAAAGCACGCTCTGGCTCCGGGCGCATGCATTATTTAACCCGCCTCTCGGGCGGTGCATGTTAATGGCATCGTGACACTGCTCCCGAAAGACTCTCCGCAGGAATAGCTTTGACAACGGGGATCGTCCGAAACATTACGACGATGCTGAAGAGCGCGGATTCATCTCTTCACCTCTGCGCGCGCGTGTGGGATGGATATGGCAACAAGTTAATAATAGGTTCTCAATGTTGATGCGCCAGAAGCAGGAAACAAACATGGGGTGTTCAAAGTCTGTGGAGTTTCATAAGACGTGCTTCAGACCAGTGGTTCTCAATGGGGGGGTTGGGACCCAAAAGTGAATAATTTTCAATGGGAACATTTCTTTCAATATTTATTAGACCAAATACTTAGACCTGTAAAACATAATACAACATATTGTCTTTTTCTCACAAATGTTGAAAGAGGCACCAAGAGCCCTGGAGCACAGTGGAGGCGTCACAAGAGGAGCTACAGGAAACAAAAAAGGGACAAACGAGGAGGCATCCGGGCAAGACTCACAGCTATGCTACACAAATCTTCGATCCCTTCTGTTGTTCTGGCTCATGTTCGTTCACTGGAGAATTAGACGGATCATAGTCGTCTGCTCTTCCCAGAAGATGGTGAAAGACTGTTGTGGAGGGGAGGGAGCTGCGCAAAAGGAAGGAGGAAGAGGTGGAGCTGACCAGTGCAGGACACCACGCTCTGAAACAGGGACAAACCCAGGAGGTTTCAGAGGAGAACTGACGGCAAAAACATGCTGCTCATGTTGGCCCACAATGGCTCAGGACTAACCCAACATTGAATGCAATTTACAAAGACAAATGAAGCACTTACTTAAATAGGCCAGAAAAGCTAAACAGCTGAACATTATGATAAAAACAACCTCGTTTTATTTTGACAGACTCAAGTAGTGATTCTATACTTCTGTACATAAATATTAAAAGAAATGTTTCCTGAGAAAGACCCACTTTTGAGTCCCGACCCACCAGTTGAGCTGGGCTTGACCTTAACTTAAATATGTCATCATCATTTCAGTGTAAATCATATCTTTGCTGAGTACAACTAAATTTAAAGGCACAATATAAAAGATTTTAGATCAAGCAAAACAAAACATGCTCCTTGACACGACGCTTCCTTTCTTAATCAAAGAATGGATTTAGTTTGCGCTCATTGTTTGCACATTTTGAATAATTAGTTGTGTCTAAACTCATTCCCAACATCCCAACTCTTCACAGGGACAAGTTTAAAATCCAGCTTCACAGTTTTCAGGGTCACTTTCTCACAAAAAAGGCTGAAAACAATTTGCCTAAAAGGGTTTTAATTAAATATACAGTGTCTCCTCACAAATGTCTTCTTTCATGATTCTAATACTACAAAGAATCTGCTTGACTGAAACTAAAACCCGGCTCTGGGTTGGACTCGGTTTAACGGCGGCTCTCGCTCCTGGGCCGCGGTGGTCAGCGTCAGTCCTGGAAAATGGGCAGTTTGTCAAAGGTCCGAGGGAGAGAAACCGCAGTAACATGAAGAGGCCGTTCACGCTCAAAGAGATCAAGTGTTGAACACCCCAAAGAAAGAATCCATGACGTCATAGCGGAGAGCCAGAGCGGCTATAACCACTCTGTAAAGCAAGTGTCGACTATTATACTTTGCTATAATGTTAAGTCAAAGTAATATATTATTTGACTAAAAGTTCTACTGCGACTAAACTTTCAGTGTCACAGTTTGAAAGAGCCTCGTTTTAAATTCACTGCCTGCGCTTCGGCTTCGTTGACGTGGGAGACGCTCCATGACACAGTGGAACTAGTCGACCACATTTACATGCACAATTATTTGACTAAATTACACGACTATAGTGACCCTTGAGGTAAAATTAGAAAGTAAAAAAAAAAAAACTGCATCGCACACTCCAGTATGTCCAAAAGTGTTTTTATTCAAGATGACGTTTCGGCATTTGCCTTGTTCAGATCATTGCTTTTTTTCTTGTCTGAACCACGTGTGGAGTGGACCACCCGGGTGGCTTAGAAATAAAAAGTTTGCCAGTTTTCTTTCGGCTAAAGAGAAAGCATCCAATTCTACTAAAAAATCTGAAAATAAATCTGCGTACATTGGTGTATGAATGAGAATGGTTCCTTGATGTAAAAGCGTTATATGAGTTGAGACCATTTAACATACAAAAAAAAAATGCATGTCAATTTCCATTCAATAAAATTTTTGTATCTACTTGTTTTGTAAACAGGCTTTAGAACCTCCCAACAAAAAGCTGTTTAAAAAAAAAAAAAACGATATAAATGTCTGTGTTAATAGAATATTTTTTTTAATATAACTGACCTTGTATCACATGAATTACCGCATTTTGAGGGACTATTTTCTCGCAGATCACTCCGCCGCCGCGTTAGCTTACAGCCACAAAGCTGATGCTGCTCAAATACAAGTTATTTTAAATGCAACATGGTTAAAATTATTCTATCGACACAGACATTTATATTGATTGTCTGGTGTTATAAGTGATTTGCCTCAGGTGCACTGTGGAGCGGGTCAGACTGTTTTTAATGCAGGCTAACTGATACCATAGAAATGTGTTAGCTTTGACCTAGCCTAGCGCCACTAGACTCTTCAAATATAAGAACTGCATGAATTTAAGAAAAAAATATCTCCAGACATCAACAACACTCTGGATAACTAGGAAATGAGGCCCAATGTCAAAAATCCTGAAATATCCCTTTAAGGTAAACAAGTTACTTAGTACTGCTTTAATGTCAAGTCGTATTTATCAGGGGACAAAGGTGGTGAAGGAAAGTGTTTGTGCAAAGACCTATATTTTTCAAATTTCAATTAATAATTCAATTATGCCCCCCTCAAAACAACGGCTCTGTCCCAAAATACTCCAAAGCGCTGTCTGATTACTCCACTACAGCGCATTATGTCACCCCTTTCAAACCGGCCAATGACAGGCGAGCGTTGCCGCGAAGAGCCCCTTGGCATTAGGCCGACGCCGCGTGGTGCATTTTAAACAGATTTCAACAAAAGAGCGACCGGACTGAATTATGCATGTGAGCAATTAGGAAACACACAGACACGAGCGAGTATTTGCAATTAAAAGAGCGAGATGTTTCGAGAGCGGGAGCGAGGCGGCGAAACAATAACGTGGCTGCCAGGACGGAGGAAGAAGTTGTACCGCGGATGAGTTTTATTATACGACACAGAATATTCCAGGTTATGAATGTTATGGATTATTATCGACTTTATTGAACCTCAAGGGTTATATACCAACTTACTAGACAAAAAGAGAGGAAAAAACCCAGAGATAAAGGCAAGTTTATTTGTAGAGCACAATTCATACACAAGGCAATTCAAAGTGCTTTACAGTTGCATAAAATTACAAGAAAACAGATCAAATCAATCATTAAAACATCAACATAAAAATTAATCAGTTACAGTAAAAGGCGAGAGTGCAGATAAAATACTTTCAGTTTTCATCTGCTCGGGTAAAAAGAGCTGTTTTCAGCCTGGATTTGAACATTGTCAGAGTTGAGGCCTGTCTCACATCCTCATGAAGACTGTTCCAGATTTTAGTTTTAGCTTCACCGTGTTTAGTCCTGACTCTGGGAACCACCAGGAGACCCCTCCCTGAAGTTCTCAGGGTCCGAGATGGTTCATACGGCTCTAACATGTCAGAGATGGACTTTGGTGCTAAACCATGAAACGACTTGTACACAAGCAGAGCTGTTTTAAATTCTATTCTCTGAGCGACAGGAAGCCAGTGCAGAGACCGGAGCACTGGACTAATATGGTGGTATTTCCTGGTTCTTGTCAGGACTCGAGCAGCAGCGTTCTGGATGTTCTGCAGCTCTAACAGCTCGTTTAGAAAGGCCAGTGAGCAGCCGTTACAGTCGTCTAACCTGCTGGAGACAAATGCATGGATGAGTGTCTCTAAGTCTGGTTTTGACACTATTCCTCTGATCTTAACGTTTTTCAGATGGTAAAAAGCTGATGATGTTATTGCTTTAATGAATTGTAACTTATAAAATAAGTTACAATTCAAAAGATGAAATAACTATCTAAGAAAATGGAGTGATATGGCAGAACAATGTGCTTTATCCTCAGACTTCCTTGATGAACGAGAGTGAAATGATGAGCAACACTAGTATGAGCCCAGAGAATGAGACCAGCTGAACATCCTGAATGACCAGGTTATTCCATCGATGGATTTCTTCTTCCCTGATGCACGGGCGTATTCCACGATGACCATGCCACGATTCGTGGGCTCACATTGTGAAAGAGTGGTTCAGGGAGCATGAGATGGCTCGGGCCGCCACAGAGTCCACAATCTTAACCCCATTTGCGAGGTGGTCACACTCTCCCATCATCAATACAAGATCCTGGTGAAAAATGAACGCTGGATCTTTTGACATTGTAGGAGCTCATTGAGACTAAGCCAAATCGAATGTGCTGTAACCAACGCGAATGGCAAATATTAGAACGTGCATTGTTTGTGTGTGTGGCTTTTTTGTATTCAGTTTTGAAAATGTTGTGTGTACGTCTGTAGCAGCATCTTGTATCTTCTGGTAGTGACCATGTTGTTATTCAGTATCCAAAAACCAAGAAGGGTCTGAACGCAGCCGATGGACCACGTGATCAGTGGAGCTCCACAGACGGACAGCGCTAGCTTAAACTGATCCATCCATCCATCCATTTTCTTCCACTTGTCCGTTGCCGGGTCGTGGGGTCAGCTGTTGGAGTTGCCCAAATCACATTGCACCAGCCCCTATAGCGCCCCCTGCAGGTGGTGGGTCCACAGAAGGACGGCCTCATGGTTCTAACCGGGCCTGTTGGTCTCTCATAAGGGGCTTCTGAACCGCTCTTTGTCTGACCCGTCACCTAGGACCTGTTTGCCCTGGGAGACCCTACCAGGGGCACGAAGCCCCCGACAACAGAGCTCCAGGATCATTCGGGCGCTCAAACCCCTCCACCACGTTAAGGTGGCGGTTCCAGGAGGGGTAAACTGATCCAATCGAACCCTAAACCTTTAGGAGAGTGAAGTTTATTAAAGTCACCTCATTAGATTAATTTAAATAAATGTTGCGGGGAAAAGTGGAGGTGACGTAATATTTCATTTTCCTTTGGCTGCATTCGGACCCTCTTGAAAAAAAAAAAACAGCTTTGTCAACAAATGTTATACCCGCCCACTCAAGGCAATACTGCCACATGATTGGCTCAAACCACCGGTGGACTTGCCCGACCAGCCGACACTCCTGCTTTTGTATCTGTCCAAAAGCAGGAGTGTTTGGAACTTTGCTCACAGCTGATCAAATCTCAAAAGGCTTTTTGTCAATCCAGTCACAGAACCATGTTGTCAGGACAGGAACCAAATGAGCACTTCTGATATATTTTCTTATTTGTACTGATTGAAACAGCCATTATGCATTACTGTTCTCTGAAAATTCTCCTAAAATTGGGAGTTGTTAAGGACTCCTTGTATCCTTCAGTTTTTTTGTGGCAAAACATTTTGATTGGTTGTCAATCACGCCCATCGGGAACCCCTGATCCCAGATACACGTCTTTGTAAAGAATAGGAAAAGAGTGTATGGAGTGGATTCAAACACATCAGCGCTTGCAGTAGATGCTGGATTTTCATGTGTCTGGCCAGATTGGGGATGTGAAGTGTGCGAAGGTCTGATGAGTTTTCTTCTTGACAATTATATCTGATATTTCCTTAATATTTCTAGATGTAATGCAGTGATCCGGCAGAAGAATGAGCTCCATCTTTAGACTTCCTTCATGAATGAGTGTCTGGGACCGCATCACCCGCATCGCCGCAAGCTTTAATTTCGAGGTTTAATTAAAGCTTGCGGCTTCAATTTCCATTTGCTCCTCCATTGTTCAGAGGACAGTCGGGTTATTGGAGTAGAACAGCTCTCACCACTGCCTTACTCCAGTAACCTTTGCCAAATGTCATAGTGATCAATTTTAGATGTGGTGCTCGGCAGGTGGAGCCTTCGGGACAAACCCAGGGTTTAGATTTTAACCGAAACCGTGGGGTTCATGTGAGATTGAAGCTGATCGTAACTGTGTCAAAGGTAGAAATCAAACCTTTATGGGACGATACTGGACAGATTTGTTTGGTGTGATGTGAAATATAGAAAACTCTAAGACAGGGCGACTAAAGAAGAAGAAGAGCTTTTCACAGACATAACACGAGACCATTCTTACATTCACTCCACACTCAGTGGTGGTAAGCTAGCGGCGGGACGGCACACATCTGCGCCAATGGTCCCTCTGACCACCATCATTCATTAATTCATTCATTCACATTATTCATCCTGGTCTATTGTACATGTTTTTTAGTGGTAGGGGAAACCTCACAGGAGGAAAACCTACGCAGACCCAGGGAGAACATGCAAACTCCACACAGAAAGGTCCCGACCAGGTGTGAATCGAACCTTCTAGCTGTGAAGCAAGAGCGCTAACCGCTAAGCTACCGTGCCTCCCACGAGTGAGCCAAACTACGCCCTTCAAGGGTTTTATTTTGGCCCGCAAAGGGAAGCTGAGATTTGGAATAAAGAGTATGGACTTTCCTTAAATTGCGCCATAGGCAGTATCGGGGAGAATACTTTAAGTGTATTAAGTTTAGATTACTGAATACTTGCTGAGAATTGATTTCCATTATATATTCATGTATTAATGTGGTGTAAGACTTAAAGCCCATCGCTGGAACATCTGTTTACCACTAATTAGAAAAACGCACTTTGCAAATGCACAGATCACATGACATATGACGTCATTGTTCATTGTTGGATGAAGCTGAAAAGTAAGGATACTGAGTACTGCAATGTGTTCCTTTGAACAGTAACTGTACTCTAAACACCCTCAATTGAAAGAGTAACTGCACCGTAATAGCTAAACCTTCATTACTACTACCCGGCACTGACAGCAGGTCATTAGTTTGGACGGTGAACAGACCAGTCTTTCCTGCACAGTTAAAGAATTGCAGGAACTAAAACTGCAATAACGACCAATACCGTAATAATGGAGGCCAGTTTCAAATGTAATAAGCCGATATTTTAATAACAGGCCAATAACGTGATAACACTGTTATGTGCAAAACGTGATAATAATTGATTATAATTGTGATTACTGTTGAATTACTGTTTTTATTGTATTACATTTATTTTTCATTTTACCCGGTAAGACAATTGAGAACCAGTTCTCCTTTACAATGACGATCTGGCCAAGGTCAAGGAATAAAAACAGCAATTAAGATGAGATAAGGCAAACTTTATTGGAAATACGTTTTGGGCGATTCACCCATGCTGCAAAACGTAAACACACAACAGGCCACGTTCAATAAAGAGTACAATGAAAAGTGCCTGTGTATTGTCCATTGTTCAACAGCCTAATTGAGGCAGGAGCAAACTCGTTTTTAAATGTGTGTGACGGATCGCTCGACATCTTGCATTGAGGGGCGCTCCTGTTCACCGGGGATTTACCGAGCAGAGATTTGAAATGAACATTGACCACAGGATGAGCGAGTTCGGATCAGGGAGGTTTATTTAACTCCTGTGTCCGAGGTCATGGATGTTTAACAGAGAGGCGAGCAATGGGGGGAATTTGCCAATTAAAGATTTGCAAATGAACAGCAACCAATGAGTTTGTCTGCGAATGCGGATGAGAGTCATTCCAGCCTTTTATTATTCCATTAATGGTTTCCACAAGGATGGATAATAATAGAACTGCTTTATTGATTCATTTTAACAACATAACAATGGTATAGTTTCTCTCGGTGAGGGTCTGTCCACTCTCCTCCCCAAGAGCCGGTTTCACGGCTCGAGGCTCGGACTCCGAAGCTCCATTTTCCTATTTGAACTTCCCATTTCGTCCGGAGCTAATATTTCAGCTCATTTGGCCAATTTTCTGTAAACGCCGGCTGCTCTTTGTAGATCAGAGGACGGGAGAGGTCTTACAGTGAAATGTATTCATGTTACATTATTTAATACTTTGTCCACATGTGCTCAGTAACAAAGTATACGAAGAAGCGTTTTAGAGAGTCTGTACTTTATGATTTATGAGACTGTACTTTCTACTTCGACGATATTACTGCACGGACGTCGAAGTACTCCAGATGTTATTACGCCTCACAATATAGTTCCCCTTTTTTATCCGCTCAGAAAATCGACATGTTTGATTTTGTGTAGCTAGACTAGGATCGTGTAACTACTCACTGTATTTAAATAGAAGCTACCGAGCTGTTCCACGTTTTCCCTAACTTCAGCTATACCATTGCTGACAGAGGCTAAATGCTAACAACATTAGCGTGACCAGACAGGTACGCATCAACTCGTCTAAGCTCAGGTAAGAACAGATCTCAGTGTGGAAAAACAGTGGCCTGTTCCTTTAAACAAAGTATTTAGCCTAGATGTTGCTTTTTATGTCATTTTAACTGTAACATCCAAACAAACTTCTTTCAATATGAGTAATTTATTATTATAGGGAAGCGTGAAAGACCCCTCCTGGAGCTGCCACCTTAACGTGGTGGAGGGGTTTGAGCGCCCGAATGATCCTGGGAGCTCTGTTGTCGGGGGCTTCGTGCCCCTGGTAGGGTCTCCCAGGGCAAACAGGTCCTAGGTGACGGGTCAGACAAAGAGCGGTTCAGAAGCCCCTTATGAGAGACCAACAGGCCCGGTTAGAACCATGAGGCCGTCCTTCTGTGGACCCACCACCTGCAGGAGGAGCCATAGGGGCTGGTGCAACGACCCGGCAACAGACAAGTGGAAGAACATGGATGGATGGGAGCGTGAAAGAATTTTGGATCGATGTCTTTGGGAATGGCTGGTTTCTAATAGTATCGTTTCCCTCTGAGACTGAGTGGAGAATCATATTTTCAACCACGCTATCTTTTGTCATATCCATCCATCCATTTTCTTCCACTTTATCCGAGTCCGGGTCGCGGAGGCAGCAGTCTGAGCCGAGACTTCCCTGTCCGCGCACACCTCCTCCAGCTGTTCTGAGGGGCCCCGAGGCGACACCAGGCCACAGAGACATAGTCCCTCCAGCGTGTCCTGGGTCTGGGCCTCCTCTCCACAGGACATGCCCTGATGTCAGAACAGATGCCAGAGCCACCTCAGCTGCTCCTTTCGATACACTATGCAGTAATTCATGCAGATGGGGAGGAGTGAGGAATGACAGTATATAAATAAATGTCTATGGATGGTATACATGTGTGAAATGTTCTCAATTCAACCAACCCAGTCAAGTTTGACACAATCACTGTAGAAAAGTCTCCACAATGAGGCATGATTCACCTTGAAGGAACATCCCTGGTTCAGGGATTGAAAAGGTGGATTTATTCTCGTGTTTACGTTCGGCGCGTCAGTCAGAGCGGCTTTGACTGACGCCTTCGGGACGCCCCTTACGAATTATTCAGGTGGAAACAGCTCTTTGACGGCTCCGTTTCCATTTGCACAAACCCCGTCCGCCCCGGCGTCCCGGAAAACAAAGGCAGGCGGTCAGCGGCGACGGGGCCCTAAAAAAAAAAAAAAAAAAGGTTGTATTCACCGCGCGACAAAGTGAGATAAAATAAAATATACACATCTGAGCAGCGTTTGATGTTCGCCCCGAGGACATCTGAGCCGGGAGGGAACACACGGCTTTGAACGCTTACCTCTGATCCGCCTCTTTCATTTCAAACTCACTTAATAGACCTGTTTATCTGATCGTCAAAAAATCCAATGCCCTTTTAGTGCCGTGATACAATATTTCTAATTCCGCAATGCGAGCCAAAGACAGGAAGGGAGGTATCACTACAACATGGCGCTGCCCCGTCGTCTTTCCCCATGCGCATTCATTCACAAATATCCATACGTTTGGTATCCACGTGTAGCAGGAGAGGCGACCGAGATGAGGCTGTGGCTAAAGGTGGGAGAAATACAAGCCAGGCGTTCAAAAACTCTAGTCTCCATTTTAGCAGCTCCTACAGACTGGTAAGCTGGTAAACATGTACAATAGGCTATAAAAACACGGACTATTGTACATGTTTTTAGTAGTGTTGTTGTATTCTTTAAATGTTTCGCCTTAAGATTTAACCAATTCAACCTCTTAACCCCCACCGGAACTGAGCACATTTTCTCCAGTCTGGCATTACCCAAATCTAAAAGCAAAAAAATAAAAAATAAATTGGCGACAAAAATGAGAAGAAAGGAAAAGTGACAAAAAAGCGACGAAAGTACAACATAAAGTAGCAAAAACGGACTAAAAACAGCCACAAAAGAGCAACAAAAAATGTGAAGAAAAGCGATGAAAGTGAAACAAAAAAAGTGGCAAAACGTGACACAAAAATAAATCCCACAAAAGAACAAAAAAAAAAAAAAAAAACGATGAAAAAAAATCATATTTTTTCAAACTTAATATTTTTGGTCAACTTTAGAATCGGTGTAGCCCTGATTTGATATTGATCTGGGCCCGGTGGTACCTGGGAGGTCAAATCATTGATGAGGTTCTATTTGGTGTAAAAGGTTTGAGGATCTTCTCCACCTTTAGTAGAAGCTCCACGTTGGAGAACACCTCCCTCTAGTGGACGGAAAGAGACATTACCAGATGACGTCATGCAGTATAAGGCTGAAAACGATAAATATTTGTACAAACTGTTAACATTTTAAGAGTTTATTTAAGGGCAAATGATGTACGATTATCTGGAACAATCTAGATAGTAATTGTAATACTGTGAAGAAGACAAAACGATAAAGCGATCGTAATATTAATTTAGGAGCAGATACAAGATTGTTCTGCTCCTTTTCATTCTACCTGCTTTGACAGTTTTGTTGTGCTTTTTTTAATGTCACTTTTGAAATAAATATAAATACTTCCCACTTTAACTCGGTGCATTTTCTCCAGTTCGGCTTTACCCAAGTCTAGAAACGTCTGGACTGAAAGGCAGTTACTAATGTATCCACTAGATGGGGGTGTTCACCTGGAAATGTTGCTGCAGCAGCTTTTTCATTACCTCATCTCAACATCATCCAGCCAGGCAGATCCTGAGCCCTATTCCCAAAGTCCTGGGACGTTTAACATGCAGTCACACATCTAGATTTAGTTCTAAAGAGAGAAAGAGTAACTTCATCACACATTTGACAAAAACGTCCTCAAACAGACTGTTTTGAACATGTATATGATGCCAGCTTGCCCCCGGAGACCCGTGCAGTACGTGACACCTCTCATGGCGCACAAACAGAACCATATAGTCTCTGCTGTTTTCTCCCTGCAGCTCCTCGTCTCGCCCCTCCTTCCTGCCCTGCACGTCCCGGAGCCCCAATGACTCATGGGACACTCGACACCTCCGTCAGGTGCTGCCCTGAGCCACTGATGCACAACAGCGCAATGAAACTGCTACACGGAAGGTTATTGCGGACAGTTGTAATTGTTGAAAGGACATCATTATGATTCATACATGGGCACACACACAGCCCTGTGTGTGTGTGCCCATGTATGGAAAATGAAACTGGTCATTTATGAATTGCTTGTACACAGACAGTAGATGCTTCTGTTGCACATGTGCCTGGATAACTCCGGAATGTATAATGTAAAGTGAAATCACGAGATGCTGCTTTTATCATGTTATTATTACCGTTATTATTTACCTGCAGCCGGACACCTGCGTCTCAGTTATGTATATTCATTTATAAGCGCTCTCGCTTCGGCCTACTCCTTTTTGAGTTTTATTTTATTGCAATGATGTAATCAGGCAACTTATGTTTTATAAAGTGCTCAAATAAACAAACTAAACGAAACCTCCATCCAACAGAAGGGCCCACTCTCTGTGTTTAGGAAAACAAAACAAAAAGAGAGCAAAACAGAGTCATTCTGACTTCTCAAACTGTGGTTATTCATTTTAAATAGATATAAATTCCGTTATGCTCTGGGGTCAGCAGGTCGAGTGAAGCAGATCTGAGGATTATTTATTTATTTTATTTATTTATTTGAGCAGTTTGTCTGCTCAAAGGGAGTGGGCCGAAGCCAAAGGCTTATAAGCGCCCATCCCAGAATAAAACAATAACATATAACACATCACAAACAAGGGAACATGGGCAAGGCAAGAACAAGCAACAAGAACAACAATTAAATAAAGAAACAACAGCAAAAGAATGCAAAACGAGATCTTGATACTTCCCAGTTGTCATTACCATCCTCAGTATAATTTTAATTTGGGTTTAAATTATCATCATCATTATTATTATCATTATCATTATTATTACCATTTCCACCATGGTGAGGAATTTCCCAAATCCCTCACCCATTCTTCACAAGTTTTTAATTCACACATTCTCTTACCTTCGTTTCGTCCTTTATTCATTGTAAACTTACGTGCTTTTCCTCGTGAAAGTATACTGTTTATTTGGGTCCGCGGATTATTACAGAAGTGCTGCCATTTTCTCCCCAAAATGATATTTTATGGGTTTCGGTTTATAAAAGTGTGTCCGCTGTTTGAAAGAGTCCGACTCTGGTAGTTCAGTGTAAAACCGTCCGATCAAAGGTTTAAGACCGGTTGAAAAATGGTAAAAATTCACATTTTGCATGGTTGGATCTTAACAAGGTTTCAAGTAGAACTTCAATATGCAACAAGAACACGTGGGAGTGAGACAAAAACAAAATGGAGTAAAGCTTTAATTGAACTGATCAAAGGTTTAGGACCCCAGATCAGCTCAGTTTGTTAAATCCAGGAGGCGACTTTATTTTTTGGTCAGGCAGTGAATATCTCACGTCCAAGTGAACTAACAAACCAATGCCTCCTGAGATACAAAGTCTCTGGTGACAGCTGGTCCAAAGATGAGTCAAACCAGGCCACAGTCTCTTTTTCTGTGTCTGAGGTTATGTCACCTCTTTATGGCCGGGGAAATTAAAAATGCACGACACACACGTCCAACCGACTCTATTGCTTTATGCTTTATGTATATTCCTTTACAAGGATTTTGAACAAAGCCCAACCCTATAATCATAAGATTCAATGGTCGCCCGTTCTTCAATTGGTATAATTTTTGCTTTTAGAAAATGTGTTGATGACCAGGAGGATCCATCTGACACTGGTGCAACCCAACACCGCAATTATGCCTTACGTCCTACTTCCTAACTCCTACGTCCTGTCTCCTTTGCCCTGTCTCCTCACTCCTTTATTGGCCCCATTTCACAAAGAAGATTGGAAGAGCCAAGAGTTACATGTTGTGTTTAAAGTCGCTTTACTAGTAGTGAAATTGAATTAGTTTTGTCCTCCTTCTGTTTGACTTTATAAAGCATCTTTATCGATTGTGAACATTTCAGTTGCAACGGTGACGGAAAAGTCTGGTCTGGTTTAGTGACCCTGAAAGTTGGGAAATGTGCTTAAAAACTCATCGCTGTGGAAAAATGGGGCAGTTAGAAATGTATTAGGAATGAGTTTTAAGGGCCTAACTCACCTGGAGACTCGAGTTGCCGCTGGTCATGGAGATAGTCTCCGGATAGTCTTGGTGAAAACTAACTGTTGTCCTCAACCTGTAAGACGTTTCTCTGACGTCCACGCAAAGTCTTCAAGAGCGGTTCGATACGAAGAGACTCCATACGACTCTTTAGATCTCTCTTAGGAGAAACTGCAGGGACATCACAGAAACGTCTCACAGGTTGAGGACAACAAATGGTGTTTGCAACATCGCCACCGCTACTTGGAGACCTCTTGGAGACCTCTTGGAGACCTCTCAGAGACCACGTGGAGACTGAAATCAAACCTGTTCATTTTCACCGAGACTAACTGGAGACTCGCCTTCTTGCTATGGGACGTCTTGGAGACATCTCCGTGACCAGCGGCGACTCTAGTCTCCAACCAGTCTCCGCAACTCCGGTGAAATAGGCCCTTTAGACTCTTTAAACGTTTGCTTCCTCTTTCATTGTTGTAAACCAAAACAAAAATCAGGAATAGGGCCTTAGTTTTACCCAAGTAGAAGTAAAATGTTGTACTTGTTTAAACAATTAAACAAGTACAAGTAAAAGTACATGGTTTTAAGTGATTCCAAAGAATACGCCACTAATATCGGATACAATATGTCATTCTCAGTAAAAGATACATGAAAATGAATGGAAGTTTGACCAGCCAGTTCTCATTTTCATTTCACTCCTCGATAACACAGTGACATTGACAACTGCCATCCTCTGAGTTCTGGTTTGCGTTCCCCACCTGCGGTCCAACCCCCCCGGGGGCCCGTGGTTTGTGACACTTGCTGTTCCTGCTGCCGTCCGCCGCCGGGGCCGATCAGGTATAATTAGGATGCCACATGTAACGCCGGCTCGAGCGGCATCAATTATTCAAAGCCCGGTTCCATCGGAGAGCAGATACCTTAGCCTCCGCTGCAGACTCACGGCATGGCTAATTCATGAAGACCAGGAGACCATCCACAGAAGCCGTGTTCGACAGGAGGTTTCAAACAAAAAATATCATGGACGGGCTTGGTCCTTGTTCCTATGTAGTTGGTACAAACAGTGTGGTCTCAAAATGAATGTTGATATAACCAATGAAGCAACGGGAAGATGAAATGATTACTATGAAAGATTCCCATTACATTTCCAACAACATCACGTTTTATTTTTATCCTTTGCTTTTCCAAAATCACAGGAACAAGGAAAACAAGGCCACGGCAAAGGTTTGGGCTTCTCCTCACGAGAAGTTTCCGGGTTCGATTCCCGGACTGCACAATTCCTCCAGTCAGGTGATTCTGACCATCAGCCCGGCTCCACATCTGGAGATGGGTCCCTGGGCGCTGCAGTGCGGTCGTACTCCGCTCCTTACGGGTCGCCCCAGTGGCATAAGGATGGTTCAAATGTAGAGGACGGAGACAATAAAGTCCACCTCAACCCTTTGGAAAGTATCTCAACTGGTAAACTCCTTTGTAAGCAGGCAGGAGTCTTTCAATAGCCGGAGAGATTTTGGCCCATTCCTCCTTACAAAGCCCTTGCAGTTCTGAGAGATTTCTGGGCGGTCTTACTGTAAGACTCGTACACACACTGCTCTTCAGAGGTCTGTCCACAGAGTTTCAGGGATGTTGGGAGAACCTTCAGTTTGTGCCAATCGAAGTCATTCACTGTGAATGTGTCACAAATGGCGTTACGTTTCCTCCTGCATTTGTTGGAATTAAATTGAATCCATTCATCCATTCTTCCCTCCACTAGTGACATGTTAGGTGCATTGGGTTGCACGGTATAAACATGCCTTGCCTTCCTTAGGCATAGACTGCAATTGTATTTAAAAAAAAAAAAAAAATTCTGTACCTCCTTTTCCAAAATAATAATAATAATAATTAATCATTTGTTCCCACACGCACACACACTAGTATTGGTTTTAATTATCTTTAACTAAACAGTGGTCTCTCGCTCTTTCGCGGATTTTTTTTTTGGCACAATTGCGTACGTGCTTTTTTACAGTGCGCGTATGAACGCCATACGCGCGCTGTATTCTGCGTCCTGATTGGCTACTCGCAGAGTGAGCCTCCTCTCGTGGCAAAGAGGATCTTTGTGTGTCCCGTCAACACATCCGCGCGCGCACTACACGCCGCAGAGTCACAGCAGCGCAGGCCGGGCCTGAGCGGGTCCGACCCCGCGTTCACTTTCTCTGAACTTAAACACCGCGAGCATGTGGCGCTAGTGTGTAATGTGAATCTAACAAAAGTGCATACAGTGTGCGGTGAGGGGGGTTTACAGCCTTAAAACATATATAATAATTGTAAAAAATATGAGTTTATTGCAGGCTATTTTTAAAACGTAACCCCCGCGATAAACGAGGGGCCACTGTATTATTGAGCTATGGGACAATGCAATGTTCCTTGTGGATCAATAAAGTCTAAGTCTAAGTAGGTTCTAATGACAAATCCCTCTTCTGATGTTATGACCAGCTTGCCAGTTGTCAAGGTCCATGTCTCGTTAACCGATGACAGAAGGTAGTTACGCGCTCCAGACCCGGAGCTTATTAAAGATTCAGCAGGAGCCATCTTCAACTCCTGCAGACATTTTGTTACCAGCCCCGTCTTTAACCATGCATCTGATCACTTTAAAAGCTGATCGTAACGTAAGACGTCGTTGAGTGTCCAGAAAGTAATCTAAAAACTATAGGGTCAAGTCAAAGTTAATACTCTTTAATGCCACTTTATTCCCAAAACACTATATTTCCAATGCCACAAACACAAAGGATCTGTGCATATTTCAATATAAGACTTGCAAGCACTCAATCAAACAGAGGAATGAGGGGAAATGTAAATATTCCAAAGCAAATCAGACACAACTGGACCCTTTTGAGCGAAGAATAGTGTCCAAAGTCAGCCACAACTACAGCTGAATGTGTTTCTCTTGGACCTTTGACAAACTAATGCAGTAAATAGTCAAGCAGTGTCATTAGATTAAAGGCGAGTTCGAATCCAGACCGCGAAGGCCTACCTATACTGTGCCTTGCGAAAGTATTCGGCCCCCTTGAACCTTTCGACCTGTTGCCACATTTCAGGCTCCAAACATAAAGATATAAAACTGTAATTGTTTGTGAAGAACCAACAACGAGTGGGACACAATCATGAAGTGAAACGAAATGTATTGGATATTTCAAACATTTTTAACACATAAACAACTGAAAAATCGGGCGTGCAAAATTATTCAGCCCCTTTACTTTCAGTGCAGCAAACTCTCTCCAGAAGTTCAGTGAGGATCTCTGAATGATCCAATGTTGACCTAAATGACTAATGATGATAAATAGAATCCACTTGTGTGTAAACCAGTGTTAATTTTGACAACATATTTGAATTTAGTTTTAGTCTTTTGACGAAAATGTAATTCAATTTTAGTTGAGTTTTAGTCAAAAAAATATCTTAAATTTTAGTTGAGTTTTAGTCGACTAAAATTGCAAGTCAATTTAGTCGACTAAATTTAAGACACATTTAGTCGACTTTGTATTTATAATATTCATTATAATCATATTTAATCAAGGTCCTCTGCTTCATGGAGCTGCTCCTCATGAACAAAAGCTCAGAGCTGTTCCTTTGGCAGTGGATTTACATGATATGAGGCTCTTCCAGACGGTCAATAGAAGTGTGGATGATTTTAGTCTCTCCTTTTCATTTTTATTTAGTCTCATTTTAGTCGACTAAAATATCTGGACATTTTAGTCATAGTTTTAGTCGCATGAAAAACGTTTAATTTAGTTTTAGTCCAATTTTAGTCGTCAGAAAAAATCACTTTGACTAAAATTAAGACTAAATATTTTAGTAGACGAAATTAACACTGGTGTAAACAAGTCTCCGTATAAATGCACCTGCTCTGTGATAGTCTCAGAGTTTTTTATTTGTTAAAAAATTCATTTCACTTCATGATTGTGTCCCACTTGTTGTTGGTTCTTCGCAAAACATTACAGTTTTATATCTTTATGTTTGAAGCCTGAAATGTGGCAAAAGGGTGAAAGGTTCAAGGGGGCCGAATACTTTCGCAAGGCCTTGTATGCGCTTATTAGTTTCATGTCGGTATTAAAACCATCGCAGTCTTGCAAGCGCAGGCCTCGTCTCCTGCGCTGCTTTGTTCACCGTGACGTCGCTCATCGGGGCCTAGTTATAGTTACCCGTTTCGGATTCGGCTCATTCCTTATTAATGTCGGTATCACTTCACTCCAGCGCGACTCCTGTCCGGACCAGAGCTTCGCTTTTCTGACCCGTGCGCTGCAAAAGAAACTTCACTGTGTGAAAAAAAAAAAAAAAAGGTCATATAGAGTTGGCCCAAATTCAAAACAAAAGTCATCCTGGGAGCTGCGACTCGGGGAACAGGCCTTTATTGCATGGTGAGTATGTTATATTACCAATAACTTTCAATGCAATGTTTTTTACTGGTTAGGAGAAATGGATGCTGTGTTCGATTGTTCTTTTTGGTTTGCTATTATTAGGCCATTATTATCAAATGTCACAGTGCTGGAAACCTCTGCTTGAGTCATTTGTTTGCTGCTTTATTTGTGGATTTTGGTCATTTTTTATTGCGATTAAGTAATAAGTAATACGGTTTTGTTGTAGCCAAACACTACTTATACTTCAGTACATGGCGCGTGTTGCGTTACTAAAGGTGATCTGTCAGTAACTGCTAAGAAACGCTCAAGTTTTGACAAATGATAAACTTTTGCAAACTAGTCCCATGATAAATGGGACTAATGTGCTCAGAATAATCATCGGCGTGTATTATTTTTCACAAAGGAGTTGAAACGTATCTGTGCTAATGGCTGTATGAAGGTCAGCGGGGTTTAATAATTAAAAGGCCTGTTTTGAACGGCCCCGGGTGTGGCGCCGAAGTGTGCAGCTTTTTATGTGCAATATGTGGGGGATTAGTAATGTAAGTAATGTGAGTAATTGTTTCCCATATGGCCTTGTGTACAACGCACATGCAGTATAGGCCTAAAAAAGGTTAGAGATTAACATGTCAAGCTGGAGCATGACAAAAAGGACAAATTAGAAGAGCTTTATTCATTTGTATTGCACACACTGTACCTCCATTGCACGTGTATTGGACTAAATCATATTCTACCTAATATACCCTTTAATTTAGAAAATATTGGGTTTGGGTCTTGTAGGTAGTGCCAGAAAAGAGAAAGGAACTTTGAGAAATGCAACATGCTATAAAAGTTTGCAGCTAATTTGGAAACGTTTGGGGTCATTTATGAAGAGAGGCACTAAATAGCAAGTGCTATTTGAAATGAGGGAATTACGCTTGGTAAATGACATCCCTTTTGTGTATTTCATGTTTCCTGAGAGGTTGCCAGGTTCACGAAACAAAGTCAGTGTGTCATTTAATTTAAGGGGCTTGTTTTGTGTTCTTGATCTGACATGGTGCCCTGAAGCTATAGCACTGTGGTTTATAAACAAAAAAAGCATTGTGAGATCTAAATTGAAAATGTTTCATATTGTATGTGCCCTTTCAGATCAGCCCATTTTGTACTTTTGTGCATATTGGTTCACCAAAGGAGTTTATCCTCTCAATGAATTCAATTAAATTCATCTTGAAAAATAGGCTATGTGTAAGTGCAGGTTATTCTTCTGCTGGCTGTACAGTATGCTAGTTTCAAAGGCTATCTTATTTGTTTTTCCATATAGTAATCACTTGCAGATAGGCTAGTTCTAGTGTGTTTTAAGTCATATGTTTAATGTACCTGTCTTTTGCACAGAGCTGAAAGGAGCTCCTGAAGCATGAAGCGCAGTAAGCACCGCGGGCCCAAGGAGGACAAAGGCAAAGGTATCAGTGACACAGAAAAACAAAACAAAAAACAAAGATGGCTGCCGCTCAGTCAGGCCAAAGTGAACCAGCAAGAGTAGCTGAAATTAAAGACAGCCAATAGACCTATAATTTTTAAACTTTACTTAAATTGTAACGTAAGAATGAAGAAGAATGGTCTCAATTAGCGTCGGTTAGCTAGGAAGCTAACGTCAATGCTAGTGAGTGAGTGCTATTCATGTACTTGACAATTTGATAATTAACATTGACCTACAATTTTATATTTGTATGCTTATTTTACTTTACAGCAAGCATTGTGATAAGTTGCTAATTTCAAACTTTTGCTAACGCTAACGTTTGTTTTTTTTAACCAAATTTTTCATAATTTCTTAGCCCTATTTTAATTCAGGTGAATTCAGTCTTGGTTTGTCCTGATTATGAAGTTTAGCCTTAGCCTTGGTTTAGCACTTATTAGGTTGATTTAATCCTTGATTTGTTTGTGCAGATGAGCCGGCGATCCTGGAGACGGAGAACCTGGGCTCGTTCATGGGAGGCCAAGACCCAGACACCATCTCCCTGGCCTCAGTCACCGCCGTCACCACCAACGTCTCCAACAAGAGGTGAGTTTTGTGTTAAATCTCTGGAGCCTTTGGAGATTCAGCAGGTTTTTATTCTGTTCATTTGGTCACGTTTACTAGGTAGTCTACTGAAAATTGCATTTGGACTGGTGGATTAGGATGCAAATGCGGTTCATTTTCAGTGGATTGTCAGAAATGACCGTGTTTTGATGCTTTTTGAAAATTTGAAAATATTGTGGCCTGTGTATTGGGCTCTCGCCTCACAGCAAGAAGATCCTGGTTCAAACCCTGGGCAGATGGGGTTGTGGAGCGTCAGGGCAGACAGGGCTGTGGAGTGTTCTCCCTGCATACAGCTTGTATAATGGACGTCTTCTGGGGAAAGAATTCTTTATTACAAGTAAATAATGTATGTTCTGGCAGTTTAAATCCACAGTTTACTACATAGCTGTCAGGGCATGCCTTAAACTTGTGTTCAGGATGAATATGAATAAAAAATGAACTTGTCACAGTTGAATCAGAATAGATTTACCTAGTAATAAAGCAGTGCAAACGGCTGGAACAGGTTATAATGTGTTCATGAGTTGGATACAGAGTGATTGGAGGATTTTTTTTAGTGTTCATGAGTTTGATGGTGGAGGTATCGGTCTGGTTGAATCGGTCTAGCCTCCTGGTTGAATGGAGAGGATTGAATAGTCCGTGTCCAGAGCGAGAAAGCTGTGATCAGACCTACACGTCCTCAGGTCCTAGAGATCTAGAGCCAATCACCTTCTCAGCAGCACATACAACACACTGCAGTCGATAGATCCTTCATTTCCAAACATTATTTTTCAGCATCTGCAGTTCACAAGGTAAAAAACAGGTCTCAGGCCCTGAACAGCTTCCACTTGTTACGTAATCAGTTAACAGCCAAACTCACCTGGCTATAAGCAAGATGGCTCCATCCAACACACACAAACTAATCTACTTTGAGGTTTAGTATCTTATCTTCCAACCTAAGATCATAAAATTGTTTCGACGCTACACCATCATTTGCCACCTGTGTCTTTTTATTTTAGATCTAAACCAGACATAAAGATGGAGCCCAGTTCTGGACGACCGGTGGATTACCAAGTAAGAACAGCACGCAGCTAGCGCCTGTTACCCGTCTGCACATCCACAGCGGCACATAAACAACGAAAATGTTATGGTTGTTCACTTCCAGGTGAGTGTGACAGTGATCGAGGCCCGGCAGCTCATCGGCCTCAACATGGACCCGATGGTTTGTGTCGAAATCGGCGAAGACAAAAAATACACCTCCATGAAGGAGTCCACAAACTGCCCGTACTACAACGAGGTGAGGGGAAAATCATATTCTCACAATTATAGAAAAAAGGACATACTGACATAATCTTATTCAACCCGTTTTCTCCAGTATTTTGTGTTTGACTTCCACGTCCCTCCAGAAGTAATGTTCGACAAAATACTGAAGCTGTCTGTGAGTAACTTAGGCAAATATATTACGTCAAAACCTAATGATAAGAAGACGAGTATGTTTTATCTTGTGTTTTCAATCCAAAGGTGATTCACTCCAAAAACCTGTTGCGCAGCGGGACACTCGTCGGGACTTTCAAATTGGACGTCGGCACCATCTACTTTCAGGCGGGTGAGTGACAAACATCCCCCGAACACCGCCTAATAAGATCGCTTGCTCACCCTCTCGTCGTCTTCATGCAGAGCACCAGTTTTACCACAAGTGGGCGCTGCTGTCGGACCCAGACGACATCACGGCGGGCTGTAAGGGCTACGTGAAGTGTGACGTTGCAGTTGTGGCCAAAGGAGACACGATCAAAACTCCACACAAGGCCAACGAGTCGGACGAGGACGACATAGAGGGGTTTGTAAATGAGCGCGAGCTGTGAGCAAACGCAACACCAAGATCCAGAGCCGTGGGAAGACATTTTAGTTAGGAGGTGCTGAGGAAAAAAATGTACCCCAAAATCGCCTTTTCTGCATATTTCCTATTTATTAACATTGCCTGCCGTTCGCAAACTACCCACCAGGGGGTGCTGCAGCGCCCTCAGCACCCTGGGTTCCCACGGCCTTGCCAAGATCTTTGAAGTCACTTGATTTTGTAGCATCAAAGCAAGACACAGCAGGTGAAAAAAGATGAATAGGGTATCAGGTTGAAACCTTTCCTACAGATTGACATAAATATCATTTAATTTTTCATTTCATATTTTCATAAGGAAATCATGTGTTTTATGTGGAAAAACTACCAAATTACCTATATATATATAAGTACGACATCTGGATAATTTAAGTTCAATATTAGATTCTACTTGAAGTTGAAGACATCAATGGAGAAATATTAATTCAAAGTGCAAATATTTTACAGATTAAACGTTTTCTTTGTTTCCAGGTATAAGTTTATAGTTAAGAAAGCAAACTGGCTCAAAATCTCAAAAATAATTGGTACACTTTATAATAACTAAACCTTATTTAGCTTTAATAAATGATGCATTAACACTTCATCATGAACACTTCATTAGTTAACTACTACAATGAATAGTTCTTCACATACTTCACTTATTCATTGTTAAGTAGTTATTAAGTGTTAGTCACAGTTAAAGATACATTATGCAACTTTATAAGCAAAACAAAAAAGTTGATATTTGAGCATATTTGATCTGGGAAGGTTTCCACTGCTGATTGACCCTCTCACCATAAAACCTATATAACAATTGATCCTGTTGCTTCATAGAGACTGCCGTGATGGAAAGTAAAGGCACCACGCTGACCACTCATACAGTGGGTCACTACATGGTCAAATGCACACAAATGTGAACTTTTTTTTTCCATATAAAAAGTTGCATAGTGCACCTTTAACTAATGAATTGTTCGTGATGAATTAAGTGTTAACGCATTATTTATTGAGGCTAAATAAGGTGCAGTTATTATAAAGTGTTGCCTAATAATTTGTGTAAAAAAAGAAATAATCATTAGCTTTTTTCTGAGTCTTAAAGTGTTTCCAAATCCATAAAGTTACATTTGAAAATGTGAGAATAGTTATTCATTTCTCACATGAAGCTGTTTGTCTTTCATATTAGCATCAGTACAAATTGAACTCCTTTTACAAATGTCCGCGTGTGTTTGTGTCGGTTTCAGGAACCTGTTGATACCGGAGGGCGTCCCGGCCGAGCGGCAGTGGGCGCGTTATTACCTGAAGATCTACAGAGCGGAGGGACTGCCCCGAATGAACCAGAGCCTCATGGCCAACGTGAAAAAGGCTTTCATCGGAGAAAACAAGGACCTGGTGGATCCGTATGTGCAAGTGCTGTTCGCAGGACAGAAGGTCAGTGACGGAGAATAAATATGAGCCAGAACAATTACAATTTTTACAATTTTCCTAAGTGTGAATTAGCCACTTAAAATCACTTCCCAACTTTCTGATCTACTTTACACATTGAATTTGCACTTGAAGCTCATCATGAATAAGAGTGTGTCATATCATACCATCAAATGTAATGAAAATAAGTTGCATGATAAAATAAACAAGAGTATGAGCTTCCTTAAGTTGCTCTCCATCCAAAAACGTTGCCAAACTCTGATCTTGTGAGATTAGAACAGATTCTAATCTTTCTGTTCCGACAGGGGAAGACGTCTGTGCAGAAGAGCTGCTACGAGCCGATCTGGAACGAGCAGATCGTCTTCACGGAGATGTTTCCTCCCCTGTGCAAACGCATGAAGATCCAGATCAGGGACTCGGACAAAGTGAACGACGTGGCCATCGGGACTCACTTCCTCGATCTGCGGAAGATCTCCAACGACGGGGACAAAGGTGAGACTGAGACGTTCATGTCTTTGCAGTGTTTTTCCCACAGGTTTGAAGGCAATGTGTGGAGGAATCGCTTATAGGACCATTTTAAACCCCCCTCCCCGCAGTCAAATTGACCACTGCGGCGATTCTATATGTTTTAAATAGCGTTAAAAAAATAAAATAAAAGAATCAAAAAAATAATAATAATAATACCGAACGCAATATGTGGCGAAGTGGGAAAACTGCTTTGTTCATCAGCAGATACACAAAACGGTTTGACTTGTTGTGGGAGACGGTGGCTCAGGTGGTAGAGCAGTCGTCTTATCACCAGAAGGTTGATGGTTCGATCGGTTCATTCTGTTGTTGTGTCCTTGGGCAAGACATTTCACCAGTCTTACTTGCATGACTGTGGTACAGACTATCTGTTGGTGGCCATAGACCGAGTTAGGCAATGTCAAAACTGGCCTCCATCAAAGAACCTCTGGCCCTCAAGATTATTTTGAGGAATATTATTACACAAAGAGAGATCAAATACCTGTTAAAGTCCTCCAGAACTGTGAACAAATATTCCTTTAAAATTTCTTAGCAGAACATCCATTTAGGGCATACTATATGATGGGCTACACTGGCATTTGTCGAAAGTGGTGCTTTACTTCGGCCTAAAATTGGAGGTCTTTTAACGAAGAAAAATGGGCCCTCCATCAAGCAAATTTGCCTACCCCTGCCATAGGCCATCAACCAATAGATTAGCAGCTTCTCTATTGTTAGTCTACCGCATAGCTGCTCTGGCTACATTCGAAGCTTACTCCCACCAGTAATTAGAGCTGGATACCGTAAAGAGTTGTCGTCAATACCGGCACTTTAATTATCATTTGTTTTCGATACCGATACCTGAGCGATAGTTTTTTGGATACCAATACTAACATATTTGTCATATAGAGCCATTAAACAGAACAATAATGTCAATTTATTCCAAAAATAAATTTGTATCATTTATTTAAGCTGAAACAACCAAGTCACTTCCTTTAATGCTGTCCCTGGACCAACAGTAGTACCTACACTTTATTTTAGATACCATAGTGGTATTGTTTAAAAGTACCCAGCCCCACCCGTGATGGAGAGTGAATGAATAATTACCATGTGGTGTAGTGCTTGAACACCTCAGTGGGAAGGGTAAATTAAGTTCATCGTAGTGAAGCTTAAATATTGTTGACTGGACTTTGTTCAGGACGTTTGTTAAGAAAGCTTCTTCGCTCGTGTGGTCAGAACGTGTGACAATTAAGCAGCACTCAAGTTGAAGGCCTATATATAACTCTGACCTCTCTTAAAAACCTCCAAATCCAACATATTGCCCCCTTGAGCTCAATAAGCCATTACAACTCAATCAACCCAGTCTAGTCGACGGTATTTAAGCTTTACTACGATGAATCATTCCTGCACGACTGAGAACCTTCACAGACATAAAAGTGAGATAAAAAACAGGATGAAAAGCAAATATATATTCCCTTTTAAGTTGACGTAAGCTCTCACTCTTACAGAACTCTTTCCAGTCATCATCTGTTCTGGGTTGTTTCGAATCAAGGTCGTTTCACCTGTTTATGTCTGATGTTTAAGCCCCTCATTAGACCTCACCTGATCCTGTTCGTTTACCATAAAATCTGCTCCCACATTGTTCAAAGACCACAGAATCCCGCCTGGGTTGAGTATTAGCGGCAGGTGTGACACAAAACTTCCCAGTACAGCTGACGACTTGAGAGCTTTGTTAAAAAACCTTTAGAACCACCACTAAATGACGTTGACCCTGCGTGTTTGTCGGCGCAGGTTTCCTCCCGACGCTGGGCCCGGCCTGGGTGAACATGTACGGCTCGACGCGGACCTACTCGCTGATGGACGAGTACCAGGAGCTGAACGACGGGCTGGGCGAGGGCGTGTCCTTCCGGGCGCGGCTGCTCGTCTCGCTGGGAGTCGAAATCCTGGACGTGTCCTCTCCGGAGGTCACCTGCACCACGGACGTCCAGGTGGAGGGCACCCCGAACATCTCAGAGGTGCGTCGTCCGTGATGTGAGGTTTGAGTCAATGGCGGCCGAATGGGTCGTGCTGTTAATATTGGAAGGTCACTGGTTCAAGTTCCTGTATGGAGTTTTCGTCATAGAAATATAAAGGAGAAGCCAGCGCCTGATCTTAACGTATGTGGACAGTTAGCGAGCCAGCTAGCCCAGGAAACCTTTCTGCGTTCACCATTAGCATTTAGCCATTTATCAAACATCCAAAATTATGAACCACCCAGATGTTTTCAGCTGCCATCGACCACATTTAGGAGATGCCAAAGCCTAGTTACAAATCATTCATGAATGTATAGAACTTTTTAGATAAGAGTTAGCGTAAATGTGGCGTCTGAGTTAAATGCTAAATCATATTCAGTTAAGTTTATGCTTTTTGCAGGTCAGTGGCCACTAAACATCATCTTATAAGAATTTAATAATGGAGAAATCACAGAAACTATATAATTGTCATACCTCACCATACGTTATGGGGCCTGGCTTCTCCATTTATTTGTATGTGGGAAAGAATGCTCAATTCAAACAGGTCCGGGTAGATGTTGTCTACAGAAGTATGGATTTGTTGGAACAGGCTCAGCGCTAACGGCGTTTCTTTGATTACTACGGTCCTCCCTGTATCTGGCTCTGTTCCTCCGAGTGGCTCTTCAGCGACTTCCCCATTTCATAGGTCAACTATTATAGAACATTATTCCTAAAATGAAAAAAAAGTTTGCTCGGTTGCGGGACGATGTTTTCTTCTTTCATTCTTCAAATGTTGGGGGGGGGGGGCCAAACCTTCTCACAGTGTCAAAAACTTTATACAAAAAAAAATTTGTTTTTTACTATATTCTAAACAAGGTGTTTTTTTTAAGTAATTGAGAATAATTTCTGTATTTTCCGAGTTATGTAAAGGCACTATACCTGACTATTTTTGACTATTTTTTTTTCTAGTAATGAAATGAAATTGTCCTCTTTTGGTATATTTTAGCCTCATACATTTGTGGGGAAAACACTGTGCATCTAAATATGAAGCATTTGTATCAATTTCATGAATTTGCAGGCCAGTTTTTCAGCATTCTGTGAAAGTAACCCTGAAAAGTGATCCTGCAAACTCGCCTCCTGTGAAGAATTGGGATGCTTCAAGTATGTTAGAAAAGTGGGAAATGAATTTGGACCACAACTAACATTATCATTTTAGTGTTTGTAATATTTAATTTTGCCAGCCCCTGATCTACATTAAGGCTTTATTACATATTTAATATTCACACATGTCTTATTCATTGGCGATGATCCTCCAATAGCCAAGACTTTTTAATATAAAACCTTTTTTTCTCTCCTATAGTAACACAATGTTGAATTTTACTTCGGCTTCCCCTTTCACTGACATACAAAACCTTTCATATTCTTAATCATTCTCTAAACAATCAATTTGAATGAAAATAGTAATAGGTCAAAAGCATAAAAACCCTAGATGTAGCAGTTTCCTTATGTAATCATACTAATAAGTCCAGCTGTTGTTGTTTCATTAGATGAATCCAATAGGTAAAATAAATACTTCCATTAAATAATACATCATCAGTGCTCTCCCTGCAGCGTGGGCCATTGTGCCACGACTCTGTTACATTATTAATGACTTTATTTGGACCACCATGTGAATTATTAACTGTGTTTGTTGGGGACAATGTAAAACCATAGATTATTTATGGGATGGTAATTCGCCCCGAGGATTCACTTGTCACTGAGCGGCTCCTTTGTGCCTTCAGTTCAAACTTATTGAGATATAGGATATATACGCTCACTGGGACGACTCATGAGGTCAAAGTGACAACCGATATTTAATGTTGTATTAAAGGCATATGGGTGCGCTGTATGATGGCGCAATGTTAAGTCAGTGCACACAACTTCAATGAAGGTTCTTGAGTCATCTTCTGTACTCTGTAGTTGAAGTGTCGAACGTTTTGCCTCTCATCCAAAAGGCTTCGTCGGCAACACTTAAGTTTAAGCCCAGCTTGCAGACTATATATAGACCACAGGGAGGAGCTTAGCTTGGCTCAGTCCCTCGTCTCTATTAACAGCCACTCTTACCTGTGGGTAAACATCTTTGGAGTTCAAAGAAGAACTAAGTAACTTGTTTACCTTAATAAATCCTTTCCGTAGTCCCTCTGAGGGTAATACAAGTGTTAATGGGATGATTGGGGGGTCTTTCATCTCCCCCTGGTGTCTCTGGCCAGAAAATCACCCTTTCAACTTCCCCTGCACCAGGTCGGAGGCGCAATACACACTAATAGAATCACGAAGAAGAAGCTAACGGGCTAACTGTGGGCTAGCGCCACTATAGCAGTGTTTACAGCCAAGTTTGAGTAAAAAAGAAAATCTCCATTGTGTAATTGAGCTGTGGCACAATGTACAATATCCCTTTCTCCCTTCGTCTTCTCTGTCAGCGTAGTATTTACTCTCACGGACAATTCATGAATAAAAAAACGACACCTGCAGTGGCGCTTATGGCCTCTAGGGGCATGAGTTACGTATCTGTCCTGGGCTGAGTTTCAGCCTCATTAACACGACAGAAGAAGCAGACTGCTGTACATCGGTGACATCATTCCTGTTCATGGAGCGATTTTGTTTCTTCACAAAAATTGCTTCTTTGACTCCTCTTTCAAACCAACGTTTTTCTTTAGCTAAAATGTTAACCTCTCTGTCCTCAAAGGAGTGGTTGGTGGCTTTGAGGTGGAGGTGAACAGCCGACAGAGGGCCACTTGTGCTTTCCTTGCGGTGTTGATAAAGCCTCCTCTGTAGCTGTTGTTTGGTTTCCCCAATACTTTGCATCAGAGCACTCATGCTTGCTAACTTTTAAAGCTGCACACAAAAAGCTCAAGCACTCATATCAGAGTGACTTTTGTCCAGGGCGTTGAGTATTGTGTTTTCATGTTAATTAATCACGTTCATTTGTTGTATTTTGCAGACCGCCACTGGGAAAGTTGAGGAGTTTTTCCTGTACGGATCTTTCCTCGAAGCCACGATGATCGACAGAAAGATCGGAGACAAACCCATCAACTTTGAAGTGACTATAGGTGATCGAATCGTGCTACAATTTTGGCTAGTATTTAATCAAAAATATGTCAAAACCACCAACTCATCGAATGCGTTATTGATGGAGGGCCCTACGACGTATATATGTTTTGGCAATTTTATACATAATTTATTTTCTCGTTCGTTAGGTTACTACGGAAACGAGGCAGACGTGGTGATCCAGCCGAAGTCCAGGGGTAAAAAAGACGGCGACGAGGAAGAGACCGAGCTGATCCACCAGTCGAGCGACGAGGAGATCGAGGACGACGGGGAGTACGAGTCCGTGTCCACCACGCCCCCCATGAAACCGGTGGTAACGGACAGGTCAGTGAAACAAGCAAACAAATAGGCAACAGCGGCATTGGAGAGCATTCAAAGTCATCAAATGCCAAAGTTGAGGTCGTGAATGTAAAAAAAAAAACATTTAAATGGTTTCCAACTGGCACTGAATCTAAATTTCGTGACAAATAAAGACATCGCTCCACCATTTTTTAAATACAAATACAATAAATATGGGCCAAAACACATTCATCTGCAGTTTTGGCTAAAATTGTGCTAAAGTTTTTGTTCAAAAGTTGCCCGTTGTATCCAATTTAATTAAGAATGTCAGAATCCTAATTCATCTGTTTGATTGAACGTTTGCAAATCTTAAGAAGTTAAATATTCACTGACCTTATTGCGTTTGGGGCATTAAAGGCTTAAAATGTGGATTAGTGGTACATACCTGTATACACCCTGTGCAAAGATGTGTATTTGATGTAGCCAATAGAGCGAAATAAATTATCATGGGGAATCTCTTCCCTTGTTTTGAGACTAGAAATAAAATCAGCCTAACCCTGCTCTACTGCACTCCATAGAGATTAGCCTATAAGTCTCCTTAGGAAGCGACAGAAAAGCTTTATAGCTTTACATTTTGTTTACCTTAATAAATCTTTTCCGTAGTCCCTCTGGGGGTAATAGTGTTAATGGGATGATTGGGGGGGGGGGGGGGGGGGTCTTTCATCTCCCCCGGTGTCTCCGGCCAGAAAACCACCGAGGCGGAATCACGAAGAAGAAGCTAAGAGGTTAACGGGGCATGAGTTACTTGGTTCTGCTTTAAGAGCTGATATTTTTGCATTGGAAAGAGCTCAGTCACAACCTTAATATGGGTCCTCCCACAACTTCCGAGGCCTCAGTGAAAATCGGTCAGACGTTTGTACTCCTCAGATCCTTTTATATATATATAGTTTTTGCTTATAATTTCAGAACCAAAAGAGATAGAGACTTAACGTTTTTTAGTTTTGGAATCTGCTGGTTTTTGTCTACCAAACAGCTCCCTCTGAAGTACCTACTAAACATGAATAAAGCAGCCCTATGCCCCTATTAAAGCGCCCCCTGTTGTCACAGGTCAACACTGACACAGTTTACAGTTTAGAAACTGTTTCATACACGGGACATTTAAAAAAATAAAATTCGACCAAAAATATTGGCAAAAAAAAATTGTCATCGACCTCTAGAAAGGAAGTGAATAATGGATTTAATTTCAGAATACGGTAAATCTATTATTTCACATGGCTTTTGGTCATGGAGCTTAAGATGTTGAGGTTATAATTGTGACTTTTCTCCTCAGGAACTACTTCCACCTGCCGTACTTCGAGAGAAAGCCCTGCATCTACATCAAGAGCTACTGGCAGGACCAGAGGAGGAGGCTGTACAACGCCAACATCATCGACAACACGGCCGACAAACTGGTGGGTATATTGACGCTTTCATTCTCGACATAACGTTCAAGTCTGTGACACCTGTCCTGGTGTCCCTGCAGGAGGAGGGCTTGAACGACGTGCAGGAGATCATAAAGACGGAGAAGGCCTATCCAGAGCGGCGTCTGAGGGGAGTGTTGGAGGAGCTCAGTCACGGCTGCAGGTCTGTACAAAGAAGAATCTAATGTGAGGGAAGTCTTTGTAAAATAAGTGTCCTCTTGTGAAGTCTGGGTTCTGCTATTTCTCCTAATTAAATTGTCTAAAAAAGCCTTTATTTTAAAATCATAGCGTGTCAGGTGTCCACTTATTGGCCAGTAAAACAACCTTCTTCTCTCCCTGAAGACGACACTCCAGTTTGCCTTTAAAAGCTTCTTGACCGGAGCGTACAGCCTACAGGGCAGTGTAGTGCCTCATTTGAAAGCTAAGACCTACAAAACGGATCTAAATGGATCTTTTTCCTCGCGTTGTCGTCACTTTCCCCCCGTTCTTTTTCACCTAAACTTTGTCGCTTTTCTGTGGCTTTTCTTTTGTGCAACATTTTTGCCACATTTTTGCTGAGGTTTTGTTTCGCACTACCATCGCTTTTTTTTTTTTAAATCGCTTTTTTTGTTATTCTTTTGTGGCTTCACTTTTCGACTGAAGAAACTGGAGAAAAGGCTCGGTTCAGGCGGGGGTTAAGAGGTTGAAGAATTTTGATGACAAATGACTGCCCTGGTTTTTGCTTTCAAACACAGGGTTTGTCCGGGATTTACTGTGTTAAAAACATTAAGTCGAAGTTCTCAGTCGTACAGGAGTTGTCCATCTTCAATGAAGGTGCTTGAGTCATCTTCTGAAGACTTCAACTACTGAGTACAGAAGATGACTCAAGCACCTTCATTGAGTCATACGATTATTTGTACCATAATTAAGGCCTTAAATGTCATTAAAAAGTGTTATTTACATTTGATTCCAACTGGCTCGACGATTTTTACTGCAAAAAGTTTGTCGAATATAAACAAATGATGGCAACAAAAGGAAAAAAAAACAAAAAAAAGCCTTTATTAAATCACATGGCTAGGAAAGGTACCTTTTCTAGCCATGTGATTTAATAAAGGCTTTTTATATTTCAAGATGAGTGCCTTGGCCATTTTTTTCCTTTTGTTGCCTATGGACTTAGCCCTCTACCAAAGAGCACCATCGTTTAACAAGAAATAAGATAAGTAAAACAGTTCCAAGCAGCACTCCAACCCTCTGTTTCTTCACATAAACAAATGATGGTCTAAAACACAATGCAGTTCTGGCGGGAATCGTATCCAAAATGTAATTCCTGTGTTTAATTGAAGTGTTCTGGTGCTAGTTTGTTGAGCATTTGTGAAGATCTATTTGTCATTTCTGGTCACGCACGTTGTTCTTTCTCATTTCCAGTCAGTTTTTGTCGCTGGCGAACAGAGACCAGAACCAATCGGGCCGAACCAAACTGGACCGAGAGCGGGTGAAGCTGTGCATGGCGGAAGTGGTGCGTACAGTCACGTGGATGTACCTTTGTGTCGTGTTGCGTCTGACTGTTCTCCTCACTCTCCCTCTGCGCTTGAAGGAGTCCATCGGTCAACAGGCCAAGACCATGAGGACCCAGGTCAAAAAGAGCACGGTCCGGGAAAAGCTCAAACTCTCCTTCAACTTCCTGCACAAGCTGAGGTTCCTGGCCGATGATGTGAGGAAGTGTTTTCCCAACAGAGATGCAGATGTGTGTTTTTCCATGTTTTTTGTTTGTTTTGTAATCAATGTTTTTTTTTTTAATGAATTCCAGCCCCAACACAGCGTTCCCGACGTGTTCATTTGGATGCTCAGTAACGGTAAACGCATCGCTTACGCCCGCGTCCCGTCCAAAGACATCCTGTTCTCCAGCATGGACGAGGAGAGAGGCAAAGACTGCGGCAAAGTCAAGACCCTCTTCTTACGGGTGGGTGCTGCTTTAGTCCCGGGTTGGACGTGGTTGGGTCAGGATTGGTTTCTGGCTTTGTCCCGGACAGATTTGGATTAAAATTAAATTAAAAGCAGTTAATACGATTAAAACTATGACTTAAATCTCCAGCTAGTTTTGTTGAGGCATAAAAACGGAATGTTTGGATCATATACAAGTTTACAATATTGAGTTTATCGCTAATGTTAAGAAATCGGGGGGGAAATGGGGGAAGAAATTTGGAGAAAATAGGGAGAAACATGTAAATAAATAAATACATTTGGAAAAAAATGGGAAAAAAGTGAAACAATGGGGAAAATTTGGGAACTTTAAAAAAAAAAAGAGGAAAAATTTGGAAAAAAGTGAAAAAGAATGTGGGGAATTTTTTTTTGCAAAAGTGGAAAAAAATGAATAAAAATATGGGAAAAATTGGGAAAAATTTGAAAATAAATGAATAAAATGGGAAAAATCAGGAAAAAATATGGAGAGCGCTCTTTATGCTCTTTTTATGTCTATTCAGGTCAATTATTTTCAATGTAAATTTTGCTGCACATTTTTTTGCATATTTCTGATGGTTTGCAAAAATATCGCTTCATCATCGTTAGCGAAAAGGTCCCCAAAAATATTAAGATATACATTTTTGTCCATATCGCCCAGCCCTAATTGTGTTTCTGTCATGAGACTAAAACTAAAGTTCACCATAGTATAAAGCCAAGTTATTTCTACTCCACTCTACAACTGGTTTAGGCATGTGCTGAACATTTCGACAAACCTCGCTCTGTGCTCTTTCCCCGGCGGCTCAGATCCCGGGAAAGAAGGGCTTCGGTCCGGCCGGTTGGACGGTGCAGAGTAAGATCGAGATGTACCTGTGGCTGGGCCTGACCCGGCAGCGGAGGGACTATCTGAGCGGACTCCCCAACGGCTTCGAGGAGAACAAACTGTCCAAAGGCCCCGGGCTGCCGTCGTCGCCCCCCATCAGCCTCACCTACATGAGTAAGACCAACCCCACTCTGACTTTGTGAGGCTTTTTTATTGCGTTTAACGGGTGGGGGCTTTATGCAAAATTGACTTTTTAGAGGTTTTTACCATGTTACAATGTTGTTCTCTCAACAAAAACATACCGGGAGCTGTGTTTCGAGCCACTTTGAGTAATCTTTGGATCTTCAGTGCGACGACAACTCCCCAAAACGTTCGCCATAGCTTCACTACAGCCACAATGATTATAATGATTTATTAGGATTTTTGGTTAAAACCAGTCACTTATATCTGTCTGCACTTGTAGGAGAGGCGTTTTAAATGTAAAGGAATGATTCAAAGAAAACTTTATTGACTAGACTGGCTTTTTGAGGATAAATAGGTAATTCTCTATATTTCAAATACAGCGATCACTCATGCTGTTCGTCTGGTGCATCCGGATTGTGAACACCTTACCACGCTTACCAGAATAGCCTACATTTTAAGTTGAAATTTAGATTTTTATTAGAAATGCTGTTGCTATTTCAATACCTTGCAGTTTTGTTGACTTTGCTGCAAAGTAGTAATAGTGGCAGTAGTTAATGTGGTTGAAGTAGTAGGTTCTGTTGTGGCAAATAGTAGCAGCAGTCAAAGATGTGTCAGTCTTTTAAGTTTCTATAACCAAAGACATAAAATGTAGTTACTGTTGGTAATAAGTATCATAAAACCTGGATAATACATAGTATAGGATCTTTCTCTCTCTCCCTCTCTTGTCTCCAGTGAAGCAGATGTTCCAGCTGCGCGTGCACATGTACCAGGCGCGGAGTCTGTTTGCGGCCGACAGCACTGGCCTCTCCGACCCGTTCGCTCGAGTTTTCTTCTCCACTCAGAGCCAGGTCACTGAGGTGAGCGAGTCCAAAGCGGCGCTATGTTTAAAGTTCACAATGTCCTGATTCATTTGTTGACTCGCTAACTCTTCTGGAATTGCTTACTCCATATCTATCTATCTTCTGATCACTTCCTCAGGTGCTGCCGGAGACGCTGTGCCCGACCTGGGACCAGCTGCTGGTGTTTGAGAACGTGGAGCTTTTCGGCGAGGCCACAGAGCTCAGGGACGACCCTCCGATTATCGTCATCGAGCTCTACGACCAGGACACGGTGGTAAGAGACGAGCACGGCGTCCGTGTGCACATATTGTAACACTTATCAAATGCAACAGCTGAAATGGGATGAATTACCTGTGTAGAGTGATTGGAGCCGTTACATAAAAGCCGTAACTAACCGTAACTGTACAAAAACAGGAAGGGTAAGGAAATAAATTGAATGTTTGGTGCCTTTAGGGGTTACTTCAAACGACAGTAAATACTTTTTTGTCCATTTATTTCGTTTATTTGAGTCAGAGCACATATAACTTTGACCTTAAAAATGAAAAAGAAGGAAACATGTTGCGCCACAGGGTTTTTGGACTTTGGATTTATATAGCGCTTTTCTACCTTTATCGGGCCCAAAGCGCTTTACAGTAAGGAACCAGCAACACCAACAACAACACTTAGCTCATACGATGCTAACGTTATATGGAAGTTTCTCCAAACCAGATACAATAAAAAACATGCGGCATAACTTTATGTTGAAAGCTGTGGCCAAAAGTAATGTTCACTTCACTAAAGTTTTATCACTAGCTGCGCTCCACCACTGGGGGCCGCCATTACTGTCTTCACCTTGCAAACAAACTCGTAGCGGTCTTGAGGTTTCCGAGTGTCCAAGTTGTAATTACCACTTCGAGCGGCGTTCCAAGGCATTTTTCCAGGTGGGAGGTGGGAAATGTACCAGTTACCAGTTACCTGGAACACACCATGAGACAAACTGCTGTGGAACTTTACCTCCATCTATGTCACTTCCTGTCAGTAGCTTAAAAATTCAACTAAAAATAATCAACATTTCTTCATTAACATTTCTGCTTCACTGAAATAAAATTATAATCATTACTTGCTGCTGATGTTATCCATCTAAATAAGCCATATTTCCATAAAGCATTAAAACCTGTCGTATGCACTTTAATTTAACTTCCTGCTCCCTGCGGAAACGGGTCAAGATCAGGCTTTTCCTCTCTTCTCCTCGCCATCTCGCCTCTAATTCTTTGCTCTCTCGTGAGTTCTGTTAGACATTTGGTGCGACAAGTTGAATTTTCATGTACACCCAGGTTCTTTACTGCATCCAACATATTTCGAGTACTTTTGCTAACTGCAAATCTCACATCTGCTCCGCTGAAAAACTCGGGACGACGTTTGGATAAGTAGAGTTTGTGCTTGTTTTACTGTAGAGGGGCTGCTACATGAGTGGAACAAAGACATGCAAGAAGGACAAACAGCCTATTCATTACGACATTTAAGCCGCAAGTTACAAATACTTGTCCCTGTTGCATCCCTTTAATGAACATTTGTGCCTTTTTTGAATCCGTACGTGTTTAGCCCTCCCCTTTTATAACCACTAACTGCAAGAGAGACTCTAGATTTCATTTCTCGCATTGGAGACGCCCACTCACTCCTGTTTTGCAGTTCACTGGTTATTCTAGCGTTTTGTTGACCCCCCTTTGTCCTTGTCTGATGTGGAAACATGTGCGGCAGAAGCCATGTTTCCACCTCACGAGTGTCCTGGCGCCGGGATGCGGTAAGTCCGTTGCTTGGTGTGAGTTTTACGGTGGCTGTTGGAGTCTGTATGTCCCCATGTCTTTTCAGGGCAAAGCGGACTTCATGGGCAGGACGTTCGCGAAGCCGCTGGTTAAAATGGCGGACGAGCACTATGGCCCGCCGCGTTTCCCGCCGCAGCTCGAGTACTATCAGATCTACAGGGGGAACTGCACCGCGGGCGAGATGCTGGCTGCCTTTGAGCTGCTGCAGGTTCGTTCTTCGTGGTTGTGCGAATGGGAAATGTGATGAAAAGCGATGGAAGGCTAATTGTGCTTTTTTGCAGATTGGTCCGAACGGTAAAGCCGACCTGCCTCCCATCGATGGTCCCACAGACATGGACCGCGGGCCGATTCTCCCGGTGCCGCTGGGAATCAGGCCAGTGCTCAGCAAATACAGGATCGAGGTCAGAATGATCACTTTAATCTCGTACAACAACCTTGTCTTTACGTCAGAGAGCTGCGTTTGCTTTGGAGACACACTTTGAGTTTGAGACAAAAGGTTATATCAGCACAACTAAAGAAGAGAGTTTTGTTTTCTTTCCTATATTGATCCAAATGTTTGCGGTTTTCACATGGTCAGAACAAAAAAAGCCATTGAGGAGTTACCGAAAGAGCTGGAGCTATTACGGTACTTGGAGATCACTGATGTGCCGTCTCACCGCCCTGGAGACTAGTTGGCGGCGTGTTGGCGTCTCGATGTCTCCACGTTATCCCCTGGAGATAAGACGAGTTGCCAGGGAGTCTCGGTGAAAACGAACAGGTTCAATTTCAGCGGAAACAAACTCTATTTGTTGTCCACAACCTGTGAGACGTCTCTTTGACGTCCCTGTAGGGCTGGGCGATATGGACCAAAAGTCATATCCCGATATATTTAGGTTGAATATTGATATACGATAGATATCTCAAGTGAGAGCTGTGAAGTGTTAAGTCAAAGTCAAAGCCAAATAAGAGTAGTTTTATTGAGTTCCGTAAGGTGCACATTTAAATAAAGAAATATCTTAAATAAAAATAGCCTATAAAATAAAACAGGTCAATCTTTTTCTGAGGGCAGCATTTATATATAAAGAGATAACAAAATAAAGTGCTCAGTTTAAGATAAACCTTTTTACACATCAGCTTGAGATTACCTGTTTCTTTTTGTTAACTTAATAGCTTATCTGAATTTGAACTATGTCGATATATGCGATATGGTCTAATTCCATATCTCATTTGTAAATATATCGATATATTTTATCAGAAAGACAAAGCAGCACTGATCCAGTTTATTATAAAGCTAACATTCATCCATTGTTCCTGGTTATAATAATGCCTACTGTATTGTATAGACAGCACATTATTAGCAGGGTTCTTGGCATCGTCTTCACTCTCTTCCTCTGTCTGATTTCTCTGAACAAACGCACCTCACCTGTCTCCGCCTTTCGCCAGGTGTTGTTCTGGGGCCTGCGGGACCTGAAGCGCGTGAACCTGGCCCAGGTGGACAGACCCCGCGTGGACATCGAGTGCGCCGGAAAAGGAGTGCAGTCCTCGCTCATCCCCAACTACAAGAAAAACCCCAACTTCAGCACGCTCGTCAAGTGGTTCGAAGTGGTAATACAGGATTACGTCATGAAACCTTCACAATGACATCGTGCGTGTATCGGCTTCACTGAGCGACTGGGTTTCCGTCCCGTAGGATTTACCGGAGAACGAGCTGCTGCACCCGCCGCTGAACATCCGCGTGGTCGACTGCAGAGCCTTCGGGCGCTACACGCTGGTCGGGTCTCACGCCGTCACCACGCTCCGCAAGTTCATCTACCGCCCCGGAGACAAGCAGGCCAACAACTGGAACACCAACGGTACGAAAAAATGTGGATTGAGCTTTCCGTGAGGCACCAATAAGCATTCAGTTTGAGTCTAGCGGGCAATAAATCTAAACTTCTTTGAAAAACCAACTCAACTCAACTCAACCAAAATGCTTATATTAAATTTCAAAACACATTGCTTTTTTTTATATGAAAACGTAACATGATAGAAAACTTGCAAAACATTTTCTTTTCATATTTCCGTCCATTATCTACAGCAAAAGTTATATGTGACCGCACAGGGGCGCAAGGAGTTCTCCAATTAGTTGCTTACATTAATATGGCACAGATATACCAGCACCATTATCCAGAGCCGTGGGAAGAACTTTTAATTAGGGGGTGCTGAGGGTTAAAGTTTACCCCAAAACCACTTTTTCTGTGCATATTTTCTATTTAATAATATTGCCTGCAATTTGCAAACTATCCACCAGGGGGTGCTGCAGCGCCCTCAGCACCCTGGGTTCCCACGGCCTTGCCATTATCCCAACCTAAGCCCCCAGCCCGCTTTAAGTTCTTTATACCATTGAAATGACAAAGACAGGCCCTCATTAATTATGCAAGATTTCTAAAATGTATACTACGATAACCAGCCCGGTGCCCCAGATTGTTTTAGCCCAGCGTAATCACAGGAGGAATATCTAGCTCTAGCCACTTCTAAAACATGAGGCACCGGGCATTAAAGTTGTTTTTTAATGCGTCTAAAGTCCAATGCATTCCAATGGGGGAATAGCGGCCATATGGAGGTACTACAGCAAAGGTGGAGCAATGGCGGCCTCCAGTGTCGTAGTCACAAAGCAGAGCAGTCAGCGGCCATTGGTCTGGCGTCCGTGACTCAGCTCCTCGGCGCATGACGTCAGGGGTGAAGACAGATGAGGAGACAGCGGTGAAATAGCGCCCCCTATATAGTCGGATATTGGTAACGCACGTCTATGACCCCGCACACTTTTTTTTTATCTCATATCTTTTTTTTCCTCATTCGCCCGCAGCGTTGTGGATTCTGTTCCCTGAGTTTGCTGTGGAGAGAATAGAGAAAAACCTCCATTCAGAACATACTTCTGATGTTGTAAACTCTCCTTTGATTTCCTGGTTTAGAGGAAATCGTTGTTGTGAACGCGGAGCCCGAACAAAACTTCAAGAAGATGGAAACCGTCGTCAAACTCGATTGTGTGAGTTAGATTACAAAAAAAATTCACAGGACATATTTAAAACTTGAGAAGCCAAATAAATACTTGTTATGTTCCTTGTTTTTCTGTAGGGCTCTGATGCTGTGGTCAAAGTTGAGGTAAGAATGTAACTTCTTTCAGGGTGTCTCCAGGTAAAGGTAATTTTGTGCCAAAATCAAGGCTATAAATGTGAATTAAAAGCATTTAGTTTAAACCACAAGACGTTAAATAAGCATTATTTTGATAATAACGGCTCTGCTCAACATTACTATGGTCCAAAATGTGAATATTGTGGCACATTTTCTTTCAGTTTTACACACGTTTTTGCTTAAGAGCGTCCTGTTGTTTCCAATTTACTTTGTTTGAATCATGTGCATCGTCTTTGTAGATCACAGACAGAAACATACATAAGGGAGCAGAGTGAGGTTTAAACTAATGAGCCCCTGAGTTACAATAACAAAAAGAAAGGTAATTTAATAATCACTTAAATACATGTTTTATATGGATTGATTGCCAACGTTCTGCTATAAACTTCTAACATACAGAACAGAACTTATTCTCTTGTAATTATAACTGAAACATACCCTTTTTTTTCATATTCCTTTTTAAATTGACTAACGCTGTTATTTTCTTCCACATTTTAACAATTTAATATACATCTCTTTGGGAATGAAAGCGCTCTTTTGCATTTGTGGCATTTAAGATATTGCTTTGGCCATTAAAACGAATTGCTGGGTTTCAACGTTCTAGAATGTGATGATGTCACAGGACCCAGTGTGGGGGGGAGGAGCCAGTTTTTCCTATTAACAGCATTACACATTCACAAGTCGTATCTAAAAAGAAAATGTATGAATTATAAAAATTATCATTAATATTGGTCCGTGGGTCAATGAGCTCTCTGTACAAGACCAAAAATGTCCTCAAAAACAAAATAATTTTACCTCTATATAATAGTATAGGCCTTTAGAACGCTGTGATGTCGCCTGAAACCCAGCAATAAGTTAAAAATAAATACATAAAAGAGTTATAGATATGACCTACTGCAACCTGTAGAAAGGCTGAACACTTTGAACACGGAATGAACATGTTTTTTGATATATTCTCTCCTTTGCTCACACACACGACTTAACTCGGATAAATGTGTGTGAACAGGACGACAACAAAGGGAAGAAGAAGCGTAAAAAGGGCGAGGAGGTGGAGGAGGAGGAGCTGGACGAGAGCATGCTGGACTGGTGGTCCAAGTACTTCGCCTCCATCGAGACTCTCACCGAGGTTTGCCTGCAGTTATAGTTGTAGTGTTTTCACGATTCTTTCATCAGAGCGCGGTGTTTTTCGTGCCTGATTAGTTATATTTTTTCTGCCCTGCAGGCGCTCAGAGCACACGATGCCGCACTCTCAGACACGGAGGACAATAATGACGTGGACTTGGGTGACGGAGGTAACATTTATATGTATTTGAAACAAATCTCTGCTTTGTTTCGTCTAGAAATGTCTTGCTTTTACAATCCATGTAAAGCGTATTATAGCAGCAGCTCACACTGTCTATCGTAGTTTGTTATTTCAATGTTGCATGATTTGTCACAAACTTCTGTCTTTGAATCAGCAGCAACAGTAGGAGGAGTAGAAGTAGAAGTGGTAGTAGTAGTAGTAGTAGTAGTAGTAGTAGTAGTAGTAGTAGTAGTAGTAGTAGTAGTAGTAGTAGTAGTGTTAAGAGAAGGAGTAGTAGGATAAGTGGTGGGTTGTATAAGTAATAGGAGTAGCAGGAGTAGCAGGAGTAGTAGGAGTAGTAGAAGTATTTGGAATAGTAAGAGAAGGAGTAGTAGGAGAAGTGGTGGGTTGTATTAGTAGTCAAAGTGGTGGGTTGTAGGAGTAGTAGAAGTAGTAGGAGTAGAAGTAGTTGGAGTAGCAGGAGTAGTAGTTGTATTTGGAGTAGTAAGAGTAGTGGTGGGTTGTATTAGTAGTCGAGGCAGGAGTAGTAGTCGAAGTGGTGGATTGTAGGAGTAGTGGGGTGGTAGGGGTAGCAGTAGTAGAAGTAGCAGTAGTAGGAGTAGTTGAAGCAGTAGGAGTAGTACATGTAATAGAAGTGGTAGGAGTAGTAGTAACGGCAGGAGCAATAGCAAAAGTCCTAGCATCAGAAGATCCTTGATATTCTTTTGTTTTTCAATATTGCATGCGTTGTATCTAACCTCTGTCTCTACGGCCACTCTGGTATAAGCAGTTGAAGTAATAATCGTAGTAGTTGGTGTAGTTGAAGTAGTTGTGTCTGTAGCAGCAATAACGGCGGTTGTGAAAGCATGTACTTTACCTCAGTCTCTAAGGCAGCAGTGGTAGCAGTTATAGTAGTAATTGTAGTAGTAGTCGTAGTAGGGCTTTGACTGTTGCATGTGTCACTAACTTGTGTCTCTGTCCCGCCGCAGTCGTGCTCGTCCTAAAACCGCAGCTCTAGTGACTGTGACATGAATGACAAAAAACACTGGCCTGATTTTGACGCATATCCACCGTATGCTTCCATGAAAGTTGTCAAATTACCAAACAGCACCGTCGTAAAATAAACAAGAGTCCACGACAATTCCTGAACAAAACAAACACCCAGAGATATAGTAGTACTGAGCTTAATTATTGTGTAGCTTTTCACTCACAGCATTTTAGAAGAAATCTTTTCCGAAACAGCTTTTTTTTTTTATTGCGTACTTACAACAAATAGCATTAAAAAACGTAGTTATCGCATCTCATCTTTATTTTTTAGGAATACCGTTGAAGAACAGCCGCAGCCTTTTGGATTCAAAGAGCAGATTCCCCTTGAAAAAAATATAAAACTCATTCATTTAGAGCCAACACCAAGACAAATTTCAGGTTCAAACTAGTAATGGGCTCTATGCAAATGACACGTGACTTCCAAGTGGATCCTAAGTCGGTGCTTCCGTATCCTGTCTCCGTTATTTCCCTATGAGGTCTTGTCTAAAACAATGTATAGTTCAAGGATACATCACTGACAGTGAGATCCTGATCCGAAGTGACTCGCTACGCGTTAAAAACATTACGTTGGATGTAAATTCTTGACTGCAGGAAACGTCTGTGTTTTTTGAGGTAGGACTTTTTATATCAGCGCTAACGGCGAGTATCAAAAAACACCACCACAAAAATTAAGCGTCTAAAAAGTATTTATACTAAAGACAGGCAGATTATATTTTGAGCAGCTCGTTTAAAATCGTGTAGCTATTTTCATTTTTAATTCGTGTTAGCCGTTAGCCGTTAGCTTCAAGACAAAAACACTTACTGCGATGAGCACGGAAGTTTCCTCTAGTGAATTTTTTGCGATGCGATGTTTTTAACATGATGCTAGTGACTGTCCACCAGTAACTCAATGTCTGCCATGTAATCTTCAGCTATATATTTTTTTAGCCAAGACTAGGGTGACCAGATTTCCCAACATTAAAAACCGGGACAAAATGGGGGTTTTGAGGACTGGCCAAATTGTGACTTTTTTCACCCACGTTGAATGGTCAAACTTCCTGTTTATAAAAGTCTAATCTCAATGAAATGGACTAATTGGCATCGAGATGATAGACCTTTTGTTGTTTAATTGGTTCAGTCAATAAGCTAACTTTTTATTTGAAGCACAGGTGGCCAGAAGTCATTACCTTTCAAGTAAAATAGCTGCTTTAGGCATGGAACTGGTGACACCTGGGACAGAGCTTAAGAAAAACTGGGACAAATCAGTGGTTTTGGAGAAATCCACTGGGACATGGGACAGAGGGCTCAAAACTGGGACTGTCCCGGGTAAACTGGGACATCTGGTCACCCTAGCCAAGACCTCATAGGGAAATAACGGAGACAGGATACGCAAACGACTACTTAGAATCCACTCGGAAGTCACGTGACGCTTGCGTGCCTATGGTGACAGCGATGTGGCTCTAAAACCAGAGAGATGTTTGTTATTTCACTTCCTAACTGGAAAAGGACACAGGATTTGACATATGAAGAGGTAAACTTTATATAACTCTGGCTCTTTACAGAAGGGCCATTACATTGTCCCTCTTCCTATATCACTTATTTTATAGAGCACAAAAATTATACACCAACTGTAGGAACCCGTCAATATTTGTAATAATTGGATTAATTCGCCGAGATCCGTTTTGACAACTTTCATGTTGAGTTCATGTCTTGGGTGCTTTCTCCTTTCGTCCCTGTCCCTTCTCTCTCTCTCTCTCTCTCTCTGTCTTTCGCCGCCGCCGTAAAACAAAACCTTTCAGAAATCAAACCTGATGACTCTCCCGTAAAAGGCACCAAGAAGGGGAAGTCCAAGAAGAAAAAGTCCGTGATGCACGATCCGTTCGAGAAGAAGAAACCAAAACTGGACGAGTTCAAGGTATTTTGAATGACGAGTAAAACGACAATGAAGAATGTTTTCAGTATTGAAGCAACGACAGACAATTAAGCAATTATGAACAGATTTTGATAAAAGGATTGTGTTCATCAGGTGTATCCCAAAGAGTTGGAGAATGAGTTTGATAACTTCGAGGACTGGCTGCACAGTTTTAACCTGTTCAGAGGAAAAGCCGGAGACGACGAGGACCAGAACGCCACAGACGAGGACAGGATCGTGGGAAAATTCAAAGTAAGAAACTATAGAACCAATACAATCACTTTGTCCTGTGCATTATCAATGGTTTTGCCTGTGTTCGTGGTAGGGCTCCATGTGCATGTACAAAGTGACCGATGACACGTCGCGAGACTCGAACTTCGACTCGAACATGGGAATGTTCCAGAACATCCCCCACAACGATCCGGTCAACGTGCTGGTGCGCATCTACGTCGTCAGGGTAAGATAAACACAGTCAGAAACCAAACTGCTACCACGGGTATGAAGAAAATCCAGAACACTCTGTGACTCTGAAACGTTTGTGATTAGGCGACGGACCTGCATCCGGCCGACATCAACGGTAAAGCAGACCCGTACATCGCCATCAGACTCGGGAAGACGGAGATCAAAGACAAAGAGAACTACCTCTCCAAACAGCTCAACCCCGTGTTTGGGAAGTGAGTAAAGCACACGGACATTCAGACCAACCTGCGCAGTAGCGGGTGTGGTCCAGCTTTGAACAGATACAAAAAGCAGGAGTGGATGGCGGACCAGGCAACCTGCACAATGCAGTGCAGATAAAGGCTGCTAGAGGTGCGGCCTAGGGCAAATTGGCAGAACTTGCCTAGAGCCCTACCCTGTTTAGATCTGAGATCTGACGGGATCGGGCAGAGCAAAGGCGTATACACCTCAATGTGCTGCCCACAATGAAAATTGGACATTTCTGGATTAGATAAAACCATATTCATACAGGTATTTTAACACTTAAATGTAACAGTTTGGTATCATAGATCCACTCTGTAAAAGTGTTGTTTGTCAAAGAATCAGGAAGTCAGGGCTAAATTAGGCAAGTGTTAGCATTAGCGCTCTGCCTTGTTCACGTCTCAACTCTATCTCGCTTTGAACTCCGGCTGAGACGAGCTTCTAATGAACTCAAGTGAACAATCGGGATGTGAAGGGTCTGTGGGAGCCAGAAACGCATTTAGGCAACAACTACCTACTACTTGATAACGGAGTAATTCAGATAGTGCAGCTTTAAGTATTGCAAACTGTGTTTGGTAATAAACACTCCAAAGAGATCCATTATAACAATATTTCTTACCTTATTTGTGTCCTTGGGCAGTATGTCGAAAGTACAAAGGAATTCATCAGATCTCTCTCTACAAATATACAATGTTTTTGTTTCAGGTCGTTCGATGTTGAGGCCACACTCCCGATGGACTCGACTCTGTCTGTGTCCATCTACGACTGGGACCTGGTGGGGACAGACGACCTGATCGGAGAGACCAAGATCGACCTGGAGAACCGCTTCTACAGCAAGCACCGGGCGACCTGCGGCCTCGCGCGCAGCTACGCCATGTACGGACGTTTCATCGTCTACTGCAGTGCGGAGGAGTCAAGCTAATATCCGCCTCATGTTTTCAGTCACGGGTACAACGTTTGGCGGGACCCGATGAAGCCGACACACATTCTGGCCAAGATGTGTAAAGAGGGGAAGCTGGACGGGCCTCACTACGGGCCGCCAGGGAAAGTGAAGGTTGAGAACCGGGTTTTCATGGGACCGACTGAGATCGAGGACGAAAATGGTACATTGCATTGATCTTTTTACCGTCATCCCTCTTTCTGTCTCCTACTAAGTGCCATAATATGAGTAATAGAGCTGCACAAAATGAGAAATAAAGATATTATATAACTGTCTCCAATATTGGTTCAACAATACAAGGCTGAAATGGAACAAATTTAGGAAAGCCTTTTGCAGATTTTTCAGATATAGATTGGTTGGGTCACCTAATATTACAATGACGATATTTGCCGATACATCGTGCAGCCCTCAGAAACAAGCCACAAACATGTAAAACCGTTTAGATTGCTGCTGATTCTCGTTGTGTCAGGTTTGAAGAAGCAGACGGACGACCACGTGGCTCTGAGCGTGCTGAACCACTGGGAGCAGATCCCGAAGGTGGGCTGTAAACTGGTGCCCGAGCACGTGGAGACCAGACCTCTGCTGCACCCCGACAAACCCGGCATCGAGCAGGTACGGACTCTTTCTGGATCACAGTATTTATCGTAGTAGAGCAGTCATATTGTATCACAGTTGTATGTTGATGTGGAAGTTTTAACCTCTTAACCTGGCACATTTTCTCCAGTTCGCCTTTACCCAAATCTAAAAGCTTCTCGACAGGAGCTTACAGCTTGTAGACCAGTATTTGAAAGCTAAGACCTACAAAACTGAGCTTTTTTCGTCATATTTTTTGTGCTTTTTTTGGTGTGTTTTCATCCTCATTTACGTCTCGTTTTTTGTCACTGTTTTGTCACTTTTTTGTTGTGTTTTTGTTGCTTTTTCATCACTTTTTTGTCACTCTTCTGCTTTTTTTTCGTTCTCATTTACGTCTCGTTTTTGTTGCTATTTTAGGGTCTGTTTTGTTGCTTTTTTGTCACTCTTCCGATGTTTAAAAAAAGTTTTTTTTGCTTCAGTTAAGTCTCGTTTTTGTCACTTTTAGATTTGGGTAATACCAAACTGGGGAAAATGTGCTTGGTTGAGGAGGGGGTTAAGAGGTTGAGAACCACTGCGGTGTGATTAAGTTGCTTCGTGCTGTTATCGCCTCCAGGGCCGGATAGAGATGTGGGTAGACATGTTTCCCAAGGACATGACGGCACCGGGACCGGCGCTTGACATCGCACCGAGAAAACCAAAGAAGTACCGTCTCTAAGATACAGTCTCTCGCATTTTGTCAAAGCTTTCTCTGAGTTGTTGCTCTTAATCCGGCTTCGTCCAGGTTTGAGTTGAGGGTGATCATTTGGAACACAGACGAGGTGGTGCTGGAAGACGACGACATTTTCACCGGAGAGAAATCCAGTGATATCTTTGTGCGAGGGTAAGAACTTCATTTACACAAACATGGTAGAGAATAGAAACCGTATATTATTTGTGAATTTAGTACAAACATTTGACGGATTGTTTGCAAATCTTAAGAAGTGAAACATGCACGGATGATTTGCGTTCGTGGCCATTAAAACACTTGCTTTTTTACTTTGTTTTTTCGCAGTTGGCTGAAGGGGCAGCAGGAGGACAAGCAGGACACAGACGTGCACTACCACTCCATCACCGGAGAGGGAAACTTCAACTGGCGCTTCCTCTTCCCCTTCGACTACCTCATGGCCGAAGAGAAGATCGTCATCTCCAAAAAGGAGTCCATGTTCGCGTGGGACGAGACCGAGTACAAAATCCCGCCCAGACTCAACCTGCAAGTGTGGGACGCCGACCACTTCTCCGCAGACGACTTCCTGGGTAAAAATGATAATGTGACGATAGGTGGCGCCGTGACCGACGTTTTAATGCTTCACAGCAGGGGTGTCAAACTCATTTTGAGTCGTGGGCCGAAATTCAGCTCCCACGGCGGTCAAAAGCTGGACAGGACTGTAGCATAGTAAATAATAATAACTGCTTACACTTGTATTGTGCTTTACAAGGCTGTGTTTCATGTTGAAGTGCTACATTGTAGTCATTATTCATATGGTATTATTGTAGCTACAGCCGCTCTGGGGCAGGCTGACCATTTACCACGTGGCTATAATGTGCTGTTTATATCCTGATCTATTTTCATGTCGATGCCCTCTGCTGGACACGTTATGAATTCTTTCCCCCTTTATTTTAATTTAAGCTGCCGCCTAGTGGCTGTGAGCATTCTGGTTATTTCTTTAGAAATGCATAACTCCACACAGGAATGGCCTAGAGCAGGTATGGGCAAACCTTTTGATTCACATTTGGGTTTTAAACTCCCTATGAGGACCTGCAGATTGGGTTCTTTTTAACAATTACAATTTACATATAGACTGTAATCTCCTGAATAGATTCAAAAGGGCAACAGAATTGCTGCAGTTATGCATTGTCTTTCTTTATGTCTGTGAAAACATTAGTGGTTTTCAGCCATTTTAGACAATAAATATTGGACTTGATATTTTGCGGGCTAAATGGAAGTGCTTGGTGAGCTATTTGGCCCCCGAGCCTAAGTTTGCCCATCTCTGGTCTAGAGACTTTTACATACTCAGGATGCTCTACAAGTCGTGGGCCGGATTACACCATCTCTTGTGTTTCTTGTCACTTCTTGAAGACAGAAACATAAATTTTTCTGGAAAAAAAGATTTATTTTTTATTTTGACTTATTTCAGGCTCGATGTTTTACTGGTTTAGATGTAGTTTAGATGTTTAGACACAGTCTAAACATCATTTAGGTCAGTGTTATACCCATTTTAGATCTGGTTTAGTCTTATTTGTTCTTGATCCAGGCCTGGTGGCACTTGGAAGGTACAATGTTTTCGGAGTTAATACTTGGTGTGAAAAGTTTGAGAGACACCGCCTTATATTAAGTTAATCTGAATTGGAGCTTTAGTTTGTCAAAAAAAAAAAAAAAAAAAGGTTAAAAAACAGCAGTTTTCTGTAGAAACTTATTACAATGATTATGCGTGGTCAAATGAGACAAGCTTTGACATTTCTCTCTTTCTCCTCATTTTGCGATCTTACAGACTATCACTTTAAATATCAACATTATTCTTTATTCCTCTGTTTGGATGCTTGCAGACCTTAAATGAAATGGGATTTTTTGGCAGTAAAAAACATCACATTTGACCTGGAGTTACGTACCTATTTCCCATAAGCCTTGACTAGTTGCTGCCCTTCATTAATTGCTAAACATTGGCTGTCTTTATTTCTGCAGGAGCGATGGAGCTGGATCTGAACCGTTTCCCGCGCGGCGCTAAAAATCCGAAGCAGTGCACGATCGAGATGGTGACGAACGAGGGCGATATGCCCATGGTGTCCATCTTCAAACAGAAGAGGATCAAAGGCTGGTGGCCCTTCGTCGCCCGCAACGAGGATGACGAGTTCGAGCTCACCGTACGTTAGATCTGATTCTGACAGGCATTGAGTCTAAAGGTCTTTGAAAATATAGCATGATTGACCTTTTTTTACGCCAGAAGTTTGACAAAAATACAGTTGCAGGTTTTGTTGAATATTTCTGCACATTTTACATCAGTTTTCCACAGATTCTTGCTCAAAAGTTTCCGTTGTGTCCAATTAGCTTCAGTTTCAACATCAGTTTTGTGGGTCTGAACGCCAGTCAAGAAGCTTTTTAGATTTGGGTTAAGCTGAAGTGGAGAAAATGTGCTCGGTTCATGTGGGGTTTAAGAGGTTAACTCGTGATTAATCGAACAAATAATGAGTGCATTGATCAGGAATTAATCACATCATATGTTTTGACCAAACACATTCCTGTATCTGAGCCACACATGACCTGAAAGACAAAGCACTTGTATTTACTCCATTTTGTAAGACCGGCATCTCCAACATTTTCACACGATGAGCCACTTTTATGTAACAAAAGCGACAGATAACTACTACGGCATCAAAGAGGCTCATCTCATGATGCTATGTCAACAAAAACGACTTTAATATAGTCCTTGTACTCTACTTTATGAACCTAAACGTTTCCAGATTCTGATGATCCTGTGATTATAAGCTGTTGGGCTTTTTCCCATAGAATTATGAAACTGTGACTATTTGGTTAAAGCAGTACTAAGTAACTCTTGCCCCTAGAGGCCATAAGCGCCACTGCAGGTGTCGTAGCATGTTGCGGTTTTTTACTCATTAATTGTCCGTGAGAGTAAATACTACGCTGACAGAAAAGACAAAGGGAGAGAGGGATATTGTACGTCCAATTAAACAATGGAGATCATTTTTTTCACTCAAACTTGGCTGTAAATACTGTTTAACTGGCGCTAGCCCGCAGTTAGCTTTGCCCGTTAGCCTCTTAGCTTCTTCTTCGTGATTCCATTAGTGTGTATTGGTTGCTGCGGTCCGGTGGCAGCGAAGTTGCAATTGTGGTTTTCCGACCAGAGACACCAGGGGGAGATGAAAGACCCTCCAATCACCCCATTAATACTTGTATTACCCCCAGAGGGACTACGGAAAGGATTTATTAAGATAAACAAGTTACTTAGTGCTGCTTTAATGAAATGTGAGCAAATGCTTTAAATGTTAGTGTTTTATGTAGGACAAGTATTAACCCCCTCGCCTTAACCAAGAAAATTTTCTCCAGTTCGGCTTTACCCAAATCTAAAAGCTTCTTGTAAAAAAGCGTTAAAATAGCGACATAAACGAGGATGAAAACACAGCAAAAATCAGTCTCCAGTCCAGAAGATTTTAGATATGGGTATTTCAGAACTAGAGAAAATGCACCCGGTAAAGTACCCGGGGTAAGAGGTTAATAATGAGTATAATTTGAAATATCTAGTTTTCCATAATTGCTGTTTATTGGAGTGGATACTAACGTTTAGATTCACTGCCTGACCCAAAGGAAAATGGCCACACGCTCTAATATTTCGGTGGACTGCCTTTAGCTTTGATTCCAGCACATTCACTGTGGCATCGTTTCATTAAGCTTCTGCAACGTCAAAAGATCCAGAGTGGAAAACATTTTTCACCAAGATCCTGTATCGATGATGGGAGAGTGCGACCTCTGCACATCTCCAGCACGTCCCAAAGATTCTCAGGATTCTTGGAAGAAGCCCCCTTTAATTTCTGCGTATGGTGTCGGTAAATGTCCTTCTTCTTGGGTGTTTCAGGGTAAAGTGGAGGCGGAGCTTCACCTTCTGACCGGAGAGGAAGCCGAGAAGTGTCCGGCGGGAGACGGACGTAACGAGCCAGACCCGATGGAGAAACCCAAGTACGACACGCCGTCTCTAAAACTGAATACAGAACTACACAAAGCATTCAACCGACCGTGTCCGTGTCCATCTGTGTCGGTGTCTCTGAGCTTTTATTTGACTCCTACTTTCACCGTTTCACAAACATGTCGGCCATAAAGCGGGAAAGCCAGGATTAGACGACGAAGAGCTGGGTATTTACGAAGCAAGCTCATCCAAAAGTGATTTGAAAATGAATCTAAAGCCACACCGTGTAACAGCCGAATATGAGATTCTTCCAAATCCATTCTTTGATTAAAATATCTATTATATATTTATTTTATGTCTAGCGGGTCATTAGGCGAATGTTTTTTTTGCCTTTAATTATGTAAAAAAAAATGTAATTGTATAAAAGAAACATAATATGACTTACTGTATATATGGAAAGTGAAATTATGACATTAAAACGTCAAAAAAACGACAATAAGCGCTGCACCATTTGTCTATCACCTTGAGAACATTCTCCCTGCCCTTCATCCTGATGCACTTATCAGGATGTGTCTTCAAAAATATAACGTTGAGCTGCTACCATTAATTATTGAAATAGGACGGTATAGCTAATTAAATCAGTGACATACAATATACATTTTGTGGGAACGTTTTGCTCTTCAAGTTGCATAAAAATTTAAATCAAGAAATTATCACTGTAATTACTTAGGGAAAAAAATGTCTTCGACAGATTTAAAGAAAAAAGAAATCGGAAAAACTGTTTTTTTTTTACTGACTACAGTGCTCCTTCGTAACAAAGTGAAAACACAATGTAAAAAAAATAAAACAAATACAAATAAAAAGTGGGAAAAATAGAACGTCTGCCCTCTTGGTTAAAGAATGTTTCTTGGTTGTTTCACCTCAAATAAATGATACAATATAAAAAAAAAATCCAATGGACAGAAAATGAATAAATTAACATTAATCTGTTTTATGGTTCTATGTGACAAATATTTAAGTGTAGATATAGAAAAAGTATTGTTTAGGTATCGGTATTGAAAGCCACGTATCGTTAAAGTACCTGTATCGAGGGAAAAAAAACGGTACCCAGCCCTATACCAAAGTAATCTTGCAGGTAATCTAGTAATTTAGCTGCTGCCCATGGAAACGCATGAGATGTTCCCCGTCGTTAACATCTCCTCTGTCTGTCCTCACGCAGTCGTCCGGACGTGGCTCTGCTGTGGTTCTTGATCCCCCTCAAAGCAGCGAAACACTTGGTTTGTGACCAGTACCGGTGGCTCACCATTAAGATCGTCACGGCGCTGCTCCTGCTCGCCATCATCGGCCTGTTCCTCTACAACATGCCTGGCTACATGGTCAAGAAGATGCTCGGAGCCTGAGTCGTGACGAGTTATCCGCTACTGCACTCATTTCAGAGCAACGTTTGTATTTTTCACGTTTAAGCACGCACTGATTGAGCGAAACATTACGACCACCAAGGCCTTAAATGTCATTAAACAGCATTAGTTTGATTCCACAGGTAAATAAATCAAAAGAACTTTGGAAGTAGGGACATCGCTCTGCCTGTTTATCAAAAATACAAAAAGATATATAACCCGAAACACATTCAGGTGTAGGTTTTGCAGAATATTTTTATATTTTCAGTTTAAAGGGATATTTCAGGATTTTTGACATTGGGCCTCATTTCCTAGTTATCCAGAGTGTTGTTGAAGTCTGGAGATATTTTTTTCTTAAATTCATGCAGTTCTTATACTTGAAGAGCTTAGTGGCGCTAGGCTAATGCTAGGCTAACGCATTTCTATGGTATCAGTTAGCCTGCATTAAAAACAGTCTGACCCACTAACGCAGTGGCGGAGTGACCTGTGAGAAAATAGTCCTTCAAACTGTGGTAATTCATGTGATACAAGGTCAGTTATATTTAACAAATGATTCTATCGACACAGACATTTATATCATCAGTCTGGCGTTATAAGTGATTTACCTCAGGTGCACTGTGTTTCTAATGCAGGCTAACTGATACCATAGAAATGCATGAATTTAAGAACAAAATATCTCCAGACATCAACAACCCTCTGGATAACTAGGAAATGAGGCCCTATGTCAAAAATCCTGAAATATCCCTTTAACATATTATTTTGCCTGTTGTGTCCAGTTTTCTTTTAATTATGCCAATTGTCCATTATATTACATAACGGACATTGTAAACAGGCTATAAATAAAAATGGAGTTTGTGCAGCTAAGAATCTTTTTGTGGTAACTATGGCAACCGTCGAAATGCTGAATTTTCGACTTGGTTTCTGGTTAATATCTCCGTAACGGCTGGACCTATCCGCCTATCCAATGTCTTGCTCCAAAGTTTGCAAATCTGCTTTTACGAAAAGGAAACATGCGCAGATTTTAGCACGTGGTCCTCATGTTTCGCCTCAGTGCTGTTTTTACTCACGAGTGACAGTTTTGTGAATGTTTTTGTTTTTGTTTTGTTCTTTTGACAATAACACATCGGTTTAACTTAAATTATTGACATTGCTGACGAGGTGTGGTTTATCGCTCATTTACGTTCTTGCCGTTGACTTGAATTGTGGAGGGTTTTTTTTTTGTCACTTTGTTAAACGCGTGTCTTCATCTGAGGGGTGAAGTCAAATCATGTATAATTTAAATTTGTGAATAAAGTCTGCAATAAAAATGCTCTGTGTGTTTTTATTTTATATTCACTGCAAACTATTCTACTATAGTGTCAAAAGTTTGCATTACAACCTTGTATCTTTGTGAGAACTATGAACAATATCATGTAGTATTTTTCCTATGAGCTTTTGGATTTATTTTGGTATTTTGATATTATATAGCCACTTTAAAAGTGTCAAAAACTCATGACGGAGTTTTATTGGTTGATCAAAAATGTAAGCCCAAAGTAAGCCCATTACCAAGCGATCACAAGCCAGAGTGCATGTTTACTTTGTTTTTATCTAACATTTATGATCTTATTCGGCATGAAACACGGCAACATTTATAAACATCTGGGGTTGTGTTAGATGTTTTAAAATTCAACTTCATTTTTGGATGTCTTTTATTACAAATACGACGTGACTTTTGCAAAAACCCCGAGCCGAATCTTTCATTTCTGTTTCATGAGGGTGTGCTGCCCTCTGGTGGACAGTGAGCCAAATCACTTTAGAAACTTTATTCTATTTTTTAAATCTTCATCCTCGTGCTTACAAAATGGAGTCGGCGAAACATGCTTCTTTCCTTGTGGATATATCACTATTTTCTTCGTTATTCTGCACATATTGGCTACTTGTCTGGATAAAGGATAGTCGGTAAGTTTATAATCGATGATTTACAATTGTTTTCTTACACTGCTCGTAAAACATTGTACTTTGGATGCTTGGCCATAAAAGTTGCTCTGTACGCGGTTATATCATAATACATGGTTATGGTATTGCTTGATTGTAAAACATTTCGATGTTCTCGAGGGATTTGCAGAGGGAACTAACAACACTGATCTAATTTCGGCAGGTTTATGGGGGTTTCACAGGAACTAGCGACTCTTTGGCTTAAATGAATGGAAAACGAAAGTGAAATTAAGTAAATTATCATTGTAATTGCTAAATTGTGGAAAATTGAAATAAATATTGGAGGATGCGGGCATCGATCCCGCTACCTCTCGCATGCTAAGCGAGCGCTCTACCATTTGAGCTAATCCCCCGGATGTACATAAGAAAATGACTGACCAAAAAGAAAATAAACATAATAAACAAACACAAAACGCGCATTATTTACTGCACATTAGGATCGCACGGGTGGTTTTTGGTGGTTTAATGCGATGTGAGGCATTTTCGAGCCAGATGTACGAACGAGTTATAAAAAATAAAATTCACTGTTACCATGGAGACCCGCCATTTTTGTAGGCGGTAGCATACATTAAGATAACTAAATTGTTTAAAAAAGTGGAGAAAAGAGACGTGGAACACCATTAGCCGCTGAGTGACAATTGTAAATCCATAAATAGTAATAATAATATTAGATAAATAAATCAGCGAATCACGTTTCAGGAGCCGTGGCTTACGTTTAGCGTCTATTGTGTGCCATATGAAGCCAATAATTCACAAATAAACACAATGTTATGTTGCTTTATGGTTGTTTTATGATTGCAATTGTACAGGTTAGTTGAGGTTCTTTTCTGCTTTTTGAGTCATTTATAAAGTAAGCCCATCGCCAGCGAATCAGGAGTCTCGTTATCGTTTCGCAGTCTGTACGAGCCACACACGAAACAAGATCATTTGAATGAATAAATAAATAAAGACATACGTTGATATTTAAAAAGGGAATTATGTTGTATTGGCCTAATGTGGGTGGACTTTACATTTTAGCATCAGAATGGATCCATGGTTCGATTCCCACCTGGACGGGGCCTTTCTGTGTGGAGTTTGCATGTTCTCCCCGTGTCTGCGTAGGTTTCCTCCGGGTACTCCGGTTTCCCCTACCACTAAAAAACATGTACAATAGGCCAGAATGAATGTGAGTGTGTTTGTGTGTGCGCATGGGGGACAACGGATGCAAATTAGCTCAAGGCTACAATCCGGTGTGGCATGAGACCCATGTACATGCACTGTCCCGACCAAATAAAAAGCAATAAAACCAATATCTGACTGCTTTATAAAGTCAGTATTTAGTTCTCAGTATGGAGCCTATATATTTAGCCTATATATTTAGTAATTCTATACAAACTAATTCTATAAAAATATGTATGTTGGGCATAGGCCTACATTTCCAATAAAGAAACTATAAGGATCAATACATAGTTTAGACCAGTTTAAGGTATGTGGATAGGATTTTTTTGCACAATTCAAGATGCAAAGTAGGCTGTTATTAATGAGTGGAATAAGTGCAAGTATATTCTATTAATAAAGCACACAGGCTTCTTTCACAATGGTTTATTTATTCAAAACCCAAAGGCTGCATGTCTTGTAGCTAGATTGTTCCATAAATGTTGATCACAGCAATAAAGGTGTAGATGAGTTGAGCAATTGGAGCATATACGGACAGAGATTCTTGTACGCCGACGGACACTAAGTGTAGTTCTTCAAACAAAAAAGTTAAAGTTAAGGCTGATATGGGGAATGTGTTAGTGTTTGTCCATTGAAAAGTTCCAAAGTGCAAATAAAAGAAAAAATCTGACCGGGCAATTCAATAAAAATGTTAGTAATTTTCAAATGCTACCTTTTCTCCACGTTGGAAGACACCCCCCCCCCCCCCCCCCCCCCCCAAAAAAAAAAGACAAAATGGCGATCAATCGTCAAAAGTGTGCAACAAAATCAGACAAAAATTGCATACAATTAAAAACCATACAAAACATTCACCCATTCACAGTCAGTGTAACATTCTCAGTAAAAGATCATTGAATTAAGTACGAAAGCATTAGAGAAGCCAATAAAACCAACCAGAGGCTACAATAAACAAATAAAATAAAAAGCATTAAATAAAATCCTCACTGCATTTGTTTTTTTTTTTCATTTGTCAAGGTCTGAACTACAGCGTTAGCAATTTTCATTCATGATAAGGCTCCTTAAAGTCGGGATATTTAGTTTCTTAATGAGAATATTCCATTGTAAATGCAGCCGTCCCCATTCGAGAGATGGAGCCTTTCAAATTGAAGCGCAAACTTTAATATTCTGTTTTGAGTCAAAGTTTAAGGTTTTAGGTTTGCATTCTATATTCATTTTAAGCCTTAACCATTGGCTTGACAGTACCTTACATTATGTCTATTTATGCTTATTCAGCTGTTAAGTACTTAATATTAATCACGTGCAGCAATCGAGAAAGTATTTTCATTTGTAAAGAAAATTAAGTCACTTTTTTTTTTTTACACACAAACGTGATCTTTAAACACACATTTTCTCCGCAAATGCCAAACCTTTCCATCAGTAGTCTTTCCAGCGGCGTGTGAACGAGCTGAAAAACACACTTTTAAGTTAATTAAATATGAGAAAAGTGTTAATAAGGTTAGTCGCCATGCGAGTGTCCAAAAGGCTCGTTTTACAAAAGCGTTCGCATAGTTGAAAGGCAAATAAATATCATGGAATCAGTAGTACACAAACGAAAAACAGGACCGAACGTAACCAAAAGTGTTGCTGAGGTCGATGCGCCGCCTGATCACCGGGATTGAACGAATGATGATGATCTGGGGTTCGCTGCAGTTGGTCGGGTCCAGGTTCAGCGACACGAAGGGCCCAAAGAATGAGATCAGCTGAACGTCCTGAATGACCAGGAGGATGTGAGTTCTTCTTCCCTGATGGCACGGGCGTATTCCAAGATGCTAGGATTCATTCATTCACCGGACCTTTACCTGTTGTCGGCCATCTTAGGGTTAGGTTAGGAGTCATTTTCTCCAATTGTGCGGTTCCAAATCTCAGAGCGTATTGACAGGGGAGCGTAGAGCCTATATGCCAGTGTGATGCCTCATTTGAAAGCCAAGACCTTCTTCATTCCAAAAAATATGTGCAACCCTAGCCCCCAAATATGTGTAAGATCTGTGTGAGTGAAACACAACTTACATCACATTTGTCGTCCCTGACCCTAGGCCCCTGATCAGAGTAAAGGATCTGGTAGCCATTTTGGAGGATCTGGCGAAGATTTGAGATGATTTAATGGGGGTGTTCCGGCAACTGTTTTGGCCTTTTCCCCTGAATCCATCAGTCCAAAAGTGTTCCAGAAACACTTGGTTTATGACACCGATGCCTCAACGATACTTTTTTTTCCGATCCCTACACTGAAATGTTTGTCATCTAGAACCATAAAAGACTATTTCAGTTTAAGTTGTATTATATATTTGAGCTGATCCAAATAACTTCCTTTAATGCTGTCCCTGGACCCGACATGCAAAGATATAAAATCTTTTTCCGATACCATACTGGTATTGTTTAACGGTACCCAGCCCTACTCTCTCCCATCATCAATACAAGGTCTTGGTGAAAATGATGATGCAGAAGCAGAACCAAATATTATGGGCAGGTTTTTTTTTGATCAGGCAGCGTAGGGAACCATCCTGGGGTGTAATTAATAAGCCATAATATTACGACCACTGACAGGTGAAGTGACACACTCAGACTAGTGGGAGAGATATTAGGAGTCCTCAAAGTTACTGTGTTTAGAAGCGGGACAAATTGACTTGACGAGAGATACTGTGTCTACATTACTGAAGCTGGTCTGGAGTGGTCGTAATGTTATGCTTGATTTCCCACAGAGAACGAGGGATGAGAGGTAGACAGACAGAAAGTAAACGTAAGTGCGTTTCACCAAGGTAAAATAACTCAAAAAATATTTGCGTAAACGGCAGCAGAAGCACTCAATATTCCTCTTCGGGGTTTACGGAGTTGTCTTCTTCTGGTGGAGCGAAACCTTCCTGCAAGAGAGATACAACAAGGCACGGAATCAAGAAAGGTTTTACAAGAAAACGTCAACATTAGCTGCCCCGTTTAACGAGTATTATTTGCTGACGATGTTGCAGCCTCTGTCCTCAATAAAGCCACTTTGTCCTGTGAAGTTAAAGCTATTTTTAGGTCTGTCTTCCATTGCAATTCGCATTTTGTGACAGAAATAGCAGTGATCTTCTGGATTTGTTTGCACTTAATGCCTGGTTTCAAGCTTTTTCAGCCTTGAGCCTAAACAAATCCATTGTTTTTTATATTATATATCCACACGAAGACAAAACTCTTATATTTTCAGAAACTTTCTTTGTAAGCGCGAAGTCAGCTCAGTAAGTGTGTGCGTCCACACGGGTCGACTCAGGTCTGTGAAAACGGCGTAATTCATCTGCCAGGCCTGAGTGTGGCGCTGTGACGCTAACACAGATAATAGAACAAGATGTAGACTTCTGTGGAATGTAAACAGTGAAAATTAAACGGATTCAAGGATTATGATTTACAGAAGAGACGAGGAGACGAAACCTGTCAGTGACCGGACTTTGACTGTCAGTCCAAAAACACAGACTGACCCGGCCGTGTTTTTCTACTTATCACCTGTGGCTCACGGACTCCAGTGGAGCAAAGGGGAGCGGAGTAGAACCATCATAGATCCATGAGTAAAACTCATTCTAAGGTCAGTAGATTATGGATAACAGACTTTGAGATCTTTCCACTCTGGGACCAAGTTTGGAAAATGTTCATTTACAGACGCCCAAAACGCCGGACTCGTATGGACGATACACTGGATTGATAAAATATCTTTGGTTTGGTCCTCAGCTTGACTTCGTGTGGACAGGGCCTTAGAGTATAGTGTATAGCAGTGGTTCCCAAAGTGGGGTCCGGGGCCCCCTGGGGAGCCTTGGAAACACTATAGGGGGGCCCCAAAAAGCTTGTCTAGAAAACAAGTACATTGAAAAAATATATATTTTAAAAGGAAAAATACATTTATTCACTAAAATGTATTACTTGAAACCAGTTTTAAACTCCACTCATTGCTAGATGTTGCTTTTTATGTAATTTTAGCTGTAAAACAATAAGACAATTCCAATGAATAGGATAGATTATTTTCTATTGGGGGCCCCCCGAGAGAATTTCGGATCGACAAGGGGGCTGTGATGTTCCGGACTTTGGGAATGGCTGGTGTATAGTGTTTCTCCCTGAAAGTTGTGAAACGTGGTTATAAACTCATCCCTGTGAAGAATTGGGTTTTCAGTCAGTTAGGCAGTGGTATATGGCACATGGTGTATATCTATGGTATATGGTACATGGTGTATATCTATGGTATATGGTACATGGTGTATATCTATGGTATATGGCGTTTAATCCGATGGCGCCGTGATGCGTTACCTCGGTGGCGTAGAGGATGTCTAGTATCTGGTTTGTGAAAGGCTCGTCGCTGTGCTCTTGACAAACCATCTCGATGTCCCGCAGTTTCCCGAAGTAAAAGTCCCTCTCCTTCTCCAGCCCCTCCACATTGTTCTTCAACTCCGACACCTGCAACACCAAGGAACGGGGACAAGGAAAGAAAAAGTTAAATCCATGTAAAACAAAACCTAAATGTAGTTATGTACACACCTTGATAAAGCAATACTGATTTCTGATTACGCCTTTATTGATTTGAAAAGTTACCAAATTACGACATTACAGTCATCCGCTGCCGACAATACTTCCACTGTCTCAATATACATACAAATGGCAACTGGTTGTACCAATACTATAATGGAAGTGCTTTTTAAAAAGAAGAAATAAGAATACAGCAAGTGCATTTTAAAATGAACAATCAGAATTAGAATTGTGACATATCTTTCTCCTCCTCCATTGTCCCATTGTTTGTTGTCGTGAGTGCTTATGTGTTACATGTGAGTTGTCCTCAAGTCCTCAAGCAAATATTTATTTTGATTAAGCAGTCCCGCCAGGATTTTGCCTTTTTAAGCTTCCTCGTCCATCACTCCGCCGTTTCCCAGCTGTGCTGCGATCCTCCTCCGCCCCTCCCCCGCCTGGCCTCTCCTCGGCTCTGCTCGTTATTAACAACTGGCCGCCCGAGCCTCATCCTCTACAACCACCAGTGTCCAGATATCAATCATTCATCATTGGCGTGTATTTCATATCGTTAATTCAGTCGTCTCTTTTTCTCTGAAAAGGTGTGTGACCCCTCCCACGCTTTGGAGATTGTTTTATAGTTCAGGTCTTTTCTTAAAAATGCAGCTCTGAGCTTAGACACAGGCCCCGTATTGTTCAGCGTTTGTGATCTTAGTTAGAAATAGGTGAATATAAAGGGACTAGAATTCTGTCTAGTGTGGTAAAACTAAATCATGATTTTTTTTTTGCTGTTTCTCCCACCGTAGAAAACGTTTCAAGCAGAATTTAGGTTTAGGAAAGTCGTTTGATATATGGACCTCACACTCCTGCTATGGGTCGCGGTCCGGGTTTTATGGTTCAAAAACATAATTCATGGGCAACTAATTAACTAATTGTTTATTCAGAGAAATATGCAAAAATATACTGTTTATTCAAGCATTTCAGCTTTTAATTTTGGGAAAATTCAGAACATTTCCAAGCTAAAGTTCCCAGAGTGAAAGTTCCTCTGGATGCACTCACCTGTAGTGTCAGCTCAGATATGTCCCCGTTCCTGGTCACAGGGGAGTTCTTGTGTGTCGTGTTCTGCTGGACCCTCTGTGGAGTGATCATCGTTCTCTGTCCTAAACACGAACCAAGCACATTTTATTATTGAGAGCTACTGCCAAATAAATAAATAAATAAAATAAAATAAGAAAATACGTCTCACAACCAGGACTTGACATTAACGTTTTTGCTCACACTGGCCACAACAGCTCATCTTTTTTTCTTCTTTTTTTTAAATCGTATCAGCCAATTTATGTTTGTATCAGCCCCCAATTTAGCTCAATTTGCTTTTTAACAATTCAAAAACCTGTTCGTGAAGCGACAGGCTTTAGGTTTAGCTGTACATGGTCTCAACTTACACAGCGCTTTTCGACCTTCATCAGGCCCAAAGCGCTTTACAGCAAGGAACCAGTCACTCTCACATTCAAGGAACCATTCACTACCAATGTACACAGACACTGGAGGCAAGGAGGGTGAAGTGTCTTGCCCAAGGACACAACGACAGTGGGCACCTTCAGGAGCTGGGATTCCAACCCCCGACCGTCCGATCATGTGACGACCCGCTCTACCACCGGCGCCACCGTCATTCCCTAAAGAGTGATCTATGAAATATAACAAAGACATGGAATAAAATAGGCTGCTTTAGACCCAGAATTCATGAACCACAGAAGAATGTGCGTGAAACTCCGTTGGCTAAAGTGGCTAGTGTGAGTAAAATGTTGAGCCGACTGCTGCTTTTGCTGCTTCTGCCATCGCAAAAGTAGATCCAGTTTGGACCTGATTTGCGATCGATGCACTAGATTACTGTTATTATAGCCGTAGCACCATTCCCATCCATTAGCTGCATCAAGCCTTTAGCACCAAGCCTCCATGCTTCTACGAAACATGTGGTGTGAACAGAATGACCACTAGGGGTCGCCATATCACTCGCCTATGCACTCACTGGTCACTTGTCCAATCCATTGCATTCACTTGATCTTCTAAAGGGTTTCGGTCTTCATTGAGTTTCTTCCAAATGGAGATGGTTTAGTCAGAATGTTGTTTTGGATTCTTTGGTTTGTACCTTGGTGGTTGTTGTCACATTTAAGGCTAATATGAGTTAAACTGGTTAACCTGTTACTTGCCGTCCCCTGTGATCAGGGTTAAGGTTAGAGGAACGGCAAATGTGAAGTAAGTTGCGTTTCACTCACACAGAGTTTTCGAAACTTGAAGGTCTTGGCTTTTAAATGAGGTATCACACCGGCATATAGGCCGTAGGCTCTGCTGTCAATACATTTTAAGATTTGGATATGCATAGTTTCTAACTCTAACCCTAACCCTAAGATGGCAGGTAATAGGTTAACAATGTGGAGGACAGTAACGTCTACGTTTGGGGGATACCAGGAGCTCCCGTCCATTGGAATGAATGAGGAAAGATCGTCTGAGAACTTCTAATGTACACATGTAATAACGTTTTATTTGTTTTATGAATTTATCGAATGTGAAAAGGAAGCCATGGAAGTGATCTGTTGCTTTAGATCATTTCCAGAGGAGTTGGTTAACGTTTTTAAACTGAGCAGCTAAACCCACTGTTATCATGACGTCGGTGACATTTGCCTGTGTAACTTTTTCGCGGGATGCTTTATAATGCCACTACAGCTTCAGTGTTTAGTCTGTCCTCTTAATATTATCATAATATTTAAATCATACAACATAACATTTAAATCATACAGCCTACGACGTAGTTTTGTTGCTTATGACAGCAAATGGTATATGGTTCATCCAGCAGCTAACTAGCTGCTAATGCTAACGTTAATGTGCGTTTACAACCGGGAGAATCCTTAGTTAGGCCTAACGCTGAGAATGTCTGAATATTTACAGATTAAAGTAACAAAGAGCATAATACACGGCCACACTGTGGAGCCATATCCCCAGTAATGAGCCCTGACAGATAGTAGGTATCGATAAAGTCGCTCATATAAATTCCCCCCAAAAAATAAAAAATTCCAATCGTCTTCTGCCAGTGAGTTGATGTGTCCGTAATCAAGAGCGGCCGTGGTTCCTGTGGTTCTGATCACTGGTTTGGAATATTTTATCCTCAGAACGAGGACTGATTCCTGATTCCACATACACACCAATGACATTTCTAACTCTTGTTTCCCCCAAAAAGGGTCCGTGGGTCACAAAGGTTCCCGGATGTTGTTCCTACTATTCTATCCAGAAAGTACAGAACGAAGCGCTTACACCGTAAAAGAAGAAACGGCTAAATTAGACCGGATTCCCCGAAGATACTGAAAAGTGCGTAATAAAGTGAAATACGACTCCAGGTCTGGCTTTGGTGAGGGAACAACATTATATGGTCTACATCTCCAAACGTCCATTTTGCATTATATTAAGTACACATTTTAACAGAGCAACCTTTACTTTTATTGGAGTAATATTTGGCAAGTAGTATCTTGTACTTTTACTCAAGTAACAAGTAACTCAAGTTTGCCAAAAACACGGTTGTTTTCTCACGGTTACTCTTTCTTAACAGTAGTGTAAAAGGCACAATAATTATTTTATTCACATAGGCTGGACGGTTTGTAGTTGAAAACACTTCAATGACACAACCACCAAACAGGGAATTTAGATACTTCTTTATCGATCCGTGTCAAATTCTGACCTCACCAATTCGTGAAAAGTGAATGCAACTTTTTGAATTCGCAAAAAAACTCTCTCCGTCTCCACTTTTCCTGTCATGCTGCTCACACCTTCGTCCTGCGGGGTGCGCTCTAGAGCCATCCAAAGCGGTTCAGGCCGTGCACAGGGGTGGGCTCAGAGGGGAGGGGGTGGGTTTACCTGTTTGTCTCTTAGGTCTGTGGATGTATAGATCACCTGCATTGGGAGGGGGCGTCACGTCCTGCCCCTGTCTCGCCTGTAGGGGGTCGTAGCCTTCGCCTACATAGTTGCTGTCGAAGAACTTCTTGAACCACTGCACGAACTCGTAGTTGTCCTGAAACCGTCCCTTCACCAGCCGCTCCACCGGGATTATCTGCGAAGGAAATGGGACGTGATATACGTTTGATGATAAAACGTGCCCCTCTGGCTCACAATACAAAACAAAGTAATTTTAGAATTTCTTTTAATTCACGCAGTCCTTAGTGGTGCTAGGCTAGTGCTAGGCTAGCGCATGTCTATGGTAACTAGTAGCCTGCATTAAAAACCTCTTCAAATCATGGGGTAGTCCTTCAAGCGGTGCCATATCTGATTTGTAGAAAGCTTCTTAGTGAATTCCATGTGTAGTAATGCCAAACTACTGTAGATCCCGTAACCTAGCAGATCAGTACGCCGCTGTGTAGCTTACAACCAGGAAGCTGATGCTGCTCCAATATAAGTTCTTTTAAATGCATAATAGTTATATAAAACTATTATGCATTTAAAAGACAGGCCTGTACAAACTACAGGCCTGTTTCCCTTTTACCGCAATTCTCTAAAATCTTAGAAAAGGTTTTTAACTCTAGACTTGACGGCTTTATCGAAAAGTGTAATTTACTCTCGGACAATCAGTTTGGTTTCAGGAACAATCACTCAACCTCACACGCGCTCTTTGATATAACTGAAGAAATAACTAATGCTGTAGATAACAAGAAATATGCAATAGGGTTATTTATTGACCTGAGTAAAGCGTTTGATACAATAAACTATGATATATTAATTAATAAACTAGAACATTATGGGATTAGGGGGGTAGCTCTACAGTGGGTCACCAGTTACTTAAAAAATAGAAAACAATGTGTGAAAATCGGTGATTATCAGTCGAGTTGTCGACAAATTGTCTGTGGTTTACCTCAAGGTTCTATTCTGGGCCCAAAATTGTTTAATATGTATATTAACGACATTTGTAAAACGTCTGAAATACTTAAATTTATCTTGTTTGCTGACGATACAAATATTTTTGCATCAGGAGACGACTTGCAACAGCTGTGTCGGATTGTTAACTTGGAACTCAAAAGTGTCAATAAGTGGTTCAAACAAAATAAATTATCTTTAAATCTGAGTAAAAGCAAAATGATGATATTTGGCAACTGTAATTGCAATGCTCAGGAAGCAATTCAGATAGAGGGTGTTGTTATCGAGCAAGTGCATGAAATCAAATTCCTTGGTGTGATTATTGATGACAGAATTACTTGGAAATCTCACATTAAATATATATCTACGAAAATTTCTAGAAGCATTTCAGTAATAGCAAAAGCAAAGCACATTTTAAACATCAAAGCTCTACATACCTTATACTGTTCTCTGATTTTGCCCTACTTATATTATTGTACTGTGGTTTGGGGTAGTACTTATAAAAACACAGTTAAACCAATAATATTGTTGCAAAAAAGAGCTATCCGAGTAATTCATAAAGTTGGGTTTTTGGACCACACAAACTCATTATTTTTCAAATCAAAGATCATGAAGTTTTGTGACATTGTTGAGTTCCAAACTGTACAAATGTTATACAAAGCAAGGTATAAATTGTTACCAAACCAAATACAAAGAAGGTTCCAAGAACGTACTGGTCGTTATGAATTACGTGATGAATTAAACTTTAGGATTCAGAAACATAGCACAACTTTGAAAAGTTTTAGTCCAACAGTTAATGGTGTACAATTGTGGAATAAACTGGAGATGGATTTGAAACGATGTCCAAACATCAACCTGTTCAAATTTAAATACAAACAAAAGACTTTTGAAATATACAGACAAGAAGAAATGTGTTGCCACTAGGGGGAGCAGTAGGATGGATTATGTGTATTTTTCCTCTATAATCAAGGAAGAGTGTTGCTGCTTGGAACGGTTGTCATTCTATTGCTCAAATTCACAAACGGAGAATTAGGGTTGGCAGGTTATGGATCTGTTGAGAGGAATCCTCCCAACGGGCTCTAAACCTTGTCTTTTAATGCACCACTCAGCATAGGAACATCATCTACAAATCAGCTGTTAGGGGGTTTGTTGAAGGGGAGTTACTGCCCTCTTCAACTGGCTCACTCTCTGGCTTTTTAATGCACCACACTATGCAGGGCTACAGCATACTTCACATATAACTCAATTAAATAAATATATAATAATGATGATGATAATTAAACCCAAATTAAAATTATACTGAGAATGGTAATGACAACTGGAAAGTATCAAGATCTCAGATTATAATATCTATTAATGTACCTTTATACCATAAAAGTAACTATGTAATCACGGGTAAAAATATGCAAGCAATATATTAAGTAACACATTTTTTTTTTTACTTGCTTTGTTCTAGACATCGTATATGAAACTAGATTGTTGTTGTAGCTGTGCGTTGTTTCAATTAATTATATAAAGAGTTAATATATTTTTGTTGTTTGTTGTAAGTTGGTCTGTATGAATGTAGCTGCTTGAAATGTTTTGAAATGTTCTTTTTTTTATTTTATTGCACTTGGGGGTGGGGGCTCATAAGCTTTTTGCTTCAGCCCACTCCTTTTGAGCACAATGTGTATTGCTCAAATAAACAAATAAACAAAAAAAAAAATATTCAGCCAACACAGACACAAACAACATTTGCCTCAGGTGCACTGTGCTTGGGTCAGACTGTATTTAATGCAGGCTACTAGTTACCATAGACATGCACTAGCATAGCACTAGCCTAGCACCACTGAACTCTTCAAATATAAGGACTGCATGAATTAAAATAAAAACTAAAAACTCCAGAAATCAACTACACTCTGGCTAACTAGGAATGGCCCTATGTGAAAAATCCTGAAATATCCCTTTAAGTGTTTTGTTTTTAGTTTCATTTCAGACAACATCTAAAACAGGAACCACAGAGCAGTGACTTTGATTTGAGGCTCGTGTTTGGGCAGTTCCTGGACAACATTCTGCTTGTGCTTTTTTTAAGAAACAAAGCTTTTGAGGCGGATTATGACCAAGATCATACGCATTTGTCTGGTCCTTCACAGCAGTCGAATCCCGTGCGAATACGGTTTAGGAGGGGAATGGACTCAAACATGGATTAAAGACACAAAACTCAACTAATTCCAACCAACTAACTTGGTGAAGAGACTAATTTGGTCTCTTCACCAAACAAAGACAGCAGTGTAAAAACGGTCTCACTTTGTCGACGCCGGTGCGTTTGAAGGCGCCCTGGAGTATTTTGAAGTTCTGGATATACTCGTGCTCCAATTTGGCCTGAAACTTGACCTTCTTCAGGAGCAGGGAGCCGGGGAACAGCATGTCCATGAACTGGCAGTACGCGGCGCCTGCAAACACAGTAGATCACAAATTACCTCCATGTTTGGATATTGAGCGCACCTGGATATTGGCCACACTCGTCTATAAGCCACAGGTTGTCATCAGCACAATGGAAATACAGGACTTTTGTCTTTGTGTGCCGTCAAATATTCCAAGAGAACGGCGGCCTACAGATACATTTTCTTTTAACAGTGTGTAAGGAACTTAAAAGTTTATAAATTTGATTAGATTATACTTTCAACCCGGGAGCGTGGCCGCACAGACTAACCAGAGAAGCCGCTCTGGGTCCAGGGTGAATTGCTCGAGGCTGACTAATATTTCAGCGGTGAAAGATTTAATCGCATTTGTTTTCGCCCGGAGCCACGTTACAGCTGCAGGAGGGCAGCACACATCGCAGACGGCGCTGGAGGAAGTCCGCGATGTCCGAGTTATTGTGCAGATGAGTGGGGTACGGCCGAAAGGAGCTCTCCATTAGAGAGGTGACAATATAACGATTTTGTGATATATCGCAATATTTCGCAGGATGATACGATACCACTACGTTTTATTCAGATATTGAAACTTTTGATGATGTCATGCATATTAATGAGGTAGCAGAGCTCACTTTCCAGTCAACAGAGGTCAATAATGGTCAAACATACAGTCAGAACAGTAGAGGGCAGCACTACAATTTTAAGCACTTTGGCCAAACACTGTCACATAAATACATGACTTTTAATAATAGTTTTTCTAACTGTGAATAAGATTTATTTGTGGTTGATTTTTGAAACAGGGCTGTGGGTTCATGTTTACTTCAATGTTAATGAGGTGACGCCACTGACCCATTTTCAGTGTGCAAGTCATTTATTCACTACAAAATTATTAAAAAAGAAACAAAAAAACATGAAATGTAAATCCTGAATAATATGCTGTTTGTTAAAAAAGTAAAAAAAAAAAAATATATCACATGTTTCTTTAAAAATTGTGATGTATTGTCGGTGTCAAATTTGTTTATTCACACATTTAAGCCAACATAAACCTATTTAAAAGGTAAATAGGTGAATCCCTCAGCCAGGTTGGGTTGAGCTTGACGTACCGGTGCAGAGCTGTTCGATCTTGGTGTAGTTCAGGGCCAGAGAATGGTTGACCCAGGCCAACAGGTCGTGCCGGCTCATGTTGTCTGTACAGGAGCCCGACGTGGAGAAGACGTTCACCGCCATCTGCAGCAAACCAGAATACAAAATCAGGATCAAAAAAACGATTCTGAAATGGAACTAAACCTGGGAAATCACGATTAAAAACAAAACTTCTGCAGATTTCGTTTTGCACAGATGTTAAAAACCCAGTCAGATTGAAGACCTCAGTGATCGTGTGACTTCTTGCGATGTGGGTATTTGCCTCTTTCAGAGTTTCCTGCTCTTTCTAAGGCCCAGTTCGACTACTTTATATATTTTGATTATGTGTCATGCTCCACTTAGGGCTGGATGATATAGACAATAATAATAATAATCATAAGCTCTTAACCCTCACCTGAACCGAGTTTGTCATCACCCAAATCTAAAAGCGTCAAAATAGCGACGAAAAATGAGACGAAAATGAAGTTGAAAGCGCAACCATAAAACAAAAAAAGCTAGAGCAAAAAGATCCGTAAAGAACAGTTTTGTTGGTCCGTGTGTAGTGCTTGTCATATTTTACTCAAGTACATGCACTTAAGTAACTTTGAGAAGTTACTGTACTGTTGCAAGCAGTTTTTACTTCTGCTTGAGTAATATTAACTTGAAGTACCTGTAAAAAAACCTGTGACATTGCAGTAAATCTAAGTGACACATTTTCATATTATTCCCCATATTTGTGGTCACGACTGAAACATAACTCTTTACGCTCAATACTCACAAGTAACATTTTCTGCAGTACTTTTTTTTACTCTTACTTGGGTAAATATTGTGGCTGCTCGGCCTCGGGACACATCCAAGTGCGAGTTTGCAAAAAAAACGTGTCGATCTCAGTTAGATGAAGGCTTAAGTAGTGACACACGCGATATATCTGTTGAGAGGGACCCTCCCGACGGGCTCGTACACCTCGTCTTTAACGCACTACGCAGCATGGGAACATCATCCACCAAATCAGCTAGTTGGGGCAGCTGGGTGGGGGTTTGTTGATGAGGAGCTACTGCCCGCTCTACACCCTGGCAACCAAGCAAAACTGTGCACTAATCAATATATCAAGGATGGAAATGACAACTGGGAAGTAGCAAGATCACGGATAATATGTGTTTAATGTTCTTTTTAACACAAAACTAGTGACTTTGGGGAACTGTGTTTGGCTTTGATAACCAACAGTGCTTTGTAAGTGTAGTCCGTGTTGAAACTTAAGTGTAACAGGTTCTCTTTTGCTAACGAGGCCAAATGTATCATTGATCATGTGTAAAGTTCACAAATGCTCTTCCTATGCTCTTGTACTTTGTTCCTTGTAATATGTTCTTTTGTACTTTTGTGATATGTTATTTTTTATTGTAATGATTTCTGGGGTGGGCGCTCATTAGCTTTTGCTTCGGCCCACTCCTTTTGAGCAGAACTTCAACTGCTCAAATAAACTAAACTAATATTGTGGCTTCTCGCGATACCAAATATCACCAAATATCGCGATACGATATATTTTTTTGCGATATGCGATTGTGCAGCCCTACTTGATACCCTTTTCTGAGAGACTACACATCAAGTCTACTTTATATTTTAGCAGCAGCTTTTGCTACTTCTTAAAGTAAAACGTCGATATTGTAAATGTGCATATCGTCCAAACAGTGATTTCGATATTATCTTGGAAGACGCACCTCTAGTTCCACATATTAAAGAGAAAACGTCATGGGATCCTCTCCAAAGGTGTAGGAGGAAGTGTCCGGGGAGAGGGAAGCCTGTGAGTCTCGGCTTAGAGCAGTGGTGCCCAAAGCGGGGGGCGCGGGACACCGAAGATGATTTTGAGACAATATTATTCACATTTCTGACATTTGAATTTGATGTGTTTTTATATTTAGTCAAATATCAAAATACAGTGTTCAAACTAACATCATTAAACCTCGTTAAGCCACATTTTGTAATAACAATTCAAAATGTCATCGAACGTTCACTTCTTTGTGGAATAAAACTGCATTTTGTAATATTTTTCTCATATTCAGATAAGCAATTATATAATGCAATAAAAGTACGGTAACACTATGACTGTGCACGGTTAAAGGATTTGTAAACACTTATTTTATAATTTCTATAACGTTCACAAATCTTTATCGTTCAGTCGATGAATAAGTTTAGACAAGATTATAAACTGTTTTCTTGAACGTATCCATTTCTGACTTTTCCCCGACCATAACCAGACACAGGATGGTGCACAACATTGTCACGTTAGTCTCTGCTTGATGCTTATACATGTTAATAATGGTCGGTAAACTGTATAAATGTGACAAAACAGGTAAAAAAGCACCAAAAACACAGCAAAACAGGCGACATATAATATACAGTATGATGCAATAACACTATGACGACTGCACACATTTAAAGCATTAGTAAATACTGCACACTGTCACGCTACTCTCTGTTTAGACGCTTATACATGTTAATAATGGTTATTAAACTGTGTAAATGTCTCATAAAGGATGAATAAAGTATTTAACAAAGCATCAGTAACCGCGTGATAGTCTGCAGTGATCGATTTGACTCCAAAATGAGTTGAGAGAGTTTATTACATAATGCTGCCTCTTGAACAGGACCCTCTTTATCCTGGTTAAATAAAGGTCAAATAAAAACAGAATAATGCAAAGTGCCGTTGTGTCCTCGGGCATCACACTTTTGTACGTCTTTGCCGGGTTTTTGTGGGGATCGGTGGATTATTTTATTTTTTTACTGCAGGCTCCATAAAGGTCCTGAAGAAAGCACCTTTTTAAAAGTAAACAGCTAGTTTATCAGCTAAACCCATTTGAGACCTACACATTTCTTCTTCTGGGACACTGGAGAGGCACAGAGAGCCCCCCCTGCAGCACAGTGGAGGCGTCACAAGTGGAGCTACAGGAAACAAGGAAGGGACGAGCGAGGAGGTATCCGGGCGAGAACCCACAGCTAAGCCACACATGCCTTCTATTGTTCTGGCTAATGGACGTTCACTGGAGAATAAAACAGATCATCTGCTAAGCTCTTCCCAGAAGATGGTGAAAGACTGTTGTGGAGCGGGGGGAGCGGAAGGAGCTGCGCAGGAAGAAGAGAAAGGAGGAGGTGGAGCTGACCAGTGCAGGACACCATGCTCTGAAACAGGGACAAACCCAGGAGGCGGTGCACCATTTCAGAGGATCAGAGGAGACTGAAGGCAGCCAGGTTTCCTCCGGGTGCTACGGTTTCCCCGACCTCCAAAAACACGCGGGTCAGGTTGACCCACAGTGGCAGCGTGGCTCAGTTGCAGAGGTTCAGGACTAACACCTGAACGCTATTTCATTGTACAATGACAAATAAAGCACTTACTTTTCTCACACCATGTCTCAGTGTTCCCATGTTATGCTAAAAGTAACTCTATAGACGAATACTACAGCGGGTCATTTAATTTCTTGTAAAACAGTGACATTGCTCGACTATTTTAGCTGCAGAATCTCTTTGCTCAAAAGTCAAAATGTAATTCATTCAGCGGATAAGCCTCTTGAGATGAACCATGACCTTTTCAATGTGGTGCTCAATCCTCTGTATTACGGAAAATGTGCAAATCTGGAGACTCGTGTGGGCTAATGTGGAGATTTTGTGCGTTCAATAACATTGCAGATTTGGGGCATGAAAAAGCAGTCCTTTTGGATTAACCCCATACAGTACGCTTTAATGGATTATAACGTGTGCACAGGCTGTTGGACCAGACTAAGGATGAGATTCAGCGCTAGAAGCCAGGCCCGGGTCCGGCTAAACCAAATCTCATTTAACATTTTGATGTAGAGACTCAAGACCTGGGCGCGTCTCTTCCAGCGGCTCCCAGAGGAAATCAATCGGTTTTGTATCGACGGCGAAAACGGCGAATCCTCCTCTTTCCGCCGCCGAACGCCCTCGTAGCCCGTTACTGCGCGCGAGAGAGTGTGACCACGCAAAACCCGAGACGAGCGAGAGCCGAGAGGGGCGTGGGTGCCGTGTTTCCCCAGAGAACAAAACAATAACGTGATGCTTTTTTTGTTGCGTCTAGAGCGTTAAAAAGCTGCATCGTTTTAACCCCCCCCCCTCGCCCTCTCTCCCTCTCCCTCTGCCTCTTTCTCTTTCTCTCCCCTTTCCACGGCCTCCAGAATACCACCGCCGCTGCAGACGCTTCGCCAAATAGCGCCTTTACGCACGCGGCACAGGCTGAACCTCGCGATCGCGGTGAAAAAGTCGGCGGAGAGACTCACCGGTTGTGGGTGAATAAAGCCTGTTCGTCGCTACGGGGATGGCGAAGGCGATACAGACGCGGTGCAGCGCTTGGTAACGAGCCGCTCCTCCCTTTGTAGTGGCACGGCTGCAACAGTCCGGGGGCCGCTCTGCGCATGCGCCCGGCTCCACGCTGCTCCGGGTTTTGGTATAAATAGGGCGACACATGACGGTAATGTGACGGTACACTTTTACCGGCGCGTTTTGGTAAGTGGATTTTATCAGTAGGTGAGAATAGGCCTCGTGCCCGTGTTGTTACAGGTAGGGTGATTGTTGTAATCGGGAAAGTTAGGACACAGTATTGCACTTTTTATGCATGATTAAACCGCTTAACCACCGCATGAACCGAGCACATTATCTCCAGTCTGACTTGACCCAAATCTAAAAGCTTCTTGAAAAATACATAAAAATAGCGACAAAAACTGAGGATGTAAATGAGGATGAAAACGCAGCAAAAAATATTAAAATAAAGCAGCAAAAGTGTGACAACAACAAAACAGGCGACAGAAAAGTGATATTCTTCCTTTTTATTTCATCAAAGGAAGTGCTGGAGTTTTTTTTATTTTTATTTTTGGAGTCATGGAATTAAATTAGTGTTTAATATCAGAATCAGAATCAGTTTTATTGCCATAATGAACAGGTTCACAAATGAGGAATTTTCGTTCTATCGTGCAAATGAAACATACACATATAATTTAGATAAACTATTAAAACTATTAGACTAATAGGGCGTCTATGAAGTCGATTCAAATAAAATATGATAAAGACAACAACAATTTGAGATAGAACAACAGCGTGAGTGTATTCACTGATGTGCAGGTGTAATAGCAGCAGGTCAACGTGTGGACAACGGCTGGAACAGGTTATTCCATCCATGAGTCTGATACAGAGTTATTAGTTATTGATTCTTTTTATCGTTCATGAGTCTGATGGCGGAGGGAAACAACTGTTCATGTGGCGGGAGGTACGAGTCTGGATGGACCGTGGCCTCCTGCCTGAGGGGAGAGGGGTGAATAGTCCGTGTCCAGGGTGAGAAGGGTCAGCTGTGATCCGACCCACACGCCTCCGGGTCCTGGAGGTGAACAGGTCCTGGAGAGACGGGAGCTCACAGCCAATCACCTTCTCTGCAGCACGCACAATGCACTGCAGTCAATGCTTGTCCCGGTCTGTAGCGCCGGGAACCACACGGTGATGGAGGAGGTGAGGATGGACTCGATGATGGCCGTGTAGAACTGCACCAGCATCTTGATCGACAGCTTAAGTTTCCTCAGCTGCCGCAGGAAGAACATCCTCTGCTGGGCCTTCTTGATGAGGGAGCAGATGGTTGGCTCCCATTTGAGGTTCTGGGTGATGGTGGTGCCCAGGAAACGGAAGGAGTCCACGATGGAGATGGGGGTGGGAGAGTCTGTCAGGGCGAGGGGGGACGGTGGGACTGTGTCTTTCCTGAAGTCCATGACAGTGTTAATTTTGACAACATATTTTAATTTAGTTTTAGTCTTTTGACGAAAATGTAATTGAATTTTAGTGGAGTTTTAGTCAAAAAAATATCTTCAATTTTAGTCGAGTTTTAGTCGACTAAAATTGCAAGTCAATTTAGTCGACTTTGTATTAATAATATTCATTATAATCATATTTAATCGAGGTCCTCTGCTTCATGGAGCTGCTCCCTCATGAACAAAGCTCAGAGCTGTTCTTTTGGCAGTGAATTTACATGATATGAGGCTCTTTCAGAATGTCAATAGAGGTTTGGATGATTTTATTCTCTCTTTTTCATTTTTATTTAGTCTTATTTTGGTCGACTAAAATATCTGGACATTTTAGTCATAGTTTTAGTCGCATGAACAAGTTTTAATTTAGTTTTAGTCCAATTTTAGTCGTAAAAAAAAATCACTTTGACTAAAATTAAGACTAAATATTTTAGTCGACGAAATTAACACTGGTCCACGATCATCTCCACTGGGCGTTCAGCTCCAGGTTATCTCTCCTGTAGGTGGGACTCATCACCGTCCGATGTTGGTGGTGTCGTCCGTAAACCTGATCAGTTTCACGGACCGGTGACTTGAGGTGCAGCAGTTTGTGTACAGGGAGAAGAGCCAGGAGGAAAGTACACAGCCCTGAGGGAGCCCGGTGTTGGTAGCGCGATAAGACAATCGTCCCCGACCGCACATGCTGCCTCCCGTCCAGACATTTGTGGGGAAAACACTGTGCATCTAATTATAAAGCCTTTGTCAAGTTGTTCATCAGGAGCTTGTTTTCCATTGATGGCCACAGTATACGTGACTATAACATGACCTTAGAGGAACCATTTGAGGAAGAAGCGCTGGAGAGCTCTCTGATCTAAATCTATAGGGTACATCAAGACTATTACTCTAAACTATTAAGAGATAAAAAAAAACAACAATAATTAATGATGATTTCTGTGGCATTAAAAATATCGTCTGCCTGTGTGAACCCTGTAATGATACGACGTAAACAAAACAAAATCCAGTGAAACTTGAGAACTTTTGTTGTGACAGCGCGAAGGCAGAGGCCAAAAGGAGCAGGTTCAGGCAGGTCTTCCACTATGAAGGCCCACGGGGGGATTAGATATTGTCCTCTGAATGAAAAGAACAACAACGTGTTTCAGTTTTACATCGTGTTTATTTGCACCCGGATCATGTGACAAACAGCTGCAAAGTAAGACCAGACAGACAGACAGACAGACAGACACAGAGAAATGTTGTCGAGCACCAGAGTTATGGATCCAGATTAAGAAAGTTCAAACAAATGTAAAAATCCACGGCAGTAAAGTCAAGTAAAAAGTCAATAGGCAAGAAACAACGGCAATAGACTAAACCTTATTGACAGTGGGAGTGAAATAGGCAAAGAAGGGATTTTAATTTGCTTTCAAACAAGTCACCCCAAAGCGCTTCAAATGAATGCAGTGACGTTCAACCAGGTGGACTTAGGCGAGGTTTTAATGCAACCACAGCTTTATTTAGACTTGGATCATCACCGCCAGGTCTGTCTCTCACTAAAAAGTCAGTTTGTGAGGTTATAACTGTGTAGAAAGATGAATGTGTGCCAATTCAACGAGAGCCTGGGGACCACCGAAAGGTTGAGCTTAGCATTTAGCCCCCACCCGACCACCAGTGTTAATTTCGACAACATATTTTAATTTACTTTTAGTCTTAATCTTTTGACGAAAAATTTCGTTTCATTTTAATCGAGATTTAGTCAAATAATTCTCTAAAATTTTATAGTCTAGTTTGATCATTTTTTATACTCACTACTGCCACCTCAGGTCTTACACGTAACTGCAGTCTCTATATTAAGCCCGTGCATGACGGCACTTCGGACCAGGCGGGCGGCAAAACGTTTTTCCAGAATCTTAGATAGTTGAGGAAGTATAGAGACTGACGATTATCCCCACTTTTATAAATTGGAACGACCTTGGCAATCTCCGTGAGGTCGGGGAATTCACCAGGAGATTGCATTATGTGTTAACGGCATTGATATATTTTGTATTACTTTTTTAATCATGTTCATGTCAAAGTCATTCCAATCAGTGGATTTTTTCGTCCTTGAAAGCTTTAACTATTTTAATTATTTCATTTGTCGCCGTAAGAAAAAAGGAGTGTACATTCGAATTAACACCTTTTTGAGTGACTGGCTGGAACATGCAAGAGGAGGAAAATACTTCATTTTAACATTTTCAAACTCCGTATAGTCCCTATAAGACCAATTTAGTCAACTTCGCATTCATTTTATTTATTCTAATCATTATTTAAATCAAGATCCTCTGCTTCATGAACAAAGCTCAGAGCTGTTCTTTTGGCAGTGATTGTAAATAATCTGAGGCTCTTTCAAGCCGCCATTGGAAGTTTTGATGAATTTAGTCTCTTCTTTTCATTTGGTCATATTTTATAATATGTTGATGTTTTATTGATTGATTTAATCTTCTCGTAATTCTATGCAACGGTGAAGCACTTTGAACTGCCTTGTGTATGAATTGTGCTCTACAAATAAACCTGCCTGATTGGCTGCTATGCATGAACAAAAAAGGAAAACACAATTTTCTCATTCACATTTGAGGGAAGAAGCAGAGGCCTATTGTGCTGTAACGTTGTAAACACGATCAGGAATGCTACGGATATTCAGAAGTGTCAAAACGAGAGCGATAAATGTAATAAATAAATCCAAGTGTCTACGTCGCCGTCGGACGGTTCCCGGTGTTTGACCTGAAAAGCAGTTTACCGCAAAAAGTGATGTTGAAAAACTTTTTTCTTAATTTAAGGGTAAAAACCTCGCCCCATGGATGGATTGCTTCAAATTAGTGAATCAAACCAAGATTTTTTGCAGTGTTTAAGCTTCAGGTCAGGAATTGGAAAATGGTTATTGTTTTATTTTTCTAAATTATATGTATGTGTATAATTTAATAAAACAACTTGTTGATCTGTTCAAAGCTAAAATGTTGTGTGAACCAGTTAAAATGACTGGAAATAAGAATATTTTACCTTGATATTAGTAATTTTGACTCGAAGTAGAAAAATCTGCCAATGGAAAGACTTTGCACTGAAAATGATAAAAAAAAAAAAAAAAAAAATCAAAGTAATATGAGATTTATTATCTAATTTGAATCGGAATAAGGCCTTTTTTCTTGGTTGATGTGCAAAAACTTGTTCCATTGACATCTTACTTACCTAATGAAATCAAGGGCACTTATTTCAAGCAAAATTGAACTATTTCGGGAGAACATACAAGTAACATTTTCTTTAAATATATAGTTTTGTCCTTGTCTGAGTAACTATTAAAAAAATCTGTCCATAAGGCTGGTTTTTGTTACACTTAAATGACAAAATAAGATCTCATCACACTGAAAATCGTAATTGACTTCTAGAAATGGCTATAAAATCAAGAAAAATATTGAGCTCATGACTAATTTTGATTCTTAATTCTTGATTACTTTTTGCAGTGTACTGGGCGACTTTTTATGCATCATTATTATTATTATTATTATTACAAGGAGACGAGAGTGTGTAACCGTCTGACAGCTGCATAGACACTTTCTCAATAAATACAAGGAATAAAAAGCTTGTGATGTTTTGCAATACAGTCGCAGTTTTGCTTCTGTAATGCGTGGGCGTAAGTTAATTCCAAAGGCGCCCGAATGACAGTGCAAAGTAGTATCTTACAGTGAGGTAACACAATAGTACAAACGAGGACTGAAAGCTAAGAATAGGTCGCTCTGTTGGACATGGCAGTGTTCGAGACCAAACCTTTGCATCAAAGATCATTTATTGAGGTCACATGTTATGTAAAAAAACTGCTTCTTGTTGAGGTTGGAACCAGGATTGTTGAGTTAAATCTTGCTGTTGTGATACTGGGCATAATCACTGAAACTATTTGACGATCGGAAGCCACATCTTCCATGAGTTCGGCCCAATGACCGTGAATAACTTAGGAAACACAATAGGTTATAGGATCAAGGCGAGATGTCGATGATCATGAGTAAAATGTGCAAAAAGATGGTCTTCATTTTGGTCTTGAACGCTACTCAATCCAGTCCCCAGAGGAAACCGATGCTTTGCCCAAACTAAAATGTCACACAGGGTTTTGTAAATGCAGCGTGAGACATTACAACTTCGTGTCGTGTTTGAGTTGAAAACACTTTTTTTATTTACCACAGAAACAACTGGTCAAAATGATAAAAAAAACCTACAACTTCTTCTTCTCCCTGTTCAAACGTCGGTGCGTTTTTACCAAATCCCACTGGAGCGCCCCCCGGGGGGAGCCAGGATTCGCGCCGAAGACCTTTTCGGGATCTTGTCGTCAATCTGGGCTCCTGCAGAACAGATAAAGTCAACAGGACACTTCATTTTAGTTTGTCAATACAAATAATTATTCACTCAGTAAGTGTTAAGTCAGAAAAAAAGTTTTCACCAGTGTTGTTTTTTTGTCATCATTTTCGTTTCGACAACGATGTTTTAGTCACCAAAGACCTATTTTCAGCTCACCATTGTTACGTCATCTTCATTAAAAAAAAGATGTGTAAAGGAAATGTTGTTATGAGTCTTTGTTTACTAAAACAACATTTATGTCCCCCTGGAATTAACTTCTGATCTGGGGCTGCTGCAGCTGGTCAGGTCTTGGTTCAGCAACACTATGTGCCGAAAGAATAAGATCAGTTGACGACCTGACAATCCTGAAAGACCATGACCAGGTTATTTCATGGATTTCTTCTTCCCTGATGGGCATATCTGAAGATGACAATGCCAGGATTCATTGGGCTCACATTGTGAAAGAGAGGTTCAGGGACCATGAGATGGATCGGCCACAACAGAGTCCAGATCTTAACCCCATTGAGAATCTTTGGGATGTGCTGGAGAAGGCTTTGCACAGTGGTCACACTTTCACATCATCAATAAGCCCAATGCCCATCTTTGGACATTGCAGAAGCTTATTGAAACAAGGCCACAGCGACTGTTCTGAACAACACTGGCTCAACTTTGGTGGAACGACATTTTTCAAACACTTACGATAAACCCTTTGAGGAGATTTGCACTCAGCACTTCAAGTAAGACCTTTTTTCTAGTTTCTCCGCAATACTTAAATAAACAAATAACTCTGTTTAAGTGCAGTATTTGAGTATTGTAATTGAAAGTAATTATTCTGTGACATGAAATACCATTAGGTCAGATTTTTTGCAAGTTTCCCCCCATAACATCTTAGTTTTAAGACCGACCCGAGAGGCTGAAGCTGGACTCCTGGAGGTCCCGCACGCCGCCGTGTCTGGTGCTGGGCCGGGTGGGAGTGTCCAGGTCCGGGGCCCCGAAGTGATCCCTCTTCCCCGAGTTCGGCACCTCCACCACGTCCCCCGTGTATGGCTCCCTCTCCACCGCCTTCGCCGCCTGGGACTGCACGGGAAACAGGGGAATAAGTGTGAGCACAGAGGTCCTGATCGTCCTGGCTTCGTCCCACTCGGTTCCAGGTTTGAGACTCGTTTATTTCGGGATCCGTCCCAGTCTTGCCTTGGCTAAAGTCATTTTCTCTCATGGTTTTCTCATAATGTCTGGATATTGTCCTGAGGAGTGAAAATGGACCGTAGTCTGGTTTTAATCCCATCTGTGTCAGTGTTTTGGTTAGATTGATTGAATCCTATTCTTTAGTTTAGTTTGAGTTTAGTGTCTCTTCAGCTGGCAGCAAGTAAAATGTTATGCTTTTTAATCACCATTTTAGTTCCAACAAGGGGAACATTAGCACTTAGCAGGGGGAATTATTTCAGATCCAAAAGGAATGAATCTGAATGGTATTTTAATATGGTTTCAAAAGGATGTGTTCCCAAAAAATGTTTGAATTTAAGAGCGTTTAAGCTTTATTTTGAACGAAACACATTACTAAACAAATACATTTTTAGTTAAGTTGATCTTCATCACATTAAGGCACTGTGAGGCCTGCTCCCGTGTGGACTGGTGCCATGCCAAATGACTGGCCATGTGGATTCATAGGATCATTTTTTATTCTAATAGCAGTAGCCAAACACCTTTCTTTTAGACCATTGACTCGCAATAATCTTTAAAATAGTGAGATGTGACTGTGCTGTGGTGACACTTATATAAAAGTCAGGCTTGTGCAGATCGATCGTTTTATCGAATTAAATGTGTGGCCGTCGAGCATCAGTGGTTGTGGAGAGAGCGGCAATTTTCGTAATCACTTGGTGGCTCGTGGGACGGCTCTTAGCTCCTTAACTCTGGTGATAAGCTCAGGGAGATCTGATAGGAAGCATACAGGTTCCTTTCCCGACCTCCTTCCTCACAGACAGCACTATTCAGACACTGCTATTTTTGGTTCTTATAGCCAGACCTTCAAGTAGATTTCGTACCTGGTGCAAATGCAAAGTTTAAGCGCCCCATAATGATTGTTTCTAGTTTTCTCAGAGTAACTATGGCTGCATTCCAGGCAGACATCGTCTCCCTTCAAATGACCTTCTGCCTCTGCACCATCTTCTTGTAGAGGGGGTCGGGGAAGCTCCTCATGGGGCAGTAGAGGCCTGAGCCGGCGGCGCACGTGAACATGCCGCTCTCGTAGACCAGCCTGCCCCGGCTGATGGTCACGATGGGCACGCCGTACACCCTCAGCCCCTCGTACAGGTTCACGTCGCCGCCCTGGAACTGCACGTCGGCAGAGAGCGTCCTGGAGAGAGGAGAGAGGGAGCTTTTTATACATGTCAATTTAAAAATATGAAATGAATGATGTTATTTTTATGCTTTAGCTCATAAGTGTTTTTGAGTAGATACTAAAGCTGCAAAATATGAGAAAAAAAATAAATAAATCGCAATATTCAATAACTGTCTTAAACATTGAGAAACCATTTCATCACAGTGCATTGCCCCTAAATTTAAACAAAAATCACAAACACAATGTGCCGGATTTCGATCTGGCAATCTTCGCGTCAAGAGTCAAGAAACCCGCTCGGCCGTCTTAGATCAATGTTGCCACACACTGACAACCAGATTCACCCAGAGCCAGTTAGGACTTGCTGTCTCCTTAATGAAACCAGCACCGGTTTGTGTTTTACCCAAAGACAACCACAGGGTTTATACAAGTAAGTCAAATGTAATGCTTTTTATTGCCCAAAATACTATATGTTAATGCCACAAATGCAGAAAAAAAAACATGCACATATTTTATTTCTTAAGATTTTCATGAAACAGAGGAAAGAGATTTGGACAAAACGATGGAAATTGTTGTAATGCTTTTGAATTTAATTTAAAGCTGGGATACCTGATTTTTTTCCGTTCAAACTGTGACATTTTTTGTTTTGGCCCAAACTCGTTTCCAGCTCTCACGATCCCTCCCGCACATCCGACATGTTTAAGCAAAATAAGCAGCATTCATTTAGATTCTACTTTAATCTTCCATCGCTCAAACATTTGGGTGAAGGCAATGCAACAAGGTCTGTTTTTTTAGTGCAGTGTTTACAACATAATCTGTGGTCAAACTAATGGTCTCAACTTACATGGCGCTTTTCTACCTTCATCAGGCTCTGAAAGCGCTTTACAGCAAGGAGCCCGTCAGCCAATACACCAATGTACACAGACACTGGAGGTGGGTGAAAGGGTCTTGCCCAAGGACACAATGACAGTGTGCACCTTCAGAAACTGCGATTCGAACCCTCGACTTTCCGATCATGAGACGACCCGCTCTAAGAATACATGGCAAAAAGTCAAGTACCCCAGCTTTAAAAGGGACTATACGGAGTTTAAAAATGTTAAAATTAAGCTTTTTCCTCCCCCTACATGTTCCAGCCATGTCCTAATGTGTAGAAAGAGCCCAGACCTGTTCAACACAACGGCCTCTAAAATCCTGCACTGTCCAAAGTGCCGTCATGCACGAGCTTAATATCAATACTGCAGTTACGCATAAGACCTGAGGTGGCAGTAGTGAGCATAAAACTGACCAACTTGCGTCCCCTTTAAGGCGTTTTAATTCCCCAGTGGAAACCCTTAACAACAACAACAACAACAAGTTACCAATAAATGACCTAAAAAGTGCTTACTTTTGCACTCCTGGCGTTCCGTTATTGCGGGTCAAGCACTATTTCCACACATTAGTGCATAAATAATTAAGAAGCTACAGAAAAGCGTTCCAGGATTTAAGTACAGTTCTCCAAAAATAATAATATCTCGTTGTAGACACAAAGCACTGCCCACACCCCTGAACTACAGTATCCCCTAAACGCGGCAGCTGACCTCATGTGTGGAGAGGGTTTGGTAATGGTTTGGTAATGGGAGAGTAGAGTTTCATACTTGGATCCCTCGGGGTCCCACACCACCACGTCGGCGTCCGCCCCCGCGATGATCCGGCCTTTCCGCGGGTACAGGTTATAGATCTTCGCCGCGTTGGAGCTGGTCACCGCCACGAACCGGTTCTCGTCCATTTTGCCCCCGAGCTGTCGAAGAACGGCCAAGAACCTTAATCAAGAACTTTAATGACCGCCTCTTGAGTCACATTTGTTCTGACTTTCACATTGTTGCAACCAAATGAAATCATATATTCTAACCTGGCTCCATATTTATTATTAATGTGTAAATGTTTGAAAATAGTTCATAAAAAAAGGCCCGTCTTCAAGTCTCCCCCCCTCGCTGTCTTGTGCTTCACCGCAGCAGATGTTGGTACTGTCTTACAATCTAAAAAAAAAAAATCAATATTCCCCCGAACCGCCACGGCAGCTGCCCCTCTGCAGCGAGCTCACGCACCACGCCCCGCTGCCACATCACGCTCATGCGGTCCTGCACCCCGGGCACGCCGTGGGGGATCTTGGTGAAGTCGTCCTTGCCCATGGCCTTCTGTTTGATGGTGAACGGACGGTGGTCAGAGGCCACCACGTTCAGAGTGTCGCTGCAAGAGGACAACCAGATCAGTTCAATTATTACAAATGATAAATTACAAAAGCAACCTTTTTTTAAATAGAAATAAGGTAGCGAGTGCTGCACTGGATCAACACAGTCAAGGCGGCGTCGGCTAAAGTTGAACTCTTTTGTAAGTCCGGTGCTCTTCAGGCTTAGAGGGAATACAGTCTGTGCAAGGCTGTATTGAGAAGCACTGTCAATTTGCAAAGGATTTATTGACGACGCATTTTGATTTGGAGGGCTGTATCTTTCCCTTAGGGTTTCCAACTTGAGAGCAGAAAAATAGGAGACACTATTGGGCGACTGGGGTGAGGGGGGGGGGAACAAAGACATTAAAAGATTATTTTTAATTTGCCGTAAACAGGATGTTTGCAACCTACATGCATCCAAACAAAGGTGCAACTCTTTTAATGCTTTTGATGCTTATTTACATAGATAACACCTGTTGTAAGTAATAATAAAATGATAATTATTACTTACAACAGATGCTATATAAGAATAAGATAACATAATTATTTCAGCAGCAGCTTATTTTAAGCAGAAATTTAGGGAATAAATGTTGGACAGAACTATTTTAATTTTTAAATAAAGGAGATAAAGGTCCTCAGTAGTTTGACACATTTCCCATTGACACAACATGGTTGGCACGGCAACAGTTTAAAATTGTTGTCCTTTATCTATGTCACTTCCTGTCAGTGTCCAATGAGGAAGTGAAACTATAAACATCACAAAAATGGTCAAACTAAAGAAAGCTGGGTAACTTTTTTGGCAAAATCTTAAATATACTTGTGTTAAAGCAGTACTAAGTAACTTGTTTACCTTAATAAATCCTTTCCGTAGTCCCTCTGGGGGTAATACAAGTGTTAATGGGATGATTGGGGGTATTTCATCTCCCCCTGGTGTCTCTGGCCAGAAAACCACAATTGCAACTTCCCTGCCTCCGGGTCAGAGTCACCAATACATGCTAATGGAATCACGAAGAAGAAGCTAACAGGCTAACGGGCAAAGCTAACTGCGGGCTAGCTCCACTTAAACAGTATTTACAGCCAAGTTTGAGTGAAAAAAATATTTCCATTGTGTAATTGGATGAACAATATCCTTCTCTCCCTTTGTCTTTTCTGTCAGCGTAGTATTTACTCTCACGGACAATTAATGAGTAAAAAAACACAACATGCTACGACACCTGCAGTGGCGCTTATGGCCTCTAGGGGCATGAGTTACTTAGTACTGCTTTAACAAATTTGTCTAATGTGCCATATGCACTTTAAACATATTCCCTCTGTAAGGTTAGGTATTGCATGTTTATTAGACTGGTTCTTGTTTATTTTTCTCATTCGAGTGTCATTTATATTTGACTCAGGAGATGTTTGCGGGATGAAGAAGTGAGAGGTTGATCCGATTTCTCCCCTCACCTCCCCAGCAGACTCATGATGGCGTTGGGCGTTCCCTGGTCGAGGCGCAGCGGGGGCACCGTGACGTGGGCGGCCGCCAGAGCCCAGTCCTGGTGGTAGTAGTTCAGCCCAGAGAGCACCGAGTGGGCTGTGGTCGTCTCCCCCAGGACCACTTTACCTGCAAATGTGAACGTGTGGTGTAAAGCTTTACGTTGCTACAGGTTTTCTTTTCTCCGCTCGCTTTTTCACAAAAAAGAGGAGACTCACCCTGCATCTTGGACGTGGCGATGACGTCTCCGGCAGAAGCGCTGGACACGTTCACCAGGTAAATGGGGCAGTGCGCCTGAGGAAAAGCCCCCACATGAGCACAGTTTCCTCTACGGTCTGTTGGGAATAGTCGGTGTGTTTTAGACTCACCCTGTTGGCGATGGTGACCGCCCTGTGAGCCGCCTCGGCCTCCAGCTGCAAACACAAGAAATGAGTTTGACACGAGCTACAAATGAAAACATATCGTTATGAAGTTAATGCATGTAAATTGTATTCTGAGCCGAGCTGAGGTCCTGCTCCTCTGGGAGAGCGGGGGATGAACCAAACCCACCCAGGGACCATTATATCTGCAGAGTGTAGATACAGTGATGGATTGATGTGCCACCAACAGCAACGACCACACATTTGTAACCATGACACAGAAGAAAATCCTGCTTGGGAATGTGGACCCCAGTCTAAATCTGTGTTCACTGAATATGCCATTATAAACAAACAGAAAATTGGCCATTTTATTACAAAATCACATGGCTTTGCGAATTACAGACTGTGTGGCTCTTGTAATTGTATCATTACACACTCACTAATATATACAGTAGCTATACAGTTATGGACAAAAGTGTGGGCACCCCTGAAATATTTTTATTAAATCTTAAATCTCAAACGTCGATGGACAGCTTACAGTTCTTTCGAGGTTGTTTGAGGCTTATCGACCATCCGGACTATCCTGTGTCGCAAGATAGTCCGGATGGAAAAACGTATATTCATAATTAGCGGTGGGATTCGCGGCTCTTTAAATTACATCTTCTAAAATTGCAACGGGATCGATATTTACGCTTTGAAAACACGTTTGTGAATAAAGTCGTGCGCCACAATTAATACACAAGCTGTCGGGCTGATTCTTGAGTTCTGTGTGAAATTGACTTAAATAAACTCTGGTTCTTTTCACATCTGAGAGCCGGTTCGAACCGTTCACCTTAAAGAGCCGTTCAAAAGAGCCGCTCGGTCATGAACGTCACCTCACTAATGGGAAAACTGATAGTCATCCATTATGTTTCGCACTGTGGACAAAGGAGCATTGAGATCTCCGGAGATAAACTTGTAGCCTTGATGCTGTTGATGTTTTTCCACAGTTCGGGCTCTCAAGGGACAGTTCTCTCCTCCTCTTTCGGTTCTCCGTGCTTCGTATGGCAGACAGACACACAATGCAAAGATTGAGTCAACTTCTCTCTTTCTTATCTGATTACAGGTGCGTCTGACTTAAGAGACAAGAAAGGCTGATCTTAGCTAATCTCCTTCATATCCATTACACAGTACCTCTTCTGGCCGGCTGATTTCGATCCCCTCTGGTCCTGTGATCCCCAGCTCCAGCACCTCCTTCGCCCCCTGCAACAGACAGACAAACAAACCATCAGAATCTCCACACTTCATGAGTAAGTCCAGTAGCGAAGGCCCCACCTCTGCCACCAGCTCTCCGTTCTCTGCGTGGACCCGGGCCACGGCTCCGATGTCCTTGCACTGCTGCAGCGCCTGGTACAGCTCACTGTCCCGCAGCATGAACGACTCTTTGTAGGCCATGAACATCTGGAAGGAGTTCACGCCTTTGTCCCGGACCAGCTTCTCCATCTCCGCCTTCACCTGAAGACAAGACACGTTTTAATACAGGCAGGGGAGGAGACGGTCTGGAGCAGTGTCCATTTAAGACAACATCATGTCATTTAATTTAGGTAAACTATCGATATACATTTACATTATTTTATTCAAACATATGTTATCATATTCACAGCTTCATGGAGCGTCTCCCACATGGACAAAGCACAGACTTCTTTCTTTGGCAGTGAATTAAAACGATACGAGGCTCTTTTAAACTAATACATAATCTAGAATATGTACCATTTTCTAGAAATAAGTAAATTTGCCCTTTTGGGTAATGAACTGTACTTTAACACTTAACAACACATTTCAGCATTAATGCTTAACCTGTTGTCTACCATCTTAGAGTTAGGTTTAGGGTTTGAGTTAAGGTTAGAAATGATGCATATCCAAATCTCAAAGCCTGTGGACTGGAGAGCCTACAGCGACATGCCAGTGCGATACCTCATAGGAAAACCTTCTAGTTTCTGAAAATGTGTGCAAGATCTGAGAGAAACTCAACTTAAATCATAGCCCTAACCCCTGACCCTCGCCAACTGATCGGGGGACGGCAAGTACTGGGTAAAATTGAGAAAAAGAGCTCATCACGGTTTTGATTATTAACTATTATTGTAGATGTTGTTTGAAGATAATTCATGCTAGCAATTTCACAGGGCATTTCAGTGCCTTACCCTCGGCCCCCACCAGGTGACGCCGACGTGCAGAGCGTAGTCACAGCAGACTTGGGAATCCGCGGTGTTACGGCATTTCTCGTAGGCGTCCACCAACGACTCGTTCTTGTCCGGTAGCACGTGCGCGATCACCATCGTCGTCCCGCCGGCTAAAGCCGCCTGAGGAAGAGACGGAGAACAGAGAGTCGGTCTGAGTTATAAGACTTTGTTTTTTAATATTTTTGGGACATAAATGCATGAAATGAACTAGAGTACCTGTTATGTTTTTCTTTTAGCTAGTTTTATGGATCATGATACTAATCACAGTGTTACATCAGTGAAATGGCATTTTGATGAAGAAAACTGGGAGTCGCCCATGGCCCTTATGTGGTGCTATGAAATGTTAATTCTCATTCTCCCCAATAAGCTTAAGAATTCAATAACATTATAATAAATGTCAAACCAGGGAAAACTAGGTACATTTTAAGTGGCTCAGGTGGTAGAGCGGGTAGGAACTCATCTTGAACTTGTCATACATTAAAATAATTCTTCCATTGGCTGTGCTTGTTGGATGGGTTGATTGAAAAGAAAGGGTGCTTCAGAGTCCAGATCTTCACCCCATTGTGAAGAGCAGCGGAGAAGCTCTGCGGAGCTCCTCTCCCCTCTATTAAAGGACATGTACTCCACCAGTCTCACCCTCTCCCCTCTATTAAAGGACATGTACTCCACCCGTCTCACCCTCTCCCCTCTATTAAAGGACATGTACTCCACCCGTCTCACCCTCTCCCCTCTATTAAAGGACATGTACTCCACCCGTCTCACCCTCTCCCCTCTATTAAAGGACATGTACTCCACCCGTCTCACCCTCTCCCCTCTATTAAAGGACATGTACTCCACCCGTCTCACCCTCTCCCCTCTATTAAAGGACATGTACTCCACCCGTCTCACCCTCTCCCCTCTATTAAAGGACATGTACTCCACCCGTCTCACCCTCTCCCCTCTATTAAAGGACATGTACTCCACCCGTCTCACCCTCTCCCCTCTATTAAAGGACATGTACTCCACCCGTCTCACCCTCTCCCCTCTATTAAAGGACATGTACTCCACCCGTCTCACCCTCTCCCCTCTATTTAAGGACATGTACTCCACCAGTCTCACCCGCAAAGCCGTCAGAATCACCAGGGACCCTACGCACCCATCACACAGTCTCTTCAAGGTAATGCCTTCAGGGAGGAGACTGCGGAATCTACGGGCCAGGTCCAGTCGACTGAAGAACAGCTTCCTACGCAAGGCTATCGGGAAGCTGAACTCCCTGCCCTCCCTCCCACCCCTCTTCCCCCACCCCCCGCTCCACAATCAAGGATGAGAGAAATCTAATTTCAAATCACTCACATGGTTTGACAAATTAAAAAAAAATCTTGAATTGAGAATCTTTGGGATGTGCTGGAGAAGGCTTTGCACAGTGGTCACACTCTCCCATCATCAAATCAAGATCTTGGTGCCAGTGTAATTCGGCCTGCGTTTAATCGTCTGTGGTGTAGTATTTGTGCTGAATGTTGCCATAGGTTGTGTGTGAGATCAGACTAATGAATTGTTTTACCATTTTACGGGTTGATAATGATTAATGTTATTGTGTATTGTTTGCTGCTGGCAGTCTGCATCTGGCCCAAAACTAGCTTTAGAGCTAAAACTGGCACATTTACAGTGATGATTAATGTGCATTGTCCCTGTTCAAATAAACTAATAAAAAAATAATAATAATAAAAAAATAAAGTGCTACAACCAAATATTAGAGCGCGTGACCTTTATGTTTTTGGGGGGGTTGGGCTGCGTATAATTGTCCCCCTTGGGAAATGTGTCCTCTGCATTTGAAGCATTATTCTCAAGCTGCAGGGGCAACCTGTCAGGAGCAGTGGGCGACCCCAGTACAGCGCCCTGGGACCCATCTCCAGATTTTGAGCTATAGGTTCATAGTCAGAAGCGCCTAACTAGACGACTAACCTATTGTGCATGTTTAAGGTTGAAAGCGTAAACTGTAGCACCAAAAGGAAAACCACCAACACAAGGAGAACAAACTACACACACCCGGGACATTCTTGCTGCATGGCACTAACCTTCCAACCACAGCCTTGGCCAAACACATTATGATTAAATATTTACTCATTTAACTTTAGAGTGAAGTGCTACCGTCATCCATACAGTTAATATGTCATTTGTATTGTCCATAAAATACCCATAAAATAAACCCGGCTCGTAAACAAAAAACATTAAAGCAAATGCCGTTATCACAGCTGGAGGGGGGGGGGGGGGGGGGGGTCCTGCTCATTTCAAACATGACTAAAAGTGGTTTATTTTAAGCAATGCACTATTTCATAAACATTGTGTTTGACAGGTATCGCTTGGGCGCGTGTAACCTACCAACAATGTGCAGAAGAGAGTGATTTGTAACAGGCGTAGGCAAAGTCTGGCCCGGTGTACAAGACCACATTCAGCGCTGCCCTCACCAAACCCCAGGCCAGACAATACCTCGGGGATACACTGTCCCAGGCCAAACTATACCACTCCACGAGGGAGCCAGTCTCGCTCATTTATCTGTGACTTCATCCTGACCAGAACAACACACGCTCTAGACTTTGGTTGTAGCGCCTTTAGCTTTACGGCACACATTCGCGGTGGCATTGTTTCCATAAGCTTCTGCGATGTCAAAAGATCCAGTGTTGCTTTCACGTTTCACCAAGATCTCGCATCGATGAAGGGAGAGTGTGATCCTGCGCAAAGCCTCAGTGGATTCTCACTCGGTGGGGTTAAGATCTGGACTCTGACAATGTGAGCCCCATGAATCCCAGCGTTGTCATCTTGGAATAAATGCATTGAAGGAATAAGGCAAGGCAGGTTTATTTGCCCTCTCCTGGAACCGCCACCTTAACGTGGTGGAGGGGTTTGAACGCCCGAATGACCTAAATCGCTTGAATTAGGTACTTTCTGTTGAATTTGAATCAACAAAAACATATCGAAGGTAAGATACAATGCTAACGCCAATGGAACAGGCATAAACCTCACTCGAAATCGGACACATTCACTTTTACATGCAAGTATATGTCTTTGTAATGTGCTTGTTCCATTGGCCATAAGAGGTTTTATTTTATGAAATATTAGACCAAACTCAAACTTTAGATTTGATCTCTTCATTCAACTTGTCTTTTCTTCCTTCCTTCACTGTTTTTCCAGTGTGGGTCCCTTAACCCCGGGGCCCAGACAGTTACATCGGGTCAAATCCAGCCCCCCTTGCATCTATCCTCCTGCCCCCAGATGATTTTCACAGAGCTCTAAACATCATTAAGTCCTCCTTTAAGACGTACCCCTGATTTATAACTCCTATCATAAGCGCAAAGCCTCCTGAAGTGTCCACACAGCGTTGGTCATCTTACCCCGCCAATGAGACAGGCAAGAGAGAGAGGGGTGAGGAAAGAGAGAGAGAAAAGGAGGGGGGGGGCATGAGGAGTAATTGTCTTATTGTCTGCGAGCACAATGGGGCAAGTGAATGAAGCCATTTTGCAGCGGTTTTTCAGCAGTCGGACCGTCGCTATGGAAACGGTCTGAGGCATGGCCGTTTGCTGTACGACAGGAAGAGGCCGAAGAAATGAGAAATAACGAGGAATAGTGCTTTTTACTTCCCAATGAGATGATACCCAGGCAGAAGTAAATAAAGATCATTTCACATCATTAAAATATGGGTTTCTCAATATCTTTGGAGACTTTAACAATTAATAATGTATTTTTGTTAATGTGACTGATATATTATTTTATAGACACTTTCAAATGCGCACAATGCAAGTATTCTTTTTTTTGCTTTTTGCAGCTTTTTTATTGGTTTTTTGGTCACTTGATAATGTAATTTTGCACGTCTTCCACGCAATAACCTCTATATTATCCTGTAACTTCCCTTCATCTCGCCGGGTAAGACGGGGTCAGTGTGACACACGGTTCAAGCTCAGAGTCAGAGCGGAGTCATGATGTCGCCCTGAGGGAGTCCTACTTTCATAGAATAAGCACGTTATATCACACGAGGAAACCACAGCTGCCTTCGCTCCGACCCACTCCACACATGCAAGAGCTGGTTCATGCACAGACTTCTTAAAAACGAAAACCCTGAGCTTGTTTGGTGGCAAAAATGATTAAATCCAGGGAAGATATGCTCTGTTTTTAGCTCCTCACATCTCTTGCTTAAAAACTTAAATATAAACCTTTTAGCGTATGTTTCTGCTAGGATTCGCCAAATATGAAGTTTACTTTTTTTAGTTGCTTTTGTGACATAAAGTCTCCCTCTGATTTCGAAATGTAATTACACGTCCAGAATAGAGTTGCTGCAGACGTATAAAGACGGGAAACCCTAAACTGACGTGGTTTCTTTACCTTGGTGCCGCTGTAGAAGTCGTCCGCGGTGGTGGCGTTCATGAAGGTCTCGTCCAGGTGCACGCTGGTGTCGATGCCGCCGGGGAGCACCAGTTTCCCGGACGCGTCGATGACCTTGGCGCCTCCCGGGATCATCATCTCCTTCCCCACCTGCTGGATGATGCCGTTCTCGATGTACACGTCGGCCTCCTGCGTGCAGTCATCGTTCACCACCTTCCCGCCTTTGATCAGGATACGGACGTTCGCCGAGCTGGAAGACATGACGACGGCTCTGGGTCTGCAGAGGGAGGGGAAACCGTTGGATTTAACCTATAGAATTAGTGGTTTCTATAAGTAAGGAAGTGCTTTATTTGTCATTATGACCTTCTCCCTTGGCTCTGACCCCATTCTTCACCTGAGGGTCACCTGTGAAACTCCGCCCTACAGTTGAGCCAGGACTCTAGGAATATAAACACAACAGTCTTTCACCATCTTCTGGGAGGAGCGTAGCAGGCGAATATAATCAATTTTATTCCCCAGTGAATGTTCATTAGCCAGAACAATAGGGATAGCAGGCTTGTGTGGCTTAGCTGTGAGTCTTGCCCGGATACCTCCTTGTTTGTCCCTTTTTTGTTCCCTGTACCTCCTTTTGCGACACCACTGTGCTGCAGGTGTGGGTGCCTCTTCAGTGTTTCAGAAAATGGAATCTGTGGATTTGTAGAAATGCCGCTCAAAGAACTTTAGATCCTCAGCTATTTTAAAAAACAAAAATGGAATATTCTCGTACTCCAAACAAAGTTATCAGCATAATCCTGCCCAACTGAATCAAAAACATTTTTAAATTTTAATTAGAAAAAACTTGATATCTGTCTTTCCTCAAATGTTCTGAACATGTGTAAAATCCAAACTTTGGACTGAACACTAAATTGAAAACATAAATTGATAAATGAGTCCAACCAAAATTGCACAATTTAACTACGCCCTTGTAAGAAATTACGACAGTTATGGGGAAAAAAGAATATTACATGTTGCTGATATTAATTTTAAGTTAAGTGTAAGAGTGCAATTATGCTTCTTGCACATGAAAAAAATAATCCATTGGCTGATTAATAAATCTAATAAAGAGAGCAATTTAGCAAAATGTCCTACCTCATTTTGTGGAACATTGTAGCCAGTCTAAAGCATATGAAGTAAAGGTGGCTGTCCCCTGGAGTGAGGCGTGTGAGTGACCGAGGCTTCAGCAGAGCTCAGCCTGTGTCAGTCTGTGCCAGTGACCTGACCTCCCTCTGGACAATAGAGCGTGGCCAATGAGAACGAACCGAGCAGAGGACAAAGGACAGGCGGCCCTGACGAGTTTCTTCTGCAGAAATAAGTTCTGTATTTTACCTTTATTTATCCAGAAAAAGTTCGATTTGAGAAACCTATTTGCAGAAAAGTCCAGGCTCCAGATCCTGCATTGCATAATATGTTTTCAGTGATTGGGGAAACCAGGTGAAACCTACAAAGACACGGGGAGAACATAGCTCAAGCAGACCCGTTTGATCGGGGACTCGAAGGTGGGACGTTCTTGCTGTGATTCCCAATTGGTAGAAATAGAGGATAAGGTTATAGCAGTGGTTCCCAAAGTGGTGGTTCGGACTTCCCAAGGGGACACGGGCACAGACCCTTTTCCCTGCTTTTGTTTTGGAAAAGTTTTTTTTATTTTTTTTATGTCCTTTTATGTGTTGACTTTGCACTTTGAGCTCCTTGCACATTTTTCCAGTGTGGTTTTGTACTAAACTGGATCTGATCTGAACTTTAAAATGTCTTCCTGTTTTGTATTTGTGCAAGAATAAGAATAGAACATTAGGGACTGTAAAAAGTTTCATCTGATATATCGGACACTCGTTAGTAAGACGACAGCTACACTGGAGACGGCATCTTAGGGAAGGCCGACAAATGGCCACTGTCTGAGCCTGTTCCTACAAATGCGTACATTTGGTTAGCCGTCGAATCCCGGATCACCATACAAATTAATAGCCAGGAGCAATACTAAACTGGCGAGGTATGTTTTGTCCTTTTCACGGCATTTATAAAATATCTGTGGTTTCATTAACATCTCAAGATGATATTAAGTGGCCACTGGCATCCGACCACACATAAAACAAAACCTTAACTGAATTTGAGTTAGCATTTAGCTCCGAGGACACTTTTATACGCTATTTTGTATCTGAAGTTAAATCTCAAAAGATCTGTACATTTGTTAATGATTTCCAATTAGACTTCGACATCACCTACATGTGGTCGATGGTTGAACACGGCTGAAAATTACGGCTAATGCTAACAGCTTTAGGAAAAAATACATTAAACATGCTAACGGACGCTGCAATGTCTCCTGGACTAGCCGACCCGCTAACTGTCCGCATACGTTGGGATCAAACGCCACATCTCCTTTTTATTTCTATGGAAGGTGTTTATAAAAAATGCTGAATTATTAGGTGTATTTTCTACCAAATGAAGATACAGAGACTCGGAAAGGAGCAAAGTGGTTCAACAGCGTTAGCTTAATGCTACAAGGTAACAGCTAACTTCGAGTGCCTTTTTTTTTTTTACTTGAATTTTGGACGATCTCCACTGTAAATACATGCACAATCACTCAGTTTTATTTGTGTGTGCTAATTATGCTTATAGCCCGCCAGAAAATATAAGTAAAAATAATAATGATTTCCAAAACTGACTTCCCCCTCGCTACGCCGCGCCATAGAAATAAAAAGGAGAGGCGGCGTTCGATCCCAACGTATGCGGACAGCAAGTATGCTAGTCCGGGCAACATTTCAGCATCAGTGAACCCGCTCAATGTATTTTTCCTATAGCCGTTAGCATTAGCCACCAAACATCGCAAATTGTGAACGATCCAGAGGTTTTCGACATAAAAACACTTGGACACTACAGTGAGTTAGACGTATTTACCAGTAATGACTCAGCAGCTAATACAGCGGCTTTTTCATCCACTTTTTATAATTTTTCTTTAGCTAATGTTAGCGAATGGAAAATGTTTGCTAACCCCCACAAACATGATGGATCTCCATGGTAACCGAGAATTTTCCCGAATAGAGGTCAAATAACCTGGGACTTTTTTTTGCTGTGGAGGTGAAAGTGTTCTCCGTGTAGCGAAGTAAAGTAAACTTGTTCTCCACGTGTTTAGCCTCGAACTTACGCAAAACAATCGATTCTCCCGGCACTAGACATCTCTATTCTCCCATTATTGTCCCATTTACTGTCTCCCGAATACATTTGAATATAATTACTCTCATTGTTGAACCATTCACAAAAGCCGGGTTTGCTCCACTCCCACCCCTCTCTCGCTCTCCTCCGCCGTGCGCTGGTATTGTGTTATTGTGCATGTTTTGTGAGGGATGCTATCGCTCTCGTAGTGGATTCGTGCGGGAGCAGGGTGCGGCTGTGGAGTTTGCTGCATGGCACGGGCTGCTTCACGGCTGATGAACGACTACAGCGGGACAATGCCGGGGTGAGGATGCAGATGTGGGAGAGAATCGACTGCTCTGACTCCTGAGAATGCGATTAATCCTTTTTTTTTGTTTTTTTTTGGGAAACCCGTGGTAACAAAACGCAGATGTCACTAATTTATCACTATAACAAAATATAAAGCAGAACAAACTGTGAATGAGGACTGTTTATGTCGACAAAACTGTAACTCTAAAGCATGAAAGTGACAATAAAAGTTTGTTCTAAATGTACCTTTTAAATAACACATGTTGAAACAAACCTTTTTACACAATTTGCTTCAGTAAAAATTTAAATATTTCATGGAAATATAAGAAAATGCAAATTAAATGTATAGACAATAAATATTGAGCCAAAAGTACATCGTTTATCTTTCATTTCAAGTCGATAGTGATTATTGTGTCAGGCCTAATTTGATCAAACATAAATACTGGTATTGCCCCCCCACACATCAGAGCTTTTTGTGCATAATCTGGTCAAACATATTTGTATAGTAAGCAGGAAAGAAGACATTCAAATCAAATCAGAACTGAAGCGTGTATAAAAAGGGTATGAAATACGGCTAAATTGTACAAAATGCTGTGAAAACTGTGTATAAGCCGAGTCTAAACTAGGGCTGCACAATAGCAATGTCTGTATCGCAAGAAGCCACAATATACCACAACATCACTGAAGTCTTCACCTGACTGAGATCGACACATGTTTTTGCAAAAAACAAACAAAGCATTGAACTTATATGTTTTGTATTGTCTGCTTTACTCTGATTTGCGTGAAATTTTGTCCCGACAGGTGCAACATGAGAACCCAGATGTGTTCTGGTTTCCACATGTGATACAATTTTGAGGTAGCTTTTTGAAAAGCAAGTTTTTGCTTTAGGCCACTATATCTTCAAAGCTTGGGAGCGAAGACAAATGAATGTGTATCCTCCTGTGTGATGTGGATGTTGTTCTGTTATGAATCACTGTACAGTTTGTGTAAATGTATTATGGCAGTCATCTGAATTCTGTTTTGAAATGTGCCTTGTAAGCCCATGAAGGCTGGGCACTTACTTATGTGCAAGACACAATAATAATAAATAAATAAATAAAAAATCAATCATATAAATGTGTTAAACATGTCCTGTCAAATTTTAGTCTTGTTTTAATGCTGATGTAGATTTTTTTTTTTAGGTCTTCTTTTGACACAATTTGCTGAAAAACTAGTTACTTCCGATTTGTGTTTAATGGAATGGAACATGTTGTGTTGAAATGGTTTAGTGAAATATCGCAATATCGCATACGTACTTCAATATCATAAAGCCCTAGTCTAAACCACATAAAAGATGCATTTTTAAAGCATAAATGAAACGATCTCCCCCAAAAATGAACAAAGTCTGAAAGGGAAGAAGCCTAAGTACCCAGAAAAGCAGATTGTTATGGCCTACAGTGATTGCAATTCAGTTAATCAAGGAATACATTAAAACCCACATTTGCATAATGCCTTCAGGGTATGTTTCTTTATTTATGCATTTAAATATACGCAAAATGTTAATGACATTAAGCCATACAAAACAGTAGGCCGCGATATAATGTGTAAAGCGAGCACCAGACAAAGCTTGATCACCTTACTACTTAACAATAACCAATTTCCCAAAATATGAGTCTACTTCAGCCCAGCCCTGATTAAAACTTCTTGCCTATTGGCTGACGTAACCTTTGCCAGTAACTACATGGAAATAATAAAAATAGTACATCACTCTGTTTAGCCCTGCCCAAAGTCTGCTCGTTTTGCTGCGTAAGGGCAGACAGTGCAATCATGACACTTGACTTGTGCGTCTTGACAAAGGAAACGCTCTCCACCACCTGGGTCCTCTGGCGTTTATCAGCGACCTACAAACCGCCTGTTCGGCTCAGAATCCTCTCCTCATCCCCCCCGCTTTTGCTCCCCTTTTTGCTATTATTAACACCTAGCCGCGGCCGGTCATTTAAACGCCTCTCCGTGCGTAAAGCAGCGGAATTGGGTTGAGGGCGTGTATGGGCGCAGATGATGGCACCACTTACAGCGAGCAGCCGCCCAGACGTAGCTTACGGTAGCCGAGGGGGCGTGGGAACAAAGTCTACATCCCCAAACGGCTCACTTGGGCAGGGCAAAAGCGTGCGTAAAACGGCGCAAAGTGCACGAACCTGCTCGGTGTCGCTGCTGCTCCTCTCGGGTCTCTCTCTCGCTCCAAGGGGCCGCGGGGCTGGGACTTTGTGACGGGGAACTAGGCTACGAGCGGCGGATGGCACTTCCCGAGGAGATCCGCAGCAGATGGAGCCGGCCTGGGAGCAGCCGGGCGCAGCATCACACGCGTCAAGCCCGCGCCGAGCGACACTTCCGGTCCGTGGCGGGTTTGTAAATAAAAGCGCGGGCGTGATGCATTTTTTTTTTTTACGCGTGCGGATTTGATTTAAGAGCTAAAAAGCCAATTCATTTTAGGTCCCTATAGCCTAAACTCCTACACTAACAATTTCACCCTAAAAACGTTTAGCTAAACCATTCCTTAAGATAATAAAAAAGTTTTTTTTTTTACAGTAATCACATGTTACGATGGTTGCCTCCTTTATGTACCATATTTCCATCAAATCACCGTTATATTTATGTGCTTTCCATGTAAATCTTATAGGTTTAGACTGGAAATTCTGAGCTTCTGTATGTTTGCTCCACACATGGCAATTGTTATGTACTTTCTCTTTCTCGGCTATTCCACAAAATGCACTGGTCTAAAATAAAACTATAAACACATCTAGCTACTGTACTATCACTTTGTGTGAGCTACTTCGAGACGTTTCCTGCGCGCTGGCTTCTTGTCGCCGTCTTGACGCTCCTCGCCGTGTCCCGCTGTGCGTGCGACGTGAAGACGCTCCAATCGGACGCCACGCACCGCGCCTCCGTCTCCGTCGGGACCAGTCATCTCTGAGGCAGGGCGTGTCCGGGGGCGAGGGACCGTACCACCGCCTCGGGAGCGGGGTGAGACGAGACTGGTCTGGGAGGTCAGTGAGCGATGGAGGTGTGTGGAGGATTTTGACCATACTAGTCAAGTGCCAGGGAAAGCAAAAACACATCCAATTGCTGTTTTTATTCTTTAATAAACCTAAACCTAAAAACACAGATAATATATATTTTTATATCATTGGAAATAAATTCAGACGTCAAGGGGTTTACATTGTTTTTTGTGCAGTTCTCTCTAAAATGTTGGCAGGGTCCTTGGGCAAGGCACTTTACCCACCACGCCTATGTATGAATGTGGTGCGTGCGTGAGTGAGTGAGTGAGTGAGTGGTTGGTGGTGGTCGGCGGGGCCAATGGCACAGTTTGGCAGTGTCGCTTCTGTTGGTCTGCCCCAGGTCAACTGTGGCTACGATATAGAATGAATGAGTATTGCAATGTGAGAACCTGTGGGAGCATGAGCCGCTTTACCATCTACAAACCACAAAACAATAAATATGAAAATACACAAAATAAAAGGTCCCCTAACGTTTTAGAGCAAACTGCACAAAACAATGTTAAATGTGCTTCTGAAAATAAAGTCAGTTTGATTGATTATTATTACATTATTGGTTTTCCATCTTGTCAGGCCAATAAGAATTAAGTGTATGTTCTAATTGCATTTGATACAAAAAACACACAGTCACATTTCTGCACAAAAAAACATGACATTTATTCAAGTGTTCTCCAGCACAAGTACAGACAGAGCCTCTATCTTCTCTCTGGACACAAAAACATAAGAAATCTGTCCGAGGGGAGAATGGATGCTACATTTGCTGTGCCAACTTCTCAAAGAAAATAAAACAACATATTGTAGAGATTCACATGAGCATTTTGACCTGTTGAAAACAGTAAAATATTTCAGACTGTTATTGGAGAAAGGCCCCTCCTGGAGCCGCCACCGTAACGTGGTGGAGGGGTTTGAGCGCCCGAATGATCCTGGAGCTCTGTTGTCGGGAGCTTCGTGCATCTGGTAGGGTCTCCCATGGCAAACAGGTCCTAAGTGACGGGTCAGACAAAGAGCGGTTCAGAAGCCCCTTATGAGAGACCAACAGGCCCGGTTAGAACCATGAGGCCGTCCTTCTGTGGACCCACCACCTGCAGGGGGCGCCATAGGGGGCCGGTGCAGTGTGATTAGGGCAGCACCAACCGCTGCCCCCACAACCCGGCGGCAACGGACAAGTGGAAGAAAATGGATGGATGGATTGGAGAAAGGAAAAATAAAACAGATGGCTGGATTTAGAACAGCGTGGAATGGTTGAAAGCGCGGCGTATTGAGCTTACATTGCTACAGATAAAAGGTCTTTTTTTTTTTCTCACACGATTTTTTCCCACGAATAAGCACCGACTACAGCAATCTCTAGTCTAAAACAATATAGGAAACCGTTCGCTATTTCGTCCATTGTTTTTCTTTTTTCAAGTACAAAGTTAAAATGCCTTTGTTAATATAGTTATATGCGTGACACAGGAGTTACTACAGAAAAACGAAACATTGTCCAGACGGGTTCTGCAGACAAGATTCAACCGCAGTTCAAGAAGACTGGGACGCCGTGCAAAAGTAAGAAATGGTTTTGCAAATATCTTTACAGTATTTATCGCTCAAACAATGTAGAAGTCAAAGTACGTCAAAATATCTTGCTGTCATATTAGATTCTTTATTATTTCATCGTCTGTTACATTTTTGACCTCACTGTCATCAAAGGTGTGGACAAAATCTGCCAGTGGAATAGGTATTCTTGCATGTAAAATGAGAATAAAACAACTTATTTTGAGTAAATGTGAATCTATTATCAAATGTTAAGTGCAATGAGAGGTTTTCCCTTAATTTAAGTGGAAAAATAGTTGTTCCAAGTAAAGGGGAAATATATATGTATTACAAGATAATGTTTGCTTTTGTTGGTACGTCCTCTTCTGCAGTGGCTGCTTAGTTTCTTGCAACCTTCGCCTTTGCAACGAACAGCTAGTTGCTGACCAGGTACTTAACAGTACAATGAAAAACTGATCGACTGCAAGCTTATACAGCCTAGACTCTTGTTATGTCATAGGTAAACTACAGGTGTATAATAGTTTACAATAGCAGTAAAAAAAAAACAATTGCCTTGTTTCAAAAATCTGAGAGTCATTAAAAATTATTTTTAAGTCTCTGGTTTGATTCCCTGGCCCAATATTGTCTAATAATTGCAGAAAAGGACACGCAACATTCATAATTGTTGCATTGAATGTGCAGTAACTTTTGCTACAGATACATTTTTGGGAACGCCCATAAATGGTAATATTTGAGAGGGAAAACAAAGAGCAACTCTTTCACTTATTGCTCCCCAAATGCTTTGGGTGCGTATACCTATATTCCCCGGGTCCTATGTTCCCCGGGTCCTATGTTCCCCGGGTCCTATGTTCCCCGGGGTCGATTTCGTAGGTGAGTTGGTACATCAACCGATCACAAGTCATGAGAGTGAAACGTCATACACATATCAATCAGCTTAACCCTGACCCTGCCCCAGCCACTAACCTTAAGGATAGTGGGCTGGTGCCAAATCTTAATACATCTATGTTCCCCCACTTCTACTGATGGGGGAACATAGGTACCAGGGAACATAGGGCTGACCCCATTGCTTTAACAAATGCTGAATTATGAATGTATTTTCTACCAAATAAAGAAACAGAGACACGGAAAGGAACAAAGTGGTTTAACGGCCTGAATTTGTGAATATAACGGTGAAATCTAACGTTAGCTTCATGCTAATGCTAATCACTAGCTTAGAATGTGGACAAACTGCAGATTTTGACTTTATTTGTGTCTTCTAAATACGCTCATAGTCCGTCATAAAACATCTAAAACGAGTGCAAAAATAATGACTTCCTTATCAGACTTCATTCCCGCCTCGCTAGCGTTACGCGTTGTTTGAGATTTGCAAACCATTCACTTCTACTCTCACGGTGTCCCATCTGTTTGCTTTTGAACCGCGGTCGTAGCACATCATTTGTTGATTAGTTAAAATGTATAGCACCATTGGAAACACCTACGACCCTCTAAATATATAAAGTTAAAGACGGAAAAATAAAAACAGGGCTGTGCAGTGAAGTCTTAAAGCTGTCGAAAATAACCACAAATTCATCTGGATCCACTTGACAAAATAAAGAGAACGGAACAAAAAAAAAAAAAAACATTTCTCCTACATCTAAATGCAATTTCAATCCAATTTCATTTCCCTAAGATGCGCCTAATTCAGTGATATATATTAGCAAAGAATTATATTTGTACATCTTATACGCGATACAAAATGACAAATTGAGAAACTGAGAGCGATATATGTACAGAAGTATGTACAAATTAGGATGGGGGGGGGGGGGGGGGGACAGCCATAACTATAGGTTTATGGCATGGAGTAAAATAATAGTGATAAAGTCTGGCCAGCCATAAAGAACTGATTAATAATGGGATTGTAGATTGTTTTTTAAGCATATCTGAAATAGAATTGGGCTTTTAGACATTTGGGCATGAAATTATGTTGCCGTTTTGTCTGATTCCATCCAGAAAATGTTAGAATGGACTTTTTGCTGTGTGTCCATATATGGATAATAGTAAGAGTTTCTAGAGACAGATAGAGAGTTCTATCTAGGCTGACCCCATTTACCAAGTGGGTGTGATCAGATTATAGGTTAAAAAGCTCCAAACGTCGACCCCGGAGTAACTCAAAGTCAAAGCTCGGATATGGCTGGCCAGGGTGAGAGGGAATAAGGTCACTTAATAATCCCTTTAAATTAAATTTCAAATTCAAATTCTTAAATAGCTTATGGTTAATTATTAATATAATCTATTTAAATTCTTTGAGTGCCGACGTTTCGCGCGACACTTTGTCAGTTTTTTGTTTTGACAAACTCTTAAATTCTTAGTGTCTTTTGACAATTTTGTGATCAGCGTCGGCCGACATGACGGTGGCTCGGAAAGCGGCCGAGCTGTCCTCGACGACGGACAAAATATCCAACAAAGCTCGCTCTGTCCGCGCAATCGTAGAGAGAGACATTCTTTCACATGGGCCCGGCCAGAGCTGCACGAGTTAATGAGGATTCCATGTTTCTATGTCGGTCTACAACAGGCTTTAGAGTGGGTCACTGGATACAAGAGAAATGTTGAATGTAAAGTGTCTTTGAGTGTGGATTTAGCTGACTGTTCTGATGTGGGGGGGCTGCGGTTGGTCAGGTCAAGTTTCAGCAACACTTTGTGCCAAAAAAATTTGATCATGGACCATGTATTTCTTCTTCCCTGACGGCCTGGGCTTTCACGATAATTACTATATCGACTTATCGTTCAATAAATAACAGATAAACTGTTTGTAAAACTTAGATTTTGACTTTTAGAAAAAAGGTTTGCTGTAATTTTTATGCTTTAGAGTCAATAATATCGTGTATCGCGATATTTTCCTGCCACAATATATCGAACTTCAAATTTGACATCGCGACAGGCCCATTGTCGGCACAGGCATGTTCCAAGATGACAACGCCAGGATTCACTGGGCTCACATTGTGAAAGAGCGGTTCAGGGAGCATGATATGGATCGGCCGCCACAGAGTCCAGATCTTAACCCCATTGAGAATCTTTGGGACGTGGTCACACTCTCCCATCATCAATACAAGATCTTGTACTATCCACCATCATGGAAATCAATCTTTTGACGTGTAAGAAATGTTAGAGCGTGTGTTTTCTTTTGGTTGGGCAATGTAAAACCAATCAAAATTATGATCTTCCCATATGAACCTAAAACAGGGGCATTAGGCAAATTTGCTTGATGGAGGTCCGATTTTCTTCAATGGGCCGAACCGCCCATTTGTAGCCTCAAGTAAAGCACCACTTTCAACAAATGCCAGTGTTGCACATCCTATATGACTCAATTGTGTGTTCTGTTAAGACATTTTAAAGGAATTGCCAGTATTTTTCTCATTTCTAAGTCCCTAAACAGGCATTTGATCTCTGAATTGTGTAACGTTATTTCTCAAAATCATCTTGAGGGCCAGAGATTCGATGCTGGAGGGCCCGATTCGGCCCCCGGGCCTGACGTTTTCATTCACTGACCCAAAGCATATAGATATTAGGACATTTCTCTATAGGAACAATACAGTTAGCAAAACTAGAATAAAATGGTAAAAATGCAGGAGGTTGTGAGTGCATAGACTCCGTTCGCATGTCGTCGTATTACTGTGGTGTTTATCCTGACTCCTGCCTCTGGGTTGTGGGTTCGATTCCCGACCTATCTGTATCTACATCGTGCAGCCCTGGCCGAGACATACTGCATCCTGCTCCTGCTTCGAACAGAAAACAATACGAACAATGGTAAAAAAAAAGAAGAAAAAAAAAAAGAACGATTCAAACTTACATGTTACAAATCCATCTACTGTACAACGAGTCCAATACATAATTTTCACATAGTTTCGATTCAATCCGGTCACTTCTAATGGCACAGCCCTACTGTTTACAAAAGCATTACACAAGGATATTCAGATTCAGTTCACATCATCAAACAGAAACCAATATCTTAAAAAACAAAAGGAAAAAACAAAGAAAGTATACATATAAAAGTGCTTAATAATGTCAATAAAACAGCACAAAAAGTCGTCTATAAAAAGGTAGAAGAACCACTTGATTTTTGAGGAGTTTCAGCGCAGTCGTTACAGTAAAATGTTTAATCGGTCAAAAGTAGAAAAAGTAGTTAAGTATATTAATCGACGGCGGTAAACTCCATTTCCCACGTGGCTTTGCGTTTGTGCAGGTCCAAAAGGCAGTGAGCACCATGTTCTTCAGTATTAGCTGCAGCAGAAGAAGGATATGCTAAAGGTCTGGACCGTTCACAGTCCATTTGATATTGGAAAACTACAAAAAAACAGTACAGCGACAGGTCCATAAACGCCTCACGTCCACCGAGGAATATCGAGGATTCAGTTGGGGAAGTGTTGGCTGTAGAAAATACTTAAATCCGTTTAAACAAGCACTACATTTAGAAGGGACAAAACTGCTTTCTTGTCTTTAGTCATTTTTTAAAAAGGTAGTGGAGGAGAAACTAGTATTACATTACTCTATCAAATGTAGTGGAGTTTTTATTGATTCATTGATTGTTTATAAAGTTCTCAATGCAAATAGTCTTGAAGTACAGATCCTCAAATACTCTACTTAAAGCCACACTGCGTAACATTTTACATTGTATTTCAGTATAAAACAAATACTGAAATCAGATATTTTCATAATTGGAAAAATACCTCATAAATGCACAAACAAACAAGCGCCTCTGCCGTGAGCGGCTCAGCTCTCCTCAGACATGACGTCTCCAGCTCGTTTCCATGGAGATGTGCCTAACGTCAGCAGCATTTGAGATTTAAATAGGTTTGGTTCTCATCCAAATCAATTATTTGATTATTCACTGCATTTTCTGTGTTGAGCCGGTCATTAGGAGCATATTTTGTACTGATGGCAACAGTATAGTCCAAAAGGTTACGCAGTGTCCCTTTAAGTACAGGCCTGTCAGAATTATGTTTGTAATTTTAGGGCTATGAGACGCAACTTTTTTCACACGCCCAGACCTTTACAATGTGGCTAATTTAAAGATGTTTACACGCTAACTGCATGGAGTTTAGCTCTTATGCCCGAACCCGTCCAGAATACCATATAATATGAAGGAGTTGTCCCGTAGTTCAGCTCTTTTCCTACTTAGACCGCGCCCAGACTGCGGTGCAAGGAGGGGGAGGAATATCTATCTGATATTTTGGAAATATCAGATAGACATTTCCAAAATATCTGATGTACAAATAAGGTTTATTTTTTGAGACGATAAAATAAACCTTATTGCATCGTCTCAAATGTCATCCCTCTTGTTCTTACACCTTAAGCCACAACAGGACCACATTTTTTGTTGTAGTTTTACACTTAAAATCGCTAGTTTTAGTTTAATCGTATTTCTCTTGATCACTTCCTGCCTCCAGCTGATGTCACTGATGATGTCAGCAGTGAAAGGGTCTGTATCGGCGTATCGTTCAATGGATGACACAAGAGACATAAAATATACTGTATTAATCGAGCATTTTTTCCACATTTTGCAACGATTTCACAGAAGTAGATTGAATTTCACTGTTTCTTGTTGCAACTTGTGCGTTATTGAAGATAGCTTAAGTCCCCGTACCTGATTGTGTTTTGATTACAAACAATGAAAGAAGAAGCCACAAAATTAACATGTTAGTTGTGGTCCAGATTCACTCCTTACTTCCCTTACATATTTGTAGCATCCAAGTTCTACACGGGGACGGGTTTTCGTGACTTGCAGGTCCACTTTTAAGGTTCACCGTCACAGAAATGCCAGAAAACGAACCTGCAAATTCATGAAATCGACACCTATGCTTTATAATTCACATTGATTTTTCCCACAAATGTCTGAGTTTACGATACACTAAAGGAGGATTTTCATGTGCTTGGACTGAGTTTTGGCGGCATTAAAACGTTCTGCAATAAAGTCGTTAATCGCGAAATTCGTGTCTCAATATATCAGACTGATAATAAAACTTGATTTTTATTATCTTGACAGGCCTAGTACTTCCTTACGTTAATCACCTCTGCAGAGCATTTTATTTTATTTCCCCCCGACGCTGCCACACGCACAGACTGTCAAGTTTACAGATTTTCCCAGCCAAAGAGTCGAAACGGTAACGGACGAAACGCATCCGTATCACCAAACTGAAATCCCGTGACATTACTCGGTGCAAATGAGGATATTGTATCGATAAAGCCACGTGAGGAATGGAGGTTTGCCCGGAGTCGAGGAGCACCATGTTCGTCGACAGCATTACAGTAGTACCATATTCACTTCAGTTGTGTAGAAACAAGTAAAACAGAGGTATTCGTGATGTGTTTGGGTTCTCAGAGACACAGCTAACTACAGACACCGGCAAATCGGCTTTCTCAAAATGCAGCGTTACTGATAGACATTACCTGGGCACTCTCCTGTCCTAAATGTCTCCGTTTATCTGCCCTTTGAATTCAATCTAAATCAAAAATGGCAATATTTTCCACTCACCCGGGCATTATTCTGGATGCTAGTTTAATCGCTGATAATTAAAACGATCAGGTGGATTTTAGTGCCTCGCCCGTTTGAAATAATGAAGATAATGAGTATTTGTAATGTCCGTCAGTAACACGTTTATGTTTAGTGGGTTGAGCAATTATTCATGCACCTCTGTTTATCCTCATGTCATTATGTTGAAGCTGATAGTGTACATAAAACTTCAAACTTTTCAGGCCACGACCCACCCCAAAAAAAAAAAAAAAAAAATCACTCAGGACCCCCTTCTGTAAAGTCTAATTAGTATTTATAATAATTTAAGGTTGACTGATATTGGATACTGTATTTTGACTTATTTGGCTTAAAGTGGACATGTCAAACCGTATTTTGGGTGCCTCAGCTTTGATACTTTAAGTTGTATGATTTGAAAATATGTAAGAATTAAATAGTATCAATGAAATGCAGGCAAAAGAGATGGTGAACATCTTGGGCTCCTCCTGCTGGCAGCTATAGGAATTGTTTTCTTTAAAAATTACTTGTGGTGAGCAGCTCCAGCAGTGCATGATAAACACTTTGAGCACAGAATGGCTCAAAATTGATAATATTATGTGGGTTTGAACAATGACGCGAGTGTAATCAGGAAGTGCAGAACGAGGCGCTGACACTGTAGAAGAAGAAACAGCTCAATTTAACCACTTTGTCCGAGGATTAACTCCACTTGTCCACTTTCATTTCACTAAAATACGCTGTTTTCCATCTAAAATACATCAAATTCAGTCTTAAAATCATCTTGCGACGCCCAGTTCAGTGTCCCACTTTGGGAGCCACTGCTGTACAGTTTCAAATTATTCAAAAATGTAAACAAATCTAGACTAGGGCAATGGCCAGTGAATGTATTTTAACGCAGGATCAGCAGCTGTATATGATCTCAATGCTTATCACCTTGAAATTTTAGTTTTTCATTTTTTATATTTTTTCCAAAACTGTTAAAATTCTACAATCAACATATTATTGTGGGGAAATTGATGTAGAATTTTTATTTATAGAAGTAATAATGATAATCAGTATCAGCCTGCTACATAATAAAATACATGGAGTTAAAAGAGGTCTGAACGCCCTCTGAACCCACTGTATATGTATTATACTGTATGTATTATGTAGCACAATGTTTTTTGACTTCCTGTGTTTTCCTTCTACTTTCAGTGTCTCGAGAAGAAAGCATAGTCTCAAAAATGTATCTCACAAAAAAACAAAAAAAAAACAATCCTTGACATAACACTGCTAAAAATTGTAAAATGACCCCAAAAAAAACATATCAAAAATTAAATAGAATAAAAATTACAATTCAAAATGCAAGTCGTAATAATGTAAAAACTACGTCAAAGTCTGACAAACTACACCCACGCGCGGGCTGTAGTTTGAGGCTCAAGGCGATAATGTCGACAAAACAACATTCTGTTTAGATGCGGCTCCTAAACGATGGCGCCGTTGGGATAAAAACAAGTCTGGGACGTCAACAATTGGGCGAAATTTGAAATGTATGTGTAAAACGGTCATAGGAGTTGAACATTTTTCCATCAATGTGTTAAACGTTGACAAGAAACTGCAGTAAGTTGATTAAAGCGGAAATCTATAGGTTAAATAGTTAATTTAGAAATGTAATCAACTTAGTATGATTACATTATTTAAAATTAGACAATCTATTATTACATAAATATGTGCTTTATTCAATTTCATTTCTCACTTATCCATAAACGAGGGTTAAAAATATACTTTTGGGGTCCGAGCACTGACAGTAATCGGCCTGGAACGCCCTCTGCAGGCAGCTCTTCGCACGGCACACCCTAAAACAGTAAAATAGGCTTTCACTTTCATCGAAGCGGCATGCTAGCTAATCTATGGCGCCATGAAGGACACATTTGAACTGCTATCGGCTTTACAATGTGTATGACAGTTAAAACATGGGAAATACAGATCGGAGCGCTTCAGCAGTAGAAGAAGAAACGACCAACGTGAAAAGGATTGCTGTAAATTGTGTGAAGGAAGTTAAATACATGTCTGTTTTGACGAGGGAACAACCCTATAATGTGATTAAAAGCTAAAAAAATACATTAATTTTGCATGATACGTCACCTTTAAGTAACACCTGCAGTAATATTTGTTTAAAGAATTCACCATCGCAGTCTTAAAACTGGTTAAAGCAATTACACGTAGAAAACTAAAGCCCAAGCTCATCGCCGTGACAACCAGATCTCCAGATTTGCCCCCGGTGATAAAACTACATCGGAACTTCCCAGACTTGTTTTCGGTCGTTCCCAGAGGCGGCCGACCGTTTGTTTTCCGTGCCCTGCTTTGCGTCCGAGCGGGTGGTACTTGCGTCTCAGACACAGGCGAAGTAATCTTTGAGGGGGGCGAAGAGGTGCCGGATGACGGGGACGCTCCACGACCGGCCGAGCAGCCTCTGGCGGGACAAGCGGCTCATGTTCGAGACGTCGGTGTAGTGAACGGGGAAACCAAACACCCTGGGGAGAGAGATTTTATCACATGTAATATATCCAATGCTATGTAAAAAGGTGCCTTTCCAAAGTAGCGAGATGTAGCGGGTGGTCCCACTGCCTAAGGTGACCCATCCCGCACCGAAAGAGGGGGTCCGACGTGCTCTTGGAGACGTGCTCCGGAGGTTCCTGGCTCTAATGGACTTTCCATTTAAACTCAACGTGTTTGTCTTAACACTCGTATTTTCCCCATTTATTTCTATTTTTCCTATTCGAAATAACAGAGCTGGCTCCAAAGATTATTAGCATGAACGGGCTCCAGCTAGCCCGCGCTGAATGCCATGGGGGGAAGCCCATAGCTTATTTTTTATTTTATAATTATTATTTCTTAATGTATTGGTTTATTTTGTCGGGACAGTGCATGTTAATCAGGCATGTCCAAATGCGTCCCTCAGACTAATTTACTTGGCCCTCAGGCTTCTTGTTTTATTGGCACACATCACCAGAGATGCTACTTATTACTGCCATCTTAATAAATCCACACAATTAAAGCCTCAAAAAGAAAAACATTTACTGTGAGACAGAGCTGGCATTATGGTTTAAACTTCTCTTAAATGCACCCATTTTAATGTTTGAATGCACTGACCACGGATCTGGGGGATACTGTACATGTTTTTTTAATGGTAGGGAAAACCGGAGCAGACACGGGGAGAACATGCAACCCGGGACCTTCTAGCTGTGAAGCACGAGCGCTAACCGCTGCATCGCCGTGCCGACCGTTAGCAAAGGTGTCGGACATTCATTCCCGGAATCAGATTGTTGCATCAGTAGTTTGTGATTAGCAGGTAGTGCTTTCCTCTCAGCCTGAATGTAGCCCCACAGCGCCACCTGTTAGTCACTCCGTAGTATAACCTTGTTTATTCTAAAAAAAAAAACAATGTGTCAGAAGCTTCCACCAAATCAAACTAAGCTCACTACCTCTCCATCTCGGTGCACCACAGGATGTCCTCCTTCTCGCTCATGAAGACGGGGAGGTGCTGGTCCTTCCCCTGTTTGATGGAGTTCGCCCTGGTGGTGATCGTCCGCACTTTCTCAAACTGTAGGGAAACAGTAAAAGCGTCACATAAAACACTCTCTGTCAGACGCTGGTGCCCTCGTCCACCACTAGAGGGCGTGAGCAGCTAGTTTACTGTTCAGCCTCATGAGAAGCTAAAGGCAGAGGATGGATTTCTTCACAAACTATAATTGAATAAGCATTAAATACGCCTGAATAAAAAAAGAAAGTAGAAATTATGATAAAGACAACCCGATAACAGTGATAATAAATGGTTCTATATTTTTTTTTTACATAAATATTGAAATATGTTTTCTGGGAAAGGCTGAAAACTGTCCCGCGACTCACTTTTGGGCCCCGACCCACCAGTTGACCCGCAGTTTAAACAACATAGTTACTGAACGCTGCCATTGTGATTCCATGTCATAATGTATTGCACTTTTTAAAGCCCGAGTTACCAGGTTTCTCAAAGCACCATTATCCATTCACACCATACTCAGTGGTGGTAAGCTACTATTGTAGCCACAGCTGCCGTGGGGGAGACTGACGGGTGCTGCCAATCTGCGCCCTCGGCCCATCCGACCACCACCAACCACTCACTCACACACACCCACACACACACACTCATTCTGGCCTATTGCTGGGTTTCAGGCGACATCACAGCGTTCTAAAGGCCTATAATATTACATAGAGGTAACATTATTTTGTTTTGAGGATCATTTTTGTAATTCATACATGTTCTTTTTAGATACAACTCGTGAAAGTGTAACGCAGTTAACAGGAAAAACTGGCTCCTGTCCGGTGACATCATGTTTGTTAGTGCTCGGGGAAACTGGAGGACACCACAAACATCTGGACACGCGGAGAACATGCAAACTCCCCACGGACTGGTCCCGTCCGGCTGGGGATTGAACCCGGGACCTTCAAGCTGATAATTGATAAAGCGTGGCGAGGTCGTGACTGTTGCGTACCAGTTTTAATTTAGTTTTAGTATTAGTCTTTTGACTAAAATTGCAAGTCAATTTAGTCGACTAAATTTAAGACACATTTAGTCGACTTTGTATTAATAATATTCATTATAATCATATTTAATGGAGGTCCTGCTTCATGGAGCTGCTCCCTCATGAACAAAGCTCAGAGCTGTTCCTTTGGCAGTGAATTTACATGATATGAGGCTCTTTCAGACGGTCAATAGAAGTTTGGATGATTTTAGTCTCTCCTTTTCATTTTTATTTAGTCTCATTATAGTCGACTAAAATATCTGGACATTTTAGTCATAGTTTTAGTCGCATGAAAAACGTTTCATTTAGTTTTAGTCCAATTTTAGTCGTCAAAAAAATCACTTTGACTAAAATTAAATATTTTAGTCGATGAAATTAACACGGTTGCGTACGTCCCATCTAGCGTGTCGTGTCCAGTCACAAACATTTAAGCGATGGATACAGAATCTCTGAATGTAGATTTCAAAGGTCCAGCATTACCTTCGCAGTTCGTCCGTGCTCTAAACAGTCCTGTAGGTCCAGTTTGTCTGTAGACGTGGCAGTCAGAGGCCTAAGAGAAAACAAATGTTAACTTTCTTTATAATATACACCATTAAAGGTCTGACCGTGACTGACCTGTTCATTCCAGGGAGGTTCCCCCAGAAATACCGGGCTCTGTGCGCCGCCGACACCTCCTTGGCGTCGATCATCACCGGGTTGCACTGAAGCCAGCGTAACAGAGGGGAAAGTGAGCCGTGCACCGCGGAGACACATGTGGATCACGTAAAGAATGTCCTTTACCTCCAAGAACCGCGAGATGTCCCGCTTGTCGCTGACGCCCATGGCCACCACGTTTTCAAACAGCCAGAAGAACGGCCGGTCGTCTCCTTCCTTCGGTCGGGCCTCGTGGAGCAGGCGGTAAAACTCGAAGAACAAGCGGCCCGTGCCCTCTGCAACACAAAACACCACTGTCGGAAACTAGAAGCACGATAAGACGCCAAGACGAGACACTGCAGCTCAATAGGGAAACATGATTACTCCTTTTAGAGAGATATTTGTTTGAAACATTTGCTGGGGATTACTGACATTTTAAGTATAAAACAAAAAGGCACTCAATGCATAAAAATGACCAAATTGACAATATTTTCAGTGACAAAATCTGAATAATGGATAGAGCCAGGTTTGAATTGTGTTGATATATTAGTTATGAAGAGGTGATTTTCTTGTGTAGGTTTTGAATAAGCTAAAAACTATTTATAATCTGTAAAAAAAAAAAAAAGTTTGCCTTGTTCTTTTGTGGAAACAAAGCTCAATGCATCAGGCGAGGAACTAGATATTTAAAAATGCCCCAGAAAAAAAACGTCACAATTTTTTTTTAAGTACAAACCTGGAAAGTTTGGAGTCTGAACCTTGAAACAAGTAGGCTCAATGAATGTTACTAAGCTTACAAGTGTAAGGAAAGCCTCATTTAGAGGAAATGGGCCCTAAAGTTTTGTAATGTCTGCGCATTAGGGCTGGGTAATATTACCACAAAATGAATATCAGATTTTTTGGGGGATTTTCTTGTTAATGAGAAACCAACAGTAATAGGCAAAAAGGCAGTGGCACACATCTAAATTGACATTGCTTTGTCGCTCAAAAAGATATTTGTCTTGAACAAACTACAAAAGGGCAAAAAAAAAAAACACTTTCCCAATTTTTTCCTAATTTCCCCCCATTTTCTTTTCATTTTATCCCCATTTTCTTGATATATCGTCTGCCTTTCATACGACACGTGGATACCAAACATGTCAATAGTTGTGAATGAATAAGCCGGATCTAAAGGGCGAGTCTGTTCTCATTTTTTCCTCTGACATCTGGAAGAAAACAAGCTAAAATCTCAACGATCAAGACCTGCCGTGTCTCGCCTTAAACACAGGGGGAGCTGTTGAGCAGACGTCAGGGACAGTAAGCAGAGCCTACCGTAGAGACCTTTTCGAGCTGGGTTCACGATGGACAGGTCGTTGCAGGGACTTCCTCCGATGACCAGGTCGAACGGGCCCCACTCCTGGATCTGGGGTTAACACAGGAATATCTTTTTTTAGTTTAAATGTCTCAAATCGAGCATAATCATTGACATGTGAGTTGACAAGTTAAAGGGATATTTCAGGATTTTTGACATTGGGCCTCATTTCCTAGTTATCCAGAGTGTTGTTGATGTCTGGAGATATTGTTTTCTTAAATTCATGCAGTTCTTTTATTTGAAGAGCTTAGTGGCGCTAGGCTAAGGCAAGGCTAAAGCATTTCTATGGTATCAGTTAGCCTGCATTAAAAACAGTCTGACCCGCTCCACACTGCACCTGAGGCAAATCACTTATAACGCCAGACTACCCATATAAATGTCTGTGTCGATAGAATAATTTTAACCATATTGAATTTAAAATAACTTGTATTTGAGCAGCATCAGCTTCGTGGCTGTAAGCTAACGCAGCGGAGGAGTGATCTGTGAGAAAATAGTCCCTCAAAATGCATGTACAAGGTCAGTTATATTTCAAAAATTATTCTATTAACACAGACATTTATATAGTAAGTCTGATGCCACTAGACTCTTCAAATATAAGAACTGCATGAATTTAAGAAACAAATATCTCCAGACATCAACAACACTCTGGATAACTAGAAAATGAGGCCCTGTGTCAAAAATCTGACTCGCTTCGATGCATTTGGACCTGTATTTCAGATAGATTTACACAAGATAAGGTAAGGAAATTGCACTTGTCCCATTGGAAGTTTTATTTTCTTATTTCTAGCAAGATGACCTTAAAACCGGTCTGAAATGTCATAAAAACAAAGTTATCTTGGTCAGACACGGAAAAAAGTTGAAATTTGTGAAAACCACTCGAAACAAGATTAATATTCTCAAGTCATTTCAACCCACGCTTGCATCACTTACATCTTATTTTGAGCTTATTACATGAACTAGCAAAAATAACAGGCGCTTCCATTCCTCCAGCTTGGAGAACACGCCTCCATGTCATGAACGCTCCTGCGGTCGGCGAAGAAGCCCGTCCCGGCTGTAGTATCTCGCGAGCGTGATGCAGATACTCACGTGTTTCCTGGTGACGCTGCGGACGTCCCCCACGTACATGACGCGCCCCTGGTGCCTCACGAGCCCCACAGTGATGGAGTCCTCGCACACCTCCGACGCCACGTAGCGCTCCACCTCGATGCCCAGGTCCCGCAGCACCAGCAGCCCTGCAGCACCGGACAGACGCGCCAGGTGAGGACCGGTAAGAAGCATTCCCCTTGTGTTGGCATTTTCCAAATAAATATACAACGGCGTAAATGAAGTCAGATGTGAGACCTTGTTCAGACTTCGTGCCACAAGTTATACTGAGAAATTCACTTTTAACTTTTTTTTTTTTTCATATTTACTGGGCCTAAATAAGATTTTAGGTTGGAAAAAAAAGGCTTCTAAAATAGGGTTGGAAACGGGCGGAAAATTTCTGTTACATTTCCGGAGACTTTCAATGGGAATATTCAAAAGTGAAAAACTGTCAAAAATAAACAGTATATTTCTGTAAAACAATGAGTGAACTATTAGTTACACATTCATGTTTTTGAACCATGAAACATTTGAGTGTAGTCAGACAGGAAGTGTGAGGACCATATCGTCAAAACATAACACAACTTTCCCAAACCTACATACTCAATAATTCTCTTTCTAATGAGGAAAAAGGACAAAGTTTTGTTTTATCACATTGTGTTTTGTGAAACGTGTAGCCTCCTATGGACAAGTGCTGCAAATGAGCAGTTTTGCATCGTATGATCATATTCCTCTTTCTTTACAGAATTAAGACTTCTGTTGTCCTTTATAAATATGTTTAGTCCTTTGGATCATACCATAAGACCCACATGACAAAGCACGTGCAATTTTACATAATACATCATCATTCACAACTAATTATTATTTATATTGTTTTTGAAATGATTCTTCTGCAGACAATGCAAACGCTCATATTTAAGCAGCACTTTTACTTGTTATAACCACAGTTTTGAGAAATGCTGAATGTTTTTATAAACACATAACACGGTACAGAGCAGACAAGAGCCGTCACCTGTTGCGATGCCGTCAAACAGTGACAGGACTCGAATCGGCTTCCGGTTCTCCACCATGACGGGAGCGTAAAGCTTCGGAGGCGCCTGAAAGCAACACCGTGAAAGTTCAAAAATGAAAAAACCCGCACTCGTCCTTTGCTGCGGGCGTGATACGGGACACTCACGAAGTCCTGGTCGTGGTTGTTGGCGAAGAAGAGCTGCAGTCGGGAGGGCCAGTCCTGCCTCCGCTGCAGCAGGCCGTAGACGGGCCGCGGGCCGCACATGAAGCAGTTCCAGGGGTCCTCTTTGATGGCGGCGTGGGCGGCTCCGGAGCCCACGAGGAGGTCCACGCACTCCACGCAGAAACACCTGCCCAAAGACAGAACAGAGGGGGGGGTTTGTATCCCATTAGCAACAACAGCTAACTGTGTTGGACCGTGAACTGAGAGCCACAGACCGGCAGCAGTTGTTGTTGCCGCACATCAGCACCTCCCTCCCGCCGCAGCAGATGGTGCAGTACGACTGGTAGCCGTCATCGTCGTACTGATACGCACACTCCAGGAAGCAGTTCTGCCGGAAAACACTTATTTTTAATCTGTGGCCTTTCCTGCAGACGGGTTGATGCTCGGAGCGGTTAAATCTCACCTTACAGCCCTGGCACATCCCTCCGGCGAACAGAGGGTGCTCCCGGGACACGGTCAAACTTCCACAGGAGATGCAGATGTCTAAAAGGAGCAGACACAAGATGGAGATTCTGCTAAATAACACCTCACAATCACAGACTATAGAGGTCGACCGATATGGGGTTTTCAGGCCAATATTTTGTGCAGATAAAAAAAAAAAAGAAAAAAGTCTGGTGTGTAATCCTGTGTATGAAGCTTCTAAACTGTAAATTGTGTCAGTGTTGATATGTGACAGCAGGGGGCGCTGCATGATGGGAATAGGGCTGATTTATTTAGGACATTCATGCTTACTAAGAGGGTTTGAAAGGCAAAGGTCAGCAGATTCACAAAACAACAAACGTTAAGAGGGGCTCGTTTTAAGATAAGATGAGCCTTTATTGATCTCACGATGGAGAAAAACACTCAGGATGTGCAGAAGAGACAGGAAACGTGCAATTACATAGTAAATAGAGGTATCTTATATACAATGACTAAGGGCAAAAAGTATAAACAATAAAATAAAAAAATAAAATTATTATTAGCAGTGCAGGCTTACAGTCATAGTGCAAGTGGTCGATAACGTGACGCAGATAAAAATGAAGAGATTATTGCACGTAGTTTTTGCAAAGAGGTCAAATAACGGGAAGTCTCTCTTTAATCGTCATGAATGAAATCGATATAATGCAAAACACCAATATATCGGTCGACCGGGTAGTAATAACAACAACAAAAAGAAACCCTTACCTTCAATGCTGCGTGTCTTTTGTCTGACTTCATAAACCAGTCGCTCTGAAACAAAGAAAAGCATTCGAAGATCCAATATTATTCTTAACTCAGGCTTTGTAAAGTAAAGAAGGCCTATTATTACCTCAAGAGGAAATACACTTGAGCATATTTAACTGTATTTTGACATCGTCTTTTACATGATTTTTAGAAGATGACTTTCTAAATAATTGGCTCCAGATTCAAATTAGGGGGAACTGAGGGGTCAAGAAAATACCCCTAGTATTACTGATGTTACTAAATGTAGTTAAGTAGTTCAGCAGCGGAGGGCGAGAGTCTGGGACAGAAGCAGAGAAACTCAGTTTACTTTGCGTGGTGTGTCTCGAAGAGGGGGACAGACTAAATATGAGGATTGAACACATGGATAAAAGCGAGAAAAAGTCAGTTTCGCATTTTCTCTCACCCCTGGTCCTCTCGTCGATGATGTCTTTGGCCTTGGGTTTCTCGATGGAGCTCTTCCTGGGCTTTTTGAGAGGAGGCGGAGTGTAAGCCGCCTCAGGCTCCACCCACATCTCCTGGTACACTTCCTTATACGGGTTACGCTCCTCTGCGGGCGGCCAGAAATCAGGAGATAAGCTCAGAAAGATGAGTGGATATCAAACAAATTGCCCAATATAAGAGTAATAATCGTTACAGTGTGTTTAAGGATATTTTACCCTGCATACGTGCTTCAGATTTACCGCTAAGCCACTCATTCAAAGCCCTTACCCTCTGGGGGCTCCAGGCCCTTGGGTCCCGACGGCTGGAACCCGGTCATGGCCCACTCGATCATCTGTTTGTTCAGCATTTCCACCGATTTCGAGGAGTCTGTGTCGTCGCTGTCCGGACACGACCTGAAGGCTTTCCCTGCGCGACTGCTCGCCGCCTACGAAACACAACAACGTGAGGATCGACTGAGAAGATAGATTACATTTTTAGGCTAGTTTTCTTTTTCTCACACTCTAGAGGTTACATCTCCACTAAAACTAGCACCTATGCAATTTTCTAGTCTTAGAGTTGACGTTTTTCCCTATTCTCCTGCTGTGTCTCGTCTTAATTTGGGAACGTAGACTTCATCTACTCAAGTGTGCGAAGGATATTGGGTTTACAAACTTTGGGGAACCAGAACAAACATGTAAAACGTGATACCTGCAGCACTTCGTAGATGGCTTTCTTGTACATGGGCTGCTTGTTGTAGGTGGGTTGGTGAAAGGCGTTACCGAAGCAGCTTAAAGGCATGAGTTTCTCCACACAAACCTGCAAAGAAAAGAGATCAGACAATTGACCACATGTTGGATATATACGTTACTGACTCAATATTGAAGTTTTTAGAATAATATAAACTAATGCGCAGTATAAGAGAAACAGCACCAAAACAAACTGAAATAGCAGTAACTAAACCAGGGATGTTTTCTTTTCAAAATTCTCATACTTGGGGTTTGAGTATCTGACTGTGGGCGAAAGAGTGAGTGATCCACTTTGCAAACGAGAGGTTACGAATCAAAATATGTTCTCAGGGCCAATCTGATGCAGTGGGCAAAAGAGGACATATCTAAGGAATGGAAAGGAATTTTATTTGCACTTTTCACATGACACAAGTCACCCAAAGTGATTTGTTCAATCACTCCGCACTCGGTGGTGGTAAACTACGTATGTAGCTTCAGTTTCCCCCGGGGTCGACTGACAGAAGCGCCGTCACATCTGCGCCAACGGCCCCTCTGACCATCTCTCTGAAGCTAAGCAGGAAGGGCCTGGTCGGTACTTGGATGGGAAACTGTTTGGAACCAGGAAGCCTGGTTGAAGGTAGTGTGTGAGTGGTGAGCTGGTGGTGGTCGGAGGAGCTGATGGCACAGACTGGCAGCCTTGTTCCGTCAGTCTACCCCAGGGGCAGCTGTGGCTACATACGTAGCTCACCACCACTGAGTATAGAGTGAATGAATAATGCACAAAATTGTAAAGGAACTGCGAGCATCTGGAAAAGCAAGACTTACGCATTATCAAAGCTGGGGTTCCTGCACAAACTGAAATGTTTTTATTTGGCCCAAACTCGTTTCTAGCTCTCACAATCCCTCCTGCATGTTCAACCAAATTGTTTATATGCACATTTCCAGCCTGTATAAAGCTTTGAGCGTTGGCAAAGTGAAGACAAATACATTTAAACTACTAATAAATCTACTTCTATCTTCTAATGCTCAATAAAGAAACAGGTGAAGACCTGGTCTGTTTTTTGCTGTGTTTACAACATACTGGCTGTGGTGGTAAAAACACATTCACTTAACAAAAAGTCAGGTACTCCAGCTTTAATTACTTAAGGTGACTCAATCAAAGCTTCTGCCTTGGCCAGTGTCAGATCGGGGCTTCCAAAGGCATAACGGGGGTAGGACTAAGGACTAAGAAGGTGGACTAAACCGCTCATTCAGATGCAGATTAAGAAAAGGTTATTTATGTGAGAAAGGCTGAACCAGGTCTAAAGCAGGACTCACCACAGAGAACTTGCTGTCTCCGAACCACATGACCCATCTGGTCCCCTCTGCGGCTCGGCTCCGTCCCGTCATGTACCAGGACACAATGCGGCCGGGCCACCACGAGAACCCCCGGAGCTTCCCCCACACCAGGTCCCCGATGCCAAACCCGCGCCCGTCCTGGGAAAACACACAGAGGAGTGGAGAGCGGGCTGAAACACCACTAAAGACCGGTGTGAGGTCCACCACAGACACAGCATTTCCAAGGAGAAAGAAAGTAAGGAAAGTTTCCAAAAGTAGCAAGAGGAGACACTACAGTGAAAAACAGATCTGATCTCCACTGAACTTATACTTTTTCCAGCACCCATCTCCGAGGAAGGCTGTTTTTGTTGACACGTGAGGGATACATGTTTTTAAAGGTTTCAGATGAACAGGTCCATCACATAACGCAGAGATGCAGCTCATGAGAGAGTTCTTATCCTGTGTCTCAAACTGAAGAGACGATCACTTTCACTGTGAGTAAAATACTTCACATTTCTAACAAACGATTCACGAGGAAAGAGCTCAATCAAATTTTATTTTATTCACACGCTTCCATTTCAAACTGCTACTTTATATTAATAATAATACTAATAAGAAAACACAACAATTTTGCAGCACAAGCGCGGGTAAATTATTATACAACTATTAGATTTGATTGGATGTTTTTGTTCGCCCTGTTTATTTTATTTGGTCGAGGGAGTGTCTGTTAATGAACTATACTAAAATATGTTGCCATAAAACAGAATAATCATGTTATTTAAGCTGAAACAACCAAGTCACTTCCTTTAATGCTGTCCCTGGACCAACAGCATCAAAACCTATATATATATATTTTTTTGGTACCTGCTTTTGATGCTTTCATTTTTTCAATGCTAGTAGTAGCTAAACTTTTTTCTCCTCGATACCATACTGGTATCGTTTAACGGTACACGGCCCTAATTCTTTATTAATTGGCATCTGTTGTCCCACATTTGCACACTCAAACACCCTCACTCATCCTGGCCTATTGTAGATGTTTTAACACTGGAAAAAATGCCCTTTTATCTTTTAAAAATGGCTTGAAATGTGCTTCAAATAAGACAATTAATGCTGATTTTGAATAGGTTTGGATGGAACAAGAATTAATTCGCTTAAAATAAGAGAAATTAACTTGAACGTTTAGAATAAGACAAAAAAAAGTCAAAGACAAGAAAGTTCCACTGGCAATGAAATAGTCCAAGCCTTCTCAAATCAGAACAAATTTGGATAATTCAAACAGTTTTAAGCCATTTTTGTCCAAGATAAGATTTATTTTTTTCCAGTGAAGTTGGAGGGGAAACCGGAGCTCCCAGAAGAAACCCACGCAGACACAGGAAGAAGATGCAAACTCCACACAGAAATGCGCCGCCCTTCTAGCTGTGTGCAGGCATAGAAATGATTGAAAAACAAATAAATGATTACTTTAAAATACTATCATATTTGAAATGCTCTTAATTTAATATTTTGATGTTTCAGATATATTCAGCCTGACCACATAATTTTCCGCTTTAAAGTGGTACAATATGCGACTAATATGACGGTTCCAGGTCTTCCTCACCTCGTCGTACTCGGGCTCTGTGTCTGCGGTCTTGGGCGAGCTCTTCTCCTCCGCTCCCATGGGCCCAGGCTCCGGGGTGGTGGCCACCGTGGGAGAGGCCGGGTCTGTGGGCTGCTGCTGCTGCTGAGGAGGAGGTGGAGGTGGAGGAATCATCTCCTGTTTCTCTAAAACCGGCGGCTGTGAGGGCTGGACGCGGGGCTGGACTCTGGGCGAGACTTTATGCTTCTGGATCAGGGGCGGCTCCGGGTCCCGCTCTCGTACTGGACTGTGCGTGTCCCGCGGCTCTGAAGGCTTCTGCTGCTGAGGCTTTTGCTGAGGTCGGGCTGAAGGCAGTGGGTGCTTGATTAAAAACAGGTCCCGCTCTAAGTCCATCTCCGGGTCTTGGTCGTGATCCGGGTCTTTCTCGTCCAGCTCCTTCATGGCGTTCATGGCTGTCATCAGTTTGGCCTTTTTCTCAGCCTGAAAACACAGAAACAGGCTTCCATTACAAATAGTTAGACACCTTTAACTCTTATATAAGATACAAAAAAAAAGTATGCAATGATTCATTATTCAGTCACTTTAGAACAACACTTGGCAGACCGAAGTGCTTCACATAAAAACACAAGAGAAAGACAGGTTCTGGAAGGCCTGTCTAAATAAGTAAGTCTGTTTATGTCACAAAGAAGTTCACACATTTATCCGGGTATAGTGGGAGCACAATTTAGTGAGTTCAATAACCCAAATAACCCAAAAACACATCCATCTTCTCCCATCTGTTGCCGGGTCGTGGGGCTGTTGGAGCTTCCCAAATCGCATTGCACCAGCCCCTACGGCTCAAACACTTCCACCACGTTAAAGGAACAGGCCACAGTTTTTACGTACTGAGATATGTTCTTATCTTAGACGAGTTGACGCGTGACTGTTCGGTCTTTGTGCGTGCGCTCAGTCACGCAAATGTTGTTAGCATAGGAGCACTTTGACGTCCACGCAGTAGACTTGGATCGTGTAACTTCTTACGTAACTGTATTTAAATAGGGAGAACGTGGAACAGCTTGGTAGCTCAGGTAAGAACATATCTCAGTATGGAAGAACGTTGGCCTGTTCCTTTAAGGTGGCGGTTCCAGGAGGGGCAGTAGAAAAGCTCTCCTTCCAATATCCAGCTGATTCACTGGCCAACCAGGGAGATGCCGACGTGACAAACTCAAGCCCAACACTGGCTTCATCGACACACCCGTCCCACTGTCCGCGAAAACCTGCTGGACCAGGATTCCCAACTGGAGAACATCACGTTGGGGGGAAAGGGCCTTTGGTTTAGTTTGATAAATCTGCACCCCCCCCTCACCAGACGCACCTCAACACAGCTGCAGAAATTACACACTGACCCACATGTTCATTGTTGAAACGGTGCCTTTGTGTGATCTCCCCTCCTTGTCGCTACTTGTCGAGCCAGAGCAGTAACGAGTGGGGGCTCGTCCGGGATCTGAACCCGTGACTTCTCGCACCCCCCGGAGCGAGAATCACACCCCTGCAATTTGAACGGTCAGTAAATGGCAAAGACTGCAGTTATTTGGCAAACAGAGTCGGAAATGCATGTGATTCTTAGTTTAGCGGTTCCCATTTCCACTTCCCCTCGAATGTTAATGCCCCGGGACATGTTTACAACGCGGTGACCTGAATCTTCATTTTGAAAACATAAACTGCCAATCTAATTGCAAGTGCGAAGCCCAAACCGGCAGCCTTCGACCATCAGGGCTCCCGTTTCAGTGCATGAGGGGAGATTTATGCATGGGCCGCATGATCGCAGTAGCAGTGACGTTGTTGGGTTTTTTTTTGGGTCATCTTTTAAGAAGCTTTTAGGCCGGTCTGGCTTCTGAAACTTGGCAACTCTGGACACAAGAACCTCTTAAGACCCTGGTGTAAAGTGTGCAGGGACTCGGAGCAAAGACACATGGTTTCACTAGAGACGGTTTACTAAACATTTCACAGTTCTGATCTGAGGGATTTGGGAGAACTCGGCTGCATCAACATTAAACGGACGCAATGTTTCAGCTGGGACACGTTATGAGAAAACCGATCAAAACAACAATCACACTGGCAACGTCGTTTTATCGCGAGGAGCTCATTTTGAAAACTCATTGGCTCAGCTGTTTATTCCTGGCGAACACGAGGAAACCCGTTTATATTTGCAAACCACCGCAATGTGAGACAATTGCAGTAAAAGTCACAGCAGGCAATTATTGTTGTTGAGTAGCTGCAGCTCGCAAAAGCTGAACAATTCCCCAAATAAACATTGCCATTAAATGTATTGGTTTTTCAGGTTCTGTGCACATTTCACACAGGTTTAATCCAAGATGGGCGCACGCATACAAAGACTTCCATCGGCAAACACGTCGTGCGGATCCGATAAGGGGGTGACTAGATAACATAGAAATAATGTACAGAGCCTCACCAGAGACGGTCGCCTAATGGAAAAAGCCTAACAACTATTTTCTGATCGTCTTTGAGAAAACATGTGACCTAATTAACCTCTTAACCCGCACCGTAAAGTGAGATATTACTGCGCTAACCCTATTACGCCTTACAATATAGTGCCCCTTTTTTACATGCTTAGAAAATATACATGTTTAATTTTGTGTAACTATACCTTGATCGTGTAAAGGCTCACGTAACTGTATTTAAATAGGGAAAACGTGGAACAGCTTGGTAGCTTCTAACTTCACCCCAGTTTGGAGCTATGCCTTTGCTGGGAGAGGCTAAATGCTAACAACGTTTGCGTGACTGAGCGCACGCGTAAAGACTAGACAGGTACGCATCGATTCGTCTAAGCTCAGGTAAGAACATATCTCAGTTTGTAAAAACGGTGGCCTGTTCCTTTAAATTAATACCACCCACACATTTACATTTGATCATATTTTTATTGGCCATAACATGTAAACATTCACAGGACAGAGAGGAATAAGTAAGTACACCGCCTGAATCTCACTGAACTGCAGCAGTTTTGTAAAGAAGAATTTCCCAAGATTCATCCTGATCGTTGTGAACGTCTAACCTGCAACTACAGGAAAGCATCTTCAATGAAGGTACTTGATTCATCTACTGTACTCAGTAGTTGAAGTCTTCGAACGTTTCGCCCTCTCATCCAAAAGGCTTCGTCAGCGACAAAGGTCCCACTATGGACGCAGCTGAATATATAGACCAACGGGGAGGAGTTAGGGTTGGCCCGGCTCCTCCCCTCTAATCACAGATACTCTCACCTGTGGGTAAACACCTTTGAAGTAGAGCGTCTCTAACGATCTGCTCACCTCAGTATCAGTCAGTCCTGTCCTATTCATAGATGATCACTGCCCATTATCTGCCTATTGTTCTTTTGTTGGCTGAGGTGCCGTCTCCTTGGACTGGCCGTGCCCTTTCGGTTTCTCCCGAAGGAGATTGGAGTAAAGTGACGGGAGATTAAATCTGAGGCCACCATTCCGGTTTATGGAGGGATTTTCTTTCTTGACAAAAATAGCTTCTTTAACTCCTCTTTCAAACCAACGTTCTTCTTTAGCAAAAATGTTGACCTCCCCGTCCTCAAAGGAGTGGTTGGAGGCTTTGAGGTGAAGGTGCACCACAGACTAAGGGCCACTTGTGCTTTCTCTTCGGTGTTGATAAAGTCTTTTCTGTAAAACTTGTTTCGTTTCTCCAATATAATGTTCTTTGCATTCTTCTTCTTTGCATCGAATAGAATAAACCACATTGTTTTTGGCTCGGAGTTTTGTCTTTGGGATGAACTCATTTTTGTCTCAGTGTGTTCCCCGGTTTGTGGTACACAATAACTACAGGAAAGCAAAGAAGGATCAGCCAGATATTAAATATGAGGGATCACTTACTTATTCCACATTGTAGTGCATGTCTTTGCAAAATATCTTTATAAACTATTCAACTTTGGTTTAATCAGTCCACAGTATATTTTTCCAGTAGTGCAGTGGATCATCCAAGAGCTCTTTCGCAAACCAAAGTTGAATAGTTTGGGAGGAACACACAACGTCATGTGTGGAGGAAAAATGGAACAGCACCAACATCAAAACCCTCTCCTCACTGTGAAGTCTGGAGCAGGAGCATCAGGGTGTGGGGCTGTTTTGTTGCCTCAGGGCCTGGACAACGTGCTATCATCAATAAAAAAATGAATTCACAAGTTTATCAAGATATTTTGCAGAAAAAACTGAGACATTCACAACAGCGTGGAATAAGTAAGTGATCTCTATTTACAAAACTGCTGCAGTTCAGCGAGATTCAGGCGGTGTACTTACTTATTCCTCCCTGTCCTGTGAATGTTTACATGTTATGGCCAATAAAAATAAAATGATGTAAATGTATGGGTGGTATTAGTTTAAGCAGATACTGTTTAATCATTCTTGTGATTCTGATGAAGATCAGACCACATTTAGTGACCAATTTAGGCAGAAATGTAAGAAATTCCAAACGGTGTACTTACTTTTTCTTCCCATTGTAAAAATTATATTAAACCAGATTTTTTACAGTTTGATTCTTGAAATAAGCGCTAATTTAAAATTTCACTTTGAGGTGGTCCAGGTTGTTCGGAAACCCCTGAGGAAATGTAATTTTCTCCGTGAGGAATGTGTCCTGTGCATTTGATCCAAAGCTAAATACAGAAAAGGAAATAAAGATGGTCCACGGATCTCACAACATGTGTTTCTCAATCACCCTGGCTTTGAGAGTTTAAAAATATCCTGGCTGTAATTCACTCAAATCCTGCTGGCCACATGTGCTCGAGTCTGAACCGCGAAAAGACCTTTTCCGGTGTGGAAGTCCGTGTGTCGGCGACAGAAACTAACCACTGTCCTCCAAAAGCAAAGACGTGTTTGGAGCGAGCGGGGAAACGACGTGTGATGTGTGCGAGCCGAGAAGAGCTGCTACTCGAGAGTTTATGTAGCAGCGATTCTTAGATGTTTGGCGCTAAATATATTCCTCAGAATGTCGGCTCTCCAAGGATTGCCCTCCAGACAAACTGTATAAACCGGGACTAGACGTGGATTAAACAAAGGCTCAGGATGATCTTGATTTACACAATATTGTTTGGCAAATGTAAATCCTCCAACACTATAAATATCTATAGCAGGGGTCGGCAGGTTTGTTTGGTGGAGGGAGGATTTTCATCATCGTCAAAAGACCAAGCGCCGGATGTAGGCCAAAGAAATGCATCACTATCTCCAAATGCCAGTGTTATACATCCTTTATGGCCGAGGTGGGTGTTCTGCAAAGAAATTTTAAAAGGAAGTGACAGTATTTTTCAAATCTCTAGAGTACTTTAACAAGCGTTTGATCTGTGATTTGTGTAATAATATTCCTCAAAATCCTCCAGAGGTTCTATGATGGCAGGTTTTGGCCCCCAGGCCAGACGTTGCCTACCCATGATATAGTAATATAGATATAGTTTCATGTAGAGCATTAATGACTGTCCCTCCTGCATATTAGGGCCCCACGATATGAGAAAACAAGGTTATAATGGGACAAAATTAAGAAATTGAGTGCGAGTGCTGTCCCTGGATAGCCTGGGACGAGCCAGACTGATCCTCCATGTTAAGAGATACATGAGGATACGGTCTGGACACAATTCCAGACTGTCTTTATATGTCTTTTTGTTTTTCGGTACCTGCTTTTGACACTTTTATTTTTTTCCGATACCACATTGGTATTGTTTAACGCTAACCAGCCCTATTGAAGAAAGGCTTGTGATTTTGTGACATGGACATTGTGTCACCTAATGCCATAAACGATAACGGTGACACATAAAGCTTTATTACAAAGAGGAAGAGTCACATTGAGTCTCTCTCTCTGAACATCAGGTTACAAATCCAGGGATAATAATAGACTCAGCTGAATTAAATCAGTAACGTCAGCAGCTTTTTATCAACCTCTAAACCGAGCGCATTTTCTCCAGTTCGGCTTTACCCAAAACTAAAAACGTCTCGACCGGAGAGCAACAGTGTACTGCCTCATTTGAAAGCTAAGGCCTACAAAAGTGATCGCAACCTTTGTATCACTTTTTTGTCATTTTGTTGCTTTTTCATTGCTTTTCTGTCGTGTTTTCGCCACGTTTTTGTCTCTTTTTATTTTATTTTATTTTTGTTTATTTGATATGGACATAACAATAGCATTGGACAAACCAGATACATTGTTTTTAGTGTTATAGCAAAACTGCTCATTTGCAACATGCTTTTTCATGTGTTTTTGTCCCATTTTGTCACTTTTTTGTCGCTCTTTTGATGCCTTTTGTCACATTTTGGTTGCGTTTTCCATTCTCCTTGTTGTATTCTGATGCCGTTTTTTTTTTTTTTTTTTAAGCCTTTAGATTCGGATAAAGCCGTGCTGGAGAAAATGTGCTCAGTTCGGGTGGGGGTTAAGAGGTTAAAATATGATTTAAAAAAAAAAAAAGAAAAAAAAAAGACAAGACTCGGACAAAGCAGGTACGCCCAGAGCTCGAGCAATGACTGGGAACCGGGAAATAAAAGCACATTAGTCCAGTGCTCAGGTCTCTGCGCTGGAGAACAGACTTTGCTTATTTCTCCCTTCATGATCCAACTACATCTACTTCATGCCGCACAAACACGCCATGCCTGTCCCCGTTTCCTGCACTGGGCTAAGAACTCGTGCTAGTCCCCCCTCACGTGTTCCTCTCTCCTCGTCTTATTGTTCGGCCTGACGCTCCGTTGCCAGCGGGGGACAGCGCGGGGGGACGGCGTGGGGGGACGGCGGCCTGCCGTAAGGACCTATATGCGCAGACCAGAGCCACATATTTTTGGCGGCGTCCGGGGGAGTTTGCCCCTCGGCTGGGCCCCTCTCAGTTTTAAACGTAGGGCGTCTGCAGCGGCACGGAGGAGGAGGAGGAGGAGGAGAAGCTATAGGCCGACACAATACTGGCTTTATCACACTCACGCGGCGCCCGACTTTAAAGCTGTGATTACTCACCTCCATTAGTCAGGCCTGAGCAGCAGTAGTAGTAGCAGTAGTAGCAGTAGCAGTAGTAGCAGTAGTAGTAGTAGTAGTAGTAGTAGTAGTAGCATTTACGGTTACTTCCTTAGATGTAGCAGTACTATCTTTACCACATGGCAGTGACGGGTAACTAGTTAGGATAAAGTCTACTTGTCACTTTTACCTTAAAGTTACTTAACTTACTTAACCCCCTCCCAGTGGTCTTTATCTAGTCCCTAAAGCTGAGCACAGGCTACACCAGTTTTTTTTCCGGTTTTTAAAGATTTTGTGAAGAATGGGGAGGTCCACACTAATAGAACGACCGTGGGTTCACACATCACGGCTGAGAACTGACCCCAGATCAGCAAAGTTATGCCTCTTGTTTGTGAGCGTGAGAAACATGCGCGCGTCCTGATTGGTCAACGGCGTCATGTGATCAGAGTCTTGTTTATCGTTCGCTCAAATGGAAATAAGATGTATTCCCAGTGGATTTAATAAGAAAAGAGCTGGAGCTCAGCCCGAGACGGAGGAGCTATAGTGGAGAGAAGAAGCTAACTGTCCGACTCCGAACACAGTGAGTGCCGCTAAACTCTGGTTGTGGATTGAAATGTAGTTGGAAAAAGGTGGTTCTTGGAATGGTCTTTGTGCCGCTGTTATGACAGAGAAAGGAAAAGGGAAGTAGCTCCAGTGTCGGCTTTTGACAGGGCGGTTTTCAACAAGGTCACGACTCAGAAAGACTCACCGTGAGGAAAATCTGGCAAAGAAAGATGGACAACTCCTGCGCGACTGAGAGCTCACACAGACACCCGCTCAAAACACGCACAGTAGACCGATCTCCCAGCGAGGTGCTCCTGACCAAACCCGGATCGAGATTTGACAGGTTTAGGCCCAGCTCCAGGGTCAGCAACATGCGCCTTACATTCCCGGCTTTGAGTTTGAATATATTTTGGTGGAGAGGTCTTTGAAGAAACACAATGAGTTTGACACGGTGTGCTCTCCGCGGGCGGTGGTGCAGCAGCGGGACGCACTGGGCCTCTGTTTGGAGGATTAGACGGAGATATGGAAGCTGCTACAACTGCTTCAGTGCCCATTATGGCATTAATGTTTCCCCGAGAGCTTGTATTGATGATGGGAGAATGTGACCACTGTGCAACGCCATCTCCAGCACATCCCAAAGATCCTCAATGACGGTGGTGGCCAGCCTCAGGGAAGAAGCTGGTCATTCAGGATGTTCAGGGCTGATCTGATTCTTTGGGCTCATAGCTTCTGTTGAGCCTAGACCTGAACCAACTGCAGCGACCCCGACTAAAAATGTATTTAAATTTGGTTTCAGCTGTTTTTTTGTTTTAATGTACCAGTATTTACCAGTATAAGCTACATTCAGAAAATACCAAATACTTGAAATATGGAAAGAGTTTAGGAAAGTTTTGGCCAATTTAAAACGGTCTGTTTTATGTCTGATATCTATTTATTTAGTCCTGATTATTTATATATTTATTTATGTTGATAATTTATGATGATTTTTTTATATTTATTTCTAGCTTCCTTAATTGCCTTCACATCTGGATTTTAAACTCTTATGAGTGTTTTTAGATGGTTTCTTATACGTCCTCTGGCTCGGGAGCAGTGATAGGCTGTGGCTGTGCGGGTGCTGTCCTGTGGGTGCTCAGGTGGAGGTGTGGTGTCTCTGTCCAGTGGGTGCTCAGGTGGAGGTGTGGTGTCTCTGTCCAGTGGGTGCTCAGGTGGAGGTGTGGTGTCTCTGTCCTGTGGGTGCTCAGGTGGAGGTGTGGTGTCTCTGTCCAGTGGGTGCTCAGGTGGAGGTGTGGTGTCTCTGTCCAGTGGGTGCTCAGGTGGAGGTGTGGTGTCTCTGTCCTGTGGGTGCTCAGGTGGAGGTGTGGTGTCTCTGTCCTGTGGGTGCTCAAGTGGAGGAGTGGTGTCTCTGTCCTGTGGGTGCTCAGGTGGAGGTGTGGTGTCTCTGTCCTGTGGGTGCTCAAGTGGAGGAGTGGTGTCTCTGTCCTGTGGGTGCTCAGGTGGAGGTGTGGTGTCTCCCTTGGGTCAGGGCCCTGTAGCTGAGGCTGGACTGCTGCTCCCGGCGCAGACGGCTCCTCAAATGGGGTTTCCACACTTGTCCATCTGTATGTGTATGTGTATATATATATATATATATATATTCGGAGAGATGGGAAGGTGTACCGGGCGTATTGTTTTAAATGCTGTAATCTGTAAAGCACTTTGTGATACTTTTCTGTATGAAAACGCTTTATAAATAAAGTTTGACTGATTGATTGATGTTGATAGAGTTACTACATAAAACTGATTTCCTTCCATCGCTCTTTTAAACCCTTAATAATGCATTAAAAACAATATTTTTTGAAATGTCTATGGAGATTTATAATGAGATTGTGACTTCCGACTTCTTGATCTCATTCAAAATCTCCATAGACTTTTCCAAAGATAATAATAAGAGTTGGCCGTTGAGCTCCATTGCAAGAGGGAGAGAGATCTCACCTGTGCCTTCCCCTGATTTAGGCGTGACCATGTTCTACAGTCAACAAAGAATTGACCCCCTGGGATTCTCCTCTTTGTACAAAACTTGTAACACTTTCCTACACACATGTATGGTGTTCTTTCTCAAGTGTTAATGCTCCTCGGACATACTTAAATTATGCACTTGACCCAATCATTTGTTAGCATTTTTAGACCAAATACCATAATAATACATGTATTTTTCTGCTTTAAGATTTGTGCCGTACCCGCATAGTTGTAGCCATTCCTGCTGCCTCTCTGTGACAGCAGAAAAGTGAGAAAGGCCAGATCGAGCCATTAGTAGCTTTGTGTTTTTAATTCAGATTCAGTTTGATATTACTCGAATGAGAAACGTGATCCAAAATGGCGGTAGGCGGCGTTTTTGTCACATGATTCACAAAAACTCACTGCAATACCGAATAAAATAGATACTTTTGTGAAATCTGCCCCTCTATGTATAATACATTTATGATAAATCCACACAGTCACATTTTGCCATTCAAGAATCCACAAAACATTACAGATACAGCTGCCCTGGGGCAGAATGACAAAAACAATGCTGCTAATCTGCGCAAAACAAAAACGTATTTGATTACGCCACATTTACGTTGACAGGTGGGTGAAGTGTCTTGCTCAAGGACACACTGAATCACCAACAACATTAAAGACTTTCATGGAAACAACAACCTTTGTAATGCAGTAAGTAGTCGTCCCCCCCCCCGTCCCCCCCACACGCACGGGGCCATGTTTTTAAGATCCTTTTGATAAATTAGCCATCATTCAAGTTTAGACAACACCTTAACCCCGGTCCGAGTGCAGAGTTACATAAGCCGAAACATTAGCCCGTCCTTAGCGCGGCAGCTCAAGCGTGACCTACAAAACTTGACGTTTCCAGGCAAAGCACTGAGAGAAAAAAAATAAAAAAACTTTCCCCCCCCTCTGCTACTCCTTCTCAACTTTCCCCCTCCAACATGGCAGGCATTTTTAAATCCCCTGTCCCTTTAAGAAGCCACTACCAGCGCTCAGGACGACAACAAGCAAACTTAAAAGTCAGCATTTTTTTTTTTGGCTCTCCCCTCGGGCCGAACGAACGACGCGAAACCCTCGTGCAAAAACAAGCGGCTGCAGTGCACATACCCATACGCGCCGATCCGGTGTGGAATCTCTCTCCCCTCTTCCCCCTCTCCCTCGGTGCAAAGCTTTCCTTAAAGGAGACGGCTTTTACATGTCTTTGTGTGGGAATTCGGACGCCACGTGACGGCGCCGGGGCGCGCCGATTGGTTCGGGGGAGGGAAGGGGACTCGCAAAACATTGGAGCGGAGCCAAATGAGGTTGTCCCGGAGAGAGGGGGGGGAGAGAGAGAAAAGGCGAATTTAGGAGAGCGGAGCGTCTCACTGTCACGGCCGTTCATTACGTATGTGGAGAGGTTTAAACGCCGTCGACTGCACCGGGGTGATTGAGTTCAAGAGGGTTTCGCTTCCATGTAGGAAAATGTAAAACACAAAGGGCGTCAACAGTAGAAAATGAAGACTAAGATTGACAGATATTTCCGATAAAAACAAAAAGATAAATGAATGGAAGGGATTAAAAACATCCAAACTTCCAATGACACCGTTTTATTCCATCCACTCCCACTTGTCCGTTGCCGGGTCGTGGGGGCAGCTGTTGGATCTGCCCAAATCACATAGCACCAGCCCCTATGGCTCCTCCTGCAGGTGGTGGGTCCACAGAAGGACGGCCTCATGGTTCTAACCGGGCCTGTTGGTCTCTCATAAGGGGCTTCACCCATTCACACTCTCATTCATACACTTCACCTCCAGTGTACGCAGACAGTCCGATCTCATAAATGAGCCTCTTAACACGATTAAATAACACGATGTGCCGTCAGAACACTGGAGTGATGGTTCCTGGGACACCAACATAGGTGTTCCATTAAAAAAAAACACCAGTTTCCAGCTAGAAGAGTCAATATAGGGCCTATCTCGCCGGAGAGAGTTGCGAAGATGTGACTGCTGTGACTGGAAGTCTCCGCAACGTCTCCGCAACTTGGACAAAGGGATTATCTCGCCGGGCCAAGAGACTAGCTGGAGACACCAGTTGCCGCTGGTCACGGAGATGTCTTTGAGATGTCCCCTGGCAATAAGGAAAGTCTCCAGGTAATCTCGGTGAAAACGAACAGGTTCGATTTCAGCGCAGTCTCCGCATGGTCTCCGACAGGTCTCAAGCAGCTGTGGCAACGTTACGAACACTATTTTTTGTCCTCAACCTGTGCAGGGACGTCACAGAAACGTTTCACAGGATGAGGACAACAAATAGTGTTCGCGACAGAACTGCTTGAGATCGAGGAGACGTCTCAGAGACTTCAAAAAAGTCTCCATGTGGTCTCTAACCTGTTAGTTTTCACCGAGACTACCGAATCTCCATGACCAGCGGCAACTCGAGTCTCCAACTAGTCTCTAAGTAGTCTCCAGGCCGGTGACATATGCCCTTCACCACGTTACCAATGTCTACACTAGATTTAATATTATCATCACTCAAAAAAACTGTGCTTTTCTGATTTAATTTTTTTAATGACCCCAAACTTTCGAACATCAGTGTTGAAGTCATTTCAGTCGACAACAATTTAATTTAAACTTGACCTAAACTGAGAAGAATTGCGCCTAAAAGTCTAAAATCAGTCAATTATTTTGGTCAAAATGAACACCGATCGAGGATAGCACAGCGCCTTTCACAGACATGATTACTTTACATGGGACAATTTTTTCATTCACTCCACACAGGATGGCGGAACGATTAAGATGAGATAAGATCTTATTCATCTCACAATGGAGAAATTCACTTGAGAGTTAATACACACTCTCTAAAACATTCAGGGAGTGCAAATAGACAAGAAATGTGCATAACTAGAGGTGTCTTATACACGATGTGACCATTAAAACTGCAGTTTCTACTCAACAGCATTAAACTCAAAACTATCCCTGTGTGCTTCATGCTTCGGACGCTGAACAGATTCTTCCCTCGTCCCGAATCCGTCCGAAGCCGCGATGATAAACGTTTACATGAAGCAGCCGCGCTCACAATTAGCGTCCTCGCTCCTTTTAAATCTCCGTCTCGTTTAGGAAATCCCTCCCTGTTCCGGGTCTCCGCCTCCCGACGCCGTATTTCACAACCTTCACTTGTGGAGCTCTGGCGCGTCCCGCTAATTCGGCCATATTTCCTGCCCCGGGACAGCTTTATGGGCCGCGGCTGAGGTTAATGCACGGAGGAGAGTGGGGGCGGGGGAGTGACGGACGACCCCGTGTTGTTAATGGAGGGCTATGGTGATTATGTCATGGACTGTAGTAAACACGATAAACTCTGTGGGCACAAGGCCTTCGGTTTCACTGCTTGACTCGGGTTGAATGTGGACTTTATTTTGTCACTTGGCTCGGATTGCTTTTCTCATTGAACTTGATGTAAGAGTAAAAATGATGATAAATGACGGGGGGGGAGAGGCTGATACTGGAGCACGTGTGAATGATGTGAGAGAGAAAACCACTGTACTGACAGCAAAACGCCCAACAATAAGATAAAGTAACTTGTCGCGATGAGCATTGCCTCATCTACCGGACGTTTAGAAGATTAAACGTTCACACCGGAGGAAGAAAAAGTAGATTTAGACTGTCCTGAAATAACGCTGCGAATGGGACAAGCATTACTTCACTTACAATGAGACAAAGGGGAGAAAAAGGCTAAGCGCAGCGGTTAGCGCTTGTGCAAGAGGGTCTCGGGTTCGATTCCCACCTGGACGGGGCCTTTCTGTGTGGAGTGTCTGTGTAAGTTTCCTCCAGGTATACTCTGGTTTCCCCTACCACTAAAAACATGTACAATAAGTGAATCCTGCAGCCAGGTGATGCTGACCGTCAGCCTGGCTCCACAATGGCCCCCCGGGTGCTGCACTGCCCTCGCCCACTGCCGGGACGGGTCAAATGCAGAGGACACATTTCCCTACATAGACAATAAAGAAAACCTTACCCTAAAAGTTGCATTATCCAACTTTTTATGTGGGGAAAAAAAGTTGATATTAGGTCTTAGGTAGGTAACTTTATTTATACCCGTAGGTAAGTAAGTAAGTGCTTTATTGTCATTGTCCCTCTGTCTCCTCTGATCCTGCCGCGCCTCCTGGGTTTGTCCCTGTTTCAGAGCGTGGTGTCCTGCACTGGTAGAATTGGTTTGCACTTGCGAGTGGGCATTGCAATACAATACATAGGCAAACAAAATGCACATAAAAACAAGAAAATGTAAAATCATCTGAAATCATCATTATTTTAATTATTATTATTTTGAGAGAGAGTGCCCTACGGTTAGATCATACCCAGTATAGCACATTTAGAGCCTATTCAGCACTGACACTGCACTTGGAATAAAGCTATTTTTAAACCGTTTCCCATCTTGGAACTAAGAACCTTTGTCCAGATGGAAGAAGTACAAACTCTTTGTTCAAAGGATGCGACTCATCATCAGAGATGGACCCAGCTAAGGGCAGGAGCTGCTGCGTGTAGAGAGACTCTGGCTGCACCTGTGTATGTCCAATCAGCTTACAAGACCATTTAACAATGTATTTATTTATTTAAAGGGACTATGCATATTAATGAACATATACATGTAAATATGCCAGAATTAGCCAATGGCTACTTTCCATCTGTAGTCCCTGGCAGATCAAGAAAATACAAAGACCAGTATACAACATTAAAGACATAAGATCATCACACAATTAAACTTGAGACATAAAACAAAGATAATGGTCAGTGGTCACATGTCTGATTCCCCTTCAGCCAACCTTTAAGTTTAGTTTTAAATACTATGACAGTGGTACAGTCTCTAATGTCTGCTGGGATGCTGTTCCATACCATGAGAAACAAGTTCTTGTTCTTTAAATTCAGACTATTATACCATGAGACTAACGCAAAAGACACAACTGATTCAACAAAAGCCCTGTAGAACAATGCAATCAATGCAAACGTTGGTGTATTTGTGCGTATTTGACCTTGTAGTGACCCAGTGGCTGTATGAGTGGTCAGCATGGCCTCTACAACTCTCCAGGATCAACTGTTTCGTAGGTTTTCTACGAAGTGTAAACCTTCCAAACAATTGATCCTGGAGCGTCCTGGAGACCACTGTGATGTAAAGACGCCATGCAGCTGCTGGGTCACTACAAGAACAAATATCCACTTTTTTTCCCCACATAAAAAGTTGCATAATGCACCTTTAACCTTAACCTTATCATGGTTGTTCCTCTGGCGATAATCCAAGTTAATGTTTTAGTCAGTTTAACCTCTGCTAGTGCGGACGATTCCTCGTAGACTGAGAGCTCACACACATATACAAATTGTAGAAGTAGTTATCACTCTTGCCACACGGAAAAAGGCTGCGATACACTTAAAGGTTTCTTCTGGAAAGACATTATTTATTACCCTACTTAACAGGGACGTTTGCCATGCCGTTGAAACATGTAAGGTAATAAATCAACAACATGTCTTTCCAGAAGAACCCTTTAAGCGAAGTCACTCAGCAGTTTGAGTTGAGCACGGGTCGCCTCTTGTGTGAGAGCAGAACGACGGCACCGCCATAGTCCAAACCAAAGCGAGTGAAAGTAAAGGTTTTCAGAACAATGTTGGCTCCCAGATGAAGACGTCACAGTCAAATATTTCATTCATTTCAACGCACAGAAACTGCTCTCTCAATATTTCATAAATCTGCCTCGCCTCGACGTCTCACTCGTCCACATTCGGAACATGAATCACATCGAACTGTTAAACAGACCGTATCAACACAGCTGCGCGGGATTTTCAGCCTCTCACTGCTGACAGAACAAAGAGAGACCGGACTGAGCGAAAGGCCAGAAAACACGAGGGGAAACATGGCACCAACAACCAAGAAGCGTTTATCTACATTTGAGTAAAGCGACGGCAGCATGAGGTGAAAAGCCGTTTTTACATAAGCATAGCATTTAGCCTCTCCCACCATTATCCATAGCTCCAAACTAAAGTTAGAAGCGACCAAGCTGCTCCACGTTTTCCCCATTTAAATACAGTTTACGATTTTCTAAGCGGATAAAAAGGGGCACTATATTGTGAGGCGTAATCACACGGTAAAATGTCGAAGTACTCCAGGTGTTATATAGTGCCCCTTTTTATCCGCTTAGAAAAAATTGTCATGTTTAATTTTGTGTAACTAGACTTGGATCATGTAAAGGCTCACGTAACCGTATTTAAAGCGGTACTAAGCAACTCGCGCGCCCTAGAGGCCATAAGCGCCGCTGCAGGTGTCGTAGCATGTTGCGTTTTTTTTTTACTCATTAATTGTCCGTGAGAGTAAATACTACGCTGACACAAAAGGCGAAGGGAGAGAGGGATATTGTACATCCAATTACACAATGGAATTTTTTTATTCACACAAACTTGGCTGTAAATACTGTTTAAGTGGCGCTAGCCCGCAGTTAGCTTTTCCTGTTAGCATGTTAGCTTCTTCTTCGTGATTCTATTAATGTGTATTGCTGCTCCGACCTGGTGGCAGGAAAGTTGCAATTGTGGTTTTCTGGCCAGAGACACCAGGGGGAGATGAAAGACCCCCCAGTCATCCCATTAACACTTGTACTACCCCCAGAGGGACTACGGAAAGGATTTATTAAGGTAAACAAGTTACTTAGTACTGCTTTAAATAGGGAGAACGTGGAACAGCTTGGTAGCTTCTAACTTCACCCCATTTTGGAGCTATACCGTCGCTGGGAGAGGCTAAACGCTAACAACATTTGCGTGACTGAGCGCACGCGTAAAGACCAGACAGGTACGCATCGACTCGTCTAAGCTCAGGTAAGAACAGATCCCAGTGTGGAAGAACGGTGACCTGTTCCTTTAAGCATTTTCAGACAAATTAACTGCTTAACGACAACTAATGCAAGAGGCACACGCATTTTGGAGCAGGTCAAAACGGCTGAGGTTTCCCACAGAGACAGGATATCATTATATTGCTACATAATTGCAGTCTTTACGATGTGATAATTGCAACTTTAGTTCAAAATATCTGTGCAAATATAACCTCAAACGTATCAAAATGACCATGTGCTTCTTCCGGTTGTACTCGTGCTTTAGTAGTTAGTTAAAGTTATGTACTTTCGTTTTTACACACGGTTTACAACCAGTTTATAAATAACACTGGGTTACAAAACATATCCTTTATGAGGTGTCTAAAAGCTTTGAACTGGTTTAGAACATTCTTACAACGCAGAATCGGAAAATGACATCCATTTTTCTGTATCAGGTCAGGTTTTTGTGCTCAGTGGATTTTCCAGTCTCTGTATTCCATGAGGCACATGGTTTTGACTTTCTGTCGTCCTGGTAAAACCAACCCTAGGGCTGCGTCTGAATTGCTCAAATAAAACCTCCTATGTCCTGATCCTTAATCTTTCATGGGGTGAACTGTTAGATCCCTATGCAGTTAGTGAATGTTACGGCCCTAGGCCTCCAGTCTCCCTCCCTTTTGTTGGTTCTGTTTGTGTGGTGCTAATTTCCCCTTAAGCTCCATGGAAACCCTGCTGTGTGAGCCCTGGCGTGGGATTGGAGGACTGGTTTCCCGCTCTGGGCTGGTTGGCTGCTCCTTCCCACTCCTGATTGGTGCGGTATCTCAACACCTGGCCCCAATCAATCTCTGAGGATTTGGTTCATCCTCAGAGAAAGATGCTGCATTAACATTAACCACATTAACACACAGTGAGGTCTGCTCCTCCACTGCACAATGTATGCAAACGACCATGTGGCTTAAGTTTCCTCTAAATGAAGCAAAGGCACAAACTGCCTTCATTTAAGCCATTTACGGAGGCGACCTCCGTCTCTCCTTGTGCAGCTGAGCTTTTTGCTTTTTTCTGGGACCTGCATTTGTGGTGCATTGTTTTCCTGGATACTTTTGTACATCTGTGCCGTGTTTTTGTGGAGGTTTGGTGGATTTGTTTACTTTGAGAGTCTAAAATGGTCCTTAAGAAAGCAGCTTTTTAAAGGTAAACAAAATGCTAGCTTATCAGCTAAATCCATTTGAGACCTACACATTTCTTCTTCTGAGACACTGAAGAGGCACCAAGAGTCCCCACAGCTGAAGCACAGTGGAGGCGTCACTAGAGGAGCTACAGGAAACAAAAAAGGACAAACGAGAGATGGTGAAAGACTGTTGTGAAGCGGAGGGAGGAAGAGGAAGGAGGAGGAGCTGACCAGTGCAGGACACCACGCTCTCTAACAGGGACAAACCCAGGAGGCGCGGCACCATTTTAGAGGATCAGAGAAGACAGCCAGGTTGACAGCCAGCCAGGTTTCTCCCGAGTGCTATAGTTCCCCCGACCTCCAAGGTCATGAGGGTCAGGTTGACACAGTGGCAGCGCGGCTCAGCCGCAGCAGCTCAGGACTAACACCTGAACACTATTTTGTTGTACACTTGTACAATGACAATAAAGCACTTACTTACTTACGTACTTACTTACTTACCATTTCTTTAAAACTGTGAGATGTGACTGTGCTGCGGTGACTCTAACATGTATTTTGTCACTTATAAAGTTTGGCTAAGGTAAAAACTGCCTTAAAGACGCATTACGCAACTTTTTATGCAGAAAATGCTGATATTTGTTTGTATTTGACCCAGTGGCTGTATGAGTGGTCAGCATGGCCTCTACAACTCTCCAGGATCAATAGTTTTGTAGGTTTTCTGGTAAGAGGCTCCGTCAGCAGTAACAACCTTCCACACAACTGATCCTGTAGCGTCATAGAGACCACTTGATGGAAAGTAAAGGCGCCATGCTGACCACTCATACAGCCGCTGGGTCAGTGCAAGGTCAAATACACACACTTTTTTTTTCCAGATAGAAAGATGTATAATCCCCTGCAGCCTGTGGTGGCGCTGTATCAAAACCTTCTACAGGAGACGTGATGAAAAACCGTGAACAAGAAATACGCTTATCTAATTGTCTTTTCTGTCTCTTGTTTACAAACTGGAGCTGTATCATGGTTTTCCTTTCACACTTTTGGTAGCAGACTTCGGAGATTCCTTCACACGAGACAATTGCGAAAACTACACACGACTACTGTCCGAGTAGTACTGGTCGAGAGTTTTTTTTCCGTCTCTCACCTCCATCTTCCACTTGGTCAGCCACTCCTCCCGGGTGCGTTTGCTGATGTAATACGGGTCCCCGGCCTGGAACGTGACTCGGGGCACGGGCCTCTGACGCAGGCTGATCTCCCAGCCCACGCCCCCTCGCATCCTCCCTCTGCCGCCCTGGACACAAAACACACACCTCTTTATTACAATGAGACAGTTTATACAGCATTTTGTGATTTTTATCTATGAAAAGCGCTCTATGAATAGGGGTGGGAGATTTTAACAAAAATCAATATCTCAATTTTTTCTTTCAATATCGATATTCAGACGATATTTTGGCAATCCTTGAAAGAATTGTGTGCAAACTGGCAAGGAAGGTCCAGTTGGTCTTTTGACTTGCTGTATCTGACCCATTATTGTACAGAATTACTAGTACATAAAGATATGAGACATTATTGATTTAAACATTAGGGCAGGGCGATATAAACAAAATATCACAGAATGAAAAATATCACAATAACGATGTATTTGGCGATATAATTTACACCTGACAACATACTTCTAAATCAAAGGCTTTAGACAATAGGCAAGGTTAGGAAAGTAGGAAAGTTAGCTAGCTAGCAAAGCAGTGCTACAACTCGTCCTGAGCCCTTTCCTCGCAAATATGAGCGACTCAAGTGACAAACTTAAGTCATATCATTAGATTCGTCATCTCTGTAATCGCGCCACGCTGCCATGTTGTTGTTTTGACCGTGTTACGCAGGGGAGGGGGCGGCATGGCTCAAACCGCGCTACGGTAACCCACAAGGACAACGCGATTAAGTCCGAAAAAACTGTGGTAAAAAAAAAAAAAAAACATGTTTGGAGGTCAGATTGTATAAATTATGAAATATTCGATATCCCAATATTGCATATCGTCCAGACAACAATTTGGATATAATCGTCTAAACGATATATCTACCACCCACCCATCTGCTTTTAAATGTGCATTGAGAAGATTAATTTTCTCTAAATTGTAAGAAAACCAGTCGATCTCTCACCTCCGTCTTGACTGCGTCTCCTCCGTCCTCTTCTGCGTGCTCCACGTCTGCACAAAACACACAGACACGGAGATAAATCACATGAAACCCGACGTTCGGAAGTGTCCGGCGGATTATTATTGAACCGAACCGAAGTGGTTTCTCATTTAATCCAAGGAAACATGACACATTTATCGAGCGCGGCCTCTTCACGGCCCTTTGTTCATCATCACGGCGCTTTACTCACAGGAGACGGGCCGTTAATGTGACGTAATGGGTTATAGATGTTCTTATAATGTATTTATTTTCTCTTTGTGGCAACATTTATTTGCTTCAAAAATGCTCTAACAATGTCCAATGAACTAGGCAGACAGACAGACGAAAAAGTGAGTACACCGTGTGGAATTTCTCACATTTCTGCCTAAATTGGTCACTAAATGTGGTCCGATCTTTATTAAAATCACAAGAATGATTAAACAGTGTTTGCTTAAACTAATACCTTTAATACCTAATACATTTGATCATATTTATATTGGCCACAACATGTAAACATTCACAGGACAGGGAGGAATAAGTAAGTACACCGCCTGAACTGCAACAGTTTTGTAAACGGGAATGGTCCGAGATTCATCCTGATCATTGTGAGCGTCTAATCTGCAACGACTGAAAAGAAGTTATTGCTGCAAAAGAAGGATCAGCAGATATTTAATACAGGGGTTCACTTACTTATTCACATGCTGTTGTGAATGTCTCAGGTTTTTCTGCAAAATATCTTGATAAACTTATGAATTAAATGTTCTATTGATGACAGCACGTTGTCCAGGCCCTGAGGCAACAAAACGGCCCCACACCATAATTCTCCTGCTCCAGACTTCACAGTGAGGAGAGGGTTTTGATGTTCTCTTCCATTTTTCCTCCACACATGACGTTGAGTGTTCCTCCCAAACTATTTGACTTTGGTTTAATCAGTCCACTGAATATTTATAGCATCCAAGAGCTCTTTCGCAAACCAAAGTTGAATAGTTTGGGAGGAACACACAACGTCATGTGTGGAGGAAAAATGAAACAGCACCAACATCAAAACCCTCTCCTCACTGTGGAGTCTGGAGCAGGAGCATCATGGTGTGGGGCCGTTTTGTTGCCTCAGGGCTTGGACAACTTGATGTCATCAATGGAAAAAATTAATTCACAAGTTTATCAAGATATTTTGAAGAAAAACCTGAGACATCCACAACTGCATGTGAATAAGTGAGTGAACCCCTGTATTAAATAGCTGCTTTACTGATTAAGATGGGAAAATGTAACTTCAAGGGTCATTTTTAGGCCCGAGCGCCATCAGGGCTGGCGAAGGGGCTCTTGTTTCACATTGTTGCGTCATCTCCACATCAGAAGCACCGGCAGACACTGAATTTTTCAGTCTTGTACTTTAACAATCTTGTGAAGGATCTTTCCACCTCTAACTGCTTGACTTATTGAGTTTTGAACCCCAAAACTCCCAGATTGTATTCAGTAATAACAAGCTAATTTAAAAACTGGTAAGATATCCAGAATTCCTTGAGAAAATCGTTGTAACAACAAATCAAACCATATATTCACACCTGTCTTCACATTCGGGGACTGGAGTGTGTCAGCTGGCTAATATCGAGGTCACGTGACTTCCGCTTAATATGAGAAGTTGGAACCGACCCATACCAAAAATGACGCTTTTGCGGATTTTGCATCGACCCAGCAGCACCCTGTACAAATAACCCGGACTTTAGACTGGCTTCTACCTCCGAGTGGCCTCTTTGTACCTCAGGTGTTGTGTGAGGACTTGATGAAACGCAGAGCCTCAATGCAGGTTTGCTTTGGCAGATGTGGCCTCCCTGACCTCACGTCGCCCTGTTACAGACGGCAGCTGGTTAGCGTTAGCATCTAGCTTCAGACGCAGGGGAACATACACTTGGCTTATATTACCTCCCTATGCATCCACTCAGCCAGGATCAGGGCCGCACATAAATATAACTTTTCACTGCTTTATAAATGCATGTCATTTATAAAGGTATTATGCTTTTTGCAGGTATAACATCTCTATAACTGTCTTACACTGTGTTGTAGTGATGGCCCCTATGAAAATCAAACCTGACCAGAAAAAATTTGTTTCAATTTTTCCGACCCAACTCAACTTGTCACTCAAACGGGAGTTTACAGGAGAAACGGCACTTGTTGGTTTGTTTTGCTACTGAACTGCTGAGGAACCTTTTGAAATCACTTGTGGACTTATCAGGAAACGAGGAGCAGAAACTTTCACGAGGCTTTACTTTTACCACGTCATGGACAACTCTTTCTGTCAAACTAAAGTGGAGCAACCTTTACCTGACACTGCAAGAAGCTACACTCCTCGTGGTTAGTAAGAAGTTGTCGCCTTGTTATTTACTGTAACTGCTGCTGCATCATTTTCATTATTGCCTGTTGTGCATGTTCTTTGGCAGTGATCAAAGTCATACTAGGCAACATCGGCACAATGAGAAAACAAAACAAAAATGAAAAAACTGCACATTCAACAAAACATAGCCTGCTTTGAGTGTAATGTATATGGATAATGCATTTTATGTTGTAAACTAACAATTTTAAGGAGGAAAGAAAGTGTTCTTTCTAACCTGGCTCACATAGCCGGGGCTTAGCCATCCGTAAACTCCGGTCAATTATAATTTCCCCACATGTTAAGTCTGGGTCTGAGCTCAGTGGCCGCGTCACATATTTTGACATTCAGCGAGCGGTGGAGGTGACGTCAAGCATTTGATGGTTTGCTTCACTCACTCGGGCGCATTACATACTTCACAACCAAATGCTAGCGATCGGGTAAAATCAGATCCAATCGTTTCAAACTTTAAAGGGAGTTCACCCCTCCCCGACGGAGCTCAACTGTGAAGATCCAGACCCTCCGTACGAAATGAGTACGAGGGTCTGTGACTCACCCAGAGCCGGGGGAACTTATTTTGGTTCGTGGCTGAGGGACAAGATTGTCTCCAAAAAGGCTTTTTCTTATTTCCTATTTGATAATATTGCTAAACTATTCACCAGGGGAGCTGCAGCACCCTCAGCACCCTGGGTTCCCATGGCCTTGGACACACCCGCACCCAAAGTTTGTTGTATATTTGAAGTACAATAAAATGCAATATTGATCTGAAACAAATGGAACAAAATATCCGGTAATTTTCATGCGATTTCCCCCGTAAGCTTCTCTACCAACTTGTTAATTTGCAAAATCAAGTGTCACCCCCAGGCCTCCCCAGTGCAAAAAAGTCTGGACATGCCACTGGCTGAACCTAGACCTGACCAACTGCAGCAACAGTCAGTTAAATCCAGGAGGACCCTTTTTTATTTTGGTCAGGCAGCGTCGATAGCAAAGCCTCACAGCTGAGATGCACATTAGCTCACGGTGTTGAAGCGTTAGCGACGTTAGCGGCGTTAGCGACATGTGTCTCTGACTGAAGAGCTCTTCAGACCCGGACGATCGATCGAGAGTTAGCAGCTACTCCAGCCTTTGGAATCACACCATAGTGTAGTTTCACTGGTGCAGGGGGACAGTTCTCCGAAGCGCTGACTGAGTGGGAGACATTTCGAGAGCACGATGAGCGGCGGCCGTTACAGTAGTAGCGTAGAGGAAGTGCCCCCCGCTTCATAAAGGTGAGCGGGTTTTGCGGTTCGTCCCATCGAGAGTATAGCGTAAAGCGAGTCCGTGACACCTTCCTGTGCCCTCCTGCGCTCTAACACCAGATTTAGCAGCAAATCGATTGAAATGCAGCCACGTCTACGCGCCCTCGTATCAAAGCACCGGCGTCTTTTCAACAACAGGATACACTTAAGTCGCCACAGGACACAGTATAGCACAAAATGACTGAGATTCACACAAAACAAAGATGCATGACAACGTAGTAATGTGCAAACGTTCAGAGTACTACACCTTATTTAGCCTTAATTAACTCTGAACTAACACTTAATAAATCAATCATTAATAAAGGGTGACTCATACTTTATTACTACTTAACTACCAAAGTAATTAAGGCTTAACTTTCGTAATGAATAGATCATCAGAGACTTTGGTTATTCATTAGTTTTTAATATAATAAACTATAAAGTAACTATTTATAAACACATACTTGATGATATATGATTTAATGATTACTTCAGAATCAGAATCAGAATAGGTTTTATTGTTACAAGTTCACCGCTAGCTTAATATCTGAAATGAGACGTTAGAAGAAGCAATAAAGCAAGTACATACATACACAAATACACACAGTCGGATAATACACATTACGAGGCTTCTCCGCAGAAAGACCTCGAAATGTTTACGTTCGAGTACGAGCCCGGCGTCCGTCCTTTCACCCGCGGCTTGGCCTTGGTGCGGGACGTTGACGTTGCACAGGGAAGATACCGGCCCGGCGGCTCTCCTGTGTTCCATGGAGGATAACATTATTCCGTTTAAACATTATTCAGACGTCCGCAGCAGGTTCTCGGTCCATCCAAAGTTCTGCAAAGCCCCGAGATCTGTCCCAAGTCCTCCCGAGACGTCTCCCCTGACTTTGCCATGATGTAATCCATCTTCCGTAATCCTTCCTCGTAACGACCAGAAAGGTCCTTAATGAGTTCCTCACTTTTCGCTACTTTCCGTTGTAATTCCATCACATTGGCGCTCACTGCTTCAAAACGTTCTGTGATTTCGATTGACAGCAGCCGGGTCTCTTTTATTGCTAAAAAACTAAGGAATAACCAAAGTATCTGAAGAGCTATTCATTAGGAATTAAGCATTAATTACTGGAGTAGTTAACCTCTTAACCCCCACCTTAACGCAGCGCATTTTCTCCAGTTCGGCTTTAACCAAATCTAAAAGCTTCTATAGGCCTGTGTGTAATGCCTGATTTGAAAGCTAAGACATACAAAACTGATTTAAACTGTTTTGTCACGTCGTTGCCGCATTTGTTACACTTTTTGTTGTGTTTTCTTCGTTTTTTTTTTACTTTTTCCGGCATATTTTTGTCACGTTTTTGTTGCATTCTTTGTAGTGTTGCGTTTTCAACACTTTTTGGCGCTTTTTTCAAAGTGTTTTTATTGCTTTTTCATCACAGTTTTGTTGTGTTTTTGTTTACAGCTATAGGCCATGTGCCATGCCTCATTTGAAAGCTAAGACCTTGTAGTTTCTGAAAATATGTGGAAGGTAGTGGATGGCAGATAACTGGTTAAGTAGTTGTTAAGTATGAGACACTTAATTAATGAAACGTTCATGATTAATTAGGGCTAAATAAGGTGTAGGTATAATAAAGTGTTACCCAAACGGTAAAAGTCATAATTGAAAGAAAAAGTAAATTTGAAGATACTGAAGTAAAAGTTCAATATCACAAGTTATACTTTTTTTTTTTCTCAAATCACGTATACCTTTTTTAAACTCTAACATTAATCGGGCGCATTTTTTCCAGTTCGGCTTTACCCAAATTCTTGACTGGAGCTGACAGCCTATAGGCGGTAAGGTGGCACAGCAGTTAGCGCTTGTGCATCACAGCTAGAAGGTCCCGGGTTCGATTCCCACCTGGGACGGGCGGGGCCTTTCTGTGTGCATGTTCTCCCTGTGTCTGCGTAGGTTTCTTCCAGGTACTCTGGTTTCCCCTACCACTAAAAACATGTACAATAGGCCAGGATGAATGAAAGTGTGTTTAAGAGTGCGCAGGGCAGACGGCGGATGGAAATTAGCCCAAGGCTACAATCCGGTGTGGCTTGTTTACATGCATGAGACCCATGTATGTTCATTAACATGCACTGTCCCGACCAAATAGACCAATAGATACATTTACTAATTAACGCCTGATTGGAAAACTACAAAACTGATTTAAACGGATCTCACTTTGTTGCCGTCACTATTTTAACTTGTTATTATCATTACTCTTCTGTCACCTTTTGCTGCATTTTAATGTAATTTTTCATAGCTTTTTTGTTGTTCTTTTTGTTGGTGTTTTGTAGCTTTTTGACACTTTTTTTTGTCACCCATTCATAGCTTTGTTTTTTGTTGTGTTTTCGTCAGAAGCGTTTAGATTTTGGTAAAGCCAGACTGGAGAAAAAGTGGTCGGTTCAGGTGGGGGTTAAACACAGTGCGCCGCGTTAACTATTGTTTCCCACACAATACGAAACGACCACAGAGTTTCAGCAGAGAGGGTCCGACATGAAAAGAAACCGCAGCTCGAATGAGCGCTGTTAACTACAAACAGGACGGAAAACACAGTTGAGATACAGTTGACGGCCATATTTGCTCTAAGCGCTACACAAAGTCAATGCCTCAGAAAACCCCTGTTTAATATTTTAGTTTTGGTTCTTTCCTCTGATCAAAGCCCCGCTCTGTTGCTGAGGGTGACTCCATTACGCTCTTTCCCTCTCGCCGCGGTCACATGTTGCCGACTTGAACCCTCGAACAGCGCTGGGGAGATGAAGAGATACCGAGGCTCACAATATCACTTTCTGCTCTCACACGAGAGGTCACCGAACGCTCCGGGATGTCGTCCCTCGCTTTCACTTTACAAAAGATTCATTCAAAGATCGTCCTTTTATTTCGGCTTTTAAAACTACTCAGCCTTGGTATTTCTGAAGCAAATAGAAGTTATAGAATGTAGTTAGACAATACGGCAGCACGACCCGCTCTGAAGTGGAAGAAATGGCGTCGACAGAGATCAGTAAACAAGATAATCTGTGCAGGGAAGAGGAGTCGAACGAGGACAAGATCAGAACAAGCTTAACCTCTTAACCCCCGCCTGAACTGAGCACATTTCCTCCAGTCCCGCTGTACCCAAATCTTAAAGCGTCTTGAAAAAAAGTGTCAAAATTGCAAAAAAAATGAGGCGAAAAGTAAAAAAAAAAAGCGATTAAAAAAAAAGTGATAAAAAGCGATAAACAATGTGACGAAAACGCAATAAAAAAAAAAGCGATGAAGTGTGTAGGTCTTAGCTTTCAAATGTGACGTTACACTGGCCCACAGGCGGTACACTTTTAGATAAAGCTGAACGGGAGAGAATGCACTCAGTTGAGGCGGGGTTTAAGAGGTTAAACACATACACGGACTTGGAGATCCATCGCCTTTGATAGAAATACGTCTTTTCCCTTGTGGTTGTTTGATAAATTCATCCTTACAAGGGCTGGACGATATGGCAAGAAAATGAATCACAATTATTATTCTATAACCATTTCTATTTGATTGGGATTTCAATAATACAATTAAAGTGGTATTACAGCACCACCTTAGTAACAACACAACAGCTCGAACTAAAATACCAGAAGGCAATACCTGAGCCATTACCAAGAGTTAGAAATGAGGTCAGTGGTTAAGGTGCTAAGGATGCAGATTTTTAATTTCTTTTTTGTTTTACATTGCATTTTTTTTTTATACCTGCACGCATAAGACATTAACAGCTTTTTCTGTTTTTGTTTTGTAAATACGCTGGGATAGGCGCAATAAGCTTTAGCTACGCCTATTCCATTTCAGACTACTATGTACAAACATGTCCCCTCTTTATCTGTTAAATGTTGAAATGTCTGAATAAATGAATCTGAATCTGAATTCATGCACTTGTACAATGTGTTATTTTATTTTACCTTGTTTTTTGGGATTAAAAGTTTAAGACAAAAAGGCTTCAGGAAAAAAAAATGCCATCTTATCTCAGATAAACTGTTTGAAATGTGCTTGAATTAAGACAATTAATGCTGATCTTGAGTACGTTTGAACTGTTTTAAAGTAAGATCGCCAATGGAGCAGGCATGATTTCGCTTCAAATAAGACACCCTTGAAATGAGACAAAAAAGTCAAGAGAAAACACTTGTTCCATTGGCAATAAGATTGTCCAAACCTACTCAAATTTAGCACAAATCCCGATAATTCAAGCACTTTTAAGCAAGGCCGTGGGAACCCAGGGTGCTGAGGGCGCTGCAGCACCCCCTGGTGGATAGTTTGCAAATTGCAGGCAATATTATTAAATAGGAAATATGCACAGAAAAAGTGGTTTTGGGGTAAACTTTATCCCTCAGCTCTACTTTTAAGCCATTTTTCCAGTATTTGATGTTAACAAATCCCACTGAAAAACAATTGTTAAGTACAAGCCTGGAAAGTTTGGAGTCCCAGAAAGTACATTACCATACTTGAATTACAGCGTCATCTCGGTCGCCTTACTTACACCACGTGGATACCAAACGTGTCAATATTTGTGAATGAATAAGCAGCCTGATACATGGTTAAGCCTCATACAGGGTGAGTCTGGTCTATTCTTTTACCCTAACATTCAAACTAAGATGGCGTCACTCACACTTAGTCGGCCGCTCCAGTTTCCGCCTGCCCCGTTTCTTCCGCGGGAGCGTCGTCCCGTCGTCCCGTCTCTCCACCTCCGGCTTCTCGTCCCGGGGCGACCCACACCCGTTCCCCAGCGAGGGCGGGCCAAGGCGCCGCTGCTCCGCCCCGCAAGCGGCCGCCTCTCTGGGGTAGCCGTTGTGGCCGGGCCCCCTCTCCGCCCGCCGCTCTCCGGGGTATCCGTTCTCCACGCGCTCCTTTTTGGGGAAGCAGCCCGGGGGAGGCCCGTGGCGCAGCAGGCCCAGGTCCCCGTTGTGGAGGTGGGGCATGGAGCTCCGGCCGATCCCCGAGTAGCCCATGGAGAGGGCGTCTTTGAACAGGCGACAGTTGTCCGCCTGCACAGGGAGGAGGAGGGGGGGGGGGGGTTAGCATATGGCCACACTGAATACGTACGGTACACTTTTATCATAATGGTTTACACTTGCATTGCACTTTACAAGCTTGACAAACCTCTCAAAGCGCTGCACTGCCGATGGAAGGACAGTGAACATTTCAGGATTGTTTGGTAAATTTGTTCTGAATCCAGAGTTTTGTTAAATTAAATAAATAAATGTGTGAAAATGTAGAATGGATTTTGTGGAACCACACTTTTATCAATACTTATGGACATCACAGCGACGGAAAAACATGAAACTTACAAACATGAGTACATTTGTAAAAGCTAAATATTTCATTGCTCTAATGAGTTGATTTAGCTTTGGTTTGAGACTTAGCTGTGATCGGGTAATACAAGATTCCCTCGATCCAATCAACAGCAAATACTTTCCATCCTCTTCCTGTACGATTTAAACCTGAGCCGTTACAGACTGACAGAGCTGTGCTAATGAGATTTGCACAACTCATTTCCCTTCGGGGACAATAAAGTAAACAAACAAACAAACAATGTTATCAATCTGGCTTGTGACAGGTTAATGTCTAACCTGGCCTGCAAGCTGAATTCTCGCAGTACTGAACCCATCTTGAACCACCCCCACCTGCACCATTCGGGACAAAACCAAAAGTGGTTTGGGCCAAACAGATACAAATGAACATGCCAAAGACGAAAGAAACATGAGGTGTGCTGCTACACACTCATAAACACACATGACACTTTTTAAAACGAAATATTTCATGAATTTTCTGTGTTTTTGATCCAATCAGCTGCAAATGCTGCATCCTCTTCCTGAACGAGTTAAGCCGGAGCGATTTCAGTGCTAATGTTATTGGCTCTGTAATCTGGAATCTATTTGGCTCTTGCCAGGTTAGTTCATGTCTGTTAAAAGAAAATAATTGGATGATTCTCTAAACATTGGGCAAATATGTGTAAAAAATGTCCGGTGGAATCAATTTAATGAATTCTGTTAAGGGAATGTTTATAATTTTCCAGACAAAAACCCATATTGTCAACTTTGTAAAATAGAAAGAAATAATTCCGTGATCATTTCTTCTTGTATATTTATTTGCCCACACATACTACACAAAGCAGCAGCTCCAACCAAAAGGTCCTCGACCACAGCTTCAGCCAGTATTTACTGTTGTCGTGTCCTTTAGCAAAGGGCATAGGCTATGAATGGGCTTAAAACTGTAGAACAAAGAATAATGGCTACAGCTTTGTTCATCCCAAACACAAAAATGTAACGATCTCTGCCATATCTCTCGTATCTTGTAACATTATTGCAGAGAAAAAAAGCATTCCACACCCATCACCCGTGCAGGATGTGTGTACAGTACATTTCCGACATAATTGCAGCCTTTGTGTCTTATCTTTCATCTCTACAGTACGGTCGGTCAGAATCTGTGCCACTGGAGCAGCTGTTTCCAGGGGTTCACCGAGTCCAAAGAGAGTTTCCTGCCGCCGCGGTTACAGCAGCGCTCAAGAATGATGGGAATCTTGGCATTTTGACAACACATACATGTTTCTGTCGACGTCCAGTGGCCAGTGCGACGCCCCTCGCAGGCATCCGACTCTCGACCGGACCACAGAGTATCACAATGAGTGCAGAGAGAGAGACGTAGTAAAGCAGCGTCTGGGCCCAAAATAACCCGAAAACCAGACGACGGTCGCGTTAGTGGGGCAGAAAGTGGGGCAGGTCTGCAGGGATGAACCCCATTGTCTCTCAGGGGCGAGACGTACAGCAGAAATTAAATCCGTGGAGTTAAGGTTTATCAAGGGTACGTTTTACTACGATGTGGCAACTATTGATATGAATCAGTGCGAAGGCAAAATAACAAAATCCTCAAAATCGCACATTCGGGATTTTTGGACACCCCTCGTCTGGGCAAAAGGGGCAAACGCGAAAGCACGGGCACGACTGCCATAGAAGCTGTAATACACATACTCGAGGGGAATGTAACCAAACAGTGGGATGGAACGTTAAATGAAAGACATCATAACCTCATATCAAGTTGCACAAACAGCTGCAACAAAGCCACAAAAGAAAGAAAACATGCTCCTATTGTTGGACTAACCACAGAATTCTAACTTTAAATAGTTTCCTCTCGCATATTCAGCAGATTGGCGACTCTAAACATCGACCATAGTGGTGTAACGTTACTCTCAACACAACATAAACAAGCTAATCCTTAACAGCGTGTCGCAAACTAATTCACTGGCGCCGTCACGAAAATGAATCGTTTCACCTGACGTGACCGTGCCAAAAGACTTGAATAATGGCCGCGTTTGTTAGTCAGATCCGCTTCTGTCTGATCGAAAGTAACTATAAGGTGGAGTGGTCTTATCTGGCGTGCTGACTCAGAGACTGTGAAATTTAGAATGGACTGAGGGAGCGAGGCTTCCCCCATAGCGTTCAGCGCCGGGCTAGCTGAAGCTGGTTCATGCTAGCAATTTGACTGGATTTATGGAGCCAGGTCTATTATATAGAACATTAGGACGATGTTGCGCATGTTAAGACAATCCTGTGTTTGATAATGACTTAAAGCAGTACTAAGTAACTCGTGCCCCTCGAGGCCATAAGCGCCGCTGCAGGTGTCGTAGCATGTTGCGTTTTTTTACTCATTAATTGTCCGTGAGAGTAAATACTACGCTGACAGAAAAGACAAAGGGAGAGAGAGGGATATTGTACATCTAATTACACAATGGAGATCTTTTTTTTCATTCAAACTTGGCTGTAAATACTGTTTAAGTGGCGCTAGCCCGCAGTTAGCTTTGCCCGTTAGCCTGTTAGCTTCTTCTTCGTGACTCCATTAGTGTGTATTGCAATTGTGGTTTTCTGGCCAGAGACACCAATCATCCCATTAACACTTGTATTACCCCAGAGGGACTGATTTAATAAGGTAAACAAGTTACTTAGTACTGCTTTAAAGAGGAGCACAAAGTTTCAATGGAAAGTCCATAGGAGACGGGACGGGAACCTCCGGAGCCAGTCGCCATTTCCTTATGGTGACAGGAATAAGTCAGCAATGGCCACAATAAGTTCATTCTTAATTTTACTGTCTAAATGTTTGTAGCCAAATCCAATTGGTTTGGCCTGTTAGCCGTTGGTGGTGATCTCGGGTTGATCACTTTAAGCTGAACTTAAAACATGTGACAATTCAGGTGTTGTCGTGATCTTTCTAACCATTTTAGCCTCATTTTTGTCCTGATTTGCAATAATTATGACTCGTTTGGACATGATTTTCTGGAAAAACAAATAGCTTGATGATGATTATTTATTATTATCAATTAAAAGTTTTTTTGTGTGTGTTAAATATGGCCATTCATAATATTCAAAACAGCTATAGAAAATGAAAACATTCTCTCCAATTGTGCAGCTCTAAGTGGCAGTGCATTATTAATGTGGAAATACTCAGGAGAATTTGATATTAGAAGGAGTTTTTGTCAATAATCTATACTACGGAGGCGTTTATTCAGTTCCTGTACGTGTGCATTAAGCGTTTAAAGCACAAAGTGTACACAGCTTCACCACCTCCCAGAGACCTATAAAGTCAGTGTTTTGGACGATGTCTACAAATTACATAAATGAGGCAGAAACCACAGCCGTTTACAAACAGCCCAGAGGAAACGCTACGGTGTCGTAAAGCTGTAACGACCGCGGCGTTTCCTTCAGCCCACGAGCACATGACTCCACTCGCAACAATTAGCGGCACTGTGAACGTGAAGAAGCCATTAATGAACCTCTGGAGCCGACTTGATATTCAAAGGAAGTGCAGTACGAGAGGTCCACAACTAGCAAATGACTACGAATCACATGGTCCCAGGTTCAACTCCAGAGCAAGGGGGAAAGAGTTTCTCTGCAGGTTGAGTGAATGGGCTGCTTTTGGCTGCTCCGGTTTCTCCTACCACGAAAAAAAAACATGCAAAATAGGGTCACCGCTCAGGCTAGGATGAGAGAGAGAGAGAGAGAGACTGTCGGATGCAGCGTGTTTACATGAGTCTAACTTGCACTGTCCCCCAACAAACTAACAAACAAACTAACAAACAAAAAGGCTTTAATATTAGGTTGTTGCGCCTTCAGCTTTGATCACAGCACATTTGATTCGGCTTTGTCTCAATAAGCTTCTGCAATGGTAAAGGATCCAGTGTTGTATTGATTTCCCACCAAGATCTTGGGCCTGATCTTGTGATCTTGTGTTTCTAAACTTTGTGATCTTGCCTCTCCAGACTTTAAGTTTAAGTGGGACGTACTGGGGTTGAGACACACTTTTTCCTCTAGCCAGATCGACTGCGCTGCCGGGAAGGGGGAGGGAGAGGGTTGTGGGGGAGCGGGGGGGGGGGGGGTGAACATGTGCATTTGTTTTGTTTCACGCCAAGCCGGGGCCGATCTGTGCCACAGCGGGCGGCTGTAGCTGTTTCTCTCCTGAGACATGAGCACTGTTTAGCTCAAGATGGGTTAATAAAGTCTTTAGTTTGACCTGTAAGAGCCTCTTGCAAGTGGCGAAGGCACAAAGCACAAGAAAATTCCATGAAAATACAGAACAAAATAACTGTAAAATAAAGTGCACGATCTATTTTTAGATCAAAATGAAGCATTTGCCGCTTAAATATTTACTCACAGTGGAGAAAGTACCATTTTCTTTTACTCAAGTAAGAGTACAGAAACTTCATTATAATTTTACTCAAGAAGAACACATAATACATTTATTAGGATTTGCAAATACTCCATCAAGTGGAGGAATGAAAAAAGGAAATATTGATAATAAAAAGAAAGTGTGTTAAAACTGCAGCTGAAAGTGTTTTAGCCCCTTAACCCCCACCTACACAAGCACCATTCCTCCATGTATTATCCACATCTAAAAAAATTCCTGGAAAAATAGCGACGAAAATGAGACGTATAGAAGGATGAAAATGCAACCAAAACACAGCTTAAACGTGATGGAAAAGTGACAAAAAAGCAACGACAATTTAGCTTTCAAATGAGCCGTTACACTGGCCTATAGGCTGTAAGAAGCTTTCAGGTTTGGGTAAAGCCAAACTGGAGAAAATGCGCTCCGTTAAAGTGGGGGTCATCGTGTTAAACCATTTTTATTTATTTTTTTATCTATTCCAGTAGTGCGTTCAAATAACCACATTCAGCCCAGTGGGTTGATTTTAAATTGTGCGTTATTCCCACCAAGCGACGGGACTCCCCTCCACGACTGGGACTCTCCCGGTTGAATAAAAGGTAAACGACAACGTAACACAAACACAACGAGCTCAGAGATGTGTGTTCGGGGTCGATGTAGCGGCGAAAAGTAACTGAGGCGCGAAACACGGGCTACAACGTTTACCCACGCCGTAAATATTTAACAGAGAAAAGCCGAACAGTCTCACTCGCGACTCCTGACACGGTGACCCGGCGCCGACCCCGCAGAGGTCAACGTTCGCCGCGGTGCGAGGTCAGACGGGGTCAAGGGAGAGCGCGGAGACGCTCCTGATAAAGGAAGAAGCTGAAACCAGTCGAATGATCTACAAGTCGACAACTGCCATAATAATAATAATACAAACCCTCTGCTGGTCACATAATAAAGAGCCTGACCGCATATAGAGCCCAGTGTTTTGGCTCCGTTACCTCAGAGCGAGAGGTAAACCCGCAGCTGAAACAACAAGCCCTCTGTCCAACGCCACACGGGCCCGCCCCCTCCACGCACCTACGGGCCTGGGAAACACTGAACCTTTCTGTCTCCACTCGGTGTTATGCAAATGATGGACATCTTAAAACACAAAGACGGCCGACGGCGATCGGCGTGGAGGAGATGTGTGAATGTTAAAAAGACCAACGAAGCGCGTGCCGATGTACTCACGGAGAAATGCTTGCGTTTTCGCCCGGGTTTGCCCACTTTACACGAGGCGGCGCCGCTTCGGCTCTGCTCGGTCACGCGCTCCAGGTCGAGTATCGTGCTCTCACCCTGCGGACAGAAGAGAACGTCGGATATTAGAAGCTGGCGAAACATATGCAGAAAAAGACAAGCGAATCAAGCCGCAGTTAAACAAAGAGGAAATCCCAATAAAATGGCTGATCGACTATTGTTAGAGCTGCCAAAGAACACAGGAATAACACGCCGGAGACTTTAAATCATCGCATCCGTTTTCCTGCACTCACAAACACACAATCGTCCAAACACTACCGCCCGACGACAGGGTGAACTTGTTAAAGATGGATTGGAGCCACTGAACTCTGGATTTGTGGACAAAATGCTCTAACCACTGAGCCACTGTTGACTCTTTTGCAGAATGAAGAAATACGCCACAACTCAAACTCAAATGTGATATAGTTTATGGGTCCCTTTTGGAGATAAGGTCTACTCGGAAAGACTTGACCTCATTTTGGTATATTGTAAACTCAGACAAAACAGGAAAAAACACATCTAATTATGAAGCACCGAGATTTCTACCATTGCAGTGAGCGTGACCCTGTGAGTGGAGAAAGTTCCGTAAAAACTCGTCCCTGTAAATAATTGAGACGCTGCCGATAAAGAAAATTAGGAACTAGTTTGGCCACGACAAGTAACATTTTCCGTTTTCATTTCCTTCTTTCAGTGCTTGTAATAAAAGCAATACAAATAAATTAGAGCCTTTAAAGCAGGGGTGTCCAAACTTTTTTCATGGTGGTTAGTGCCGCAAAACCTTCGACTAGCAGAGGTTTAAATTGTGCCCCCCGCACCTTTATTTATGCTTAAAGGAATAGGCCACCGTGTTTACACACTGAGATATGTTCTTACCTGAGCTTTGACGAGTTCATTTGTACCTGTCTGGTCTCCACGTGTGCCTTCCGTAACGTAAACAAAGCACAGACGGCGTTAGCATTAGCCTCTCTCTCTCTCCTCTCCTCTATAGCTCCAAACGAGGTGAAGACAGAAGCTACCAAACTCTTCCACGTTTTCCATATTTAAATATGGTTACGTGAAGTGTTACACTATAAAGTATAATTACACAAAATTAAACAATGTGGATTGTCTAAGCGGATAAAAAGGGGAACTATATTGTAAGGCGTAATAATACCAGGAGTAATTCGGCATCACTGCGCGGATGCCGAATTACTCCTGGTATTATTACGTGTCAAATTATGGAGGACCAAAAATGACTAAAGTATAAATAAATAAATAAATTAATAAATACAGGAATATATAAATAAATACATTCATTTTGGACAATAAAAATTAAATATTTACATTGATATGTTAAATATTACTCTGAAATCAAATAAATATACCTTTATTTAGGTTATTTATCAATATCTACATTTCTTCCTTTATTTATTTATCCATTTATTGCATGTATTTATGTATTTCTACATTTCTTCATTTATTTATTTATGTATTTCTACATTTATTTATTTATGTATTTCTACATTTATGTATTTCTACATTTCTACATTTATTTATTTATGTATTTCTACATTTCTTCATTTATGTATTTCTACATTTCTTTATTTATTTATTTATGTATTTCTACATTTCTTCATTTATGTATTTCTACATTTCTTCATTTATTTATTTATGTATTTCTACATTTCTACATTTATGTATTTCTACATTTCTACATTTATTTATTTATGTATTTCTACATTTCTTCATTTATTTCTTCATTTATGTATTTCTACATTTCTTCATTTATTTATTTATGTATTTCTACATTTCTACATTTATGTATTTCTACATTTCTACATTTATGTATTTCTACATTTCTACATTTATTTATTTATGTATTTCTACATTTCTTCATTTATGTATTTCTACATTTCTTCATTTATTTATTTATGTATTTCTACATTTATGTATTTATGTATTTCTACATTTATTTATTTATGTATTTCTGTGTTCCTGTATGCTAATTAGGCGGGCGGTGCTGAACTCAATCAAGAGCAGGATTGGTTAGGATTGCGTGAACTCTGGTCTCGATCATTACTGCCTCACATCACGGTACTCTGTTATGCTGCGTTTACACATAAGCACGATGCGTTACGAATGGCATTTTCCCGTCATTCGTGACGTTCGTGACGTGACTTAACGCATCTCAATGGGATTCTTAACAGAACGCATCAGTTCGTGACGTTCGTGGAGAAAGTTTTTGTCTGTCAAAAAATCTTCCACGAATGTCACGAATCACCCTCTGTTCGTGGAGTTCGCAACGGAGCGTGTCCTTTCGTGAGGAGTAGTGGCGCTTCGTAATTCAGCGTGAGAGCATTCGTAGAGCATTCGTGGAGCAGAATCACTGTTTTTACGCTCAAAATTGACAGAAACCCACGCTACGCCCAAAGTAAATGTTCGTACCTGCAGTAGCTACGCCAAGGAAAAGTGTCACAAAGTCGGCCAATCCGCGGTCCAAGTCACGGACAGCACCTGAAGAAACACTTTCAGCCCGAGCCACTGCCGCTCCTCGGGGTGCTGAAAGTGTTTCTTCCTCGTGCGGTCGTACCTGATGTTCGGGAGTTGGAGCCAGACGAGCCCAATGACTCAGGGGAAAGCACGGCCTCTGCTCCGCCTCCAACCCGGTGGAAGAAGATCACTCCACTTTCGCCCAATTCTTGACAGATTTCGGACAGAACGCGAATATTCCTAGTGACCCGTAACAGCCCGTGGCAGCGCGCAACACCACGCAGCAGCGCGCAACACCACGCAGCAGCGCGGGACGCATATTCGTGACCGTGCGTAATAATTCGTGCCATTAATCGTAACGCGTAGTAACAGGTCGCAACAGTTAGTGGCGGCGCGTGAAACCTCGACCCCGAATCATCAAATTCGTGATCCTTGGCCATGAATGTGCATTTGTGGCATTCGTAACGCATCGTGCTTATGCGTTTACACATAACGCAGCATAGCTAGAGATCCTCTGTGCACTTTTGTGTGGTATGATGGCAGTTTCGAATGTAAGTTTTTTAGGAGCCATTGCTCATCAATTAAGAACATTAGCAAATGATGTTAATGATGTTGAGCATAATGCACCTGAGGACTATCTCCTCTTTCGGCTGGAAAGACTATTAGATGTTTTAGTTCATCACAGTGCTGACCCAGAGGTAGACTTTGATGCAACTGTGTGTCATCGCTAAAACTGAGCAGTTAGCAACAACTATCTTGGAGTAATTTTGATAGCTTCTGTCTGGTTCCCCTGGCTGACCTACAGCCCACCAATCCTGCTCTTGATTGAGTTCAGCACCGCCCGCCTAATTAGCATACGGCAACACAGAAATACATAAATAAATAAATGTAGAAATACATAAATAAATAAATGTAGAAATGTAGAAATACATAAATAAATAAATGTAGAAATGTAGAAATACATAAATAAATAAATGTAGAAATGTAGAAATACATAAATAAATAAATGTAGAAATACATAAATAAATAAATGTAGAAATGTAGAAATACATAAATAAATAAATGAAGAAATACATAAATAAATAAATGAAGAAATGTAGAAATAAATAAATGTAGAAATACATAAATAAATAAATGTAGAAATACATAAATAAATAAATGTAGAAATACATAAATAAATAAATGTAGAAATACATAAATAAATAAATGTAGAAATACATAAATAAATAAATGAAGAAATGTAGAAATACATAAATACATGCAATAAATGGATAAATAAATAAAGGAAGAAATGTAGATATTGATAAATAACCTAAATAAAGGTATATTTATTTGATTTCAGAGTAATATTTAACATATCAATGTAAATATTTAATTTTTATTGTCCAAAATGAATGTATTTATTTATATATTCCTGTATTTATTTATTTATTTATACTTTAGTCATTTTTGGTCCTCCATATCAAATGAACTCGTCAAAGCTAAGGTAAGAACATATCTCCGTATGTAAAAACGGTGGCCTATTCCTTTAAAACTTTCATGCCAGCTCTGTCTCACAATCAAATGTTAGTTGTTAGGTTAGAATTGTGTTGAATTATTAAATTTCAAATCAAAAGGACCATCTCTGATGATGTGTACCGATTCAGCAAGATTGCAGAGGGCCACCAAAAATTGGTCTGAGGGCCGCATTTGGCCCCGGGGCCGCACTTTGGACACCTCTGCTTTAAAGGAACAGGCCACCATTTTTACATCTGTTCTTACCTGAGCTTAGACGACTTGGTGCGAACCCGTCTGGTCTTTGTGCGTGCGCTCAGTCACGCAAAAAGACCAAAGATGTTGTTAGCATTTAGCCTCTCCCAGCATATTTCTATAGCTCCACACTGGGGTGAAGTTAGAAGCTACCAAGCTGTTCCACGCTTTCCCGTTTTTAAATAGTTACGTGAAAGTTACAAAAAGGAGTACAAAATTGTAAGGCGTAATAACACCTTAGGAGCACTTCATCGTCCGCGGAGTAAAGTCGAAGTGCTCCTAAGGTGTTATTACGCCTTACAATATAGTTCCCCTTTTTATCCGCTTAGTAAATCGACATGTTTAATTGTGTGTAACTAGACTTGGATCGTGTAACTTTTCACGTAACTGTATTTAAATAGGGAAAACGTGGAACAGCGTGGTCGCTTCTAACTTCAGTTTGGAGCTATGAATATGCTGGGAGAGGCTAATGCTAACAACGTGACTGAGCGCACGCGTAAAGACCAGACAGTTACGCATCAAATCGTCTAAACTAAGGTATGGACATATCTCAGTATGGAAAAACGGTGGCCTGTTCCTTTAAAGCGAGACTATTTCACTGGAGGTATCCACCAGATCATGCCACAGATGTGTGTTTTTATATATAGCAGGTCTAAAGAACAGAAACAGCTTTATTTAAGAATCAGATTATAAGAAAATGACCTGTTATTAGTAGAACAAGTCTGAAAGGTGAAGGTTGGTTTCTAGTCTGGCTGTATCGTCATGCAATAGTTCACATTTTAGGGACACCGACAAACAGATTTCTCCTTTCTGTGAGCTCACCAGGGTCAGGAATGGGATCTCGCATGGATTTGATGGCGCCTTCATGAGTTTTAGGAGTATTTTATATTACAATTCTGCAAATGGAGATCTGTCTTTTGTTACATGTTTGCGTACTTTTATAAATAAAGTCCTAGAGTCTTGGCAAAACAAACAAAGGTGGCTTCCAAGGACTGAGTGAAGGTCAGATAAGGAACTGAACTACAAACGCTTTATAAGGAAAATCGTAAAAACACAGTATCAATAGTTCTGACGTTCTCCGGACTCTCCTCCTCCTCCTCTTCCTCCTCCTTCCCTCGGTGCACAAAAGCCCCCCCGTTCCCCCTCCACTTTTCCGTCTTTGATTAATAAAACGCGCTCCCTCCCGCCTCGCGCACAAAGCGGCGCGGTGCCCCCGGGGAGGAGCGGAGAAAACATGATCCTTAATGTAGATGCTCGCGTCTGAATGGGACCACCAGCTCCATGGCTCCCGATGCAAATGAGACAGGCCTGACAGCTGCACAGGGAAGCGGGGCGGCCATGTTGAATTCCACCGCTGTAACAGAGAGAGATCCCCTCCGCCTGTTTGTGGAGAGGCTTTGAGTATATTTTAAGATGAAGGTCAGTGCAGTAATGCAGTATATCAGAGGGTCAAAAGTTCCCAAATGTTAGCTAGCTCCGTCAAGACGTGAGCGGAGCATGAAGAGGGAGAAGTGTGTGTCGGTGACTCTTTTGTACCAATTGATAATGCAAACTGTATTTTCCGTGTCATAAAGGTGAAAAAAAAATAGAGTTTTTCAATGAAACCCGTGGATGGCATTGTGTCTCAGGGCTCTTTGAATCACTGACGTCAATCTCAGACGCCTGGGATGATTCGTTGTCAGGTGAGTCCAGTGAAGGGAAAAACGACTGAAAAAGGATGTTCCGCATTATTAAGCAATTTCGAGCAATAAAGGGAAAGAAAAAGGATTGGACTAGGTATGAAAACCGTCCATATTTCATGAAAGATAAAGCGGAATCCTCGTACTGTTAAGAGATTTGTGGCTGATTCAGAGCACACACGGGTTTGTGCAGATAAAAGGCACGATGAGGACGGTTTCTGCCGGACAAACAAACATCAGATTAATACAGTACAACTATCGAGGCCAAAGCACCAGTCTCTGCTGAAATCCCTGGAGCAACTTTAAATGCGGCCGGAACCGCCATGTCTTGAACTTGAATCTTGGACTCACCCTTTAAAGCATGACTAGTCATGCTTTAAAGGGTGAGTCCAAGATTCAAAGAGTCAAAAGATTTCATTGTCAATTCATATGAACTGAAATGTCTCTCGAGTCCAGGGAGAGGGTTCAGCTTCCTGATAGCCCGGTGGATGAAACTGTATTTCAGTCGACTGGACCTGGCACGTTCTCTTCTTATGTCAACCTGCGTCTAATTCAGCATTTTTTTAAGTGATAGTCTGTAGGTCTAAATGTATTATAAAGTTGATGAAATGAGTTACTTGAAATAACACTGGATTTTTTCCTTCCTTTGCTGATCTCAGCAGCTAATAGGAGTCAGGGCAGGATTGAGGAAGCCCCTCCTCGTCCCCTGTGCACGAGGAGGGACTTTCAGGTCCTTATTTCAGGAGCTACTTTTAAAATGTTTCCTCATTATGCACTTTAATTTGACCTTTATTTAACCAGGGAAGTCCCACAGAGATTCCTGTTTCCCTGCAGAGGAGACACGCCTCCAAATGGAACCCTATTGTACATCTTTACAGTGGGGAAACTACCAATTAGAATATGTGTTAATACATTGCCTCGTTCCAAATGTGATTAAAAAACTAAAATATATGTGTCATTTTTTTCCATTTCGAGTACTATCCAATGCCTAAACTTGACAATACCTTTCAAAACAAGATTACAGTTCTAAATCTAAATAATTGATCTAATGAAGCCTTGATATTCCCCTTTGCGGAGTATATTTCATCAGCCCCTCTCCCTCTCTGCGCAGACCCATCCGTCTCTGTATGTAAATGCTCCACTTCACGCGGGACACTAATGGATGATAGATTTATTCATTTTTCCTCAACGCCGCGCCGCCCGACCTTTCAGATCCACCCGGGTTAATGAATGCTTTCCTCCCCGTAAATTACCGCGGCGCGCACGTGAGAGGCTGCGCCGACGGCCAGCTCCAGATATACTTATCCGAAACGCACACTTATCACGGATGAATCAAAATCACACGCTGGACGGTTGCAATTAGCAAATCACAAAGGCTGCAATTTTTCATAAGGACATCCTGTCGGGGATTATCAGGTACAAAATCGGCAAGTCCTTATGTTCAAACCTCTACAAGCAGGACTGCATGATATGAGGAAAAATGCGATATTCAATAACTTTCATGAAAAGTACGATAATCTGCCAAATGGTTTCACAAAATAAAAACAAGCACAAATGTATATAAAGTGTCTGTGTGGAATTGTGCATAATTTGTTAGTTTTTATAGTTAGGACCAAAACAGGGTTAAAATTAAAGCAAATTAGGAAAATTATGACTTAAACTGAACTTTTTCCAACATTTTGTTATTGTTAAAGGCCTCCTCTTGCAACATGGAGACTGCATCGCCGTATTTTCAATTTTGTGAAGTCAAAAACAAGATGGCCCCTTTTGAGGTTTTACTTTAGATAAGAATCAGCGTGTTAAAGTGGCCCTCAGAGCTAAAGGCTAAATCATATTCAGTCAAGTTTCTGCTTCTTGTGGGTCAGATACACATCCACTAAGCATAATGGAGCCATGGAATATATACAGTAAATGCCATGAAATGGACATGTCCTACCGGGGTCAGCCCATTAGTCCGGCGTCTCATTATTTCAAAAATGTCCCATTGAGTAGGGGTTGAAAAATAAAATCAGGTTCAGGCAAGAGTCCACTGACCTTAAGGTTCGGGCCAATGGTTAAATATGGCTCTCTAATCCACAACACAACGGGGTTAGAGACGTCGCACTAATGGCATGGCACCGCCCTACCTCGCAATACTTTTACGTATTGACTGGCTTTTCCATTCATTAGTCCGGGAGGTTTGCTTGCAGAAGTACACATTTTGTAGGAGCCTCATAGATACAGACGGCGTCGCGCCACACAAAGGGGTTTAGCCAAGCCGAGGGGGACAAAAACCCCCGCATGGGAATCAGAATTATTGAGATTTTGTAGTAAATTGTTCGGTAGAAGTGAAAAACATGGGCACTTGTAGCTAACGTTAGGATACGTAGCATGCAGCTAACGTTAGCTTCCTGGTAATCATTGTCAGTTTATTAAGTATTTATGGGCTGTTGCACCACTTTGCTCCTCTCCATGTCTCTATATCTTTATTTAGGAGACAAATATATTCATAACACAGCATTTGGTGGAGTAATGGGAGAAAGTTTAGTTTTTTCCCCTCTTTGTTTTCCCTCTGGCTGCTTTGAACCTACGGGCAACTCCAAAGATGCCGATTCATTGATTTCTATGTTTCAAAAAGTGCCATTGAAAGCTTTATATCTTTATTTCATTTTTGTTTAGTCGTTATCAGTCTACAAAAAAACAATTGGACGTTTTAGTCATAGTCTCAGCCGTCATGGAGCTATTCTGTATCTGGCTTGGGTCCAGTTTAGTCAGTGAAAATACTACTTCTCAACTCAAACATGGCCTCTGCCCCTCATTATTTCTGCCGCGCGGCTCCATTTGCATGGTTAATACTTCGGCGTTGCGATTCCCCGAGCCGCCCCCGGCGCAGCGCCTCATTTGGAGACCCCGCTTTAATTTGATGACACACAATCCCGGCGCTGCCTGCGTGGCTATCACCGCGGGAACAGCCACCTCATCAATTCTTCTGACGGCAAACGCAAAAAAAAAAAAAAAAAAAACACCGCCATTTTCCCCCAGTCCCAGATGTGCCCTCAAAAGCCCAGGAACATAATAAAGACGCGCGCGGGAAAACGAGGTGTTGCAGCCCGAACTGAACCCCCGGCAAATCGAGGATATCGGCGGGAGTGGATTTTGTATTTTGGTCTCTGGTTATTTAAGGAAATGGGTGTTGCTATGGGAACAGGCTCTGGACAGTTGTGTGAAATGGGAAGCGTGTGGAAAAGGACATGCTACAGCCAACGCCCCGTTCGGAGGCAATCTGTGGAGCGAAAACTCCCGGTTGTTCTGAGATCGTAGCCGCGTCCTGATGTCTGTCTGTCGGCCCGGGAATTTAGAGAAGACCGGCCCACTATTCTCTGGGTTTATCAGCGCGCTGGTCTCTGGTGCAGGAGGTCCCCGGTTCAAGTATGGCTTCGACACTTTTCTAACTCTTTCTCTTTTTACATAAAAAAATAATAAAAAAAATCAGGTTAGAAATCTAGGAGTAATCATGGACTCAGACCTGAACTTAAACAGCCACATTAAAGCAATAACATCATCAGCTTTTTACCATCTGAAAAACATTAAGATCAGAGGAATAGTGTCAAACCCAGACTTGGAGACACTCATCCATGCATTTGTCTCCAGCAGGTTAGACGACTGTAACGGCTGCTCACTGGCCTTTCTAAACGAGCTGTTAGAGCTGCAGAACATCCAGAACGCTGCTGCTCGAGTCCTGACAAGAACCAGGAAATACCACCATATTAGTCCAGTGCTCCGGTCTCTGCACTGGCTTCCTGTCACTCAGAGAATAGAATTTAAAACAGCTCTGCTTGTGTACAAGCCTTTTCATGGTTTAGCACCAAAGTCCATCTCTGACATGTTAGAGCCGTATGAACCATCTCGGGCCCTGAGAACTTCAGGGAGGGGTCTCCTGGTGGTTCCCAGAGTCAGGACTAAACACGGTGAGGCTGCGTTTCAGTTTCATGCAGCTAAAATCTGGAACAGTCTTCATGAGGATGTGAGACAGGCCTCAACTCTGACAATGTTCAAATCCAGGCTGAAAACAGCTCTTTTTACCCGAGCAGATGAAAACTGAAAGTATTTTATCTGCACTCTCGCCTTTTACTGTCATTGATTAACTTCATGTTGATGTTTTATTGATTGATTGTATCTGTTTTCTTGTAATTTTATGCAACTGTGAAGCACTTTGAATTGCCTTGTGTAGGAATTGTGCTCTACAAATAAACTTGCCTTGCCTTGCCTTACATGGGCCGCTGCACACACAGTCTGAGCCTGATACAACTCCACAATCAGCACCAAACAAACAAGCAAACAGAACAAAGATGTAATATGTCGTCTAAGCTCAGGTAAGAACATACCTCGGAAAAAACGGTGGCCTGTTCCTTTAAGAATAGACACTTGGGCAGTTTGTTTCAGGTCAAAGCAGCTCCTCCTTCTCACTTTTATTTTGATGTGGATTTAGACTAATTACCCAATACTCGTCAATATGAGCTAGTTCACATGTGTTAATGAATTTAAATGGTCAATGATACTTTAGCCTGACTGACAACGACTGGATCCCTTCAGTGACCTCAACCTCGCGTCCACAGCTGTATCCAGACATCGCCCTCTCTGAAACACTCTGGTAGCCAACGTGAGAGGCTTAAAGACCGTTTGAATTAGATTTGCTAAAACAAACTTCCGATGCTGCTTCGCGGTTATGAACGAACAACTCCCATGGGTTTCAGTTTGAATCCAGTTTAAGCGTTTTGAACCTTTAGTCGTCCCGGTTCTGCGCACTTCCTGCTCACGCCGCCGTTTCTATTCGAAGCTAATTGAAAGCCTTTATGAGAGAGGATCCTTTTTAATCTGGGTTTAATCTGGTTTAGTTATGGTTAATCCCGGGTTAATTCATCTTTTAATCCTCTGTTAATCTTATCATTATTTCCATCGCCTGTGTCTTTGAAACAGAGGTTGTAAACGGCGACATCCGCAGTCGACTTGGAGTCAAAGCCAGATAGGGTGAGATTGAAATGCAAAAAAAGGTGCCAACCTGGTGCAGTATGACACGTAGAAGGTGGTGGGATCGTGGCAGAGAGGTATTTGGAGAACTCGCTAAAATATCACACATTTTACTTTGTGTGGCACGAGACGGCCGCGAGCGAGAGGACACAAGTGAAGTGAAGTGGCGAGCTCGAGTGGTCAAACGCTGCGGTTTGTGAAGAGAGCACTTCAGACTTTTTCAAATAGATGGTTGGCTGGGACTTGTATTAGTGTGTAGTTTTCTCCCCCCTCTTCCTTGAACCTGTCATTTTATTACAGATATGTTTATCATCGCAAAATACCTCTCTCTCCGAATGCCTGACCTGTAACTTTATTGGGAGCGGGTCGTCTCCAGGTCGTCCCCATGGAGATGCCGACTAAAGGCAGACAAATGGGAGTTTCGTGGCGCTAGGCTAATGCATGTCTATGGTATCAGTTAGCCTGCATTAAAAACAGTCTGACCCGCTCCACAGTGCACCTGAGGCAAATCACTTATAACGCCAAACTAACCATATAAATGTCTGTCGATAGAATAATTTTAACCATTTTGCATTTAAAATAACTAATATTTGAGTAGCATCAGCTTCGTGGTTGTAAGCTAACACAGCGGCGGAGTGATCTGCGAGAAAATAGTCCCTCAAAATGCGGTAATTCATGTGATACAAGGTCAGTTATATTTCACACATTATTCTATTAACACAGACATTTATATAGTAAGTCTGGCGTTATAAGTGATTTGCCTCAGGTGCAGTGTGGAGTGAGGCACATTGAGTTGCCTTGTGTACGAAATGCGCGGTATAAATATAGTTGCCTTGCCTTGCCTTGGAGTGGGTCAGACTGTTTTTAATGCAGGCTAACTGATACCATAGAAATGCATTAGCCTAGCATTAGCCTAGGGCCACTAAGCTTCAAATTCATGCATGAATTTAAGAAAAAAAAATCTCCAGACATCAACAACACTGGATAACTAGGAAATGAGGCCGTATGTCAAAAATCCTGAAATATCCCTTTAAGTTGGTCATTAGGAGCATATTTTGTACTGATGGCAACAGTATAGTCCAAAAAGTTACGCAGTGCCCCTTTGAGAATCCTGCCAATTAACGTCAAATTCATCAATAAAAATATGAGTATTTCTTCACATAAAAGCTCAGATGCCCTAACTTGTACTTTGTGCAGCAAAATATAATTTAATAGTCTTACTTTTGAAAACATTATTCAAATAATCATTCAGTTTCACCTTCTTTTTGACAATGCAAAAAATAAGTGCCAGTGTCCCCCAAGTGGACTCGTACCCCTGGTTGGGAAACACTGGTTTAAGTGAGTGTAGATCTAATGCAGCACTTCAGTTCCTCCATTTGTATGAATTGTGTGGGATATTTTAAGACATATTGCACCATTTTTGGAAAGGAGAAAGTGCAAATGTTCAGACCAACTTTTTTTTTTTTTTAAACAATCGCAACAAACCACCACCATTTAAGCAAACAGCAGAATAATAAAAAAATAAAAAAAGACGTGAAGTATTTTATTGTTAGCAGACGGGTTGTATTACTCAAAAAATTGCAATGCGTTCAGCGTAGCAGGGGTTTCCTATCCGTCCTCCCTTGTGTGCAGCATTTACGACGCTTTGGGGATTTCTTTGGGCCGTATATGTGGACTACACCCTGGACAGTTCGTAGCCTCGATAATATTTCAGTTCAAGGGATGAAAATAAATATCGTTTTCCTTTCTATATCGCGTAAGTGCTTGTGACTCGATCATTTTGCGCACAAGGAGTAAAACGCATCAGTGAGTCATCTGTGATTTGAGATTATACACGGAGATAGTGACAGACATGTGACCAATCTGGCTTCGTGGGAAAAGAACAATAGGGAGGAAAGGAAAAGGGAGGAGTAGAGTCACTTCCATCACTCGACAAATGGAAAATAAAGTGTTTCTTTTCCCACACGGATACTCCACTATAACTCCACGCTCGGCCTACAACAACAAACGCAGAAACCGCCTCTCAATGCGCCAACTTCTCAAAGCCGTAGTAAACTCCATAAGGATGACGTCAGCTCATAAGTCTGGCCTTTCGACGGGGAAAAGGTTTACGCTACAGGGAAACTTCTGCAAAGGGGGGGGGGGGGGAAGACCCTGCCGGTTCTTACCATTCTGTTGACAGGTGAGTAGTCGGGCGCTTTGAATGCAGGGCTGCCGGGGCTGGAGACGGAGTTGGACGGCATCATTGGAAAAAAGCTTCTTATGGCGAGGGAGGTTTCACATGGGGGGAAAAAAAAAATAACTTAAAAAGACAACAAAAAAGATGAGAGATGATCCCTCTTCTCTCTCCTGGAAAGGAAAAACCACGGTAAAGATTAGGCGTTTAACGTTACACATTTTCCACACGGTTTTCAACACTGCTCTCTTTTGTCGGAACGCTTCAGCCAGACACGGTGGCCTTATGAGCGAGACTCTAACCAATAAAAACAACACTCTGTTTTGATCAGGTCAAGGCAACGTCAGGTCCCTGCGGGTCGTTCGACTTTCCTCGGGATCACTTTTTTCAATTGTTTCCTACTGAAAACACAATACATTACCAAGAATCTTTAAGAAAACACAGCGTTATGGGAGATTTAAGCTGAAAAGTGTTTTATGGGTTGGACGATGGGTTTCCTCGCCCAAACAATTGAAAACTATTATTTTTTAGCGGCTCAAAAAATGCTGAAATATTGTCACTTTCTTTAAAAAAAAAATGACTTGGGGGAAGTTACCACCTTTCAGCTCTATATTCAGGTCTTAACCTTAACTTTAACCTTAAGGATTGGCCCCTGATCTATATGGTTCAATTTGGCCCATTACCAAGTGAACCCGCCTCCCCCTCATTTAGATGTGTGTTATAACAAACCAATTGTGTCAAACCACAAAGGGTTGTAATTATGTCAGGCACTACTTTTCATTTTCTATCATTTACAACCACATAACTGTCTCTGGCGCTATATATAGAGAGATGTTTTAATACTTTTTTCAATACCATATTGGCATTATTTAACGGCACACAGCCCTATAGTTGTATTCAATATCTTGTCATTATGGGCTGACAGTGGATTTCGGAGCCGAACCAGATGAGAACCATTTGACTAATTCAGTGGTTCGTGTACACTTTGAGTCTTTTATTTATACTCCGAGTACCCCCTACCTCGAGGATCCTGCCAATATTATTATAAAGTGACCAATGAAACTAAGATTATTCAATATTTCATGTCGTGATTTGTTCAAATTGAAGCTAACATACTCTCAAACTCAAATCCCTTATCGAAAAACTTTGAACCTTTGAAATCAATATTAAAACCCTATTAGTTTCATTTAGGCATCACCTGAATCTTAAACGCTTCATGACCGGAGAGCTTACAGCCTGTAGGCCTCATTTGAAAGCTAAGGCCTACAAAACTGATCGTAACGTTTTTGCTTCTTTGTGGCTTTTTTGTTGATTTTTCAAAACTTTTTAGTCATGTGTTTTGTTTTTTTTCGAGAAGCTTTTTTAGATTTGGGTAAAGCCGAACTGGAGAAAATGCGCTCTGTTCAAATGGAGGTTAAGCGATTAATCTAAAATAATTCCAAATACCCCCTGCCAAGTGGACAAGCACACCCAGGGGTCCCCGTGCCCTTGGTTGGGAAACACTCTAATCAAACATTTTAATAGTTCCCTGATTTTGTCTGAATACAAACCTCCATTAATGAACTGACATCATTACGTCTATATGCAAACGTCACAGCCCACACTGTAACAACTTCCACTATGTTGTCTAAAATGTAGGTCACACATGATGCGTTACAGTGCACTCCGCCGAAATAGCCCTGAAAGCATCATATATGAGCCGCATTTGAAGCAGGACCTGTGCGTGTGCGTAACGTAATACGCGAGAGGGATTGCCATCGTGCAGCCCACGTCATGTTGCAGGCTATAGGAAGCTTCTATAGGCTACTACTGTACTCCACTCTCGCCTATATATGGGCTCGGCCACTTTCCCCCACCACCACCACCGCCGCCGCCAGCAGCAGAAGCAGCAGCAGCAGCAGCAGCAGCCAGCGCCACTTGTGATCACCGCTGAACTGACGCCATTTACGCACACGTAACACCAAACAGCGAGCAGTAAACCTCCGTAAAGACAACTCTGCATTATTAACGCGCCGTATTAACCTTAAGTGGCTGGGGGCTAAAGTTACTCCAGCACAGAAAGGGAGAGAGGGAGAGAGAGAGGAGGGGGAGCCATGCGCGCAAAGGTCGTATCAACACCACACTTTAGGAACCCAATACCGGCCCTGCTTTCCATGTGTATTTCATCTATTTAAGGGTTAATCCAAGCGTGTCCTGGTGCATTTAAAAGCTGCCATGCACGAAAAAATCAAGCACCTCTTTTCTACAAATTGTTACCCCACGCAGCAAGGCAATCATTTACTGGATGTGGTAACCTGGGCCACGGGATGGGATTTTTACGCACGCCAGGTTAAACGCGGCTCCCGGCCCCGCGTAACTGAACCATTCATTATTCATGACATTTGGGTGATAAAGTTGTTATGTGCACGGCGGCGGTGGTGGTGGTGGTGGCAGGAGTAGTGGAAGTATGCAGCAGCCCAGCGACCCCTGGGGATTGTGGCCGCACATTTTAGGCCCGTACATGGAGAGAATCGTCTTTTATTTGGTTCGGTCAGCCGTCTTTCTAACAATCCGGCCGCTTTACTGCAAAACCGAGCCAAGTTCAAGTGCACATACATGTCCAATCACTCAGATACATCCGCGGGGAAAAGCCAGAGCCCTAGTCGCTTTTTCGACGAGCCTTCCTGTCCCCGCACGCCGCGCCGTAAAGCCAGCCTCCTGCAGCCCTTCCTATCGAGGGTTAAGTGTGTCGAAATGCGCGTGTGTGCTGTGCTCGTTACCCGGTTTTTTCCCAAGTCCCAGGCCTAAGCCCTTTATGTCTCGCTTCGCTCCCGGAGCCTCCTTCCTCTTCTCTCCCCGTCCTCCGCCTCCCCTGCCCGGCCAGCTCTGCTCCAGATGCGCCGCTCTCTCCGCAGGGCCTTCGCCGAGCCCCGTGCCCGAGCTCTGGGTCCTAGCGCCGGCCGAGTACCGGGAGCCACCGCGGATCCACTACGGTGTTGCGATACAGTCATCCACAGGCTGTCAAAGGGTTACCGACTGTCCGCGAAGAATGAGATCAAAGTGTGCACATTAAAATATGTTCTGTATTGATTCCTGGACAATGTGGGCCTCTCTGAGTGCAGTTTCATCGGCCCAAAACATGCACAATAGGTTAACCTCTTCATCCCCGCCTCCAGTTTTCTCCAGTACCCAAATCTAAAAGCTTCTTGACTGGCGCTTAGAGCCAATAGGCCAGTGTAACGCCTCATTTGAAAGCTAAGACCTACAAAACTGATCTCAATGGGTCTTTTTTCCTTGCCTACTATTTCATGTTCTCTTTCGTCAAATTTTTGTCAAATTTTTGTCTAATTTTTTTCACATTTTGTTGTGTTTGTTGTAGTGTTGTGTCACATTTTTGTTGCGTTTTGTCACAGTTGAGTTGCTTTCTTTGCTCTTCTGTGACCCTTTTTTGTTTTGGGTCGCATTTTCATCCTCGTTCTCGGCTCAGTTTTGCCCGCTTGATTTTTTTTCAAGAAGCTTTTTAGATTTGGGTGAAGCCAAACTGGAGAAAACGTGTTCGGTTCAGGTGGGGGTTAAGAGGTTAACTCCCCAACTATACGCCTGAATGTGAAACTCAAGATCTGGAGATGAGCCCTGGAGCGCGAGTCCTCCGAGTCCCAGGATGACTTCGAGAAATATGAGAACAAACAATATTGATCTAAATACCTGTCGTATACAAATATATTTCTTCAGAGAGAGTTCCTTCATGTTTATACCAGCATGATATAGAGAACTATAGTAGAAAACGGTTAACAGTATCTTAAAATAGTTAAAACTGTAGCAAAAATAGAGGAATCTCCGGGGTTTTCCCTTGAAACTGTTAATACAAGCCTTTATCACGGTTTTCATTCTGGCTCAGAGTGAGAGAAACTAGCAGCTCATGTAAATACACTTCATGAGTCTAGTTTTGTCTATCAGCGGCCAAAAGAGCCGCTGCAGAGGGTTTGAGATAGAGCTTGTTTATAACCCTGGATTAGCGCCGGGATGGGACGATACGGCCTGTTTACCTTTTTTATCTTATAAGCACTTAAGAGCTTACCGGTACATAACAGACCAAAACAATCCATCAAACATCAACAGAAACATGTATTCATTAATTGCAGTAAAAGCAAAGGGTGCAGATAAAATACTTTCAGTTGTTCCAGATTTTTAGCTTTAGCCTTACTGCGTTTAGTCCTGACTCAGTCCATTCGGAATTTGTTTGACAACTCAAGCCCTTTAAATGAAGCCCTCAGATCAACAGTTTCATTATGTCACACAAATACAATGTTTTATTGTGGGACAGAGCTGGCATTATGGTTCCTACATAAAGGTGTGGGGCACGGTTTAAACCCCTTAAAGTGCGTATGAGACATAATTGTATTCATGATTTTGCTAAAAAAAAAAGTACAGAGTTTTCTTTAGTTTGACCATTTTTGTAAATAGTTTCACTTCCTTTTTGGACACCGACAGGATTGACATAGATATAGGCAAAAAAAAAAAAAAACAAGTCAACTGTTGCCGTGCCAACCATGTTATATCAATGGGAACTTTACCTCTATCTATGTCACTTCCTGTCAGTAGCTTAACATGCTAATAAAAATAACCTTTCTTCCGAACTTTTCTTAATATATTTGCTGCTTCACTGCAATAAAAATGATAATTACTTGCAACAGATGTTATCGATCTAAATAAGTCATACTTTCAAAAGCATTACAACCTGTCATATGCACTTTAAAGCAGCATTATGCAACCTTTATGTGGAAAAAAAAGAGTTGATATTTGTGCATATCTGACCATGTAGTGACCCCAATGGCTGTATTAGTGGACATCATGAACACCTTTACTTTCGATCACGGTGGCCTCCACAATGTTCCAGGATCAACCGTTTTGTCGGCTTTCTGGTCAGCAGTGAAAACCTTCCAAACGATCGATCCTGGAGCGAGACCACCGTGAGGGAAAGTAAAGGCGCCATGCTGACCACTCATACATACGCACAAATATCGACTTTTTTCCCCCCCCACCCACATGAAAAGTTGCGTAATGCCGCTTTAAATGCTTCCCTGCACTGACCACTGATCTGTGGCCCTAAACTCTGCATACACTTCGATGTGTGGCTCTCAATGAAAAAAAAAAAAAAGGTTTGGACACCTCTGCTCTGGAGTGTGAGTAGAAACCCTATCCCATACCAGGACAAAGGAAAGATCATACAAAAGGCTGTCCCATCATGAGACGCCATCAGGTGGTATTCTGGGACGCTTCCCTCCACCAGACGCAGATGCTTTCACTAAACCTGTCCTAGCCTCTCTCCAAAGGGGGGACTGTCTTAGATCTGAACCCACTAACCCGGCAAGCTGCTCGTTACAGCGACCGAATGCGGGCGGGAGAGATCAACTTTAATAGAACCTGCAGGAATTCCTCACGCCAAATAAACACACGTTGCATATTTATAAGGAACCCCGCGATGTCTATTGGAATCCCGGCCCATAAACCGGGCTTAGATTTGAATAATAAACCACGGAAAGCCTCGGATGTGGCGGCGCACGGACCTCAAAGTCCCCGGCCGGCTGGAGATAATGACCCGCCGCTCGGGGCCCGCAGACTCCAGGGGCCCGTAAAGCAAGACGATAAAACAGCAAACGCTCATTTAGACGCTGCTTAGCTAATAACACGCGTTTAACGGCTTCACGCGCTAATGTGGGACGTCCACTCAGCGGTTCATTCTGCCGGTGAATGACTGGTAGTATTAAGAGGTTTCACTATTATTTGTCTTCTGCATTTGAGCTTGATGCTGATGAGGGAAACAAGAATCACTGTGACACAAGGATACGATGTAAAAGCCGTGGGATGCATATATATATTTATTTATTTATTTATTTTTTAAAGACAACAGTATGAAATGTGAAGTGTAACGTAACAAAAGGGGCAGATATTATAAGGCATGTTCTTCTCCTCTGCTCTGAATCATTCATACTGTATTGGCTCGGCGGTTTTGTTTGTGATTGTACGATTGAATGAAATAATAAAAAAATGAATGAATGAAAAAAATGAAAAAGTGCATTAACACAACATGTAACAAAGTGCTGTGTAACTGTTACTGGAAAACAAAGGAGTGCAGGAAAAAAGTGCCTCCAAACCAAACACAAGTACTGAAAGTATTGCGACACTTGATAAAGTATCAATACTTGTGATCCAATATTTTATCTGTGAGTGTAAAGCATATGGCAGCATTACAGTAGTAGTGAATAAATGGGAACGTTTGTCATAATAGAGTACCGGCTAGTGCTGGTGCATTCTCTGGACTCAATGATGCAAATTTTAAAAGCACCTGCACCTTTCTGTGAAGACTACCAGGAACCAGATTTGTCCAGTTTCAAAATGTAATAAGCCGATAACGTAATAACGGCGAATAATGTAATAACACTGTGGAGCCACAAACGGCCCATAATAATTATTATGTGACAAGATGAAAATTGTTCCCAAATGTAATAAATTCAGCCAATAATGTAATAATACATAAAAACGTTGTTGTTGCTGTTTTGTGTGTGTGTAACTTGTTGCAGCTCATATGCATTTTCCTACGACCTCAGATGGAGGAATGAAAGGCTGCCGGTTCAAGTCCCTGCACCCTGTCACTGTGTCCTTGCGCAAGGCACTTCACCTTCTTTGCCTGCGTATGTTTGTGGTGCATCAGTGAGAGAACGCGTGGTCGGTGGCGGCAGCCTCGGTTCTGTCGGGCAGCTGTGGCTGAAAACTGGGACTGTCCCGGGTAAACTGGGGACATCTGGTCACCCTATTACAGATAGCCATTCCAGTTGACAACCATGATGTAAAAAAAAAAACAAGTAATCAAAAAAGTGGGCCTCACCTGCTCCCCCCGTGTTGGAGGCTTGTCATCCGCTCCTGCTCACATTAGTTACAAGTCACTGAATGGCTCATGTGCTTTTAAAAAGTCCCTGGGCGCTTGACGCTCACTGCACTAACATTAGCTGCTCGGGCTCCACCAGGAAGAGGATGTGGTTCAGAGGTGGAAGCTTTCACTACTTTCACTGAGACAGAGACCGAGACAGAGAGAGGGGGGGGGGGGAAGTTATGGGGAAGTTATTTCGGTCTCTCGATCTGACTCTCGACCACAGTCATGTGTTTGTCCCGGAGCCGATGAACACGTGAAAAAGGTTGAAGTTGTAAATGCATATTCATATCATTCCAAATACTGAGTTCTCTCCACGTCAAGTCGCATTTTACTTTAGGGGCACAAGGTTGTCATGATATAGTCGGGGTCGGTTTGTGTGCCATAAAAATAAACAGTCACTTGTTCTTAATCCAATTCACAAAACTTGAGCTTCATGAGTGTCTGTAGAGCACAGTAAGGGGATTAACCTCTTAACCCCCACCCGAACCGAGCACACTTTCTCCAGTTCGGCTTTACCCAAATCTATAAGCCGTTGATTGCGTCGTCCCTGACAAATACATAAATAGAAAGCTTCTTGAAAAAAATAAACACTAAAAAACGAAAACGAGGATGAAAAACAAAACAAAAGAGCGACGGAAACACAATAAACAAGCGACAAAGTGATGAAACAGCAACAAAAAAAAAGAGCCACTAAATAGTATCAAAAATGCAACAAAGAAGCAACAATAGAGCAACAAAATTGTGCAGGACAAAGTAAAAAAAAAAAAGCAGAAAGACACAAAAACACGTCAAAAAGTGCCAAAAAGCGAGAAACCAACAACAAAAATTGCAAAAGCAAGAAAGAAAAAAAAAACTACGAAAATCAGACAAAAACATGACACAAATGTGGGAAAAATTTGGAAAATTTGGCGGCAACAACACTGTGGCCTATAGACTGTAAGCTTCCGCCGAGAAGCTTTTAGATTTGGGTAAAGCTGAACTGCGCTCGGTTAAGGCTTGTTCCATTGCCCTTTTATTCCGGGACGGTCTAAACCAACCCAAAATCAGCATCAATGGTCGTAATTCAAACACATTTCCCCCCCATGGATCATTCACACTCTCCGTATGAAAAACGAAACGAGACCGCTCTTTAAAGCAATATTTAGATCATTTTAATATATCTCACATTTGATTTATTTACAAAAGAAGACAGTGGCTTCATTAAAACAAACAGGACGAACAGACGAGACGGAAGCTTCAGCCGCAGAACACAGACATGTAACATTATAAGGGGGGGGGGGGGGGGGGGGAGTGGGTGGAAAACGCTTTCAAAGTATCACAATGGCGGCAAATAGTTTGGTTTGGAAAGTAGAAGCGCGGAGCTGCAGCAAAACCCCCAGACCGAGATTAGAAACAGATCGGAATTCGTCGATTGGAGAAAGGGAGAGCATCTGGAGTGAAAGCAAACATGAATAGCCAGTTTACCGCACGGTTACTATGGTTACAACTGGCTAAAAGAGTTTAAATAAAGGCTTAGAGTTATTGATTTAAAGCCATAGAAATGATCATTTAGTTACTGACTCGATTCAATACATTTTGTCTTTGTTTCAGGTTGACTTATCTGACACTAGGGTCAGAACATTGCACTTGTCCTGTCACTGTATTGATCTAAGAAACGGTCTGAAATGTCCTCAAACGAGTAAAGTATTCTCGGTCCGATCAGGAAAAAAGTCTAATCGAGTGAAAACTGCTCAGAACAAGATGTAGTCGTTTAAACCCATGCTGGATATTTTGCTTTTGTAGCGTTCAGGCTGGATCATGGCGAGGTTTTGATTTTTCAGCCTCACAAAATCCACCATGACACGTGCAGCTGTAGCATGTAACGACGATAACTTGTATAAAAAAAAAAATAAAACGAAAAAAAAAAAAGACGAGGTCAAGACCAAACTCACAGTCTTGTGGTTCTGAGCCCGGTGCTCCACCTATTGAGCTAAACCAGCAGAGCGATTCTCAACGTTACGAACCGCCCCGCGCTCGCATGTTCACAGCTTTACGGGTTAGGCTATATTTATTTAATCACTTTGTAATTAAGGCAAACATGAAATATTTTGGCGCTACACTGCAAAAAAAAAAAAGAAAATCTGGAAATAAGTGAAATTTTCTGGAAATAAGTAATTTTGTTTTTGATTTGAGACTCTAATTTCAATAAATGTGTCCATGGGGCAAGATATTTACACTTACATACATTTTTTTTTTTATCTAGTTTTGAGTGCAGGGATTAATTTGAATGTAAAGTGTCAGTCTCTCGCCCCATGGACAGATTTCTTGAAATTAGACTCTCAAATTAAGGACACAATTACTCATTTCAAGAAAATGTCACTTCAAGATTACTTTTTGCAGTGTAGAAATGATTTGGCAGACCGTCCTAGGCACACACATGTATTTGTGCCTCTTTACAATCAGTCCCATCGCAAGTTCGGATCATTTTAATCACTGTATACACCTACACATCTGCAAATATAATCCCGCTGTCGTTCTATGTCAGTTGTTGTCGTTTTATAGCTTATTTTTTTTATCTCAATTCTGTGTTATATTCTATGTTCTACGTCTGCACTGAGAAAAAATCCTAGTTTGTGAACCTGTTCTCAAACAATGGCACAACATTTTTTTTATTCTGACTCTGATTCGGACTGTCATGAGTTATAATATCGATATAAAGATGAGCTAGTCGTCTGGAAGATTCAGCTCCCTGTAAGTAGTGGGCAAATAATGTTTTTACTTTGCCTCATATCGATTATGCCATATTTATTATGCCTTATATATTACTTTGTCGTTGAGCTAAGAGCCTCGCTTGATCCAAACAGCAACAAATTCTCCGCTGAAAGACCAAATGTTTTCAAACAATTTCAATGAAGAAGATATAACTGGGCTCAACAGGAAAAACAACAATCATTTTAAGAAATAAATGACATAAAATCTACTTGAAGTAAGAGGTTAAATCTAAAGTTTGAGTAGATTCGGTCTGGTCTAAGATCAAATAAACCCTCTTTTTTGCCAATGGAACAAGCACATTTCTTATTTCAAATGGGATTTCTGCTTGTTCCATTGGCATTATAGCTTTTTTTTGTAAATCTCATCTTAGATTAGTTCAAACCGACTCAAATTCCACATAAAGAACCTCTGTCCAAGTGCTTTAAAGTCATTTATGCTCATTTCTCCATTGTGTTGTCAATCTGGCTTTCACGGCTTTCTTCTGCTGCAGCTCTGCCTTGTACAGCATTGCCTGTGTGTCGGTTCAAAAGCGGATGAACAAGTAGCTTTTATTGAAACATCCCACCGATTTCCCCCCGACGGCGGAAACCTTCACCCTTTTCCTCCGAGAACGAACATAACCGGCGACGAAACACATTTATTTCGATATATACCTAAAGTCACACAGAATGGCCGCGACAGGTTCTTTTTTTTTTTTTGGCACGAATGCGAAAGGCTTTTGAGCGTTAAAATGTGTCCCCCCTTTTTAATAATAAAAAAAAACAACAACAAAAGACAAAGAGTTAAAATAAATAACAAAATCATTTCACGGACATAAAGGCGATAGATTGCTTTGATACTCTTTTGTACAGCACTTTACAATAACAAGAACAGGCACCGAATAAATAAGAGGAATGCACCGCAAACAAAGGAAATATTACCAAGTTAAAATGACTTGAATAAGGAACAGTTCTGGACTGGTTGCATTCCCGATTACACCTGTAAGATGTTTTATTCTTTATTTTCAGCACTTTTTCACTGATTATCCTTCGTTTTTGAGTTATTCCCATCCTACATCTTTGATTTTGTAGAGTTTGTGAGGGTTTTGCTGGCTAGAACTTGAGTAAAAGAAGGTAATGGTGAGTTATAATATTTTTTCGTCGACTCAGTGCTCTCGAGGATCCAAAAACAATAGAATAAATAGAAAGTAACATTGCACACAGCCCATTAAGTTACATAAAAGACCCGTTAGAAAAACATTCCAGTCGTTTAAAGGACAGTGGAGGGCGGTCCCTATCGCGCCTGTAAATATAAATAAATGCCAAAAAGAAATGAAAAGAAGGGACTTACAACAGCAACTCGCTGATATTGCACAATATAATGCATTATGTAACAATGTGTTATAACCAATGTAGTGCACACACAGTGGAATAATGTGTGTGTTATTAATAGTTTGGTGTAGAATGTAATGAGACATTAGACCCCAACCCTAAGGTAGCACTTAAAGGAACAGGCCACCGTTTTTACAGGCTGAGATATGTTCTTACCTGAGCTTAGACGAGTTGATGCGTACCTGTCTGGTCTTTGTGCGTGCGCTCAGTCATGTAAAAAGACCAAAGATGTTGTTAGCGTTTGGCCTCTCCCAATGTATTCCTATAGCTCCAAACGGAGGGGTGAAGTTGGAAGTGACCGCGCTCTTCCACAAAGACCAGACAGGTGCGTCAACACGTCTAAGCTCAGGTAAGAACATATCTCAGTGTGGAAAAAATGGTGGCCTGTCCCTTTAAGATCCTCGCCCTAACCCTAAAACATTCGGGACTTATGGCTTAGGGCGTTCTGCTTTATGGAATGGAGGCTTTTTTCACACAAGTCACTCTAAGTGCTTCAGACATTGTCGGGGATTTGTTCTTCACACACTCCACACTCCATTCATTCAGGCACACACACATCATTCATTCCTGGCCTATTGTACATGTTTTTAGCGGTAGGGGAAACCGGAGTACCCAGAGGAGACCTTCGCAGACACGGGGGAGAACATGAAGAGTTCCATTTGCAAAATCAGATAAGTGCCATTGAGAAAAACTCAACGTACGCTTGCAGATCTTTGGTTTACATAGCAGTGTTTCTCATTCATCAATTCCAGTGCCGTGAAAATATAAAGTCAATAAAGTCTTAATCAAATGTATACAACTTTAGCTTCACAAGTTCTTCTTGCAAATGAACTCTTCACATCTTGCTTTGGAGCGCGAGCACCACCGGGCGGCCCAATTACATAAAGTACTTCCAAACTACTGCACATTATTCCGCTGTGTATGTGCTACATGGGTACAGGTTATTACAGATGGTTACAAAGCACATTACATTGGACTAATCTTTTATAGGTACAATGTAAAGGGTAAAATAAAGTGTAACCAAACTCACAGCCTAAAGAACTAGTCTGGGCCCTGGAACACGTGGGAGAAGCTCCATGAAGCGGCGGACCTTGATAAAACATGTTTAATTCAAATCATTTAAATGTAAAGTTGATTCATGTTAGATCTAGTCGACACACTTTACGACTGAAACTAAAACTGAAAGGATTTGTCTTTTTTAAATTTTTTACTTTTTTTTTACAAAACCTGGACTTAAACTAAATCTTTTGCCACCTGTGTTCCACGCACTCACTCACCCGGCACCAGGAGACTCCATTGTACATGTTTTTAGTCACAACTGGAGGAAACAAACCGCAGACACAGGGAGGCCCAGAGTCCGTGTCGCCCAAATCAAAACTGACATTCACAATTCAAGTCATTTTAACTCACAAAGATATTCATTTCTCACTGAGCTGATGGTGACGGTGAAGAGGAAGACGGAGATGTTTTCAGACGGTTTCAAGGGAACTGAAAGTGCAAACAGACGAACTCAACACAATTGTTACGGCACTAGGTACACAGCAGAACTACGGGAGCCCAGAGGCGTCGTTTGTCCATGACTTTTTGTTCCTGTTCTTGCAGAATTATAACTTTCATCGTGTATGTGAAAAATTCAGGAAAAAAAACACATCATCTGAGGCATAATTTGTTGAGAGGCACCTTTTGATTTAAATGACTGATATATTATTGTAGGAACTTTGAAATGTGTGTCATAAATAAATAAATCAAACTAATCTAGGTCTCCCAAGGACTAATAGGCCTTTTCCACTGGCAATTCCTGCCCACGAAGCCATGATAGCATTTAGCCGCTGTTAGCTGCTGTTAGCATAACATTAGCTCGTAGCTTACCTTTATAGCTCATATTTTAGCTGCTTCTTAAAGCTGCTGTATCTGACAGAAGGAATCCACACATGCATGAGTGGATTCCACATGTTTAAGTGTTCATGTAGTTATAGTCTTTTGACGGAAATGTTGTCCAGTGTTAGACAAAGCTTGAAAATGTAGCCGCCTATATCGAAAATCAGCCTTACATTCATTATATTGCATTCAAACATTTAAAGCTTCATGAACAAAGCACAGACCTGTTCCTATATCGGTGATTGAAATGATATGAGGCTCTTTCAAACTGTGTCACTGAAGTCCAATTTTCATGAGCGGATGAAATCATTTTAGTCATAGCTTTTGACCTCTTAGTTTTAGTCTTAGGTTTCAGTCGGGCTGAATATTACTTTGATGAAGTGAATAGTGGTTTACGCACAACTTTCGTGCTGCAAAGTGACGCTTTTTACGCGAGTCGTGAGCCATGGACGAATGATCCTCGTGGGCCACCGTACAAACCGAAGCCGTGGGAAGTGAATGAGAACGATCACACTGGCACGTGGTTTCTTTGACACAGTGAAACAGGTTGCTGAAGCCTTAGCCGCCGCGTGTATCAGGGGCTCGTGTACTGTACAGACCCCGGACCAGGTGAGCACATTAGGGACTTTATGACTTCCTCTCGGAGGTAATCCTTCAGAACCAGACCGGCCTTGTATAAACGTCTGCCCCCAGGACCACAACGTTAAAATGGTGAAGAATCTCTCTGTTCATGTGTGGCAGGAAACAAACCGACAACTCACAGACAACCCGTAACTGTTCATAAATCCTCTTTTCCCATCGGCTTGACACGGATTATGATCAGAACAAACGCTTGAACTTTCTTTCTAATCTTCAGCAACATTAACGAGCCTCTTTCACCAAGTATTTGTCATCTCGAAATGTGATCTGTTGAGGTGACAGTCGTCTTAAAATCGGTGCAGAGCTTTTTTTCTGTTGCGTCCTTGGGCAAGACACTTTACCCCAACACGTCTAAGCATGAATATGACCTGCGAGGGAAAGAATTTTCTTTTAATCCACTGCCGTCTTTAAACATTAGCAGGGTTGGGAATTGATCTAATATCCATCATAGCAGAGAGTTTAAACTATCGTCAACAGGACTGTAGTCAAAGGGGGGTATTATGCAAAGATCGACTCTTTAGAGCTTTTTACCATGTTACAAAGTCGAAAACAGACCTGGAGCTGTGTTTCGAGCTGCAAGCACATCTTTGAGTGATCTCTGAATCTTCCCAACACTGGAAAATATAAATTGCTTAAAAGTTGCTTGAATTAAGACTTAATTAAGATTAATTTATCCTGATGTTGAGTAGGTTTGGACTGTCTTGGAATAAGATTGCCAATGGAACAAGCATTAATTTACTTAAAATAAGAGAAATGATCTTTAAGGCTTAAAATAAGACATGAGACAGTAAAGTATAAGGCAAGAAAAACCTTTCTTTGCAGGGAAGGGCCTGGTCGGTACTTGGATGGGAGACCGTTTGGGACCAGGAAGCCTGGGTTAATGTTGTGTGTGAGTGGTTGGTGGTCAGAGGGGTCGATGGCACAGACTGGTTGCCTCAGTCTACCCCAGGGCAGCTGTGGCTACAATAATAGCTTACCAACACTAAGTATGGAGTGAGTGAATAAAGCAATGTAAAGCGTCTTTGAGTGTTAAGTGTGAAAAGTGCTGCATAAACCAATGCATTATTATTATTATTTGTTCCATTGGCAATAAGTTAGTCCAAATCAGCAAAAATCCTGCACTTTTAAGTCAATTCCTCAACATCGCGGCGTGAAAACACTCGCCAAAGCTTCACTACAGCCACAACATGAGCCACAAGGACTTTCTTTTCCTCTTTATTGAAACAACTGCGCAGCAAAGAGGAGCAAGAGGAGGGGGTGTGGGTGGGACGAGCTTATAGAGAGATCGCATGAAAACCAGGAAGTGAAACTACTGGATACTTAGTTTTAGCTGATCAATACTGCATTGTCTAACCAAAGTGTAAGACAGCGATGAAGATGTGTTCAGGGTCATTACCAAATACCTGCAACAATCATAATACCCCTCTTTAAACTCTACTATGAATCCTTTATTTTCCCAGTAAGTTCGTTGACAGCTCTGACCCTAAACGTACCGTCAAGCTTGTCATGTTTACTCGTTAAAATATAGTCTATGCATCGGCGCTGTCGATGGCAATTAGCACAACAGCCGAGACTTTGTGATGACAGAGAAAGTAAAACGTGTAGGTTTGTGCTGAAAGAACCAAGTGATCTTTTATCGGACAGTACTTGGTGAAAGACATCCATTGACTTACTGTATAACCTTTCAAATTCTACATAATTCGAACCTTTTCTCTCCATTCCCCGAGCGCCTATACCTTCATTGCGCACACACACTTTTATCAACTATTCCCCAATGAGTCAAATAAAGCTTTGTCAGACCTCACTATGACCAAACATTCTCACACACTCTCGACAGCTAGAAGTCCTATATTGCCTACAATCCTGAGGTGCTTCTTATTCTACGCATAATAATAAGGTTACAGTATTGTGGCGGATGGAGGGAAATGCCCGAATGTTCAGCTTTATCGTTGGAGAAGTGTAGCCCCATGGTTTTTGTGGTGGAAATCAGAGTTGTCAGTAATAGCAGCAGGTGTTGGACGTATCGCGAGCGTGGTTACGTGCCGAGAGTATTGCAGAGGGCTCCGCGGATTGTCGCCAAATGAGCGTTATCGCAATAAACATATCGCGAGAAGCCAAGATGTATTGTAAAATCACGGAGGTCTTCCAATTGATTTCGGAGTCTTACGTCACGATACTCGCACATAACCACACTCCGGATAAAGATTATAGCCGGATTTGACCTCCTTCCCTCACGTAGCGCTGGCTTCAATACGGTACAGTACTCGAACTGACATGAGTGCAACTTTCATGCAGAATAGATCAAATTAAAGACAAATACTACGCTACAGTTTTACAAAATCAACAGAGTCGGGAGCGGGGCAGAGCTCCCGTTGCTAAATGTTTACAGTGGTATGTACAAAACTGGCTGATTCGCTGCACAAAAATGTCTAAATGAGTTAAAATGACTTGAATTCATAATATCAACACACCGTTTATGTGATTTGGAGACAAATGCCAAAGCACTTATTCTTTCATAATATGTATTTCTGTTGCTTATGTTCGTATTTGATGTGTAATTTGATTCGACACAGTGCTTTAAGTGCTTGTGTTGAAAAGAGACCAGAGACAGTACAATTAAGAATGGACTCAAATGTGGCCGACTTCTTCCTGAAACCGTGAGGAAATGGCGTCTGGCTCCGGAAGTTCATGTGGACTTTCCAATGAAACTTTTTAGCCTCTCTAAGTCATTATAGAGCACAGGCTTGTCTTTGTCTAATTTAATCTTTTCACTATGGCGTCCCTGTCAAATGATGTACATTTGCAGTTTCTGTGTTCCACATTGTTTGGCAGGATGTTTTTGTGCGTCTTTGCCGTGTTTTTGTGGGGTTCAGCGCATTCTTCGGTGCGGAGAGTCCGTACAAGCCGTGAAGGAAACTTGCTTCGGTAAATAAACAGCTAACACTAGCTAGCCAGCTATCCACAGATTTCTTCTTCTGAAACACTGGAGAGCTGGTTTTAGAAGAGGGCGGAGGAGATGACCAGTGCAGGACACCCCGCTCTGAAATAGGGACATACCCAGGAGGCGATGCACTGTTTCGGTTGACCTCCAGAAACATTTGATCCATGCAATTTCGTTGTACAGTTGACTTACTTAATTTCTGCTAGCAATGAGCTTCAGCTAGCCCGCGCTGAACGCAACGGGGGAAGCCACGTGTCCTCCATTCTCAATTTTACAGTCTACGGGACAGACAGTAAAACTAAACCAAAACGATGAATGCATAAAAACTTCAAAACAGGTAGAAGACAAACGGCTTGAAATGTGCTTGAATTTGAGTAGGTTTGGACTGTCCTGAAATAAGATCGTCAATGGAACAAGCGTTAATCCGCTTAAAACAAGACAAAGACCCTTGAAGTCAGACAAAAAAGTCAAAGTTTGGCAATATGGCAGTCCAAACCTACTCAAAATCAGCACGAAGTTGGATAGTTCAAGCACTTTTAAGACATTTTTGGAAGAAGGAAGTCTGGAAGTCCTTGCTCAGACTGGGCCATTGATAAACGGATTGAACATTTAAGAGAAAATCGCAACCAATAATCGAAGCCAAATCAAGTAAAGAATCGAAATTCAAGCCATTTTAACTCGTACTGATGTCTCTTATCTTGCATTGATTTGGATATATTATACTATTATATACTATTATTATTATTATTGTTATTATAGGGACAGTTTTGGGGGAAATTGTCTTAACATTAGATTTCGTCGTAACAGGACAAACACACCGTCGTTATTGGACACTTCTGTCTGAGCGCCGATGCGAGACGTAGTTATTTTTCCACATTGTGAGGTCCTGGTTCGATGACAGCATGCATTTATTCTACTGTACGTGCCAATGCTAAGGTCTGTCCTCCGCAGGAGACGGGGAGCCTCTTCTTCAATGCTTCGGGACTCGCACTGAAGACAAAAGAGGAGGCAGGGGTTAGGACGACCTCTGGAGATTGAAATGAAGACAATAAACACATATATATTCAGACGTGGGGAGGAGCGGGTTAACAGATGTGGGAAAGAAACTTAAAATGTTTGGCTTTTAAGGCGAGGAGAATAGGGAAAATAAGTATAATTTAGAGATATCATCGGGGCGGACTGGGACAATCATTCTGATAAAGATAGAAAAGCGTTATTTCCTATTTACCATTCCTCTTTACAAAACTGTTGCAGTTCAGCGAGATTGCAGGGTTCACTTACTTTTTTCTTCCTGTCCTGTGAATGTTCACATGTTATGGCCATTCAAAATATGATAACATGTAATTGTTTGGGGTGGTATTAGTTTAAGCAGACACTGTTTATTAATTCTTATGATTTCTGACCACATTTTATGACCAATTTAGGCAGAAATATGAGAAATCCCGAAGCGTTCACATACATTTTCCTCCCACTGTATTAGTAACAAAGATTAGAGAGAGGATTTTGTATCGAGTTTATTTTTGGAATAAGCGAGAGGTTAGCGAGGTTTAACGAGAACTAGGCCGGGTTTTTGGAGAGAACTGAAACAGGACTAAACCAGGTCTAAAAAGAGGTCTTAAAGGGGCATGTTTTTGTCCATTCCGCCCACCTCTGATGTGCGGTAGATGCGGACGGTTATGTGACAAGACAAGGCTGTATTTAGCTGAAATGTCTTATGGAAGGATGGAGGTGCCATGCAAATGTTCAGCTCAACTCAAGACCCAACAATCTATTTCCGTCTTTAGAAATGGCAAAGTGGTTTCATGGTGCAAATAAACATAATGGACGCGACTAACTTTACGGTAACGTAACATTATCGACTCTATAGTAATGATCAGTGTACCATGAAGCCAGTGCCGGTTAAATACTGATCTATATTGTGGGTGTCATACTTTTTGAGGCTCACTCTGCTTCGGCTGAAAAGACAAATGCAGCTCAAGTTAGTGAGAAAGTCCTAATAAGTGTTTTTGAGACCCAGAATCAGGCAAAGTAAGCGGCACACTGGAAAAAGAATTAAGGAAGAAGAAGAAGAAATGACATAAATTGACGTGAATTAAGAGATTAAATCAAAAGTGTGAGCAGATTTGGTTTGGTCTTGGATCAGATAAAGCCTCTTACTCAATGGGACAAGCGCATTTTTTCTTAATTCAGATTATTTTGTATCGTTTCAAGTGAAAAAGAAATATATATATATATATATATATATATAAATGTAGAGGTGAATTTCAAGTGGCATTCCTGCTTCTTCAATTGGCATTAGCTTTTCATCTGATCTTAGATGAGTTCAAACCAACTCAACTTCACCGTAGAGTCTTAATTCAAGCGATTTTAAGTCATTTTTCCAGTGCAGGTGCAGTGAATCGTGCAGTGAGATGCAGCAGGTCTGAGTATATTTAGGGATATCAGTTGATCTAGTTTTTAGTCAGTAGTTTTGGAAAATAGTAAGTAGCAGTACCTATGAACATAAGGGTTTTTAAGCAACAAAGTCTACTGAGCATAGATAATATATTTGGTCATTCACTAGACAGCGCAGAAAGGATCATCATATCAATAACCGTGTGATAGTTACATAAATAATCTAGTCTATTTTAGCCATTACTTTAAAAATACATAATTTAATATGTGTCATTTAAAGTATAATTACACAAAATTAAACAATGTGGATTTTCTAAGCGGACAAAAAGGGGAACTATATTGTAAGGCGTAATAACACCAGGAATAGTTCGACATCCGCGCAGTGATATCTTCACTTTACTGTGTGGATGCCGAAGTATTCCTAGTATTATTACGCCTTACAATATAGTTCCCCTTTTTATCCGCTTAGAAAATCCACATTGTTTAATTTTGTGTAATTATACTTTATAGTGTAACACTTCACGTAACCATATTTAAATAGGGAAAAGAGTTTGGTAGCTTTGATCTTCACCTCATTTGGAGCTATAGAGGAGAAGAGAGGCTAAATGCTAACACCGTCTGTGCTGTGCTTACGTGACTGACCAGACCGGTACAAATGAACTCGTCGAAGCTAAGGTAAGAACATATCTCAGTATGGAAAAACAGTGGCCTATTCCTTTAACAACTGTGCAAAAACTAGAAGAGGTTTCCCCTCCCTAAAAGCTTTAAGCGCCCAGATTCAGGTCATAGTTTTTTTTTTCTTTTTCGTTTTGTTGGTGTTTATGACTTAAGCAGGTGAAGTGCGCTCCATATATTTCTCAATATATGTTTTCTATACATCGTTTGATGCAGGGACATTTTCATGCAGCGAGAGCGACCGGACTTCACCTCTGTCTCCGTTTCTCATGTTGGCCTCCTCCTCGTCTGCGTCGTCGTCCACTGCAGCCGACACATTTAGCACGTCGTCAACTCTCATGCACATCCTGCATCCGTCTCAGAATGAACGCCATAAAGTTTTAAAAGCCAAACCTGAGTGCAGCTCTTTGACCAGCGACGACATGGTGTTTGTGATCGAATCGGCCGCGACTAGCAGATCGTTTCGAAGGTTTCTAGGCACACCTGAGGAAACGAAGACACAGCGGGTCAACGGGGTTAAGACGCTGCTGGACGATAAATGTGTTTGTGTGAGCGACCCTGACCCTGAGCGAAGGCCTCCAGCACGTCTCCCCCCACGCCGCTCAGACAGTCCTGGGGGGTGTGGGTGGGCGTGGAGCCGGCCGACGTGGAGCGGATGGGCATCGGCATCGAGCAGCCGGCGCCGTGAGAGGGCGAGGAGTGCGGGGAGCTGCCACACTGCGACTGAAAGACAAAACACACAGGATGAGAACAAAGACCCTTTAGCTCCTGGTCCAGAAGAGGTTCCCCGGGAATCTCCTCTATTCATATCATTCTTCACTTTCAAACCAATAAGGGTTGTTCCAGTTTCCCTGAGTGTAGTCCAGTCCACATTTTAAACATGTCCAGTTGCATTTACGTTTGAGAGAAGCCATTTGAGCCGAGGTGCAGATCAGGGGGACATGAGGTGGTGGTCGAGTGTGTGTGTGTGTCACGGCTCTTGAAAAGGGCTCAATATAAGTAAAGGAGCAAGGCCGTGGGAACCCAGGGTGCTGAGGGCGCTGCAGCACCCCCCTGGTGGATAGTTTGCAAACTGCAGGCAATATTATTAAATAGGAAACATGCACAGAAAAAGTGGTTTTGGGGTAAACTTTATCCCTCAGCGCCCCCTAACTAAAAGTTCTTCCCACAGCTCTGTAAAGGAGTGTCTTAAATGAGCGCCTCACCTGCAGATGACCAATAAAATGTATGGATGTGAAGCGTTTGTGTTTAACCTCATGGGGTTCCCCGCCAAGGGGGAAGAAAACCTCTCATGGGAATCAAAATGTTTCACTCTTTTAAGCCATTTTCTGACGGACTATAAACATATTTATCACACACAAATAAAGACAAGAAGCCAAAAATGGCACTCGTTCAGTGATGCCAGTAACGGGGAACGTAGTAAAGTATAACTCTCATCTGACTACTTTATTCAGTAACGAGTAATCTAACGAAACCAGATTAAAGTTTCACTATTCTGAACCTGTTGCAGCTTTGTTGACGTTGCAGTTAAAATGCACTTCGATAATGCGAGTTTTGGCCAAACCGGTCGTCATGTGCATTTTGAGGCGGGGGAGGTCATGTCGGCATCTGATGAACGTAACTAATAAAGTAACTTGGAATCTAACTTAGTTACTTTTAAAATCAAGCAATCAGTAAAGTAGCTAAGATACTTTTTAAAAGAGTCATAAGAAATCAGGAATCAGAATAGTTTTTTAAGTAAGTTGTGGCAACACTGGTTAGCATATGTAGCATAAAGCTAACACTAGCTTGCTGGTTAGCACTGTCTGCATTTTAAGTATTTATGGGCTGTTGAACCAACTTTGCTCCTCGTCGTCTTTATTTACACAGACTGCACCTTTGGAATTGCCCATTTCTACAATGCTCATGGTCTTGAAATATCAGAAAAAACGTTTCAAAATTTTTGACCGGCAGAATATTTGAGTTAACAAGTTAAGCTGATTATTGACAGATAGAGAGAAGAGTTACCCAGTCCTCTCTCATATACAATATTAAAGGTGCCCAGCGTGGGTTAGTTTTAATCAGGCAATTACAACAGGTGCTCCGGGGCTTTTCGGGACAACTTGAGCTGAATTCAGAATCTGGGACACAAGCCTGGATTTCAGGACTATCCCCGATTTTCTCGAAGCGTCAGGTTACCCAAGACTCCATCCATCCATCCATTTTCCTCCACTTGTCCGTTGCCGGGTCGTGGGGGCAGCTGTTGGAGCTGCCCAAATCACATTGCACCAGCCCCTATGGCTCCTCCTGCAGGTGGTGGGTCCACAGAAGGTGGTTCTAACCGGGCCTGTTGGTCTCTCATAGGGGGCTTTCAAGATTAAACTGCTAAATTGATACAAGAATCACATGCATTTGAGAACATGCTCGTCGAGGTTTAAACAGGGTTAGCAGATTTAAACACAAGACTCTAGACTTTAGAGCTTATTTTTATAGTTAGCAAAGGCTATTGCATTAGTTTCAGCGTGGCTAATTTGCAGTTTACGACCATTCAAACTGATTGGATTGAAACTATTCTTGATATTATCTCTTGCTCGGTAATCCTGCCGTTGTAACACTCGGCGGCCCAGTCTGACTTTCATTTAGACTTTCGCTCAAACACAGCTGCGAGACGACAAACTTAATCCTGATCGGGAGAACAAACAAATACAGTCTGCAGATGGAAACGCGACACCCCCGGCTCCACGGCACCCCGCGGGCCACGGTCGATCTTTAACGAAAACCACGTGCGGGTCTGAAAAAAAAAAACGGCAGAGAGAGCGTTTCTGGAGGAAGTGGACCAGGGCTGTGGCTGCGGGCCAAGAGGCAGATGGCTGAGCAGACCGGACCAGAGCGGCAGACACGCGAGCGGCGCCCGGATCGGGAGAGGAAAATCCTGCTTTTGGAACCGGCCGCCGGAGAACGAGCGCGAGCCAAGAGAGAAGGGACGCACATTCTGCCCAAACTCTTTTAATCGATTAATTGGTGACTTCATCAAACTTTTAGCGATTCACTGTTTACCACCGGAATCGTGACGTTGTACACGACAGAGATAATTAGGAAAAAACATGAACATTCAAATAAGAGATTTATACAGTTGCCACATTTTCACTATATTTGTTCTCAGATGGTGCTGTTTTACCCCATTATACATTTAACCGATAAATCATGAATTGAGTTAAACGAACGCTGCTTACTACCATTGTCATTACTATTGCTACACACTATGAACTAAAGATAATTAGGGCAGACGAGACAAGGACCTTTCCGAAAGGTCCCCCCCCCCCCCCTGGTGGGCGGGCTTGTTGGACGGGGGCTAAGACCCACTTCCAACTGGCCCACACCCTGGCTTTTTAATGCACAACACAAGATAGGGCATGTTGTGAATGTCCACACAGTTGCTGTGGAGATGGAAATGACAATAAGGTAGTAACAAGATAAAATATGTAAAATAAAAATAACATTTCTACATAATAACTATTGAATCTGTTAATTGCATAATAGAAGGATAAAAATTATAATAAGCATACGGTTAACCAATAATTACTATAATGATAATAATAATTGAAAGTAGTGAGTAATAACAAAAAAACGACTTACATACTAACTCTTGATATTGTTGTACTTGATCAGTGTATAAAACTTTTTTGTATTTCTACTTACTGCAGAAAGTAGATTATGAAAAAGTTTTAGTATGCAGGATGCCGTGTTAACGTTATCCTTCACGACATAATGCCTTATGGAAGCACTACTTAATACAGTCAGGCTGCTTGTACAATAGGTATACAACTCAAACAATGTACAGTAATCTTGATAGCCTGTGACAATATCCGTTTGATGTGGAATGTGGCTACAAGCTCTTACCATGTCAAATGTTGCAAGATTGTAAGGGCATTCTGATTGTATGGTTGAAAATGTAATTGTAGGTAACTCATAAACAAGTACACGCTAGTGGCTGTGTGTGCCTGGGTATGCAAATGATATCCTTGAACTTTGCATATTTTAATGGTAACTTTGTCAATGTAATGCGAATTGTTAGATGCAGTTGTTATTAGCCGAGTTCTCAATGGGAATACAAATGTGAAATACACAAGTACTGAGAGTATTGAATAAAGGGGTAGGGCACATCTTCAGCCTACTCCTTTTGAGCTTCCATTACTGTGTAAACTAAACTAAACTAAACTAATATCTCTATAAGGAAGACTGTTGCATATACGGACAAAGCAATTTGACAACAATAATTGGAAATGTACTGATGTAGACTAACTTTGGAGAGCTTCAAAATCACTTAAAGGAACAGGCCACCATTTATCCACACTGAGATATGTTCTTACCTGAGCTTAGACGAGTTGTGGCGTAGCTGTCTGGTCTTTTTGCGTGTGCTCAGTCACGCAAAAAGACCAAAGATGTTGTTAGCATTTGGACTCTTTGGCCAGCATAATCCTACGGCCCCAAACGGGGTGAAGTTAGAAGCGACCAGACAGGTGCGTATCAACTCGTCTAAGCTCAGTAAGAACAGATCTCAGTATGGAAAAACCTGTTCCTTTAAGACCCTTGGAGTTTGTAACGTAGATTCATAAAGATTGTGGACATGCAGGGCTGGCTGAGCGGCTGTATGCGTGGAGGGTTAGATGAATGAAGGTGAGGGTCACGGGGGTTAAGTGCTGTGACTGAAGAGACCAAAGGAGCTTGTAAAAACAATGATTGAAAACTTACAGTCTGTTTCTGCTCCTCGTCCTGTCAGCGAGAGGAGAGGGGGGGCGGGACAGACAGAGAGAGAGAGAGTTAGTCTGAATAAAGGTCAAACAGGGCCATGTGGTACAAATATTCAGACATGTATTTCTGATTTGGTCTTGGTCACGTGCGAAGCGGCACTAAACCAAAAAAAGATTATCTTCTCTGGCTAACAGTGTTAACTTATAATTATTATCAGGTTTTTCTATCATCATTTCAGTCAAAGGAAAATTTTTGCTGAATACAATTAGACAAGTTTCCGAGACTAAAACTATTAGTCTCCAGATATTAAATATAAAAAAAACGAAAGAACAGACTAAAAACATCCAAACTTCCCCTGACAGTTTGACAGAGCCTCATATCATTTAAATCAGTGGCTCCCAAACGTTTCCCTTGATACCACGGCCCCCACATTTAATGTATCAAAATAAGCAATAAGCATTTATAAAAAAAAGAAAAAAAAAGAAGGGTTTCCTGCACCTGTTCTCCTTTCTTAATCATATTTAATGAGTATTTACTATTAAGATTCCTCAAATAATATGTCTTAAGGCCCAAACAAAGAGAACCACTGATTCAAATTAATTACTTAGCCCTTTGTGCATGCGACAAATCTACATTAAACTTGTACTTTTTTTTACTAAAACCACCAGACTAAAACTAAAACTAATCATTGGACTAACTCTTTCTGGACAAACACTAAATGACAATTCTTCTAAATTAAAATATGGTATTTAAATTAACAGCGCTGGTTTAGTTCGGTTCTGCATCTTTTCATATTTCCAAACTAGCCCAGCGGTAACGTCCCACGAACTCAAACCCAGATGTGTGGAGTTTTACCTTGAGCAGCCTCATCAGCCCCTCCAGCTGCACCATCAGCTCTCGCCTGCTCTCCTGGAGCGCAGACATGCGCCGCTCCAACTCGTCCTTCCTGTGTCTAAAACAAAAGACAATTCAGCTTTAGCATAAATAATGTGTCAAAAACATAATCAACCCGTCTCTGCTTCCACAACTTTACTATGAGATGACGTCTTGATACTTTCACATCCAACATCGTCTCTGACTAATTTGGCTTTTCACTGCCCTCTATTGGCCACACCGCGTTAGTTCAATGTGTGAATGTTGTGTGTTTGCTTTACATGTGAATACTGTAGATCTTGGTTTTGTTTTTTCATTTACAGCCTTGTTCATATATGGTGTGAATATCAGCGTAGTGCAAATAGTTTGAGCAAACCTCAGGTCTTTTTAGGTAAAACTATTCCTCTGAGTTCCTTGTGCAGCTGCTCCAGACTCTGAGACAGATGCAGCCGACTCCACTGCAGCTCATTTAACTGTGGTCTGAGCATCAGGAGCATCTTTCCTCCACAAACCAGTTCAGGCTTTGTTTTTCTGTGCGGCTAACTATTTCAGATCAGGGGTGGACCATTTTTCTTTTGTAAACTCTTCGTGTTACAGAAAAAGGGCTGTAGGAACCGATGACGTAATAAATTTGACCAGTTTCAAAATGCAATAAGCCGATAACAATTCACTGGCCGATAATGTAATGGCTGGTTATCACATTATTAGCCTGTCAAGATGAAAATCGTTCACAAATGTAATAAAATCAGTCAATAGTCTAACTTTTTTTTCAAAAACTGACACATTAAACATGGTTACAGAGATCGATCTCATCCAAGTTGATACAACATTGAAAGTTAAACATTTCAACTGGACATTTTTTACACCAAACCCAATCTAACATCTGATGGGACATGACATCTTTGAAGACGAGAGTTGGATGACTCTCGAAATGTCGGGCAACTATGTAAAAATGTCCAGTTGAAATGTTTAACTTTCAATATTAAACGCTGTTGTTTTTACAGTTTTCTCTCAAATCTTAGATGACCTGTTTTTTATCAACTATATCAGTTGATAAAACATTTTTGGCCATATGACCTAAAGGTTGGCGGTTCAAAACCTCCCACAGGTGCACACCATCGCTGTGTCCTTGGGCAATGCACTTCACCCTCCTCGTCTCTGTTTGAATGTGACGCATGAGTGAGTGTGAGAACTGGATTACAGTCCTTTTATGAAGCTTATTAACGTGTGCGCCGTGGAAACGAGCGTCTTTAGTTCAATTTGATCAGACGTTTTAATCAACAACAATCCGAAAACCGTTGGTATGTTTTTTTCCATTACTCAGTTCTATTGATGAGTCAAGTGCGCGAGGAGCAACATGTTCTTTCGCACAGACTTACAAAGTTATATAAGATATGCAGGGCCGTTTCAAGATAGTTGGGGGCCCTCGGCAAAACAGCAAAGTGAGGCCCCAAGTCCACCCTCGGGAAATTGTTTTAAATTCAGATTGGATTCCTTGTATTGTGGTACATTTTAAGAGTCATGACGCTTGATGACTTACAAAAGCAGTGACCAAATCTTCCATGTTCTATAACCTCCTAATGCGCTCTTTGATATAAGTGCCAGTCCTGTCAGTCTTTCTGGGCTCATGGATGATCTGAGGTAAGACTTTATCAGTTCCAAAGCTGAAAAGCTTCTCTCTGCAGAAGCTACAGTGACAGGAAGTGTCAGAAGGAAAGAACTTCACGTCCCATAATGCCACAGACATCGGGGCCCCCCTTCCCCTTGCCTACCCCATTGCGACGGCTCTGAAGATCCGTATATATACCTGAGCAGGCGCAGCTCGGTGAGCAGGGTGGGGTTCTGCTGGGCCTTCTCTGGAGTGGGCTGTGAGGCCTGTTCATGCTCCAGACGCAGCCTCTGGATCTCCTGAAGGATCTCCCTGAAAACACACAGATACAAACCATCACTGAACACTCGACCAAATCCAGCCAGACTAGAAGCAACCGTTTCGAAGTCATTTTAATGCCTACACGCTGTATTTTTAATGCCAGCCCTTCTACAACTCTGAAAGTACCTGTTCTTGTTCTCCAGCTCTGCGATCAGCTGTCTCTGTTGTTTGTTCGCGTCGAAGTTAAAGCCGAGGTCTGTCGGAGGGCACTGTTGCTGAAACAGAAACAAGATAATTATTATTACTTAAGTTATAATGGGATCTTTTCAAGCACAAAATCCAGTTTCTGCTCTAGCTGTGGAAGAATGAACGGCCGGGGAGTTTTTATTTTCTTATTCATTTGAATCCATACACCGTAATCCTGCGTAAAATAGAGACCAGGTTCATACTCATCCTTTTTTTTTTGTCCCTCATTTTTATGGACAACTGCAACATGGCCGCCACATGATGAACGCTTCATTGTAAACACTATGGCTCCGTACTGTCAGGAGGGATTACGCCAACGCGATACTGACCGTGGAGTTTCCTGCCTCGGCGGCGAGTCTGGCGGCGTATCGAGCGATCAGCCTGTGCTCCTCGTCCAGGCGGCTCGGGCTCTCCAGCACGCTGCAGGAACAACACAAGAGTCAGTATCGGACTGTGTGTGACAGTCGGGGGTTTCTGTCATATCGTTGACTCCTGGGGACAATTTGTTAAAAAGCAAGGACTGCGATGTTTTGAAGTGTTTATCGCAGTGGTTCTCAAGCTGCGGTCCTTGTTTTGACTTGACGTTTTCAAAGTGGTCCACGGGGCATCCGCAATTTCAGATTTTATTCATTTTGATCAGTTTTTAATGCATGCTTTAGTAATTCGTGTAAAGGTGGACTGTGTAACTTTCTATGTAACAAAAAAAGAATTGATATTACTGCGGATTTGACCTTTCGGGTAAGTTACTTCCTGTTTTGATCCAGCGCACCAAAATAAAAGCACCATCTTATTCATTCGTTCAGCAGTTCATTAGTTCAACTTTCTTTCTGCCTAACTATTAACAGACAAAACACTTACAATGTGTGTATTTAATTATATTCTTGTAATGTAGCAAGTACCTGCAGAACTAATCAATGAGACGAGCTGTGTGCTTTTATTTTGGCGTGCTGGATCGAAACAGGAAGTCACTTCTTGGGCGGCGTTGTTATGATTTGAAGTTGTGAGTCAATTGCTTTTAGGGTCTCTGGTAGGTTCGCACCATAAAAATGAGAAGGGGAAGCGGTGTTCGATCGAACGTGTGCGGACAGTTAGCAAGTCGGCTACTCCGGGACACTTTTCAGTGTTCATTATCAGCTCAATGTATTATGAACGATTCAGATGTTTTCAGCTGTTGTCAACCCACCAACTGCATTTAGGTCAAAGCCTCATTAGAAATCATCATTGAATGTACAGACCTTTTGAGATTTTACTTTAGATACTGTACAAATGAGTATCTAAAAGTGGCCTCTGAGCTAAATGCTAACTCAAATTCAGTTCAGTTTCTGCTTTTTGTTGGGTCGGATACACATCCAGTGGCCACAAAACGCAATCTTATAACATGTTAATGATGGAGAAACCACAGACATTATGTAAATGCAATGAAAACCTACCAGAAACCCTGAAATAAAATCGTGCATCCTGTGTTTTGTGTTTTTCTGGTTTAGACATGGTTTCCGACATAATTTAGTCCAGTTTAGGTCTATTTTATGGACCCAGTTTTGTCTGAATGGCGCTTGGAAGGTCGAATATTTCATGAAGGGGTGAAACATTGGAGAAATATGGTAAATATAATCGAGGTGTAACGATGTGGTTGAGTCAGAATGAATGAATGAATAATGCATAAACCAAGCACAAATATCCCTTTTATTATGGAAACAACCTTATAACATGGACCTTCTAATATCAATTTGTCGGACAGTCTATCTGTGCAACATTTCATCTAATCTTAATCGAAAGCCAAAAAACTGTTCACCCAGTTTAACATCGCTGCAATTTTCTCCTCCATCTCCTCTCTGTGGGCAAAGCCGCGGTGATAATTAAACACTATGGGACTCAATTTTGTCTTCAAACCCGCAGCAATCGACGGTTCAGTCTGCGCTCCTTCACACAGGCCTCAAAAGCAAATCTCATCTTCCTCTGAAGCAGATAAAGAAGTTTGGACGGTGTGATAATCTTAACTGCACATCCCCGCTTTATTTGATGAAATATTTTACAGAGATTTTGCAAAACTGTCGCCTAAGTAACTATAAAACATGAGCTTTTCTTTCCTCAGATGGACATTTGTTGGACGGCCTCGGTTTCCTCCAGTCTGTGGTGCTTTCTTGGCCCGTTTCCTCCTGCCCCACGGACCGGGATTTGGACACAGTTTAAACAGGCCTGGCCCGTGTCCCAGGCCGCTTTATTTTTGTCCCAAAGAGAGATCCCTGAACCCCCCGGTGTCTTTGGTCCTTATGGTCCACGGCTGCCTCTCCAAACAAAACGTTGATGGAGGAGAATAAACTCCCTGGCTTTTTGATGCGCCACACTGTGCAGGGCTTACGTCATACTTCACACATAACTCAAATAAATAAATAAATAATAATAATAATTAAACTCAAATAAAAATTATATTGAGGTCATAAGCTTTTCGCTTCAGCCCACTCCTTTTGAGCAGATTGTTAACTGCTCAAATAAACAAATAAACTAAACAAAAAACTAAACTAAACTAAACATTGAATGGATTTGCGGTGTTCTTGATCCAATCAGCAGCAAATACGGCTCCAAAAGTGCGTCCTTTTCCCGACCAATAAGCCAGAGCGATCCCAGATGTTTATTGGCACCGTAATATCAATCTGGCTCTTCCGAGTCAATATCAAAATCTGAATAAAGAATCAATCCAGGTTTAAATCTATGGTTTTAGCTTGTTGACATATTTGTAACAAAGACTTTTTCAGAGCTCATTGTGGATCTTGTTTAGTTTTAAAATAAACTGCTTTTAGTGAAAAAATCTGTAAAGAAAAAAAAAAAGCCTAGTCAATAAATCATGTGGGGAATTCAATGTTAAAAAAATCCCTCAGAAAAAAACTTGAAAATATTGTTAAGTCCGAGGCTGGAAGGATCAGAGTCTGTAGGAGCTACACATGTGAGAAAAATGGCTTTTGAGAAGAAGGCCCTTGAAATAAGGAAGCAAAGCCTGTGCAAACACTTCGCTTGAGGCAGCTGCTCTGCTCGTGTTCAGCTTTCTAGTGTTTACATTTGTGCGAAACTGAGAAAAAGCAACTCTTTTTAGGAAATTAAGATTTTAATTAAGAGCCGATTCGGTCACCAGCGCCACATCATTTGTATGCCTTTTGTTTCCCATAAAAAACAACTTGCAGTAAATCTTCAATGAAAGGTACTTGATTCATCTTCTGTACTCAGTAGTTGAAGTCTTCGAACGTTTCGCCTCTCATCCGAAAGGCTTCGTCAGCGACAAAGGTCCTACTCTGGACGCAGCTGAATATATAGACCAACGGGGAGGAGTTAGGGTTGGCCCGGCTCCTCCCCTCTAATCACAGCTACTCTCACCCATGGGTAAACACCTTTGAAGTAGAGCGTCTCTAACGATCTGCTCACCTCAGTATCGGTCAGTCCTGTCCTATTCATAGATGATCACTACCCAGTATCTGTCCTATTCATGGCTGATCACTGCTAATTACCTGCCTATTGTTCTTTTGTTGGCTGAGGTGCCGTCTCCTTGGACTGGCCATGCCCTCTCGGTTTCTCCCGAAGGAGATTGGAGTAAAGTGACGGGAGATTAAATCTGAGCCCACCGTTCCGGGTTCATTGAGGGGTTTTCTTTCGTTTGTCGCTGACGAAGCCTTTTGGATGAGAGGCGAAACGTTCGAAGACTTCAACTACTGAGTACAGAAGATGAATCAAGTACCTTCATTGAAGATGGACAACTCCTGTACGACTGAGAACTTACACAGACAACTTGCAGTAAACCTTTTTACATTCGTCTCTGAAACCTCAGGATAAAGCTTCTGCAGGGGTGAACGTGCAAAGATCTGACACCACCAGAACTCCTCTACACAAACAGCAGATTGATATTTTCACCCCTAAAAAGTCTCCAAAACATGCTCAATAGGACGACTTTTGCCACATTTTGTTCAGCCAATAACGCCGTGCAATCCATAAATTTAAATTCAATTACGAGACCGACTGATTTCACTAAATGACTAAACACTGGCGCTGAAACGTTAGCGTGTCAAAGCGTTCGTTAGCGGTGCGTAATTAGTCGTAAAACGTAGCATAAATGTTTAACGCTAATATTTTACAAACGCGGGTTAATGAGTCTCGCGTAATGCCCTCCCACCAGCGGCGTCTTCTTCTTCGCACGCCGTCGACTTTTAGCGGGGGATTAAAAGATGGGGGAGAAGTTCTCAGAGTCGCGGCCGGGATTAGGGTTGAAAGGCAGTGATAATTTGTGCTGTTTGCCCTTGGACGAGCTCCGAGCGGAGAGCGGTGTCAGCAGAGTGACGGCTCCGGGGAATACGGGACTCGCTGAAGAGGAAATGTGTCTGAAATATTGGACACTGTGGCAACAGACGGTACCGCGTAAACTCCAGCAGAAAGGCTGTTTTTGGGTTTCAGTCCGTCATCCATCAACTCTCGAGTCGGTGCTCTTACAAATTTTTTTTAGAATGATAAAAAAACAGTCTTGCCCTCCTCCTGGAGCCAAGAAAATCACCTAAAAAACTTCATAGATTTTATGAATACGTCAAAACCCGTAGAGTGTGGACATCACACACGGGAGGAAAAGGCGTAATTATAGGGTGACCAGATGTTCTGACTAAAAAACTGGGACACTATTTGGGATTTACTTGTATGGTCAACCGGGTAACCATTTATTGACTGTTTTTCCCGCGCTAAATGGTAAATCTGCTTGTTAATATCTTACACCATGCACCAGTCAGCATTAACATGGTAGACTTGATATTTTGTATTGGTTTCTACCTGGTAATGGACATTTGCATGGCCCAAAGACATGAATTTTCAAGCGAGGTTTGTTACTTTGTGGATCACATTGGCCAAAAACTGGGACACTTGGGACAGATCCTGTGTGAAACGGGGACAAATTAATGGTTTTGGAGTAATCTGTGGGGACGTGGGACAGAGGACTCAAAACTTGGGACTGTCCCGGGTAAACTGGGACGTCTGGTCACCCTACGTAATTACGTCTATGGGTCAAAGGTCGTCACTGTTAATTTAATGGAGGTTCAAGGCCCTTTAACACCAACGCGATAAGCACCAGTCGGGAATGGTCGAGCAGGTTTTGACGGCGTGTTTGGTGTGGACAGCAAACCGGGGGAGTCGGTGAAGCCAGTTTTGCGTTTGTCAAATGGCCGTCTCTCATCGCCGCACTAGGAGCGCTGTGATTGGCCGAGTGTTAAAGGCCGGTCAGCCAATCAGCTGGATAAGACGAGGAGAGCTTTTCTACTGTGTTTTTAAGTGATTAAACTCTCTAAATGTTGGATTCCTCACACTAATTTTGCCATACGCGCACTGTTTTACCAACTAGCCGGAAACATAAACAAAAATAAAAATGCGACGGGACTCTCTGAGAAAACCAGTCACTCGGTCACTCGCCAGAGACGACCACCACACAGCGTTTGAGCGGGGCCGAGGCATTTCGTTTACTATTTACTACTAAACGTACGCTACAGACTCAGATGTAGATGTTGCTCTTAACAGGTGAGACGAGAGGAAACTTGAGCAGACAAATAGTCGCCCCGTTCCCCCAAACAGCGACAGTGCATCGGACAGGTGTGACTGTCTCCAGCTGTGGTCACATGTGACCGATGTGGCAAAATATTTCATAACTTTTCGGTTTATAAGGCTTTTGACACATCTTCAATTTTACACTGTGTGTTTTATATCCAGGAGGAACTGCCACAGTTCTTTTAGACTCTCAGGGCCTGATCTTCCTCCTGGTGCAACAACAGCATTGCTCAAGATAAAGTTGGAATCTTGCGTCGAAGCAACGGTGCACCAGCGCTTTCGCCTGGAGCCTGGGGAGGGTGTCGCTACAACGAGCGCTAGTATCAAAACTATCCTTTTGCTGCTTTGTGGAGAGAAGACCTATACAGTGAAAGCGGCAATAGAGGAATCACGGCACTTTGAATAGACGGCACAAGAGATTCATAGATGACTCTCAAAACTCCAAACACAATGCCAGGTCTGTTTTTGGTGAAAGAACAACCTTCTAACCAGAGGTTTAAAAAGTAGATTTTGGCTAATACCCCTCTCTCAAACACAAAATAAATAAATAAGAAAGCGGGTTGTCAGCGTGTTTGCCCTGAAGCCAAGCCACGAGGAGCTCTGCATTATTCATAAGGGGTTGTTTGCCTTTTTCGACCTTCACCGGCAAGAACAGAGGCGGATAATTATAACAACAAATTAATATTTACAAAAGCGGCAGTAGCATGACGTCAGCGGTTGAAACCCCCTCTTCCTTCTTACCTAACATCCCAGTGAGTAATTTTTTTTTTTTTTGGTGCTAAATCCAGCGGCCCGTCGATGCAGAGTTTCCCCCTGGGCTTTAGTTTCACACATGAAATCATTCTGGAGGAGTGACGCAGGGCTCAGACTGTCAACACCAGAGATGATCTGCTCCCTGCTCTGTCTTCAATGAGACAGAGATGAAAAGATGAAGAGATAACACGTTGGTTTTAATAGAAGTATGACGTGTTTTTCTGTAAATGCGCAGGTAAAGGTTTTTGCAGGTAGAAGCGAATCAAATGTAATTCTTTTTAATGTTCTAAGCGAAAAAAGTTTTGCCAAAAATGCAGCTCAATGTGTTTTTGACATTAAGTTATGCAGGAAAATCTCATCTAAGATCTAATGCCAGCTGGAATCCAGTCTAATGTTTTGTAAAGTGCCACTAAACACCAGACACGCAGTTTGAAAATCACTGCTGATGGGGTTTGGCGGACTGATAATAACGGCGTACACTTGTATTGCGCTTTTCAAGCCTGTGTTTCTCAAAGTGCCACACTGTAGTGATTATTCATTCGTACCAAACTCAGTGGTGGTTTGCTCCTACTGTAGCCACAGTCGCACATCGGGGTTAGACTGACAGAAGCGAGGCTGCCAATCTGCGCCATTGGCCCGGGCCGACCACCTCCATCCACTCACACATTCGTTTTGGCCCAGTGAAGATGTGATTCGAACCCCCAACCTTCTCATGATCAGAAGGTCGGGGGTTTGAATCCCAGCTCCTGAAGATGCACACTGCCATTGTGTCCTTGGGCAAGACACTTCACTCACTTTGCCTCCAGTGTCAGCTTTTGGAGTAAAATAAACTAGATGGTGCTTTGCGTGTTGGAATCAAACTAATTCAGCCACAAATCATTTTATGGCTTTTTTCGGCTTTTACTCAAAATACTGAGAAGTAGGAACATCCCATAAGAGCTGCCTGTTTGTGGATGCTCCCCGTAATCCTGACATCACAATAAACAAATAAACTCAAATACATACTTTTTTCTTCCAACAGACAAGGGACAAAATGCTCTCCCGATGCCTAATTTAACCTCCGCTACGCTTTCCACAACCATGAAACGTGAACTTCAGAAAAGCGTCGAGTGACATTTGATAAATGTATCCACGGCGGGGCGTCGGCGGCAGCCTGTGACATTTACCGAGGATCAGCTCAGCGAAGGGAGCGGCCAAGACGTGCAAACAATGAGTAAACGCAAGACTCCCTCTGGTGGTCAAACGTTATATCACAATCTTTACATTGACAGAAGAAGTTCAAGGAGAACAAAAAGTGTTTGAAAATCCAATTATTTGATCATCCTGTGTTTTAAATTCAACATTGTGGCTTATTAGCAAGAAGTTCTTCATTTTAAAGGCGCACTATGGCTGCTTTGTTCGCACTTTGCTGTAGGCTCCACACTTATGGTATTGAAATAAAACAAGTTGATCTTCAGAGTAGAATCGAGGAGAGACAAGTAGGCAATCTAAAAATCATAGAACATTTCAGACAGATAAAGGACCTTTAACCACATTCAGACTGCAGGGCTTAATTCCTTATTTTGTTTTTAGCAAGGTCGCTCTTATTTCAAATTAAACGCGTCTCGTATATAATATACTATAGTTCGACGGTGATCTACTGTCTGAGAGTTCACGTCTTGAATGCAGAGTCGTCCAGGGAATTTAACAAGGATTGAAACGCAGCGTCGGCGATCTGGCCATGTTAACATAAGCTATGACGTTTTATTGAACATGCCATGAGCTGAACTCTCACGGGATTTGTCAGTTTACAAACACACGAGAATCCATCTTGAACCGCTCCCGCCTTCACCAGAACCAAACCAAAATACACACATAACTTTTTTCAAAACTAAACATTGAATGGATTTACAATGTTCTTCCAAACGTGCGACCTTTCCCCCGAATGATTCAAGCCGGTGCCAGATTGATGTCAATGCAAATGTTATTGGCACTGTAATATCAGTGGCTCTTGCCAAGTTAGGGTTTTATGGAGCAGTGACAAGGGAATTAACGACCTGTTTCAGCTGACATTGCTGAAATACCACCCCCTGGTGGCCAGGGCGACTCCAAAAGACACTTTGCAAACAGGATTCTAATGGGACTTCAGACCTCCCTAGGATGGCTTCAAAGAGTTTTTTTCCCCTAAAAATCTCTATGACCCATGTGACAACGCTGGGCTGGGTGAAATATTTTTAACCACGCTGTTTTTTGTACATCAGCCCTAAAAAGTGGAATCCTTTTTAGTGCATTGACTGGCTCCTGTCAATCAAGCACCGGAGCTCTGTGGAGGCTCGAGTGTTTTGACATGACAACATCGACCTCACGCTGCTTCTATGGGCCTGTCAAATGATTGTTTCATGGTTCAAAAACATAATTTATGGGTAACAAATAGTTAAATAATTGTTAAATGTTAAGAAAATGCAAAAATATTCAGTTTATTTCATTATTTCTTGACAGGTTATTTTCCCACCCCTTTGCAACCCTAGTTAAGACAAGTGTTCATTAATGACTTGAAAAGTTTTAATGGAAAGTCTGTAACACCAAGGAACCTCCGGAGCCCGTCCCCATTTCCTATTAGGCTTCAGCAGATAATAGCGATGCTATGTCCATGTTTCCCAGAGAAATGTGTCACTGTGGAGTCCAGTGGCAGATAATGAGGTGTCACACAAACTTCATTCATAACAAGGGCACCTGTGGTTTCTCTTCCCGCTCCAGTCTTGGCCTGAATCCGGCTCTTCAGACAGAAGTCGCACAGCAAAAGATCAGATACATCATCATGCTGCGTCCATTATGCATGAAGCATCAACAACGTTCCTATGTGGAATAAATGTGCAATTATTCAGTCTCCCTCTCGCTTTCTTTGTCTATCTGTCAAATCGGCACATTTAACAAACCCGTCGTGTGGTCTCCCTGTGACAGCGGAACAAAACCTTCATCTAAAAATACTCTCACACATCGAGATACTGTATGTGTCAGGAGTGAAGCGCGTCGAAGCATCAGCGGCGTGCGAGTGATTCGAAAACGGAGGTAACGTTTTCATCATACGGTAGGAAACTGATTATCGTGCCGTTGTTTGTGCGGCGAAAAGCGGGTCAAACAAAATGCCCGTTAATGCCACTTTAACGCCAATCAAGAGACATTCAAAGGCCGATTATGAACACGTTTGAAGGCATTTTCTTCAAATATACTTAGGTTATCGACCGACTTGCTCATAGCAGATGTGTTGTACTCGACTGGCCTCATTTTGCAGAAGCCTTACCACCGTACTCTACAGTTTCCGTGTGGATTTGGATTTTTTTTTTTTGGGAGCTCGCGCTTACTTGCAAACGAAGCATTCCGGTTATTTTCCCTCCAGGCAGACAGCACAGCTAAATGTTGCTCCGTATAAACATGTTATATCTCTTTTAAAAGCAGACGACGTTAATTGTGCAACAAAACATGATGGAAAGAACACTTACTTGATTCAAATGAATGTAACGAGATTTGTTTTGTCCTCCTTTAATACATTGTAAAGTCAGACATTTGTGGAAAAACACAGTTCAACTAAATATAGGTTAGGTTTCTGGCATTTCTTTGAACGTGACCCTGAAAAGTGATAAAGTAATAAAATAAAAAGTAGGAAAAAAAAGTCAGGTATAGAGCCCCTAAGCATGTGAGCCAGGATAAGTGTTACTCCCCTATATTCCCCCTCTTTCCGGCTGACCCTTAAATGCATCAGCGACCACGGTCCATCATACAAGAACTCTGGAACAGCCTCCCAGTGGAGCTCAGAGGAGTGCAGAGTCTGGAGCCGTTTAAAACTGAGCTAAAGACATTCGAATAAGTGTTTTTACTGAAGCAGCTTTCATAATGTAGCTCTCCGAGATTCCTGGAAATGAAATACAATCTTGAATCGTTTTTTTTTTAACGAGTTGTTTGGGAAAGCGTTCCAGCGATTGAGTTTTGTTAGTGTCGGCATCGAGTACATTTCAGGAGCAGAACATACGCAAGCAAACAGGAAGTGGAGTAAACCAATCAGCGAAGGGCGGGTGCGGGTTTACGGTATTAGTTTGCATGTTTTTCCCATGTCTGCGTTTAGGTTTCCTCCGGGTACTCCGGTTTCCCCTACCACGAAAAATATGTACGATAGGTTAATCCAGCCAGGTGTTTCTGAGCATTAGCCTGGCTCCACATCTGGAGATGGGCCCCCGAGCGCCGGTCTGAGCTGGGGGATCACTGCTCCTACAGGTCACCCCAGCAGCATCGAGGATGGGTGAAATGCAGAGAATGAATTTCCCTACAGGGATTAATAGTATAACTTAACCTTGACTTCCGCGTCCCAAGAGTGACGCCGCTCATGAACAAACACCTTAAATAAATGAATTTGATCCATTTGAGTTTGGCAGGAGTGGCATCCTGACCAGACCGGAACAATTACGTTGGCCCTTCAGAGGGTGACCTACTTTTGTGTCGCGTATGGTTAATACTAACTCTCTCCCATTGATTCTCAATGGTAAATATGGATGCAGTACTCTTTTTGGCCACCAGCGTCAAAATGGGGGCGCTGTTTCATTCCTTTCGCAAAGGAAACACTGTTGTAGTGTCTTGTTATTTATTGTTATTATTTATTGTAGCATAAATTTTCCAATTTTTGCAACTTTTATTGCAAAGGTTTTTTGACATCAACAGAGGAACATGTTAAAAACATACTTATAAAAGAATGTATGCTGAACAGACACTTTCAAAATGATCTAATGTGGCATTTTCTTTGAGTTAACAAGTGAATGAGGTAAAGTCCCTGTAGGTACTGTAGATACAGGTGTTGTTGTTTACATTTGACACTATTTTGCTACAATAGTTGATTTTGTTCTACTAAAACTAGGCTTTTGTTCACATTTGTTTTAATGTAGCATGTTATTTGCATAGATAGAATCAAATGCAAATGTATAGGCTACCGAAAAATAAAATAAAGTAACTATTATTATCTGCAGTCATAGTATGTGTTTTACGCTTGACATCGCCGTGTTTGGCCCGCGACCCACAGGCACTTTTTCATTTTGGCCCCCGGAGACAAAAAGTTTGGGCACCCCTGAGCTAGACTCTATCAAAATAAAGGATTTGGACGAGGATCTCATCAGCAGCAGTATCTCCGTGGAGACGAGCTGATGATGTCAGTTGTTTATGGTATTTTTTCCCCCCCAATAAAAACACCCAGATTTAGGCCAATTATCAATAGGATTTGATTCTATTCTATTCATTGGGCGAAATGTTATGCAGTGTGACTTTAAGTGGCGGTCACTGCTTTCCACTTCTACTTTTGAGTGAAACTGCCAAAGTCAAGTTAATATTTCTAGCTCTACTCTACCCCCCTCTGTCCGTTTCTTACCTCTTGCTGGGAGTGTGCCCCCCGGAGGACAAGAGCAGCGTGTCGTTCATGTTGTGGACGACTGCTTTCGGCTGACTACAAGAGAAGATCGTAGTAAGTTTTTTAATTCTACACTTAAAAGAAATAAAATATCGAGGAGGAGGAGGGAGGAGAGGAAGAGGCTGTTTGCATTTGGGCAATAATCAGGAGAGGTTTAAAAGGAGAGAGTAGCAGGTGCATGAGTAGGTAGAGGAAGAGGGGGAACTGAAGCCAAAGAAATGTTGTTTAAAGGCCCTTAACCTGGTTTTGTTTGGTTCACAAGCGATGGAAGAAGTTTAAACCGTTCCAAACTCATTCCTATCTTTCCTAACGCATTTCTGTCATCCTAAATCTTTAGTTTAAGAGCACATTCCACAACTTTCAGCAACAACAACTCTGCACCAAAGCCTTTCTTTTTCTCCATAACCATCTGCTTCTACAATGAACCGAAGAACTAAACAAACTCCATTCCACTAAAACCACAAAAGTCATGCTGCCTTCACGCGCTCTCGTAATTATGTTAAATACTACACTTGCCGAGTTGAGAATTTGCACATGAACGCCGCCACATCTCATAATTTCCCCTAGACAATTGGGAGATCATTTTGATGCCCGAGTTGCTGAGATGCGATAACCTTTGACCTTTCAACACAATAACTCAAGAGCTAGGAAAGTCGTTTATTCCGAGTTTCAGTGTTCCAGTCCAGTTTTTATGACAGTAAAAGAAATAAGAATCATTTAAGCTGCAACGCTGGTAAAAATCCAACATAATATGGCCCTAACTTCCTTGTTTGCGTATTTTTACATTTTGGGGATCAAAGCAGATACAAAGAAGTAGGTCGGCAGTTTGTGGATGACTTTCTCACGTGAATGTATTTTGTTTAGAGTGTATTGGTGTGTGTTTTTTAAATGTTTCACTTTGCTACGACACAAAAGCACATGCACTTGTAATTTACATTTCACAACTGGAAAGGATCATCTTTACAAGAGCACATGAAGGCGCCATAAGCACTGGGCCATTAAGATGTATTCTTAAAGAAGAACTAAGTAACTTGTTTACCTTAATAAATCCTCTCCGTAGTCCCTCTGGGGGGTAACACAAGTGTTAATGGGATGATTGGGGGGGGGGGGGGGGGGTCTTTCATCTCCCCCTGGTGTCTCTGGGCAGAAAACCACACTTTCCTGGCTCTGGAGGCACCACAAAGAAGAAGCTAACAGGCTAACGGGCAAAGCTAACTGCGGGCTAGCTCCACTTAAACAGTATTTACAGCCAAGTTTGAGTGAAAAAAAGTCTCTCCATTGTGTAATTGGATGAACAATATCCCTCTCTCCCTTTGTCTTTTCTGTCAGCGCAGTATTTTCTCTCACGGACAATTCATGAGTAAAAAAAAACGGGCCAAAAAAGCAACAAAAGCGAAGAAAAAGTGGCAAAAAATCCAATGACAACACAGCAACAATTAACGCAAGGAAAAAAAACCTTTGGATCAGTTTTGAAATTCATAGCTTTCAAATGAGGCGTTGCTCTGGCCTATAGGCTGTGAGCTTTTAGATTTGGATAAAGCCGCACTGGGGAAAAATGCACTTGGTTAAGGCATCTTGGTAAGATGTTATTGGCCCAGTCGGAACCAGGTATTGAAAATCATTAAAATATTAAGTACAAACTAAACTAACAAACTAAATCTACTGCAACGGTGACAGTGTGTTAAGAAGAGCTAGAGTCCCAGCCTCTGTTATGTGCAACTTCTACAGAGGGACTATAGAGAGCATCCTGACCAGCTCCATCACTGTGTGGTTCTTCTACAGAGGGACTATAGAGAGCATCCTGACCAGCTCCATCACTGTGTGGTTCTTCTACAGAGGGACTATAGAGAGCATCCTGACCAGCTCCAGCACTGTGTGGTTCTTCTACAGAGGGACTATAGAGAGCATCCTGACCAGCTCCATCACTGTGTGGTACTTCTACAGAGGGACTATAGAGAGCATCCTGACCAGCTCCATCACTGTGTGGCTCTTCTACAGAGGGACTATAGAGAGCATCCCGACCAGCTCCATCACTGTGCGGTTCTTCTACAGAGGGACTATAGAGAGCATCCTGACCAGCTCCATCACTGTGTGGTTCTTCTACAGAGGGACTATAGAGAGCATCCTGACCAGCTCCATCACTGTGTGGTTCTTCTACAGAGGGACTATAGAGAGCATCCTGACCAGCTCCAGCACTGTGTGGTTCTTCTACAGAGGGACTATAGAGAGCATCCTGACCAGCTCCATCACTGTGTGGTACTTCTACAGAGGGACTATAGAGAGCATCCTGACCAGCTCCATCACTGTGTGGTTCTTCTACAGAGGGACTATAGAGAGCATCCCGACCAGCTCCATCACTGTGCGGTTCTTCTACAGAGGGACTATAGAGAGCATCCTGACCAGCTCCATCACTGTGTGGTTCTTCTACAGAGGGACTATAGAGAGCATCCTGACCAGCTCCATCACTGTGCGGTTCTTCTACAGAGGGACTATAGAGAGCATCCCGACCAGCTCCATCACTGTGCGGTTCTTCTACAGAGGGACTATAGAGAGCATCCCGACCAGCTCCATCACTGTGCGGTTCTTCTACAGAGGGACTATAGAGAGCATCCCGACCAGCTCCATCACTGTGCGGTTCTTCTACAGAGGGACTATAGAGAGCATCCCGACCAGCTCCATCACTGTGTGGCACGGCGCCAGCACTGCCTCCTGCCGGAGGAGCCTCCAGCGCATCGTGAGAGCAGCGGAGAAGATCTGTGGAGCGCCTCTCCCCTCCATTAAGGACATGTACTCCACCCGTCTCACCTGCAAAGCCGTCAGAATCACCAGGGACCCTACGCACCCATCACACAGTCTCTTCAGAGTAATGCCTTCAGGGAGGAGACTGCGCAATCTAAGGGCCAGGTCGAGTCGACTTAAGAACAGTTTCGTACACAGGGCCATCGGGAAGCTGAACTCCCTGCCCTCCCTCCCACCCCTCTTCCCCCACCCCCCGCTCCACAATCAAGGATGAGAGAAATATAATTTCGAATCAGTCACATGGTTTGACAAATAAAACAATCTTGAATCTTGAAACAATTGTGAACATTGGTCTAATCCGTTTCCAGGTGAAAGTACAGACGTTAATGGAGCAAAACTGCCCAAACATTTAGAATATTGAGTTTTGCCTGCAGTGTCTCTCCTTAATTATTCATGTATCTATGTTTATTTATTTATTTTTCACCAGAATGTAGGACAGACGAGTGTCAAGTCCAAATAGATCTAGAAGCGTCAGCATCTCCACGGAAGCCTTTGCCTCGATAACAGAACCTGAAGCTCGAAAAATGGTTTGCCTTTTAAAGCCGTGCAAACTATAACTCTCAAGCTCAACAATGACTGAACAGCTTTGTGTCTCGGCCTCGGGGGGAGTTATTTGCTCTTATTACAAATCGATCACACTCGGCCGACAAAACATCGCTGTCGTTCAACAAACCCCGCTCCGTTGTTCCCACTGATTTGGTTTTCCGTCTCAAAAGAAAAAGATCGATTTCCCTTTGCCTTTAGCGCTTTGTGACCGCATCTGTCTCCCGTCGTTTCATATAAAGCTTCAGATCCATCATATTTGACTCTTTGTCCTTGCGCCGATTGTACACACTGTACATCGTCCAGAGTCTTGAACAAGAAAGCAAAAACACATCACCTTTTCTGAAGTACAATTGCAATCAGGACTTTAAAAAAATAAAATAAAAAAAACTTGCCTCATGGACAGATTTCTTGAAGTTGGTTACTCATATCAAGGATAAATTTACTTATTTCAAGAATATAATTTTTGACTTATTTGTAGTCATGTTGAATGTACATACTTTTAATTAATTAATTTATTTATTTATTTTTAACAATAACATTATATTTGTTAAATTCACACGAAATTACTGTACACAGTGCAAAACACGGGTTTTGATCCACTATATTCAACATTGTAAAATACACAGATTATTTTTTAATAAATAGCATACTGTACAGAGTTAAGGCTTTGGTCCACAAATCAATTTTACACAATCTGAACATAAAGTGAACACTATTCTTTTCATTTGTGAGTCTTATTATTCTTTAAAACTAGCCAAAAATATGTAAGGACTATATAAAAATAAATAAAGTATACTTTTCCACTTAGTGGTACATGTAGTGGACGCAGCAGTAGTGCAGTTTTTGGCACATTTCACAGAAGTCCACAGGATGTGCTCCTTGTTCATACCATCCTTCTTCATCACGTGATTCGCTCTTAATTGGCTTTTCTTAATACTCTCCCCATCACATGATTAAGTAAATGAGTAAATTCTCTCGGGAGTCGATCCTTATTCAACACCACGACTATAAACCAGGACTTGCACTTGTGGTGGGAAAAATATGGCTTGCCCTCTACAGGTCGGTGGAGAGTCTTTTGCCTCAAGTGGAGGAGTTCAAGAATCTAGGGCTGAGGTCAGCAGACAGATCGGTGCGGTCCCTCGGGAGGTGTTCCAGGCATGTCCTATTGTGAGGAGGCCTCGTGGACGGCCCAGGACACGCTGGAGGGACTATGTCGCCTCGGGGTCCCCACAGAGCAGCTGGAGGAGGTGTGCGTGGATCAGGAAGTCTGGGCATCTCTGCTGAGACTGCTGCCCCCGCGACCCGGCCCCGGATGAGGATGGATGGATGGATGGATGACATTTAGATTTAATGCGAGTTTGAATTTGACTTAATGTTTTTAAAGCCCTGCAGAACCCCTGGTTACTCAAATCAAAGACAAATTGACTTATTTCTTCGCAGCGAACATGTTGAATGTACTTGTCCGTAGGGCTGGGTACAGTTAAACGATACCAGTATGGTATTGAAAGAAAAGTTTAGGTAAGTTAGATTGGTTAGATCGAATGAAGGTACAGAAAAAACAGCATTAAAGGAAGTGACTTTGTTTTTTCAGCTCAAATAAATGATACAAATCTAAAAGAATTGGCTTTTTATGGAATAAATTAACATTATTGTTTGTTGTTCTAGAGGACTCATATACATGTACAGGTATCGTAAACCAAGTGTTGTTAAAGGACCGGTATTTCAAAGTGCCCACATTCACAGAAATCTACAGAACTTTACCGGTACTAAACCAGCACTCAGAATTTAAATTAGCTGCAGTTCTTCAGAGAATGTCGTATTTTCAGGGAGATCCAAAAGGTCGCGGACCCCTGGCAGAGAGCATCATAATAGCTCCATAATTGCAGCCTTTGTTTTTCATGAGAACGGCCTTGTCGTCTGAATAAGCTGTTTAATTTGTGTGTCCTGGAAGTCTACGTCTGCCGTATCGATCCTCCTTCTGGTAAAGCGGCTGTTGTTTAAAAATCTCATTATCACATAAAAGATTGGAGCTTTGTGTCCTGTTTGTGCAATCAGCATTTGCTATTTTTACACCTCTCTATTTCTATCTACAGTACACTCGATAAGTGTCTCTGGTTGCTTAAAGGAACAGTGCAGGGCTGAGGGATTTTGAGGAACAAGATTTGCTCTTCTTAAACACATCGTTAACATTTGAGAAAAGACTGAAATATTTAGTATCTCTATCCCTACAGTTACCCCTAAACTTGGCCAGACTTTAACACGTTACATGAAGACGTTTACGTGTCCATCTGTAAAAACCACAGCCTTATTTACAAACTTCAGTCTGCAGAGATGAGTGCATTATTTCTGTAAATAATCTTTGGAATAATGTCTGACAGCCCTGACGCGTAGAATACAACAACCAACATAGACAAACTATTGGCCGATGCCGATATGCATGGGCGATTATTCCCAAAATGTCTCCTCTATAATCCTGTGTATGAAGCTTCGGTTGTAAAATGTGTCAGTGTTAAACTTTGACAGCAGGGGGCGCTTTATTAGGGGCAGAGATTAATCAGGACATTCGTGTTTAGTGGGTTCTTAGAGGGGGATCGTTTGAAACGACAAACATCAGCAAATTCCAAAACAAAAAAACGGTAAAGTTTGGAAATTATAAGCAAAAGTCGGCATTAGGGCTGGGCGATACGGCCTAAAATCTATATCATGATATGAAAAAATAAATATCACGATAACGATATAATTATTTGACGATATAATTGACAATGGACGAATTACTTCAAAATCCCAGCCTTACGCCTATTGGGAAGATTCATTCAGTGATATTTTATTTTTTATTTTATTTTTTACGGCATAATTGTCTTCCAAATATGATCTACTCAAGCAGTTTACATCCTTCATTTCATTTTACATTTTCAGCACGTGTCCCCGTGTTCTACAGTCACCGTTTATGCTGCTCTGATGGAGCGTAACATAAATTATATTTTGTCCCCAACGATATAAAAAATGACAACAATATCAAAACATTATATCACGATAATGATATGCGATACGATACGGCCCAACCCTATTCGGCATCATGAAATGTACAAAATATGATCGGAGGTGTATTCTAATACACCCAAATATCGGCTCAACACATTGGCCGATATATACTGATTCAGTTGCTACGAGCGCTAAACCTTGTTATAACGTTTTTCACTTCATTCACGCTGTTTTAAGTAATCCTCGGTTAATCCGATGTAGCTGTTTCTTCTTCTACGGTGTCAGCGCTTCCTTCTGTACTTCCTTGACACACAACTCTGTCATTGTTCAAACACCAAACCGTCCACAATCCAACGTAATTTCTGTTCTGAGCCGTTTTTTAATAAGTTATTCCCACAGCCACCAGCAGGGGGAGCGCCAGGCAAAGTCTACACCAGCTTACTGTTTAACCTCTTAACCCCCGCCTTAACCGAGGGCATTTTCTCCAGTTCAGCTTTGCCCAAATCCATAAGGTTACAGACTATAGGCCTCATTTGAAAGCTAAGACCTACAAAACTGATCGAAACTGAGCTTTTTCCTCGCGTTGTTGCCGAGTTGTCGTCACTTTATGGACTTTATTTATCGCCTTTTCGTTGGATTGACGTCACATTTTCATCGCTTTTTGTCACTGCTTTTTTTGCCCTTTAGTGATTTTGGGGGGCAAGAAAACGGAGAAAATGTGCTCGGTTCAGGTGGGGGTTAAGAGGTGAATTCTCATCATTTGGAATTGTAAAACGGAAAATCTAAAATGCAGAGGCACCTACAATGTCATGTTTTTCGGGTCTATTTTGAAGCCCCACGTGCAGGATGTGTCCACTGTAAACTTGATATTTTCGCGTCTATTTCCGCATCTTCTACAGTCACATTTAGAGCTGAAAGATGAAAAGGAAAATTATCTTTTTTTCTTTTTTTTGTGGCACCTCTAACGACTACAAACAGAGACTTTGAGAAATGCAGACAAACTATTACTACATCGAATAGCTCTGACCGTGATTTGACTCCTCCATCTCTCCTCCCTCCTCTCTCCTACTCTCTCCTCTCTCCTCCCTCCTCCTCTCTCCTCCGCAGACGGTAAAACAGCCGCTCGCCAGGTCTTACCTCGGCGCCGTTGTCCCTCCGTCTGAGCCGAACACATCCACAGCTCCGCTCTCACTCCTGCCCTCCACAGATGTGCGGCGCGATCGCAGCGAACCGCATCTCCAGAGTGGCACGGCTGCTGTCGCCACGGAAACTCGGACCACGTCATGTGACTTGAGGACGACGTCGCGCCTTTACACACTCTCTCTCTCTCTCTCTCGCTCTCTCTCTCTCTCTCTCTCTCTCTCTCGAACAGAGCTGAGATGAATTTGAAACACTTAAAAAAAAAAGTCGAATGTTCGCAAAGGCTGCAATAACATATTAGGTCATGTCCTCCCAGTACGGTTTATGACTTAAATGAATAAGAATAGACTGGCTGAGGACTGACTGCTCTTTTAGGCATCATGGGACAAACAAGGAACAAGTGGAAGTACATATCATCTGCAAGATCATTCTGAAATTGTTTGTTTGGAATGTCGAGTGTTTCTTCAATGTCAGTAAACGAATGAAAAGCTGCTAAAGCTGCCGCCAAAGACATAAAAAATAGATGATGTGAGCCAGCGCTGCGTTGCATATATTAGTTGCAGTAATATCGATTGATCATAGTTATCGAGAAAGTCCCCAAAAATATTGAGGTTTTCGTTTTTGTCAGGTATAAGCCACCAACGGGGTGTGAACGAATCCCCGGCACAGCGGTCACAGCTTATCGACATTAGAAATGCTATAATGATACTTTTACGCACCTACATTAAAAATAAATAAGATTGGGCACTTCAATCAATAGTAGAAGAAACTCGAGGTCGACCAATATATCAAATCAGTCACACGTGTGTACACCTCAGAGGCTCGGATTGTGCTGTATTTTATGTCGCAGACTTTTGCCTATGATTTCAGAACCGTGAGACCGTAAGACTTCGGGCCAGATCCTGTGCCTGGTGCAAGGGCAGTGCCAGCTTCAAGCGCTGTGGTGGTGTTTCACGCGGGCTAGTTCCAACAGCTGCGCCACTTGCGAAAGGGCGTCGCTTATAAAAAGAGAGAGGACTGCGGCGCGGTTTATAACTAAAAACAAACTAAAAACTTCATTCACCCCATTGTGAGCCAAAACGATGTCCGTGTCCCAAGAGACAGAGATGTGGCTACAGCCCGGTCCCGCTGTGGCGCGGGGTCGGCACTCGCTCGGCCGCAATTGCGTTAACTTGATCAAAACAAAAGCACGTGATCATCCCCCCACTCACCCATGACCCCTCCCCCCTCGCCCTGGCCCCTCCCCCTCGCCCCTTCCCGAGCCAGAGGAAAAGCCTGTTGTATAACGCTGCTATTCTCATGGGTGTTTCTCCATCACGTACTTCCCCTTGAGTTCGGTTTAGTTTAGGTTATTGAAAGGACAGTGTGTGCAGTTACATTAAAAAGATGGCGGCACCAGATTTAGCGCTCTGCTCATTTCCATCTGTAGTCCTACACAATTAAAATGACACAACAAAAGGCAATTTACGACTACAAGTGCAATATACAACACGCTGATCTGGAGTGGCAAGATCTCAGCCGTGGGAAGACATTTTAGTTAGGGGGTGCTGAGGGACAAAATGTACCCCAAAAAAGGCTTTTCCTGTGCATACTTATTATTTATCAATATTGCATGCAGTTGGCAAACTATCCACAAGGGGGTGCTGCGGCGCCCTCAGCACCCTGGGTTCCCACGGCCTTGTTTGCTCCTACTTACGCTACAGGTATATTCCGCATTTACAAACCAGGCCCTTACTGTTTATTGTTTTGGAATCTGCTGATTTCTCTGTCTTTCAAGTGGAATAAATTAGCCCTGCACCCCTAATAGAGCGCCCCCTGCTGTCACAGTTCAACACTGACACATCTTACAGTTAAGAAGCAGCATATACAGGACTACAGGCAAGCCATTTTAAAAAATCGGCCAAAAATATCGGCGGTGCATATCGGTTGACCTCTAGAAGAAACGACCTATGTAACATGATTACTCAAAGCTGTGAGAATGAAGCCGTATCAGCAGCAAGTAATGCTTTTTAAATGTAACTCTAATACCCAAATACTACAAATACTAACTCTGTAGTTTAGGCCTCTACAAACACGCTCAGTCACTTTTAAAGTAAACTTCCTCCTCCTTCAGTCCTCCTTCAGTCCTGCATATACGAACCCGCAGTCGTTTTTTTAAAACCAACATCTTGGTCCAAAACAAAGTGTCCCGCTCCCTCACCTCCTTCTCCTCGCTGTAATTGCATTTACATATCACGGCTATTACCTTGAGCTTGTTACATAATTCTTCAAAGCTATAAATAAGCTACTTTTTCACAGCGCCGATGTAACCTCGCCGTCGGAGGGAGAGGGGGGGGAAGCGTCTTCAAAGGGAAAAGTGTCCCAATAATCTCCCAAAAAAAAAGGGAGAGAGAGAGAGCAACTTTAAAGACGGATTGTGTGCTATCTTTAAATCTGCACAGAACAGATGCTTCCAAAGATCGAGTGTTTGGAGAAGTAAGTGCAGCCGATGTGGAAACACGAACTGCTAAAACCAACACAACATTTCACAGAAGTCTGGAGCGTCGAGCACCTCGATCACCGTGACGATCCCAAACCAAATACTGACTTAAAGTTCAAGTTTTCACAAATACAAACATTTCTTTTCTCACTTTCCCAGTGCTCAGATTCTATTGATAAGCATTAGGGAGGTCATAAATATCAAGAAGGCGCTGGCCCCGTAGAAGAAGGGCCAAAGTCCCCTCCACCTTCTGAGGAGACTGAGGTCCTTCAGAGTGAGCGGGCCTCAGCTCTCCACTACGCTGGGCCCCGGGCAGCACAGAGCGGGACAAGAACAGTCTGAACAAGCTGGCATTACCACACCCAGGGACCCATCTCCAGATGTGGAGCCAGGCTGGTGGACGGTATCACCTGGATGGAGGATTAACCTGTTGTGCATGTTTTTTAGTGGTTGGGGAAACCGGAACACCTGGAGAAAACCTACGGGGAGAACATGCAAACTTCACACAGAAAGGAGGGAAACGCACTAACCACTGCGCCACCGTGCCCTGGACTCTGTGGAGGAGGTGAGAGTCAGGAGGGTATTAGCAAAGCTCACATCCATCATTGACAGCACCTCCCGTCCGCTGCACGGGACGGTAGAGGAGCTGAGCAGCTCCTTCAGTGGCAGAAGCAGCGCTACCGCAGTAATATTTACTATTACTTTATCCTGTTCTGTTATTGCACATTTCTTGTCTATTGTCCTCGAGGCGGCCGCGACACAAAGCTCGCGGACAAAAGGCACACAGCGAATGACAAACGTCTCCTCCGCAGTTTGTAACGACCCCCCCCCCCGGGGGAATCCGAGATGACCCGGAGGCGACGGCGCCGAGAGCCAAACGCAGCAGGATTTCAGCGGATTATGCAAGAGACGAAAACGGGACGCTGAATATTGGACGTGAGATTTGGAGCCACCGCTGCCGCCTCAACGCACCTCAGAGGGGGACAGACGGGTGCGTTTCCCTGTTGGAAGAAAAACCCGTCGTGGCCATTTTATAAGCGTTGAAGATTCATTTGATGCTGAACCTCAGAGCAGATCAGTTTAGGCGTGTAGGACGGAGCCTCGAGGCCAAACTGGTTTCGATCGAGTGAATCGTGGACATTGTGGGATCAATTTTGGAAACCGGGCACTCATTAACCTCTTAGCCCCCACGTGAGCCCAGCACGTTTTCTCCAGTTTGGCTTTACAGTTTTACAAAATAAGTCCACACTAAATGGCACTAGCGTTGGTCGATGTAGAAAAACAACATGTCAATATTTTGGGGGAATTTCTTCGACAATAAAGCGATCAGTAATATATGCGAAAATGTGCTGCCAAAAAAATAAGAGAACACCTTCCTCTTCCTCCTCCTGCACACACACACATTTTTTTAATTAATATATTCCTACTTTATTCCCCCCCTTTTTTTTCCCCCATTCCCCCGCCCCATCTTTTTTCTTCCATTTTTTCCCCTTTTTTTCTCATGATAGATTCCCCCTTTTTTTTAAATGTATTCTCCCATTTTATCCCAATCTTTAGTACCCATTTTGCCACTATTTTTTTTACCCCCATTCCCCGCCTCACTTTTTTTTACATTTTACACGGAAGAATTTGAGTTTCCGCTCATACTCTCTGCTCCCATTGTTTTGCCACAAGCCCTTATTTACTCGGCAACATCCAGCGTGACGTCCCCTCAGTTTGACGAGGCTCTGAGTGAGACGCGATGGCAGAATGGGGCTAAAACATGTGGAAAAAGTGGAGTTATTTTGATCCGTTTTGAAATATTTAGACGCGTTTAAGGGCAGGAACGGAGAGCGGGGGGGGGTGAGTTTCGCATTCACTCCAACTGTCTGGCGAGAGGCACCGAGGAACAATATGAGCACATGGAGGAAGCGAGAAAGCGATGGAGAAGGTGGTGGAGAGAAGGTGAATGAAGGAGAATAGAAATGCGGTGACTCTGCCCACAAGAGGAGGGAGAAGAGGCAGGTTCAAAAAGCTGTTCTCTCTCAGCTGGTCTGGGAGCCTGAGGGGTGTACATTCTCTTTCTGTTGGGACACAGACAGTGTTTAACTCACGGTGAGATAAATAATGTTTTTTGTTTGAGCTGATATAGCTTCTAAAAGTCTATAATGCCGATGGAGGAACATGAATAACAATATCAAGGAGGAAAAGATGCGACGCTGTAAAGCGGCTTGCAACAAACCACGCCCCGGTCCACAGCTGTGCCCCTGCAAGATGACCGTCTCGTTTGGAGCGACACTGTCCGTGCGCCAGGCGGACAATCGGGCCCTGAAGCCTGGTTCACACGGGAAGATTTTAAAATTGTCGGCAGATTTTATCCAAACCTGAGAGACCACACACACACGGCGGTGAAACATCATGGGCGTCACAGTTTTGGCCGTGCAGTGTGTGGTGCGGCCACACGGAAAAAATCAACACTGATGGCACTCACAAACATTCCCAGGTCAGGCGGGAAATCTCGCAAAGCCTCTCGAGATCAAACGTGACTTCAGAGTAAACAAACAGACAAAGAAGAGGCAGTGGCCATAGTTTGTAGTTTTGTTTTTAACTGGGAAAAAAAAAAAACCTGTCTCCGACGTCCACCGGACTTTCTGGTGCGGCATGACAGCTGTTTTGACTTTGGATTCCCGTCCGCCTCGCTTTGGCAACATGTCCCCGTCCACAGGCTGTGGCTCTTCGGTCCTCACGGCTCACCACACACCAGGAAAACAATCCGACATTTTGAATATCCCCAATTTCAGATTGGAGCGGTCCCAATGTCCTTCCGTGCAGACGAGAGCAGTCTTAACAAACCACACACAGCAATAATATCTGATAAGATATTATTGATGTTCGGAGCGTCCTTAAAGGAACTATACGGAGTTTAAAGATGTTTAAATTAAGTATTTTCCTCCCCCTACGAGCCCAGACCCGTTCACCACAACTGCCTCTACAATCCTGCACTGTCGCTCAAAAAGGTGTTAATTTGGGTCCGAAGTGCCGTCAAGCACGGGATTAATATAGAAACTGCAGTTACGTGTAAGACCTGAGGTGGCAGTAGTGAGTATAAAAATGACCAACTTGCATCTAGTCCCTTTAAGATTGACAAAATGTTTTTGCCGACAAAATAAACCGTGGCTTGATTTGACAAGTTTCTCAAAGTGCAACTGTAGTCATTATTAATTCGCTCCACACTCAGCAGTGATAAGTTATTATTGTAGCCGTAGCTGCCCTGGGGTGGGCTGACAAAACTGAGGCTGCCGAGATCAGCCCCTCCGACCACCACCTACAAACTGCTCTTTTACACAACACATATAAGAAGTGTCTGGCCCAGAGACACAACGGTCTGGACCAGTCGGGATTCAAACCGCTGACCCATGATCCATGAACAAATGCACCGCTGTCAAACCGACTGAGCCACTGGCGGCACAAATATCCATTTATTGCCCTCTGCATTTTGACCCCCGGTTCAGTGGGAAACCGCAAAGCAGCAATCAGGGAAAGACCTTTTCCAGGAGTACCTAGATGGAGTATTAGCCTAATGGAGTAATGGAGTAATGGACTAAGCCTAATGGAGTAAGCTAACACTCCATTAAGATCTAGATCCATGATTAAGAGGGAGTATTAGCACATAAGTCAAAGCTTATTTTTTTTATGACAAAGCATCTGTGGATTTCTCCTTCTTTTCCTTTCTTTTGTAGAAACAAGTTCAGTTTTGTCACAACCTGAATCTTCTTGAAGACACGGCTCCTTCAGAACTATTTAACGCCCGTTCTACCTTTGCCGCGGAGTCAAAAATATCCACAGACAAAAGACGCGTCTAAAACAGTCCCAGAGCTCAACAGTCGGAGCCACTTTCGCTAAAAGTCAGTGAACACGACGCGGAGATGCCTTCAGGAGCAGCGGGAGGAAGAGCTATATCTGCCTTTCAGAGCCTCGCGTACGACACAAGAACATCGATATCCACTTCAGAGACATGGCCACGGGAGAGAAAACAGGGAGCAAAAATAGATATATGTCTCTTATGGTGCAACATGGAACAGACGGAAGATGCCACACCATGTTTAATATTGCAGAGATGTGAGGAAGCAGCAGCTATATGCAGAAAAGACATCCTCATGAGAGTTTTAATGTATAAATATAGGCCTCTACAAATGTGTTGTTTATCAGTCAGCCTTCTCATATTTATGTTTCTAGATCAGGCCTGTATTTCGATTAATAATATAGTTTACTAGCTTTCACATTCACGGCCCTCAGAAGGCGTAACGCGGGGACAGATTGAGACAAAACCAGGGCCAAATTACAATGACACCGGACTAAATAGCTTCTACCTCGAGTCTCTCCCTCTAAAAAAACAGGTTAAAAATCTCGGAGTAATCGTGGACTCAGACCTGAACTTAAACAGCCACATCGAAGCAATAACATCAGCAGCTTTTTACCATCTGGAAAACATCGTTAAGAGCAGAGAAACCAGACTTGGAGAGACACGTCCATTTGTCTCCAGCAGTACATCCAGAACGCTGCTGCTCGAGTCCTGGCAAGAACTCAGACCGTGATGAAGCCTATGAACCTAATCAAGATGCAATGTTCATTTTCCTCACTTAACAAATCTCATAATTAGCACTGTTATTATTGGAGAGCTGCTTTCTCTCATTGGCCTCCAGTAAATCCAATAAAGCCCGAGTGATAAAGCTCATGATGGACGATTTGTTTACGCCGTCAATAGGACATTTCTAATTTCTCTCATAACTGTTTTGTACTCAGGCCATAGATCGTCCGTCTGCGCTGAAGGCTGCTGTCACATTACGCCGAGCAGAATGAACGCGGGGAATAGATAAATGACTAGAGATTTAGATTCAGTCCGTGTGTGGATAAATAGCAATTCCTGCATTGAGGCTTTGAGAAAAAGAAAGAAAAAAGACTTTGAATGCCGTTAAATGGACACATCCTGCACAATAGAGGCTTAAACATGATTTCTGATATCGCTGCAGTGATATTTTATGTTTCTGTATGACGGTAAGGAGTGAGATACTCGGCTGTGAGGATTTGGAGCCTAGGGCGCCCTCTGCAGGCAGTTGTGATAACACAATAAATACGTGCACATAGATACAGATCAATGGGTGAGGAACGCGCTTCCCTATGGCCCTTATGGCGGGGAGCTGACATTGCTGTAATACCACCCCCTTGTGGCCAGGGGCGACTCCAAGAGACACTTGGGAGCACTGATTCTAATGGCAGTTCAAACGTCCCAAGAACGGCGTAAAAGCCTGGCTCCAAAGAGTTTTTTCTTTTTCTAAAAATCGCTCTGACCCATGTGACAACGCTGGGGTAGGTGAAATATTTATAACCACGCTGGTTTTTGAAAATTGGAAGCATATTCAGTGCATTGACTGACTCCAGAGCCTGTCAATCAAGCTCTCGAGCTCTACGGAGGCTCCGCCCCCCCCACAAGCGCAGGGCTTCCCGCCTTTTTGCCCTTTTAAGGAACAGGCTGCGTAGGAGGAGTCTGAGCGGCCATGTAAGTATCACAGACGACTTACATGTTCTATGATACAGATACAGATTGAAGAAAAAGTGTGAATGAAGTAAAATACAACAGCACAGGTATGTTTTTGGAAAGGGAATAATGTTATTATATTTAGTAAAAGCTCAAAAAAATGCAAAACGTTTCAACCTGTTCTGGCCGAATTAAATAAACACTCTTACGTACAACAATTACTTCAGTCTCCACCTGCTCCTACAACTACTTCTTCAACAACAACTACCCTGCAATGTTTTTTCTCTGTATGCAAGACGTATATGATTCAGCTTGTAATGAGGTTCCCTCTGGGGCCAAGATTCCCCTGAAACAGAAATTCTGAATCTTCCAGTTTAACTAATGGTCAAATAATGTATGAAAAGCTGGATATAGATTTACTTTTACTTAACAACAACATGTTATGGAATTAAGGCGAGACACTGCAGGTGAAGAGGGAAACGTTTTAAATTTAGAGATATACATTTGAAACTTTTGCTGTAGATTACTGGCTTTTTTTTGGGTGTCATTTACAAAGTTAGAGTTGTGTTTTGACCCAGTCGCGCATCTTTGAGTAATCTATGAATCTTCCCCACAGGTTATTCTTTGCATTGCGATGTCAAAAGCTCCCCCCGACGTCCTGCGTATTCAGGAAATGCTTTCCTCCCCTCTCGATCTCTTGCTCAGCTCAATCCAAAACACTCGCCACAGCTTCACTACTGCCACACGAACAGCACGGTCTGTTTTCGTTCATTTCTGTCTTTGTTGAAACAGCTGCACAGCGAAGGGGAGCAACAGGAGGAGGTGCTTATGGGGAGATTGTTTGAAAATCAGGAAGTGAAGCTACTGGGTATTTTGTTTCATCTGTTTTAGACCAGTATTGCATTTTCTAACCGACAAAGTCTAAGTCTCACAACCATTATCTTGTCTTGGTGATGTAGGAAATAGGAGGAAGTCGGCACAGGCAATCTCCAAAACCACAAACAGGACAAAAGCCGGTCAAAATAACTTAAAATATCTTTTAGATGAAAAAAAAAACAGGAAACAGCAGGAGACGGGGCTGGAATGGGTGAATGAAAAGTGGTGTGAAAGCGTATATGGAGGTTCCTGGTTGGACTTACACAGTGTGGGTGAGCTCCTGGGGTCTCTCCGCCTGCTCCGGGAACACGGGGTGAGGCGGCTCTCCGATCGGGACGCAGCCCAGAGACTTACTGATGGCATGGCTCAGCTTTTTGGCCGGAGATTTCTGAAGATAGAAAAAATAGAAAAGACAACAGCGTAAGGACCAGATGACTCCTCGCAGGTAAGTTTCTCCACTCAACAGGTTAGGTCAGTGGTTCTCAACCGTTTTCATTATTCTGTCCAAATATTTTGCCATAACTTTATTGCAAATTAGTCTAAAAGTTAGATACAGATTTACATGACATTTCTGTCAACTCAAACTCATCAAAAGACTAAAACTAAATAAAAATATGTTGTCATACACACCCAGGTTGAGAACAGGTTGGATCCATAAGCTTGTAGCTTTTTGTGAGTCTATTTTTCCCAATGGAACAGGATCTGTTACATGTGATTATCTCTATCTCTCGCACAGTAAAGTAGATATATTAATGTGCGGACGCCGAAGTACTCCTGGTATTATTACGCCTTACAACATAGTTCCCCTTTTTATCCGCTTAGAAAATCCACATTGTTTAATTTTGTGTAATTATACTTTATAGTGTAACACTTCACGTAACCATATTTAAATAGGGAACACGTGGAAGAGTTTGGTAGCTTCTATCTTCACCTCGTTTGGAGCTATAGAGGAGAAGAGAGAGGCTAATGCTAACGCCGTCTGTGCTGTGTTTATGTTACGGAAGGCCCACATGGAGACCAGACAGGTACAGATGAACTCGTCTAAGGTAAGAACATATCTCAGTATGTAAAAACGGTGGCCTTTTCCTTTAAGGGGAAAGGGGCGGAGTTAAATGGTCTGCTCAGAGAAGAGTGAGAGAAAGTGGGAAACTCTGTTTTAGCGGAAGAAAACTCCACTGCGCACTCTTAAAACACAACACGCGGCCTTTGTGAAGCAGCAGAGATCGTCAGAAAGAAATGTAAAAATTACTAAAACGCTGCTAAAACGACCGCACGCGAGGGGGACATGGAGCAGACGCAATTTCAATATTTAGCCATTTTACACATCGTCTGTTTTTAAAAGCATTCATTAATTGAATTAATTCGATTTATCGCACAGCCCTAACTGTAATGAATATTCCATTAAAACTTATCTTCTCTTTATGTCATTATTGAACACAGGCCCTATGTTTGTCCTAACACACACTACATCGTCGTAATTCTTTCCTTTTACTATTTTTATTTTAAATTTAGGAGCTTGCTCCAAATACCTAGCCAAACTGCATGAACGAGCTGAAGGCTATGGGGAAAGCCAACCTCACTCAGTCCATCACTATTCTACAGTCTACGGCTCCATCATAAATCTCCCTCTCTTCTCCCCTTGGTGGTCACGTTTATGAGTCAACCCCGTGGCAAAGATCTAGAAATCTGCTTTATAAAACGAGTGCATCCACATTATTACATCTCGTCTGGACAGTGAAAGCAGGAACAAACACCTCCCACCTCCTTACCCAGGAGGAGTGCTCCTTCATCTGGTGCTGGTTGGAGTGGGGTCCGTTGGCGTGGCCTCTCCAGAAGCAGTTCTGGCACAGCTGGTACCCGTGGCACTGCTGGCACCGGTACCGGAAGCCCATCATGGACTCGCTGCGGCAGTAGGAGCACTCCACCGGGTGGAAGACTGGAAGCACAGAGAAGTCGGTCAAATGTCCAGTTGTTTGGAAATCATTACAAGTTTGCCATATTCTGCTTTTTCCTACGCTGTAACTATTCACAGAAACATGTCTTAGTATTGTTATTAAAGTCACACATTTCTACGCAATGCCACGTTATCAGAATATTGACATTTTCTATTTGGAAGATTCCAAATACATGAAGTGGGATCTTCAGCTGAAACTAAACAGTAGAGCCTGTTTTCCTAAAATTGCCTTTCTGTACTTGCAACAACATCTCCACTAGTAGCTGCTACAGACACCAAACTTTCCAGTCTTGTACTTAACAATATTTTTAAAGTTCATTCAAAGGTATTTTTTTATATCTAATTTCTAGCCTGCTTCATTGGGTTTTAACAAGTGAACAAGTACAATATGGGTTTTATTGTAACAGATTTTTATTGTTGGTTTTTTAACTAATAACTAGCTCATTCAAAAAATAAACACGATTCTTTGTAACTAATATGTCAACAAAATAAAACCATACGTGTAAACCTGACTCTATTCATTAACTAGATTTTGTTGCAAAAAAATATACATGTATAATACTATATTTTAATGTCACAGTCGCAAAAGTGGTATTGTCGATGAACTGATGCAGTACAAATTGTTGCGCAAAGTCATAATTTTCCAATGAATATAGACTTAATGCCAGCTTGAATCTAATTAAATGTGTTTTAAAAAAAAAATTACCTTCAAATTACCTTTTTTTTTTGCTGATAAACTGTATAAATGAGTGTCCAATAGGGTTGTCTACACATCCTGGTCATAATGTTGGCAATTTAGTGAAAATAAGTAAATAGATCAACTTTCTGCCCAAATCCGTCAGTGAGGCGCCTCTACACGCGATATGTCTAATACTGTATTTGATTTTTTTATTTGGTTTTATATGAAGACCCGACGTGACAGAAAACTTGCAATACATTTTCCCATTATATTCACGTCAGTAATCTACAGGGAAAGTTTCAAAATAATATCCCTAAATCATGATTATGTTCCCTTTTCCCCTGCAGCGTCCCGCCTTAAAGGGGACACTGTGTTCATTGCGGTCTTGTCGTGGCCAATCGTGTGGAGTGAAGGAGTTCCCGCCGCTCTCACCGTTTTCTACGTTGGCGAGGCGGTGCATGAGGGGCATCCACACCAGACACTGAGGCGGCGGGTCGGCCATCAGCACGTCCAGAAACGTGTTCAGCACCACTTTCTTCTGAGGGGAACACACAAACGGGTCAGGTGGGCTTCCTCAGGTCATACTCGGGGTCATCGGCGAGTTCAGACCCCGATTTCAAATAGAGATCATTACATTTACGCTTCAGTAATCCATTCGGGTGTTTTCCTCTATAAACATGGCTCACACATTTCTCCTACATAACTGTATCCTGCTAAAACGTGCCCGTCCCGTACCTGTTGGGGGAAGCAGGTCCGGACGGCGTGCTCCGTGTAGCCGAACGAGGGCCCCTCGAACACGGCGGTGGGCAGCTTCAGGACCTCCCGCAGGAACTGGTCGAACTTAGCGAAGGCCATCATCCCGCTGGAGTCGGAAATCTGGGAGAAGATGTCTGCAGGGACAAGAAACTCGGGTCAAGTAGAGTTCTGAGGATCTTTCTTTTGTGCTTTGTACTTTGAGTATTTAAGTACAACAAATAGTGCAGTACTTTTAATTTGACCGAGCGACTTTCACAGGAATAATATTTGATCAGGAGTATCTGCGCTTTGACCACAACTACAAGTGAAACTGAATAAAGATTTAGAGACAGGGCAGGTACAAAGAGAAAGGAGATGCAAAATGAGTCAATACTGCCATCTGGTGTTTACTTTGAGGAAATACAACAACAGCCTGGGAAGAAAAAAATAAATAAAACCCATACTCTCATATATAGTAGGGAAAAACAAGGGTGAAATGGAGCGAAATTAGGAATATTACAACTGGAACTGAACTTTTCCCACATGTTTTAGTTTCAAACATTTTCTGCCGTCAGAAAGAAAGGACTTACAGCGTAGTTTGTCGACGATCTTCCCTCCGCACATCGTCGCCAGCATGCACTTCATGGAGAAAACCGTCAGCTTCCCGTGGCTTTCACTGAAACGGAACAATCAGCAGTTTCGAATTAGATAAAATACAACAACTGCTTTGCCCCAATACTTTAGAATAATAATGATGGATTCATTTTGGGAGCTTAAGGGCCTTTTCATGACAATCCGGGCAGCTCAAAATCTTGCAAAATATTCAGTGCATATCTAATAGTTTGGCCCGTTAACAAGAAATAAAAACAGCCAAAGATCTACTCGGTCAGTACAATTAAGGAGAGACACTCCAGGCAAAACCCTCATTTATTATTTTTTTTCTTTCTAGATTTTGGGCCAAATTGTTTCACCTGGAAACAAAAAACAAAAAAAACGGAATCTTCACAATGACGTGTTTAATTATTGCACTTATTTCATTGTTTCGCGATATTTTTCTTCAAATATCTCTTATTATTAATTTTTTTGTCTTCTATATTGCCAATACTATGATGTTTTGGTCATTAATGATGGTGATGGTGGTAATAATAATAATGGTAAAGGAAATTATTATTGTTGTTATTATTATTGTTATTATAACAACAAATACTTTCCATTGTGATCTCATTGTTGGTACGATGGCTACACGTGGAGAGCTATTTGTCTGGTATGTCTGCGGTTTGTTTGACTGGTGTTGTTTTTTCCCCGTTATTATTTTTAGACTTATTTGCTTATGTTTTGTGATATTTCTCTTTAGGCCCCCCCCCCCCCCCCCCTCGCAAACGCGATGCCGCATCTCAAGGGGTTATCCTTCTAATAAATAAATACATTAAATAAATAAAATTCCCCTCATATTTATGTCAGTAATCTACAGCAAAAGTTTCAAAAATCCCTATTCCCCTGCAGCGTCCCGCCTCAATAATTAAAATGAGCATCTTCCATGAAAGTGAACCAAATCTGTTTAGAGGGCAGTTTGTTTGTTTGTTTGTTTATTTATTTGAACAGGGACAGTGTACAATCTACATTAGCCTCAGAAAGGAGAGATGCATTGTACCAGGTTATAGCACTTGTGCTAATTTCCACCTGCAGTCCCTGGGCCTATTGTACATGTTTTTAGTGGTAGGGGAAACCGGAGTACCCGGAGGAAACCTATGCAGACACGGAGAGAACATGCAAACTCCACACAGAAAGGCCCCGTCCAGGTGGGAATCGAACCCGGGACCTTCTAGCTGTGAAGCACGAGCGCTAACCGCTGTACTACCGTGCCACCAGTGGCTCAGTGGCAGAGAGTAATGAAGGTTGTTTCTTCTGCAATATGAAGTGCGCCACCGATTAGGACTTCCTGCAGGGTTCATCCACTGCCATTAATTTACTTGTCATGTCGCCGGGTGAAAAATGAAACCTTGCAGCTGCTCACGTGACTGAAGTCTCACTGTCTCCGAAAGTGCTGATGTAAGTGACAAGTAAATGTGCTGCATTCCCCCCATTTCCCCATTGAACCGCGCTCATGCAAGGTTTCTGCGCCGGGCCGTGGAAAACGTATAAATTAAATTAAAAAAAATCTCGCATTACAAAAATGACTCTTACTTATTGGCCTATGGTTTGTCTAATCATTCAAAACATTCAAAACCGCCACTCCCCTATTGCACACATCGATCTGTTTGCGCTTGTGCTTCTGTCGTGTTTTTTGAGAAGCCGCGACAGTAACGTTTGTCCACAAGAGGTCAGTGTTCACACAGCACGAAGCAGCTCTGAAGCTCCGGATCTTTAGCCGGCGTCGAAGCGCCATAGATAAACTGTCCTTTCCATAAGCTGACATTATTTTGAGGAAGAGGGCGCACAAGCCACATGGATGTATATATGTGAACATTTTGTGCTGACTTGTTCAAAAATACCTATCAACCACTCGCCCCCACCTCCTTGCCTTCCCTCTCCCTCTCTCGCTCTCCCCGCAGAAGGACATTATCGTTTCGGTCTAATTGAGTTTGGCGCAGAGAGACAGAGCGGCTTCCTGTGACGAGCCACTTATTCACATCCGGGATCCTAATGATAACAGCAGCACCGTCGCAACACAAATAAATGAATGGTGGGAGAGGTCATAGATGGCGGCACCGACTTGAGAAATTAAAACTTGTTTGTATAATGACCGGCATAGTAGCATTACTGTTTTAAGCTCAAAAAGACATTGGGTCACAAAATAACCCATAAAGTTAGAACCCCAATACTGCACATCTCACACAAAGTACAGTTCACATGACAACTAGGGCTGAAACAACTAATCGATTATTGAAATAGTTGACTATTTTAGAATAGCAGCATGGTGTCTTTACTTCCCATCACAGTGGCCTCTAGGGCGCTCCAGGATCAACTGTTTGGATGGTTTTCACCCTCTGACTAGAAAACGTACAAAACAATTGATCCTGGAGCATCATAGAGGCCACCGTGATCGAAGGTAAAGGCATCATGGTGACCACTCATACAGCCGCTGGGTCACTACAAGGTCAAATATGCACAAATATCTTCATTTTTTCCCTGTTTTGCTTAAAAAGTTGCGTAATGCACCTTTAAGTTTACTCCACTTAAGCTTTAAGTAGTAAAAGGTTTGAAAAAAATTCATACAACTTTCATAACCATGCGATTAATTGTAAAAAATAATCTGTAGATTCATTGATCGATTGTGTTCATTAACCACACCAAATAAACCAATAAATACATTGACTGATTACCAAAATAATTGTCAGTTGCAGCCCTAATGACAACATTAAAAAAGTGGGACATTATGTAAATACAATGTGTGGGCCCCCTACATTTTTCTCGATAAGATGTAACCCAATAAAAATGCCCCCGTTGTTAGTCAAAATGGACACGATTGAGAGCATGGGGCCCAAACACATTTACTGTAAGTTATGTGAAAAGAGAGTCTTCTCTGCTGGGCCCCTCTTCAGCCGGGGCCCCTAGAATCGTCCTAACCTTTCACCCCGTTATGACGCCCTTGCCAATTCTTATTTTATATGTTATTTTAGTTGTGAAATAATGACAGATTTGAATAGAGTAAATGAATATTATTGGGGGGCCTCCGAGGGATTTTTGGATCGATGAGGGGGCTGCGATGTCCCTCACTTGGCTGATTTACAACAGACGTATCGCCTAAACTGCTCCACGAGAGAAGATGCAATGAGACCGTTCAGAATGATGAAGTCACCTGTCGTAAGTGGCCACCATGAAGTTGAGCAGCAGCCCGATGCTCTGCTCCACGCTGATCTGGTGGGTGGTCGGGAGCCGCTTGTTCAGCTGGTAGTAGATGGACGACAGAATCGTCTCTAAACGCGACACGTTGATCTCGGCGTTGTGGTCCAAAGTGTTCAGGCCGTTGTCCCGAAACGCCTCGATCATGTTCCACACGTCCACCAGGTGAACTGCAGACGAGAGAGGGGTTACGTACAAGGCCTGCCCCTGATGTACGCACATATCGAAGTAGGGATTCGATTTGAAATATCCTCGCCGTAGTAGACGTAAAGATCTGTTCATGTACAGTGCCTCTCGAAAGTACTAATACACCTTGAACTTTTGCACATTTTGTCATGTTTACAACCATAAACGTAAAGATTTTATTTTGAATTTTTGACTCAAAGTTCACACACAAGTAACAGACAACTGTGAAGTGAAAGCAAAATGATACATGATTCTGTTATAGAAAAACACTTAATACTTAATACTTTGTGGAACCCCTTTTGCTGCAATAACAGCAGAAAGTATTTTAGGTTTGTACATGTAGAGACTGACATTTTAGCCCATTCCTCTTTACAAAACAACTCAAGCTCTGTCACATTAGAAGGAGAGCGTTTGTGAACAGCAGTTTTCAGGTCTTTCCACAGATTTTCAATAGGATTTAGGTCAGGACTTTGACTGGGCCATTCTAACACATTAATATGTTTGTTTTTAAACCATTCCATTGTAGATGTTTGTGTTTAGGGTCATTGTCCTGCTGGAAGGTGAATCTCCGCTCCAGCCTCAATTCTCTTGCTGACTCCAGCAGGTTTTCCTCCAAAATGTCTCTGTATTTGGCTCCATCCATCTTCCCAACTCTTCTTACAATCTTCCCAGTCCCCGCTGAGGAAAAGCAGCCCCATAGCATGATGCCCCCCCACCATATTTGACACTGGGGATGGTGCACTCAGGACGATGAGCAGTGTTAGGTTTGCTCCATACATAACATTTTTGTCTCATCTGACCAAAGCACCTTCTTCCACATGGTAGCTGTGTCCTCCATATGACTTCTAGCAAACTTCAAACGGGATTTCTTATGGCCTCCTTTCAATAATGGCTTTCTTCTTGCCACTCGTCCATGAAGGCCAGATTTGTGTAGAGACTTATAGTTGTCCCATGTACAGATTCCCCCAGCTCAGCGGCAGGACGTCGCAGCTCCTCCAGAGTTATCTTGGGGCACTTGGTTGCATTTCTGACCAGTGCTCTCCTTGTTCGGTCTGTTAGTTTAGGTGGACGGCCGTGTCTTGGTAAGTTTGCAGTGGTGCTATACTCTTTCCATTTCCGAATGATGGATTCACTTCTTCACAGCTTTATCCCTGACCTCTCTGGTGAGCTCCTTGGCCTTCATGATGTTGTTTAGTGACCAATACACTCTGACCATAGCTCTGAGGCCCTCACAGAACAGCTGGAATTATACTGAGAGTAGATTACGCACACGTGGCCTCTATTTAATGGTTAGGGCAAGGTGTGAACATTCTGCTGTCATTAGGAATGTTATGAAGGCAATTTAATGCACTCAGAAAAATGCTGTATGAATACTTGTGCACGCCCCACTTTTCACTTTTCTATTTTTTGTAAAATAACAGAATCATGCATCATTTTGCTTTCACTTCACAGTTGTCTGTTACTTGTGTGTGAACTTTCAGTAAAAAATTCAAAATGAAATCTTTATGTTCAGGGTTGCTAACATGACAAAATGTGCAAAAGTTCACGGTGTATTAGAACTTTCGCGAGGCACTGTACATTAGAACAAAGTGCAAGTCCGAACAATTATTACAACACTGAATCAATTTGTCTTCGTGTGCTTCGTGAATGTCGGAGGCCGTAATAAAAACAACTGGTCACATAGGGATGCATTTCATGAATCTTTCATGAGAGATTCTTACGGTTGCATCTCTTCTGCACGAATCGCAGTTTGCAGGCCGTCCTGTAGGTGGACAATCGGATCACGTCGAAGTTCTGCGCCCCTAAGGCAAACAAAAAGCAATTCCATTTAACGTCGGATTCTTGTCAAACGTCCCGGAGCGGAGAGAGCGTAGCAATGTGAAATGTGAAATGTGAATAGTGTCGTATTAAGCGCTCACTCATCTCCATGAAGAGCTGCCTCTTCTCCACCAGCGCTTTGCCGCGTTTACTGCCTTCCTCGATCATCCTGCAACAGACACAGGATCAGTAACATCAGGCACGTTCAGCCGTAGTTCATCATCCTCATCGACTCTTCTCCAAAAACACACAGAATAGGAAGGTCACGTTGTAAGGTGCTAAATCAGAGGATGGTCACTTTGGGAAGCTCGTACTTAAGAGTGTCCCGCCGCTAGATAAGAATGAACTTTCATTGCAACCTCTTAGTCGGGCTGTTAAACGCTACCAGAGGGGTATTGAAAAGTTTAGATAGTACTGGTATCGGGGAAATAAAAGTATTGAAACCAGGTACTGAAAAAAAGATTCTATCTTTAGAGACAAGTCTGACACTTTAAAGGAAGTGACTTGACTGTTTCAGCTCAAATAATTGAAACACATTTAAAAGAAATGGTCTTTTATGGAATAATGTTCTGTTTCTAACATGAATGTCCTGTATAAATCAGCCCTCTGCCTCTAATACAGCGCCCCCTGCAGGCACAGTTCAACGCTCACACATTGTACAGTTTAGAAGCGTCATAAATTCAGCCACAAATATCGCCGGTGCCCAGCTCTGAAAATCTTTGGGATGTGCTGGCGAAGGCTTCACACAGTGTTCACACTCTCCCATCATCAATACAAGACCTGACATTGCAGAAGCGTATTGAAACAAAGCCAGAGTGAACGCTGTAAAGGCAAGTCTGTATCGCGACTGAGTTTCCGAATATCGTTTCCCTGAATCGGAAGCACTTTGGGCGATGTCAAATGACCTTGAGTTAATTCTGCAACGGGATTCATAATGATTCACCTCGTTCTTTTTTCACCGCACCGTTTACTGCGTGACACTAAAGCCCCACATCGTCATCATCACAGCTCCATGTTTGTGATATTCGGCCGGACTCCGAGGCACTGACCTGACAGCGGCTGGACGTCAAACGGAGCGGACACTAAACTCTGCGCAAAGAGAAAACAAGCGTTAGAGCGATGGGCCCGACACCAGGATCAACAACAGCAGATAAGACATCGACGCCGGGCGGACTTTCAAATGAGGCATTAACACTGCGCCCGGTGCCTTCAAGGACTTTAGGAACTCTCACTTTGCGCCGAAGCCGGTGAGAAAGGAAGGCGGCGATGAACTCGGCACAGACGTTGTTGGTGAAGGCGGAGCATAGTTTTACGGCCATAAGGGTTCATTTGGACATTTTCTAGTTGATCAGAACGACTGTAATAAAGTCAACTTTACATTCATATCCTTGTGTTCAAACAACACTTAATCATGAACTCTGCTTCGCGGAGCTTCTCCCGCTTGAACAAAGCACTAAAAATGTTCCTTAGGCAGTGAATTTAAATGTTTTAGTCCCTTCTTTTCATTTTTTATCATTTTTATGAGATGGTTAGGCCTGTCACGATAATTACTATATCGACTTATCATCCGATAAATTACAGAAGAGCAATCTATGTTTAGGCTCAATAATTCTCATCAGTACATTTAGTAACATTTTTCCTTCATTTTTATCCTATTTTGTGTCTTTCATTGAGTTTTACGTTAATTGCAACTGTTATAAAGCAGTGGTTCTCAACTGGTGGGTCGGTACTCGGGACCCAAAAGTTACTTTAATTGTAATAATAATAATAATGCATCGGTTTTATATAGGGCTCTTCTGGACACTCAAAGACGCTTTACATTGCATTATTCGTTCACTCCATACTCGGTGGTGGTAAGCTACTATTGTAGCCACAGCTGCCCTGGGGTAGACTGATGGAAGCGAGGCAACCAGTCTGTGACATCGGCCCCTCTGACCACCACCAACCACTCACTCTCTCACTAGATTCACCCCAGGCTTCCTGGTGTTACTAAACGGTCTCCCATCCAAGAACTGACCAGGCCCTTCCTGCTTAGCTCTGAGGTCTGACGGGATCGGGCAGAGCAAAGGTGGTATCTATATTAGTAGTTACAGCTTTAAAACATTTAATATGCTTGTATTACACATTACTTTGAGTTACTTTTGAGTTACTTTTGACGAAATATAAACTGAAAATAGTAATAATGCAGTCAGTAAGTGCAGTCAAAGTCCTTTCCCCGTTCTCTGGTGTTTCGTTATGGCCATGTTGCAGATCTTATACACCAGTGTCCAACTTGATTTGGTTCTGCATTTTAATTGGCCAGAGTTCGTACATCAATACAAACAATTTAAAAGCACTTGTAACTTGAGTTACTCAAATTGTAATGACTAATATATTCCTGTATTTTAAGTAAGTTTTTCTTCTGAAAAAAGGAACATGCTTTTGTAACGTTACCTCGTACGTAACAGACAATTATGTCTCACTGAAACTGTAACCCTGACAAAGGAAAATCACAGTGTCTCCTGTTACAAATGTACTTGTATTAATGGGCATACAGCGTATTGATTAACATTTGAGATGAAATAAATATGATAATAGATAAAAGGTAATTATTCCATTGAAAAAAAAAAAAGAAATACAAATAAATGTACTGACAATAAACTTTGAGGCTAAAAAACACATTGTTTATCCGTCATTTGTTGAACGATAAGTGGATATAGTAATCAAAGTGACAGGCCCAGTGAAGCTCTAGTGTATGACTGTATGTGTGAAGCTCTAGTGTATCTAGTGTACTAGATACACTAGATACACTAGAGCTTCACACATACAGTCGAACTCGCACATCCCGGTCGGTCTCACGTGCGCCGGCAGCCGAGCTCAGTCATGTGACCGGCCTCTGGAGGAACGGAGGGGAATCCTTTTCAAGTCTGCGCCACAGTTTGATACAGTCTCTCTCTGTTTCTGTGACTCTGAACTCCTCACTACAAGTCGGGTGTAAAAAACAAAAAAGACACGACGAAACCGACAGATACTGAGCCCAGAATGAGAATATGTTTTATCGTCAATTATTTTGGTGCAGTTGTGCGACAAGAAACAGAAACTAGTGTCAAAATAAATAACAAGTCTAGAAGTTGCAGAGGTGGGTAAAGTAGCAAAGATATTTACCAAGAGTAACGTTACTTTTAAATAATCTTACTCATGTACAAGTTAAAAGTAGTGACCCGCGGAAATACTCAAGTAAAAGTAGAAAAGTACTTGGAGAAAGTGTTACTTGAGCATAAAAGTCTGATTTAATGTTTCAGTCGTGACATAAGACAAAAGAAACACAACTTGTAATAATGTGAAAATACCAATATTTCGAAACAAAAAAGTGTATTAAAATTATATACGATATTTCTGGAGAAAAGGGGTCGACTTGAAGGTTTTTTAAACTTTAAAATGTACTCACAGTGGCACAAAAGTGGCACTTTAAAGAGTACATTACAACATTGCTCAAGTAGAAGTAAAAAGTACAAATTGATATGACTACTCTAGTAAGTACAGTTTCTACCCGGCGACAAAAAATGAAATAAATAAATATACGTATTCCGACTGAAAAACAGATACTGAATGGGACGTACTCAGTGGGACGTCCTTTTTAAAAACCTCTTAACCCCCACCTGAACCGAGCACAATTTCTCCAGTTCGGCTTTACCCAAATCTAGGATGAAAACGCAACAAAGGTGACCCCCAAAAAAGCCACAAAAGATTAAGAAAAATGGGACAAAAGAGCGATGAAAGTGCTGCAAAAAAGTGATGAAAAAGAAAATTAAAAAACGCGACGACAACCTTAACCAAACAGACGCTCTCCAGGTCGGCTTTACCCAAATCGTAAAGCTTCTGGACTGGGGCTCACAGAGTAACGCCTCATTTGAAAGCGAAGACCTTCAAATCTCTTTTCAATCTCACTCAGTTCGATCCTGGGTAAATAAAAGTAGCCATAAGGTTAAGGGTGGAACAAGGTTAAATCAAATAAATACTGTGTTACAAGTCTTTTCGGGTTTGTTTTCTGAATCCTCTTCGTAATTCGACATCCACTCAAATGACCAGCGCAGTTTTTTTTTTTGTAACTTGAGAATAAATGTACAGTGGCAGCCCTCGTGTCACTGCTCGGGTACAGTATCCGATTAGTCTCGCGCGTTACATAACCAATAAAAGAGCCGCTTCTTTTATTGGGGAACGGGACGAGAGTGGAATTGGCACAGCACTATGCGTAAAAAAATCCCACGACGCTCCGTGGGGGACAGCGGCGTCACAACTGGTTATGAGATGTCAATAATTAATGTGAGACATGAAATCGATGCGGAGAACGCGCGACGTCGGCGTTTTCTTGTTATTTCCGCCCTCCGGATGCGCGCGCAAAACGGCACCACTGGGACGGAACGAGCGAAAAATAAATAAAACATAAAAAAAAAAAGGGGATGTTTTTCCTTAAATTATTGCCGCACTTAGGCTGGTCGCCAATGACAACATCCCTTTGAGTAAAGACCAGGCTACTGCAGCACCGCCTTCCGCTGATCTCATCCCCGACCGATCTCCGCGCAATTGAGACGCGAGCGCGATCCGATTCACAAAACACAACAGCGACGGCGCGTCACCGAAGCGGCCATTATCACTATCCGGCCAATTAATTGCCCATTTACCCGCTTCCCGCCGCGTCGTGATGCGCGTGCAGTTTTTTTGGGCATTCAAAAAGACAAATCCCGCATCCTCCTCCTCCTCCTCCTCCTCCTCGCATCTTTCGGGGAGATCCGTATATCGCGACGCACTTGGATGGGGGGGGGGGGGGGGGGGGGGGGGGGGGGGTTGAATTTGTGACAGGGAACCGGCGAAACGTAAAGTGTTTGCGCGAAATATCGCACAGAGAGAGAAAAGAGGACGGGAAGAGAGTGGGGATTGAGGCGCGTACCTTTGAGGAATCCTTGCGTTTACAGCGATGACGAAGCGCACCGACGACGAGCCATCACCGTGACTCCTCCATGTCATCTCTCGCGTTTTCTCATGGATTTATTACCACCCCCTCCTCCTCCAAACAAAAAAGGAAAAAACGCGCTGACGAGGAGCTAAACGGGCGGTGATGGAGGAGGGCGCGCTGGTGTCCGCATCCCCAGCATCAGCAGCGGCGGCGGCAGCGGCAGGCGGAGGACGGTGGGAGCGCAGAGAGCCAAGTGCCATGCGCGGACACCTACTACACGCGCGTTTACGCATGTGCGCGCACGCTTTATTAAAGGGCCACTGCCACTATCGCGCATGCAGGCAGCTGTGCGGGTGAGTTAGGGTCGTGTACGCGGAGACTGGAGCGAAACTTGGGACTATCAGGTGCAAATGGAGCAGTAAAGGTATTAGAAAGAAGGAAGAGGTGGAGTATTTGGGGATTAAACCAAATCACTTCAATATAGAAAATAATAATCTGGAAGAATATTGTATTGTGTGTTCCCCAAAAGGGGCCATCCAGGCAATTTTACTTCAACAACTTAAAGGCCCTGTACCTAATATTAGTAACACTTCATATCAATGGGTGCTCGTTAAAGGTGCATTGTGCAACTTTTTATGCAGAAAAAAGTGCGTATTTGACCTTGCAGTGACCCAGTGGCTGTTTGAGTGGTCAGCATTCCACCACAGTGGTCTCTATGCCCCAAGATCAAATGTTTTGAAGGTTTGCGCCATACTGAGCACTCATACAGCAAGGTCAAATGCGCAATTATCACATTTCTTTTCTCATAAAAAGGTGCATAATGCCCCTTCAAAGAAGTAACTAGTTAGTTTTAGTTTTCGTAGTAATAATAATAATAATGATAATGCCTTACACTTGTATTGCGCTTTACAAGTCTGTATTACCAAGTTTTTCTCAAAGCGCCACATTGTCATCATTAATCATTCACTCCATACTCGGTGGTGGTAAGCTACTGTTGTAGCCACAGCTGCCCTGGGGTAGACTGACGGAAGCGAGGCAGCCAATCTGCGCCATCGGCCCCTCCGACCACCACCAACCACTCACTCACATCATTCATCCCGGCCTATTGTACATGTTTTTAGTGGTAGGGGAAACCGGAGTACCCGGAGGAAACCTACGCAGACACGGGGAGAACATGCAAACTCCACACAGAAAGGCCCCGTCCAGGTGGGAATCGAACCCGGGACCTTCTAGCTGTGAAGCCGAAGCACTAACCGCTGTGCTACCGTGCCGTAGTCCCTCTGGGAGTAATACAAGTGTTAATGGGATTATTGGGGGGGGGTCTTTCATCTCCCATTGGTGCCTCTGGACAGAAAATCACTCTGCCCCTGGGTCCGAAACACCAATACACACTAATAGAATAACGAATAAGAAGCTAACAGGCTAACGGGCAAAGCTAACTGCGAGCTAGCACCACTTTAGCAGTGTTTACAGCCACATTTGAGTGAAATAAATAAATAAAATTTCATTGTGTAATTGAGCTGTGGCACAATGTACAATATCCCTCTGTCCCTTTGTCTTTTCTGTCAGCGCAGTATTTACTCTCACGGACAATTAATGAGTAAAAAAAGCGACATGCTACGACACCTGCAGTGGCGCTTATGGCCTCTAGGGGCACGAGTTACTTAGTTCTGCTTTAAAATCTATAGAGTGTTTTCTACAAAAACGGCCTTGACAGTATTTTCTCTGATTTGTGTAATATTTCTTAAAATCATCCTTGGGACCAAATGTTTTATACCCCTGGCCTATTGCAGATAATGTTTTAAAAATGTCTGCTGTGATGATGTGATTTTAATGGCTAAAAACATCGGGTTTGATTGAGACCGAACCCCGACATGTTTCGGCGCTGTTTCCCTAAATGTGACAGTAGGACGACAGCGCCATCTGCAGTCCGACTCCTTCTTCAGCATGGTCTCCCAACAACACCAGATAATCCCTGGACGACGGAGAGCCTTCACAGACATTTAGGTTTTAAAAATCCAACTACACACACGTTTATGTTTTCAGTCATATTTTATTTATAATATTCTATAATGTTTGATAAAATACACTTTGTTTACAAGTGCTGATTACGATTTTACATTCACCCAGAGTTTAAGAGTTTAGGGGACACACACAGTGACAAAAACAGGTGAAGATGGCTTTGTTTTTTGACTTTTTTCTTTTTTTTTTCAAACAGTGGACGATGCTAACAATGACCGTGACACTTCCCGACGACAACGCGTTTATAATTACTCAACTCAGTATGACTCAGTTACGGCAGGAAATGGTCATTTGTTCAGATCTATGGAAACCTCAAAGCCACCGTGACGATAAGAAGTCAAATATGTCAAAAGTCGATTTTACGTTTTTATAAGAGAATTAGGTCTCTGTAAGAATTAAATAGTAACAATGGAGTTCAGGCTCTAGCGCAGGGGTTCCCAAAGTAGAGGTTTTCAAGACAATATATTTTGAATTTGATGTATTTGTGATTGAAAGCGGTATATTTTTTGTGAAATCAAGACAAATATCTAAATATACTATAAAGGCAAACATTCATAAAGCAGATTTTAAATGTGCGCCTGAATCTATAATAAATACTAATTATATTTTACAGTAGGGGGGCCTGAGTGGTTGGTCTGGTGATTTTGTGGGTGGCGGACTCTTGCTCTAGAGCTGTTGAAGACTTTGACTGGGGCTCCTCCTGCTGACAGCAGTGGGAACAACACATGCCCAGAACCGATATGTTGGATTACGGGCTTTAAAAATGTGGAGGGCAGTTTTGGAGGTTTTAAAAATGATGCAAATGTATCCAGGAAGTACAGAGCAAAGCGCGAAGAAGCAGCTAAATTAAACAAGAGTACCCGAGGATTACTCAAAACTGCATAGATGTAGTGAATTACGACTGAAATATTACTACTACAGTATATGTTTGACGAGGGAACATTATAGCCTAGTTTGAAACTCAAAAAAGTCCATTTTAATGTCAGTTTGAATATTTAAGGCCATATTCGAAGCGTGGCCTGTGCTCACAATGGCCCCCCCTTAGACGCGCCCCTGTCAGCCGCGAAAACACCAAGATTATTTTGGATTTTCCGCAAATGTATCTTGACTTTTTCCCCCACGGTGGCTTTCGTGCACTTCCATAGTTGATTACGTGACTCAAACTGGATTAAACATTTGTCAGTGTCAACACATCAACAAACACTACTCTCTCATTCAAATACAAGTACAAAAAACGCCTCCATGACTTGAAATGTTTACGAAATGACACGACTCCTGCTTTTACAAACAACATTACGGAAAAAATGAGAGACGACAGATGATAGAAAACCTGGACGTTTAACATTAGAAAAGTTCATTTAGTCCAAACTCGACAGCTCACAAACATTATTATTATTATGAACTTTATAGTAAATACCCTGTTGATCGAAAAAAACAAAAACAACAAAACAATTATCAAATATATATTAAAATATATTCAGTAAAATATATTACTTTGATTCACGAAGATAAAAACATGGTGTGATTCCGCTGTTAAAAGGTGACTTTGGCTTTTCCTAAACCGTGATCTGCTAAAACTCTGGACCCTTTTATGCAAATATCTGTGGACTTTTCTTCCTATTTGAGGCGACCGGCGGCTTCTCAATCAGCCAAACCACTCAAATAAAGAAAAAGTTTTAATTTATCTTCGCAGTTCTCCCAAAAGTCTTGCATAAAAGGGCGTCTTGATTGTTTCGTGAATCGATTTTTCTGAAAGTGTCCGATGAGACGGTTAAGTCTTAGTGCCGTCTTGTACCTTTGTGAATTGCTATAAAACTCTACATAAAAGCATTTAAATAATAGATCATTTCAGTAATTGTTCCATCCCTTCTCACAGCTCAAAGCAAGGTTAAGTGTTGGCGAAACAAATTAAAACGTTTCTTTGTAGACGCAGACATGTATCGAGCTGTAAATGAACGGATATTCACAGTGATCTGGATTTCTCCCCGCGCTTCCACACAGAGGACATACACGTTATTCTGAAATAGTTTTTTTCTCTTTTTTTTTTTTCGAGCAGGGTTGTGCGCGAGTGGCAGTGTTGAAGTAGAAAAGCTCGACAGTAAAAAAAACGCTGCAAATCAGTGGTTCTCAAAATGTTCACACCGAGCTGCCAAGTCCCACCAAAGATCCATTCAGGACAAAAGCAGGTCCAGAAAAGATCTAAATAAGACTTGATTTTGTTTAAATCGACCGGAGAGGTGAAAACACTTAACCTGAAGGCATTACTAAAGCTTAGACTAAACAAATAAAATGTTTAAGTCTGTAAAGTTTGAGAAGCACTGCTGAAGAAAGACCAGTGTTTCGTGTGGCCGGGACCTTCTGCCGGTCTAGTCCCGGTTTAATTCAGAGCCAAGTCTCCGGCAGTGTCCGGATTTAGACGCTACAAAATGGTCAATAGGACAGTTCACTCCTGGGACTTTGGTCTGAGCCGATTAAGACTCACTCGCGACTGTCAGATGGCGTGAAAGTGACTTACTAGTGGAAATTGTTAGTATTTTAAGCATAAAACTCACTAAGGTCCAAGTAGTGTGTCGTTTCCTGGAAGGTGCTTAAATAAATAAAGGTAATTTATGTTACAGCTACAGTTACTATATTTCAGCTTTTTGGGCCTAGTTAATGCTTAATCAAAAAACATTTATGGGGAAAATACAATATTGTGCCTTATATTTCACTAGTGGGTTGCAACTTGTCATTCCAGGGTGATTGTGGGTCCCCGACGCTAAACTAGTTGAGAACCACTGCTTTAGTTCTTTAAGTTCAGTCGTAGCCCTGGTTTATTTAAAGAAGAACTAAGTAACTTGTTTACCTTAATAAATCAGTCCCTCTGGGGTTACAAGAGTTAATGGGATGATTGAGGGGTCTTTCATCTCCCCCTGGTGTCTCTGGTCAGAAAACCACATTTGCAACTTTCCGTGCACCGGGTCGGAGGTGCAATACACACTAATAGAATCACGAAGAAGAAGCTAACAGGCTAACGGGCAAAGCTAACTGCGGGCTAGCGCCACTTAAACAGTATTTACAGCCAAAAAAAAAAGATATCCATTGTGTAATTGGATGAACAATATCCCTCTCTCCCTTTGTCTTTTCTGTCAGCGTAGTATTTACTCTCACGGACAATTAATGAGTAAAAAAATTCAACATTCTACAACACCTGCAGTGGCGCTTATGGCCTCTAGGGGCATGAGTCACTTAGTTCTTCTTTAAATTTGTGATTCCTTTGGTGGTACGAGGGCTGCACAATACGTCTCCAAAGTAGTGTCATCTCAAATGGTTTGGTAAAATATAGCTTTAACGTCTGGATCAGAACATTCCACAAAGTTATTGGATATTGCATTTTTCCCTCATATTGCGCAGCCAGCGGTGATAAAGGTTTGAGAACCACTGCGGCTGACTCTTTCGCCGTTTGTTTTTTTACACAAACCTTTCACAACGACTGCGCACAACCCCATTATAAAAACCAAGACCAATGGCTTTACATCAGTGAACATTTAGTTGTCGAGTGCTGTACAGTTGCTCTCCAAGATCCCTGGGGTTCAGAAGTGCTTCGAACGGGTGAAAAAAATCCTGCGCAGCCACGTTTTCGTTATATATAAAGTTAATTCTCCGAAGTCTAAAACTATACACACTTTTAAATACATAAGCATTTCTTTCAGTAATACCAAACATACAGTCTTCTATATAAAAATGTACAGGTAGTTGCACTTCCCTGCCATGCAAAGGTATAGGAGGTACTCTATTTATAACAACCACTGATTATCGTTAGCGCCCTTTGTGTGTTTGTCCGTTAAAAAAAAGAAGAAGAAAATAAATCAGGCCATTATTGTGAGGAAAATGTCAGTCTAAAACGGCACTAGAAAAATAGCAACATTTACCTTTTCCCGCGTATAAAAACTAGGCTAACTCGCTCAGCTTTAAAGTTTAAAAAAATAGACGACACAGCTAACCCTGGCCGAGTGCAAACATCGCCGACGCACGACTGCCTCTGATTGAAAACGGATCGAAATTCTACAAATACATTGCACAAAACGATTGCACATTGTCGATTGCACATTGTCGTTGTGTCCTTGGGCAAGACACTTCACCCTCCTTGCCTCCAGTGTCTGCGTACCCTGGTGTATGAGTGAGTGGCAGGTGGTGGGCCGATGGCGCAGACTGGCTGCCCCAGGGCAGCTGTGGCTGCAACAGCAGCTCACCACCAAGTATGGAGTGAATGAATAATGACGACAGTGTAGCGCTTTGAGAAACTTGGTAATACAGGCTTGTAAAGCGCAATATAAGTGTAAGGCATTATTATTATTATTCTTTCTTTTTTTTTTGCCCGTCCAGTGTAAGAATCTTTCCGTTTGATTGTAACCTGCAAAAAAGTGATATCCAAATGACTTGATTAAAACAAAATATTGATCTTTTGGGACTTTTTTTTTTTGCTTTACAGCACAGTAATAGCATTGTAATAGGCAGGTGGTAAAACTTTTTTTTTTTTTTTTACTCCAACTTGAGAGTAAAAATAACTCTCGCTGTGAGTAAACCTGTACTAAAGACTCATGCTGCCATATAGTATGTAACAGAATAACATTTTGTATTTATTGTGCTTTATCTTAAGAAGTACATACTTTAGTGTGTTCTTTAAAAGGTGTTTTGTTGCATTAACACTTTATAATAACTACAACCTATTTAGCCTTAATAAGTTATGAATTGACACTTAATTCATTATGAACAACTCATTAGTTAAGTGTGACTAACACTTAAAAACTACTTAACTACTACAGTTAATGCCAAAGTCATCATGAATTGTTCCCTCACCAGAAAACCTACAAAACAATTGATCCTGGAGCGTGATGGAAAGTAAAGGCGCCATGCTGACCACTCATACAGCCGCTTGGTCGCTACAAGGTCAAATACTCACAAATATCAACTTTTCTTTCCACATAAAAAGTTGCATAATGCACCTTTAAGTGTCGACTCATCATTTATTAAAGCTACATAAGGTGTAGTTATTATGAAGCTTTTTTTGCTTAAAGGTTACTTAGTATTCAAGAAGTTTAGTCACTTTTAGTTTTTTAATTATTCAAATGCAGAGGCGGGTTCTCGTGAGTATAAATAATTGTTACTTTTTCCACTGCGAGTAAATATTTAAGCGGCAAATTCATCATTTCGATCTTTAAAATAGATGTAGATCGTCTCGTGCGCCTTTATACTTTAGAATTATTTAGTTTTTCTGTATTTTCTGCCATTTTGTGGGAATTTTCTCTATAAACGATGTCACGATGTCCACATGATTTTATGTTTTGTTTCACACAATTTAAGGCGTCATTGAAAATAAATCAGAAATGTTTTCGCTCAAACGGTTACTCACAGTACTCAAGTAACTTTTTTAACTTTTACTTTAATACATATTTTGGGTCCTCTACCCACCTCTGTTTAAACGACAAGGTTTGCTTTTTCTTAAGTGAAATGATATAAAAACAATGTTACTCTTGAGTGAATATTTTGGCTATTCTACAAACCTAGATCTAATAGGATTGCATTGGAATGGTGCCTATAAGTGCAACATGGTAATCGTTTTGGTAATTAACCCCAACTGTTCCGAGGAAATACAATTAGTCTAAAGCTTTTTGGTAATATTACGACAACACAGCTGCAAAATGCATTAGCTTTTTCAATCCCATTCCCGTGTTATTACTCTGCTGTAAAGTGCGATTCTACTCGTGCTTCAAATATCTATACATTTCTTCTGAATATTTCTAGGCAAGAGGCTCCACCTTCCTTGCCGGTATGTGACGCAAGTTAATCCCATACAACCTGATTTTCTAACAACAAACCCGTTAGCGTGTCTAAAAAGTGGCCTCACTATAAAGGATTTTCATGGCTAGACAAATAATCCAAGTGCAGTATAAACAGGTAAAAGGTCAAAACTTGCAGCATCGAGATTAGTGTAAAATTCTGAATCTCCAAACCATGTAGATATTGCTTTTTTGCAGATCAGTTTTAAAATGACCTGATGTTTGTTATTATTAGTTATTCGTACGACTTTACAACATGGCTACAGACACTGAGAACTGTCGGTCAGCATCGGTGTGGCAAAATGATTGTGTATATTTTCTCTTTTTCTCGGGACACGAGTCAGGTTTAAAGGGATAGTCTGTAAGTTTGCAAAGTGAGCAGAGAGTGATAAAATCGGAGAGTAAACAATCAAACTCCTCTCACGTTGGACCAGAAGCCACTTCAAGTTTTGAAAATGACGAGAGCAGGAACTGAATTTTCACACGTAAACGATCAAGCTCCTCCCCCTCCCTCCTGATTGGTGATTTTCACAGGACAAGCTCGTCTCATTGGTCAAAGTGGTATCCCGGGGTTTCTGATTAGTGTCTGAAATCAGCAAAAGATCGGACTTTAAAAAATATATATTATTATTTATTATTACTTATTATATTTTAGACCCGGGCAGTTAATTATACACAATCTATTCAATTTGTAAAACATTTAAACTTACAGACTATCACTTTAACTCACAGCTGTGATGAATAAAGATTGTAGTTTGTCTTGTGAGAGTTTGAAAAGGATGACAAAAAAACGTGATAAAAGATTTAAAAAAAAAAAGAAATGACAATAGACTGTAAACTATCACGTCAAGAAGCTTTTAGATTTGGGTAAAGCTGAACTGGAGAAAATGTAAGGTGGGGGTTAAGTGTTTAATGCTTATTGGAAATGTCTTAATGACATTTAAAGCATCACATTTTGCCCTGCAGGTGCTCTGTTTAAAGTAAATGAGTTTCCTTAAACAGACTGGAGGATAACTCTACCGTCTCCACATGTTGCCTTAAAACCTGATTTCCTACAAACAGCCCGTCGGCGTTGCTAAAGGGTAGCCATGTTGTAAAGCGCGCTCATCTTTAGTACGTGTGTTTTACTTCGCCGATCATCGTACCACTAAACAGGACACGCAGAGTTTGGACGGCCCGATGCAGTCGTCGTGGCAGAAGGCGCCGCACCCTTTGCACATGATCATAGCTTTGAGGCGGCAGTAGCACTTCGACTGCACGTCCTCCATGCCGGGCCCGTCGGCGTACGACCGGCCGGGCGACGGCTCCCCTTGGCCGCCGTCCATCGCCCGCCCCGGTATCGTCGTGACCGTCACCGAGAACGACATGACGCCGCCGGGCTGCGCGCCGTCCGCCTCCGAGTAGTTGTCGGACGCGGTGTTCGAGTCCAGAGCCCGGTCGCCGTCGTTCAGAGACATGCTGATGGAGCCGCTGTACACCGCCGGCGGGTTGTCCGTGACTCTGTGGAAACCCTGCGGGGATCGCTGGTGTGCTGAATATGGCTCGGCGTTCCCTGGGCTGTTGCTAAAACTGAGGTGCTTCCGTTGCGAGCTGGTGGCGTCCTTGGCGAACCCGCTGTTGTGATTCCGATCGCCGTCCTCCAATCCGGGCTCGTCCTTCACTCTGGCGCAGTATTGAACTTCCTCCGACTTGAGTTCGCTCCCGACCCCCGACGCGGTGTGACTCGCCGCCGCCGCCGCCTCCGCTTCCTCGCTTTCCCTTTTTAACCTCAAGAGCTGCTGCTGCTGCTGCCGCTGCCGCTCCGACCCGCGTCCGTACGTCGAAACGTTGAGCAGGTAGTGTCCCGTCATGGCTGGCTTTTGCTTTCTCTTGCAGCCCAAAAAGCCCACCCCGATCCTCGTGAGCTTGTTCTCCGCGTGCGCGACCGTGCTCGCTCGGAGCGGCGGCAGCCCGATCCCCCCGAATGGCTGACTGTGCTGCGACTTCCTCTGCATGAGCGCCTGCAGAATCTGCTCTTGCGTTTCCTTATCCGGGAGCTCCTTGTGCTTCAGCTCCGCTCGTCCCGCAGTGGACAGACTTTGCTTATTGTCGGTAAACAAATGCGCTGGTTTCCCCTTGGCGGCCGTCGTTTTGACCGCCATTTTTACTTCAACTTTTGACAGCGGCTTGGGAAGAATTTGCTCCAGCGGCACGTCTTTTCCCTGGAGGAGCTTCGTGACCAGCGGGTTGTTTGCTGGTATGCAATAGTTCCTACTCGCTCCAGTCAGCGAAACCTGGCTTTGCTCAAGCACCGTCGGCGAGGGACTTTGCGATAACAAATTGCTACACGGAGCGCTAACCGGCGCCGCTTTTTGCTCGACTTTTATTGAAATCTGCGGAGGACTGGGCGAGGTTTTTGCATCCAGCGGTCGCGGAGGAGGCGTGATGTTGGCAGGCGGGATCTTCACAGGAGTTAGCGGAGACGTAGGGCTCGGACTAGGACTTGGCGATTGGTCCAAATTGCCGCCGGGTTGAAGCCCTCGGCTCGCGGCGGCCGCTGCGGCTCTCTGCGCCCGGGCGAGCTGCGCTTTGGCCTTGATGTCGGCCAGAGTGCGGGCACCGGTCCGTCCCGGGCTGCCGAGGGGAGTGGGCAGAGGGGTGTGCGGCGAGGGCTGGCCCGGGGACACTGGCACAGGCAGGATACGGGACATGTGGATCTGAAAAGAGAAAAGGCAAAGACGAGGAGTTAAAAATGACAGGCAAATTATTTGGATTATTTATTCAAACCTTTTACTGAAAACCTTATTGACCTTATTTTTTCATCTGAAATAATTCCCTCTGCCAAGTGCTCCCAGGACCCCATACCCCTATTTGGAAAACAATGATCTAATCTTTTAATAATTTGAAAGAGGAGGTGGAAATTAGTAAGCGTCAAACTCCATTCCACTCCTTTTCGAGCAGCTGTGAGTTTGATCATCATTGTGTTTTTGATCCTTGTTCTATGTTGTAAATATGCAGGATGCAGACAACTCTAAATGGATATGTTAACTGAGGAAACTGTTAAAAACTGTTGTGGAAATGACCAAAAACGTAAGCTGTTCTGCTATTAAACTTTACTCGTAATAAAGTTGCCCGTGAGGCAACTCGTGTTGTGATATTGGGCTATGCAAAACAACTTGACTGATTAATAATTTAACACACAAGCATGGATTTATGGCATATATTTCTAAACAACCGCAGGAATACATTTGTAAAATCTGAGAAATATTTAATCTAATGCATTGTTGTATCCCGTGAGAAGGATTGTGAAAGCAGTTAAAATGTGTACAGCAAGAAATAGTTTTAGAACAATGCTAACACTGAGAAAATATTATGGTGTTAGCCAAAGGACACCTAATATGAGGGAACGAGAGCGCAGGAAGCATGCAAGTAAAGAAGGTTTGGATTCTTTGTAATCACTGTCAATAATCACAATAAACGTTTAAAAAAAATAAAAAATTATGTAGAGCGGCACAATCGGATAAAAATTATCATTTTAATGGTTTGCCTATATTTTGACAAAATATCCAGTAGTTTAACTTCCTGATTTTTCAAGAAAAAAAACTCTAAGCTCATCCCACCCCCTCCCCTTGCTCCCTTCACTCCTCAGCTGTTCAACAAAGAGAAAAAAAAATGTGTAGCTGTAGTGAAGCTATGACGAGTGTTTTTACTTTGCGATGAAAGGATTAAGCTTAGCAAGAGATTGAGAGATGAAGAAAGCGTTTGTTGGATACGTAGAAACACAGCTCTACATCTGGTTTTGATGAGACTTTGTCCATCCATCCATCCATCCATTTTCTTCCGCTTTATCCGGGGCCGGGTCGCGGGGGCAGCAGTCTCAGCAGAGATGTCCAGACTTCCCGATCCACGCACATCTCCTCCAGCTGTTCTGGGGGGACCCCGAGACGACACCAGGCCAGCTCGGAGACATAGTCCCACCAGCGTGTCCTGGGCCTTCCACGAGGCCTCCTCCCAATAGGACATGCCTGGAGCACCTCCCGAGGGAGGCGACCAGGAGGCATCCGGAACAGATGCCCTAGCCACCTCAGCTGGTTCCTTTCAACGTGAAGGAGCAGCGACTCTACTCCGAGCTCCTCCCGGGTAACTGAGCTCCTCACCCGATCTCGGAGGGTGCACCCAGCCACCCTGCGAAGGAAACTCATTTCGGCCGCTTGTATTCTCGATCTTGTCCTTTCGGTCATTACCCAAATCTCATGACCATAGGTGAGGGTGTAGAACGTAGATCGATCGGTAAATCGAGAGCTTTGCCTCAGACTCAGCTCCTTCTTCACCACAACAGTCCGATACAGCGACCGCATCACTGCTGACGCCGCACCGATCCGTCTTTCGATCTCACGCTCCATCCGTCCCTCACTCGTGTCCATGACCCCGAGATACTTAAACTCCTCCACTTGGGGCAAGGACTCTCCACCGACCTGAAGAAGGGAAGCCACCTTTTTCCGGTGGAGAACCATGGCCTCAGATTTGGAGGTGCTGATCCTCATACCGGCCGCTTCACACTCGGCTGCAAACCGCCCCAGAGTGCGCTGAAGGTCCTGATTTGATGAAGCCAACAGAACAACATCGTCTGCAAACAACAGAGATGAGATTCTGAGGTTCCCAAACCGGACACCCTCCGGCCCCTGACTGCGCCTGGAAATTCTGTCCATATAGGTGATGAACAGAACCGGTGACAAAGGGCAGCCCTGGTGGAACCCAACACGCACCGGGAACAGGTCTGACTTACTGCCGGCAATGCGAACCAAGCTCTTGCTGCGGTCATACAGGGAACGGACAGCCCTTAGCAGAGAGCCCCGGACCCCATACTCCCGGAGCATCCCCCACAGGGCGCCACGAGGGACACGGTGTAGGCTTTCCCCAGATCCACGGTCCATGAGACTTTGTAACATGGGAAAAAAACACTAAAAAGTTGATTTTGCATAATGCCATTAACTGAAAAGTGCAGTGCTTTGTGGATTTCGTTCTTAGAAAATAATAATGTTTAGAGAAGAAAGAGGCAGCATCTCTCCCTCGCACAGTACCTTGAGCGGCGGCACCCGCTGGTTGGAGGCGGGCGATGGCGTGGCCGGGCTGGACATGGACGAGGCTGGAGGAGACACCGAAGACACAGAAGACACGGAGGACACGGAGGAGATCCGCGGCCTCTTCTCCGGCGTCACATCGCCGTCCGCTTCGCTCACAGATTTACGCTTCTCCGGCGTCACATCGCCGTCCGCTTCGCTCACAGATTTACGCTTCTCCGGCGTCACATCGCCGTCCGCTTCGCTCACAGATTTACGCTTCTCCGGCGTCACATCGCCGTCTCCTTCGCTCACAGATTTACGCTTCGAACCCTCGACGCCACCCTCGACCTCCTTCTCCTCTACCGCTTTCTCTATCGCCGCACGGTCGTCCATTTTAACGTCTTCGCTAAGTCTGGTCTCTTCTTTGACTGGAGGCATTTCATTCTCAGGCGCTTTGACCTCTTCACTTGTTTCTTTCGTAGACTCTTCCACAGGAGGCGGTGTTTGCGGGGGCGGCGGAGGTTCTGCTTTCTTCTCCTCCGAGCAGTCTTTCTGAGGCAACATTTCTACTTCTTTTTGCGACTTCGCTTCCTCTGCTGCTTTGCTAGCCGCCGCGGATTGCGCAGCCATGTGTGCCCTGCGGTCTTCGGCTTGCTGCGACCGCCGCGTCCGCATCGGCTCTAGCACAGGAGCCGCTTCTCTCGCGGGAGGTTTGGGCAGGTCTTTCGACAGAGGTTTGATGTCTTTCGCGGAGGCAGCGGGAGCAGATTCGACTTTTTGCGAGACACCACCGTCCTTGGCGACTTCAGGAGCGGCTTTAGCGGATTTGGCGGGAGCAGCTGCAGCCTGAGGAGGAGGAGGCGGTGGCACGGCGGGGAGAGACTGCGGTTTGGAGGTTTCTCGATTTTGATCCGGCTTCGTCAGCTCTTTGGATTCCTCCAAGCTGAGTCCAGAGCTGCAGGAGGGAGAGAAAATAGTACAGTTAATTTGTAACTACGAGGAATCACTCATAATTGTAAATGTAAATGCATTTCTATTGGTTGGTAGAGCATCGTTTACTTTGGGCAAGTTTAATAAAAACAGTGTCATAATTTTAACACACTTTTTTGTCGCTCATTTGTTACGTTTTCATCCTCTTTCTCAGATCATTTGGCACTTTTTTCCAAGAAGCGTTTAGATTTGGGTAAAGCCAAACTGGAGAAAATATGCTCGGTTCAGGTGGGGGTTAAGAGACTGGGCCATTTTAACACTTAGGGAAAAGCCTGTTCATCATTTAAAGGAACAGGCCACCGTTTTTCCATACTAAGATATTATGTTCTTACCTGAGCTTAGACGAGTTGGTGCGTACCTGTCTGGTCTTTGTGCGTGTGCTCAGTCACGCAAAACGACCAAAGATGTTGTTAGCATTTGGCCTCTCCCAGTATACTCCTATAGCTCCAAAACGGGGGGGTGAAGTTAGAAGCGACCACGCTCTGCCACGGGCACAAAGACCAGACAGGTGCGTATCAACTCGCCTAAGCTCAGGTAAGAACATATCTCAGTGTGGAAAAACTGTGGCCTGTTCCTTTAAATTCACAACCAAAGGAACAAGTCTGTGCTTTGTTCATGTGGGAGAAGCTCCATGAAGCAGAGAATATGATTCAATACACGGACTGACCAAAACAAAAAGAGTGGCCACCTGGATTTAACTCACTGTTCTGATCTGGAGTTGCTGCAGTCGGTCAGGTCTAGGTTCAGCAACAACTACGAGTCCAAAGAATGAGATCAGCTGAATGATCAGATTATTCCATCAATGGGTTTCTTCTTCCCTGACACAGGTACACCACAGGCATATTCCAAGATGGCAATGCCAGGATTCATTGGGCTCACATTGTAAAAGAGTCCAGATCTTAAACCCCATTGAGAATCTTTGGGATGTGCTGGAGAAGGCCTTATGCTGAGGTCACACTCTCCCCATCATCAATTCAAGGTCTAGGTGAAAGAATGCGACACTGGAGCTTCGGACATTGCAGAATCGCCACAGTGAATGTGCTGTGATCAAAGCTAAAGGTGACTTTTTTATTCGGGCAGTGTATGTTTGAATACAATAATGTAAGTGTAAAGCTGACTAAGTTGACCAAAGTTGCATGGATTTTTTGTTGAATAAACCTAAAAAGAATTGTTTGACTCTTGACCAAAACTAAATTACCTTTTTGTGATAAGGCCATTTTCTGTGTGTTTTCTTCAGTGTCTACCCACTATTGTAATAACTTACTTCTCCCCGTAGTAGGTCTCGAAGAATGCCTCCTTCCAACTCTCCATCTTCTTCTCCTTTTCGATTTCTTGCCGCATTCGAAGCTGCAGCTCTGGCGTGAACTCTCCTGAACAGCCACAAAGACAGACACGTTTATGAAAGTTATGCCTCTACGCAGCACCAGGGCACTCACGCTGGGCCTTGGTGACATAACGCTTCTTTTATACCAACTCTACGTCTGCACTGACCCTCAGCGAGTCGCTCTTTCCACGACTGAGCAGCCGACGTGAAGAACTCATTGTTTAAGGCGGAGCTCGTGACCTTCAGGAGTCCGTCCATGCAGGCCTGCGGGAACAAGACGCAAGACCATTACACCGTGCAAGATGAGACTTTAGTTAGTTAGATAGTTTTCATGTGACATTCTTGGAGGACAAAATACGAGCAAGAAGCAAAAGAAGTCTGGGCTTTGTTTTGAAATATTCTCACCAGGGAGGGAATATGACATGTGAGCCAATTTTTTCCGTTGTTTAAGCCCCTTTGAAATAGCTCATTTAGTCACACCCACCTTCTATGAAAAATAAAAAAGCCAAATAAACCTTGTATGAATAAGTGTTATTTCCGCCGACTAATGTATTTTGTATTTTCTCATTTTAGTCAAAGCCATATTTGTGCTGGCGAAAATAACTAAATTAAAAGCAGTTAATGAGACTTAATCTGTGACTAAAATCTCTTGGTCCGTCAGCTCATAAAAGCTAAATAAACATGAAAAGAAGGGACTAAACACTTGAACTTCAGTCACACAGTTTGAAAAGAGCCTCATACAGTATCATAGCAATTCACTGCATGAACTACATTATCATAAAAAGACAAAACTCGGCTTAAATAACTTCCATGAATCACAGTTCCCATTAAACTTGTAATTCAATCCATATTGTATTTATTTTGGGGTTGAAATTTTGGGGGAATTTTCAAAGTGGTATGTAAACAGCGTAATGTGAATCTGATTTCTTTCTGATTTTCCACGCGTGGGAAAAAGGGAAATTAAAGAAATGACAAAAGTTATCCATGAAATAAATTCCACATTAGTCTAAAGAGAAAGCATAGTGTGTATAGTGCATATGATAGGTTTATTGAGATGGATAACATCTGCTGTAAGTCATAATTATAATTTTATTTCAGTGAAGCAGCAATTTTAACAAAGAAATGTGTGGAAGAAAAGTTATCTTTATTTGAATTTTTAAGCTACTGACAGGAAGTGACATAGATAGAGGTCTATATCTATGTCACTTCCTGTCAGTGTCCAATAAGGAAGTGAAACTACAAACATCACAAAAATGGTCAAGCTAAAGAAAACTGGGTTACATTTTTTTAGCTAAATCTTAAATATAATTGTGTTAACTATGTTTTAGCAAAAATTGTGTCATATGCACTTTAAGGGCTGATGCACGGGTGGCAGAACATTAGTCTGTCCTCAGTGTTGTGGGTTCAAGTCCCAATACTGCACAGTTAAATGGATTTGAACCATAGACCTTTGAGTTTGTAAACCTCTGCTGTCTCCACTGGGCTTCCCTGTGCAGGTGGTTTAATGCCACATGGAGCACTTTGACTCCAAGTGCAAATATGGATGTGGCGATTTTGAAAAGAAAATAATCAAGATTATTTTCCCCCATATTGATCGATCTCGATTTTCGATGCGATTTTACTTTTTCATAATAAATTAAAAACATCTTGCTGATTCATAAAATTAGATACATCTTTTATTTAAACCTCAGCTCAAACAAAAACAAATGCTTTCCTCCAGTTTCATTTAACACGTCCAAACTCCCAAACTCGGTGCTGTTTGTGCCAAAGAAATGGCTGTAAACCTGTCGATTATAAAGTCCTATGATGATTATTGAGATTGACCAAAGTAGAGATTGCGATTTCTATTAAACTTTGATGAATTGCCCAGTCCGAGGAGGCACCATCATTTTCAAGGAGAGGCAGCGAGACACCTGGGGTTTTGGAAGATCAGCTTTCTGAAGTGAATATATAATATTTTCTGACCATGTAAACCTAGCCAGTTTGACGGCTGTGAAAACGATCTTTTGTAAATTGCTCCTCACCTGTCGGTCGACCTCGGGCAGCAGCTTGAGCAGCCTCTGTTGGCACTCGGGCGGCAGGACGCTGAACGTGTGTTTGTTGATGATGGCTCTGAGGTTCGTGTTCACCAGGATCGAGTCCGGAGTCTCCACGTCGATGTTACACTTGGTGCGCTTTATCTGCCCTGGGACACGCAGAAAACAGACACAAATATGATGAAAGTGAGAATTATCACTAGTTTCAGTGTTTAGTTAACTACTATGTTGTATTAGTGTTCAATAGACTGAATATTGAAGGTGTTTATAAAGACGGTTTTTGAAATTATAAGCATTTTGTCTTAGTATGGATATACCTTTAGAATTAGATTAATCCCGAAGACATCTAGCAGCTGTACTGACTCACCGGACTCATCACTTACAAAAAGAAAACGTAAAAATCACTCATCGTTACCTGCACTCAGACGCCTCTGAGACACTTTTCTGGCCGAGTGCCGCAGGTCTGTACAGACAAAGAAAGAAGCGAGACGTGAGCAAACATGATGAGTACGTTGTAAATTAAAAGAAGCAATTACAGTATATAAACCATATTTTAATGAGCACTTTTTGATTGCATTGTAACAAACGCCTTAATGGTTTTTGCTTCGTGTGGATCAACCCAGCAATTATTAACCAACAAACCGAGTCAAACGTCTGCATTTGCACATTTTATTTACTTTAAAATGAACACAAAAAATATATAAATAACAAAAAATGTGATCAAGGAACTCTCATGAGCAGTGTTGTTTTTGGCAATCCTTCGTTTTAGTTGGTCTTTTGGATGAAAATGCTTTTAGTCACATTTTAGTCATTTCTAAAAGTGATAGTTTTAATCTCGTTTTGAGATTAAGATTTTAGTCTAGTTTCATGTAAAAAAAAAAGTAATTACCGTAGTATTAGTATTTCAACAAATTAATTTAGGTCGCAAAGTATTGAACATAATTAATACGTTGGGATGAAGGTTGACAGGATCATAGTCTGTAAAATTAATAGACAGCTCCTGCTCAGTCCTCCCCGTTTACCATAAAAAGTAAGTTCGAGGGGAAATCATGGTGGATTCACAGACTCCTCTTACCCTGCTCTGACGGAGCATGTTCCTAAAAATGGCAAAATGGGCGCCTGCGCCATTAGCTCTTATGCTAACGGCCTGTCAATTAAAGTCCGTCATTAGTATACAAGATTTCTAAAATGTTTCTTACGAAAACCAGCCTGGTTTCTTTAATTGTAATTAACCCAGAGTTATTACAGGAGGAATATCTAGCTGTAGAAAGTAAAAAAAAAATAGACACCAGGCTTTACAGTTGTTTAGAACATGTGTCTAAAGTGCAATGCTAACAAAAACTAGCTTGTTTTGCCGCCCACATATGGAGGTACTGCAGCAATGTCGGCCCCTAGCGTCGCGGTCTTAAAGCAGTGCAAGCAGCGGCCACTGGCCTGTACTAAGCTTTTGACTAGGGTGACCAGATTTTCCTCAGGGGTTCCAAATCTAAAATGTCTTTACCTACGATGAATGGTAAAACTGTCAACGACTTATGACACGCACCAATGGTTTTGAAGAAATCTATTGGGACATGTGACATGGGACCGGGTAAACTGGGACATCTGGTCACCCTACTTTTGACAGATGTGGCCGCTCTCCTCGTCCTTCATCATTTTTAATTAACAGCGCCGTCTGCACATTAGTTCATCCACACGCTTTCTGCGTTCATACGCTACTGGGAAGAAAAGATAAAGCCACTGTGACATCACTGTCAGTCACACTCAGACCAAGGAGCTATAGGTGCAGACTGGAGCGCGGGGGTGAGAGAGAGAGGGCGGAGCCTGCCACATGTGAGGTCATGTGACCTGACGTCACCACTCTGTCATGAGTAGCAGGTGTGTTCTCCCGCTTCGTGCACAAGCTGTTTGCAAATGATCTGACAAACTACTTTCTCCCATTTTAGAAAGGTCTCCATGATTTAGTCACAAAAGAGCTATTTTTAGCTCGTCACAGTTACGTTATTGTCATTAAATAAAGGTGCGTCAGCTTAATGATATCGTTATAGTCTTTGTCGACGAAAACAACACTGCTCATAAGTATTAAAAAGGCACATATCAATTACTGCAACACAATTGTTTTGCATTTAAACCCAATTATCAGCAGCACAAGCGAAACACGCCACAGTATTGTTCTCAACAGTTGAATTCCCACATACCAGCCTTCGTTGCGATGTTGTCGGCCATCTTTATGTCCTTAATCGTCTTGAGCAGGAGTCTCGGGCTGGACGCGGACCCCATTGCTCCTTGCCTGCGCTGGTTTCTCTGCTGCTGCTGCTTCAAGGCCTGAAAGAAGAGAACATTAAATCAAGTAAGGCAAACAAACAGAAAAGTGCGATTGTGAGCCGATGTAGCTCCCCGCGCCACGGCCACTTGGTTAAGTAACAGCTGCATAATGGCAATACGAGAGGCTTATCTAACCCGAATACTGCAGACTAAAATGTTTCCAAAGCGAGCGTTTTTTAGCCACATCCTCTTTTGTTCCCTCTCCAAAAAAAAAAAAAAAAAAAAAAAAAAGTGAATGCAAATGAGCCTTACAAAGCAGAAAAGTCCACACTAGCGCAGATGGGACGAGTTACAATCTGCGCAATCACAGGAAATTTAATTAAATGCCAAACAATAGCCAGGGAGCTGCCAACTGTGAAAATAATGAATGAAGAAGTGGATTATGAAGACAATTATGTAGGAAATAATTGCTAAAGGCACTATTCCAGAGCCGCAGTTTCAATAAATTTGAACAAGATGTGGACAAACTGAGATAATGGGCTCCTCGTGAGGCGTGGTGTTGAGAAAACTGTAAAATTAGGGCGTTTCGAATGACAAATCCAGTTGGCAACAGCAAGAATTGGTAAAATGATTCAATACGGCTGCACAATTAATTGTAACAGAGGCGGGATCGCAAAGTAAAACATCAAAACAAAACAATATCCTTTCTATATGGGGCTAATTATGTATACAACCTGCAAACCCTGGAGTTTATACTTTAACAAACATGTTCTGGAATGCCTGTTACGCTTGTATTAGTTTATCATTTCTCTCTGCAAAAACACAACTCACAATTCTAATCAGCCTTGTCAGAAAAATGTTGATATTTATCAAAACTTGTGCAGCCAAAAAGGAAATGCATATATCCAATATGTGTTTATTATCCTGCAATATTCCCAATGAAATATGCAGCTAGAAATGTTCATATGTTAAGAAAAAGTAGTAAAAAACTAGTTTCAGTAATTGTCAGACAATATATTTTATTTTATTTATTTATTTAATATGGACATAGCAATTAAAATTGGACGAACCATTGTTTAAAGTGTTATAGCACATGTGCTAATTTTCAACACCTGTCCATAGGGGGCTTTTAGATTTAAATTATTAAACAAGATAAGGAAAATTTTACACATGGGAACAAGTTTGGCCAGATTTAAGCCACTGTTTGAGCTCTCTGGTAAATATGTAGTATAGATATAGATGTAGTATGTAATACATTTAAAATGCTTTAATAATATCCATGTTTTTTTGTGCAAAACCAACTTTTCTATTCCGATTTCAGCAGCCTGTGGTTTTCACTTCTCTGTATACTTCCCTTCTCTGCTTCGTCTCTGTGTACTTTGTTGTAAATTTTAAATGCTGTATACAAAGATGTTATAAATTATTGCCATTTTACGCCACTGTTGCAGCAGAAAAGAGAGACAGAAAGTCGCTTTAACACAGTCGCGCTCAACCTGCCGTAGTTTTCCACTGGTGATGTATCGACACGTTTACATTTGTGCGACTAGACTTGGATCGTGAAAAAGCTCTCATAACTGTATTTAAATAGGGGAAAACGTGGAAGAGCTCGGTCGCTTCTAAACTCACCCCCGTTTGGCAACATAGAGGAGAGGAGGCTAAATGCTAACAACAGCTTTGTTTTTTCCTACTGAGATATGTTTCTAACGCAGTGGCCTGTTCCTTTAAAATGTGTAAAAAGAAAAAAAAAAGAGTCCTGTGTCCAACGTTTATAAACCAAATGGCATTTGACATTTATTGAAGTGTAAAGATTGAAAAGTGCATTAACCCAAAATATAACAATGCTGTGTAACTGTGACTGGAAAACAAATGAGTGCATGATAAAAATGCCTCCAAACACAAGTATCATAAGTATTACGATACGATATTTTGTCCCAGCCCTACTAAATAGTCACAATAACTGTTGAAACAATTGAAAAGCCTGTAAAGCTAAAATCGTGCTAAAAACATCTCAGTAGGGATGTAACGATTCTATTTAAAACTGCTTAAAATGTGAATCGATGTAACAATGACATAAAATAATTGTTACAGTCTGATACAAGGACAAGAATGCAGATGTTAAAATAAAATAAACATATTTTGGTAAACTGACATTATTCTATAGCTATGAGATATTGATTCTTTCAGTTTGGTATCGATTATGAAAAAGTAGTCACTGGTATCGGAAGCATCACTTCTTTAGAATCAAGTCCTTCATTTATTTCAGTATCAGCCCACACTCATTGGTTGACTACAAATCAAACACAAACACAGGACAAATCGGGTGAAAAGTACCTGTTTGAGCGCCTTCTTGCTGTGTTTCTGAGACGGCGAGATGATTTTGGCGGTGGGCACCGAGGGAGAGGAGCATCGTGGCTGAGGAGACGACGGCTGAGGCTGGAGCTTCGAGGGAACTGCCGAAACACAACCACGAAAACAGGTTAGAAGAACACACGTCCCAGGGCAAAACGCACCGACTTAAAATGCTTTTGTCGTGAGGAAACTGAAACCTCCGGCGCGCACAATGACACAGATTATGTTACATTGCCAAAATATTGCTGTAATACAATGAGCTGTGTCTTTGCAGAGTTGTTAGCAGCTTGTTAAATGAGTTTTGTCCTAGTTTAAAGTCCTGGTTTGGTAATATTGTTTATATTTCTAACTTTTATTTATTCTTGGTTTAGACTTTACTTAAGACTAATATAGTCTTAGTAAAGTCTAGTATAAGTATTAATCCAAAATAGCAGTGGAAGAGCAATCTAATTTAATCTACCAAAATACCCGTTAAGTATTGTTAAAAGCTTGTTCAAAGCCAACGTGTGCTTCTTTTTTAGTCCTGAATTAGTCCTAGTAGTTTTGTGGTTTACCGAGGTTATAACTTTGTCATGTAGTGTCTGTTTCTCTAGACGAGGGCTATTTGATTACATTCTTTACAGAGCCAGATTGTTCGGAGGTCATCGGCCACTGGGCCGGTCATTTCCCCCACCAGCACCAAACATATTCATATTTTGGGGAATAAATAAATCAGAAATTCATTATCCTCATTGTTCAAATAGAATGAGGTCTGAACATACAAGTTTTATTTATATCCCAGCATTTAAAGTCCATTTAGAAACCACTGTCGCAGCAGCAGATTAATAAAGTGTTGGCTGTGGAGAAGTTTAAAGCAGCGTTAAGTTATACAAAGATTTCCCAAGATTTGAACATCAGGCCCAACATTGTTGGGCCTGATGTTGTGGGACCGAGAGTTTAAAAACCCTTTCGACAAACGCTTGAGGACTCCACTTTAGATGCATTTTCTTTTTGTTCTGAAAATCCCGAACAGAATCTGCAAACATTTGGGTCAAAATACTGTATTAAAGTATAAGCTTCAATCATTTTCTTTGAATAGTATTTCCTTGGCTACTTATTTCCTTTGGGTAAACTCCGCCTAAGTCGCATTTTACACAAATGTCTTTGAAGCATGAGTAGCTCTCTGACGTTTTTGTTGCGTAAAAGTAGCTCGCCGGATAGAAAAAAGGTTGGAGACCCCTGCTCTAGACCACGAAATAACTGTTCCTTTGGCTTCGTTTAGACCTTAGTCGTGATTTTGTTTCGTTTCAGATTCAATCGAAAGAAAAATTTGCAGTGAATGGTGTGTTCAAGGACACTGGTGGATGTTACACAAGCATTTAGCAGGGGATAAAAAAGATGAAAATGCAGAGTATTTTGATTATTATTTGCAGTAAAAGCTATGAGTTTAGAAGAATTTGAACACAACATAGTGTCTTTTTGTAGACAGGTTTTAATTGACCACTGTCTGAAGAAAATTGGCAGCAATCTGGAAGGTGGAGGCGGTCATAAATGTATAGAGGAAAGACTAAAGATGTTTGTGACAATTTTACCAATTAGTTACACTCAAGAGGACTGAGAAAATAAGAGCAATAGAAAATGTGTAAAATCTTGTATTTCAAAACAATAAAATAGCAAATGAACCTCTTATTAAAAAGTGCAGTGTCACAATGCAAAGTCTTTAAAATATACATACTAAACCACTGGGACCATACAAACAGGGAAAGAGTTGCTTTAAATGTAACTTATTAAAGTCTCTGCTGCCACTGCTATAAAAGTTGCAGAGCCGGCATGTATCTGCACAGCAAGTGGAGCATAAAAGGAAGTGGTGCAACGACAAAAATAGAAAAATATAGTTTTGTGTAAAGAATTCAACTAAAATACAGTTTATGCAAGAGGCACCAAAAGCATCGCCAAGAAAAGACAGAAGGACGTTGTGCTTAACAAGAAGGAAAGGCCAACAGTATCACATTAAAATTGGCCACATTTTACAAGCGAGGCATCACCGGCACCAACTATAACAAACTTACCTTTAGCTAAAATCATGCCGCGTTCTAGTCCAAAAACTACTCGGGGAAACGGATGAAATTAACGTTCGGCTGAGTGCAATCTCGTCTTGTGAAAGCTCCTTTTTCAGTTTCCTGTGTTTTGGTGAGAACTTGGTCGATGAGGGGCGTAAACTCGTTTGTCAAAACTGAGAGAAGTCGCCAATGAAACAAAAACTAAAGGGAAGTGGCTGAAGTCAAAGTGTGTCAACTTAAAAAATCAGTGAGGCCTTACATCTGAATGAGAATAAAGAAAAAAACTAGAACAAAAGGTAAAGAAAAAATTTGCAAAAGTTCGGTTGCCAATATTTTAGAAAGTCTTTTTCTGACACAATTTTGATGGGAAAAAAGCGTACCATTTTGTTTGAATGAATTTAAAGGACTGTACTGTGTTGAAATGGTTTAGTAAAATATTACTAAATATATTTGTACAGCACCAGTAGTGACCGGGCACATAACAGAATTGTTCTGTGCCCTTTTTCTATTTTCTGATATCCTTTTGAGCTCATTTTAGTATAACCTCACACCTGTCAAGTTTTGGATTGGAAAATAAGTTTCCCTGCCCAAACGGGAGACTTGACAGCAATGCAACCCTGGGCTAGTGACAGAGTTCAGTTTGGAGAGGCAGTCCTGTAAATGCTTAGTAACATGCACATGCAGCGCGCAATGTTTAATAAAGATGAAAGAAATAAAACTGTCCCTCCGCTGCAGATCCAAGATGAGCGGGCGGGGAAAGAAAGGCAGCAGCCTCGGCGTTGGACACCGTTCGAATGCGCAAAGTTACCAAAAGTAAAGGATTTAATGAATCAGAAATATTGGCTCATATTGGCTGCGGAGGAGTTGCACAGTTATGCAGTAGTTGCAAGAAAACTGTAGCTTATTGGAACATTTGAGCTACAGCTGCAGGATTCTTGGAGCGGCTGAATTGGAAAAAGAAATGTTTGCTGTGCGCCCTGTTTGTGAAATGCACTTCTTTCTTTTGGACTGAGCTGTACACAAGGAGCAACAATGTAAAAAGGAAACATGAGGCTTATTACAACGACCACCGCTGATGCTCTTCATTCATCAGGAGGTAAACACTGACACACGATAAAAATGTCACCTTAAAACGCAAACGTAGGCTTTGGTTTTCAATTTGACATCGATTCGAAGCAAGACTACAAGGCAGCGCGATGTAAAGAGGAACATAATGCCCCGAGTGCTGCTTGTAATGAGCCTCTTTTTCTTAAATAACGCCCTCTCCCCAGCGGCGCAGCCTTTAGCGCAAAACCTGCGCCACATGCGAGATCGTCCATGTACCACGTTCCGTTTAGAGTTGCGCAATGAACCGCGCCAGGCACAAGATCTGGTTCTCAATCTATGACGTTCGATCAAAAAGAAGAAGGGTTTTAAAGGCAACATTACTTTGAGCTGATCTAAAATGACAGATTAAGAGGGTCATATACTGTATCAAGGTTTTGCTCACTCACTCATTTGCACTTTTTATACTCACACAGCATTCTCTCAATTACATATCAGATTTGGAGCCTCAAAACTATAATACACACAAAAAGCTTTATGGTTCCAGGTTGCACTTGTTGCTCTAAATAAATGACCCACAAAGTATTGAATAATAGTTTGCATGACTCTGAACTTCTGTTTTCATGTTTTTCAGGGATTGTGTAAAGCCCTTTGTCACTATGTTTTTAAAAAGTGTCATGTATAAATAAAGTTATCATTGTGAAATACCTCTCCGCATCCACCGCCCTCGCCGCGGCTCGCTGCAGATGGAGTTCTCCGTGCTTCGGGAGTCGGACAGATTGTCGCTGCTGCTCTCGTCCGATCCGTCCTCTGAGAGCTCCTTCGCCACGTCCGAAATGTCCTTCTGGAAAACGCGCACCGGGGTTTATTCTGGTAACCGATAGTTTACACATGTTGAAACGAGACGTGAACCTACCTTTAACGTGTAGACTCCCATCCGGCCCGGCACCTTGTAGAAAATGCCCTCTTCCCCCCGAGAGTTTGTGTGCAGCATCGCGTTCAGACATGCCAACGGCGAGGTCCCACTGAAACAGAGAGGGAAACCACGTCTTTATGTTTTTAAACTTCAAAACTCAAACTAAAAGGGAGCGAGGATTAGGCTGATGCTCCTGTCATGCACAGCTTTAGAGGGGCTATTGTAAGTTCAAGGCGTGAGAAAAGGGGTTATTGTGTACTGAAGTCACGCGTGTGCCTCCTCTAGTCAATGTCTGGATACTGTTTTGGAAAGGTCTCCTAACATTATCCTGAAACTGTCCCGAGGAGAGCGTATGAGTGAAATGGACATGTACTGAAGTTGAATCTACTGCAAGCTTCCAAAGGACTGAAAGGAGCCTTTACAGTACACTAGGTTAATGTAAATTTGACGCAGGAGACCCGCCACTAGTTTTAAGGAACAAACGCTTCAATGTCTTAAATCTGTTTTAGCTTCTTCGCTACATTGGTTAAGACTCAACAAAGAACTCCCACTTCAAAAAAGCAGACAGGAGCAATTACAGGTTCCTGCATGGTTTCTCATGGGACTGGTTTGTACAATTTAACAAGACTGTCACTCCTGAAAATACCACTGTTGGTTGCTCAGTGATTGTGTCTGGATTGTCCCATACAGCAACATTAAAGTAGCGTTGTCTCAATTAGAAAATTTCACACTCAATTTAGCAGTTTTCAAGTATAGACGTTTCTCTAATATTATCATTAAGTTTTAGCAGAGGAAAAGACTATAAAGTAAATTGCAAATGAGTATCTACTAAATACATTTTAAAGGTGCAACTTTTTATATGAGAAAAAAAAAGTTGGTATTTGTGCGTATTTGACCTTGTACTGATCCAGCGGCTGTATGCGTGGTCAGCAGGGCGCCTTTACTTTTGATCACGGTGATCTCTACAGCGCTCCAGGATCAATTGTTTTGTAGGTTTTCTGGTGAGAGGCTCCGTCAGCAGAGAAAAAGTAAAGGCACCATGCTGACTACTCATACAGCCACTGGGTCACTACAAGGTCACATACGCACACATATCAACTTTTTTCTCACACAGAAAGTTGCATAATGCAGCTTTAAGTATCTGAATATCTCTTTTATCACAGCACTGCAGAGGTGGTATCTAAAAATAAGTTAGCTTATTGTGTGTAGGGTTTAAAGACACTATAATCTGGACATCATTTTGTCACAATCATACAAAACACTGCAAAAAAAATTACTTGTACTACACCATTGTATCGTCTTACTACACTAAAAACATTTTATTGAGTGATTATTTAGATTACTACGTATTACCCAAAGTTACTTGAACAATGTTATATTGAATTACACTCTACTGTAGATGTATATCATTCAGCTAAACTCACCCCACCCAGTTCTCGTGCACTGCACGCAGAGTGCACAGCATGGCAGTTTCGTGTTATGTGTGGTTGCCATAGAGTTTTTTTATTTTGCAGCTGAAACTGGGACGTGTTGTTGTTGTTATTAACATGCAAAAGGAGAGAAAAAAAACAGACCAGAGCGGAGGCGGTACAAGTGGGAGGTGGGGAACTAGCCGTTTGTCTTACCTTCTGGACGACAACAGTGACAATGAAACAAAAAGAAAGTGAAAAATTACTATTAAGGAAACAAATAGTGGCAATGAGACTGATGATGTAAACAGAAGGGACGTCAAGAGTCATTCATTACAATTTATCCTACATTTTTATATAAAGTAATTATATAAACATGTAGGATACATTGTAATAAATGACATCCCAGTAAAGAATCTTTTTTACATTGAATAATAAAAGTTTCATAAGAAATAGACCAATATGTAAACCAAACCATTGAGTTGACACATTAGAAAATTGTATCAAATAAAGCTGATGTCATAGAATGGTTTGGTAATGGTAGTGAAAGAAAGGCTGTATAGCTTTTAATGTCTGCAATTTAATGTCAATAATTGTGACCATCATAAAATGGTTAGCAAAAATCAAATCGCTACAGTAAGACACCATGACATCTCCAGTGAACACAGACAAAGCTGTGGTTGAACTGATCAATAATAAAATATCTACACCGCTTGAACTGACGCACCTGATTTCCTTCAATCGTTCTCGCTGAATCACCTGCAGGATTTCTTTATGGCTCATCGGCGTATTTGGATACTTCTCCAAAACCTAAGAAACACAGAAAGCATAAATAAATACTTAGAACTGGATTAGGTTTCAAGTATTTCCCACAATTTTTACTCAGACTATGATGCAATAGACAAATCTTATTTTTATGATATTAAAGGGTGATCAGTCACCAGACGTTCCAGTTAAGCAGTCCCACGTTTTAACTATTTTCCCCGAAATCTAATATTATTTAATCAAATAACATCACTAAGTACGTTATCTAGTCTTTCAATATTTCTTTATTGGACCGCTTAGTAAAAAATAAAAAGCGTATCAATTTAGAGCACAACTTATTTTCAGTCAGTGAGGGAGTAAATTAGACAATGGGGTTAAAAAAACACCCACACAGGGTTTGTCTACTAGTGTACTCCCTCTAATCTGCATCCTTTATTACCAAAGTGTTATTAGTTATTACCATTAGTTATTACAGAGTGGTTTATAAACAGATTGAATCATGTGTGAAAATAAATACTTATTGCATTAGGTTTCATTGAATTTCTTTTCATAAAATATACATTTCAATCGAGTTAAAGCCTGATTTTTCCAGTTCAAAAATTCAATTGTTTGAGCAAATTGATTTCAGGCCCACGTGCAGCTTTGCGCAGTGGCAAAGTGATGCAGAATAAATGGCACTAATTTAGATTCTACTTCCATCTTCCATCGCTCAGTAAACATTCAGGTGAAGACAATGCAACAAGGTTTATTTTTGCTGTGTTTACAACATACTCTGAAGTGGCAAAAATACATTTATTCTACAACAATAAAAAGTCAGGTGCTGCTTTAAAAATACTATTACCAAATTACCCACTTAATAAAACATACAACTTGTACATTGGGACTAAGCATGTAAACATGTACAATTTCTATGATCATATTTGTACTGTATTTTGTTTTTTCTTACTCTCTTATATTGTGAACTGACAGATTCATATTTGTCACTGGTCTGTATGCTTGCACTGGTTTGGTGTGAAAATTGCATCTAACTTCTAGGAGTTTTTGTTGTTGTTGAGTTTGTTTGTTACACAACAACTTTTTTACAGTATTGACAATGTGCTAACTCCTCGTTTACACAAATAAGCTAATTTAACCCCAACTCATTATCTGACGACCATAAACGTGGATTATAAAGAGAGTCTGCTCCACTGGTACTGCTGTGTCGTTGGTCATTAGCATGCTATAATCGTCCACTAGCTACTTGATTAGCTACCTTTAATAATGTAACAACTACGCAAATGACACCTCGCCAAATCGATAGAAACACGATCCAGGCTACACAAAACAGCGCATCTGGACGACGACGTCGCCACTGTGCAATCCGTTTCGTATAAATTAAAAGTGACGACCCACAAACTTGTTGACGACGCATTAGCATAACAGCTAGCATGCTAACCCTGCTAACGCTCATCACCAGAGACGCTCTAACTTCACCGCAGCGTTCACTCCATAACACAAGACACGGCCAGTATAGCATTTAGACAAGAGGAACACGAGGCGTTTGAAATCATATTTTAGTGCAAACATTATTTTTTTTATGTGACTGCGAGTTATGACAGACGTAATCCCGACAGCGATCCCTGCGCAAATGTCTAGCCCAAAGCGGGACCGTCTAAATACAAGGCATTTCGAACCGAGGCGAGGATTGGAGTCTAAGTTTTAATGTTACAGACGCTAAACTGTCGAAGTAGGGTGTGTTTAGATTTGGAGTAAAGGCTAATGCAATGTTAGCATGTACGTTTGTTCTAATATAATCGGCAGAGGGTAAATATGACAGCTATGCCACTACTTGCGTTCAAAACAAACCCAAAGTCCACTCCTACTCAGAGTCTTAAACCCGTGGCGATTCTTAACACTAACTCTAACCCGCTTCACATTTAATCTAGTGCCAATTACTTTGAAATCCGCAAAAAAACAACAACACAAGAACCACGAATATACACCTGCGTATCCCACTACGGACGAAATGCCGGGATTTTTAGCGAGTCCCAGCCGTTGACGACACAGGCCTCATCAGCAGCAGCGGGTCATGAACTCGCACTAACACAGTTGTACAAGTGGGAGCGATCCGGGAAAAGAACCACAACAAACGCCACGAAAGAGCGCGTAGATTACCGTTTTGGCCGCCTCAGCCCAGGTCCGACCCTTCTTCTTCCTCTGCCTCTCCCGCATGGTCGGTGTCCTGCCCGCAAAAGTGCGCAAACGGAGTTGGAAATGTTGAAAAATGTTGCGTGTTTTGGTCACCGCGCAACGTCCACTCGGGCTGCCATGATGGACTTACTGTAAGCGGTCACGTGACGGTAAGGGGACGTCACTTTACTGTAAATAGATAAATAGATGCTGTCATTGTTGGTTCCCACGTTGTTCGTGTTGGGTCTCGTCACTGTCGGACTTGCAAATGCATGTTTAAACAATATGACAGTAAGCGATCTGATGCAGTCGGGCACCCGTAAAACAATGACTAGTGCATTATGTGGGTGGAAGAATACATTTATTTAGTGCCTTTTCCTGCAGTAACATTAACACCAAATCATTTTCAGCATGGAATTTCCTAAACAAGTTTTACTAAACTGACTGCTGCTGTTCTGTGCATTCATTAAATATATGCATTTGTGCAATTTTGTTTTTTTTGACCAACATTCATTAAAAACAAACAAACATTAGATTAAGCACTTTGAACGCATTTATACATTGCAAAGATTTTTACTTAATTTTTGCTACTGATTGTTATTAATTCTTTTTATATTGCTTGATATTTTAACACTTCGGTCACACTTTATTTTACACTACCTTTATACATTGAACCTAACTAACTTTAGTCCAATGTAATCTGCTTTGTAATATAAACAATCTGTAATAACCTGTAGTACATACACAATGGAATAATGTGTATTAGTACTTTGGAGGTACATGTAATGAGACATACAGTAGGACTAAAGTAGGGTCTTATGTCTTCTCAGCACCTTATGTACCTCCTCCATACTACTGACACACATTACTCCATCGTGTATGTACTACATAAGTACAAGATATCACACATTGTTACAGAGCACATTACATTCTACTAAATTTGGCAGGTACAGTGTATCAAGGGTAGTTTAAAATAGTCTTACTCCACATCCTGAAACGCAAAAGTATTTTCTTGTTGTCCACACACTCACTCACAGACCGAAGTGTCACATTTTTAATTCGTTAAACATTCTTATCAGGGGTGTCCAATGATTTAAAATTTAACTTTTTTTTGTCTTGCGTAGTGTAGTGTAGTGCCCTTGATGATAATGGCCTGCCTCACGGGAAGGTCCCTGGTTTGATTCCCAAGGCCAAGACTGAGCTTTACTATGTGGACCTGGCAAATGTAAACATGTCCACTAAGCTATAGTTAGTTTTTTTCTTTTTGCTGTGAGTAAAAACATACAACAAAGGCAACATTCATCCACATAATACACCATTTGGACATCATCTAATAGGAACATATAAATAGTAGGGAAATAGTCGGGAAATTACTATTAAATATTCTGTCCAGTGTCCTGCTAGATACTCCATGTCTTGACCATAAACCTCAAGACAAGTCGAGTGTCATTGAAGTCAAATGCAGATTAATTTCCCTGGAATCTTATTATTACACTGTATCTCATAGCTTACAACTCGGACAGTGAAAAATGTTGTCCTGCCTATAATGATTTTGAGTCAACATTGCTCAAGTATGTATGATGTCTTTCATGGAGATAAACATAATAGACTACAGTATACTTTAAAGTCAACACATGTTTGATCTTACTTTCCATTTTAAAATAAACTTTCCATTGATGGAAAGTTTTGAACACAAAACCCCCACACAGTGTCTACTTTTAAGTTTATTTGAATGTGTGCACATTTCCACATTTAAGAAAATAAGGCAGTTAATCGAAACAGCACTGCGAAAAGTTCACATTTGGGCTTTGAACTAGATTTTGCAAACGACATTCATTCAGCCAAACGACGAGAAGCCAGTGACTTCACAATGAGCTAGATACATTTTAAAGTCTGAACTGTGCAAGAAATTCGATTGCATTGCACTTTACAGCAGGGCATTAAAGGGATATTTCAGGATTTTTGACATAGGGTCTCATTTCCTAGTTATCCAGAGTGTTGTTGATGTCTGGAGATATTTTGTTCTTAAATTCATGCAGTTCTTATATTTGAAGAGCTAAGTGGCGCTAGGCTAATGCTAGGCTAACGCATTTCTATGGTATCAGTTAGCCTGCATTAAAAACAGTCTGACCCACTCCACAGTGCACCTGAGGCAAATCACTTATAACGCCAGACTAACGATATAAATGTCTGTGTTAATAGAATATTTTTTTAAATATACCTGACCTTGTATCACATGAATTACCGCATTTTGAGGGACTATTTTCTCGCAGATCACTCCGCCGCTGCGTTAGCTTACAACCATGAAGCTGCTCAAATATAAGTTATTTTAAATGCAAAATGGTTAAAATTATTCTATCGACACAGACATTTATATCGTTAGTCTGGCGTTATAAGTGATTTACCTCAGGTGCACTGTGGAGCGGGTCAGACTGTTTTTAATGCAGGGTTGCTGATACCATAGAAATGCGTTAGCCTAGCATTAGCCTAGCGCCACTAAGCTCTTCAAATATAAGAACTGCATGAATTTAACACTCTGGATAACTAGGAAATGAGGCCCTATGTCAAAGATCCTGAAATATCCCTTTAACATGTAGGATGGGAATACGATGGCCACAAAGGGATAATGATTTTTGCAGTCTAGTTCTGAATTATTAACATGTTTCCCGATACTTTGCAGGTTTTTTACAGAGTTAGTGTTATCATTAATCATATTATTTAATAAGTGTGTGTCCTGTTTTCATGAAAATGCCACGATTACTCTGTTATTACATATAAATACCATGCTATTTCCATCCTACTATGATGCTATTACGTTGTAAGGCAAAAAGCTATCGGAAATTCATAAAGAGCAGATACAAATGCAACTAAGGCTTGCATTAAATTACAATTTACTCGAAACCTGAATGTCAAAACTTGCGATACAATGCTTTGGCTGTGCTATAGACAGGTACAGTTTTAGAACAGAGGTTTGCCATGTTTGGTGCTAGCCTATTACTGTACAAATAAGAAGCTCGTAATTTACACGTAACATCAAAAAAGTTTGAGTTGGCGATTGCTTGGCACATTTTGCTGCGACTTGGTCCTGGCTCAACCTTGAAAGCTTTTCCTTTACCTTCACTACCTGATCCTTTTGTGGGATAACGTGTGTTTTAAGGCCATACTGACAGATCAAATGAACTAAAAGGGGCTGGAGCTAGAATTCAAAGAAGAATCGACAATCTGTGCAAAAAACGGGTAAATGACAATCAAGAGTCACGGTTCAGTTGTGCAAAGCAATTAGTGAGACTCCTTTTTTCAAACAGATTTAAAAGTGTTTAAAGAATACTTACAATTCAGATCATGTGGATGAAACAGAACTAACTAGACGACAGGCAAACCTCTTGTGGTAGCCAACACTGAAACATATTTACTATTCTAATCATTTTACGACAATCTCCAAAACTATAATAATCTATATTTAAGTTACGTCAAAAATGAAAAGTGCATTTGCTTTTCAAACTGTGCATAAAGTGTTTTGTTCAATGCTACCTTCGTCTAATCTATGATAAAACAGCTTTTTGCTTAGAGGTGATATAAACTCCGCTTGTGTCGTGTGCTGCACCAGACAGATGTCTAACTATGGCGGATGCTGCACAAAATTATTTACAAACAAAAAAAAAAGCCTGAAACTAATACTGAGGTCACGGAAGAATACAGAGCGTTTAAAGGGGACGGATTCTGCTGCATTTGTTTCTTTCATTTCAGTAAAACCATTTGGCGACGTCTCTTTCTGAACATCTCTCTCTAGACAGTGAAACATGAAACTTTTCTGTGTATTCGTACTGTCCACATTGTACTAATCCTTTCGAATCATGTTCATATTTATTTCTTGGTGAAACTGAACACATTGACAGTATGTTGTTCATAGTAAGTCTAAAAGAGAGATCCTAAGTTGTCCCAAAAGAACTTAAAGCTAGGATAAAGCACAATGTGTCCCCTTTAAATCATGCATTCTGGTGAAAGTATAAATACAGTACATGCTGGATCTAAATTAAAGCCGTATATTCCTGACCATTTCCTTTATATCCAAAGCTGTGCAGTCCATTATTTACATGTACAATCACTCAGGGTGAAGAGATGGCTCATGGGAAATGTAGGCAGCAGAGGACGGCCTCTGTCTGACTGGAGAGGAGTTTGGAGAAGCCGAGGCCAGATTTGATATTGACGAAGATGAAGAGACCGAGGCTCCACATGACGCCTGATACCTGAAGAATAAGAAAAAGTTAGGACAACTCAAAGCTGTGCATTAGAATATTTTTCAACGTCAATGTTAATTTTTATTTATAAAGCAAAGTTGTGTTTTCAACGTAGTTTTGAACTCCTCCACAGACGGAGCTGAGCGCACATAGAGAGTCAGGCAGCTCCTCTGGACACAAGCCTGGACTTGGGCACAGCCTGGTCTGCAGACCTCAGGGCTCTGAGAGTAGACTCGAGCTGCAGCAGCTCTGACGGGTACTTTGGGAACCAGCGTAAAGAGAAGAGAATGGGAGTAATGTGCTCACATTTTCTTGTGCTGCTCGGCAAACGGGCCGCAGCATTTTGGACCCCAATGTTTTATAAAGATGGCGTGACAATGCAACTTAGGACTGTCTCCCAGGTGGCACGGTAGCGCTGGTGCTCGAGCTTCACAGCTACAAGGTCCCGGTTTCAATCCCTGGGACGGATGTGTAGAGTAAACATGTTCTCCTCGTACTGGAGTGGGTTTCCTCCGTACTCCGGTTTCTCCCACCACTAAAAACATGCTGGTCAGGTTGACCTAACCTTCGATCTGATCTACACAATGTCACTGTACGATTGTAAAATGACAAATTAAGAAGAAGAGCTTTATTTATATAGCGCCTTTCACAGACATGGTCACAAAGCGCTTCACATGAGCACTTAACCTTTACCTTGAAATGTCTAGTTAATCACCTGGTTTCAGTCACAACCTGTACTGTAAAATCACCTCTGACCCTTTAAGATGTTTTTGATGAGGGAACAACATTGTTACATAGTAAAAAGCTCTAAAAGGATAATGTCTCCTCCTTTTCAAAGTGGATTTTTATATTTTTCATTCTCTCCTCACCAGGACTGAGACTTCTTGACCCGCGTGGATGTGAGGGAGGAGGTCCTGGGGCGCAGCGGGACGTTGGTGAGCAGGTCGGGGAGCAGCCGCGGAGAGAAGGCTCGCTCCAAGTGTTCGCCGTTCAGGGTCAGCGTGAACATGGTCGGGGCGCCCATGTCCAGATCCAACAGCATGATGTTCTCAGCCTGGAACCGCATAAAAAGGCGAGATACAACACGAGGCAACGGGGTAAATGAAGGGCAAGTCATTGTAATTACTGACAGAGTCATGTAGTACAGAGGCCACTAATAGAGAACAAAACAATGAGGATTTATAAACTGGAAAGGCGGTTTCCATGCCTTTTAGGAAAGACACGTTGGAAATGAAGCATATAAATAACCAACATGTGCAACATATATTAAAACACCAAAACCCTGTGTGTTTTCTTATGCAGGTCAATAGCAGAAATATGGCACTCTTGATGCACGTTCTGTTAATTGTTTTTCCTCGCCGATAAGGAGAGTTTATAGCAGTGTTTCCCAATCGGGGGCTAGGTTAGTAAGGAGTACGTGGAATGATTTCAAATTTAAAAAGGTGAAACTTAATTTTGTGTTTGAATTTGAGAGTATTTTAGCCTTATTTTGAATGCGACTAAATACTATGAAACCCAGTTTAGCGGACACATTTCTAAACAATTGGCAGAAACCTCAAGGACGGTGGTATAAATGAAAACACTTGAGGGTTATACGGGGCAAAAATGATTGGGAACCCCTAGTCTAAAGCACAGGGGTGGCCTGGAGAAGTATACTACGAAGCTGGATTAGACGGTTAGAAGTTTAGGATTAACCCTGGTTTTGCCGTCATACAAAGATGGATAACCTTCTATCAGGGTAGATCTCCATGGAAACATGCCCTTAGCGATGGATTTTGATATTCAGATGAACCGTGTCAGTGTCTCTGCTGTGACGCTCGGCGCTGACTTCTCTTGTTTCTCATAAACGCGCTCACAAATCCACAGAGAAACCCAGGGTTAAAGGGATTAGATGCAAGTTAGTCATTGTATGCTCACTACTGCCACCTCAGGTCTTACACGTAACTGCAGTCTCTATATTAAGTTCATGCATGACGGCACTTCGGACCCAAAGTAACAACTTTTTGAGTGACAGTGCAGGATTTTAGAGGCACTTGTGATGAACAGGTCTGGGCTCATGGCTGGAACATGTAGGGGGGTTTGTCTTCCTGGATTAGAGGAACAAATCCAGGTCAAGTTCAACCAGCTTCGTAGTATAGCCCTCGGGACAGTTATCCATCTGATTTGACAGTTGCTCTCCCATTTTCACAGTTTGATATCCGTCTCGTTGTTGAAAACCCAGAGAGGCGACTGTTATATCGGGCGTTGCAAAAACCTCTTTGACTGCGACACATTATGGTGAGCGGATGCCACAGTGGAAATCATAATCTCAGCCTCAGTGAAATGGGAACGGCCCGTTTGACAGTTCCCGTGATCACGTCCCGTCCTTTTGCAGTCGCGGTGACTCATGAACGGTTGCCGCGACGACACATTCCTCTGAAGCGAATGAGGAGGATGTGTGAACTCAGCGCAAACCGTCCCCGATAATAAAACTCTGTAGTTAAAAAAAGAAAACGACCCCGGTGCGGACGACAACTGAAGTACTTTTTGCCAACAGTGGTAGTGGTGGATCTGACCTGGTATCTGGAGGGCGCGCCGGTCGCAGAGGTCACCGCGAACTGACTGATGGGACGCTTGTACCCGACCGCGCTGAGAGGCCTGCGCTTCACACGAGCCGGAGCGCTGCAGCGAGAGGGAAGAGTGAGCTCAGAAAAGATAGAATATGCACCGACAGTTCAGTGTGAGGGGGTGAGCCATGGTATCTAAGCACCTGTCTGACGGTAGCACCGGCCGGAGTCGCCACTGATCCTCCTCACAGTCAAACTGCAGCCGGTGCATGATCTTGTTCTTCTCTTCAGGAGGAATGAAGTTCTCGATTAACAGATATCTGTCGAACGTAACATAAACAGCAATTGTAGTGACACAATGTTATACAGCAATACTGCCTTATTATATTACATTTCTTCATGTTTTAGTTCATCCTCGCTACAAGCATTGAATATTACACTTGAGTCATAGACACTTCATCTGTCTTTCAGTCTATGCGAGTGTCTGCATCTTTCTGCAGGATATCCCGCCGATGGAGCTACCTGTTCTTCCCTCACGGTCTCCCATCCAGGTACTGATCAGGTTCGTCCCTGCTAAGCTTCCTAGATCTGACGTGGTCGGGCGTTCGCAAGGCGATATGGCCCACTTGTTAGCTGAGGCGTCCCAGGTTTGATTCCTTGTGTGGAACTATGAGGCTATAGCTCCAGATCTGGAGATCAGTCCCTCCCTGGCAATGCCCCGTGCTCCTGACAGGTTGCCCCAGTGGCATTGAAGGATGGGTCCAATACAGAAGACACATTTCCCTATAGGGTGTAGCCTTAAGGTTTGATTCAGTCCATTGTCATTATCTATTAGAACTTGGACAATATATCGTTTTGCAATATATCACAATACACCCTTGCCGCAATACTAAATTTGATATTTCCTCGGGAACAGCTACACAGCACGTTATGTTAAACCTACATGTTGTTGTGTTAATGCACTTTGCAGTCTTAACACTTATAACGTTTGGACACAGCACTCTGTTTTCTTTTTCAAAGGTTTCACAATAAGAATCGTATCGGCCTCTAAGTATCGTGATACATATTGTATCGCAACTAAAGCGTATCTTCCCACTCCGGCCCTATCCATGGTGGTTCGAGTTAGCAGTACTTTAGTCATGGTTTAGTACCATTTCATTCCTGGAGAAACCTAGTTTAGTCCTATGAGCCTCGCAGCCGCTTACCTCTGCTGAGTGTGTGAATAATTAACTAACGTGAAGTTCTTTTAAAAAGTGCTGTTATAAGCATTTACATCAGATACATCATTATTTATGCATAGACTCTGTAACACACTGACTTGTATTTGAGTTCCCGCGTGAGCTCGAGCTGCGTCTGCTCCAGCTCCTGTCGGTTTGTCACGTGTTCGTCGATGACGTCGCTGATCTCGGCCTTCACCGCCAGCACGCGCGAGAACAGCTACGAGCAGGACACGAGATACGCAAACGGAAAGGTCATTCAACACACACGGGGACAGCGATGCAACATGTCACAGAGAAAACAATGGACTGTATGTAAATTATCCATAACTTTGGACCAAGAACCAACTTTACAAAGCACTCCCACGACAGAACCACTCAATGGATTACGTCAAAGATGTGAATGTCGTCTCGCTCAGAGCTCAATAACCCCCGTGCTTCCTCTCATTATCGGACAGAGCGGCGGTGACTGACCCTGCGCAGTTTCCGGGTCTTCATCTCCACCTCCTGCTGCATAGTGGAGAAGGTCTCCTTCATCTCCAGCGTCTCCTCGTCCTGAAGCATCATCTGCTGCTGGATCACTCGCTCCCTGCGGATCTGCAGACACACGAGGGACACGCGCCTTTAAATACAGCTTAAATTATACCGGATTACAGCGGGGCGTGAAAACCTACAGATGGGCGTTTTCCAAGGTTCTCGTTAAAACACTAAAGTCAATAAGTAGTTTCCGACAGGAGCATCAAAATCAGGCAAAAAAAAAAGATTGGTGTGTGGCACATTAACAGTTGCAGGATTGACCTGAAAACCAAAGCTACTGCCACTCCTTTTCTCTTGGCTTTTGTAATTCATGATATTTCATTTTGATTCAGCTGCTGGTCCTCATTACTGAACCCTCCCCCCCCCCACCCAGTTATAAAGCACACAACAGCTCATTATGTAAATTAGCTGAATGTCCATTTCATTAAGAACGGGATTAAAAGGATTTTCAGGCCTCTTTCATTTCATCAATTGTTTTGCCCGTTCATTTTTTTCCTTTATTTATTTAATATTTTAGGTTACAAAGATAAAACACATTATTAAACAAGATAAGGCACATTTTGCACGTGGGAACAAGTTTGGCCCGATTTGAGCCTCTGGTAAAGGTTCAGTTTCAGCGCAGTCGGGAGAGAGTTCCACAGTTCATTCGTTTTTGAAATGTTTACTTCTCCGTGTACCTTCCAAATGAGAGATAGGCCTGAGGTAGATCCCCTCGCATTGTCCCCGTTGTGATTCATTTCAACATTACAATGTCACACCTGCTCCGCGATCTGCTGCCTCCTCTGCTCCAGGATGCGCTGCTGTTCGTTGGTGTGGTCGATGATGGTCTTTCCCCCGATCAGCAGCTTGCTCTCCATGGCCTTGACCACAGACACAGACGACATGTTAATTATTTATGGTAATTTCCTTTGTCCCTCCGCTGTCTCATTGATCACAGTCGGATGGTTGTAGAGTAAAAAAAAAAAAAAAAAAAAGCTAGAGCTTGCACAATTAAAAGGAAAAACATACATGGTATAAATGGTAAATGAATATACAGGTAAAGCTATAGACAGGAGAAGTCTTTTATTATATTATGGAATTGTGTGTAACATATAAACTTGCAAATAAGTGCCTCTGACTTGTTCGATTGCTTCACTCCTAAGATTTTAAATGGTAAAATGGTCTCAACTTATATAGCGCTTTTCCACCTACATTAGGCACTCAAAGCGCTTTGCAGCAAGGATCCTCTCACCCATTCATACACCAGTGTACGCAGACACTGGAGGCAAGGTGGGTGAAGTGTCTTGCCCAAGGACACAACGACAGCGTGCACCTTCAGGAGGTGGGATTCGAACCCCTAACCTTCCGATCATGAGACGACCCGCTCTACCATCTGCGCCACCGTCGCCCTTTAGAATGTAAGTTTAAGCCACATTTCCCACTGATCCAACCCACACGTGTCTATAAAACATCTGAGCTTGTGTTTTGGAAATGAGAGTCCTACATTGTTTTTGAAAAATCTTTTTAAAAATGTCACGCTATTGTTCATGTGCAGCGATGTACTTTTTGATGTCAGGTCTTTTCCAGAACTTAAAGCCCTATACCAGATTTTATGATTACAAAATTAAAGTATTAGTTGTGGTCCAAACTCATTCCTAACTTTCCTAACACTTCTAACAATTCTTCCAGGGATGGGTTTATATAAACATTTCACAACTCGAAAAAACGAGTCTGCAAGTTAATAAAACTGTTCCAATGCTTTATAATTAGAGGCACAGTATTTGCAATATACGAAAGGAGGCTAAAGGGAATTTATTTTCAAATCTGGTATAGTGCCTTTAAAGTGCATATTACAGTTATTAATGCTTTTGAAAATAGTAATTAGATGGATAACATCAGCTGAATAATTAACATTTGATTTCAGTGAAGCAGCAATTTTAATGAAGAAATGTTGGGCAGAAAATCTATTTTTATTTTTAAGCTGCTGACAGGAAGTGATAGATAGAGGTAAAGTTCCATAGTAGTTTGACCATAGATATAATAAGAGTTTGACTCATTTCCTATTGACTTAACATGGCTGCACGGCAACAGTTTAAGTGTTTGCCTCCATCTATGTCACTGTCAGTGTCCAATAAGGAAGTGAAACTATAAACATAATAAAAAACTAAAGAAAGCTGATTACAATCTTAAATATTATTGACTTTTATTTAACCAGGATAGTCTCACTGAGATTAGGAATCTCTTTTTCAGGGGAGTCCTGGCCCCAGAGGGGAACCCATTGTACCTGTTTTTAGTGGTAGGGGAAACCGGAGTATCCGGAGGAAACCTACGCAGACAGAGAACATGCACACAGAAAGGCCCCGTCCGAGTGGGAATCGAACCCGAGACCTTCTAGCTGTGAGGCACGAGGAACTGCAATATTTTGGATATAAATAACGGTTTGAGAACATTTTATTAGAGTAACCAGAAATCAGGAACCCTAGGGAAGACCCACATGTGAATATAGGCTGTAGACTTAGTGAAAGAGCATGTACCTTATACTTCTCTATGATCTTCTCCAGCGCGTCCTGGTCCCACTGCATGTCCTCCACACTCTTCCTGTTCTCGCTCGCATTTTTGATCTTCTCACCCCCGCCGCTCACCGCCGCTCTCCCCTCTTTGGCTCCGCTCCTGTCCTCCGTCTCCTCCGCCAGCGCCTTCCACACCTCCTCATCCATCCCGGAGAGACGCCTGCTCAGCCGCTTGCTGTACCGCCTCAGCCTGCGCTCCTTGGCCAGCATGCCCCGCTCCTCCAACTGGGCCTTCAAGCGCGCGATCTCCGCCTGGAACTCCCGCAGCAGCGCGTCCTTCGGATCCTCGTTGATCCTCGGTTTGTTCTTGATGTTCTTGGCGCGGCTCGCGTACCTCATGGTCGCCAGGGTCTCGTCGTGGTTCCGGTGGGACGGCCCCACGGTCGCGATCATGACGGTCTTCGCGTTGCCCCCCAGCGAGTCCTGGAGCAGCCTCGTGAGTTTCGAGTCCCTGTAATGGGTACGTGGACAACATGTTCAAACTCAATAAAAAGGCACATGAGTAGCTAACGTGGGAAGAGGTTGGAACCCCCTTTAAACCTATGTGTATGTTTCTAGATCAACATCAGCATCTATCTGGGAGAATGGAGAGCAGTGTGACCTACAAACAGAAATGACCACATCTTAGGTATTCAATATTTCTTCAATGAAATTTCATCATCAGTTTTCATCAGATCGGCTTTACCCAAATCTTTAGCTTCTCGACTGGAGAGCTTGGCCCGTGTAACACTTAATTTGAAAGACCTGCAAAACTGATTGAAACTTTTTTGTTGCGTTGTTGCCGCATTTATGGCACATGTTTTAACTTTTTCTGTTGTGTGTCTTTTTTATGTTTTTTTGTGTTGCCTTTTTGACACTTTTAGTCATGTTTTCTTCTGTTTTTCTTTGCATTTTTGTGAGAAATGTGGGCCCTCTGAAAACTATAATGATGCATAAGTACTTAGTACTTGGTCTGGGCCTTTTACTTGAATGACTGCCTTAATGTGGCTGCGTGGCATGGATGCTCTCAGCCTGTGGCACAGCTGAGGTGTTATGGAAGACGCTTCAACCAGAGGAATTTGACATCTGAAGCCCATGTCCAGGATCTGTCTGTGTGTGGAGGCTCCTGATGCACTGACTCCAGCCTCAGTCCACTCCCTGTGAAGGTCCCCCACACTTTTGAATGGCCTTTTCCTGACAGTCCTCTCCAGACTTCTATTGATTTGATGTAATATTCACATTTTCTGAAATTCTGATTTGGGGTTTTTACAAGCTGTAAGCCATAATTTTTAAAATTAAAACAACCAAAGGCTTGACATATGTCACTTTGCATGCCATGAGTCTATATCATATTTAGTTTCACATTTCAGTTGTATTACAGAAATAAATGAGCTTTTTCACGATATTCAAATGTTCCAAATTTCACCTGTATTGTGGCTTCTTGCGATACGGATATTGCGTCACGATATTCTTAGCGATATATCGTGCAGCCCTAATCTCCACAGAGCCCACCTACCTGTACGGTATGTGCGTGCTTTTGCCGTCGACCAGCGCGGAGATCACGTTGCCCAGAGCGGACAGGGACAGGTTGATCTTCGCCGCCTCCTTCAAGCGCTGCCCCTTGGCCCCCGTCTTGCTCTGGCGCTCGCTGCCGGCCAGGTCCACCATGTTCAGCTTGCCCACTCGGATGTGGTCCTCGCCGTCCGGGCCCAGCTCGCTGCACTCGACCGTGATGACGAAAATGGCGTGGGACCTCGAGCTCCTCTCGTTCATGTTCGTGAACCCCACGGACCTGGACCGACAATAGAAAGTTGGAGGCGCGGAGCCGAGGGAGATCCGGGACAGTGAGGCGGATTCACCGCGATGGAGCGCCCTGTGCTGTAGGAGCGGACCCACCACGGTAATATTTAATTTATGGTTTACAATTATTGTTAGGGTTAGTTTAGGGTTGTTAGGGTTAGGTCAGAATTAGGGTTACGGTTAAGGCTCATTCATACTTCACAAGACGCAAGAACTTCTTGTTCTTTGTGTGCACCCTGAGCTGCAGAACAAAGTTAAGTCACTTTTGCCTTGTAGCCATGGACATGTTTTGTAACTGACAACAGTTCAATGGCAACAAGGCCAAAGTTACTGCAGCTCAGGGTGCAAGAACAAGAAGTTCTTGCGTCTTATGAAGTATGAATGAGCCTTTAGGGTCGTTAGGATTAGGGTTAGTTTCGGGCCGTTAGGGTTAGGTCAGAATTAGGGTTACGGTTAGGGTTTTAGGATTAGGGTTAGGTTTGGGTCGTTAGGATTCGGGTCATTTAGGAACATAAATAATGTATGTTCCTGTGCTGTTAAAAGTTATCTTTATCTTTATTTGTTCTGTTTTTATGAAAATATTGAAATAACTCAGTTACTAACTCCTCACGTGCGTTTAGATCAACATATCAGATCGATAGATACTTTATTGTCAGATGCAAGAATCTGACATTTACTTTGCATATCAACATCAACCTTCCCTAAAACGTATCGGTCTAGACCCGTGTTATCCAGCAGAGGGATTCGCCCCACGGTAGATCCGTCTCGGCCCCGGGTCTGCAGCTTTGCCCTATACTCACCTGGACTGGTTCCCTATCCTCATGACGTGCTCGATTTCCTCCGCGTCTTTGGTCACAACCGAGGACAGATCTTTGACGTAGACGCCGAAATCGGGGCTTTCCTTCAACTCCAGCTTCCTGTTATTGTCTTTGCACAGCAGGTCCCTGATCTCCTCTTGGTATATCTCCAAATAGGACGACCGGACCAGGTACTTCTGATTCTGCGTCCTGGAGATCTGCGTGAAAATGTGCTGGAACGAGTTGGGGATCACCCCCCGCCGGTCCGGGTCGCTCGACACGCCGTGCATCGTGTAGGTTTTCCCCGTGCCCGTCTGCCCGTACGCGAAAATCGTCCCGTTGAACCCGTGGAGCACCGACTCCACCAGCGGCCTCACCACGTCGTCGTACACGTCCCGTTGGCTGGAGGTCCACCCGTACGCGGCGTCAAAGGTGAACACCTTCAGCGGCTCGTCGGGCGGCGCCTTCGGGTTCCTGATCGTGATCTGCCCCAGTTTGTCGTCCACGCGCAGGATGTTCTCGCAGTGGGCCAGCTCCTCTTTCTTGTTGAAAGGGCGGCACCGCACCACCACGCGCACAGCCTCGCTATTCCTGCCTCTAGACATGACTGCGCCCTCAAAGTGTACCGCGCATCCCCATCATGATGAGCGTTAACCACCGGAGCGCTGTCGGGGAAAACCGTGCGTAATTCCTCCGCTCAGGTGCAGCAGCGATGACGCACGATTAGTTCAGCCGTAAACGCGCGCGCCGTGTCCGCACATCCGACGCACTTTAAGACAATTCTCCTCTTCTAAGCGGCGCATCCCGGGAGGAGAATGGGAGATGCCAGGAGATGCTGATGAGAGGGATGAAAACACAGCCCACGCCGACTCCCTCCCCAGTGATGTAGACGGAGCGGAACACGCCCTGGCTGCGAACAATGGAGGCGACGCATGTGACCCCGCGGCGGCGAATGAGGGGCGAGCTGCGCGTCCCATGGCTCCACTTGAGTCATTGTTGACATCAAGACGGTGTCATTTTTTTTATTTTTAAAGTAGCCTATAAGGATGATGATTACGCCATGCACGAGCTCACGGGCCTGCAATAACGTAATCTTGTTTGACTGCACAGTTGTGGCGCACGAGGAGTCGGTATAAAGCTTTGTTTTGGGATAAATGTTCAATTTTTTTGTACAGGATAGAATAGGAAAAAACTTTAAGCTATTATAGTAGAACTTGATAAATATAGGCCACACTAGAAATTTCAACACACACCTGTGGATCTTCGTTGTCTAAAGAATAACTTCAATCCGTTTTGTTCATTTAGCCGGTCAATTTGGCTAAATACAATAAACCGAGGCGGCCAAAAAATATCGAAATCAACCAAAGAAAATGTGTCTTGATAAAGTTACGTTTGCCATTTCTTTTCTTTTCTTTTTTAATTATAAATTGTTCCATTTCGAGACTCTTTACATCATTGCCATTTTCAGGAAAAGATGATTAAAGTGGAGACACTACACTCAAGCAAAACTCCTTTCAAGGTTTTGGGCCAAATGTGTCTTAACATATAAACTTTCATCTGAAAACAAAGAAAGAAAAAAACATTACACTGATAGATTTGGAAATGATTAAGTTAGTCTTTGATAGTAAATAAACTGCCATTTTTCTCACATTGGTGCGACAAGATTCCCACGCAGGTAGGTCCTACTAAAATTTTCCAGCCTTGGACTGAACAATATTTTGAAGGTTGTTTTTTTTTTTCATAGGGATTTTCTTTATGTAATATCTAATTCCGAATTTCAAAATTTCAATTTTTACAGATTTTCCACTGATAAACATCTTATTTTAAAACTAAAGATGTTCAAAATCCGGGTGCTCAAAGATCCTGGGAGCTCTGTTGTCGGGGGCTTCGTGCCCCTGGTAGGGTCTCCCAGGGTAAACAGGTCCTAGGTGACGGGTCAGACAAAGCAGTTTAGAAGCCCCTTATGAGAGAACAGGCCCGGTTAGAACCACGAGGCCGTCCTTCTGTGGACCCACCACCTGCAGGGGGAGCTATAGGGGCTGGTGCTATGTGATCCCACGACCCGGCAACGGACAAGTGGAAGAAGATGGATGGAGATGTTCAAAATCCCCGTTGAAAGTTTTTATAAACCAATATAACGTCTCTATTTGGCCAAAAAATTACTTTGGCAATTGATAAAAACCCACCCACAACCATACAATTAGCAGCACAAATATCCACTCACAACATACCTTTTCAAATTATTTCTCTGCTCGCTTAAGTCTCTGCTGTACAGTGGTGCTGAAGGTTGATATTGCATGTAAATAAGATGGCTCATAAGTGAATGATAAAACTTTGTAAAGTTAGGATATACATCTGTGCAAAGAAGAGCTTGAACTGACATGATTCAATAACAAATTTATTCTTAAACATTTACATGAGCTGCTCAAACACAGAGCCCTAATGTACAAAATAAAGACACTTGAACACATTCCCGTCAGGTTTAAAAAGACGCAAGTTTGATATGTCCTTTTCTTTACAACTACAATGACTGAATCGTTAGGCTTTCCCCCATTTATTTAAGTTAACGAATTAGAATCAGGTACAAAGCGTCAGCAGCGTTCGCCCTCATCGCCGCGTTGACACGTTCGTCCGCACTTGTGATATAAACGTTAGGCACATTTCAGTGACGGACTGGAGTTATCAAGTGCTATGTAGATAGTTGCGCTTTCTTCATTTGAAAAACTTTTTGCTCTTGTCGTTGGCGTGGTCCAAGAGCAGCTGACACGGCGTGAACGGGCTTCCGTAGACCGCCTCGAACCGCCTCATCTTCTCCACCAGTTTGTCCGCGCCGTAGTTGTCCACGTACCGGAATGGACCTGAAAGCAGAGACGTGTGGTTAGAAATTTTATGAAATGCTCATCGTGTCCTGCAGGGGTCCCTTCTCCTTCATCCTGTTTAACAACATCCATAGAATTAAAAGATACAGGACATGAGCATAAACGTGACCCATCTTTGTCAAACGCTCTACACACTTTCAGAGAGGCCCAATTGAGCATTAAAACATTTGGAGAATAACCTCTTCACTATAATACTACACTAAATAAAATGTCATTTAGTATTTTTGATAAAGTGACCCATTAAACGGTAGAAGGCCTGAATATAAACTGAGGCTGATTAACACTTCATCTCTTGCTCTTTATTACATTATTAGAGTCGTTTTGATGAGGGGCAGGAACTCCATGGCAACACTCGGGGGCGGGGCTTCAGACTGGTTCACGTCTAACACCAAGCTACGCCTTGAAGGATAGAAACATCCACTCTATATGCGCCAACAGAACGGTCACCCCTGCTCTACTTTAATATTGTGATGTCTGTTCCCTAAAATTACAAATAAACAATGAATGTAATGATGAACTCTGACCTCCGAGACAGGGAGGGAAGCCCAGCCCAAACACAGCGCCGACGTCGCCCTCTAGTGGACTGTTCAGTATCCCCTCCTGTAGACACAGCAGCGCCTCGTTCACAAAGCGCGTGATGAGTCGATACTGGATATCGGAGTCCGACGAGCTGGAAGGAGAAGTTTTGGATATTGACTCAGTATTGATAAACGCCACGGCAGAAACATCAGTACTTACACGGCTGGATTTGGCGCGAGTTTGTACTTCTCCAGAATATCGTCCATTTCTGAGTTGAGCTCCTTCACTTTGCGGCCCGGCTGGTAAACGTAGCAGCCCTTTCCGGATTTGCGACCTACAAGAAATCAGCAGTTAGTGTTTAAGAGACCAGATATCATATTAATCTAGATTTCAGAGGGGTTTTACAAGATGAGGACGACCAAGTACTAGAAATAATTATTGAATTTATTTAACATACTGTGTCTGAGGTTTCAACAGAGCGGCACTATTTCGTAATTTCTTGACTGGGGTTGCAAAATACTGGGGATTTTCACCAGTGGGAATTTATTAAAGGAAATGCACAGGAATTTATGGGAGTTAATACAACTGAAGGTTGCTCCTTTACAGGACGGATACAAACAAGCATACAAATTTAAGTTGATAGTTACTGTATTCACTGAAATATCTAGGACAAAGTCTCAAAGATCATCTTCACCGTCTGACACTGGGATATGACAAGGAGTTAGAGACAGGTGAATGTTTTATCACATGATCAATGATTTAAAACTTTGCCGTTTGTCCCATCATCATTAAAAAGAGAATGAAGCAGAATCTAGGTTTAGGAAAGTTGTTTTGACCTGACGATATGTTCCTCTCACTTCTTGTTTGGGTCGGGGTGTGACATTACTCAATGCATGTTTTATTTTACAAAACCATAATGACCCCTCGAATGATCCTGGGAGCTCTGTTGTCGGGGGCTTCGTGCCCCTGGTAGGGTCTCCCATGGAAAACAGGTCCATGAGGCCGTCCTTCTGTGGACCCACCACCTGCAGGAGGAGCCATAGGGGCTGGTTCAACGACCCGGCAACGGACAAGTAGAAGAAAATGGATGGCAGGAAACCATAATGAATGGGTAGCCAATTGTTTATTCAACCAAAAAATAATAATTTTTCAAAAATGATGAGCTAAAGTTTCCATTTAAAGTTTCTGGAAAAGTTCTGGAAATGTAATGCCGCCCTTTTGCAACCCTTTTCTTGACCAAGTTTGTGACCATAAGATTAGTAGTTTTGTCATGTCCCAAGTTTAAAAGAACTTTTTAAAACTTAGTCATCGAGTGGTTCTTCTAATCCCTTCTCTTCTGCTGGTTGACAGTTCACATTGTATCCAATATGTTTGTATTGGACTCCATGGAGATAAGATGGTTTGTCCTTCTGGTTCAAGCCGTTCCTAATCTCTTCTCAGTTGTGGTTTTACCTTTGAACCCCAGGTCGACCATGGTCTGCAGCACCTTCACGTTTCCGCCTCCGAACCTGGCGCCGAAGGCTTTCCCGAGGTCCTCAGCCACGTGCGCTGCAACGTCGATGCCCACTTCGTCAATGAGAGTCGCGGCGCCGACGGGAAAACCGAAACTTGTGGTCAAACCGTCCAGCTTTTTGGCGTCAGACCCTTCCTGAAAAAGGACGAGGTGTCAGCCGAGTGCGCAGCTCAAATTCATGACTCGTGAGACAACTCAAAATGTAAAAGTAAATACTGCAACATTAATGCTGCATAAAAAAAACCAACTACATTTTAAGTGCGGAGTGAGGATTTCAGCTGCATCAGAGCAAGTCGGGCAAGATGACAAAGCAGGTTATTCCAAATGTTCTAGACAAAACCGTACTCACCTGAAGAACTCTGATAGCTTCAGCCAAAATAGGGGCCAAACATCTCGTGGTGTAGAAGCCTGGTCCATCCTAAAAGTAAAACACGTTAAAAAAAAAACTCCCTTCACTTCTTCAACTTCCCCAATTCAACCATTTTCCTAAATCTTCCCGACATGTCCTTGTACAGGCTGATTTAGAACACTGTTCGTTCACTGTTCGAAATCTTACCCCGACCACGATGATGACTTTCCCCTGTTTGAGTCCCACGGCCACAGCTGAAGCCGTGGTGTCTTTGGACGTCTGCTCTGTGGTGATGATCTCCAGCAGCTGCATCTTGTCCACGGGAGAGAAGTAGTGCATCCCGACGACCTGCAAAAACCGCAATACATTAACAATATTAATACGAGTAGCTTTCAAAAAGGGGTATTAATATTTAAAATGGATGGAAGGCGAACCTTGTCTGGCCTCTTGCTGGCAGCGGCGATGTCTTTGATGGGCAGAGCTGAGGTGTTACTGGCAAATATACAGTGAGGAGAGGTCACCTGTGGACAGAGATTATCAGGTTGTATCGTACACCTTTTAATGTAGCTCAAAAGTAGTAAGTACATTGTGCTAGGTTTACATTACATTTAGATCTCCAGTTCGGCCAATCTTACCCAAATCTAAAAGTTTATTTTCCTTGCGTTGTCACCGTTTGGACTTTTGTCCATCGCCTTTTTTGTCGCATTTTTATCCTAGTTTGTCACTGTTTTAACACTTATTTCAAGAACCTATTGTGGCAATATTAGGTGATGAGAGATCCATAAAGCAACATCTCAGGTCTCATATTTTGCCAATACAGCCTTAAAACAAAAACACCTATAAATGTGCAAAAGTTCAGTTTTAATCATGACTTGGCAAATTTTGTTCCAACTCAGCCTTTTTTTTAATCTTATGATTCATTCTTTTATCTCAATAATCAAGAGTCATCAAATATTCCAAATAATTTCCAAGAACCCCAGCTTTAAGCGAACTTAACAAGCCAACGCCCACTTTGTGAAAATACATAAATATTTTCAACATTCTCCGTCAGTATCATCATTTCGCTTTTCCGGCTTTACACCAATATATTAACAGCACAATTCCAGCCACGGTGCCACTCACAGCCTCCACTTCCTTGAGAACGGCGTGTTTGATGTTGATGTCCTCAAACACGGCCTCGATGACCATATCCGCCTTCGCGAAGCCGCTGTAGTCCAGCTGCCCCGTCAGGTTCGACAGGATGGAGTCGCGCTCAAAAGACGTGATGTTCCTCTTCTTCGTCTTGTCGTTCAGTCTAGACGCAACGAAAAGGAAATAACTTAAATACGTCCATAAGGTTTTTCCCTTTCCCCAAATAACAGCTGATATTCACGCCTGTAATGAGACTTAAACACTGCACGTCCCACACGCGCTGTCGTTTGTGAATGGAGCCTAAAATAGCCATGTTCTTGTATGTAAAGTCTCCAGTATTTGAGACGTACCCCTTGAAGACCTGCTGCTGTCCTCGGGCCAGTCCCGCCTCCGTCGTGTCCTTCAGGATGGTGTGGACCCCTTTGTCCACGGTCACCTGAGCGACACCGGCACCCATCAGTCCGGCCCCCAAGATCGCAAGCGTCCTGGAGGAGCAGAGGGAAACGGATGTTAAAAATGAGTGATGTGAAGACACGTAAAAGCTTTCCTGTCAATACGTCTCGTAAAGGTTCGGAGCTGCTTCATTCTGTCTGAACACTGACCTCTAGTGGACAAACTTTATTACTGCGTCGTCTCATAAACGTGTGAAGCACCGGCACAATCAAATGTGTGCAATAGAAGTTTCATTATTTGCACAATCTGATATTTGTTTGAATGATCAGATCAACAACAATAATAAATGTGGTACTTTAAGATCGGGCTGTCTTCATAACTAATGTTAAAAGGCCTCATCAAAAAGACTAATTACTTGCGGTGCCACGCAAACCATAGGACAACTTTAAATAATGGCACTGTTGCTTATTTTTGCGTCATTAGTCAACTCTGAGAAATAGAAAAGTAGCTTTGTAATTAAAAACATACTTGACTTCTTTCTGTGGGGTCCCAAAGCGGTTCTTCTTACAAGCCACTTGACCGTGATACAGGCCGATCAGAGCTGCCGATTCTGAAGTCCGAGCCAGTTTCCCAAAATTCTGTCACAAACAAAATTACTTTACTGCAGAGATCTTCAGAAATAAACGTTGGCAAATTGTGCTGAAACTTTACCTGAGATTCTGCCAAGTAACCTGCGACAGGGCCTTGTTCAACTCCAGTCTTTACACACTAAAGAGGAATAAGGACAATGCAAACAGTTAACTTGCATTATACGCTTGAACAAACTTTCAGAAGAAACAGGTCAACCCACTTCTATGATTTTGAGCGGGGCCGGATACAGTCCTTTGCTCTGTTTCATCACTTTTCCATGAACCGTTTTGTAGATTTGATTTCGCACAAACTCAAAACTCATGACGTAATCTTGGATTTCTAGAAACAAAGATTATTTCACCTTGTAAACAGATACATTGAGGTTATGACTAAGTGTGCTGCACTTACTCTGCATGGTTCCCTTTTCTTTGCGAAGAGGAATTTTCTTGTTGACGATTCCTCTGGCGCATTCCACGGCTATTTCTTCCAGATATTCAATAGTTCGATCTTCTGGACTCTTCAGGCCAGGCCCTTCAATGTGATAAAAACGTATTTAAATTCCAAAAATTGTATAAAAGTAAAATAAAAGATCTTTTAAGTCTTGAAAAGAAAGTCCGAATGTACGCTGTAATCAGGGGGAAAACTTAAAAAATGTGCTTGAAACTGATTCACGGGCATTTCTTTCTGATTTTGGGTAACATAGCTACTTTTACTAATTCAATTGGTTAAAGATGACCAAATAGACCATGTATAGTAAACTATTTAGTTTTGTGTTTTGAAACAGAAACATTACTAATTTGAAGACGCAGATTTGAAAATAAAAAAATGAAATCACTGTTGCCAAACCCAATTCTTGCCTCAACACAAGAACTGCGTTTGGCAACATTGTTTTTTGAAATCAGCGCACTTTAATTAGTAAAAGTAGCAATGTTGCCAAAAATCAGAAAAAAAAAACCCAAAGACATCACATTTTTACATTTCCCCCCTGACTATTTCCATGACACACTCCAAACAACAAGTTCCATCAATTACGTAAAAAAAAAAATATATATATCACTATTTTCGGTACATTTTTAATTACTGCCTAGACCGCATCCTGACCAGCGATGCCTCCTCCGTCTCTGCCTGCATTCACAAACTGGATACTGATCCCTGAATCCATAATCAATCCCCAATTGTGCACATAGCTTCAGATAATGCCCCAAAAATTGAGAGCAGTGTAATTTAAATTCCCATATGCATGCGCTACATCTGGTAAAATAGTCTATAAAAAGGTTTTACCAAGAGGTTCGACAAGTTGGTCCACTAGTCCCATTTTCTTAGCTTTGTCCGCTCTGATGTTTCGGCCGGTCAGCATCATGTCGAACGCATTTGGAAGACCGACCTACACAGAGAGGATAACACACACTTTAACTATTGATATAAGAAATTAGGGCAGGGCGATATGGCCTAAAATCTCTATCACGATATAAAATATAAATATCACGATAACGATATATTTGACAATGGACAAATTACATGGGAAGATTAATTCAGTAACATTTTATTCATTTTAGTTTTTTAACACCATAACAATTTCCTCACAAATAGGATCTACTCAAGCAGTTTACATCCTTCATTTCCTGTTTAAGCTCCTCTCCCCGTGTCTACAGTCAGTGTTAATGCTGCTCTGATGGAGCTGAGCGCAACATAAATGATATTGTGTCCACAACAATATCAAAAAATTATATCGCGATAATGATACGATATGGCCAATCCCTATAATAGATACTATCCCGATAACAGGGTTTATGCAAACTCACCATTTTGGGCAGTCTCTGTGTACCTCCAGCTCCAGGCAACAGCCCCAGCATGACCTCTGGAGTACCAAGCACAGTCTTTTTGCTCTTTGTTGCAATCCTGTACTGGCACGCTATGGCAAACTGAAACACGATACATCAAATCTATGAACAACTATGCTTAAAGAAAATGGAAACACTCAAGATGAATGCCCCTTTACCTCCAGGCCTCCTCCCAAGCAGGAGCCGTTGATGGCAGCTACAATGGGCTTTGGCGATTTCTCCACTTGTTCGAATATGTTCTGCCCTGCCTGGGAAAGCTTAGTGACCTCCTCCTCGCTGTTGCAGGCCTGAATCATGCTGATGAGACAAGCAATGAGAAAAGAATAAGCGAGATTATCAACGACTTAAGCCAATATTCTGAGTACCATATCAGTGGGATGTCAAAATCTCCTAATTTCCCCTCGGCTTACTTGATATCGGCTCCTGCGATGAAGCACCCCGGTTTGCTGGAGATCAGAACGGCACTTTGAACAGCATTATTCGCCCAAACCTGGTTCATCACGTCCGTCAGCTCTTTCTGCATTTGGATCGACAGCGTGTTCACCTGTGGACAGAAACAAAACATTACATTTATTATGTCTCAAGTACTCCCCCCCCCCAGATCACGAGAATAGCCCGTAATGGGTTTCCAAACCTTTGAATTGGGGTCATTGATCCGTACAATAGCGACGTCGCCCTTGACTTCATAGTTCACGTGAGTTCCTGCTAATAAAATAAATAAAACACAACAGAAGTTAGTGACCATATGGTGATTTATTGATCAACTTTGCACAATTTATTCACCACAGCACAGACTTACCACACATGGCAGGCGCGACAGAGAATGATCGGAAACTGTTGCCTGTAAAATCAAAAACGATATCAGAAAACTGCATAGAAAAACATCTGAATATGCTTATTATCCGTAATAATCAATCCTTTACAGAAAAAACAATGTGGTAATCTTAGTTAGTTGTTCAAATTAATATTTCAACTCATCATAGGAGCATTTCAGGTCAAGCTCTTATCTCAAATACGAAAATAGTTACAGGCCATCACGTGTTCAAGTATTACTGCATAATGGGAGTACACACAGTATGCATTTCTGCCAATTAGACTCTCAGAGAAAAACATCAAGACCATCAAAATATTGTCTTATTGCAAACATAATAAGTAGGTCACGTTTTGGGCTAAGGAGTGCATGACCTCAACGTCCTAGTCGTGCTAGAGCAGTCTGAAGGAAGCTCACCTTTCACCTACTTTACCCGCCCACAAGTATAGTCAGACATTGCTGACACAATAGCGTATAAATGACAGCCAACAACCAAATGCTATAGCTTTATAAACCAAGATCCCCAATGTAGCTGTAGTATTCACGCCTTAAATGTGTTTGTAAAGTACATGCTAACTTTTACACTTCGTGCTAGTTATTGAAAGCAACAATGAATTAAAAGCGATACCGATATGGTTTTGATTTTGGGAAATATTAATATTACACCGATATACAAGTGAAGGACGGCAAGTAACTTGGGATGCAATGAATACAGATTGTTTATTAATTTGTATGGTCTGGAGCATAGGACTTAAAATGCTAATAAGCTAATTACCCGGGTAATGTTAAAATACACCTAACATTCCTCAAGCGTGGGATTTTTCATCTCAGTTTTGTTCATCGTTCGGTTGATTTCTGCTAATATAAGTCGTCCTGTACCTGTGAAGAGGTTGTATTTCCGAGATGTTAGCCTGGAAAGCACGCCAAGGGCTCGTATGCCGGACATGTTGAAGCGGAGGTCAGTGGAGAACCTGCAGAGGCGTGAAGCTAAGCTAAAAGGCTAACTGCTGTCACTTTACTTCCTCAAACTCTAGCACAGACGCCTTCTGATTGGTTGCTGAAGAACGTCCACTCCCATTGGTTGATTTGCTAGACCATTTTCGGCGTCGTTTTTATTGTACCAAACTTTTACAAAATATATTATTGTTGTAAAAAGAAAACAATAAAACCTATTGAATCTAACTTGAATAACTCGAAAAAAATTAAAAAAATTAAAAACACATCTAATTTGGAGTAATGTATAATTTAAATAAAAAAATCAATTTTATTTATCCAAACCCTCTTTAGCACATAATGCATCTTTGCACAGAATCGTATAAAAATGGAAACGATTATGACGATTATTTTTTGTCTCTGTTTGTATGTGCCGTAACAAGTCTATGCTTATTGTCACCACAAGGCGGAGACAAAGTTCAAAAGAAATGAAACGCAAAGAGTGGGGAAAAAATTAAAATACAATTCTGACAGGTTGGCTTGGCACAATATGATCAAAGGACATAGAACAGACAGATTAGATCAGACAGAATAAGAAGGGAAAAAAAGAAAGTAAGCCAGCAGATTTCTTATCTATAATAAATTAAATTAAATCTGAACATACTAGATTTAATTTGTGCACTAAAGGAGCCAATTATATTTCTTGTGAGGAAAAGTAGACAATGAAGCAGTGTAATAAATAAACGATTTAGCATCCATTTCATCTGGATCATAGTCATTGTTGCAAAAATAAAACATTTTCAACTCAAAATGAATCTGTTAATCTCATTTTCATCTACCGCACGCTTCCCCCACTACATCAGACAGGAACCAATATTTTCCTGAAGTGACTGTTTTCGCTGTGTCTTACAAATGTGCATAGGGTGCATAAAGCATGCAAGCAAAAAGGCCAGTATCGGCCACCAAACGGGGGAGATTAGGGGGAATTGAGAGGAACGTGAAGTGAAAGACTCTAAAAACAACTAAACGAAAGGTCAGGACGTGAAAATACATAAAGTGTGCAAAATGTGCAGAAATATGGACACATTTATTCACACATAACCTGCAGATGTGGCCACATGTTGTTATCTCCACTTTCTTGTTAAACTTTCCTAAAGCGGAGGGAATGGGGCTTGTAAACACAGTGACATTAATTGCCTCCATTTCCACTACACTGACCATGGAGTGTCAAAACTTTGTTCTCTGCCATTGACATGTTGGAGAAATTAAGCGAGAATTGGTCAAAGTCAAGGCCTGAACACAATACAACGATCAAATTGAAGAAAATAAATGGTGCCCAATCTGCATAAACTATTTTTTAGGTCTTGTATAAATTATACAAATAAATGCATCACTGTATAAATAGCCCAGTGGTTCTAAACTGATTTGGCATTGGGACCCACCATCACACTATAGGATGAAAAGCTGTGACCCAAGTAATAATTCAATAATAAAAAATATTAGATTTAACCACATTCTCATTGAAAAGCAATAGATAAGCCCTCAAAGCTTAAATCATGATGAAAACAGGCTGATAACACGTTATTATACTTTTTCAGAAGATAAATATTGAAAGAAATTTTCCCAGGAAAGGCTCACAACCCACTTTAGGGTCCCGTCCCACCAGTTGAGAACCACTTGTATAGCCAATGTGGCGATGCATTTATTTTATTTGCAACTTGTGTACATATGTTTTTACAAAAAAACAAACAAATCAAATCAAAGTAGATGCTCCTTATCAATTTAAAGACAATATGACTCATCTTCTTTCATAGTCGATTTTCTGACTGTAACAGTATTTTGATGTCAACATCTGATGAAATAGGTATTTTTTGTGTCAAAATCTGATAAAAAAAAAAGGTACACCCCTTTTTGTTGCATATTGACACTAATATTAGCTTTACAACATACTCTTATGGGTCAAAAAGAATGTTACCCTTCAAAAAGAAAAAAAGAAAAGGAAGGTATCGGACCAAACACACGCAGGGCCCACCTGAACCCCATGGTCTCAACTTGTATAACACCCTCATTCATACTCCAATGCACGCAGACATGGAGGCAAGGTGGGTGAAGTGTCTTGCCGGAGGACACAACGTCAGTGTGCATCTTCAGGATTTGGGATTCGAACCCAATTGGTACCAACCGCGCCACTGTCAATGGAGGGCAGATGATGCCCCACTTCGGGCACTAATGGAGTCTGAAACTCTCAGTGACAATAGACAGAAGTTCAGCATTGTTATGTCAATTCAATTCATCTTTTTTATTTGAGCATCTGAGTTCCACACAGTTCTACTCATGTACAAAGTTCAGCACAGTAATCAAAGCCAAAAGAGGTACAGTCGTAAGTACGTAAATAATTAAATAAATAAATAGTGTGGATATGACGCTCAAAAGGAGGAGGCAGAAGCTTAAGCTTGTTTGCACCTACCCCCTTGTGCACTAAAGAATTTGATACATTAATTTACTGCATAATCAAAAAGATATGACAGTTAATTTTGTCCTATTCCAGTGACTATACAATCAGCAATATAAACATCACAATATTCTACTTACCTCGAGGCAAGGAAGGAAAACTAACCTTTGTTTCAGTAATTACAAATACCGATCACTGTCAACACAACTAGTCACCGATCTTTTAACGTGATCATTTGTTACTTGTTGTTATGAATTTAATGCTATTAATGGTCACAATAATTATGGATTATGTTATTAACAACCATAATGATATGATTTATTAATTATGTAAATCTATTTCAGATTTTTAACTATTATATTAACATTATTTATTCCTTTATACCATTTTAATAATAATAATAATCGTTCACTTCGTTGTCTCCATCTACAGCGGACTATATGAAAGTGTGGACCAGTGTTAATTTCGTCGACTAAAATATTTAGTCTTAATTTTAGTCAAAGTGATTTTTCTGACGACTAAAATTGGACTAAAACTAAATTAAAAGTTTTTCATGCGACTAAAACTATGACTAAAATGTCCAGATATTTTAGTCGACTAAAATGAGACTAAATAAAAATGAAAAGGAGAGAATAAAATCATCCAAACTTCTATTGATAGTCTGAAAGAGCCTCATATCATGTAAATCCACTGCCAAAGGAACAGCTCTGAGCTTTGTTCATGAGGGAGCAGCTCCATGACGCAGAGGACCTCGATTAAATATGATTATAATGAATATTATTAATACAAAGTCGACTAAATGTGTCTTAAATTTAGTCGACTAAATTGACTTGCAATTTTAGTCGACTAAATCTCGACTAAAATGTAAGATTTTTTTTTTGACTAAATCTCGACTAAAATTCAATTACATTTTCGTCAAAAGACTAAAACTAAATTAAAATATGTTGTCAAAATTAACACTAGTGTGAACCCTATTCTGTGAGGTGCATTAAAAAGCAGAGTGTGGGCCAGCCGGGCGGGGGAGTGGCCCCCAATCAACCGGCCCAACGCTGCTGGCCTGAGTAATTGACTTTACAGTGATGTTGGTAATCTGTGGGGTGGGGGGGGCTTCTCTCCAACAGGTCCAGAGCTGAGGGAAGAACTTTTAATTAGGGGGTGCTGAGGGATAAAGTTTACCCCAAAACCACTTTTTTTCTGTGCATATTTCCTATTTAATAATATTGCCTGCAATTTGCAACCTATCCACCAGGGGGTGCTGCAGCGCCCTCAGCACCCTGGGTTCCCACGGCCTTGAACAGGTCCATGTCTCACCTGCCATTATCCTTGGTATAGTTGAGGAGCAGTGATGGTGACAACAAGCCGCCACAATGGTGTTTTTAAGTTTTGTCCTTGTTGCTGTTAATTTAGTTATGTGATTATGTAATTATGTCGCTTACTTTTGTTCTTCTATGCACTTTTATTTCCACAATGAGAAGCGCATTCTTATTCCCCTCTCATGTTTTACACTATGGCAGTTTTCCCACGTCCCTTTGTGGGAGGCGGGTCTTGAGCTCGCCAACCCGCGGGCCTGGCCACTCAGCTGCGAGCCCTTCAAGTCTCCCACCAATCAGCGCGGGGGGGCTGCCTGGTTGCGAAGGTAGTGTAGTGATGTGCGCTGGAGACGACAGAAGCAAGTGTTCTCCCCTCTTTTAGCTTTAGTAACTACATTCTTTTCCACGCGCCTGTCACGTTCGCCCGCTTGCCTTGCGCGCGCGTCCCTCCCCGCCGTCGCCATGGACGCAACGAGGAGGTAAACGCCGCCTTGCCCGCAAAGCATCTTTAAACATAGTGGGAATTACACGATGCCTTCGCCGATGGAGGGGTCTTCCAGAGAGGGCGACCTGTTTACTGTGAAGCACGAGCTCAAAAACGGTAAGTCACACGCGACCTAGGTGCGCGGGCACAACGCACGACAATCGGTGTTATTATACCCTTGGCGCGCACGTGTCATTGCACATCATATTAGCAGCTAGCCTGTCAACCTGCTGTCAGTGGACGGGGCGTTTGTGTACATGGCTAGCGATAACATGTTCGCCAGTCCGAATACGGCAGAGGAGGGCTGCCCTTGATACTCGCAACCCGACTTGTAACTTATGCAAACTAATGTTATCTAACCATCTGACGGACGCTAGCTAAGAAGTGCTATTTACACCCCGCAGGCAAAGGAAGCGCGTTAATAAAATTAGCCTAAGCCTGTTGGTGAACTGGGTTAACCCACATCAAAGTCAGTGGGCAGCCGCACGCAACTGGCACGTTCGTAGCTACACAGTACAAGGAAATTAAAAAAAGAAAAGTGGTTGGTTTAGTTTAGTGTGATGTTGTAATGGTGGTGAAAGCCAACTTCTCCTTGGCTCTATGCATATGCAGCCATAGAATAGACAAGTGGTTCCCAACGTGGGGTCCGGGGGCCTCAGAGGCACTACAGGCCCCCCCCCCCAACGCTTGTGTGCAAAACAAGTGAAAGGAAAAATACATGTATCTGGACACGTGCACCATTTAAACCAGTATTTAGCCTACTGTCACAGCTAGATGTTACTTTGAATGTAATTTTAGCTGTACAATTTTAACAAATTCTTTTGAATGGAGTAAACTATTATGATTTGGGGGACCCCGAGAGATGTTCTGATCAATAAGGGGGCCGCGATGGAATAGATCATCTGCAGCTGTCAAACCACACACACTAGTGGTGTGCTGCTCATTAATATGCATGACGTCATCAAATGTATCTATCGGAATAAAGAGTTTCGGTATCGTCCTGCAAAATATCGCGATATATATTTAGGAAATTGGTATATTGTCACACTCCTAATAAGGTCTAGTTAAAGTTTCAGTCAAACATTTCTTAATTGACTGAATAACTAGTTACTTACACTTTGTGTTTAATTAGAATGGACCATATCGTGTTGAAATGGTTTAATGAAAAATGGCAACATATATATCGTTATCGCGATACTGCACAGCCGTATTGCATATCGCGAGTTACTTCAAAATCGTGCAGCCCTACCGGCTAAATAGACATTAAATAGCTATCCCTCTAAAGTACCGCTATGCTGTTGGATGTCCTCGCCTTGTAATTGCACAGTTTTGTCAGATACAAGTGTACTATTTTCTTGTTGAACAATGGACAATTACTGAAGCCCACCGGGGCCAGAAAAGGTCCACTTGCAGTTTTGCAAAGTAGGACAGCTTGGTTATTGTTGTAACAAATGTCTTCCCCGTTACATAAGATTTACAGAAATGCCATTGTTTTCATCAAAACGGCCTGACTCAGTAAAAAAAATCTATTGGGTTATTATTGTAAGCCATTTCTCGCTTCGTAATCAACTCGAGTCCCTCCTGATTGCTATCATGAGTGTTTTTTGAAAATGTCCAACACAAAGGCCTGTTAATGTTTAATTTGGACAAGTACGCCATTAATAAATCTTCTTTTCTTCTCCTGGACTGAGTACATTTACACGTGATCATTACTGTGAGGTCAAATATTCAATTCCTTTTAAACCAAGGACTGGTTAGTTTACTTTGCGGTGAGCCATCTTTCCCTCCTTTTGTATTCATCTGTGTCTCGATAATACATTCGCAAAAGCTTGTGTATATGGTGCCGGCAGTTTATTCTCAGAGGCCACCCTGAAGCAAAAGGAAAGTCAGAAAGCCAAAAAGTAACAATATCACCCACACGTGTCGCTGGAAGGCTGTGCGACGTTTGTTTATGTTGTCCATGCGGTGCTTTTCACTGGCTTTACGAGCATACCTGCCTCATGAGCTCACGTCATCCCCCTAAGATCCGCCACGTGTACACCCAAAACACAGCCCCCCCTGAGAGGTTCGTAAAGTAAGCTTTTCAATGCGCTTCATGGAGCAAGCTGGGACAGATCTCAAAATGCAGTCAGTCAAGTCTTGTTTAATGTTTAATCTCCCGCTTCTGGATCAGTCTAATGCCAAACACTCAGCCAAATCGGCGTCGTCATCTGTCAGTAGAAGATTCAGAAGGCCCGGCCGCCATTGTCGCCTATGAGAATAAGTTCGGGCTTGCAGAGTTGGCATTTGGTTTCGTTCCATCTGAGCTGCAGTTGGGGAACGCGCTGTAGTTGTGTTTCCTCGTGTTATCAGCCCAGCGTGTTCTGTCTGAGGCCTGCATTTCCAAACGCGATGAGCCGCTACTCTTAACGGTCATGTTGTGCACGGTTAGCGTGAAGGGCCTTCCTGTGTTCTCCCCGTGTCTGTGTAGGCCGCCTCTGTAGGGTTTGCTACTAAAAACATGTACAATAGGCCAGGATATTTAGTAGTTTGTGATTTTGTGGTCTTAAATTGTAAGGTGTCCTTGGGTGACATGAAAGGCTCCATCAAATAACATGAATTATTATTATTATTATTATTATTATTATTAGGATGAATGGTGAGTGTCGGAATGTAAAACGCTTTACCATGTTTCTTCTTCTGTTTCTTCTTCTTCTGTTTCCTCTGTGTCTTCTGTTTCTTCTTCGGTTTCTTCTCTTTCTGTTTCTACTTCTGTATGTTTCTTCTGTTTCTTCTTCTCTTTTTTTTCTTCTTGTTTTACATTCTTGTACATTTTACACTTGGCTATGTCCCTTTTTCTGTTTGTTTCTTCTTCTGTTTCTACTTCTTTTTCTTCTGCTCTTTCTCTTTCTGTTTCTTCTTCTGTTTTTCTTCTGTTTCTACTTATTTTTCTGTATGTTTCTTCTTTTTCTTCTTCTGTTTCTTCTTCTTCTGTTTCTGCTTCTTCTTCTGTCTTTTTTCGTCTTCTTGTTTTTCCCAGATTGCCCCACATAGGAGTACATTTTGACTATGTCCCTTTTCTTAGTCGAGTAAAACATTTCTTAGCATACATTAGCAGTTGTTGTTTTTTCGTTCCCAACTACAAAAGACCTGCAGCTAATCAATTAGTCTGTTGATTATTTTTGTCCATGAATTGATTAATAATAAATGACATTAAACACCGCTGCCTGAGGACTCGGTAAAGCATTACAGACAAACTCAGTCCAGTCTGATAGTCGTTTCTCCTCAGGGGTCAATGGGTTCACGTTGTAACTCGGCCTGTGTCCACACGCCTCGGCCCGGCTAAGAATAACCTCGATATCAAACTCCTCCGTCTCTGGGACCGCGTGCAGGCAACGGTCACTACGAGGCTGCGTTATGGTGCAATATACGAAACCTCAGCTAAACTGGGGCCACACATCAGCATTTATAGTAATGTAAAGCGCAAAACATTTAAAATCTGGTTTAATTATGTTAGTATGGATGCTGTGTTTTGATACGTGGCCTAATCAAACTAAAATATGCTGTTTTCCATCAAAAGTACATCAAATTCAATGTCAGGAATCTGAAAAATATTGTCTCAGAATCCTATCCTTCAGTGTCCCGCGACCTCCACTTTAGGAACCACTGATTTAGGGAGCTACCCATGTTTAAAAGGGTTTTGATTGGGTTTATTTGAGTGATTATTTACATTAACATTGTTGCAGTGCAGAAAATAAATAAGGCAAGGCAAGTTTATTTGTAGAGCACAATTCATACACAAGGCAATTCAAAGTGCTTCACAGTTGCATAAAGTTACAAGAAAACAGATAAAATCAATCAATAAAACAACATAACATTAATCAATGACAGTAAAAGGCAAGAGTGCAGATAAAATACTTTCAGTTTTCATATGCTCGGGTAAAAAGAGCTGTTTTCAGCCTGGATTTGAACCTTGTCAGAGTTGAGGCCTGTCTCACATCCTCATGAAGACTGTTCCAGATTTTAGCTGCATGAAACTGAAACGCAGCCTCACCGTGTTTATTATTGACTCTGGGAACCACCAGGAGACCCCTCCCTGAAGTTCTCAGGGCCCGAGATGGTTCATACGGCTCTAACATGTCAGAGATGGACTTTGGTGCTAAACCATGAAAAGACTTGTACACAAGCAGAGCTGTTTTAAATTCTATTCTCTGAGTGACAGGAAGCCAGTGCAGGGACCGGAGCACTGGACTAATGTGGTCGTATTTCCTGGTTCTTGTCAGGACTCGAGCAGCAGCGTTCTGGATGTTCTGCAGCTCTAACAGCTCGTTTAGAAAGGCCAGTGAGCAGCCGTTACAGTCGTCTAACCTGCTGGAGACAAACGCATGGATGAGTGTCTCCAAGTCTGGTTTTGACACTATTCCTCTGATCTTAATGTTTTTCAGATGATAAAAAGCTGATGATGTTATTGCTTTAATGTGACTGTTTAAGTCCATGATTACTCCTAGATTTCTAACCTGATTTCTTTGGTTTTAGTGAGAGAGACTCAAGGTGACTGATAACAAAAACGCAAAAGGAGTAGACCGAAGCAAGAAAGCTTATAAGTGCCTAGCCCCATATTAAAAATGTATTTACGTTCCGGATGCAGTGTTTTCATACAATATAACACTTTACATTACACATTCCTGAATTACACAATTACAATTAATTAACTTTACGTGTAGCAGCATTGCTAAAGAGAAGCATTTCATGTTTTACAAGAAGAAAATCACATGTTTACAAGACGAAGTAAGCAGACATAACACGAAGATAGAAATGTATGCAGTTTACATATATATATATATATATATATATAAACATTTATTTTAATTTTATTTTGTATTCACAATTTGTACTTTTCTTTTCTTGTTCCTCTTTCCCATTCACATAATAACCATATCCAATCATTACTTATAAACACCAGTCACCATTCTATTAATTGACCATTGATTTAGTTAAGTATTACATAATCAACACAACACATTATTATTGTCATTCCCATTTCCACTGTAAAATATTGGTTGTGATTGTTTTATTGTTTTTGTTGTTTGCCGTGTTTAGTGAGGTGCCTAAAAAGCCAGGGTGTAATATGGCCAGTAGGTAGAGGGCCTGGAATAGGCTTTTTTTCCAGACTGTTGATTAAAATGCACCACGCGATTATCGAGATCGACCTATATTAAAATTGCGATTCGATTAAAATTCGATGAATTGCCCAGCCCTAAGTATAGGTATCAAAGAAAGTATCTTTTAGGAATCGGTATCGAAAACCAAGTATTGTTAAAGTACCTGTATTGAAAAAAAAAAAGTACAGTACCTAAGTAGCCTAAGTGCTACTTTTGTCATTATCTCTTCAAACGCCATATACTGCTAAAATGTGTGTACATGTACATCCAATTTAAGTTGAACTATAGGGATAATTGGGTCCAACTCGGGTTTGAACTTGGACTATGTGCAATATGACCAAAACAAGAAAACACGCTCCCTCATCGACCTGTATTTTTGATTTCATTTTTTTATATTAAAAACATTTGCTTTTACTATTCACATTTTAAATAAACCTCAGCTCTACTGCAAGAGGTTAACATTGATTCCTCTTTACTATGAGGACAGTTTTAACCGACCCAAGGACTAAACTAGGTCTGCACTGTTGTACACGGCATTATGTAACTTGTCTCCTTGACCTCCTCCGTGAAGCTCCGCGGTTTGGAGATGACACTGAAACGCTTCGAAAAGTGCCCGCGGCGATGCTCCCTCCGCGGCACGTGATGCAAATGAGCGCAGAAAGACGAAGATTAAATCGGCCAGACGTAATGTATTCCTATTTTCGGAGGCACACGGGATGAACGCTTCACAATGATGTGCTGTACACGATCTAAAACATCTGGCTGCATTTAATTAAAACGCTGCATTTAGAAGATTGAGCTAAGCGGTTTTCTTTCTTGTAGTACAGTAAAATAAAGAGAGTTCTATTTAAATATCCGCTACACACTCGATGCTGTTTTTGCGGTGCATGGGTTGTCAAAATAAAGAAGACTTAATGAATAAAATGTTTGTATTTTTGGCGACCTGTTCTCAAAGCCAGTCTCTGCAGGATTTCACAGGCAATTTTTCTGATTGTTGAGGGGGGAAAATGCCTGATTTCGCGGGCCATTTGTCTATAGGAAGAAAAATAATTTTACAGTGGTTTTAACCAAAGAGGGTATGGGAAATAAGCAAAAACATGAAATGTTTTAAAATAATTTTTATCATCTATGAAACAACCTTGTGTGTCGCGTAGCTCCAATGCTAACAGTCCGGCCCTCGTTAAGTACGAGATTTCTAAAATGTATGATAACCAGCCCGGTGCCTCTGATTGCGTCTAACCCAGCGTAATCACAGGAGGAATATCTAGCTCTAGACAGTTCCAAAAAATGAGGCACCGGGCATTAAAGCTGTTTTTAATGTTTCTAAAGTGCAATGGATTCCAATGGGGGACTTGCGGCTATATGGCGGCGCTACAGCAATGGCGGCCTCCAGTGTCGTCGTCGCAAAGCAGAGCAGCCAGCGGCCATTGGGGTCGACTCAGATCTGTGAAAACTGCGCGATTCATCTGCCAGGCCTGAGTGTGGCGCTGTGACTCTAACACAGATAATAGAACAAGATGTAGAGGGCGCATGCGCTGTAAACTTTTGTGGAATGTAAACAGTGAAAATGATTCAAGGATTTCCGATCTACACAAGAGATGAGGAGGCGAGTTTATTCTTCAGACAAAATGGGACTAAAGCAGAAAAACCTTTCCGTGACCCGACTTTGACCGTCAGTCCAAAAACACAGACTGAATGGAGGATAACTCTGCGGTCGGAGAAGTCGTAGCAACGGCGTTTTGAGATCTTTCCACTCTGGGACCTAGTTTGGAAAATGTTCGTTTACAGATCCCCAAAACGCCGGGTTCGTATGGATGATGCACTGGATTGATAAAATACATTTGCGTTTAGTCCTCAGCGCTGGACATTACATATCAGTGGTTTCGCTAGATGCAGTTGAGATTATTTCACCTGTTCTGAGATGTGTGTCTTTTATTTCAGGTCATTTTCTTTGCCAATGGGGTAAGAAAATTGGTCTTATCCCGTTGGCAGTTTTACTTTCTTATTTCAGGCGAGATTGACCTTAGAACGAGTCAGACTATAGCAAAGTAATCTTGGTCAGAGCAGGAAAAACGTCTAAATGAGTGAAACCTGCTCAGAGCAAGATGCATTTCCTCATTTCAAGTATTTTAAGCCAATGCTTGATATTTCCTTTTTTTTGTGTGTCCTCAGGGATAGAGCAGTGCTGCGTCTTTTAATTACAGCTTGATTTCCAATCCGTCTAAATGGAACTAAAAATATACCATAAATGACGGGGAATTTATTTTGGGTTAAAGGGACTAGAGGCAAGTTGGTCGTTTTATGCTCACTACTGCCACCTCAGGTCATATGCGTAACTGAAGTTTCTATATTAAGCTCGTGCATGACGGCACTTCGGACCCGAATGAACACCTTTTTGAGCGACAGTGCAGGATCTTACAGGTCTGGGCTCATGCTACACATTAGGACATGGCTGGAACATGTAGGGGGCAGAGGTTCCGCTCCACTTTTTTTTTTGTCGGCCACTTTGGCCAGCTGGGTCGTACAATGTCGGTCGTTCACAAGAATTATATAAAAATATATATAATGAGTGTGGCTTATTATCAGTAACAATCTACATTTAGGCCGAGCGCTACACGAGTGCTTTAGTGGGTCCAAAACACGGCTATTTCTAATGAAATAACGACGTGAGAAACGTGCTCAAATCCAAACATAAAGTTGTGCGTGTGGAGACGATGGAGGCGGCCGGGGCCACGTGGACCTACCCCACTCATCTGTGCTTTAACTCAGACAGAAGGAATCTATGAACCTACGCTGTCCAGATCTGACCACATCAGCTGCACGGAGAGGGCTGGGCTGTAGGATGCCCTTCCACGCTTTAATGTGGCTACAGGTGTAAAATTAGCAACGTCTCTTACCACTGAAATATTATGGAGGGACAAATCGACAATGCTAAAGTCATCAAAAGTCAGTCTCGAGCGATTCACCACGGACCCAGCTCTGCCGCGCTCAAGAGCGGCTCCGAGCACCGGTAACTGCCTCGGCCGAGAGAAGCGCCTCTAAACCCGGCCACTCCCCCAGGAAGAGCCGCTCAGTCTGACTGAACACACGGAGTTTACAGAATATCCTAATTGAATTTATTATTAGCTGTTGAGCTCTTAACACACTTTTATAAAAGTAAATGTACCTGTAGTTCGCCGTTGTCTTGGAAAAAGTGACGAAGCACGAAGAAAATCTGCATATCCAGAGAGCGATGAAGGCGCTTCAACCGCGCTTTGTAAAATGGGCTACGGGCGTAAATCGAAACTTTTTTTGATATAAATATTTTTTAATATTTAGGCCTGTCTTGAAAACACTTAATTATGTTATGTTATGTTATTTTTTTTTTTTACTGTGGGCCAATTTGGTCGATGGAAATTATTTTTACCGGCCATTTGCTTTTCAAACCGGCCAAAACAGCCGGCTAACGGAAACCCTGGTAGGGGGATGAAAATACTTAGTTTTAACATTTTTAAACTCCATAATATAGTCCCTTTAATGTAACCTCTGCTTCCTATGCAGAGATATGACAAGTAAAACAGATTTACCTGATTAGAAACTCCCTTTAGTTGTGGGGAAGTTGCAGAGTTATGGAATCGTTGGAATAGTTTTGGCAACGTTGTGGGGTTTTGGAAAAGTTGCAGTGCCGCACGGATTTCTCGGACTTTGCTCGATTTTAGTTGCAGTAAATACATTGCAACTGTATTTCTCTTTTTTTGTTTTTTTTTTGTTTAATAACAGAATCATGTATCATTTTGCTTTCACTTCACAGTTACTTGTGTGTGAACTTTCAGTAAAAAATACTTTCGCAAGGCACTGTATGCACGTTTTTTAGGTGTTTTCCACCATTTTGATGAAGACATGCTGTGATGTGAGTGAAATGTTTTGCTGTATGACTTCCTTCCTCTGTCGTACATTGAGAGCCAGTGAAATCGGGTGCAGTGGCTTTAATTCATGCCACTGGATTCACTCAGGCTTCATAATGTAACGCTGTAATGAGGCTGTGAATATGTAGCAGTGATGCCTAAAGATTCATGTGTAACATTAAATTCCTATCTTCGGGCACCTCGGCGTTGGTATTTTTGGTGTGATCGCAGAACTGCTCCGCGTGAACGCTTCTGTGTTTTTATATTCGGCAACAAAATAAAGGAAGTACCGATTGTATTTGAAGAAAGAACCCCAAATTAAAATGGACTAAAATAAAGCTAAATAATGCTAGAAGTCATATGTTTGTTTTGTTTTGACGAGGGAGCAATATTACAACATGACTGCCTTTACCTCCAACCCCCGCCTGGACCGAGGGGATTTTCTCCAGTTCAGCTTTTTGTTGCATTTTCATCCTTCGTTTTCGTCGCTATTTTGATGCTTTATTTCTTTTTTAAGCTTTTAGATTTGGGTAAAGCTGAACTGGAGAACATGCACTCAGTTAAGGCTGGGGATAAGCGGTTAAGGAGAGTTTTATACTTGATGTACAGTGGATTAGGTTTGGTCAGTTTCTGATGTTATTTGGTCGGGACGGGGCAGTGCGTTACTAATTAACCCGTTACTGGCATCACTGTTTAACTTATTGTGCAAATATTAACACAGGGACTATGCTGCCAATGCAAAGATATTCAGAAACACCCCTCGAACTTGTTTACATTGCGCTACATTTAATCAGATGAAACCAGATGCTTTATCAAAGTCTTAATTTCTTCTGTTTTTTTTCTTCTTCTCCGTAGCAAACCTGACGGGACACGTGGAGCGGGTCGGCATCGAGAACTTCGAGCTCCTAAAGGTGCTAGGGACTGGAGGTGAGTTTAGAAACGCAAACTAGTTCGTCTTAAAGGAAAAGTTTTTATTTATTTTTTCTTTATTGCAAGAAGTGCATATTTACAAAAAGGTATAGAGATAAGGCATTAAGAAAATACTTAGAAAGACATAACAATACAACCCACATGAGGTGTAACATAGGGCAAAAAGCAAAACAAAAAACTGTATATTAAACAGTTAAAATAAATAATAAATACTTGAATACAAGAGATAGGGGGAAAGCAAAAACGAGGCTAACTACTACTCGTACCATTAGTACCGCCGCCTCTACAACCACTACCACCACCAGCACCCCCATCCACACCACTACCACCACCAGCACCCCCATCCACACCACTAACACGAATACCAGAGGTAAGAAAAAAAAAAAATATATATATTATTTGATAAGAGATTTAGAATAAAGTGAATCCACAGAACAGAAAAGATAACAAAGAAAAATAAATGGGTTTCATTCATTAATTAATGGATATTTTGGTCTTAATTCAGAGTGGGAAAAGTTTGACCCGGATTTTTTTCCTTTTAAACAAGAAAGGGTTCTTATCTCGCCAGACATTTTCTACTCTACATTTGCTCTAAACCGTGGAGCCCCGTTTAGGGAAGTAACATTTTTATAACCAACAGCGGAAATAGCCTCAGAAATGCAGCATAAATCTCAGGGCTAAATATATTGGTCTGAACAAGCTTTGAACCAATGAACAAACAAGGACCAAAACCTAGACTTTATTGTGTCTAGAATACAGCTAAACCAGATCCATCTCATCAGAAAAACAAGAACTCTCAGGATTTTTCCTCTGTCACAAAAAGAGCAGAACGTTTATATCTGTTTAACAAAGCTGTACTTCCTTAAACCTTTTATTTGTTGAAATTTCACTTCACGACGACAAGGGAAACGGCTTTTGCACTGACTCTTCATGTGCTTAAAGACAAGAGTTTTCGCGCAGTCTTTTCTTGAGGAACTAGGCATGTCAAGATTAACCGGTTTTTCGATGACCAAGATTATAAAAGGACGCGGTCGGTTATCCGTAAGAATTTCAGAAGCCACGGTTTACCGCGGAAATTTGTCATGCTGACGCACGAGGTAGTTGAGCAAGGCAGAAGGACGCTCTGCTCCAGTGTTGTATCCACCCAACTTTAGTGTGGCTATCGTACTGGCACTAGTGATGGGACTTATGGCTCTTTGATGCTTTTTTTTTTAAAGAAAATAAATACCCTCTTAGTTTTACTTTATTTTAACGAAAATGTCACTTTCACACAATATAACCTCGATATTTCCCTCTATGGAGTTTATCACAAGAAAACAATCACACGGCCCGATTAAGCGTCTGTTTCTCTCATTCACGTAACTTTTCCTCTGCCACTCTCTCTTTTAGTTGTTCTCTTTAGCTTTTTAAACAGCTAAAAATATCAGTTCTTTCCTGTCATTCGGTCGATAATCGTGAATAATTGTAAAATCGCAATATTTTCTCTTACAACAATAGGATATTTAGTGTAGAAAAGTCGAGTGATCCTTTTTAAATGTTTATCCAAGAGTTTATCAATAGATATGATGGATAATTGATGTGTAATATCATGACAATAACATTTAACTTTATTGATCTTACAATGGAGAAGTGTCAATTACAGTTTTCACTCAGAGAAAGTCACTTTTACGAAAGTCTCTTGGTATCGGTAAATATCGGCTATAGGCAGATACTCAAACCACAGTATCGGTATCGGTCGCCAAAAAGCTGGATCGGTGCATCTCTAGTGTCATTCTCTGCTGCTTTGCTATCGAAGCTCTTTGTAAATAAATAAATCCACTTACCATAATTTCCAGACTATAAGCCGCTAATGTAACTCTGGCCTGTTTCTTGTTATTTTCCAGCCTATGGAAAGGTGTTTCTGGTGCGTAAAGTGAGCGGCCACGATGCGGGGAAGCTTTACGCCATGAAGGTTTTGAAGAAGGCCACAATAATCCAGAAGGCGAAGACGGCGGAGCACACGCGCTCGGAGAGGCAGGTCCTGGAGCACATTCGCCAGTCGCCGTTTCTGGTCACGCTGCATTACGCCTTCCAGACCGACACCAAGCTGCACCTCATCCTCGGTACGGGCCTCTTCATCACACAGGGTGGCTTAGTGGTTAGTGTTATGCCTCGCTGGTGGGAGGTTCTAGGTTGGATTCCTGGACGAGGTGTGGCTTTTCTGTGTAGAGTTTGTGTGTTCTCCCTTCTCATTGAGAAGGTTAGCGCCCCCTGTGGGTGAAACATAAGCTCTCGTCCATCGAAAGTAATGGGCTGAGAACTTCTAATTTATGTATGAAAAAACATCTTGTTTGTTTTACTTATTTGTCTAATATGAAAAGGCAAAGGAAGTGATCTGATGCTTCAGAAAATTCATAAAGATAACGATTAAACTGAGCAGCTGAACTCCCTGGGATTATTTACATGTAGTATTTGCTTGTAGGGCTGGGACAAAATATCGGGTTGGTAGAGCGGGTTGTCTCGTGATCGTAAGGTCGGGGGTTCGAATCCCAGCTCCTGAAGATGCACACCGTCGTCGTGTCCTTGGGCAAGACACTTCACCCACCTTGCCTCCAGTGTCTGCATACATTGGTGTATGAATGAGTGTGAATGAGTGACTTGTTCCTTACTGTAAAGCAGTTCGGGACGAATTAAGGTAGAAAAGGGCTATATAAGTTGAGACCATTTACCAAGTATCTCAATACTTTTAATACTTGTGTTTTAGAGGTGTTTTTATCCTGCACTTTGTTTTCCGGTAACATTTACACAGCACTTTCAATCGTAACACACTGTCAAATGTAATTTGGTTTATAAACTTTGGACATATGACCATTTTTTTTTTACATATTTTAAGGTAAACATATTACTTGTCATATATTACTTGTCGTATTGCAATATGTATCAAATCGGCCCCGGAGTATTGTGATACGTATTGGATCGTGACAAAAGTGCCTTCTTTGCTTGTGTAACTTTTTCATTTGTTTGGTTTATAATGACATTACAGCTTCAGCTTTTATTCTATCCCTTTTATATTGTTATTAAATTAAATGTTTTTTTCTAGACATTAGAGCAAAATATCCATGATTCATTCATCAGATAATCTACTGCTGCTATTGTGCGAATGTTAAAGCAGTACCGAGTAACTCATGCCCCTAGAGGGCATAAGTGCCACTGCAGGTGTGGTAGCATGTTGCGTTTTTTTTACTCATTAATTGTCCGTAAGAGTAAATACTACGCTGACAGAAAAGACAAAGGGAGATATTGTACATCCAATTAAACAATGGAGATAATTTTTTTTCACTCAAACTTGGCTGTAAATACTGTTTAAGTGGCGTTAGCCCACAGTTAGCTTTGCCCGTTCTTCGTGATTCCATTAGTGTGTATTGCGCCTCCGACCCGGTGCAGGGGAAATTGCACTTGTGGTTTTCTGGCCCCAGAGGGACTACGGAAAGGATTTGTTAAGGTAAATGAGTTACTTCGTACTGCTTTAATGTTTACAGATTAAAGAAGTCACAAGGGCATAACACAGGGCCACTTGGTGGAGCTGTTTCCCCAATAATGAGCCTAGTCAGAGAGTAGCAATCAGTAAACTAGCTTATCTCTTTTTTCCATTAAAAATTCCTGATCGTCCACAGTGAACGGATGTGTCGGGAACCAAGACTGGACATTTTCCTGTGGTTCTGACACTGGCTTGGCATATTTTATCCCCAGAACGAGAAAAGATTTGAGATTTTATATCTGCTACCAATCAAAAACTACCCCTGTTTCCACCCAGAGGAGGCGGAGACTCTGCAAAAGTGCACAAATGTTGCTCTCATCTCCTGTAGTGTATGTCTGAACAGGTTTCCTCAGGGCCAGGGATCTCCAACCAGCTGCTTCAGCCCTTTCCAAGGAGCGCTTTCTACATTTCTGCACAAACATGATGAGTCACATTTATTGAACATATTGAACACAATCTGCGACTCTTGACTCTTTCTCCTTGGCAAAAATTCTGAAGGAGCGGTTTGAGTGGCTGCTGCTGCTGCCGCACTTAAAATAGACTGAAAAATATTTTCCCCAAACACAAGAAAGGCATTAGAGCGCGGTCGTTGTTGCCAGATACAGCTGATCCACTGGGGTTTAGATTCGCAGAAATCTCTGAGGTTTAAAGAATTATGTCCAAAAAAAGGGACCAAAGCTAGAACAAACAACACTGACCTGACCTTGTCCGGACAAAGCACAGAATCCAGCTTCAGGGCGAATCCACTTTTTCTCATCAAAATCTAATCTTTTCTCTTTGTACTGTTTTCTTTTATTATATTTGTATAGAATTTGTGTTGGATTGTGGATTGGAGAAAGGTTTTGTTACTGATATTGCCTATCCATCCATCCATCTTCTTCCACTTGTCCGTTGCCGGGTCATGGGGGCTTTGGAGCTGCCCAAATCACATTGCACCAGCCCCTATGGCTCCTCCTGCAGGTGGTGGGTCCACAGAAGGACGGCCTCATGGTTCTAACCAGGCCTCTTGGTCTCTCAAAAGGGGCTTCTGATATTTCTCTATTGCTCTACTGATACTGCATTTTACCTTAATTTGATGAAACAAACAAAAAAAGCCTTAATTTGTTTGTAAAACTTTAATGTAATGCTCTGTGGTGTAAAATACTCCAATAATAGTAATACCGTAATGTTAAAGACAGTTAAGGATTATTGCAAATTGTTCTCATACCGTTAATTTTTTTTCCGAAACCTGTTCTAAAATATCTGTCATCTAGACCCAGAAAACAGAACATAATGTTAATTTATTCCATAAAAGACTATAGTAGACTGTAGACTAGACTTTTGCACCAACGAGTGGCGCTATGTGAAATCTTCAGCTTCAGACCCATGGCGATGTTACAGCAGTGGGAGAAATAGTTTGTGGTTTGACCTTAATAAGATGCACAAGGCTGTGTTATTGGAAAGAAGAGAGAGGAGGCACACCAGTCCAGCCCTTTTTCCCCCCCTATCCAATGCCCGCAGGCGACCGGCGACGCACTGGTGCACCGTTGTTTATACACAAGATTCCAACTTCACCTTGAGAAACGCTGTTGTTGTCGCACCAGCCGCCAGACAGAAGATCAGGAGCTTTTAAATAAATGTCATTTATTTGAGCTGAAACGGTCAAGTAACTTCCTTTTTAATGCTGACCCTGGACCAACAGGCATCAAAACTTGATATCTAAAGATAAAATATTTTTGTCCGTTAATTGCTTTCGATACCAGCAGTACCTAACCCTTTTTATTTTCTCAATACCATACTGGTATTGTTTAACAGTACCCTAACCTTTACATATACAGTAGTGCAGCCTTAGATTTATAATAACCTCTCAATGATACATTTTTTCTCTGCATTTGCATTTACGTTATTCAGCCCCATTACCACTGGCTGTAAGCGCTTTATTTACCAAAACTGCCCAGTAGTTATAATCACACAATCTGCATAGTTCAAGTTTCTGTCACCTAAACCCTAAAGCACATGTAACCACTTTTTTTCCCCTTTGTTGAAGCAGAAAAGGCTGTGCCCTTTGCAGCTCCACTGGTTTCCAATCCCGGTCTAATGATCACACTGCGGTTCCCTTTAACCTCTGCATGCGTGACTGAGCTTGGGTTAAACTGATGCCTGTACGTTTTCCAGATAATTTTACGCCATTTTGTTTTCCAGATTACGTTAGCGGCGGCGAGCTCTTCACGCATTTAGTGCAGAGAGTTCGATTCAAGGAGCCGATGGTGGCGCTGTACAGTGGAGAGATCGTTCTGGCACTGGAGCATTTACACAAGGTCCGCATAAAACTGTATTATAACTTATTCAAAGGAAGTATCTGCTGTTTGTTAATGTTTTTGTGTTGTTTTTGCAGCTGGGCATTGTGTACCGGGACCTAAAGCTAGAAAATATTTTGCTGGACTCGAGTGGGCATATTGTCCTCACAGACTTTGGGCTCAGTAAGGAGTTCGACCAGGTAAGACTTTTTATGTAATTTAATTGTGATTACCTCAGATTAAAAAAATAAATTACCTACTAAACTAAACCTCTTAACTCCCACCTGAACCGAGTATATTTTCTCCAGTTTGGCTTCTTCTAAAAGTTTATTGAAAATAAGCGCCGAAATCGTGACGAAAACGAGATGCGAGGATAAAAACGTGACAACAAAGCAACAAAAACACAACCAAAACATGGCAAAGAAGCAACAAAAACATTGCCCCGAAAAAAAAAAGACAAAATTCCCAAAAAAAAGTGACCGAAAAAAACAAAAATTACGCAAATACTGTAAAAAAAAGGTTAGGAACCACTGATTTAGTTATTTCTAGAGGTCGACCAATATGAGTTTGTCTCAGGCCTTTGCCAGTTTTTGGAGCTGTTTATTGGCCGATGCTGATATGTACCGTCGATATTTATGGCTAAACATTTTTTTTAATGTCTGTTCTATAATCCTGTGTGTGATGCTTCTAAACTGTAAAATGTGTCAGTGTTGAACACTAGGGGGCGCTTTATTAGGGGCATAGGGCTGATTTATTCAGGATGTTCATGTTTAGTAGGTACTTTAGAGGGAGCCCAAAACTAAAAACGGTGAGTCTTTCTCTTGATCTGAAATTATAAGCAAAAGTCTGCAATGAAAAAAATATATGAAATACGATCCGAGGTGTGTACGAACTTGTGACCGATTTTAGCCTTGATGTTTCTCAGCTCCCCTGAAACCTAAGAAGTTGTGGAAGGACTAATTTTAAAGCCCTGGCTGAGCCCTTTCCAATTTCGGTCACAGAGATGTATATGGTTGTTTGATTATCATGCTTGGTGTCGTTTATATTTTATTATTTTTTTGTCATATTAACGGTGCATTGTTTAGCCTAAAATATACTGTATACCTTTTTTTTTTTTTCAGGTGGAAAGGGCTTTCTCCATTTGTGGAACAATAGAATACATGGCGCCGGAAATAGTGGAAGGAGGAGAGTCGGGACATGACAAGGTAATTTCTTTTTACAGACAAGTGGAACTGTGTCCATCTCTTGTCTCACTGTGTTTGTCTGAATGCTTGCAGGCTGTGGACTGGTGGAGTCTGGGAGTGCTGATGTACGAGCTGCTGACCGGAGGATCCCCCTTCACTGTGGACGGAGACGAAAACTCGCACACAGATATCGCAAAGTGAGGATTCGGGCTCAGTTTCAGGCGACACAAAGCCATCCAATTAATTTTGCAGCGATTGAAGAACATGTCTTGGTTAGAGTGCGTAGGAATTCCTGCTTAAATTAAAACAATACGGCAGACTTAAGTTTGTGGTACATTTGATAGACAAAACACACCAAGTCATTTTGGGTAAATATGATCTTGATAACAAAAAATGCATGTCCTAAAAATGTTTTCTCAATTACTTCTTGGTATCTAAAATAATTAAAAATAACCTCCATATATTATGTTTCCCCGCTCTCAGGAGGATCTGTAAAAAGGACCCTCCGTTCCCTAAAGACGTGGGACCTCTGGCGAAAGACCTGATCCAGCGACTCCTCATCAAAGACCCAAAGACCAGGCTGGGCTCCGGGCCGAGCGGAGCCGACAACGTCAAAAAGCACCCTTTTTACCAGGTACAAAAACATTTGAAAACCCTTTTTACTCTCTGGCCGCACACAGTTAATTCAACTCAAATCCCACAAGTCTTACCCTGTCTCTGCTGAATGTAGATAATGAAGAGGTGGGGCCCCAGGGCTCTGTCCTGGGGCCCCACCTCTTCATTATCTACATTCTCCCACTCGGTCACATCCTTCGTAAACACAACATTAATTTCCACTGCTATGCGGATGACAGCCAGCTCTACCTCTCTACCAAACCCTCTTCATCTCTTCCTCCATCCTCCCTTGCCCTCTGTCTACAAGAAAACAAAGAATCGACTTCAAAATACTCATCACATTCAAAGCACTTCATAACCTGGTACATATCTGACCTCCTCCACATCCCGACTCCTGCCCGCACTCTCCGCTCCTCCCCCCGCGCTCACCTTCTCAATATTGTAAATGTGTCCATTGTACAGTGTCCTTGGGTGTTCTGAAAGGTGCTTTTAAATAAAATGTATTATTATTATTATTATTATTATTATTATTATTATCATCGTCATCGTCATCGTCATCATCATCATCATCATCATCATCATCAGGTACAAGAACATTTGAAAAACCCGACAGCAGTGACGGGAGTGACACATATAGACATATAAAATTATAAAAAAATAGCCGGGGGAAGGATGTGTGTTGTAAAAGAAAAAAAAGGAGGATGCAGTGGATTAAACAACATCACAAAAACCCCAACACTGTAATGGGCAAATAAATGTAAGTGGATTGAATCTGAAAAGTCAGCAACTTTAGTGATGGCTGAGGAAAAGGGCTTTTGCGAACACTAAACAAACGACGGCTGTCTAAAACTGATGAATTCGGGCACTTATGGGATTGCCACACCTGGGCAAACACTCTGTAAATGAAATATCGAATCAAACGGCGTTAATAGCCTTGACTTTTCTTGTGGTTTTCGCCTCTCTTTAGAAGATTAACTGGGAGGACTTGGCGGCGAAGAGGGTGCCCGCTCCGTTCAAGCCGGTGATCCGAGACGAGCTGGACGTCAGTAACTTCGCCGACGAGTTCACGGAGATGGACCCCACGTACTCGCCGGCCGCGCTGCCTCAGAACTGCGACAGGATCTTCCAGGTGGGCGTCCCGAGGAGTCGTCGACAGCAACGACAACAATGGGCCGCTTTTGTGCGTTGCGAGTTTTTGATGAACACAAAGAATAAACGGAGGCTTTGTTCTCCTCTCAGCAGAAGCAGCAGCGGTTCATAAATAGTTTCCCCTCGATTTGAAAATGCCACAGACTGACTGTCCCCCTTTTTCCTCATTCAACTCCTGAGAGAAATATGTATTTGTAAAGTAATGTATTTTAAGAAGGACATTTCTAATTTGAGTCATAATAATAAGACTTGAACGTAAGCACAGGGTCTCGTCAGGGAAATCATAAGCGCAGAATTAAAGCCGACACTGTTTCGGCGAGGCATTAAAAGTCATCAAGTGTGAAATAATTAAGGCCTTAAAGTGAAAGTCTAAATGAATTATAAGTTTAATAGAATTTAACATGAAATGATTATATTGTTTCTAAAGTTGCTCATCTCAGGAACTGATCGGAGTCTGACAGGATTACACTTCCTGTAATGAATGAGGAGGGGCTTTCAGGTCCAGTCTGGAGGGAGGGAGCACAACCATGACTGTGGTATGGAGCTTAAGTGAATAAAACAGAGCAAAACAATCTGGGAATTAAAAAGCATTAGAAGTTATAAAATCAATTATGCCAACATTAAAGCTTTAAAAGTCATTAAAAAGCATTACATTGGATTCAAACTGGAATAAAGTCAGAATTTCCTAGAAAATAGATTTTTTTCTTCAGAGACAGAACCTGCTCAATTACATTTCTCAACTAGTTTTATTGTGTGCATTTACCAAAAATTTCAAAAAATATGGTCTAAAACAAACTCGGCTGCAGTTTTTACATTTTACATTTGCTCGTTACATTTGCCAATTTGGTTTTGAATATCAACATTTCCCTTCACTCCTCTTAGGAAAGAAAATATGCTGGGATTTGGGGGATTTTTGGCATTAAGCATATAGTATTTAGGCATTTAAAAGCATTACATTTGACTTGCTGCCACCTGTAGAAACCAATACGCTTCGTGGGTGGATGTTTTGCAAAGAATTTAGGCAAATATTTATCTGTACACAAGACAACACTCAAACAGGAAATGAAACTCATCACCAACAACATTGTCATTGCAGACATTACGCTCATGAAATTAAATTTCCATTTATCAGCTCTCTACTTTTGCGAGTCTGTTATTACTTTACTTTGTGTGAAAATGACATGCCATTTGTAATCGATCTCATTTTGCAATCTTACAGACGTCTACTTTACATGTCATTAACATCTTAAGCCCCGCCTTAACCGATTGCAGTTCAGTTTTACCCAAATCTAAAGCTTCTCGCCTGGAGTTTACAGCCTACAGGCCAGTGTAACGCCTCGTTTGAAAGCTTTTTTGTTGCTATTTTGATACTGTTTCCTAGAACCTTTTAGATTTTGGGTAAAGCTGAACTGGAGAAAATGTCCTCGTTCAGGCGGGGGTTAAGAGGGTAAAAAGCAGTACATGTGATTCCGACCGGCATTGAATTTAGACTTCATACATTGCTCGACCAGTTTAAGTTTGCACAGTAAAACTAATACAAATATTATGGTCCACACATTCAACTGCGGTTTCGGCTGAATATTTGCTCATCGTTAGAATTGAAATATGCACAGATTTGTTTCGTATGTGGTATTAAAGCAGTACTAAGTAAATCTTGCCCCTAGAGGCCATAAGCGCAACTGCAGGTGTCGTAGCAAGTTGCGATTTTTTTTAAACGTATTAATTGTCCGTGAGAGTAAATACTACGCTGACAGAAAAGGAAAAGGGAGAGAGGGATGTTGTATTTGGCTGTAAATACTGTTTAAAGTGGCGCTAGCCCGCAGTTAGCTTTGCCCGTTAGCCTGTTAGCTTCTTCTTCGTGATTCCATTAGTGTGTATTGGTTGCTCCGGTCCGGTGGCAGTCAAGTTTTGCAAACGTGGTTTTCTGGCTAGAGACACCAGGGGGAGATGAAAGACCCCCCAGTCATCCCATTAACACTTGTATTACCCCCAGAGGGACTACGGAAAGGATTTATTAAGGTAAACAAGTTACTTAGTACTGCTTTAAAATTACATTAAAAGCATCATTCGACTTGGTGCCACCTGTGTAATTACGTTTCGTCATATCATCCTTTTTTTAAATATTTTGAGTAATTTCGGTCCAGTTTGTTTTTAACGGCCGGAAGTTAACTCGCGGGTGTATCTGATGTCGTTATGCTCTTTTATCTATATCGTCTTTGTGTCTTGACAAAACGCTCTGGCAGCTCCACAAAAGCCGCATTGTGTCGGCCGCGTGACTGACGGCGGTTTGTCCAGCTGTTTTCTGTTTCAGTTTCTAACGCGCCGCCGCTGCCTCCTTTTATTCCCCATGAAGGACCCCGCAATCTGTTGAGACGTACCCACATCTGCGTGGCGGTGGACGGAAGGATGCGTTCCCGAATGAAAGCGCTGCCCCTAAATTACCGGGCTCGGAATTTCGCGATTGCCTTTTGCCGCGCGAAATTACATCTTTTAATGCGGTTTTAATTTTGTTTTGTGCGTCGCGCCGGGGGAAGCGAAAGGAGGCGAAAAAAAAATTACAAATAAAAAAAAATAAAAAAAGCACGTCGGGATTGCGAGATTGCCTGCAAATTATAAACCCCCGCCAAATTTCGGGCGGTGAATGGCGAACGGGGGAAAAAAGGATGAAGTTGGCAATCAAAGCTCGGAGGCGTTGCCGCGACTGGCGTAGTGAAGCTCTCCAAGTTTTTTATTTTTTTTGGGGGGGGCTTTTGTTCGGCGAGAGAAGACTTTTAAATGGGGGCCATTTATCTAGTGCCGCTCAAGGATCCAAAAAGCAATCAAGAGCCGAGAGAACCCGCGCAGAATACATAAGACGCAGACATCAGCTGGCGGGCGAGTTCGCGGCTCACATCGCGGTTCAAAGCGGCATCAAAAATAGTCATTCGCATCTGGGGCTTCAATGGCGGCTGCATATGGAGGCAATTAAACCAATAAAGAGGCGCCTTTGAGGGGGTTTGAATGGGAACGCACACAGACCGGCTCGTGTTGGCTTACAGCGTGCTTTTGAGGACATTGACGACTTCGACTCGATGACTTGGATTGCGCCTGGAGTAGGTCAAATATAGCGCCAGACAAAAGAGTGGGTGAGGCATAAAGGAGGTTATTTTGTTTCATTTTTTTTTTTTCGAAGCGTGTCAACATTTAACAATTCGAGGTTAGACTCCCGAACACGAGGAGAGGGTTTTCCGAAAGTCTCCGGGGCTGTTGTCTTTTGTTATTGTGTAAACACGCGCTATTGTCACTCGCCTGGGCTTTAAGCTCCTGAAACACGATTCCTCCCACTTTCATCGACTCTGGGCCGGAACCTGGACGTGGCACAGATCATCTAAAGTAGAAACATGATGGTCCAAAACACATTCAACTGCCGTTCTGCTGAAATTGTACACAACATATGCACAAAGGTTGCCCCATTTGCGTCTCCTCATTCCTTTGTTTGATGGAATCTTTATTTTATAATTTATTATTTTGCATTAAAACTGTACATGTTCCGATTTGAAACTTTGTCGCGTATGTTTCAGGGATACTCGTTCATGGCTCCTTCGATCCTGTTTAAGAGGAACGTGGTGATGGACGACCCGGTGGAGCTGTGCGGCGGATCAGGATCAGAGAGACCGGGCTCCGCCGCCGTGGCCCGCAGCGCCATGATGAAGGTACTGGGCTTCACTCATGCTCGGGCTGCGCAATCCGGACCAAAATATTCAATCGTATCTTTTTTTCTGACAACTACAGCAATCGCAATTGGAGTTTACAATTGTATCCATGTTTCGAGTTATAAACAGGTCTAAACATCATTTTGTACATTTCTTTTTACTTCCAACTTTATTTATATACTTTGGTAAATTTAGAATTTTCTCAATTGTTTAATATTACTTCAGAACTTTTCATAATTATATTTTTCTAGCTCAATCATGTTTAATAACAAACTTGGTTGTTTTTTATGTGCGAATAGAAACAACAATAAATTAATCTTGAATTTGTAAGCGTACTCAGTGATGCCTTTTGCAAGACTCTAGACCTTTCTTATCATTGTTATACAATATTCAAATGTTTGATATTTTATATGTAGTAAAAGAAACTAGCAAAGCATGTAAACAATGTAAACAAACCTTCTGTCTTACTCAAAGAACACTTTTTGCGACCATGAAAGTTTAAACTGTTACTTGTGTCCAAACTCATTTGAAGCCAGTGTTTTTGGCCTTTTAGTTTTAGTCAGTCTTTTGGATGAAAAAGCTTCAAGTTTTAGTCACATTTTTGTCATTTCTAAATGTGATCGTTTTAGTCAGACAAAAGCGAAAAAGCCTTTTGTCAAGTTTCGTTATAAAAAGTAATAATTAATTTAGATGAGTATTGGAAATTGGGACGTATACTAATAATCTCTTGGCTTTATATACAACTAACCGAGTACACCACAAATAGCAGAAGTGTCATTGTGAACATGACTTTTCTCAACAGCTTTCTGCGTTCATACACGATGGTATTTAAGACTGTTCTGTCAGACGCTCCATGGAGGACGTTCGCTGAGCAGGGAGGGAGAGGGGGAGAGAGGGGGCGCAGCATGCGAGTCCACGTGAGCTGACGGCACTGCTCCGTGTTACGTGTAGCGAGCGTGTTCTGCCGCTCCGCTCACAATCTCTCGAACGTAAACTCATAAACATCTCGTCATGTTTTAGTCCCCGAAGAGCCGTTTTTAGCTCGCCATCGTTACGTTATTGTCATAAAAAAAAAAAGCTGAAGCACTGAAGCTTGAAAAGCAGATGTCCAGAGTAACCCATTTTCTGTTTTGGTAATCTCAGTTTGAGTCATAAAGCTGTAAAGTCTTGTTTACAGATGGAGGATCCCATGATCTTTAGGCCCCCACATGTCCTGGGCTCAGAAAAGGGGGGTGAAAGTTTCTGACCCTGACAGGGGAGGGCTGGCTTTGTGATGGAACGGAAAGTTTTGGAGACAAGAGTTTATGACCGTCTTCCACCAGGGGACGGAGAAAGCCGAGTTACTTATCACATCCCCCACCCTGACTGGGTCCAAAGGGGGGGGCTGGTTGTGTGATGGGATGGGATGTGACCTTGTGTCTTGGTGGAAAGAGTGGGTGTGCTTATGTTTCTATAAAAGCTTGTTGAACACATTGTATCGATGAGTTTGAGCAAAGGACAGGCTGGGCTGGCTGAGCTCCTTTTGTCTCACTCTCCCGGATCCGAGAATAAACCTAATGTCTGAACCGATGTGTGTCTCAATCTGTTAAATATTGCTGAGGCAGAAATAACAGAGCGTTTCCAGGTCTGGCAAAATTCCCTAACACTCTTACAGTGTGCTAACAAGAACTAGCCTGCAACAAGCTCACAATGGATCAAATGATTTATGTGGAAAGTCTTTTTTTCACAAACCTCTGCTAGGGCTGGGCGATATGGCCTAAAATCTATATCATGATATGAAAAAATTAATATCACGATAACGATATATTTGACGATATAATTAACAATGGACAAATTACTTCAAAATCCCAGCCTTACGCCTATTGGGAAGATTATCCATCCATCCATCTTCTTCCACTTGTCCATTGCCAGGTCGTGGGGGCAACTGTTGGAGCTGCACCAGCCCCTATAGCGCCCCCTGCAGGTGGTGGGTCCACAGAAGGACGGCCTCATGGTTCTAACCGGGCCTGTTGGTCTCTCATAAGGGGCTTCTGAACCGCTCTTTGTCTGACCCGTCACCTAGGACCTGTTTGCCCTGGGAGACCCTACCAGGGGCACGAAGCCCCCGACAACAGAGCTCCAGGATCATTCAGGTGCTCAAACCCTCCACCACGTTAGGGTGAAGGTTCCAGGAGGGCATACTAATTTCCTCGCAAATATGATCTACTCAAGCAGTTTACTTCATTTCATTTTACTTTTTAAGCACCTGTCCCCGTGTTCTACAGTCAGTGTTTATGCTGCTCTGATGGAGTGTAACATGATTAGTAAAAAATTACAACGATATAAAAATGATATCGCGATAACGATATGCGATACGATATGGCCCACCCCTAACCTCTGCATATCCAAAATACCAAAAGGAGGGTAAAACAAATGTAAAAACAACACAAAATCCAGATACAGGGCCATAACCTGATAAAAACAGTCAAATAAGTTTCCATCCGCTTGTTTTCTATATGTCCTCCCGTGGACCCACCACCTGCAGGAGGAGCCATAGGGGCTGGTGCTATGTGACTTGGGCAGCTCCAACAGCTGCCCCCACGACCCGGCAACGGACAAGTGGGAGAAAATGGATGGATGGATGGATGTTTTCTATATATTTCTATATAATGGTCTGATTTCATGTTGCTTGCCTTGATAGTGATAAAATGCTGTTTGTCCATTTCCTCGTCAGGACTCTCCGTTTTACGCGTCATACGAGATGGACCTGAAGGACGCCGTTCTGGGAGAGGGCAGCTTCTCCATCTGCAGACGCTGCACGCACAAAAAGACCGGGCAGCAGTTCGCCGTCAAGATCGTCAGCAAAAGGTCCACAACTTTACATCCTCCTGCTCTCGGCAGCGTTTATTAGCACACAGTGCGTCGTCTTCACACCGCTATCTACTACTGCAGCTCATAGTTTCACAGCTCGCCGAGGCGCGGCGTCGATGACAAAGTGTGAAAGAGACCGATGTTTGCGGCGCCGTCATAGGAAAACAGACGGCTCCTCGCAAAGGCACATGTTTCTGGGCTTTGATTAGCGCTTTACGCGAGTGAGAACGCTACTCAGAGCTAGCTGCATTTTCACACAAGACTTGGATCTATAAAAGTGTGTCATTTTAAGTAATAATTGGAAAGAGTCGTTTGTCAAATGGAAGATTTACTCACATTTACTTAAAAGATGGAAAGTTCCGCACTACAGTCAGGAAAAACCGACCGATTTCAGGGACGGACAAAGCTAGACCAACGCGAAAAAAAAAAAAGTTTTTAAGAATATCAAAATATTCGTTAAGAATATTAAGAACATTCAGGCCTGCTGAGAGGGAGCAAAATGCCTAAACCGCCGAAAATAGAGGCGAAGCAACAGGCAGATTCGGCGGTGGAAGAGGAATACGTAAGCCTCAGTCGAGTCACGGAGCTCATGGAGCAGCAGAGGGTCATGTTCAGGGAATTAATTCAACAACAACAGGAGAACTTCAAAGGATTTATTAAACTCATAATGGAATCAACAAACACCCGCATGGATTTACAGACTAAGGACATTCAAGAACTAAAAACAAGCCTGCAGTTCACGCAAGGTGAGGTGGACACTTTAAAAGAACATAATCTGAAACTCACGGAGCGCACAAACACTTTACAAACGGACTTTTACAAAGTATGTGACAATTTACACATCATCACGGACAAACTGGAGTATCTGGAGGGACAGAGCCGCAGAAACAACCTGGTATTTGAGGGAGTGTTGGAGTCGCCTGGGGAGACCTGGGCCGACGCCGAGGTAAAAGTTAAGGAGATACTGAAGGAGAAGCTACAGCTAAATCACGCGGTGGAGGTGGAGAGGGCTCACCGCGTAGGGAAACCCGGCGGAGGGAGAGACTGGCCGAGACCCATCATCGCCAGACTACTGAGGTGGAAGGATCGCGAGGAAATCTTGCAGCGCGCCAAACGACTTAAAGGAACAAAAATCTTCATAAACGAGGACTACACCGAATCAATAAAAAGAAAACGCAAAGAACTGATGCCGGAGCTGAGAGCTGCACGAGAAAGGGGGGAGATCGCCTTCTTGAGATATGACAAACTCATTATACGTCCACGCAGCAGTACACCACATCCAGTATAAACACCGGGTAAAGCGTATGGATTTTGGTATGTAAAAGCACATAATTTCACATGTCCAGTAATACATATAGTTCTATAGGAAGCACCGACTTGGACTTTTCAATAAGGAGAATTGCTGAAGCAAACTCCCAGGATTTTACATTCTCTCAATACGACCTACAGAACACTGAGATCGACATCGACCCGGAAAATAACTTTTTTACTAGAGCTACCAATGACTGTCAATACTACACAGAGGATCTGTACAATAGTAAACGTAAGAACATTAAGGCATTCACTGTAATCCACTTCAATAGTCGAAGCCTCTATGCAAACTTTGACCACATCAAAAGCTTCTTAAAACAGTTTTCCACACCATTCAGTGTCATTCTAATCACAGAAACATGGATTAGTAATGACAGAGAATTTGAGTTTTCTATTAATGGTTATGAATTTATAAGTATGAACAGAAAGAATAAGCATGGAGGGGGCGTAGCTATGTTTATAGACTCCAACTATAGTTACAAAGTAATGGAAAATAAGACAATGGTGGTGGATGATACACTTGAATGCCTTACTGTTGAAATTACAAGGCAAAAAAAGAAAAATATTATTGTGAGTTGTATTTATAGAACACCTGGCTCTGATGTAGATGTTTTTTCTAACTGGATGGAGGAGCACTTTTCAGGATTAAATCATAAAGTCATGTTTGTGGGGGGAGACCTCAACATCGATCTGTTAAACCCATATAAACATAAAAAGACGGACGAATTTATAAATACTTTATTCAGTATAGGTCTGTTTCCTCTAATCACTAAACCAAGTAGAATAACAACTCATAGTGCAACCTTGATTGATAACATTTTCTCAAATGAAATTGAAAGTGATACAGTCAGCGGGTTAATTATAAATGATATTAGTGATCACCTTCCAGTTTTCGTTATGTATAAAAATGGATATGTAAAAGATGAAGAGGAAAACAAGTATTGGTTTAGAAGGGTAAAAACAGAGAAAACTATTGATGCATTTAAAAAGGAGCTTTTAGCTCAAGACTGGAGTATTGTGTACAGAGAGAATGACACGAATATGGCTTATGATGAGTTTACGCGAGTATTTCAAAAGGTATACGACAAAAACTGCCCAATGAAGAAATACAGTAAAAACAGAAAGTGTAAAGAAACACCATGGATGTCTAAAGGTTTACTAAATGCTTGCAAGAAAAAAGAAAATCTTTACAAAAACTTTATAAGTAACCGAACAAAAGAAGCTGAGGATAAATATAAGAAATATAAAAATAAACTGACAGGTATCATTAGAAAATGTAAACAGGATTATTATAATAAGTTGTTGGATACTAATAAGAATAATATTAAAGGTTTATGGAACATCTTAAATAGTATAATTAGAAATAAACCAAGAACGATTAATTATCCAAAATATTTCAAAGATGAGGATAACACTTTAAATAATATGAATGAAGTAGTCGAAACATTTAATAAATTCTTTGTAGATGTTGGACCGAACCTTGCTGCAAAAATTGTAAACGTTGAGAACTATAATTGTGATCTGATAGAAGCAAATCCTATGTCCCTGTTCCTCAAACCTGTGGAGGAAAAGGAGATACTGGACATTGTTAAAGGGTGTAAAAATAAAACTTCGACCGATTACCATGACATGGACATGAAAACTTTAAAAACTGTTATTGAAAGTATCTCTAAGCCGTTAACTTACATCTGTAACTTATCGTTGCAAACTGGACAATTTCCTGATAGTATGAAAGTAGCAAAAGTGATTCCTCTGTTCAAAGCAGGAGATAAACATCTCTTTACAAACTATAGGCCTGTTTCCCTTTTACCGCAATTCTCTAAAATCTTAGAAAAGGTTTTTAACTCTAGACTCGACAGCTTTATTGAAAAGTGTAATTTACTCTCGGACAATCAGTTTGGGTTTAGGAACAATCACTCAACCTCACACGCGCTCTTTGATATAACTGAAGAAATAACTAATGCTGTAGATAACAAGAAATGTGCAATAGGGTTATTTATTGACCTGAGTAAAGCGTTTGATACAATAAACTATGATATATTAATTAATAAACTAGAACTTTATGGAATTAGGGGGGTAGCTCTACAGTGGGTTACCAGTTACTTAAAAAATAGAAAACAATGTGTGAAAATCGGTGATTATCAGTCGAGTTGTCGACAAATTGTCTGTGGTTTACCTCAAGGTTCTATTCTGGGCCCAAAATTGTTTAATATGTATATTAACGACATTTGTAAAACGTCTGAAATAATTAAATTTATCTTGTTTGCTGACGATACAAATATTTTTGCATCAGGAGACGACTTACAGCAGCTGTGTCGGATTGTTAACTTGGAACTCAAAAGTGTCAACAAGTGGTTCAAACAAAATAAATTATCTTTAAATCTGAGTAAAAGCAAAATGATGATATTTGGCAACTGTAACTCCAATGCTCAGGAAGCAATTCAGATAGAAGGTGTTGTTATCGAGCGAGTGCATGAAATCAAATTCCTTGGTGTGATTATTGATGACAGAATTACTTGGAAATCTCATATTAAATATATATCTACGAAAATTTCTAGAAGCATTTCAGTAATTGCAAAAGCAAAGCACATTTTAAACATCAAAGCTCTACATACCTTATACTGTTCTCTGATTTTGCCCTACTTATATTATTGTACTGTGGTTTGGGGTAGTACTTACAAAAACACAGTTAAACCAATAATATTGTTGCAAAAAAGAGCTATCCGAGTAATTCATAAAGTTGGGTTTTTGGACCACACAAACTCATTATTTTTAAAATGAAAGATCATGAAGTTTTGTGACATTGTTGAGTTCCAAACTGTTCAAATGTTATTCAAAGCAAGGTATAAATTGTTACCAAACCAATTACAAAGAAGGTTCCAAGAACGTACTGGTCGTTATGAATTACGTGATGAATTAAACTTTAGGATTCAGAAACATAGCACAACTTTGAAAAGTTTTAGTCCAACAGTTAATGGTGTTCAATTGTGGAATAAACTGGAGATGGATTTGAAACGATGTCCAAACATCAACCTGTTCAAATTTAAATACAAACAAAAGACTTTTGAAATATACAGACAAGAAGAAATGTGTTGCCACTAGGGGGAGCAGTAGGATGGATTATGTGTATTGTTCCTCTATAATCTGGAAGAGTGTTGCTGCTTGGAACGGTTGTCATTCTATTGCTCAAATTCACAAATGGAGAATTAGGGTTGGCAGGTTATGGATCTGTTGAGAGGAATCCTCCCAACGGGCTCTAAACCTTGTCTTTTAATGCACCACTCAGCATAGGAACATATTCTACAAAATCAGCTGTTAGGGCAGCCATGTGGGGGTTTGTTGATTGGGAGTTACTGCCCTCTTCATCTGGCCCGCTCTACACTTTGGCTTTTTAATGCACCACACTATGCAGGGCTTGCAGCATACTTCACATATAACTCAATTAAATAAATATATAATAATAATGATTATGGAAATTACACCCAAATTAAAATTATACTGAGAATGGTAATGACAACTGGAAAGTATCAAGATCTCAGATTATAATATCTATTAATGTACCTTCATAACATAAAAGTAACTCTCGGTTATCAAGGGTAAAAATCTGGAAGAAATATATTAAGGATCACATTTTTTTTTTTTTTGACTGCTTTGTTCTAGACATCGTACATGAAACGGGATTGTTGTTGTAGCTGTGCGTTGCTTCAATTAATTGTATAAACAGTTCATATATTATTATTTTTTTTGGTAAGTTTGTAAGTTGGTCTGTATGAATGTAGCTGCTTGAAATGTTCTTTTTTTATTTATTTTATTGCACTTGGGGGTGGGCAATCATAAGCTTTTGCTTCAGCCCACTCCTTTTGAGCACTATGTGTACTGCTCAAATAAACAAAAAAAAAAAACAAAACAAAAAAAAAAAAAAGCTTGGATAGGAAAATAGTTTTGAGAAATCCATCCATCTTCTTCCACTTGTCCGTTGCTGGGTCGTTGCACCAGCCCCTATGGCTCCTCCTGCAGGTGGTGGGTCCACAGAAGGACGGCCTCATGGTTCTAACCGGGCCTGTTGGTCTCTCATAAGGGGCATCTGAACCGCTCTTTGTCTGACCCGTCACCTAGGACCTGTTTGCCATGGGAGACCCTACCAGGGGCACGAAGCCCCCGACAGCAGAGCTCAAACCCCTCCACCACGTTAAGGTGGCGGAGGGGGTTTTTTGTTTTGAGAAATATTTCATTAAATCGTAAATGACAGAAAAGGAGCTGATTATTGCTGCACCCTTTATTTAACAGCGCAGCTCAAGGTGAAAGGAGATAGTGATCAAGATGGGTTTGAATTATTGCCAAATCCCTGAAAAAAGCACAATACGGCGCTCTTTGTTAATTCTGTTCTCCTTGTGTCTGTAGGATGGAGGCACAGACTCAGAGGGAAATCGCGGCTCTGAAACTCTGCGACGGCCACCCCAATATCGTCAAGCTACACGAGATCTACCACGACCAGGTACTTTAACACAGATGTCAATCAGCTGACAAGTGTCCAAGATATTCCCCAAGATATCAAGGTCAGAGCATCTGTAGTTATGAAATCTGAAGGCGAGATACTGGACAATAGGAAATAAATACTTAAGATATTTCCTGAAGATGATTGCAATAATTATGAGGCTATTAATCTACTTACTCTTTATCTATAGTAGGGGTTCCCAACCTATTTGAAGCTGTAGACCCCCTGAAGCTTTGGGTGACCGGTCGTGTAATAAATAATAAAAGCTTCCCATATTTAAACAATTTGGTTTTGTCCGGGTAATAGGCTCCTAAAAATATGTGAAATACAAAAACATTAATAGAAAATGTCAGTTTTGAATGATTTTGTGTGTTGCTTTGTCCCAGTGGACCAGGACTCTCCGCCCCTCTGCTTCACTCTCACTGTTAAACCACTGGTAGCTACAGATCAGAATGCGCTGGTTTAATCTCTCGAAGACGATTTATACGCAGGAGATTACAAGCTTTGCACGTGCTGCCATAAAAAGTTGCGTAATTCACCTTTAAGACATTACATGTTTGCGCTGTTCATGTTAAAGGCGCTGCTGTTTCGGGTCCAAAGCGGCTCTTGAGGTTTGGTTCTGGAGTTTAGGTCCAGGTCAAGCACACACCTGAATTCGAAGGCACTTCCACCTCTATTAAGCGCGTTTCCTGTGTGACACATTTTAACGCATCAGTTATAATTTCTCTGCGTACCCCCGAGAGTACGCATGCCACAGTTTGGGAACCACTAATCTATTGCAATATACTAATCTGCATATATTTCAAAAGACATGAATAACCAACAATATTATCATTTAGGACCGGGTTAATTTTGTTGTTGTTGACACAATAAATCCAAATTGAGTTTTTGAGTCTTTGAGCAAATTGGAAAAATTGGGCAGTTGTTGCTCCTGTCAAAGAAATGCATTTTTAGATGATGATTTTTAAAGCCTTTAGACAAAAGTTGATTCAGAAAAAGAATAAAACATTGTATAACTCAATCCTTCTGTCTCCCCTTCTTCAGTAGGATTTTTGCTTGCCCTCCATTTCAACACACTCCGTTATGAATGACTGTTGTGCCCATTCATTATTTTAGTCCTGACCCAGTTAGGTTTAAAATAAATAATCAGCATGTTTGACCTTGGTCCTGTTGAAACCACATTCAACAGGGGAGGCCCTATGTGGGATTTTTTAGTTTGTTGTACATTAAACATTTTAACATCCCGATTCCTCACATGGATCAGTTTAGAACAACATTTACCACATTTCGGGATCGCAGTCATGTCGGGAAACATAAATAACGGTTTATCGTCCGCAGCTCCACACGTACCTGGTGCTGGAGCTGCTGGGGGGAGGAGAGCTGCTGGAGCGCATTCGGCGGAAGCAGCACTTCAGCGAAACAGAGGCCAGTCGCATCATGAGGAAACTGGTGTCGGCCGCGAGCCACATGCACGACGTGGGCGTGGTGCACCGCGACCTGAAGCCAGAGGTAACGCGTGTGAATATATGTACATTTTTATGTGTTCTAGTGCAATCGTGCATAGGAATCACAGAAACCTTATTTGCTCTGAGCCTATTCCTACAAATGTGTACGACTGTTGCCATCCCCATCCAAATGAAGAGTGAAACCAGTCCTTATATAATATATTGTGTTTAAGTGAAAATATTTAAAGTACTCTCCACTACTCTTACTCGAGTAAATATTTTGGCTTCTCTACCCACATCGAAAACATTGGAATCGTTCATAATCTGCTATGTTTGATCGCTAAATGCTAACGGCTATAGAAAAAATACATTGAGCAGGCTAACGGCTAATCGGCGGCTTGCTGTCGCATACGTTAGGATCGAACGCTGCTTCTCCTTTTTTTTTCTAACTCATAATGATCCTTATAATGAGCTTTTAGGATTGTTTTTTTTTGTTAGTTTTTGCACAAACAATTACAGTATTTTCACCAAATTCTGTTCCACTCTTGATCATTTGAAAGGCCACTCTATAAGTTACATTTCTCTTACTAAATGTTTTGGCTACTCTTATCCACACGCCTTATAAATTCTCAATATTTTAATTTTGACTTGATTGTCCTCTCATTCCCCAAAGTACATCAGCTTTCATTGTAACCGAACTCTGCGTGAGTTAAACTAAAAAAAAAAAAAAAAAAAAAAAGAAGAAAGTCCTGAATTTGATTTTCCAAAGTGTCCAATCCCAGCCGCGATACCTGCCCCGCGAACAACCGGCTTTTCAACCAAATCATTGTGTTTGACTGGACTTTCATTTTGGGACTCGCTCTCGAGGGACAGTAGCCGAGAATTGCCTCGTCTGACCCCGACGTGGAGGGTCAAAACGACCTTCTCCTCCCGCGCCAATTCAGTCTGGGTGCGCAAATTGCTCCCAGCGCGAAGAGAAATGATTACAGTGTCGCTCTGTGTGTGTGTGTGTGTGTGTGTGTGTCTGTGTGTGTGTGTGTGTGTGTGTTATTGCTCCGTAGAATCTGCTCTTCACGGACGAGGGCGAGAACTCGGAGATCAAAATCATAGACTTCGGGTTCGCGCGGCTCAAACCCCCGGACAATCAGCTCCTGAAGACGCCGTGCTTCACGCTGCAATACGCCGCGCCCGAGATACTCAAGTACGACGGCTACGACGAGTCATGTGACCTGTGGAGCCTGGGCGTCATCCTGGTGAGTGGGCGGCGGAGGGAGAGGGGGGACATGAGGGTTGGGGAGAGCAATACCACGATATAAATGGGTTTGTAAAATGAACTGAACTTTTAAATCAGTGTTTCAGTTTCTACGACTGGGGAATTGAGTAATGTTTGGGAAATAATAGTAAAAGGGTGAGAAATTGGTGGTGAATGGGGGATAATCTGACTTTTGCTGTAGATTATCAACAGAAAGAAAGTATAGCAACATTTTCTTTCATTTAATGGTTTCATAAAGAAATAAGGCATTTTAGAAAGGACATGGCCATGGTTGCCATATGGCCATATTTTTTGCATTGAAATCTAAATGAGGGATAGAGCCAGGTTTTTGGTTACAAACATTTGTGCTGAGAGGATAGTGAATGTCACAGATGCGCAAGCCTCTGGCGAACTGAGATTTTCCGAGTGGCGGATAATGCGCTATACGCCTTCGCCACTTGCAAGAGGGCGTCGCAAGAGGAGGTGATGGGAGCGCCGCTGACATTCATTTCCTCGTTTACGTCGCGCTGCCTGGTGTTCTCTCTTAAGCATTATAGACTCTCACAGTTCAAACTAAACACTTTATTAAACCCCATCGTGAGCTAAACCATGTTTGTGTCTCGAGAGAAGAAGCTACAGCCGCTCGCTGTGGCTCGGATCGGGCTTGGCTGTGAACGCGAAACAAAACAAATGCACATGTTCACCCCCCACAACCCTCTCCCTCCCCCCTCCCGGCCGCGGAGTCGACAACGACAACGAGAATTAGAGGAACGCAGTGGGACATAGGGTGTCCTGGATGTAGGGAGGGGCGAGGCAGTAGGCTTTCAGGGATTTAAAAGTCACGAGTAACATTTTATAATCAATTCTGAATGTTACCGGCAGCCATTGCAAAATTTGAGTTATGTGGTCGTGTCTGTTGGTGCCGGTCAAGAGCCTGACTGCAGCGCTTTGGACCATTTGGAGGCGATTCAGGGCTTTTTTACAAAGACCAGAGTAAAGGGCATTACAGTAATCCAATCTAGTGAAGATGAGGACATGAATTACTTTTTCCACATCTGTACGGGAAAGGAAATGCTTAATTTTTGCAATATTTTTTTCTATTTGGATGAAACGAGATTGAACTACTTTAGTGATTTGCTTGTCAAAGTTGGAGTCAGAAATCAAATGCGGGTCAAATGTTAGAACCGACCCCAGTCTCCCCCCGACTGTGGCCCGACCGGCACCGGGACGGAAGACATTATAAAGTCAAGATCCGAGGCATAAAACAATTTATCTCATTGAGCGAAACTGTTGGATTCAGTACATCGACAAACTTAAACAAACAGCTGTCTGACTGTAAACAGTAAAGCACCACTTTGTGACATCAGCAGGTGGGGTCAAGCGTTTGTAGCTCTTAAAAACCTCTAATTCAAGATCCCGGAGATGCTTTTTTTTAATCAAAACAAATTAATAAAAGTGACTGTTGTTATAAGTATTAAAATGCACAGTAATTAGTTTTGAAATATTTTACACAACTCACAAGCTTATTAATTTAATGAACATTTAATATTCTCTGAAGCTCTCATTAGAAAGACGGATGTGTGGATGTGACAGAGATTTTAAGGTTCTTTTGAGGCCCGTCACCTTTGGAAAATCAGATTTAAAACCCATTTCTGATTAGTCCCATTCACGGCTCATCCATGTTTTTGACTGAACGAGGACTGTATGAGCCGCGGAGGGAAATGACCTGATTATTATAAAAATAAACCTTTTGAAAAAGCGCTGCCTTTGACTGAATCACATTCATTTCAGTCAGAGGCGCCGCATGGCTTCAGTCAATTCTGTAATCAGACCGCATTGTATAAGTTAATTTTATACGGAGAAATGCACAATATGGAAACAAAATAGATACGGGATAATTATGTCGAGAGAGAATCAGAAAATGAAACCCAGGAATAAACTTAAATCAGACTGAAAATATTGGAATCAAATGAGTCACGATTTGATATGATACATGGCTCACGATAACTGTAACCTCACGATACACCGATTATCGATATATTGCACAAAAATAACCCACAATATATCACGATTTTCATAATAAAAAAATACCTCATAAATGTACAAACAAACATGAGCCTTTGCCATGAGACGCTCACCTCTCCAAACGCATGACTGCAACTCTACCGGGAGTGGGTACGTCTCCAGCTCGGTTCCATGGAGATGTTGCCTAAAGTCAGCAGAATTTGAGATTTAAACGGGTTAGGTTCTCATCCAAATCTATTCTTTGATTACCCACTGCAGTCGTAGCATTATTTGTGGTTAGCTGGTCATTAGGAGCATGTTTTGTACTGATGGCAACAGTATAGTCTCAAATGTTACACAGTGTGCCTTTAAATAAATGAGTGACTAAATGATCCCTGACTGATCTTTCAGTGACATCCCTTCACCATGAATTAGTCTTAAACCGTATTTTCCGGAGTATAAGTCGCACCAGCCAAAAAATGCATAATGAATACGAAAAAAAAACATAAGTCGCTCCAGCCTTGGCAACTACCTTGGCACGGAGGCGTAACTGCACCATTTACAAGCCTCTCCTGGCAGCGCGTTGTTGAAGCTCTCATTCCTCTAGCTGTGGTAATCTGACTTTTAGCCCGCGATTAGGTTATTTTGTTTTCTTCAATGTCGCTTTTCGGCAGTCCCTCACAAGTTTCTCGCTCAGTCTAAACTTTCCTTCTGCACTTGATTACCGTTTTTTAAATCACCTAGCGCACCCTCTAGCGGCTGAAATTATATATTTTTATATATAAGTCGCACCTGAGTATAAGTCGCACCCCCAGCCAAACTATGAAAAAAAGTGCGACTTATGGTCCGGAAAATACGGTACATAATTATACAAATTATTAAAAGTAATATATTTGTGTGACAGTGTTTGGTCCAAGTACTGCCCTCTACTGTCTGTACTATTATTGGCTCCATCTAAATTGACAGAAAACAATGGAGCACTGCAGCCTCATTAATATGCATAATGCCGATCATTGATGTGCACGACATCATCAAAACTATCGATATTGGAATAATAAGTATCGTTCCGCAAAGTATCATGATATATCACAAAATCAATATATTGTCACACTCTTACATACGACAGTTAGAGGCAAATTGTGACAAGTAGATCAACGTTCCATAAAGTTACATTTTCCAAAACGAAATGAAAAGCCTAGTGGGAGCATAGGGCTTTCACCTTCTGACCGTTGTTGAACGTTGCTCTAAAATGCCGGGTTTTGTGTCTGCGGTGTCTGCAGTACACCATGCTGTCGGGGCAGGTGCCGTTCCAGTGCCAGGAGAAGAGTCTGACCCACACGAGCGCCGAGGAGATCATGAAGAAGATCAAACACGGAGACTTCAGCTTCCAGGGAGAGGCCTGGAGGAACGTGTCGCAGCAGGCCAAGGACCTCATCCAGGGTAACAAATTAAGAGAAATACAGAAATAAATGAAGAAATACAGAAAGAAAGAAATACAGAAATGCACTTATTACAATAAATGCATGCATTTCTTTGCAAATGTTATCTTTATTTTATTTATATATTTATTTATTGGTTTGGCAGCCACGGTCCTCCATACATAGAGATTATGTTCCGTTTGTGGCATTAAAACAGTTGTATTTTGTCATTAAAATAGTATTAAATGTGACTTTCTGCTACCTGTATAAAGCCTGGAATATGGAGAAAGTCACAAATGTAATCACATTTGCAATACTTTTGAGGAATATCTGAATTAGAAAAATAAAATATGGTGACAGTGGTGTGTTCTCGTCCAGAGCTGCTGACCGTGGACCCGAACAAGCGGATTAAAATGTGCGGTCTGCGGTACAACGCCTGGCTCCAGGACGACTCGCAGCTCTCCTCAAACCCGCTCATGACGCCCGACATCCTGGGCTCGTCCACCGCCTCCGTGCACACCTACGTCAAGGCCACGTTCAACGTAAGACATCGCGCATAGTTCCGGCCGCCATTTTGAATACCAAAGTAGAATAATGCAGTACTACAACATGTAACAATATCTCTACTCAGGATGAAAATGAAAGACAACTGATTGACAGTGGCATTTTTATGTACTCCTAATAATCATTGCTCAAGTTAAAACTCGGCCCCAGAGAGCGAAGGTTTATGTGATATAACCAGGAAATGTGGCTCAGACGTAGCAGCGCTGTCTGTCAAACTACAGCAGGATTTACTAAAGATCTGCTTCACTCCTCAGACTAAATTAACCCATCCAAGAGGAAACGGAAAACCTTTCTCTGGGATTTTTACAGTTTGTCACGTCAACAGAGTCTCAGTCAGTCAGCGTTTAAGCTTCTCAAGACGTTAGCATGCTACCGGTTAGCATTTAGCTTCAACCATTGACAGTTGAGTCAATCAGCTGTCAATGGCTTCAACACGATAAACACGTGTGTAGTTTACATCAATGAACACTGAGGAAATACTACAGTAACAACTCGGCTCTGACCTCTGTCACATGTTGTATCCAAGGCTAGATGTTTAGAGTGGTTCAGGGCTTTCTCTTGGAGAGGTCAGAGCAGAGCTGTTGAAGCCAAATGCTAACTGGTAGCATGCTAATGTCTTGAGCGGCTTAAACACTGACTTACTGGTTTCTTCACATAAACGTGCGTCTCTGGGGCCGTGTTTTTACTGTTATCGTCTTAAGCAATGGTTACAAGTACATAACAATGCCACTGTCAATGAGTTGTCTTTCATTTTCATCCTGAGTAGAGATATTGTTACATGTTGTGGTACTGCATAATTCTACTTCGGTATTAAAAATGGCCGCCATAACAACAAAAGTCACATGACGGAAAGGCATGTATAGGACCGTTACACAAATAAAATTGACCTCGACCTACTCCGTGTGTTGCAGGCGTTCAACAAGTGCAAACGCGAGGGCTTCCGGTTACAGACGGTGGACAAGGCCCCACTGGCCAAACGTCGGAAGATGAAGAAAACCAGCACCAGCACCGAGACGCGCAGCAGCTCGAGCGAGAGCACCCACTCCTCGTCGTCCTCGTCGCAGTCGCACGACAACAAGAACTTCCACGACGCCGACGCCCACCACCTCCACGGCGTCGACAATAACAAGCCGACGAGCGACTGTACGCCCCTAACCACTCCTCTGAGCACCCCTGTGGCGCTGAACTCGGACGAAAACCTGCCGGCGCCCGCTGCCTTCCACTTTGCAGAAGGACAATGAACGGCAGAGCGATGAGAAGAGAGGGAAAAAAAAGTTGAAATTTACAGATATTTTTGGGAAGAGGTTTGAAAAAGTAGCCTGTTTTAACCCCTCAATAATTGCATGGATATCTGCATGAGAACGCCGGAGCATGCAGCGAAAAGCAGTGGCTATAACCTCAAAATCGCCGTTAGCAATAGCCGATCATTTGCTTTCTTCGTCCTAGCATCCGAGTCGTGTTTCTTGGGAGGATCGTGCCGTCAATGTTGTCCCGAGACCAGGGGGGAAAAGTATCATTGTAATAGCGTTATCGGTGGCACTTTGCTTTACAGCGCGGTAATGATATAACAAGGGAGGGAGGATGCTGCGCTGTTTCTACATCATGACAAAGAAAATCACAATTCGAGCGCGACATATCCTGGCATTAATCATCTTCTCTGCGCCATCAGGGAAGAAAATGATCTATTGTCTAGCTATTTATATGAAATTTCCCCTCATTCCTCTGTTTGATGGAATGTTTTTAAACCTTAAAGTGGACATATCACGCACAATTGACTTTTTTGAGTTATTCCCACAGCTGCCAGCAGGAGGAGCCCCAGTCAGAGACTTCACAAGCTCTAGCCCCTGTATTTCATTATTTAACCTCTTAACCCCCGCCTTAACTGAGCACATTCTCCCCTGTTCGGCTTTACCCAAGTCTAAAAGTGTATTGAATGGAGGGCCTATAGGCCAGTGTAACCTCATTTTTTGACACTTTTTTGTCATGTTTTTGATAATTTTTTGTGTGGCTTTTTTGTTGCATTTCTGGCACTCTTTGTAGCACTTAGGATGTTTGGTTTTTTTTTACACTTTTTTTTCAAGAAGTTTTTAGATTTGGGTAAAGCCAAACTGGAGAAAATTTCAGAAGTTAATTCTTACAAAGACATAATTTCGAGTTATAAAACGTAGAATGTCATTATAAAATAAAATTGTGCAAAATGTGGAGAGCAGGAACAGAATCAGGCTGGTTCACTGGAAAAGCTCGTCTCATTGGTCAACGCCGGATGATACTAGATTAGTTGCTGAGATCCAGGAAGGAGGGAGTTTACAAAAAATAATACTGTATATATATTACTTTACATCAAAATGCAAGGCCATGCATATTTTATAAAATGTGTAAAATATTCAGACTTCCAGACCATCACTTTAAGCCCCATATTCCTGAGACATTGAAAAAATATAAAATTGCTAAAAACAATAAAATCAAAAGACACAGAGCACCACACAACTCACTCAGTGTTAAAAGCCTGAGAATAAAAGTGGGTTTTAAGACGAGACTTAAAACGCTCCACTGTGATGAGATATGTCCACTTTTAAGTAATGAAATGCACACAGTGTTTGTGAGCATTAAAACAATATTCTATTTGGCTTTGAAAGGTTGCATTAAAAGGCATTAAATTGGACTTGCTGCCACCTATATCAAGCCTTATTCTGTTATTACTCGTTTTACTGCCATGCCGGTCCCGTCCCGTTCCCGTTCCGTTACTGAGCTGTAAAGTCGAGTGCTTCCGTGATATTTTAAGGGCTGCCGACTTTACGTACCGCGACGTGAACCCAAACGTGGCGTCTCCGTCTGTCGTTCGTCTAAAGGGAAAAAAGTCTTGTGTTTACGTGCGAAAGGAAAACAGAGATATGCAGTACAAAGTAATCATGGGTCCACTTCTCCTTTCCGAGAGGTTTGTGCAAGTTTGAGCTTATTTATATGTGAATTTTAAAGATGTTTGTTTTTTATAAGCTATAATATTATGACTATTAACTTATTTATGGTAAAAAAAAAAGAAAGAAATTATATGTAGAGCGTCTACGTTTCAAAGAGATATTTTAATGTAAGTCTGTCCAGCTTTCTATGTCGTCGAGTAAAAGAGTCTTTTTATATGTACGGTAGTTGCAGTTCACGCTTGAGTTTTTAGATGTTTCAGTGTTGTAAGCAGGAAAACAAAGGGCAGTGGTTCTTTAAAATGTGGTACGCAGGCTTTTGTGTTCCATTCAGCAGCACTTCTGTCATAGTTTATCCTCAATCGCAGGCCATCGAATCGGAATCTAAATGCGAGTCCTGAAATGCCGACGATTCTTTTAGTGCAGGGTTTCCACAGGGCATTAAGAAGCCATTGAATCAACCGTGCCCAAGTTCAGGCCTTAAATGGGGGTCACTTCTGCTTCCTGGGCCTTAGCTTGAAAAGATGTACAAATACGGTCATTTTTGGTTTACTGAAGATGTTAAAGGTAGTGACATTTCCACATACCTGGCCCCACCCTCGGCGCAAACGTCCAAAGCAATTCCTTCCACCATTTTACATCAAGATAATGTAAAAAGGACGTAAGCTTTACCATATGACCAAAACTTAAAGCGAAGGGCTCTCTGTCCCCACCTGAACTGAGCCAGTTTTTCTCTAGTTTGGCATTAGCAAAATTTAGGCTTCTTGAAAAAATAAAATGAAAACGAGGAAGAAAAATGTGACAAAAACACATTAAAAAAGCGAGGCGTTACACTGGCCTATAGGCTGTAAGCTCCAGTCAAGAAGATTTTAAAGCGGAACTGGAAAAATTGCGCTTGGTTAAGGCAGGTGGTTAAAGGTTAACACCATAGACTGTACAATTCATAGACACTCCTCACCGTTTGTTATAATGAACACGTTCAAGGGGGAAATTATAGCGGATTTACAGACTCCTCCTACCCTGTTGTGACGGAGCATGTCGTAACCCGCGCCATTAGCTCTAATGCTAATGGTCTGTCAATCAAAGTCCGGCCCTCATTAGCATACGAAATTTCTAAAACCTGCCTGGTTTCGTTAATTGTAACTAACCCAGCGTTATCACAGGAGCAATATCTAACAGTAGAACAAAATTAGGCACCAGGCTTTACAGTTGTTTAGAACGTGTCTAAAGTGCAATGCTGACTAATGGAAAACTAGCTTGTTTTGCCGCCCACATATGGAGGTACTACAGCAATAGCGGGCGGTCACTGTCATAAAGCAGGGCAACCAGCGGCCATTACTGAATCTAAATTTCTTTGGAAACCGTGATATTACTCTAGAAGTGCCAAAAAAATATGGTCAAACGCATTCAGCTGCAGGTTTATACATACTTCTGACTAATTTGTTTTTAAATTCCCAAATTTCTCATCATTCCTCTGTTAACTAGAATGAATACTAATCTTGAGAAACGATAAATGCAATGACTCACTCACTGCTGCCTGTCGAAACCCTGCATTAGTATCGCAGTCCATTTTAGGCCCGTTTCAAACCTTAATCCGCGTTTGGTCCGGGCTTAGTCCTGAGAAAAACGATGTTACAACTCGCGTAATCATTTATTTTTTCTTACATTGATGGTGCGATTGTGGTACTTTCCATTAAACAGAACTAGCCCACGTAGAAAGGCAGCTATTACAGCTTTGGAAAAAAAAGCTTTGGAATTAGTGAACTTTTTAACTTGAGCCCGATGTTCATTTTTGTTCCCCATATAGGAAGCGAACAGCTGCAGGGACATGACCCGAAAGAGCAGCTATTTTTAGAGCCGTTTTGTTCTGAACGCGGCGTGACTGTACTATGAATGTACACACTGATGCCACTGCTGCGCTACTTATATCGGCACCCGGATGAAATATAATATAGTTGGTCATTTGCCGTACTTCCTCGCAGTATATTTTTTCATTGCCAAAAGATTCAATATAAATATCTTGGAAAATAACGACGCAGCTCAACCCTTTTTACTACTTTAGTGGAAGATAAAGAAGATAAAGATGGTTGAAAGAATATGAGTGGATGATTTGAAGTGTGGGAGTTTCATCGCAGTTTTCCCGTTTTTTTCATTGTGTAACATTTAGAGTAAGCGTTTGGAGTTTTTGTACAAAAGAGTCGCGTCTAGAATCGGTGAATTTTGTGGCCGAGAAGCAAAAGATGATCAGCTAAAAGCAAGTGGACCTGGGGTTGAGGTTTTTTTCCAGGGAGAATTGTACGACACCGCCACAGTTTATTTAACTTTTATTCCTGTTCTTCTTTATTTATGCATCTGCAGGTTTGGCCCGGCTTTATGCGAGAAGTCGGCAACCTGCAAAATAGTGACCTCTTGTGGTTGGACAATCTGCGTTCAGACAAATGAGTTGGCTGAATGATTTGTTTGTGGGTTTGTATAGTTGATTGTTGAGCGTTGCCTCGTTAGTTTGCGTCGGTCTTTGCGATTGTGGAAACAGTAACTATCTTTTTTTAAAATATATATATAATTTAATCGATCTATTTCATTTCATTTCATATTTTCATGTTTACATAAAAACTACCAAGCCAGTACAGTTTGAATGAAACGGAGCAGAAGAGAAAATCAATCTTATATCTGCCCCTATGTTACTTTACAATCACTTTTACATCAGTCTGTTCTTCTGATGAACAATATTTACAATTATCAAGCGACTTCTAGACAATTTTCCATCGTTTATGTCCCAACTCTCTCCATATTTACATTTTTTATAGTCACAAACTATCGCTCTTTCACTCATTTATAATATCTAATATTCTATGTAGGAAAAGGGCATATTTTTGTTCACTTTTGTAAATGCACATATATCAGTCCTCAAAGTTTCTATTATTGGATTAGATTAGGAAATCTCAGATAATCCACGAGGAAATACAAAGTCCATTTGATTGATATAACTGGACTAGTTTTGAGAAATGCTCATTCTCTTCATCAGGAGTCTAGAGTTCTGCCTCTAAACTAGTGATTCATTGATTAAACGGACTTTGCTTTCTCTTTTATACATGTTGTATTTGTTTGGTTTTTATAATTGCATTGAAATCATTGCAGAGCTTTGAGGTTCTTTGGGATGAAGTGTTATTTTTGAGGAAGTTGTAAAACGGGAAATATCCAAAATACTGCAGACGTGTTTCAAAAGTCTGACCGCCGTAAAAGCACCACAGCAATCATAACATTTAGTGCATGGTTTACACATTCTGAATCTCCCTTTACTCAAGAATCTCTGTTTAAGTCTCTTTCCTTTTTTAAATCACTCAAATCGGAACCAAAGCCTTGACTCCGCGGCTGCACGAGCCGATTTTTATTTTCAGATATGCAACAAAACTCTTCTTAGCCACGTCTGCGCTCACACCTCGCTATGCATTTTGTACGGCTTCATGTTTAGTCAGTCTTTTCATATCATTCATCTTAACAAAACTTTCTTGTACACCTTTATAAACAAACATTTTATTGGCATCTTCTTAGTGTCGCTAATTAGATTAACAAAAATTGGCGTAGGTTTCAAACCCGTCGTCAAAATCTGTGTAATTCCATAGTTTTTATTTATTTTTTTTCAACAAAGTGAGTTTTTTACCCAGCGCTGCAGTGCTTTGCGAATTGGGTCCTAATTAAGAAAATAGTGCGCGGTGTTTGGGGAATGTGTGCTATGAGTCAGTGTTTTACCAATGGAGAAAAACTATTAAAGATTTGGCTCATGTGCAAAACGAGTAAAATGCACAAATATGTTTGAGTCATATGTGCATTTTTTAGATTCTCTCATTTATATATCAGATTTGACGCTCTAAAAGTCAAATATAGACACAGACGGCATGTTTGAAATGGCCCACATTTGGTCATGTTCAAAGCAGCCACATTACTCCTCCATTACTTTAAAGCAGAACTAAGTAACTCATGCCCCTAGAGGCCATGAGCGCCACTGCAGGTGTCGTAGCATGATGTGGTTTTTTTTCATTCATTAATTGTCTGTGAGAGTAAATACTGCGCTGACAGAAAAGACAAAGGGAGAGAGGGATATTCTACATCCAATTACACAATGGAGATCATTTTTTTCACTCAACATGGCTATAAATACTGTTTAAGTAGCGCTAGCCTGCAGTTAGCTTTGCCCGTTAGCCTGTTAGCTTCTTCTTCGTCATTCCATTAGTGTGTATTGGGGCCGCCGCCTCGGTGGCAGGGAAAGTTGCAATTGTGGTTTTCTGGCCAGAGACACCAGGGGGAGATGAAAGACCCCCCCCCCCCAATCATCCCATTAACACTTGTACTACCCCCAGAGGGACTACGGAAAGGATTTATTAAGATAAACAAGTTACTTAGTACTTCTTTAACAAATGTTCAATTATGAATATATTTTTCTACTAAATAAAGACACAGACATGGAGAGGAACAAAGTGGTTCCACAGCGCAAAAATACTGACAATGCTAATCAGGAATCTAACGTTAGCTTCATGCTACACATGCTAAGGTTGGCTACTAGTGCAGTTTTTTCGCTTCTCCTGCTGTGAAAAAAACATCCATATGGACCTAATTTTGGCTTAACTTTGTGTGTGATAAATATATTTAAAGACCAGCTAAAAATTGTGATTCCCATGAGAGGTTTCTTCCCCCTCGGCTAGGCCACGCCCCTTTATATGAGGAATTCCTGTCTGTATCTAATTTATATGCAATTTCAGAAGTTGAATCAGGTGCAGCGTGCCCACAAAACGGCATATTTAATTGTTCCTGTACAGATGTGTTGATAATGAAGCTAAAACACTCCTAAACCCAAACATTTTACTGCAAAATACAAGTTAGGAATTAGGGCTGAACGATTAATTGCATTTGCAATTTTATCGCGATATTACACAACGCGATTTCGTAATCGCAGGGCACGCGATTTGGGAAGTAAATAGAGCAACGAGATATGGCAGCAAAGTCCGCTCCGTCGCGTGCTTTTGTTTACGTCTCAGTCTAGTTAAGGTGCGCGGTAGATTGTGGATGTACAGTGAAAATATCAGCTTTTATCATGCAGCCACCGCGAAGGAATATTGCTTTTCTCCGTTAGCATTGCGTTAGCCGCAGCGCTAATCACGCCATTCCGTCGCCGCTACTACACGCTCTGGTGATCACAGAAACTCCCTCACCTCCGGATTCACACGCCTCTGCCTCCACAGACATATATAGGTGAGTCTGTGCTGATTGTAAAAAGTAAAGAGTCGTTTGTGGCTCAGTTTAGGGGGCTTATGTTTGGGAATGTTGTGGATAAAGAACTTATCTCAAAGGCATAATGACGTTTCATGACCATTAAGTATCCGCGGAGGCGATGTGCCATGTGCCTTTATTTACCTTTGCGTCTACCGCATATCCGCTCCGTAGGTCATACAGACGCTAGATATAAACACTAAACTGCAGTATGAAAAGGGTTGGTAACTAGGATCCGAGGCAGGAGTCCGTGTCATGTCTTATTTTGCTGAGGAAATGTGCTGTTTAAGCTGAAATGTCACTAAATGGCTGCGAGTCAAAGAGACGTGTCTGTGTCTGGCACCTCATGTCCCGTCTCCTTGTGTCAGTGTTTTTTTCTTTCTTCATATTGTCCAAAGTTACATCCCAAAACCAAAATGCTGCTCTTAATTCCACTGTGATTTGGCGTGTGCTCCATCTGGCCTCTCCGTGTCCATCAATAACGCGCATCTGAAGTACTACGCAGCTCAGACTGGGATTTGATTGGCCGAAATAATAAAGTACTATTTAATAAATTAAATAGCTTATTTTGTATTAATTGGGAGTTTGATTTCCTAAAACTTTTCCAACTAGTTAAAGCAGACGTTTGTTCTTACTTTCCTGCACTTTAGTCTGGGTGATGTTACTGACTGGATCAGTGAGTTATTTTTTTTTTCATATCTATATAATTTAGCATTTATTTATAGACTGTACTGTTAAGTTCAGACAGTTTAAGAAGTGCAGTCCACATTTTGAATAGGTCAAGCAACAATTTTGTTGCAATTTTCACTTCAAATATTGTTTATTATGAAACAGGCTGATTTATTGCTTGTGTTAGGTGAAAAATACATGAGAAGAGGACCTTGCAACAATAATCGCATATTTAATCGCAATCGCAATATTGAAGAAAAAAAATCGCAATTAGATTATTTCTCAAAATCGTTCAGCCCTATTAGGAATCGTAAACTGAACTGATATGACGCTGTTTAAATCCTAAATGAGTCTTTCGTTTGCCCACGCAGCTCTTATACAGGGACATTTCGATGGGAAGAATCAGGTTCCTATGGATTTAAAAGCCAATTCCATATGGTTCATACGCCGTCGTTTCCTCAAAGCAGCATCTACGGAGCGGGAACTCCTCGAGCAGCAGCAGACGGAGTTAGCTTCGCGTGAGCTGCTCGCTGCTGCCTCACTAGCCCATGTGCTCGTTTTGTTTGGGAGATGTATTAATAGACGGAGAGGAGGATGGAGAGAGTCCTGTATGAAGTAGCCCTCTGGGAGCTGGTTCACATTAGCCGCCGCGGTACGCTCTCTTCCGAGGAAAATCCTGCTTGCATTTCGTGGGACAAAATCGTTACCTTGTTCCCTCGACGCTCTCCGTTCAAAGTGTGTGCCAAATAAATGCTCTTGCACTTTTGCGAATCTCGGTCAAATGATTTGAAAGTCTCTAAAGGTGCCGTCTATGGTCCTGAATGGAAAATCCCATAGCGATGGTGTAGGAAGACTCAAAAGAAATGATTAGCTACTATGTGTTTTGACTATGCAGTACTGTGTTGATGATGTTCTAGAGGTCAATTTGTTACTGGCTTTTATCTCTCTGTCCGTCCGTCTTTCCGCAAAATGATCTGTTCTAAACCGTTTCCTCCCAGATCTAAATGGACGTAGGATGTTTTTTTAAGTCCATGTTGCATGCAGCGTGTTGTCCATGTTGTATTTTGCTGTCACTCTTTATATTTCGAGCTCGACACTGCTCGCCAACCCTGTAGTGTCTGAGGTACATTTCCCATTCGTTTTTGCCACTGACCGTTTGAGAAGAGAGAGTTGGTCCGGCCACTCGAATTTAAAGCCAGTCTATTATTCTTCAAGGGATATTTCAGGATTTTTTACATAGGGCCTCATTTCCTAGTTATCCATAGCGTTGTTGATTTCTGGAGATTTTTTTTTATTTTTTATTCATGCAGTCCTTGTATTTGAAGAGTCTAGTGGCGCTAGGCTAGTGCTAGGCTAGCGCATTTCTACGGTAACAGCTAGCCTGAGGCAAATCACTTATAACGATATAAATGTCTGTGTCGATAGAATAATTGTAACCATTTTGCATTTAAAATAACTTATATTTGAGCAGCATCAGCTTCGTGGTTGTAAGCTAACGCAGCGGCGGAGTGATCTGCGAGAAAATAGTCCCTCAAAATGTGATAATTCATGTGATACAAGGTCAGTTATCTTAAAAAAAATTATTCTATCGACACAGACATTTATATGGTTAGTCTGGCGTTATAAGTGATTTGCCTCAGGTGCACTGTGGAGCGGGTCAGACTGTTTTTAATGCAGGCTAACTGATACCGTAGAAATGCGCTAGCCTTGCACTAGCCTAGCGCCACTAGACTCTTCAAATATAAGAACTGCGTGAATTAAAAAAAAATATACATCTCCAGACATCAACAACACTCTGGATAACTAGGAAATGAGGCCCTATGTCAAAAATCTTGAAATATCCCTTTAACGACTGATTTCCTCATTTAAATGTAATGATTGACAGTGATGCGTTGGTTGTAATGGACAACCAACGCATTAACCCATCAGTCTGCGTTCCTACTCTCACCTATGGCCAGGAGCTTTGGGTCATGCCTGAAACATAATCTGTGGCATCCCGATTCTTCACTATTTTCAGGGTCGCTTTCACAAACCATTCCAGAGACCTCGCCAGCAACTTCATGAAATTGGTACAAATGCTTTATAATTAGATTAGCACAGTGTTTTACCCCACACATGTCTTACAATATGCTTAAGATGGACAAATATTTATTTTTATTATTCCACTAGGCCTTTAATCAACATTATACGTTATAAATGTGCCAGGGTGAGTTAAATTTAGACAATTTCCATCGTCTGGTCTTTTTGGCAGATGTCGAAACCAGCCCAAAAAAAAAGGAACATGAAAACAGCGTGTCCCACCGGGAGGAGGCCCCGGGGAAGAACTAGGACACATTTAAGGGACTATGTGTCTCTGTGTGGCCTGGAAAACCACAGAGAAATTGTGGGTGTTTGTTGCATCCCTAGCACGCAGTACATCGCCGTTTAGAGGCAACCAATGAGCGAGGAAAGCCCTTCTCTTTGGTCCTCACGGCAGGCAGCTGACATTGCTGTAATACTATGACCCATGTGACAATGCTGGGTTGTGTATAATATTTTTAACCACGCAGGTTTTTTGTAAATCCGCAATAAAAAGTGGAATCTATGATTGACAGGCACTGTGGAGGCTCGTACCTGGGCTTCCTGCCTTTTCAGAAGCAGCCATGTTTATTTCACAGACCACTCGGGATCATTACTGTGAATGGAACACCCGTTATCTCTTCTATCTCACGTCTATGGAGGCAACTCATCACCTCCTGAAATAGACGAGAGCCTGTCCCGGTGTAGAGTCTCTTTTGACCACACAAGACAAAAGGTCCGTGTGGAAAAATGAATGGGAGATGAACTTGCATGGGCAGAGCGAGGCGAGCACTGCTGAGCTCCGTGGAACAGTACTGTAGCAGCGCATCCCTTTGAGATTCGGTCAATATAAAAAAAATAAAAACACGCTTTAAACGCAATGGAACTTTAAGGGCAGAACTTTGCACTTTTCTGCCGTTTTTAACCATGCAAATCTCTACTACTACTCTGTTAAATGCGTCTCTGTTTCCGTCGTGTTGTTCCTGTAGGAAACTCAGCTCGAGAAAACGGCATCGACCTTTGACTTCCCGTTTCTTTTCAAGTCACTGTGAATCATTTAAAGACCAATAACGCGTCGCCGGAAACGTCTTTTTCGTAGATTTGACCTGAGATATTTTGTGATACGACTTCGGTGTGTTCGTGATAGATGTATTACTTACTGTTAGAGTGGATACCTTACACACGGACTGGTTTATGTCACTTTCAAAGGGCGCAAAAGTCTGTCGCGGGATTTTTACGTGACATACTTTTTTATCTCAGAAAGAGAAGAACATTTTTACAAAAGTGCACGTTGAGTCGACATGCATTGGGAGTTTTCTTTCATTCAACATATCAAACTAGGAAATAAGTTGAGTGTATGTACTCAATTCTATTTCAAGTGTTGTTCCTACAAAGAGCGTGGGAGAGGAAAAGTTCTCCATTGAAACCGATAAAGCAGTGTTTCCCAACCCGGGGTACTTGATGTTTTCCATTTTTACAAATGATCATAAATGCCGTGGAGGTAGTGGGTACACGGAGTACACGAGACAAAAAGGTTGGGAACCACTGCTTAATTCAGTGAAATAATACGGTTAATCATATTATTATGTGAGTTAGACCAGTGGTTCTCAACTGTTATGACGTCGGGACCCACCGTCACGCCGGGATAGCAGGCGAATAAGACTTAAACTGGTAAAATATGTTGTTATCCTCACAAATGTTTGTTGAATAAGAATTAAATAAGCCAAAAAAGCTGAAATTATGATGAAAATAGGGAAAAAAGGGAATAAATTGAGGAAAAAATAGGGAAAATATTGGTCATAAAAAAATAGTAAAAATTAGGGGGGGAGATGGGGAAAACAAGGAAAAAATTCGGGCAAAAATAAGAAAAAAAAATGGGGCACATTTTGTTTTAAATATGGGTAAAACATTTATTTAAGCTGAAACAACCAAGTCACTTCCTTTAATGCTGTCCCTGGACCAACAGACATCCAAACTTGCATCTAAAGATATAAGATTTTTTAGATACTTTTATTTTTTCGATACCGGTGCTGCAGGATTTTGCATAAGTACCATAGAAAAATAAATCGGTGTGTGGCAGGAAAGATTCCGAGGCACTCATGCCCTGAGGACACTTTGTTTGTCGAAACGCGTTGGCATGTCCATATTAAAGAAAGGACTTTTCATTTGTCTACAGAGTGCCTCGGAATCTTTCTTGCCACACAGCTATTTATTTTCATACGGTACGTGTCTTATGCGAGATCCTGCTATTTCTTACCATACTGGTATCGTTTAACGGTGCCCAGCCCTAGTCCCGACCCACCAGTTGAGAACCACTGATTTAGACCGTTTGTTTTGTTTCCAGGTGAAGGTGTACACTTTTTAAGAGCCAAAACTGAAAAGGGGAGAAACGTAATGATTCTTTGACTGAGCGTATGTGTTATCCACGTTTTCATAAATTATGCCAATTCAACGATCATTTACCTGTGAAGTATATTTGAAACATCAGTTCTTCCCCTTCCCAGTCGCGGGACACACTTATTTGTGATTCCATTGACCCGTTTCCCACTCAAAGTGACACAAACCAGCCCCACTCATCCTAAAGGCATTACAAAGGAACCTTTACAGACGTCCTGCAGGTGGCACTGTTGCATCACACATGACTCTACTTGTGCAGCTTTTCCCTCAGAGACCTCGTCCCGCAGAGAGCCGGGTTTGTTCGGACCCGGTGTCCCCGTAGAGTTGAGTGTGAAGCAGTTTTTTTTTTTTTTTTTATGTGTCTAGCGGGACTAGAGCTTGTGCTTCATCGACGCATATTTAAAACCAAAATAAAAAGGAGTTTGTGTCTTCAAAAATAAAAACCTGTTTGACAACTTGTCTCGAGATGTTTTCGTCATTTGTATATTTTTATTTCTTCTTCATATCCTCTGTGTGACAGCAGGGGGCGATCGTTCAATGAAATATCATCGATTAACTTCTTAACTCCCGCCTTAACCGAGTGCGTTTTCTAGGCCAGTATAACTCCTCATTTGAAAGCTAAGACCTACAAAACTGATCTAAGCTTCTTCCTTCTTTGGCACGTGTGTGTGTGGCTTGATCACATGGCACAAAAAAAATAAAAAAAATAATGCAATCCGGTCAACACTGCAAAAAAGCAAAGAAAAAGTGGTAAAAGTGGCAAAAAAAAAAAAACATGACAAAATGGGATAAAAAAAATTAGCAAAACGTGCAACAAAAATACTGGGAAAACTTGATAAAGTGAATGAGGATGAAAACGCAACAAAAATAAAGCGGCAACGAAACAGATGGAAAATATGCCTTAAAAGCGACGACAACACAAAGAAAAGTCTTCGATTCGTTTTATAGGCCTTAGCTTTCAAATGAAATCCAGTCCAGAAGCGTTTAGCAAAAATGTGCTCGGGTGAAAGTGTAAAATAGTGCCAAAAACGAGACGCGCGTGAGGGTGAAAACGCAGCGAAACGGGCAACAAAAAAGTGATGGAAAAAGCGTCAAAAACAGGCAAATCTTGTTTGAAATAAGCAACAAAAACGGGGCCAAAATGCAGTATAAAAATAAGCCGAAAAAGTGGCGATTAAAAGTGGGATTAATCTGATTGAAAATATGAATGGATTGACGGCAAACAAGTTAACGATTTTCTTTAGAATTCAAGTTTTCTTTTTTTTTTCTTTTTCTTTCTTTCATTTGTTTGTTTTGTGGACAAGCTTTGGGGGCCTCGGACCTCACTTTGGGAACCACCACTCTATCCGCCCCTCCCCCCCTCCTCGTCTCCAGCCTCGCTCCAATTAGCCTCCCTGCAGCTGGGCACCAGTCAGATCAGAGCCGCGGCCTGTATTAGCCCGAGCCCCATTTGAGGGGAGTCTCGATCCCCCATAAAAATCCAGCGCACACACACACACACACACACACACGGGGAAATATATAAAGCTGCTTTCTGATGGAGCCCCCCCTCCCTCCTCCTCCACCTCCACCTCCACCATCGCCCCGAAAGCAGATGAAAAGCGCGAGGAGAAGAGGGGACTGCATTAGGGCATGTGCAGAGCGAAGGGCGTATTGTGCGGAGACGTTGGGCCGACGCACGGTGACATAAATGGGGCAACGGTAGCAAGTGGAGGGTTGGCCCCCGGCGTGCTCCCCGTCGACGCCGTGTCCTTGGGCAAGGCACTTCATCCCCCGTACCGCGCAGTGGCTTAAATAGTCTTCCGGCTTTTCACAGCGTTCCCGCCGTACTGTACTGATCAGACATGGCATTGTCTGAAAGTATATAATCTGTATGTCCATTGTGGTTGCTGTCTTAAAATGATGAGGACGAAGGATGGAAAGCGGCTCATGGACAAACGAGGAGGTATCCGGGCAAGACTCACAGCTAACGCCTTCGATCCCTACTAGTGTTCTGGCTATTCACTGAATAAAAACAGATTAACTGCTACACTCTTCCCAGAAGATGAGAAGGAGGAGGTGGAGCTGACCAGTGCAGGACACCACGCTCTGAAACGGGGACAAACCCGGGAGGCGGGGGATCAGAGGAGACAGCCAGCCAGGTTTCCTCCGGGTACTACGGTTTCAATTAAAGCACTTACTTACTTTAGTCAACATCTCCATGGAGACGAGCCGGAGACGTCCCGCCCCCGAGTTACAGTCCGGTCTGGGTCTGTCATGCAGCAAACACACATTTGTTTGGCCATTTCTTAGTTTTTAGTTTTTCAATAATATGAACACTATTTATTTATTTATTTATTCAGCCTACAAAAAAGAACGGGGTTAAAAATGAAGCGTTATATGAGTTGCAGCAGGATAATTCAACAGTGAAGCAGAACCGATACATGCAAGGGTCAAACGTTTGATTTGATTTATTTGAACTATTATTTAGAGTGCATTATTATTTACAATATTTACATCAGTTCATTTACATTATCACAAAAAAAGCAACAAGAAAAAATAAATAAATAACTCAAAAGGAGTAGGCTGAAGAAAGAAAGCTTATAAGTGCCTACCCCAATTTCAAAATACAATACAATACAAATAGAAAAGTTTGTGTATTTACTTAGTTTTATGATTTTCTCTTATTTTTTTATCATTGCTTATATTCTGTTTGGAAACACTTTTTTTTTTTAATGTTTTTTTATTTTTATTTATTTTTTAATTTCAAGACTATTCACACTGAAGGCATTTATCCTATAGCCTAAACCTGATTTGAGTCATTTTTAACTTATCAAGATGTTATTATTTTTTGCTATAGAATAGAATAAATTCTGTTGTGCCACTCAGTATGACATCACCCCCGTGGAGAAAAGCGTCCGGACCGTGACTATAAACGATTTGAAACGTCCGCGCTGAACTGCGTCAGGAATAGGTTACGTTCCCTTTTGCACTGGGCTCCTTAGCTCCGTTATCCCCGCCTTTCACCCCGGAGCTCCAAGTGAGGGACAAGCCAAAGAGCGGCGGCCTACTGGGGGGGAATGACCACCCCAGGCTTTGGTAACGAGCGCTCAAAGGGAAATATCAGTTCTGTTACACTCGCGGGAGAGGATGGCGAGATTCATGGGCTTGCAAGAATTTACCCCATGACTATTATATTCACACTTAAATCACCATTACTCACAGTCATGGAAATCATCATATTCTTAATAAACAAAAGGTACAACATAAACCCTCCAATTCGACACATTTGGGCACAATTTATACAAACAAACTGTGCCTAATATTCACAAATATGTATGAAAACGTGATCGTTCTGACATGTATATAAATATAAATATTGACAAATACAGGTGTCATCCGTTAACCTGGAGTGTGCCTTTAAAATGCAGTTGGACAAAACAATAAATCAAGTTTCAATCATTTGACTGAAGTCACTCAAAAGTTTGGAAACACTTTTTTATGTATTGTTTTTTCGCAAAACGACCAAAGATGTTGTTGGCCTCTCCCAATGTATTACTATAACTCCAAACGGTGGCCTGTTCCTTTAAGGTCGTTATTAAGTCCGCCTGTGGTCAGTAGGAGTGTGACAATATATTGGTTTTCCGATATATCGCGATATTTTGCGGGACGATACGATACCGATACTTTGTATTCCGATATCGATACTTTTGATGACGTCATGCACATTAATGAGGCAGTGCTCCACTGTTTTCACAGTCAATAGAGGCCAACAATGATCAAGAATTCAGTCAGACCAGCAGGGGGCAGCACTACAGTTTTAAGCACTTGGACCAAACACTGTCACACAAATAAATCACTTTTAATAATAGTTTTTATAATTATAAAGAAGATACATTTGGGGTTGATTTATTACTTTTAAATATGACTGTGGTTTCTTGTTTGACAGATCTATGACCCATTTTCAGTGACTAAGTCGGGGATAATTTATAAAAGTGGTACAAAGCACATGAAACGAAAATGTAAATGATGAATAATATGTAGTATGTTAAAGTAAAGGTTAAAAGTAGATTTTTTTTTACTGTGGCGTATCGTAGATTATGTGTGTGCAATATATCGATTATCGCAGTATCGGCGTATCGTGAGAGAATCGCTATCGTAAGCCACATATCGAATCGTGAGGTACCCAGAGGATCCCGCCCCTAGTGGTCAGAGATCGTTACTGTCGCTGAAACGTCCACACTTCAACTACAGCGTTCAGGTGACGACACGCGCAGTTCAAGAAGATGAACCCGGCCCTTTGTGGCCGTGAGCATTTACAGAACCATCCAGGCAGATGCATTGTTGTCTAGATTTCCTCAGCGCATTATTTCCCCGACGCTCCGACCTATTTCTAATTACTTGCTGGTTCTATTGACGGCGGGAGCTCACGGCAATGGCCAACCCGCTCCACATTTCCCACCGAGTCGTTTAGGCCTGTCCTTGGGTCGATGGCCACATAAAATACACGGCCTGTTAAAACGCGATTCACAGATTGAAGGGGGGAAAGAATACACGTCCTCCTTTCATTTCGATCAATACTCCAGCATCGATCGCTCCGGGCATTGATAGTGAATAGACTGAATTATGTCCTGTTTGTGGGAGTTTTTTTTTTTTTAAATAGAGCGGCGGGCCGTTAATGTGACAGCGGCGAGATGAGGGATAAATACGTGATTGTTTTAAGTGGAAGCCCGGAGATAATGAAGGGTAATGGGGATAATGCCGGACACGCGCAATCAAAAGTGTGATTGAGACAAACGTCCAAAAGATACAAATAATACTTCTGAGGGTATGATTAAAATAATGGGATTTATGACCATTAGAATGAGCCTCAAAAAAAAGTCAGGTCTCATTTAAAGCCACGCTGCGGAACATTCTAGCGTACATGCAGGTGCGTGACAAGTAATCTAACACACTCCGTAAAGCAAGAATACTTAAAGGGGCAGTACAGTTTCACACAAAATCAACTTTGGACCATAATAATGGACTGACTGAAAAAATATCCACACGGGAAAACAAAAAGTCACACTCTCTAATTGGTAACAGCAGTGGTGGTTCCCAACCTTTTTTCTGTTTCGCGTACCACTTGAGTTGTTCATTTATACTTTGAGTACCCGCTACCTCGAGGACTGTGACGTTTTGTCTTGTCACGGGGAGGCCTACTGCGTTTCTGGAGGACAAAGTCGAACTGAGACAGTTTCCCAGGCAGGCCAAAGAACAATTTATTTACAAAAAAAATACACTTAAAAACCAGGTCTGGCAACACGCCACGCAGCACCCACCCCAGACAGAGTGAGTGGGCTGCTTTTATAGCAGGTGGCAATGATTGGACCATACCATTACAGCCTGTCCCAATAATAAAACAGTGAAAATACTACCAAACATATAATCTTTATTAACTCCACAGTGAATTTCCTAATTTAAAAATACCCAATTTAATAAATCTAAAAACAATCCAGGACACCCCTTCCGTTTTAGCAAGTGGATGAACCCGGACCCCCCCCCCCTAGGCGCTCCGGCTCTCTGGGGACTCTTTTGGCCGGAACACCTAGAGAGGAAACAAAACGAAAATGTAAACATTACAAAAATATACGTTATATAAAATATACTGTAGACCTATTAATTTCTCTGCGCCACAACACTTTTACCCATGTCATGGATCCCACTCCATGACATTTCTTCCCCCCTCTTTTCAGGGCACAGTACCTCTAAATTTCATGTACCCGTGAGAGAGAGTCAGCCACTATATTGGACTTTCCCGCCTTGTAGTAGACAGTGAAGCTGTAAGGTTGTAGAGCCAGGTACCAACCAGCAATCCTAGTGTTGGCGTCTTTCATTTTGTGGAGCCACTGGAGCGCACGGTGGTCAGTTTCCAAGCTAAAGTGACGTCCCAGCAGGTAGTATCTTAGTGACTCAATTGCCCACTTCATGGCCAAGCACTCTTTTTCCACTGTCGAATATCTGGTCTCTCTGTCCAGCAGTTTTCGGCTCAAAAAGGCAACAGGCCTCCTTTCTCCATCCACCTCCTGCAACAAAACTCCACCTAGGCCCACACCTGATGCATCCGTTTGCAGAATGAACGGTTGATTGAAATCAGGGTTCTGCAGTACTGTATGTTCATTTATGGCTTCTTTAAGATCCCTGAAAGCCTGGTCACAGCGATCACTCCATTGTACCTTCCTTGGTGATATGACTTTGGTGAGATCGTGGAGAACTGCGGCACGATCTGAGAAGTGAGGAATAAATTTCCTGTACCAGCCCACCAGACCGAGGAAGCTCTTCACTTTCTTCTTAGTGGTTGGAATAGGGAAATAATGAATTGCCTCCATCTTTCCCACCTGAGGTCTGAGCTTTCCATGGCCGATCACAAACCCAAGGTACTCCACTTCTCTCTGAGCCAGACAACATTTCCGTGGGTTGATCGTTAGGCCAGCTGCTTTGATGCACTGCAGGACCTGTTGGAGATGAGACATGTGTTCTTCCCAGGTTTGGCTGTAGATTACCACATCATCCAGATATGCAGCCGCAAAATCTGAAACATCTCTCAAAACATAGTCCATTAGCCTTTGAAAGGTGGCCGGCGCTCCCTGGAGTCCAAATGGCATAACTCGAAATTGGTACATACCGAACGGAGTTTTGAACGCCGTCAGCTCACAGGCCTCAGGAGACAGTGCCACTTGCCAGTAGCCTTTGCTTAGGTCTAAGGTGGAGATGTATTTGGCTCCTCCCACTCGCTCCACCAGCTCATCAATCCTGGGCATTGGGTACGGGTCACACAATGAAACAGCATTCAGGTAACGGAAGTCTATGCAAAATCTCAGTGAGCCATCTTTCTTTGGTACTAGCACCACTGGACTGCACCATTCACTACTGGATACCTCAATTATACCCAGTTCCAGCATCAATTTGATTTCCTCCTTCAGCACTGCCACCAGTCGCTCTGGAATCCTGTAGCTCTTCTGACGTGGCGGCGCCTCAGTCTTTAGCCGGATGTTGTGTTGCACCAGGTCAGTATAGCCAGGGGTGTCCTTGAAGAGCTCTGGGTTGATGAGTGGAGTCACCTCTTTCTGCTGGGAGATAGACAGATGTGACACGTCTATCACAGATGACTCCCCCGGGCTTCCTGGTAAGAATTTCTCTGACATCTCTTCATCTTCTACAGCCCGGATCAACAGCTGAGGGACAGATTCCTGGCGAGACAGAAATTCTTTTAACAAGTTCACATGAAATATCTGGTGCTTTTTGGTTCTGTCAGGCATAAACAGTTCATATGTGAGGTTACCCACTTTTCTAGTGATTTCATAGGGACCATACCACTTGGAGAGGAGTTTGCTGTCAGAGGTGGGGAGGAGTAGGAGAACCCTTTGGCCTGGTTCGAAGCTTCGCTCTCTGGCTCTGCGGTCATACCATGTTTTCTGGTTTTGTTGAGCAACCTTCATTGTCTCTTGCGCCAGCGCAGACATTTCCTCCAGGCGTTGCCTCATCTTTACCACATAGGCCACCACGTTCTCTCCTGATGGGGTTGGATTCTCCCAGTAGTCTTTGAGGAGGTCAAGTGGCCCCCGTACTTGACGTCCATATAGCAGTTCAAATGGAGAGAACCCCGTTGAGGCCTGTGGCACTTCACGATAGGCAAATAACAGGTACGGCAACCACTGGTCCCAGTCCGCTCCTGTGTGAGAGACAAACTTCCGCAGCATATTTTTCAAAGTCTGGTTATACCGCTCAACTAGCCCGTCCGTCTGGGGGTGATATGGGGTGGTCTTAATTCCCTTGACACCCAGGAGCTTGTAAACCTGTTTTAATAATCTAGACATAAAATTTGTCCCACAGTCAGTCAAAACCTCCTTAGGTATCCCAACCCTGGAGAACAGTTGTAATAAGCAGTTGGCAACATTTCTGGCCTTAACTGTTTTTAGAGGGAATGCTTCAGGATAACGAGTTGCATAGTCGCAGATTACTAAAATGTACCTGTGCCCTGCACTGCTGCGTTCTAATGGCCCCACTATATCCATACCAATTCTTTCAAAAGGTGTTTCAATGATGGGTAGAGGTTGCAACATTGCTCGCGGGACTTTGCGTGACGAGGCAAGTTGGCATATTTCACATGAATTACAAAATTTAGAAATTTGGTTGTACATGCCTGGCCATACAAATCTGCTTGCGATTCTGCATAAGGTTTTTTGGAAAGCCATGTGTCCAGCCCATGGCACAGAATGTCCCAGCTCCATTACTTGGGATCTAAATTTTTGAGGCAAGGCCAAGGCTTCAACGGTTCCTTTACATTGATACAAAATGCCTCCTTTAATGACATATGCTGCCTCCTCTAAACATCCAGGATTACCTTGTTTAACCCCTTCAACTTCTGTCACTTTTTGAAACCAAAGGTTTAAAGTTACATCCTCTTTTTGTAGAGTAGCTACATTGGGAGGGAGCTTAAACTCCACAGATTGCATAGGTTTGGTTGGATTTTCTGTTTGCTTGCTAACCGTGCCTTTCAACTTGTCCCTTCTTTTCTGTGATTTTGATTTGACCGGCTTCTCTTTTACCGGTTCAAGATCTTCATCCCAGAAAGGCAACTCTTGTAAAGACTCTTTAGCACTCTGAGCTCTAGTAATAACCATGTTATAAGCTGCAGATGACTCAATTTTTTCAGGCAAGTTTACCGATAAGGTTTTGGATACATTCACAGGTATGTTTTTTGATTGATTTACGTTTTCAGGTAGATTTTCTGATTCTTGCACTAAATCTAGTAGAATTGGCACATCATTACCCAGAATCACATCAAATGGCAAATTTGGGGCTAAAGCCACGGGCATTAGAAAGGTTTGGCCTCCAACAGTTAAAAACACATCTGCCATAGGATATTGATGTTCATCACCGTGAATACAGCTTATATTAGCCTTGTCTTCACCCCATTTTTCCCTTGACACCAGTTTGGAAGAAACCACCGATTGAAACCCACCCGTATCTAACAAAGCAGTAGTACGGTGGCCATTAATGAGTACAGGAGTAGTCAGAGCTCGCTGTGTTATAGCCATATGGCTGTGCAAAACCGGTCTAGGCACTGCACAGTAAAGGGAAGGCGTATTGGTTAGTGGACATGAATATTGGGTGTGGCCTAAGCCATTACACAAGTAACATCTGACCTCTTTACTGCGCATATGAGCACTGTTAGCATGATTCGGCTTTTGGTAATTGCTAGATGTAAATTGCCTAGGGTTAGACACAGACCCATTATGACCAAACCCCCTTTCACCCCCATTGGACTTACTTTGGGCTTGATCTCTGTGTCCCCGTTCTCCATCTCGGCTGCTATGGAATTTTGTAGAGTTTCGTCCATAAATGGCGTTGTTGGATCCTTTCCTTGCAGCTAAAAAGACTTCAGCCAGCTCCGCTGCCTTTTCTGCCGTCTTGGGGTCCCGTTCACGGATCCATACTTCAAGTTCTGGGCTCACCATTATCAGGAACTGCTCCAAGATCAAGGTCTCTGATATTTCTTGTTTTGTAAACCTTTCAGGTTTAACCCATTTTGAAAACACGTCCTTCAGCCGCACGTACAGTTCTTTAGGGGTTTCTCCAGGGAATATTTCAGTGGACCGAAATCTTTGTCGGTAAGTCTCTGTTGTAATTTCATATTTTGCTAGTATTGCTGCTTTCACTTTATCATAATCTTCAGAGTCAGCAATGTCCATAAGCACATATGCACTACGGGCCTTACCCGTTAATAATGCCACCAGGCGGAGAGCCCACTCGTCTCTTGGCCATCTGCAGACATGAGCCATTCTTTCAAAAGTGGTCAGAAAATGTTCAATATCATCCTCTGGTGACAAAGGTAACAATTTTGGCTCCCTGTGGATTATTTGCTCTCTGTAGTATTGGCCTTGGTCAAAATGGCTGGTACCTTCTTCATTGTTGGTTCCATTCCAGGGAGGAGCCAAGTCAGGCTCTTGGTCAGGTGATCTTTGGATAGCTTGGTTTACCAAAGACTGCATTTGTTGAATTTGGTGCTGCATGTTTTTCCATCTTAACTCTTGTATTGCTGCTTCCTTTTCCCGGTTCCTGTCTCTGGCTGCCTGGGACTTTGCGAGAGACTCCACCAATCCAGCCAGCTCTTCAAACCTTTCCCCAGAGCTGCTGATTGCATCAAACACCTGATCCGCAGGTGCACTCGTTTCCTCGTCAGGATCATCTTGTTGATCAGTCTGCACTGTTCTGGTGGTCGTCCTTGTTAGCATCCTCAGTTACTTTGTTGCATGGGCCCAGCTTCTGACACCAATTGTGACGTTTTGTCTTGTCACGGGGAGGCCTACTGCGTTTCTGGAGGACAAAGTCGAACTGAGACAGTTTCCCAGGCAGGCCAAAGAACAATTTATTTACAAAAAAAATACACTTAAAAACCAGGTCTGGCAACACGCCACGCAGCACCCACCCCAGACAGAGTGAGTGGGCTGCTTTTATAGCAGGTGGCAATGATTGGACCATACCATTACAGCCTGTCCCAATAATAAAACAGTGAAAATACTACCAAACATATAATCTTTATTAACTCCACAGTGAATTTCCTAATTTAAAAATACCCAATTTAATAAATCTAAAAACAATCCAGGACACCCCTTCCGTTTTAGCAAGTGGATGAACCCGGACCCCCCCCTAGGCGCTCCGGCTCTCTGGGGACTCTTTTGGCCGGAACACCTAGAGAGGAAACAAAACGAAAATGTAAACATTACAAAAATATACGTTATATAAAATATACTGTAGACCTATTAATTTCTCTGCGCCACAACACTTTTACCCATGTCATGGATCCCACTCCATGACAAGGACCTTGCCAGTATTACTACAAAGTGACCAGCTAAACAGATTATTCAGTGTTTAATACATGCAGTGTCTGCGTACATTGGTGTATGAATGAGAGTGAATGGGTGACTGGTTCCTTACTCTAAAGCGCTTTGGGCCGGATAAAGGTAGAACAAAAGGTAAGCTGAGTCCATTTACCATTTTTACCATTTAATAGTGTGATGCTCTCGAAATCAAACCTTTTACTGAAAAACATAATTAAAATTATCTTTCTTTTGAGATTAATATTGGAATTCTACATCAGTTTCCATCCATCCATTTTCTTCCGCTTTATCCGGGGCAGCAGTCTGAGAAGAGATGCAAGACAGCCCGATCCACGCACACCTCCTCCAGCTGTTCTGGGGGGACCCCGAAGCGACACCAGGCCAGCTCGGAGACATAGTCCCGCCAGCGTGTCCTGGGCCTTCCACGAGGCCTCCTCCCAATAGGACATGCCTGGAGCACCTCCCGAGGGAGGCGACCAGGAACCATCCGGAACAGATGCCCTAGCCACCTCAGCTGGCTCCTTTCAACGTTAAGGAGCAACGGCTCTACCCCGAGCTCCTCCCGGGTAACTGAGCTCCTGACCCGATCTCGGAGGGTGCGCCCAGCCACCCTGCGAAGGAAACTCATTTCGGCCGCTTGATTTCGGTCATTACCCAGATCTCATGGCCATAGGTGAGGGAGGGAACGTAGATCGAATCTGCTCCCTCTTCACCACAACAGTCCGATACATCTGGTATAATTCCAAGTACCCCCAGGGTGCAGTGGCATTATTTCAATACGCTTTTTTCACCAAGACCTTGCGTCGATGAAGGGCGAGCGAGCGTGACCGCAGCGCAAAGCCTTGTCCAGCACATCCCAAAGATTCTCAACGGGTTCAAATCTGGATTGTGGCGCCTGTACACGTGTGAAAATGGCGTCTCGTGCTCCCTGAATCCCTCTTTCGCAATGTGAGCCCGATGAATCCTGGCATCTTGGAATATGCCCGTGCCATCAGGGAAGAAGAAATCCATTGGTGGGATAACCTGGTAATTCGGGATATACAGGTCGTCACATCGTGTTGCTGAACCTGGACCTGACCAGCTGCAGCAACCCCACATCAGAAGAGTAGGTAAATACAGGTCAGGGGGGTGTACAGTCACAAAACGGGGCGGCAGATTGAGGGAGGGGGAGAGTTCCGCTTCCTTGCAGCCTTGTGCACTGGGCCAAGCTTGAGACTATACCCAAGGAACTAGATGCTCAAACATACTGGATTCGGAGCCTTTCCATCCCATGGCTTGATCTATTTTTACACGGGACTCAAAAGCATATATCCTTGTGGCCTCTGCCCGCTCTTGTGCTGTTTCTTGCCCCTCGTATTTGCAATGCTAATGCGATGGAGGCAGCTGTCTGCAGATCAGCGCATGCAGAGCCCAAGAGATGAAAACACACACACACACACACACACACACACACACACACACACACACACACACACACACACACACACACACACACACACACACACACGCACACACAGCACAGAAATAAAAGTGCAGAGTAAATAGGTCACCCTATTATCCTTTGGCCTTGTTCGGTTCTCGAGAGCTCCACATTTCAATAAAAAAAGACGGAGGAGAAAAAAAAATAAAAAATCCCTTTCAAGCCAAGAAGAAAGACGCTTGATCAAATATGGCCGGATACCTACGCGAACGGAGCGGAATTAAAAACTGCAATGAAGTTTGTTCTGAAGTCGACTGGAGAGTGCGCTTCATATAAAACTAGCATCCTTGGCGCGCTCTTGTTAGCGATACTTCATTTGGCATGTAGAGGCTGACTGATTACTGCACAGCGGGAGTGTTTGTGCTCCGCAGTATTGTCTCGGTGCTACAAGCCACTGCCACGGGGGTACGCGGTAATTGATACGCCCTCGTGGAAGGAGCGTTCATTTAAGGCCGCCCCGCTCACCGACGCCGTCCAGTATTACGAATCACGGATAGAGGTTTTTCATTTGGACGTCTTATGTTCCAAATACACTGGATCTCCGTGTGTTATTTCTATATATCCGGTTTGTACACAGGGTCAGATGTGCAGAGGAGAAAGAGACTGTAATAGGTAATGAACAGAGGTCTATAGAGAATGAGTTAAAGCAGTCCATTGTTCATAAAGAGCTTTGGGAAGATATAACTTATTATGTGACGGTTATTGGAACCCAAAGAAAAATAACCAATAGATTTTATTAATAAGATCTTTACTCTTCTTCATAACAAACTCTGGACAAACTATATTCAGGTACATTTCATTTCATTTTTATTTATTTCAGTCGTGTCCTGTACTTTTTTCCCTACGTTGTTTCATGAATAGCTTTACGTTGTCTGTTTATGAAAAGGAGCGCAAAGAAGACACATCTTAAAACAAGTGCCCCTTTCACCTAACACAAAACAAAATACATACAAGATGCTCCAACGCGCAATTTACGCATATTCACTTCAAACCGCACAGACGGGTAATGGTTTTAAAGAAGAAAAAAACTAAATGAAAAATTCAGTATTAAATGTGACTAATACTTAATAACTAATAAACTATAGCTCATAATGAATAGGTCTTCACATACTTTACTTATTCATTGTTAAGTAGTTATTAAGTGTTAGTCACACTAAATGAATGAATTGTTCATGATGAATTAAGTGTTAAAGCAGAACTAAGTAACTCATGCCCCTAGAGGCCATAAGCGCCACTGCAGGTGTCGTAGCATGTTGCGGTTTTTTACTCATTAATCGTCCGTGAGAGTAAATACTACGCTGACAGAAAAGACAAAGGCACAGAGGGATATTGTACATCCAATTACACAATGGAGATCATTTTTTTAACTCAAACTTTGCTGTAAATACTGTTTAAGTGGTGCTAGCCCGCAATTAGCTTTGGCCTGTTAACTTCTTCTTCGTGAGTCCATTAGTGTGTATTGGTGACCCCGATCCGGAGGCAGGAAAGTCACATGTGTGGTTTTCTGGCCAGAGACACCAGGGGGAAATGAAAGACCCGCCAATCATCCCATTAACACTTGTATTACCCCCAGAGGGACTACGGAAAGGATTTATTAAGGTAAACAAGTTACTTAGTACTGCTTTAACTCAGCTTTTATTAAGGCTAAATATGGTGTAGTTATTATAAAGTGTTACCCATAAAATTTTCCTCAGTTTGAATAACTTTTTAAAGGTGCGTTATAGAACTTTTTATGAAAAAAATTAAATAAATGTTATTCGTACGTATTTGTAGTTAGCACGGCACCTTTACTTTCTTTCACAGTGGCCTCTATGACGCTCCGGGATCTATTGTTCTTAGAGTTTCTGGTAAGGTTTCACTGCTGACGGACCCTCTCACCAGGAAACCTCCAAAACAATTGATAGTAAAGGTGCCATGATAACCACAGCCATTGGGTCACAAAAAGGTCAATTAGGCACAAATACCAAGTTTGTTTTTTTGACTAAAAGGTTCTACAACGCACCTTCAAATTGGTGCACAGCGGAGCGACTTATAGTCCGGAAAATACGGTAGCTCCAAAGAACAGATGAGAACGGTCATACTGCTATGGTAAAAATGAGCTACAGCTGTACATTGATCAGAAATCGCAAAAAGTGGAGATCCGATGATACAAATGTCCAGTTTGGGGATCCTAAACTAATTTAACAAGAATGCCCATCCATGATAGCCAGAGTTTACGAGTGTTTTTTAACTGCTTTAGGACAAATAGGAATTAAATCTGTAGTATTGATGCAAAATAGTGACATTTTTATTGAACAAGCATCAGATAAGCGTTTGACGATTTCATTTCATTCATTTATTTTAGGCAATGGCACAGAAAAGTACACGGTAGACAAAATATAGTTAAGTCATATAGTCCAAAAAGGAATATACAGTATGACGATCCAATTCTACCTGAAAGGGAGTGGGGAGAAGATAACTTATATATTCCCACCCCCATTCAGTGATTAATACACTGAGCTTCACTGTTACTTTGTTCAAGGATTATTAATGTCATATCATGGTGGATGAAAATATGAGCTCCGATAACAGTAATCTAAACAGACTCAGGAAGTGTTTTAATCTTTTTCTCAGAAACACAAGCTGGACATTTGTGAGCAATGTTTTGAAAGTCTTCCTCACAAGTCTGTTGGGTAAATCTGGGTGTAAAAATGTCCAGTTCAGTGGACTCCTGTCAAACTGATTTGTCTCAGAACATAGATCGCTAAGGATTCGTTTATATCTTTTTTTAAACACAGATAAAACCTAAAACATTTTAAACGACACGCCAGAAGTCAAAAATATCCCGATAACCAGGGACAGAAGAAACCCGCCCCTCTTCCTCCGCCGCCCCCCTTCTGCTGCTATCTCCTCATTGGGCCTAATCATGTTTGCCTAAGCCGCTCTGGGTGAAATGAGCTGGAAACAATCCCAAAAGTGTGCGAAAAGCGGGAGGGGCCGCGGATAGATTACATTTCGGGATCAGTCGATTGTTAAGAAGTTGTTACATGTTGCATCTAAAAGCGGTACAAATCGCCGCGCCTCCCTCCTTCCTATCCGTGTCTAAGGAAAAAAGAAAAAAAAAGAAAAGCTGGTTTGGTGGTAATCCCTTTGGCCGGCCCTGCACATCATTATAGACTATGATCCCGGGTTCGGTGAAAGGGGGAATTAGCGAGACGCACAATCGGGGCGAGCCCTTCCAACAACGGGACAATGCGCCCGGCTGGGGGTGGGTCCCGGAGCCCCCACAAAGCACATATGGCCCGGACAGAACTGCGACACGGAGCGGGACAAAGGGAGCGCAGGGGGGGGGAGGAGGGAGGGGAGGGGTCCGACCGTGGGATTACAAGACGGAGATTTGTTGGATAAATGTCCCGCTTGTGTGGCAAACAAATCGAGTATAAATCCAACTGGTCAAATATTACTCCAATATAAAAAAAATATAAAGTAAATATCTCTCACTATTAATCCATATGAACTGTATTCAAAGTAAAAAGTGCAAATCATTTGAAAATACAGGTTTTAATGCTTTTGAAACTTTGACTTATTTAGATGACATCTGTTGTAAGTAATAACTATCATTTTATTTCAGTGAAAAAAAGTTATTTTATTTTACTGAGTGTAGCAGTTTGCCTCATTTCCCATTGACATAACACGGTTGGCACGGCAACAGTTTAAAATTGTTGGCCTCCATCTATGTCACTTCCTGTCGGTATCTAATAAGGAAGTGAAACTATAAACATAAAAATAGTCAAACTAAAGAAAACTGTTTGTGAAATGTGACAACCCATACATATTGGTCGATATGTTGGTGGATATTGCCTACAGTAGCCTAAACATGAAATAAAAACGTAGAGTTATTGCAAATCGCCCTAAACCGGGACTAAAGCAGATCTTAAGCGTGTCCAAAGCGAAACCAGGATCGCTCTTCAGGCCCATCGTGTTGAGAGACGCTCTGCTATAAACCTCCTTCCCTGCTCTTGCAATTCATTGTAGTAGATATATTTAAAGACGGGACCGTTTACAATAGAGCTGATGAGAGCCCCCCACTGAGATCCCGCTGGGGGGGCTTTCTGTGGGGTATAAACCGGGCTCGACCCCCTCCCTCCCTCCCTCCCTCCCCTCTCGCTCTTTCCCCGCTGATCCCATAAGGCTATAGTCCGCAAACAAGCAGTTAATTAGGCTTCGTAGTGTGCTCGTGTCACATCGGGCAGAGCGCGGAACCCCATGTTTTTCTAGTAGTGGAAATAAATTAGATTTGACCTTCAGTGTAGGCCCATTGTTAAAGCTGCGCTGTGCATCTGCACTTAAAGACTTTTTATTGGTCGTGAACCCGCAGGTTAGTTGTGACAGTATTGCTCCCTGAAATGTGTGCTAATAAACTCTGAGATACTAAAAATAATAAAAAAGGAAAGTTTGGAACTCAACTTTTTGTTCGACTTTTCATTGTTTGTAAACAACGGCACGGCACGGTAGCACAGCGGTTAGCGCTCGTGCTTCACAGCTAGAAGGTCCCGGTTCGATTCCCACCTGGACGGGGCCTTTCTGTGTGGAGTTTGCATGTTCTCCCCGTGTCTGCGTAGGTTTCCTCCGGGTGCTCCGGTTTCCCCTACCACTAAAACCATGTACAATAGGCCCAGGGACTGCAGGTGGAAATTAGCACAAGTGCTATAACCTGGTACAATGCATCTCTCCTTTCTGAGGCTAATGTAGATTGTACACTGTCCCTGTTCAAATAAATAAATATCACGATTAAATATCACAAGAATCGAGGTACAGGGCCTTTGTGTTTTCATAAGAAATATTTAAATGGGGAATAATAAATCTTGAATCTGTTCGTTTCCTACCTATATTAGTTAATCGTAATTTCCATCTGCAGTCCCTGGGCAGGTGCACACAGCATTAAAACACACTTTACAAATAGTAAAGTCAGTAGCATTAGTCACATTACATTACACAACACTAGCTTAAAGTAGTACTAAGTAACTTGTTTAGCTTAATAAATCCTCTCTGTAGTCCCCCTGGACATCCCTTGATGGGATGACTGGGGGGTTTTTCATCTCCCCCTGGTGTCTCTGGCCAGAAAACCACTATTTCAACTTCCCAGCCACCGGGTCGGAGGCCCCAATACACACTAATGGAATCACGAAGAAGAAGCTAACAGGCTAACGGGCAAAGCTAACTGCGGGCTAGCACCACTTAAACAGTATTTACAATATCCCTCTCTCCCTTTGTCTTTTCTGTCAGCGTAGTATTTACTCTCACGGACAATTAATGAGTAAAAAAAAACATGCTACGACACCTGCAGTGGCGCTTATGGCCTCTGGGGGCATGAGTTATTTAGTACTGCTTTAACAAAACCATCTAAAATGTACCTGCAACAATATTACATGAATGGAATGGAAGTTTATTTGTTTAGCGTTTTTCACACGACACAAGTCGCCCAAAGCGCTTCACACAGAGATGTTTTCTTCATTCACTCATTGATGGTGGTGGTACGAATCCTCAGTTTCCCCTGAGGTAGACTGACAGAAGCGCTGCCGCGACAGCACACATCTGCGCAGACAGTCCCTCTGATATCCCATCCCTATTGTACATGTTTTTAGTGATGGGGAAAACCGGAGTACCCAGAGGAAACCTAACACCAATCATAATTTGCTGATAGTTTACCGTTTTATTTCCAGCCCTTGTGCTTCACTCCAGCCTGTGGCAGCACAAAGCATTTCCCTGAGAGATTAGGGCTTAGGGAAGAGATAGATATCTGATGTTAGGACGTCCCGGCAGTGGCGTGTCGGCTTAGACCTCCCGCTGTCTGTGTAATAGCTGTGTAAAGGGGCATAAAGAACAGGAAATACAGGGGTCAGGGGGGCAAGACTTGGGCTGGTCCCGGTTTGATGGATGCAGCGAAAAAACAAGATGGCCGACGTGACAGGCCATTTTTCTAGGACTATTTATAGCGGTATAATTTGGAGGTGATTTTTCAGCCGTCCTCGTAAAACATTTGGGTTAAACAGGTGGGTCTAAAACAGGAAAAGGACTACGACCTGCCACCATCAAAGTGTAGGGACAGTTGTATTCTGCATTTAAAGCTGGGGTCACTGTTTTATGTTCTTGTAGTAATTGTATTGCATTGTAGACACAGCCTTTATGACAGAAAAAAGAAAATGCAACTTCTTTCTAAATGACTTTTTGCAGCTTGATTGATTCATCCGCTTGACTGGTGGAGCAACGCTGCTTTTCCAGCTCTTGATCGTCTTGATCGTGGTCAGAAGTACAGAGTCCCAGAGCTATTCCAACTATGCGCCGAAGCCGAGGGCACAGGGGCTCTCTTATCGTCATGGAGACCCGGGCCTGTGGGAATCAGCTCTCACTGTGAGGCCGTGACTTTACAGACTCACGGGGAACAAAAGACGCTCCATTAGCCGAGACGGGACACATGTAAGAGGGGAGGAGGAGGGAGCACCTGGAGGGGACCACATGGGGAGAAGAAGACGCCCGTCCCGCCCCCGACACGACCCCGCTGTCCAAACAACAGACACGCCAGAGACACGCCTCTTCTAGACTGTCAGCGAATGCCTCATCGACAAGACTCTATAACTTATTCTATTGTGAAAAAATGTCGCCACCTTGATTCAACTCACTGTTCAGCCGGTCAGGTTTAGATTCAGCAACAGTACGTTCCCAAAGAAAGAGACCGTGGTCTTCACTGATGGCACGGGCGTATTCCAAGATGACTATACCAGAAGCCATCGGGCTCACACTGTAAAAGAGTTCTTCAGGGAGCACGAGACATCATTTTCACTCACAGAGTCCAGATCTCCAAGGATAGCTCACAGCCATAAACGAGCACCATCATTTGTGAGGAGACAGGAGGGTAGATGTTTGCGGACGAACATGTGCTGATTGACGAGCAGCTTGGACGATACCGATGTCAAAAGTTTGGAAACGCTTTTTGATGTAGCTATTGGTTTATTACACTTTTTCACATTGCAGATGTTCACCGGACACAAATGGAATTATGTTTTAGACAAAGTTTGAAATCAATTCTTCAAAATAGCCGCCTTTTGCTTTGATTACTGCTTTGCACTTTTGACATTTTCTCAATGGGCTTCACGATGTCGTCCTCAGAAATGGTTTTCACTTCATAGACTTTTGAAAAACATTTCAGAGGACGACTTTCTAAAGCTCATTGAGACAAAAGAGTGTCAATTTTGAAACATTTAAAATATAAAACATCCTTCCATCCATCCATCCATTTTCTTCCGCTTTATCCGGGGCCGGGTCGCGGGGGCAGCAGTCTCAGCAGAGATGCCCAGACTTCCTGATCCACACACACCTCCTCCAGCTGTTCTGGGGGGACCCCGAGGCGACACCAGGCCAGCTCGGAGACATAGTCCCACCAGCGTGTCCTGGGCCTTCCACGAGGCCTCCTCCCAATAGGACATGCCTGGAGCACCTCCCGAGGGAGGCAACCAGGAGGCATCCGGAACAGATGCCCTAGCCACCTCAGCTGGCTCCTTTCGACGTGTAGGAGCGGTGACTCTACTCCGAGTTCCTCCCGGGTAACTGAGCTCCTCACCCGATCTCTAAGGGGAACGCTTAGAGATCGGGCTTAGATAGGCGGCCGAAATGAGTTTCCTTCGCAGGGTGGCTGGGAAGGAAACTCATTTCGGCCGCCTGTATCCGCGATTGTCCTTTTGCTCTTGACCATAGGTGATAGGAACGTACAGCGACCGCATCACCGCTGACGCACCGATCCGTCTATCGATCTCACCCCGAGATACTTGAACTCCGCCACTTGGGGGCAAGGACGCTCCACCGACCTGGAAAGGGAACGCAGCCTTTTTCCGGTGGGGAATATAAAAGACATATTGAGTTATTTCACCCTTTTGTGTTTTTCCTACATAATCCCATGTGCTCATTCACAGTTTAATGTCTTCAATGAGAATCACACAATGTAAATAGTGTTGAATTATAAAGAAAAGCCGGTCCATTAAAAGCGTTCCCAAACTTTTGACGGGTACTGTATACTGAAATATTTGTCATCTGGAACCATAAAAGAGAACAATAATGTCAATCTACTCCATAAAAGACTACTTCTTATACATTTGTATAATGTATTTATACCAGTAATAGCTAAACCTTATTTTTATACCAAACTACTGGTACCCAGCCAATAGCTGTTCTCTCCCCGCAGCAGTGTACATCAAACAGACATAAATCTCCCTCTGTGTCCGATGATGCTGATGGGAGGTGGTCCTGGTCATCCATCCTTCTTCCCTCTCCCCCCCTCTCCCTCTCCCCCCCTTAAATTCCTGCACTTAGCCCAGAACGCCCAGTCAATTAATAAGACATCGTCCCCTCCCACCGGGGTCCATGCTCCTGGGCCACCCATGAGCGGGCCCTCTCTGCCTGCATAGAGCTTCAGTGGTGGCCCCCAGGAATGTCCGACCTCCAGTCAGGCTTTTGGGAAATGGGCAGGACCTCAGCCAGGGGTGCGGGGGTGAGGCGGAGGGGGGGGGGGGGGGCATGGGAAGAGGGTCGGAATAGGGACCGCCCCGTTGCGATCATGCGGTGGGGCCGAGCGGTCAAAACACAGATGACGACAAAAGGAAATTCTCGATATACTGTATATGCAAAGCTGGTTGTCTCAGTGCCTTTTGCAGCCACACTAGGGGGCGCTGTGACCAGATATTGCTACTGAAGCTCAAGATCCTGCTTCTTCTTTATTCACTCGAATGATTTAAAATGAGATTATATATATTTTAAGTTGACTTATGTTTATGTAGACTTTTGCATAACAGTTTGGAACCATAAGAGACAGAGGGCAAGATATTGAGCCTGGCGCGAGGACAGTGCAAGCTTCAGACGTGATGGTAATCTTCCATGTGGCGCAGCTGTTCTCCACCACACGTACTTCCCAGGTCTGGAGTGGCAAGATCTAAAAGTCTGCTCCAACTAAGCACAAAATGTCACAGTATCTGCGATGAGAAACGCCAGATCGGATCCCTAAACCTCTTATTGCCAATGGAACAAGCACTTGTTCTTAATTCAGATTATTTTGTATCATCACAAGCAGGAAAGAAATCTTCGTTTAATGTAAAAGTTAATTTGTCTGATTTTGAGTGGTATTTCTGCTGGTTCCATAGGCGTATCTTAGTTTGGTTTAAACCGACTCAAATTAAAAATAAAGTACCTATAATTCCAGCGATTATACGTCATTTATCTCAATTAAGATGGTAATTTCACTAGTATACATACTGTACATGAAAAACGCCACCGAGTGTGGAGTGCCCCTTATTCATAAATGTCATTTGGGATGAAATACAAGAGTTTTCTCTTGAAGCCATTTCACTTTGAACATAGTGGACGCACTTTTTAGACCAAGGTAGCTTTGTGCCGTCTATGTTTTTGTAGATATTCCTGGACAAAAGCTCCAAATTCTGGAACAATCATCATTTTCCAGCCTTTTTGCTTCGGTTGTTGACAAGGTAAGATGCCCGGGCCTTTCTTTGTGCTTCATAATTTCATACGGCAACCCCAGAAGCCAAGAGAACGGATCGCCTCACATACTGTACGTGAAATAGGATGAATTTGACCCCCGCACTAATTACCTGGCAACAATAGGGCATTGAGAAGAACAAAGCCCGTGGCTACAGTCAACAAGTGCTTTGAAGGTGAAGCAAATACAGAAGCTATAATTGGAGCAAATTACGCGTCGACGCCGAACAAAAAGCTTATTATTGCGGCCATCTTTTATTTTTATAAGAGATATTAATATTTACATGAACACAACCGTTCTAGTCTTGGTTCCTTTCCCAGCCTGTATTTACAATTAGCCGACGGATTCTTAATGCAAAGAGAGTTTTTTTTCTTCTTCTTTTCCACAAGTGCCTGCATTAGAATACTCGAACATGGTATACAGAGAATAATTTGGTAATGGATACTGCGCCGGAGAGTGCAGGTTCAAACACAACAGGGAGAGTGGATGCCATATGTCGGATGCTGCATAAAGCCCGACTAAAGATGTTCCCTGGTCGGAGCAGAAATGAGCGGTTTGGGAATGGATCTCGCAGCCCGCAGAACACAGGCACAAGTGGGGTGAAGAGGCCTGAACGACATGCATAAAAGGATGGGATTTGTTTTTCCGCAATAACAGGACGTCCGCGGGCCGATGATGTGACCCGGATATGCGCCGGTATGGGGGAAATGTGATCACAAGGAAAGATACAGTTGGTAAAGGATCCTCAGATATGAAGCACATAAATGTAATGTTCTATGTACTGTAAGTTTTTTTTTTTTTTTATCTCATTTGATAGTTATTTAACCAGGGAAGTCCCACTGAGATCAGGGCGATTCCAAAATCCCAGCATCTGTTCCCAATCGAGTTCGAATTAGCGCTAGCGCAGTAAAGCTAAGTGGCTGAATGAAGCGATGTCACAGCGTAGCGACAAAAGCCAAACGAGTGGCAAGTCTGCATTACTATTATTGGAGTGAATGGACTCCATTCATACAGCGCTTTTCAACCTGAGGCGCTTTGAATTAGATTTGACACTTTTAAGAGTATAGCAGGGGTAGGCAACGTCAGGCCCAGGTGCCAAATCTGGCCCTCCAGCATAGAACCTCTGGCCCTCAAGATGATTTTGAGAAATATTATTACACACGTCAGAGAGTACTTTAACATTTTTAGAGTTAAACTACTCTATACATGAGAGATATACTGTCAGGTACTTCAAAATGTCCAAACAGAACTCCCAATGAAGTTCTATATTGTGTACAATGTGACATGGCAGTACAGTGGTTAGTGCTCGTGCGTCACAGCTAGAAGGTCCCAGGTTCGATTCCCAAACTCCACTTTTCTGTGTGGAGGTTGCATGTTCTCCCCGTGTCTACGTAGTGTTCCTCCGGGTACTCCGGTTTCCCCTACCACTAAAAACATGTGCAATAGGTGAATCATCCAGCCAAGTCTGTTGTACAGTTCATGTATAAGGACAACCTTTTTACCTTTACCTTTTTACTCTGGCAGTTGTAGAAAGTTGTGGTTTGTGTTGGTCTAAAACTGGCAGGTGTGGCCCTTGGTCTTGTTACGAGGAAGAAAGTCGTCCCTCCACCAGGCAAACACGCCGATAGCCCTGATGTACAGCTTTCATTCCAGGGGTTCTGAGCTTTCAAATGAGGTATGGCATGTCCACATAATTATGTTTTTTACCATTAATATGTGGCTTAAGGCAACCCACATCAGCTGTAGTTGCAATATAAACCTGTAAAAACACATCCCCCCTTCTTTAGATGTCCCTTATTCTTCATTCCAGCTTTAAAGGAACGGGCCACCGTTTCCCCACACTGAGATAAGTTCTTACCTGAGCTTAGACGAGTTGACACCTGTCTGGTCTTTGTTCCCGTGGAGGAGCGCGGTCGCTTCTAACTTCACCCCCGTTTGGAGCCATAGGAATATACTGGGAGAGGCCAAATGCTAACAACATCTTTGGTCGTTTTGCGTGACTGAGGGCACGCACAAAGACCAGACAGCTGCGTATCAACTCGTCTAAGCTCAGGTAAGAACATATCTCAGTGTGGAAAAACGGTGGCCTGTTCCTTTAAAGGTTTCCCTCTTTTTGTTTCCTCTTTTTTAACTGCATACATGTTGTAATGTAATATTTTGTGAAAATAAGAGCGATGCTTAGAGTCTGCGTTGAATTGTGGTTTGTAGTCGTTGTCTGTATATACAAATACAAAATGGGAGCTCCTTTTTAGTCCGATTTTGACACCAAACAGTTTTAGTGACACTGACGATTAAGATAGACATTAGGTGTAGGGCCTTTAAGACATCGGGATAGATAGATAGATAGATAGATAGATAGATAGATAGATAGATAGATAGATAGATAGATAGATAGAAAGATAGATAGATAGATAGATAGATAGAAAGAAAGAAAATACTTTATAATTAGATGCATACAAATGTCTGCTTTGTCAATATACTGAAGGACATTTCTATTCAACTACAAGAGAGAGAGAGAAAATGCTTTAACATGCTTTCCATAACAAACCTTTTATTGTCAAACCATCTTACACGGCTGCACGAGTTTGAACAGATAAAAATAAATAACTCAATGGATCGAAGGCCACACGCGTTTGCGCTGAACATCTCACCGGAACTCCCCACACCGTCCCTGATCGGGTTTGTCCATAAGGGGGCACCATTGTTTAGCGGCTGGGGGCCTCTCCTCTCCTCTCCCCTCGCCTCTGCGTTAACTCCGCGTCCTCTTTTCTCTCTCAGAGTTAAGCAGAAGAACTCTCGACCCCTTCGCCAACCGTCACGGCCCCCCCCTCTCTCCACTCGCTAAATAAACACAGCTGAGTGCGTTCAGACGGACCGCGGGCGACAGCTCCTCGTGCATTCATTTGCTGCACGATTCAAACTTGAAAAACCAAGGGCGAGTGTTGTCAATGCGCGCCACTCGATTTGGGATATAACCCGTTATTCAGCGGCGCACGTGCTTTTTTATTTTTTATTTTTTTATTTTTTGCTTTCTCCTCGCATCTATAGCCTTTGTATTGAATTTGTGCAATACTTTCCCATCACTCGCAGCTAAGTTTTGCATTGCAGTATTTGTACAGTGTTATTCCAGGGACCCACAATAATGATAATAATAATAAAAAACACACGCGCGGATGGATTATATTATTTGCCCTGAAGCACATAGGCTATTGTCACTGACTAAAGAAAGAAACGTGAATCAAATGGTCTCTGCGTAAAGCAAACGCTGGAGCAAAGTGGAAACGCTGAAATAGTGTGTTCAAAAGAAGAAGAAGAAGAAGAAGAAAAATCCCTTACAGGTAATGCCCTTCATTAGCACAAAGGGCACAGGTTTTCCATTAGGTAAATAGAATTTCATTGCAACAAAGATGTTTCTTCATTTCGAGTTCATGAGGGAGTTTTTAAAACCTTTGCAGAGATGTTTGTTTGCATGTTAAATCCGTGAGATTCAGGTTTAACATTTCAGCCAGACCCAGTTTAGGGGAAAGGAAAGACGGCTCGTGCTAATGCCGTTCGCTAGGCCACGACACCGATACAAATGAATGGCTACAGATATATTCTTAAAGGGACAGGCCACCGTTTCTCCACACTGAGATATGTTCTTACCCGAGCTCAGACGAGTTGATGCGTACCCGTCTGGTCTTTGTGCGTGCGCTCAGCCACGCATAAAGACCAAAGATGTTGTTAGCATTTGGCCTCTCCTCCTCTCCCCTATGGGGCCAAACAGTCCTTTGACGTCCGCGCAGTAAAGGGAAGATATTACTGCACGGACGTGGAAGAGCTTCAAATAGGGGAAACGTGGAAGAGCTTGGTGTTTGGCCCCATAGAGGAGAGGAGGAGAGGCTAAACGCTAACAACATCTTTGGTCTTTTCGCGTGAATGAGCGCACGTGTAAAGACCAGACAGGTACGCATCAACTCGTCTAAGCTCAGGTAAGAACATAATTTTTTATCTCAGTATAGAAAAGCGGTGGCCTGTTCCTTTAAGTGGCTATAAGCTACACCTGCTGCCACACGTGGGCAGAGTAGTAGTACTCAGTTACATTTACTCAAGTAAAATGTCTAGATTCACAATATACTAAAAGGACAAAAAGGTTTTCGTTCCAAAATCAGATATTGTGCCTTTAAGTTAAGTTTAGTTATACTTTATTCATCTCCGTAGAGAAATCTGCCTATGCATTTGACCCATCCTCAACGCCGCTGGGCCGTAGGCAGGCACTATCTCCAGATGTGGAGCCAGAAACAAGTAGCTAAAGGATTAACCTATTGTACATATTTTTTGTGGCTGGGGAAACTGGCGTACCCGGAGGAAGCCTGCGCAGAACTTCACACAGAAAGGCCCCCCGTCCAGGTGGGGATCGAACCCGGGACCTTGTTGCTGTGCGTAACCGTGGAAACGTGCCATAGGTTTGCAGATTGGTCTCGTGCGCCTGCCTAGATTTCCTCTGCGCTCTGATTTTTGTGTGCGAAAACGGGACAATGGATGGAAATTACATGGATATCTGAATTTGGCTTGTTTTTATGAATGACTCCCATTTGTTAACGCGCACTGTCCCGACCAAATAGCACCAGTGATATTACTAGGATACATTATTCACATCAACAGATCTAATAACAGGTAACTAAAGTAAGATTTCAGCCCTTGTGAGCTCGTCCCCCCCTCTCGGCCGTGCGTGTCACAGTCTGGTTCTCATGCTGGAGACGCGGCGGCTCGACGGCGCGCGCTCTGCCCGGGCCGCACTTGACCCTCTGCGGCTGCTCTCCATCTGGAGGAGTCTGAGAGATCCTTCAAACTGCCACTCGCTTCCTCTGCTCCGCGCAAACGCACCAGGAGGAAGCCGAGGAGCAGCGCGCGGCACGCGGGATCGCCGGGGGAGGGTTAGTCATGCTCGCGTGGAGGGAAGAGACGTTAGTGGATGTTCGTGATAACTTTTCTTTACAATGATTTTCAAGTTGACATATTCAAGGCAAAGGGTTACATTCCTAAATAAATCAATACACTTTATCAGCGGTGCATGACGTGAGTGACCCGGCAGCTTACCGGGTTGATCCATGGCTCTTCTCTCTGTGTTTTTAGATTGTCTACAGCTATTATTAGTCTAGGGATCATCTAGATTATTGGTAAAGCAACACAACTGGACGTGTGTTTGGACAGATGGCAACTTTTCGCACTCCCGCCTGTAAAACATCCCCATGAAAGTTTTTCCTGGCTGTTTTTAAACCTAAACGCTAGAATTATTAACCGTTTCCAAAAATAAAAAAAGAAATGTATAAAAATAAAATCCTGAAAATCGACACATGTTGCACCTGATCATTAGTTTGTGATGGAGATGGATCATATCAAAGGCCTTTTTAGTCAAACTGTGACGAAATTACAATGCAAAATGACTACTTTTCCAACATACTTTTATGCAAAAAAAAAAAAAAAAAAAAATCAGGTATAGGGCCTTTAATCTTAATCTTCACACACACGTTTATTTATTTTTAACTTTATCACCACTTTTGCACACTTTTACGAGAAACTATTAAACCTCACTTCGCATCGACCGTGGGATTGTTTCAATAAGTGTCTGCAATGTCAAAGGTTCCAGTGACGATGGGAGAGTGGGACCACTGTGCAGCGCCTTCTCCAGCACAGAGCGAAGGTTCTCAATGAGGGATAAGATCTGAGCTCCGTGGAGGCAAAGCAGTGTCATGCTCCCTGAACCACTCTGTCTGCAATGTGAGCCCGACGAACCCTGGCGTTGTCATCGTGGAATACGCCCGCGCCATCAGGGAAGAAGAAATCCATCAATGGAAAAACCCGGTCACTCAGGGTGTTCAGGTCGTCATAGTGTGGCTGAACCTACAGACCTGACCAACTGCGGCAACCCCGGATCAGAACAGTGAGTTAAATCCTGATGGACACTTTTTTTTTTAGTCATGTATTAGCCATAAAACAAGGTCAAAACAAACTCTCCAACTTTTTTTTTTTTATTACGTTGCTACTTTTATGTAACAAAAACCTCACAGGGGCTACTTTTTTCTCCTCAAAGATACTTGTGTAACCATACGTAGGACGAGTTCACCCTGGAGAGGATATTTAACCTCTTTACTGAGTGCCTTTCCTCCAGTACAGCTTTACCCAAAATCTAAAATCTAATAATAACTCTTCATTTGAAAGCTAAGACCTACAAAACTGATGGAGTTGCTGCTTTTTTGTGTGTGACATTTTTCCATCGCTTTTTTGATTGGCCACATTTTCCTCACTTTTCTCTGTCTCTTTTTTTCTTTATGTTTCTTTAGCTTTTCACACATTTTCATCACTTTTCCGTTGCCTTTTCGCCTCGTTTTCGTCTCATTTTCGTTGCCGTTTTGATAACTTTCCCCAAGAAGCTTTTTAGATTTGGGTAAAGCCAAACTGGCTTTTCAGGTAGGGGTTCAAGAGGTTAAACATGACTGAAGAAAATGAATCGATTTCTGTCCTTGTATTCACCTCAATGTTTGCAGATTTTCAAGTTCAAAACAAACAGGAAAATGCCTTTAAAATGTGGCCTATGAGGAAATAAAGAAAGTTCATTTTGTGTGACTACACTGGGATCGCGTAACTGCTCACGTAACCGTATTTAAACAGGGGAAACGTGGAAGCGCTCGGTCGCTTCTGACTTCACCCCCGTTTGGCCCCATAGAGGAGAGGAGGAGAGGCTAAACGCTAACAACATCTTTGGTATTTGTTAGTGACTGAGCGCACGCGTGAAGACCAGACAGGTACGCATCAACTCGTCTAAGCTCAGGTCAGAACATAATCTCAGTGTGGGAAAAACGCTGGCCTGTTCCTTTAATGCGACTTGTTTAGCTCCTCCTCTAATCACCCTTTGGCTTTTCATTACTAACGACTGCGCCGCTAATGACTTTTAATGGATGTAAACCTGGCGTTTCACCTGGCGCTGTGCTCTTTTTTACGCGAGCGCACAAAGCGATTATGGGCCGTCACTACTCTGCTCCGGTGCGTCCTCCTGGGTCCGTGACCTTTGGGCCGCCTCATTTGTAAGCGCTGAATTGGAGCCGTCGGGGTTTTTCTTTTTTTCTTTTACACACATCGTGCCGGGGAAGAGAGCGTGAGGGGGAAATGATCAACGACATCAGCAGCGAAGGTGGTTTTTGCATTCTGCCCAATTGAACCCATTGAGGACGACGCTAACAAGGAAATCCTCCACGGAGGTTTAAACGCTGCGTGTCTTCCAGGTCAGCGCTTTACAGCTGCTCCAATGTTGCTTCTAATTTCATCTCCTTTGTCTAATACGTGTTTTAGAACCCATAACATCTGCCTGCAATTCACTAAGACAAGTTAAATAAAACACATTGCAGCACAGAGATGAGAGTCATTGTTATTTGAAGCTGTGTCTGTGGACGACGCTCAACTCATTACATTTACATTGCGGTGGAGGCCAAATCCGAAACTCCTATATTATGCAAATAACAGATCAGATACCTGTTAAAAAAAGAAGAAAAAACAAAACAAAATAATCTGTATTTTTTTCTTATTTCCTGGCAGGACGTCCTACTTGGTCATGTATAAAGTAAAATATTTGTAGAAAATGGTTCTTTACTCGTGAGGTTTTGGTGATGATGTCCCTCCACGATGTAAACTTGCCTACCCATGCTCTCGTGTCTGGGTGAAAAACAATTCACTACAGTGACATTGGATTTCTGTATAGTATAATAAAGTCAGACATTTTGTTAAACAGCAGACAACAGACTGGATTATTTCAACCTGGATGGACTCAAACAGACAAAAGCAGCGATTAGGAAGATTTATTGACATATATTAGTTCTGGCGATCAGACCCCGGAGGTAGACATCGATGTATAAGTGAGTGTAGATGAACAGCTTGGAGTTAGGGATGTCTTCCCCCGGACCCTGGACACTGGTGGTGGTATAGGAGACTTGTGAAGATGCAGCAGGGAGAGGACGTGGGCAGAAGAGGTGGAGACGGGGCGGAGGTGGGTCGCAGCACAGCTGGGAAGCGAAAGGAACCATGATTGCTGGGGCTTAAAAGCGGGACTGAGGACGATGATTGGCCGCTATGGAGGTGCGGCTCTTACGCTGATGCTGAGGTGGAGGTGTGGCCTCTCGGAAGCGACCATTAGCTGGAGGTAGGTGATGCTGAAATTAGTCTACCAGGTTGAATTAACGCCAGGGATTCATTACCATTCGTTTAACGGCTTGAAGGGGCCGCTAACACAGCGACTTCTCACTGTAATAATATCTAAGGGTGAAGAGAGAGTTCAGCTTCCTGACAGCTGGTGGATGAAGTCAGCCTGACCCGATCCATAGACGCCAAGGTCTGCTACCTGAGGGCGGAAAACTGAAGTGTCATGACTTTCCTAAATTAGCTTTAACATCATTTTGGTCTTGATTTAGGATTTATTTCTCTTCTTTTGGCAAAATGAAAAAAAGAATTGCCAGATCAGTGGAAGGTGCCAAGCTCATTTTGGGCCATGGGCCAAAGGTATTTAGTAAAACAACAATTTAAATGTGATAATATTAATTTGAGCATTTGTGCTTTGTTTTGCCAATTTCAACAAAACAAATCAGTTTAGTGATTGGATTAAAATACAGTCAAATACAGGCCGGTTATTATGGCCTGAATATACATGATATATTCAGGCCAGAGCACAGAAAAAAAAATATATTAAAACTAAACTATTGAATAATATAATTCACATGTTGACAATTGACTCAGACGCCAGATTAAATCTCAGAGGGGCCGGATGTGGATCCTGGGCATCCCTGGTTTACATCTAATATGTCTCTAATCCTGTGTAGAAATAAACTAGGAAAATATTGCAGTAATTGCAATATATCCAAGACAGTTATGGAATAAAGCATTTTTTCCTCGTTTCATTAACCTCTTAACCCCGACCTGAACCGAGCACATTTTTCTCTAGTTTGGCTTCACCCAAAATGTCAAAACAGCCGCAAAAACGAGGATGAAAATACAACAACAAAAGAGCGACAAAAAACACAATGAACAGGCGACAAAAAAAGTGACAATAAAAAAAAAGAACAAATAACATAATAAGAAAAGTTATGAAAACATGGCAAAAAAAGGAAGAAATGCAATGTGAAAAACAACAAAAACTTACCAAAGGACCACATAAAACAACTAGTCGAGAAGCTTTTAGATTTAGATAAAGCCGAAATTGAGGAAATGGGCGCGGTTCAGGCGGGGGATAAGAGGTTACAGACAAACCTCTACTTTTGGTTCTTATCGTAAAAGTTCAAACTATATGACGGCCTTGGATTCACATTTCCCCACACTCTTCAACACCTCTTGTATCTCGTGCGCTCGTCTCGTTTTTTCCCGCCCTGATTGTGCGCCGCGTTCCCTCGAAGTGCGTGGGTGTCTCGGCGCCGGCGGTGGGGGGGGGAGTGGGTGAAGGTGTTTGCTTCCCCCCCAAAAAGACAATACAATTAAATGATTAAAGCGCGACGGGGCCACCGACAATTAAAACTATTATACAAATTAAACTGGCATTATGTCACAGTGGAAAGCTGATGACACCCGCGCCGTCTTCTTTAAACGCAATTTTCATAATTCCAAATAATTGAAATTATGCCATATTCATTCATTTACTGGGTGAGGAGGGCTGAGAGCGGCTAACTAATGAAATGCAATGATTAGCATCCAAACAAAGTAATTGGCTAGTCTTTTATCCTTGGAGATAGGTGATAAGGCACAATCACCCGCCGCCGCTCCCCCCCCCCCCCCCCCCCCCCCCCCCCTTCCATTCCATCAAAACGCAAAAGCAGTAATTACAGGCCTGATTACTGCGTGATTACTCAGGTTACTGCGATATACCCCCGGATCATGTTTAGATACTGGGGCGGTTCACAGAGAGCAGAGGATGTTATTAAATATGAAGAATTAAAGTTCAAAGGCTGGAAACTACCCAGTTTAATAGAGCAGTGGTTCTCAACTGGTGTGTGAGGAGCGAAAAGTCGGGACGATTTCCAGATCAATTGTTCTGAGTTTGAGTTTTCCAGCCCTTACCCTTAAGATCAAGACTTCCCTTTATACTGTGGGAGGAAAATGTACGTGAACGCCTTGGGATTTCTCACATTTTTGCCTAAATTGTGGCCTCAAAATCATTAGAATGATTAAACAGTGTCTGCTTGAACTAATACGACCCACACAATTACGTGTTGTCATATTTTTAAAGGCCATAACATGTAAACATTCACAGGACAGGGAGGGAAAAGTAAGTGAACCCAGAAATCTCACTGAACTGCAACAGTTTTGTAAAGAGGAACGGTCCAGGATTCATCCTGATCGTTGTGAGCGTCTAATCTGGCTCCTTCAAAACTCAGGAGAAACTTTGCGGTGAGGTGCTATGGCTACAAGCTGTTACGTGGATTACTCCCAAAGGCAAACCCATTAAAAAAACTCCTACCCAAACACACAATAAAACACTTGTCCACCCGGACATAGAGCTCCCACAAGTCGAGGATTGGAACGGTCTCCATTCCTATTTGCAACAAAGTTATTAAATAAAACTCCAGAACTGTGGGACTGTCCCACTTTGGATTGTTTTAAAAACATATTATGGGACATTGAGCCGAGGCTCGTTTTAAATTGAATAACCGAGCCGTCAGTGCCTTCGGGTCATGACGTTTCTAGCGCAACCTGTCGCCTTTTCCCTCTTTCCACAACAAGTAGCGCCGCTGACGAGCTCTTCCAACATTGACGCCAGTGCCTTTGTCCCGCTCCCGCCTCCCTTTTGTTTTGAACGTCTTCTTCTTCTTAGACAATGGGACTAAACAGCGCCAACGTTTGGTGGTGGCCAAAAAATATACAGACTGTGCCAAACTCATTTCTAACATGTTTTAGCCATTCAAATTGACTCAAAACACAGCGCTAATGTTTTTCAGTGACACTAAATTTGAGATGTAGTTATTGTATTATGTATTTGTTTATTTTAATTAATTAATTTATAATTATTGAGTTGTTTATATTTTCTATTTTACATTTTGATTTGTATTCCTATTTTCCCAAACTAATATTTTATTTATTAATCCTTGGGACCAAGATGGGTTTCTATCCCGATCCAGTATTCTCTCAGAGCCATAGGAAATAATCATAGATTTGTTCTATATGTGTGTATTAATGTATGTCATGTTTCTCTAGGTCTACTTGGAGAATGCACAGACCTAAACACTATACACGCAACACAACAGCCATACAGTTAGGCTAGTGACGTCTTCTCTCAATTACCAACTGCATTGGTTGTTTGGCTAACTAATGAAATTGGTTGTGCCAAAACCAACAGCCCAACACAAAAACCCAAACAACAACCCAAAACCTTACCAATATCGGCTTAACCAACTAGATTGGTAGTTTTTCTAACCAATCAATTTTTAGGGTGTACTTAAAAGCTGTAATAATACAAAAAATAAAAAGATTAATACATTTAAAACAAATCCACTTTTCGTGAACCAGTTGACAACTACATGGAACAGAAATAATTGCCATTTCACTGGTACAAAAAATGCTTTTTGTTTGGTCTAAATGTTTTAAACTGATTCAGAACATTTTTGCAACACAAAATCTGAAAATGGTTGGGTTTTTGTGCTAAGTGGATTCTCCAATCTCTGAATTCCATGCACATCATTTTTCACTTCCTGTCGTTCTCTTAAAACCCAAGGATGTGACAACCAGCCCCAGCCAGTTGGGACCAGTTTCAACAACAATTTTCTCATATTTTTGAGCTTTTCCAGGAAGGGAACTTGCATAACAAATAATAAAAGCGCAAACCCCAGTCTGCCCCTAACTGGGGACAGAGAAGCACCAGGACGGAAGCCATTATACAGACAATACCCTCTGGAAAAAGTCAGGCGAGGGGTAAAACATTTACCTGATTGAGCGAAACAGATGGGATTTTTGGAGTCAGCACCTTAGAACGAAACTCTAAATCAGCTCACAAAACTTAGACGCCACATTTGTTGTAAACCAGTGTAATTAATAGGGCTGGCACTATCCCAAACAAACAGAGCACCTGCTTTGCTGAGCATTTGCCGACATGCAAAAGAGATAGAGCGCTTAAGTGTTGCAAAAAGCAGGTGCAGTTCAGATTTGTCTCATAAACGCTGAAAGTCCGCCGCACACAAACTCATTTCCATATCAAATTTGCACCACTAATACAAACAGTTTCTGATGATAAAACAGGTGCAACAGGCATGTGCTCATTTTAAGTAGCACTTCCAGTCCAGCTCTTAACTTGGTCAATCAAGCCCTAGGCCATTAGCATAAAAAAACCTATCATTGTAGTTTAAAGTACACATTAAAGCTGGGACGTCGATGGACATGTATGCCAGGAAAAACAAAAACAAATCAAAGCAGGAAAAGGAAGCGCGTGACCTCCTCTTTACTCGGTGTCCAGAGCAGATCCTGTTCCTCCCGCCTCGAGAGCAGGGAGAGAGGAAGATGTCCGTCTGAAGAGTCTTGAAGCGAAGAGCTGCTTGTCTTTGAGGGGGACTTGGAAGTGCTATAGGCTCCGATGCAGTCTCTCAAGTTAGAAGCATCCTCGGTCCACACACCTATACTCCAGAATGGATGGTTCCGTTGTAGACACAGAGATCGCTTACGCTCAAGTCAACACGAGAGGTTCAGGAGACACGAATAGGGAAACGCGGGGAAAATTAGAGACAATTGATGTTGAAATCGCTGCTGGGAAGCTGTGTAAATGTACAGTTTTGAGCGGGGCTGGACTGGCAGAAAAAAAAAATCGTCCCAGGACCTTTGGGTCAAGACCGGCCCTCTGTAACATCGCTGATTTTATACGTAACTTAATGGTATGAACCGCCCCGAAAACACGAGCGTAATGCCATTGTCGAGGCCATTGGCAACAGAATAAGCCCTTGAACTAAACCAGTGTAAGCTACAAAACCGAGGACAAGAGCTGCATGTTGTTTCAGCCCAATTTGAGCGAACGCATCGGAGCAACTCACTGCGTTAATCTGCGTCGTTTACAACTTGCTGCAACATGTGTAAAACTTCTAAACAATCTTAAAATGCGCGTTCCGTTAAGGAAGTTCCTCTCGCGACTATGACACAAGGAAACTTCACCAAACCAATCAAATGATCCCACTGTAGATGTAGGTAAACTCACCACGGCATTAGGGAGGTGTGGAGTGAAAATAGAAGTCCCAAAAAGGCCACAACATTGTTGGTTCTGCTGCTGCGGTGAGTGAGTGAATTCATATCGAAGCCTTCTGAGTGGCGATCGGCGGACGAAGGTAACAGGATTGACGGAAGGATCGAGTCATCGTGGGTGAGTTTAACAGCTATATTTGTCATAACGTTAACCAAAATAAAGCTCTCCAAGACTGCTATGCTACCCTTCCTTGAACCGCCACCTTAACGTGGTGGAGGGGTTTGAGCACCTGAATGATCCTGGAGCTCTGTTGTCGGGGGCTTCATGCCCCTGGTAGGGTCTCCCATGGCAAACAGGTCCTAGGTGACGGGTCAGACAAAGAGCGGTTCAGAAGCCCCTTATGAGAGACCAACAGGCCCGGTTAGAACCATGAGGCCGTCCTTCTGTGGACCCACCACCTGCAGGGGGAGCCATAGGGGCTGATGCAACGTGATTTGGGCAGCTTGGACGACTTCCCCCACGACCCGGAAACGGACAAGTGGAAGAAAATGGATGGTAGGAAGGAAGACTGCAATGTTTGCTGACTTTAAAACAACTCATGCACAACACGCGATTCCTCCACATAGCTTCGTACAACTGCTCAACACTTTGCCAGAAAAGTGTTTACGATTTTGTATAATAATAATGAGCGCCGACTTGCTCTCGTGCTCCTGCCCTCGTTTCTCTCACGAGGGAACATCATTAGTTCCTCCTGGTTCCGAGTCAACAATATAATGTCCGGGGTCTCCCTCCTGAAAAGACGTCCCCCTCCCTTTGCCCTCGCTGCACCTCTCTACCCTTTGTATTAGCACTTTCCCGCTCTACCCCGGCCTCCGCATCACACATCAAACAACCCCCCCCACCACCCCGCCCTACTGGTCCACCGAGGCACCCAGGAACGAGCCACCTCTTCTGGGGTCAGGCCTGCCACCCCCTCCTCTTCATCTCCCTCTGGGCCTCTGCAGGAGATGGACTCTGTAACAAAGGCGTGGAGTGGGGGGGGCAGCCTTGGCCTCCTCTCTCGCAAGCCCGTGAAAGTACAGGCTTTTCATCTCAAAAGATCAACACATTTCTCTCCGCCAGGCGTCTCTCGGGCCGCGCATGTCCGCCCCTCTCTCCGGTCCCTCTTTTCTCTCTCCGTCTTACCTGCGCCAAATGGGAAAACTGTCCTTGGTCGGATGGCGCTTCACAAAGGAATCAATTCTCCTCTGTACACACTCGAGGTGACCCTGCGACAGGCATTAGGTGCGTCTCCTGCCGGTGGAGCGCCCGCTGATGGACGCGCGCCGCGGACAGGCGAGCGCGCCCGCGAGCCATTGTGCACGCCCGCCTGTCCCCCCACATTCTGTCTATGTGGTTCACGTACATGTGTTCACGTGCACGCTCAATGAGGCACAACATCACTGCTTGTGACGGGATCTCTGTCGATTCTGTTTTATAATCTGCACTTTTCTCTTTCATTTTGTTGTTAATGTTGGTAACACTTCATAATAACTACACCTTATTTAGTCTTAATAATAAATTAACAATCTCACATTGCTCACATTGTGAAAGAGTGGTTCAGGGAGAATGAGATAAATTGGCCACTGCAGAGTCCAGATCTTTACCCCATTGAGGATCTTAAGGATGTGCTGGCGAAGGCTTTGTGCAGTGGTCACAGTCTCCCATCACTGATACAAGATCTTGGTGAAAAATGAACACAACACTGGATTTTTGACAATTGCTGAAGTTTATTGCAATAATTTGAGCGTGTGGCCTTTCCACCGCCGCACTGAAGTAATTATTTACACTGACTGGGGATGGGTCCCACTCCTCCTACAGGTCGCCTCAGCGGCACTCAGGATGGGTCAAATGCAGATGAGAACGAATTTCCCTATGGGCATCAATAAAGTATACCTTAAAAAAAGAAATGTTTAGTTTAGCTTATTTGAGCAGTTTACATTCTTAACTTTTTACAACATTCACCTTACTCAGTTATGCAAGATCAGAAGTGTGGCTGAAGCAAGAAAGATTATATACGCCTACCCCGTAATCACCGAAACATACTTTTACATTTCTCTGTGATACAGCACATAACAAAAGCCGAGTGGGAAGCGGCCGGGATGAGGATCAGCACCTCCAAATCTGAGGCCATGGTTCTCCACCGGAAAAAGGTGGTTTCCCCGCTTCAGGTCGGTGGGGTGTCCTTGCCTCAAGTGGAGGAGTTCAAGTATCTCGGGGTCCTGTTCACGAGTGAGGGACGGATGGAGCGTGAGATCGATAGACGGATCGGTGCGGCGTCAGCAGTGATGCGGTCGCTGTATCGGACTGTTGTGGTGAAGAGGGAGCTGAGTCAGGGGGCAAAGCTCTCGATTTACCGATCGATCTACGTTCCCACCCTCACCTATGGTCATGAGATTTGGGTAATGACCGAAAGGACAAGATCGCGAATACAAGCGGCCGAAATGAGTTTCCTTCGCAGGGTGGCTGGGCGCACCCTCCGAGATCGGGTGAGGAGCTCAGTTACCCGGGAGGAGCTCGGAGTAGAGTCGCTGCTCCTTCACGTCGAAAGGAGCCAGCTGAGGTGGCTAGGGCATCTGTTCCAGATGCCTCCTGGTCGCCTCCCTCGGGAGGTGCTCCAGGCATGTCCTATTGGGAGGAGGCCTTGTGGAAGGCCCAGGACACGCTGGTGGGACTATGTCTCCGAGCTGGCCTGGTGTCGCCTCGGGGTCCCCCCAGAACAGCTGGAGGAGGTGTGCGTGGATCGGGAAGTCTGGACATCTCTGCTGAGACTGCTGCCCCCGCGACCCGGCCCCGGATAAAGCGGAAGAAAATGGATGGATGGATGTGAAGCACTTGGAACTGCCTTGAGGTACAAGTTAACTCGCCTTGCCTAAATGTGTAGCTGACTATGAACAGAATCATAAATTAACATAAAATATAAACTACGATACTTGTCAGACAAATGCGCAATTAGAAACTTTCCTCCCCAAAATCGTGCAGCCCTAATTTAAACCACAAAGAAATATCTACAGACAATCAGAAGTACCAATGGCGGTTGTGTGGAGTTGAGCGTAAAGTTCCCAGTTCGTGGTAACACAATCGTACGTGACACACACTGTCCCTTTGCGTCTGAATGTCTCGATCACTTGTTGCCTGCCGTACCTGTCTCCCTCAATGCGCTTTAATTGGCCGTGATTTCCCCCTTGTCGCTCCAGCTCGCGGCTGATACAAACCCCCATTGAGGCTCGCAAAAAAAACGCAGCGGAAAATCGACGAGGGATCCGGCGCCCGAGAAATCCGCGAAGAATGTGTTTGATTAGCGCAAGTTTTCCTGTCGGCAGCAGACGGTCTGAGCGCCGAGAAGGCATTGTGTTTCCGCGAGAAGGAATGGAGGCGAGAAGAAACAGAAGGAGGGGTGTGAGGAGGGGGGGGGGGGGGGAAGCTTGTAAAAATTACGCGCGCACTGACATTTCTTAATCAAATATGGCAATCAGGGGGCCAACCAACAGCATAGCATTTGCAATCCCTTTTAATTCACAATCAAACGCTCTGAGGAAATGAGGCGGACGAGGGAGAGACAGGGGGGAGAGAGAGAGAGAGAGATGCAGGTCATTTGATATCTTTTTATCCAGGCCCATGAGAGCCATGTCGGTCTAATCAAAGGCCATTAGTCTGTATTTACGGGGAGCGGCGGGGGCTCTGAACCGTGGAGCTTGAACCGAGATCTACTCACTGCCCGCATCAGCTGCTCCTGCATCAGAGAGGAGGGGCACTGCGAACCGAGGGTATGAGAGGATTCGTAAAAAGCAGATGTAGTAGCACTTCCAGATGATCAAGATCTAGTCAATATTTAGTTTATCTTACTACTACTCCATTTGCCGTTGTTGCATGCTCCTGAGCGCTGGTGGTAGGGCGACCACTTCAAATAGTGGGTGTTCCACTGGCAGGCCGTACCCAGCCCAGTGCCCGGTCGACCCGGTCTGACCAGGCAAAGGGTTTGGGGCCGAGACAGAGGAGAGACAGGACAGTCCTGACCATTAACATGCAGGTCATACGGATTTAATATTTCACTACATCATACCACTGTTGAAAAAGGTGATTTTGCTGAGGATAGCTTTTAGCCGCTGTTAGCACAGCTTTAGTTGGTGGTAGCATAACATTAGCATGTTGCTTACCTTTTAGCTGCTTCTTTCCACTAGTATTTGCCTTGGCACCTCTGAGTAATTCCATAAACCCACCAAAAGGAAGCATTTGTCCACATTGTCCACATTGTCCACATTGCGACTCCACCGTTCTGTTGTTGCTGCTGTAGTGGAAACCCTCGCGAGTACTTAGACTAAGACCGAGGCGTGCGGGATACACGCGTGTTGCCTGGAAAAATCCAGACCTACCGCGGGACCAGCAATTCCACAGCGGAACTTACGCAAGCAAACAGGAAGTGGAGTAAACCAATCAGCGAAGGGCAGTCAGTGGCGGTATTGGCGGTTTTGCGTTAATATTCAAACAGAATTATGAATCACAAAACTCAACTACTGCCGATGTGTTTTTGGTCATTTACAGCTGATTAGAAAACAAAAACAAAAACAAGTGTGCTAAGTAAAACCGTGGCTATAGTAGTGAAAGTGCGATGCTGTGGGACATCAGAAATGAAAACTTAAATTAGGCTACAGGAAGATCAGCGCTGAAGTGTTTGCTTTGCTGTTTTAGCTCAAATGCAGCAAATCTATGCATTTATCATTTGTACAAAAATTGGGGCAAGACTTTAGATCACAGCCTGCAAGTTCTGTACAAAACTCTAGGCTGTGGTGACTTTATGGATTTGGGTCAAGCTGAACTTGGTTAAGGCAGGGGTTAAGAGGTTAATAACTTTTGTGATGAAACAGACTACAAGGCGTGCCTCAATCTTTTTCATGTTGAAATGCACAAACACATGAATGCACAGAGAAAATTGTACAAGGTTAAAGTGTTTTTCTCTTTCAATGGCACTTTTGTAGCTATGAATAATATCTTTAAAGTGGACAGTGAGGGTCGACCAAGAGAAGAGAGAGCATGGGAACTGCTTTATTGCTTTATTGTTTACTTCGGTGAAATAAGTTCTTACAGGAAATAAATATATATTATTTTTACTCAGCTATAGCCTACACTACACTACACTACACTACACTTTTTTCTCATAGATCTTCACACAATACCCCAAACTAATAAAGAGGTTTTACAATGTTTTGCAAATGTATTAAAAATAAAACTCACATGTACAGTGCCTCTCGAAAGTACTAATACACCTTGAACTTTGGCACATTTTGTCATCTTTACAACCCTAAACATAAAGATTTTATTTTGAATTTTTTACTGAAAATTCACACACAAGTAACAGACAACTGTGAAGTGAACGCAAAATTTTATAACATTCCAACATGACTGCAGAGAGTTCACACCTTGCCCTAACCATTAAATAGAGGCCACCTGTGTGTAATCTACTCTCAGTATAATTCCAGCTGTTCTGTGAGGGCCTCAGAGCTATGGTCAGAGTGTATTGGTCACTAAGCAACATCATGAAGGCCAAGGAGCTCACCAGAGAGGTCAGGGATAAAGCTGTGGAGAAGTTTAAAGCAGTGTTAAGTTATACAAAGATTTCCCAAGATTTGAACATCTCACGGAGCACTGTTCAATCCATCATTCAGAAATGGAAAGAGTATAGCACCACTGCGAACTTACCAAGACACGGCCGTCCACCTAAACTAAAAGACCGAACAAGGAGAGCACTGGTCAGAAATGCAACCAAGTGCCCCAAGATAACTCTGGAGGAGCTGCGACGTCCTGCCGCTGAGCTGGGGGAATCTGTACATGGGACAACTATAAGTCGTACTCTACACAAATCTGGCCTTCATGGACGAGTGGCAAGAAGAAAGCCATTATTGAAAGGAGAAATAAGAAATCCCGTTTGAAGTTTGCTAGAAGTCATATGGAGGACACAGCTACCATGTGGAAGAAGGTGCTTTGGTCAGATGAGACAAAAATTTAACTTTTTGGCCCAAATGCAAAACGTTATGTATGGAGCAAACCTAACACTGCTCATCGTCCTGAGTGCACCATCCCCAGTGTCAAATATGGTGAGGGGAGCATCATGCTATGTTTATGGTTGTAAACATGACAAAATGTGCAAAAGTTCAAGGTGTATTAGTATTTTCGAGAGGCACTGTACATAAGTATTCACACCCTTTGCTATGGCACTCAAAACTGAGCTCAGGTGTGTCCTTTTCACACCGTTTGTCCTTGATATGTTTGCTATATGTTTGTGCTAAATAGTTTTATTTTTAAAACATTACTTTTTTACTTGGTTATTATGAGGTATTGTGTGGGCAAAAAACAAACAATCAATTTTGGAATGAGTCTGTAACATGACAAAATTTGTCAGACTTTTTCAACTGTATGGAGCTAAATATACAGGCGCTGAGACAGGTTGGACCAGAGGCACTGTTTAAAGGATGGAACACACGGGGACCATAGAGTCTATAAATACACAAGTACAAAGTTACTTACTCTGTGGTGTGCCTATTTTAGACCATGTTATTGTTGAAACGTTCTCAATAAAAGCTTTCGGAGTTATAGAATCACCATTGGGAATCCCTAACATTTGAAAAGGTCTGGCCACAGTGAGCAAATGAAGTGAATATCATGGCTTACCACATGTTTAAATTAGGAGCGTGCACACACAAAGTGGCTGCATCACACTCTCTGAGGCGCGCGCACGTGAGGGGAGCGCACGGCGACGCGTGCGCACGTGAGCGCTGATGTGTGCGCTCGTCCGGGGGCTGAGTGCTCCACGAGAGAAACAGGAGATGCTCTTAAATCAGCGTACAGTGTAACCCAGAGGAAAGGGTGTTGACTCAGTGTAATGCACCACGAGCATTACTCTCACCCCCCCCCTCACCCGCCTCACCCCCTCCACTGCCCCCACACTCACCACAACCCCAGACACTGCCCTCATAATGGGCCTGTTCCCCCAAAAACATCTTGGGACTAAGTGCAATTTTAAGAAAATAAGGGATAAAAAGTGCACTGGCGGAGTTTGGAATCAACCTAATGGATTTTAATGGTTTTTAATGCTTTGTTAAAGGTCTATATTTGGGGGTAACCGTATAAAAATAAGTTTGTGTGTGAGAGAGAGAGAGAGAAAAAAATAAAAAATTCTCGGTCCACTCTGTCTGAAGGAAACGCTAGCTCTCACTCTGATGACTGCACTTGGTGAAAATGGCGGGACGAATCATGTAAAATACGTAGCTTAGTCCACTCTGCTGACGCTCCTCAAGGCAGATTTGTAAATGACTTGAATCTATTCTAAATCATCTCGCCTCATGACAATTTCTTCAAGATGCAAGACAGACAAACAGATAAATAAACACGCACTTTTTTCACGAGGATAATATAATATGGTTAAAAACTCCAAATTCCAATGAAAATACAGGATCTTGAAGCTTTTTCTTGGGGCCAATCCCCATTCCCCCTACATAAGGTACATTGAGAAAGCTGCAAGTTGTGAAATAACCCAGAAATCAGCATAATGTTTGGTGCTTGTTTTCGAAACCTGTATTTCTTTACGTGAAAAACAAGGATGTGCGGGAAGGTTTTAAATAATTCAAGGTTAATTGATATCATATTCGTATTTATGTCGATTGGTAAATCATTTTTAATGTGGTTTTCTCTAAAGAATATTATATTAAAATTACAGTAATAGAGCCACAAATCTGATCTGTAAATGAGAGAATGCTATGTAAGTAAATAATGCACAAATGTCCTTGCTGCTGTTCCACTTTTGGACATGCTACTCGTGATAACTAACCCAGCGTTATCACAGGAGGAATATCTAGCTGTAGAAAGTTTAGAAAAATTAAAAAAACAGGCTTTAAAGTTGTTTTTAACGTGTCTTAAGTGCAATGCATTCCAATGGGGGGGCTAGCGGCTATATGGAGGTACTACAGCAATGGCCCTTAGTGTCGTCGACACAAAGCAGAGCAGCCAGCGGCCATTGATGGCATCGCGTCATGCAAGGAAGTATGTTTTGGGAAACACATGTTGTCTTTTTGGCCGTTTTCTGGACTATAAAAATGTATTTATCACATACAAATAAAGTCAAGTCTAAATCGGGTCCAGATGGATGTTTTTTCACAGCAGATTGTTCAGTAGAAGCAAAAAAAAAAAAACAGCAGTCATAGCTAGCGTTAGCATGTAGCATGATGCTAACATGAACCGTCTGGGTAGAAAACTATATTCATAATTCAGCATTTGTTAAAGTAGTTTTGTAGTCGATTTCTCTCCGTTTTGTTTTCCCCCTCAACTGCCTCAAACATGTGGGTGATTCCAGAGATGCTATATTGGCCGAAAGTGAAAGCTTGTATTCACTGTGACATTCCCATGGCTGCCTGCAGAGGGCCCTCCAGTGCATAAAATATGACGACTTTGTCTTTGATCGATCAGTGTATCAAGGCGGAGGTGTCCAAAACAATGTTACGGAGCCTCATTGACACAACATGACACCTCCTCTTTTCGCATCAAAAATCAGGTCATACAGCATCGTTATATAGGATCCTATTAACCATTAACAGAAGCATGGGTGACACCTGATAAGGCCAACATTAAACCACCTCCTTTTCATTTCAAAACGGTGACATTGCATCTCGTTCCCGGGTCAAAACGCTATACCTTCAAAGCACAGCCACGCCAACTTTGCACATAAGGCTATTTAAACAACTGATAGCGAAACAAAAGAGGCCCCGGCGTACTTTCTTTGGCCGATATTAGCAAACAGTTAATGCCGTTTGCTCAAGATTGCGCTCGAAGGCGTCTCGTCCCGGGGGGAGAGACAGAACTCCGCGAACAAAGGGGTTGGAATTAGAAAGCGTTAGTCATTTGGTCCGCATTGTTGTTTGTTGACGCGCGGGTGTGACGCGGGAGTGGAGGGATGCGGGTCAATCATTGTCGACTGGAGCGGAGACGCATGTACGCCACAAAAGGCATTTAAAGAAAAAAGGTAATTGTAAAGTAAGCCGAAGTCATCGAAGTGATTGAGAAGTGGAGAATTCTTTGTGACGGGAGAAAGATTGTTAAGCGCCTTCTGGCAACTACGCGGTACTCACTGCAGGACTTTACTCAGGCACGGAAACCACTTGTACTTCTTAATTTCTTTTATTGAAGTAGTCAGGCAGGTAAAAAAACCTTTAACAAAAGGGACACACAAACCCCAGGTCATGTCAACATAGTGTATTTCACAACATTCCACATATCATATATTTGACTTTTGCTCTTTTACTTTTATGCTTTTGTCTTTAACCTTTATGTTTGCACAATTAACTTAGCTCTATCACAGTCATTAAATCTGTCACGTTAATAATTTGCCTGTAGATACTCTCTGTCACTGCATCGAACGGATCAGTTTGTGGATGCAAAACAACTTTCTCCAACTAAACTCAGACAAAACTGAGATCATTGTTTTTGGCCCACAGACACAAAGACAAAGTGTTATCAGTCACCTTGAGTCTCTCTCTCTAAAACCAAAAAATCAGGTTAGAAATCTAGGAGTAATCATGGACTCAGACCTGAACTTAAACAGCCACATCAAAGCAATAACATCATCAGCTTTTTACCATCTGAAAAACATTAAGATCAGAGGAATAGTGTCAAAACCAGACTTGGAGACACTCATCCATGCATTTGTCTCCAGCAGGTTAGACGACTGTAACGGCTGCTCACTGGCCTTTCTAAACGAGCTGTTAGAGCTGCAGAACATCCAGAACGCTGCTGCTCGAGTCCTGACAAGAACCAGGAAATACCACCATATTAGTCCAGTGCTCCGGTCTCAGCACTGGCTTCCTGTCACTCAGAGAATAGAATTTAAAACAGCTCTGCTTGTGTACAAGTCGTTTCATGGTTTAGCACCAAAGTACATCTCTGACATGTTAGAGCCGTATGAACCATCTCGGGCCCTGAGAACTTCAGGGAGGGGTCCCCTGGTGGTTCCAGAGTTAATAATAAACACGGTGAGGCTGCGTTTCAGTTTCATGCAGCTAAAATCTGGAACAGTCTTCATGAGGATGTGAGACAGGCCTCAACTCTGACAATGTTCAAATCCAGGCTGAAAACAGCTCTTTTTACCCGAGCAGATGAAAACTGAAAGTATTTTATCTGCACTCTCGCCTTTTACTGTCATTGATTAATTTTTATGTTGATGTTTTAATGATTGATTTTATCTGTTTTCTTGTAATTTAATGCAACTGCAAAGCACTTTGAATTGCGTTGAGTATGAATTGTGCTCTACAAATAAACTTGCCTTGCCTTGCCTTACTATTGTAGCCACAGCTGCCTTGGGGTAGACTGACGGAAGCGAAACAACCAGTCTGCGCAATCGGCCCCTCCGACCACCACCGACCACTCACTACGTTCACTAGGCTTCCTGGTGTTACCAAACGGTCTCCCATCCAAGTACCGACCAGGCCCTTCTCTGCTTAGCTTCCAAGGTCTGACGGGATTGGGCAGAGCAAAGGCGTAGACACGTAATTCACAGCAATTAAACATGTTTTTTAACTTCATAATTATCATTACTTGCTTTCTTTCATTATTTTCCTAGTTTGTCAGTTCAACAGTTCAGAGAATGAGGTATTCGTCTCACCGGCAGTGTCTTCGGAGGTTACTTTACACGTAACAAACACCTCACCATCAGTTCAACACGATCTGTACTTCAGAGTTCTTCGTGTTTTGGGCACAGCTGATTGTTATTTCACTAACACTGCACCTGCAGTCGAGGCAGAGTGCGGTCCCGTGACGGTTGCCATGACAAAGATCGAGGTGGAGAAAGCTGATTAAAACTTCAGACAATAAGCTATATCTGTATTGCGAGTGCGCATGCTCACGAATCGGCCTTGACCCGCGGTCACGGTTTGAGGAACCCAAACAAAGCCCGCTCGACTGTAAACAGTGTTTGCGTGCGTGCATGTTTGCCCTTAATAACGAGCCTAGCCACTTAAAGACGGTTTTTGGTGGACCTTTCAAGTATGCCCGGTACTCATTGTGTTGTGGTTCGCTGTGGAAACGGCAGTTACCACATTGAACGGTGGAGAGGCAATAAATGCGAAACGCACCCGTGTATGAATGGTACAAATCCTTGTAACTGTGAACCACCATTTATTCTACATACAGGGCCTTGCAAAAATATTCGGCCCCCTTGAACTTTTCGACCTTTTGCCACATTTCAGGCTTCAAACATAAAGATATAAAACTGTAATTTTTTGTAAAGAACCAACAACAAGTGGGACACAATCATGAAGTGAAACGAAATTTATTGGATATTTCAAACATTTTTAACAAATAAACAACTGAAAAATTGGGCGTGCAAAATTATTCAGCCCCCTTAAGTTAATACTTTGTAGCGCCACCTTTTGCTGCGATTACTGCTGTAAGTCCTTGGGGTTTGTCTCTATCAGTTTTGCACATTGAGAGACTGAAATATTTGCAAAACAGCTGGAGCTCAGTGAAGTTGGATGGACAGCGTTTGTGAACGGCAGTTTTCAGTTCTTTCCACAGATTCTCGATTGGATTCAGGTCTGGACTTTGACTTGGCCATTCTAACACCTGGATATGTTTATTTGTGAACCACTCTATTGTAGATTTTGCTTTATGTTTTGGATCATTGTCTTGTTGGAAGACAAATCTCCGTCCCAGTCTCAGGTCTTTTGCAGACTCCATCAGGTTTTCTTCCAGAATGGTCCTGTATTTGGCTCCATCCATCTTCCCATTAATTTGAACCATCTTCCCTGTCCCTGCTGAAGAAAAGCAGGCCCAAACCATGATGCTGCCACCACCATGTTTGACAGTGGGGATGGTGTGTTCAGGGTGATGAGCTGTGTTGCTTTTACGCCAAACATAACGTTTTGCATTGTTGCCAAAAAGTTGGATTTTGGTTTCATCTGACCAGAGCACCTTCTTCCACATGTTTGGTGTGTCTTCCAGGTGGCTTGTGGCAAACTTTAAACGACACTTTTTATGGATATCTTTAAGAAATGGCTTTCTTCTTGCCGCTCTTCCATAAAGGCCAGAGTTGTGCAGTATACGACTGATTGTTGTCCTATGGACAGAGTCTCCCACCTCAGCTGTACATTTCTACAGTTCATCCAGAGTGATCATGGGCCTCTTGGCAGCATCTCTGATCAGTTTTCTCCTTGTATGAGCTGAAAGTTTAGAGGGACGGCCGGGTCTTTGTAGATTCGCAGTGGTCTGATACTCCTTCCATTTCCATATTATCGCTTGCACAGTGCTCCTTGGGATGTTTAAAGCTTGGGAAATCTTTTTATATCCAAATCCGGCTTTAAACTTCTCCACAACAGTATCTCGGACCTGCCTGGTGTGTTCCTTGTTCTTCATGATGCTCTCTGCGCTTTAAACTGACCTCTGAGACTATCACAGAGCAGCTGCATTTATACGGAGACTTGTTTACACACAGGTGGATTCTATTTATCATCATTAGTCATTTAGGTCAACATTGGATCATTCAGAGATCCTCACTGAACTTCTGGAGAGAGTTTGCTGCACTGAAAGTAAAGGGGCTGAATCATTTTGCACGCCCAATTTTTCAGTTGTTTATTTGTTAAAAATGAAATATCCAATACATTTCGTTTCACTTCATGATTGTGTCCCACTTGTTGTTGGTTCTTCACAAAAAATTACAGTTTTATATCTTTATGTATGAAGCCTGAAATGTGGCAAAAGGTCAAAAAGTTCAAGGGGGCCGAATACTTTCGCAAGGCACTGTATTTATTTTTGTGGTAACTTTTGGGTCAGGCAGTGTATGAGAAGCAATTTAAATCTTAATGTATTTTATTTGATCAGGGACAATGCACAACCTGGATAGACTCAATGAGATAAAAGCAACGATTAGAAAGGTTCATTGACATATGTATATATTTGGCGATCAGACCCCGGCAGTAGACATGGGATACCTCAATTGAGTATGGATAGGCTCCAGGCTCCCCCCCCCCCCGGGAGCCTGGACACTGGTGGTGGTATGGGAGGCATGAGAAGGATACAGCACGAAGAGCCGTAGATGGAAGAGGCGGCGACAGGGTGATGGAGGTGGGTCGCAGCACAGCTAGGAAGCAAACGAACCATGAATGCCTTAAAAGCAGAACCGAGGGTCGATGATTGGCTCCTACGAAGGTGTGGCTCTGCATTGACAGGCTGAGGTGGAGGTGTGACCCTCACGGACACGACCATTGGCTGGAGGTGGTTGATCCTGAAATTGGTCTCCCAGGTTGAACCTACGCTTAGGCTTCATTAATCTAAAAAAGAATGTCAAGTTCCAGGTTATGGCAAAAATGCTCATGTCCCTGGACAGGTTGAAGTTATAAGTTCATAAACTGGATACAGAATAATAATACATGGAGGCATTACTTCACTCACATCATAAAAAACACGTTCCACTTCAGGAAGCCATCACTCACTCACAGTTTGCACCGTCCATATCAAAGTCATTCAGTGTGTACATGTTTGCTTTAATAACGTGTAAATGTTCTATAGTTTGTGCATGAAATGGTAAATGGTATCAAGGCACTCAAAGGGCTTTACAGCAAGGATGGATGTTTGACGTTCTCGAGTTTGTTAAAACAAGAACGTTTCAACTCTGTTTCATGATGTTCTCCCTTCTTGATTCAAATAAGGGTGAACAAACAGGTTTAAAGCCGTGGTAATAAAATGAGTTTCTTGTAGTAGAGTAAACAACCATGGATCTACATTGTAAACGCAGCATTTGTGAAAGAAAACCAGACCCTGTGCGCTGCTGGGTGTCTAAATATAGCGCATTTGTCTCCTGCGAGAACCAGGAAGTCCGGGGCTCAAATTAGCTGAGAAAATATACTCGACTACCCACGACTTTCCCGGTTTTGATTCAGGCAGTGCAGTTGTTTTTCGTTTTTAGCGCACATTCATCATGATGTCTGTAATGTTTGTCTCAGCCCTGTCCCGAACATTCAGAGAGTCCTGCCACATTCTTACAAACAACTCTCCAGCCTTATGTTGTCCCTGTGAAACTTTCCAACATCAGGGTCATGATGAAGAGTTCCAATAAGAAATATTTAAATGATGACTGAAATTGTGACTTAGTATATTTTGATATTTGTTTAATGATGACTATATTCCAACGGAAAGACAGATAGAAATGTGTTGTTAAAACGACTGCCTGTAGCGTCTAGTGCTCAGTAGCTGCTTATCTACAGGGCGTGTCCGTTGGTCTGTGCAAACTCTCCCAAAGTTCACTCTGAAGTCCTCTCCCCTTAAGACAAACGCCCGCCCATCCTCCCGCCTCCTCCGACAGAGACCCAGACAGCCGCGCTCCACTCCATCCCCGCAGCTGCACCTGCTCCCCGACAAACCTGCAATCTTCTCATTTAGTCTGCCCCGAAGCCACTTAGCACCGTTAGCTCCCTGACCTCCCAAAAAACAGCGGCGTGTGGCAATCAACCCGTCTCCCGCTCGCTCTCCGTTCGGTTTCATCCCAATCATAGGCGTATACATAATTCATTGGGCTCCATAGTTTATTATAGCCGCTCTCTAAAGTCTGAGGGTTTGATTATAGTATGGTATAACTTTGTCAAAATAAGAGGGAAATGACTCTCCAAAACCCGTGGTGTCATCTCGGCAGACACGCGTGAATGCGCTCGCCGGGCTGAGTGAGGAGGGCCTCACGAAGACCACGCTGGACATATGGAATTCATTAGGTTCTAAATTAACGCTGTTGTTTATTTCCTGGTATTATACAATTTAACCTACTTGAACTGAACCGATTGTCTCCAGTTTGGATTTACCCAAAATCTAAAAGCTTCTTGAAAATAGCGCCAAAACACAGGAAGAAATTACAACCAAAAACTCAACGAAAACTCAACAAATAAGTGACAAAAAAGTGACGTGTTTTTCGTCACTTTTTGTTTGTGTTTTGATCCTCGTTTTTGTCGCTATTTTGACACTTTTTTCATGAAGCTTTTAGATTTGGGTAATGCCAAACTGGAGAAAATCTGTTCTGTTCAGGTGGGGGTTAAGAGGTTCAATTACATTCCACAAAAACTTGGCCACTTGGCCATGTAGAAAATCCAAGATGGCCCCTGAGGCCCTTATTCGGGCAACTGCTTCGAAATGATCATAGACATGTCGCATTACTAAAATAATGATGATTTTGCATTTCAGTCACAGATTTCAATTCATCCAGATGTATTTCTATTTTTTGTCCGCACTCTTGAATTCTGGTCAAAATTCCAGGTGGCCCCAGAGTAACATTTCAAATATACTGGTGAAAGTGGACTGCAGTTTGGACATACTACTACCTCACTGTAAATACAGTATCCTATATCAGTGATATTTTTCTTTTTCATTATTTTTTGCTAAAGTTATGTATAATCTGTATAATCTGGATGCCCAAAGGTACTTTTTATTGCAAATTTCTTAATTACACACAATTAAAACCTCATAAACTAACATTTCATTGTGAGGCAGAAATGGCATTATGGTTTAAGCCTAAATAAAGGTTTGGGGAACGGTCAAGCACCCGGATGAATGCTTGACTGCACTGCACATCGATCTGTGGCCCGTCGTGCTGTATACGTCTCAATATGTGATATAAAGGTGAAAAATCTCAATTTCACAGGAGTCTCGGCCTCGGAAAAGAACCTACATATCTGTTGTGGTCGTGAGCTGACCTACCCCACACAGAAAATAATGTATTCTAATGGCTGTAACTATTGCTTTTGCTTTTTTCCTTATCTAAACGGCTTTAACCGCCTCTGAGTCCAACCTACGTTTTCAAACTCAAAGTTAAAGTTTCCGTGCATACGATCAAGCACAGTTTCATATCTTCAAACTGACCGCAGTAAATGAATTCACGCCACATAAATATGCAAAAAACATTGACATTCCTCTTTGTGTTTCAAATTTATGCAATACCTCCTCTCGCCATCGAGGGGTAGGGTCACACCGGAGTGCCACTAAGCCTTGGCCCCTCCATAAACAGCCCCTGAATGAGAGAAAGTGAGAGAGAGAGGGTGGGGGTGCTGCTTGCTGCAAGGGCTTGTGGGTAATCGCAGAGATGAGATGAAACTTTAATGACTGAGGGAAATTGGAGGAGGATCGCGCCGTGTCGCAGCGGCACAGCGGCACATGGAGATGACTGTATTAGCACCGAACGGAGAAGATTATTACCAAAAAAATAAAAAAAGACACTGTCAAATTACACCGACTGGAACAGGAGCTGCAGCGACATCAGGGGGTTAACCCGGTTTTGACCCGTCTATAGTCCCTTAAACATCTTTCAGACATGGGAGTAGTAATAACTTTCACAAACCATAAAAAAAATACTTTATTAGTTGTTACCTTTTGCTTTATTTCGGCTTTTACAACTACTTTACATACTTTTGATGTTTGTATTCTCGTTGCAGTTTAAAGGTGCACTATGCAACTTTTTGTGCGGAAAAAAAAAAGTTTATATCTGTGTGTATTCGCCCTTTTGGTGACCGAGCGGCGGTATGAGTGGTCAGCATGGCGCCTTTACTTTCCACCACAGTGGTCTCTACAACGCTCCGGGGTCAATCGTTTTGTAGGTTCTCTGGTGAGAGGGTCCGTCCGCAGTGAAAACCTTCCAAGCAATCGATCCTGGGGCGTCCTAGAGACCACTGCGATGGAAAGTAAACTCTTACAGCCACTGCGTCTCTACAAGGTCAATCACGCACAAATATCACCTTTTGTTTTCCACATAAAAAGTTGCATAATGCACCTTTAAGTTAAAATAACGTATGTCTCAAAACTACGGCTAAACACATGTTTTGAAGTGGACAGATCATGCAAAATGGAAAATCACGTTATAATGGAGGGAGTACCTGGAGCAGTATTTCACTTCATTCCCGCAGTTTGGAGTAATCCTCGGGTCCCGTTTAATTCAGCCGAGGATGCAAACGGTAATGTACACCACGCTGTGAATCAAAACTGAAAGTGTGTTATTCCCACAGCCGCCAGCAGGAGGAGCCTCTCCACCAGCTCTAGTGCCTGTATTTCATTGTTACAACTTAATTCTAACAGACATTATTTCAACTCATATAACCTAAGATATCTTTGCCGAGGCAGCAAAATAACGTTATTAAATGTATTTCCAAGCCCCATATGTATGAAATATCCACTTTAATATAATTATACAGAATGTCAGCAGAGAGAGTGACCACGAACATGACACAAGTTTGGTAAACGTGTCTGAATGTATATCGGAGTGCAAGCTGGCGTTTTGAGTGTCAAGGTATATGTTTTTTGATGATTATTAAAAAAAAAAAGTAAATGAATGTAGAGTTGAATGCACATATTTCAAAGCCATGGCACTGCTTAAAAAGAGTTTATTTGCAAAAACAGACACGTGCCAACTCAGCGTATGCTTGTACGTGAATGTCTCTTTTAGCCGTATTTTTCAATATCAGATCTGTTTCAGTGCCATAAGAATAAAAAGTCAACGTTACACAACTCCAAAGCAGCAATATCTGCTTTTGCAAACTTTCTCTTCAATCAAATGTTTTTCGGTGGTTTGATAATTCACCCACACATCCAAAGCGGTTTGACTGCCTTTGTATCTTTGCGCAAGACACTTCACCTGCTTTGTGAATGTGGCGTGGGTGATTCATGGCCCAAGAAGAATGTGGGGATTAACAATGCAAGGCAACGTGCATTTTTAACATGTAATCGACTCGTTGCATCGCTCTGACCTGGCGCGTGTCCCTGAAGAAATCCACCACGTGTTTGAACCACGTTTGAAGACCTGTGTTTATAGACCCGGCGTAGTCCCGTACAGCCCGCGGGCCTCGCTTAGTCCCAGTTCAGTCCCGGCTCAGCCTCGCAGTCTGCCCGCCGTATTCTCCCCCGCGCCGCATTCAGAACTCCTCTTTTTCTGTGCGCAGTAATCAGGAGCACAGTGGCAGCCGGAGCCCAGCCAAGCCTCTCATCCCGGGCCTGCTCAAGAGCGCCTTTAATTAACCATCATACCACAGATGGGATCGATTTTTAGCCTTCTCTACCCCCCCCCCACCCCCCTCTTCTCCCCATCTCGCTCTCCTCCATCTCTCCCGACTCTCTCTCTCTCTCTCGCGCGCGCGCTCCCCGTACACGCTCGGGATAATTGCGCTGGAGAGATGCCAGCTCCCGTCAGGACGCAGACCGGGACGACTGTCTCTCTCTCTCTCTCTCTCAGCCCTCGCGCTCACCTGCTCGATACCTTATTAGTGCGGGGATCGGCCGAAAGCCTCCGCGGATTAACTAAAGAGAAGTGAGATTGATTTCTGGCCTCGCTAGATAGGATTGAAGTTTCCTTTCTTTAGACTTCGGCTTGACACAGTGGAAAATGGAAGTTCGGAAGCTGATGCGAAAATCTCAAATAATATTAAGGTATAGACTTTTTTTTTTGTTCCACTACGGGTTAGCTAATGTGCATGTTTCAGGTCGATGGGAGGACATACCCAGACACCAGCAATCCCGCAGGTCAACAATCAACTGGCCCGGGGATCGAACCCAGAACCCATGTCCCCGAACGCACCGATAACCCATGCCGAGCACACTTTCTCCAGTCTGGCATTGCCCAAACCTAAAAGCTTCTCGGGAAAACGAGGATAACAACGCAACAAAAAAGTGACAAAGAGCGACAAAAAAGTAACCAAAAAAAAAACCCCTTCGAAAACACTTAAAAAATGCAACAAAACCGCGGCGACAACGTGGCAAAAAAAGTTGCAATCAGTTTTCTTTCAAATGAGGCGTTACTCCAGTCGAGAAGCTTTTAGATTGAGGTCAAGTTGAACCGGAGGAATTAAATACACACGTTTTCTAAAATCTGATGGGCAGTTTTCATTCGGCTCGATTATGGCGGCTAAAAAAGGCAAGTGAAGTTGCTCATCACTGCCTCTACTGGAGAGGAGTGATACGCCATGAAGCTTTTCGTGGCAATTCACCGACAAATTCCGCTGTGTTTTCAAGATTTGAAGAGAACGTTTTTGAGATACACTGCTAATGCTAAAAAGGAAACACTAATTATTGTGATCGTACACTTTATTGCGCTTTACACTGCAGTCATTTTTCATTCATTACATACTCTGTGGCGGTAAGCTACTACTGAAGCCATAGTTGCCGTGGGGTAGACCAAAGCGAGGATTGCCAATCTGCGCCATCCAGCTACTCTGATCAACCACCACCAACCACTCACTCGCATACATTCGCCCAGGCGGTGAGTGAAGTGTCTTGCACAATGACAGTCAGCACTTATGGAAACCTATTTGCCAAACCTATGGCTCCGCTTTACCCTCTGAGCCACTCTCGCCCGGCGGCTCATGACTCCAGTTCAATGGTATCCTCCATAAAGGCCATTATGTTGACTCGTAACAGCTAATATGCAAGGTATGTGCTTTGAAATGTGAAACCTGCAGCCGCTCGTCACTCCATCTAGTGGTAAGACGGCGTATGACAAGTTGACACACGTGGGGGGGTTCAGCAGCTCGCACTTTTATTCCCCTTTGGACGACTATCAAACTCGCCATTCTACGCTCTATTATGATATTTTGTCACATTTCAATATTCCAAAGTACAAATTTTGACACGCCGCCCCCTTTTAAGCCGACAAAGCTTTGAAGCAGAGACCCCATTAGGAAATCAAACAGACGCGTAGGGGCCGAGAGAGGGAGATAAGCAGGCATGAAACTCGCCCCCCCCCCCCTCCTTTTAGTATTCAGCGCTCGCCATCTCCTCCCGGCGGCGCGTCCCGTACCTGCGGATCAAACGCACCTCGACCCCCCGCTATTAGCAAACAGAAGAAGAGGCCAGCTGACACCACTCGTGAGCGCAGCCATGTTCAGCGCTGGGGCTGTGATTACGGTGCAATCCAGAGGAGACAACCCCCCCCCCCCCCCCCAAACTGCCTCCCTCTCCCCGAGACACCTCCTCCCACTGCCTCCTTCACCACTAATCCATCTCTCTTCCCTGGAACACTGTAAAACCAACTGGAATGCCTGCACTCGAGAGGCACAATTGCTTTCAGGACGGCGCGTTTGTTCTAATTGTTGCTAGTGCTGCCAATTAGATTTGTCTTTAAGTAACGGAGTACTGTATGACAATTGCAAAACTAAAACTGAATACCAAGCGTGGGTTTAAATGACTTGAATTGAGCATATTAATCTTGTTTTGAGTGATTTAGACTGTTTTCCTGATCGGACCAAGTTCACTTTGTTGGTTTGAGGACGTTTCTCTCTCGAGTAAAACTGCGAATGGGAGCAAACGCAATTTTCTTACCACACTGGCAAATGAAATTAACCTGAAATAAAGACTAAAAGTATTGGAACGAGTCAAAAACATCTCAGAACAAGTGAAACAACACGATCCTAGCTAGTCAAAACAACTCAAATGTCAATTATTATGCTCAATTTCAGACATTTAGACTAATCCAGATATTCATTCTTTGGAGTGTTGTAATGGCTTCATCGAGTGGCAATCTGTATTATGAAGCTGAAAACGTCTTATGACTCATAAAATGTCAGACATTATTTTGAGTTTTTCTCGTCTAAAGCAACAATAATGATCTATTTGACAGCCTGACTAACTAATAATACGATTACGTTTGAAATAGAGTCATCATCAAATAATTAGAATACTTTTAGAAGAAGTAATCAGTAATCAGTTGGATTACTTTTATGGAGTAATCCCAACAACACGGATTATTACTAGTTAAATGGAATAACGGCCAGAGAAGCGGCAATTCCGTACAGGAAAGTTCAGAAGTTGCCATTTTTTTTTCATGTTGACAGTGTCATAGAACTTACTTGTGGCCCAATTGGAAACATTTTTGATAAACCAGAAGAAAAAAAACTACCTGTATGCACAAAACCTTTGTCAAAATGGGAATAGTCTAACCGGTCATATGTGCTTTTACACTTTTACTGATATCAATATTTTATCCAATTGTTTTTTAAAACTAAAGAAATTGGGGTTGCGTTGTCCTAGTTCATCCACAATAGTAAACTAGTGAGACTTTAAAGCAGAATTAAAGCTGGGTACCTGATTTTTTGGTGTTGTATAATACCGCCCCTGCTTCACTTTGTTAGCCTGGCATCCAGACTAATCTCCGATGTTTATTAATTAATAACCAGGAGACTGTAAAGAAGCGGGGTCTGGTTGGCGAGACTATCACTTTGTCACCACCTAATCCTGTATGTGGGTGTGAAATGTGCATATAATTACATTCTTTGAACAGTTTGAATACACAGGAGGGACTATGAGAGCTAGAAACAAGTTTAGGCCAAAACAAAAACTTGACTGTTTGAACAGGAAAAATCAGATACCCCAGCTTTAGTAACATTTGCCCCTAGAGGCCTCAAGCGCCACTGCAGCTGTCGTAGCATGTTGCGTTTTTTTTTTTACTCTTTAATTGTCCGTGAGAGTAAATACTACGCTGAGAAAAGACAAAGGGAGAGAGGGATGTTGTACATTGTGCCCAAACCCAATTATACAATGGAGATCTTTTTTTTTGTGCTCAAATTTGGCTGTGAAAACTGCTTAAGTGGCGCTAGCCCACAGCTAGCTTTCTTCTGATCATGATAAAGCATGACACTTCTCCGAAAAATCACGTGACTGCAAATAAACAATTCTGATTGTACGGTAATGTTCGAACTCGGCTGAGCAGCCAACAAGGACGGGCTTTCCAGACTGATATCCCCCTGTGTATAAAATATACAGAGGTGTATCATTCTGGCATCCCCCCCAATCATCCCAATTAACACTTGTATTACCCTCAGAGGGACTACAAAAAGGATTTATTAAAGTAAAAAAAAAGTGACTTAGCTCTGCTTTAAAATGTAAATGAGGGTGCTGACACTCTTCTGCTGTTGTCTTCTAAGTGTATTACCAGGAGCTTCTAACCCTTTCCAAGTACAGCTCCCCAAAGCCTTTGCACATCGCTCGATAAACATGATCACAGTTTATTACTGCCTTGATATCGAGCCACATTTAGAGAGGCATTTTGTTTTTGTGCACCAAATGAGTTATCAAGATGGTGAACAAACTCTGCCAACAGTTAGGTACGACTTATAACAAAGAGGAAACTAAAAGCCTTTTTTCCTTTGTGTTGACGATTTTGCCTCTTCAACAAACTCTGCCTAAATCCCATAATTACTCACAAATCATCAAAGCGTAAGAAGCAAGCAAGCAAGCTGCAACGTTTATTTTGTAAAAGTAATTTATCAGCGAAATAAATAAATAAATGGGAAAGTTGCAGCTTGTGGTGTAGGTGAGCGCTGGATGAATCATAGCAGTGGGCGACTGTGGCATCCAGGGAGTGTTCCTTTGGTTGATTTGATTTGATTTAGTTGAGCTATTATTTACAGTGCATTATTATTTACAGTATTTACATCATTCATTTACATTTTCACAAAAAAAAAAAAAAGAAAACATTTAAATAAATAATAACTCAAACTCGTGGTTGGCCAGGGGAAACCAGAGCAAACCAGAAATATACAGAATACAGAAAACACTGAGCAACTGCAATTTTATGTGCATTTTAAGCCCATTCCAAGTGTATTTATTAATTAGAACTTTAATTTAAAGGTGCATTATGCAACTTTTAATATGAAAAAACTAGTTGGTATTTGTGCGTTTTGACCTTGTAGTGACCCAGCGGCTGTATGAGTGGTCAGCATGGCGCCTTCACGTTTGACCACGGTGGTCTTTAGGACACTCCAGGACCACTTGTTTTGTAGGTTTTATGGTGAGAGGGGCCGTTAGCACTGAAAACCTTCCAAACAACTGATCCTGGAGCGTCCTAGAGGCCACTGTGATGCCATGCTGGCCACTCTTACAGCCACTGGGTCACTACAAGTTCAAATTGCACAAATGGATTAACTTTTATTTTCCGCATAAAAGTTGCACAATGCACCTTTAAGAAGCCCACCTCAAAAAGTAGGAAATGTTGAGACAGAATGTGGAATGTGGCGTCACGAACTTGACGTTTCCCACGACGCAGTGGGGCCAGACAAGGATGCCCACTCTCCCCCTACCTATTCACAATAGTGGGCTCTTTTAAAAATAGTGGACTCTTTTAAAAAGGACCTGAAGACATATTTATTCAAAAAAGCTTTTGGTTGATGGGTTTTCACTAGTGTCACTTTGACTTTACATATGTCCCCACATTTTTTATTGTTTTTTGCTCTGTACAGCACTTTGTGATTTTATCTGTGAAAAGCGCTTTATAAATAAACTTTACTTACTTACTAATAGTCAATGAGCGACTGGCAGCATCCATCCAGACTTGAGAAATGCACAATGCTATTTTTTTTTTCCTTGTTATGGAACATTTGTTTTGTCCTCCCTTAGTATATTGTAAATTGTGTGGGGAAAACACTGTGCATCTAATTGTATTGCTTTTGTATAACGTTCATGAATTTTCTAGCATTTCCGCAGTGACCCTGAAAAGTGCCTATAAACTCATCCCTGTGAAGAATTGGGATGCTACAAATATGTAAAAAAAAGTTAGGAATGAGTTTGGACCACAACTACTATTTCTTCTTACATTGTGTGTAATAATAATACTACTAATAAAAATCAGATAAAGGGATTTTAATTAGACAGACAGAAGCATTTAATTCTCTTTTAATCAGCCTCAAAACACACAAGTATTAGAAGAAAGTTAGGACACCCAGTATTGCACAATAAGCCGCTAGGGCATCATGTAATTCCCTGTGAAAATGTAACTCTCAATCAGTTCAACACTGAAAAACTGGGACAGACCTAAAAGGCTGTGCACTGCCACCAAAAGAGGGGACAGGTGGTCACCATGAGACAATTTACCTCGAAATAAAAGGATAAAACGGTTTCCAGGACAATTGTCAAGTGAAAAAAAAAAAAAAAAAAAAACACACCTTGACACCAAGATCCTGAATCCACATTGGTTTTTGCAGTGCACAGCTGGCGCCCCGGTCGTTGACACACATATTGCCATGAATAATCAACAAGGTGCTATTTTTTTTCTACTTTACAGAACGGGTCATTTTGCGCGGCCATTACTTGTGAAAGATTAGGCGGCCAGATTGGATGTTACATAGGAGGCGCGTCGACGGGGAGGTCATCATTGCTCTACATAGAAGAAGAAGAAGAAAACAATGAAGTAAAAAGCTCAGGGCGGATTAATTTGTTGTGAGAGAGGCACAGGCTCAAGTGGGGCTTCCAACGACAAATTAGCAAACCCTCCTCGTGAAAACCCTCGATGTACGACGGAATATAAATGCACCGACACGCCGCATGTGAGCGCGAATACTGTCAGCTGCCATAGAGACTGCGGCGTCGCTCTGTGCAGATGGGGCGGCAAATACATTATGCCCGAGAGCAGCACGAGGAACGAGGGATTAAAGGCCCCTATACATGACTCTTTTTCTGCCCCAGAAGAGTATGTGGTAGAAGTAGTCATTTGTGAAAAGAGACATGTGTGCAGTCTGCATCGGGTTCGTTGATGCCATTTTTGACGAAGATTTGAAAAGATTTCTTACCTTAGCTTTGAGGAGTTCATTTGTACCTGTCTGGTCTCCACGTGTGCCTTCAGTAACGTAAACACAGCACAGACGGCGTTAGCATTTAGCCTCTGTCTCCTCTATAGCTCCAAACGAGGTGAAGATGGAAGCTACCAAACGCTTCCACGTTTTCCCTATTTAAATATGGTTACGTGAAGTGTTACACTATAAAGTATATCCATCCATCCATCCATTTTCTTCCACTTGTTCGTTGCCGGGCCGTGGGGGCAGCTGCTGGATCTGCCCAAATCACGTTGCACCAGCCCCTATGGCTCCTCCTGCAGGTGGTGGGTCCACAGAAGGACGGCCTCATGGTTCTAACCGGGCCTGTTGGTCTCTCATAAGGGGCTTCTGAACCGCTCTTTGTCTGACTCGTCACCTAGGACCTGTTTTCCATGGGAGACCCTACCAGGGGCCCGAAGCCCCCGACAACAGACCACCCAGTATCATTCGGGCGCTCAAACCCCCCCACCACGTTAAGATGGCGGTTCCAGGAGGGCACTATAAAGTATAATTACACAAAATTTAACAATGTAGATTTTCTAAGCGGATAAAAAGGGGAACTATATTGTTATAGTAATAATACCAGGAGTAATTCGTGCATCCGCACAGTGATAACTTCACTTTACTGTGCGGATGCCGAATTACTCCTGGTATTATTACGCCTTACAATATAGTTCCCCTTTTTATCCGCTAGCGTCTAACGACGAATAGCGTTCAACAGCAACGACAGCAAAACAACAGCTCACAATGCAGTTGCAAAGTTTACAACGGTTGGTCAGGACTCAAAAGTTGATTGTGGGGTCACTGTTGTTTTTGATCGTCAGGCTCATGGTCAATGATCGAGGCAACACATCTCCATGAGGTACATCTTTTTTTTAGATATTAAATACCCTAAACCTGTATAGAACACTTTTTTTCATCATACACTTGGTTGTGGCTTTTTAGTGATGGGATTTACGGCTCTTTATTGGGGGTCGAGTCTTTGGGATCCGTTCATTTTAAAGACCCGTTCATCTTTTTAAGAGTAAACTAATATAAAAAGAGGCTGCAACTGTCAGACAAATCATTTTAGTGCAACACGTTTTCACTTGTGTTCGTTCGGGAGAGTTCAGGGTAACATTGACCGGCTCTTTTCACAGTTGAGATCCGGTTCGAACCGTTCACCTTAAAGAGCCGTTCCAAAAGAGCCGGTCGCTCACAACACTGCGGCTTTTCATAACTGAACTCCGCAGATGAAGGCGGGTCCTGAAGCTACACCGGAACTGGTTTATACCTCCACAAACATGTTCTGAAATGCATGTTGTGTTCTACATGTGTGATACGTGGTCTTCTGCTCCTGGACTCGCTTTATGCACTTTATGGTGCCATGGATTCGCTATCATACCATTAAGATGAAAGTGAAAGCCTGTTCTCACTGCTTTATGATGTGTAACTCCCAGTAGAGTCTGCGGAGGGCAGCGCACTCTTTCACTCCTCACTGTCATTACATTCACATTTAGATATTTCCCCATTTTAAAAAGCTGAAGCACCCAAGAGAACGTTTTCAGCCCCAGTTGAGTCCACTTTATGACCGAAGTTGTCCAACACTAAATGAAAGCCATTATTGTTGGCATAAACTGTCCTGAAACATGATCGAGCTTTTTAAATCACTTTCTGAATCCAAACAGAGGTAACAGATTGCGGAAGACAATCCCGAATGGAAGACCGGACCAGACTGAAAGTTGGTGCCCAGACCCTCTTCCCTCTTGTCGAGCTGAAGTTGCAGGTGCTGCCTTTGTGCCTTTGTGCCCGTCACAGCTGTGTGCGTGTGTGCGTCGGGGACGGCGGCGCCCGCTCGTCTTGTATAGCCGTCTGCCCCAGGGCCCAGCTGCCGGAGCGAAGACCTCGGCATTATTGTGTCGTGATTCTCTCCTCTCTCTCTTCCCTCTCTTTCTCTCTCTCTCATCGAGTGTTTTTGTCCTAGCCAGGTCTAGAATGATTGCCTCTTCGCCACTGCTGCGTCTGCCTCGGGATAATACCGCCGCCTGCCCCCCCCCCCCCCCCCCCCCGCCCCCCCCCGTAGGACCACAACAAGATCGGCGCAATCCATTTTCGTTTTTCTCTGACCAAAATGGAATAATTTTCACAGAAACAATCCCTGGCGCTTTCCCAAAGAAGGCCTATAGGAAAAATCATGAAGACAAGCATTACAGGCAAACCCCCCCCCCCCCCCCCCCCCCCCCAAAAAAAGGAAAAAAAAAAGAAAAGAGGTGGTTCCAGTGCTCCAAAAACTACCTTTCCACCGTCTATTGTGGCTGCGCCGTACACTGCTACCCCGCGCGGCTAACTAACAAGCCCGGCACGTACGGGCAGAAAGTGGATTGAGGGGCGAAAGCTAGCAATCTCGCCAAACAGACGGCTGAAGGAGAGAGGCATGAAAGATGCATGTACAAACAGCGAAATGAGAGGGGGGGGGGGGGGGTGGAAAAAACGAAAAATAAAAAAAAACTCGGACGAAGCCTCGCCACCCACACGCCGCGAGCGCCTCTCGCATTAAGGCCGCATACTTGGATCTTTACATTCAAAGTACGGTGGTTCCATCCAGCTCTATACGTTTTGCAGCAATCCAGAGTCCTATGGCACCCTGCCCTTAGCAATCCTAATGATACTTGAGCAAAGTGTGGTGCTGAGGAGGAGGAGGAGGAGGAGGCGGGCGGGCGGGCTGAGAGCATCTTATGGGGACGAGGGCCTTTGGAAGTGGCGCTGTGGAGCCTGACTCTATACGATTGGGTCACGGGCATTCAGCATCAGCGCCTCCTTAGACATTCTGCCGCTGAGACGTATCTCCGCGGCGCTAAGCAGTCTGCATGCGGGGGCTATAGTTAGACGGATGGCGGACGGGGGAGCCGAGGGTTTGTGTTTGTTTTTAGCAGGTGAGGAAGATGCTAGTCACAACAGGCCAGGTGCAAAAGATTAGAGGTGCATTTAGGTCGGTGGCGACGACTTTGCCGAGGCACATTCGATTTTATTGGGGACAAGACGCGCATCACTGTCGCCCCGAGTGGTCAAACATATACTGTACTTAAAATGGTGCAAAACAACAACAACTAACTGGGTTTATTCAGTTCAGTTTAATCGGTAAACGCTTGTGAAAGTCTGTAAGAGAGAAATGTCCCCTTGCAATGGAACTCATGCAATAGAAATAGTCTAAGAAATGTTGATTTAATGGCACTTTGAATCAAATGTAAAGCTTTTTAATGACATTTGGCAAAATGCGTTGTAGTTAATACCATACCATGGCGCTGCATTGTATTTAGGCCTTCCTCTGTTGTTGGGGGCTGGTCCAAGAACACTCATCTTCCAGTCTGTTACGTGAACCAAACACCACCTCCATAATGGATGTTCTCAATTATCCTCCCGTACTCACTCTTTCCTGTCACGAGGGAAAACGGGGATGACTACAACCGTGGGTTTTGCACCAACTCTTAAAGGTCACACCGCCTTTGCTTTGACCGATCCCGTCAGACCTCGGAAGCTAAGCAGGAAGGGCCTGGTCGGTACTTGGATGGGAGACCGTTTGGGACCAGGAAGCCTGGGTGGATGTGGTGAGTGTGTGAGGGAGTGAGTGAGTGGTTGGTGGTGGTCGGAGGGGCCGATGGCGCAGACTGGCACTGCCTTGCCTCCATCAGTCTACCCCAGGGCAGCTGTGGCGAGTATCTTACCACCACCGAGTATGGAGTGAATGAATAATGACTACAGTGTAGCGCTTTGAGAAACTTGGGAATACAGGCTTATACGCAAAGCACAATACAAGTGTAAGGTATTGTTATTATTATTATTGAAGAGTAAAAATATAATCCAGTCTTTTGTCTAAAATGTTAACAAGTGATTCACAACTGATCACAGGGCGGCCCGGTATCACAGCTAAAAGGTCCCGGGTTCGATTCCAACCTGGACAGGGCCTTTCTGTGTGGAGTTTGCATAGGTCAATCCTCCAGCCAGGTGGTTCTGACCATCAGCCTGACTCCACATCTGGAGATGGGTCCCCGGGTGCGGCACTGCGGTCGCCCACCGCTCCTTACAGGATGCCCCAGCGACGTCGAAGGATGGGTCGAATGCAGAGGACAAATTTTGTTGTACAGCTGTTGTATAATGACATGGTTAAAGTTAAGGTGCTTTACCTTAACCTGAACAGTTACTTACAAGTAAGGACCAATGCAATAACAAGCCTTCTAGCTGAAAGATGCGGAAATGCCTGAAACGTTCCATGTGTGCTCTTTAGTTGCATTTTCGATTAACTTGGAGTGAAAAACATAGAGCAATGTCACTATTAGGAAATAAATTGAGATTATATTGCCTGCTGGAATCAAATGTAATGCTTTCGAATTATATTTTTGGACTTGTTTGGAATTGCTAATCGCTATAGCAATGGTCATTTTTCTCTTGATACCTGTGAGCAGCATCTCAATGTCAAATTTAAGTGGCCTTTTATTCACATATAAGGCAAAACGAAAGATCAAAAAGTATACAAACAACCTGACACCGAAGAGAAGTGCCTCCGATACGCGCCTAGTACGAGTGACACCTTTTGAATGGCCGTCTTTGGGAGCCAGTCGGGCCTCTCCGCAGCGAGTGAAAACCCCACGGCACTTTTACCTGCGGCTGTTTAGAGAGAGTCCGGAGACTTTTGGCGCGACACAGCCCACGGCCCAAAGTCCCTCCATGCACGAGCGCTTTGAAGCACAATCTGGGCCTTCGCTTCAAGCCCCATTACGCTACGGCGAGAATGAATGAAGAGTGATTGAGAGGCCGGTCCTCCACACCACCTATATAAAGTAGAGACAGAGAGCGAGAGAGAGAGAGAGAGAGAGAAGTGGGGAGAGATTGTCCAGCAGGGGGTCTATGGAGCAGGGGTAAGGTGGGGGCGGCAAACTGCATCTAAGAGCGTGGAGACTTTTCAAGGGCTAAGAGTCTCATCAGCATCCAACTCAGGTGCAAGCCGGAACCCACGCAACCGCTAACTACGCCCTGACTTGATTGTAATTGCCCGAATTCAACTCCCGCTGCTCCCCTCCTGGCACTACCGGCAGACATATTTAACTCTTGCAGCGGCCAGAGAGAGAAAGGCAGAGAGAGCGGGGGGAGAGGGGGTGGGGGGGAAGGAGCAGGTGAGGGTCGAGTGCTTGAGCTTTGGGCCCGCGGCGGTGGGATGGTGTGCCTTGCGACGTCTGTTTTTGTGGAGTGGGGGGCGTCTAACAGGTGCACCGCCCCTCCCCCCCCCCCCCCCCCCCCCCGCGTTCTGTTTGTGAGTGGGACAGTGCAGAGAGGAGGCAGTGGAGGTATGAGGGAGAGGGAGGGGGCGGGTTGGTGGAGGGAGTAAGAACTTGGGGAAAACACCACTCGGCAACTACGCGGCCTGACCCGGAAAAAAGTCGCCGCGAAAAGATCCACGAGCGCTTGTGTCGAGGATGGGAGAGTGTGACCACAGCGCAAAGCGTTCACCAGCACGTCCCAAAGATCTGGACTGGACTGTGTAGGCAAATCCATGCGTGCAAATCGCCAATTTTGACAGGCCCGTCATGGCACACTCATGGCCGGATTTATGCAGGGGCTTACAGGGGCTAAGCCCAGGGGCCCAGCAGGTTGAAGGGCCCACGGGCATAAGGAGAAAAATGCATGCTCAGCGCGGGTTGTCAAAGTAGTTCCCTCTCTCTTGCCAGACTGGTGGGGGGACACATTTAAAAGGGGGGGTCTGGGGGTCCTCCCCCTGAGTTGTACCCAAGACCAGTTCTAAACAAGGTTTGAGCCATTTTCATTGAGTTGACACTGGTAAAAAAAATATGTACCTATTAGTCTGTTAAAATGCACCAAATTGCACCATTAACATAAAATAAAAAAACTCAGGGGGAGGACCCCCAGACCCTCTTTTTAAATGTGTCACCAGTCTGGCGGTAGTAAAGGTTCTCACGGACTTCAAATTGGGGTCATTATGTTAAACTGTTCACGGTGTTGTTTCTTAAACTAGTACTATGTTTAAGAAGTTACTGCTGCATGTTCAAATATAAAATCATTCATTTATCCTTTCATTGTAGAGAGAGAGGATTCCGACAGACATACAGTATATGGGGGGCCCTGGAAAAATGTTAGCCCATTTTAATAAATGGGCACACTCTTGTTATCCCAAGTTTCTACAATTCAACCATAAACAAAACACCTACTCAAGTGTAGAAAAAAAATCATTCAGTAAACATGACCATGGAAATGCATGAAACATCTCAAGCAAATCTCAGCCAGCAGGTCTATAATAGGAATAATAGGAACTGATTGTCTAAGCGCAATTACGCGGAAGTAGCCGTGAAGTCATTACGCCGCAGTTATGTTAATGTCCACGTGTTTTCAAATGGCTCGACAGAAAAGCGCAGCCCTCCACACGCCTGAAATAATTGAACAAATATGAGCGGCTATCAACACTCGCCGTGGTCGTTACAATACATTTGAATGTTTTTTTTTTGTGTTTTTTTTTTTGGGTCGGCATGAAGTAGTTACGAAGCACTCTCTGCCCGCCCCGCTCGCCTTTGTTTGTGACATTTGTGAGTGACAATGAAGTGCTCCACTCTTAAACTCAACAGCCCCTCGTTCAAAAACAAGATCAAAATCGCGAGCAGAGATGGGATTTGTGCCCTAATGCGCGCCATGTGCAGTTTGGACATTTCCAACATGGCCCCCGGCACAGAACGCCCGCAGTGTTTCCAAATGTTGGAAGTGTTTATGGGCAGGAGTGGGCCGAAAAGCCAACACATTTACCCGAGCACGAGGAGTAGTAGTGTAAAAAGGAACAACGGACAAAACTTGAAATAATCTGAAAAGTCTTATAGAACTAAAGAGATTTGAGGCTTGCACATTACTTTAAACTCATGTAGCATAGAGTATTGATTGCTTATTGATATTTCAAAATAAAATGACTTGAGAAGAAGAAAAAAGGACTGTGGGATAAAACATAAAAGCATTTTAAACACTAAATCCGAATGGTTAAAACAAAATAACTTGAGATTCGATAGGAAAACTTAGGAGTGCAGGTTTTTATATTTTTTCTAGTTCTTACATGGTTTTAATGGGATAATGCCAGTGGCCCTTAAAGGGATATTTCAGGATTTTTGACATAGGGCCTCATCTCCTACTTATCCAGAGTGTTGTCGATGTCTGGAGATATTTTTTTCTTAAATTCATGCAGTTCTTATATTTATAGAGTCTAGTGGCGCTAGGCTAATGCAAGGCTAACACATTTCTATGGTATCAGTTAGCCTGCATTAAAAACAGTCTGACCCGCTCCACAGTGCACCTGAGGCAAATCACTTATAACGCCAGACTAACAATATAAATGTCTGTGTTAATAGAATATTTGTAATATAACTGACATGCATTACCGCATTTTGAGGGACTATTTTCACGCAGATCACTCCACCGACTGTTTTTGATGCAGGCTAGCTGTTAACACTCTGGATAACTAGGAAATGAGGCCCAATGTCAATAATCCTGAAATATCCCTTTAAGTACAAAGTCATTGCCTCAAGCTGTCCCTTTTTTCCAATGAGGAAGCAAAAATAATAATAAACACCACAAACAAGGCAACCCAGGGAAAACGGGGTAATGTTTTGCAAAATCTGAACTGCATTGATATGTTCTGGTGAAAAGAGTAGTCTCATCTCAAAACTAAACACACTTTATTGATCCACAAGGAAAATTGTATTTTTTGGCATGTTGTTGCTTCATGTTTTGAGGCAGACCTCAAAGCAAAAATTATAAAAGGGTAATTTTAGTAAATAACCTCGTAAGTATGTCGGGAGTTTGATCACCGCTTCCTACACAGCTACAGGGTTTATGCAGGCAGAAGCAAGGTACATTTAATGCTTTTTAATGCTATTTTAATGCCCAAATACTATATGTGAATGCGACTAATGCAGAAAAAAAAGTGAATTTGTAATTTCTTAAGATTTGCAATCATTTCATCAAACTGAGGACAGAGAATTGGACAAAATGGGCATCTATTGAGCAAATAAATGGGGTAAATATCAGCCAAAGCTGCAAATGAATATGTTTTAGACCATCATTTTGGTATTTTTGCTGAACTTATACAGTACAACCTGTTAAGCAATGTCATAATTTTCCAATACATTTAGCTGTAATGCCAGTTTGAACCTAATTTAATGATTTTTAATGCCATTTAAGGCCTTGATTTTGGCTTAAACTTAATTTAATGACTTTTAATGCTTTTTAATGCCCGCGGAAACCCTGGGCCACATGAGTGTGTGTGTGTGTGCGTGTGACATTGTGGTGGCAAGATTGTACACATGTACAGATTGAAAGCCAGTCTTTCTCAGTCAGCCCCAGGGCAGCCGTGGCGTCAGAAGTAGCTCACAGTATATGACATATATGAGTAATATGATCGGATCCCCTGTTTGCAAACAATGGCTATTTTGGTATGCAACATTGCACGTTACCTACAACGCAGGTCCACATTGCTTTAGAAAGTACATTTTACATGAGAAAAGATCAAGATAGCTATAAGTCGCTCCAGAGTATACTGTAAGTTGCACCAGCCAAAAATGCATAATGAAGAAAAAACATGTATAAGTCGCACCAGCCCTGGCAACTACCTGGGCACGGAGGCTAACGACAGCGTCCACGAGCCTCTCCCGGCATCACGTTGTTCGAGCTCCCATTTGCAAACTCGTTCCTCCAGCTGTGGCCATCTGGCTTTTAGCCCGCAATGAGCTATTTTGTTTTCTTCATTGCGGTAAGAGTAACCTCCGCTTTTCGCTCACAAGCTTCTCGCTCACTCCACCCACACTTTTTTTTTCAGTGGTACGGGAGTAGCAGATACCGGGCGCACAAGCCTAGAGCGCCCTCTAGCGGCTGCCAGTGTGAAAATAACAAACGTGCGAAATCAGATATGTTGATATATAAGTCGCACCTGAGTATAAGTTGCACCTCCAGCCAAACTATGAAAAAACGGTGCGAATTATAGTCCGGAAAATACTTGATAACTTGATTTAACAAACTTAATATTGCTGTGGACGAGTCACTGCCATGATTCGTAACACCACGGTTGGAGTCTCACTGAAAGCTTGCATGACCTTCGACCTTAGAGCCTTAAGATAACTGGATGTATTCTAAATCAGCCACATCGCCTGTAGGACAGAGGCTACAAATTAGTCGGTTCTTTAGGACGAAAACAACACTAAGTTACCAACATCTCGGTACATTTTTTATCAAAAGGGTTATTATTAGCAGAAGACACTGTACTTGACTCCAATTTGCTGCTGCCTATATGTCTTTTTTATTCTCCCCAAGTCCATTAAAACCTTCCACTTGCCCTACTTCCTCCTCTGCATGATTCAACGCTACGTACGGCAGGGTTAACTTTGGAAAGTTAGCCCGTGGCACTCGTCCTCCCACAATAATGGCCCTGCCGGTAATGAAAAACGGGCTTGGTGCCAACAGGTGGTCCTTTTTAGAAAAGAAAAAAAAAAGGAAAAAAAGAAGACAGGGGAGCGAGTGGGCGCGAAAAGGAAGCAAATCTACTAGTGCGAAATGTGTCAGAATCTAATGTACCGTGAGAGTGAAAAGCGTGTTTGCTAGCTTTTGTTCCCACCTCGAGATTCAGCCTTGTGCGCCATTGTCCCCGCGCACAAACGAGCAACACTCCTTCCCTGACACCGAGCCACGGCAGAAGAAAGGCAGGGGCTGGCTAGTCACAGGAAAGAGCCCATTAAGACTTTCTCCCAGATATGAATGGGATATGAATCTTGTCTATCCGACCCCACCGAAGAAGGAGAAAAAAAAAAAAAAAAAACAAGAAACCTGCAGGACGAGCTTTTTCATTGGAGTTGGGGTTGGGGGAGTGAGAGAGGTTTCCCAAGAAAGAAGAAAACATTAGCAGAAATTAGCCGGGGGTTGATTGACAGGCGGGAATTAGAAAGAGTCAATGAGGAAGTGAGCTTTTGTAGGGGGTTTGAAAAGGTACACGATGGCCATACAACCTCGAGCGGCGCCGATGACACTGACATTCTGACTTTGGGGGGGAAATAACAAGGACAATTAGCAAAGGAGGACGCATGGGGAAGCCTGTGGGAGAGTTACAGGAGCCGTGTGAGCCGGGTTTAAAGAGAGATTTACCAAACTTTCAAAGGCCGCCCTTCACTTTTATGACATTTTTCTGGCGCAAAATGTGGAAGATTTACCGAACTCTCGTGCAGTGTCAAAAAAAGTTGAATAAAAGTCAGATTTATCAAGTTGTCTAAAGCTTACATTTGCTGTAAACAAAAATGTGTGTGCATCTTTTACTTGTTTGGTAAGTTGCTAAAAGAAATATCGTATCGCGATATTAGATGATGCAATATCCGTATCACAAGAAGCCACAATGTATCGTCACTCAAGTCTTTTTTTTTGCAAACCCAGCCAAAATGATTCACTGGATTTATAAATTCATATAAACTCTGGTCAGACGTTTTAGTCTTGTTGTGGTGTTTAATTACAATGGAACATCCATCCATCCATCCATCCATTTTCTCCCACTTGTCCGTTGCCGGGTCGTGGGGGCAGCTGTTGGAGCTGCCCAAATCACATAGCACCGTGCCCCTATGGCTCCTCCTGCAGGTGGTGGGTCCACAGAAGGACGGCCTCATGGTTTTAACCGGGCCTGTTGGTCTCTCATAGGGGGCCCATTCACTCTCTCATTCACACACCAGTGTACGCAGACACTGGAGGCAAGGGGGGTGAAGTGTCTTGCCCAAGGACACAACGACCATGTGCACCTTCAGGAGGCGGGATTCGAACCCCCGACCTTCCAATCATGAGACGACCCGCTCTACCATCTACGCCACCGTCGCCCCCCTAAATGGAACATATCGTGTTCAAATGGTCCAGTAATATATATCGCAATAATATCGTTATTGCGATATATCACTGCCATATCGCATATCGCAAGTCACTTCAATATCGTGTAGCCCTAACTGATAAGACTGTTGATTCTCTTTTTTGCGAATGTGTCCTTGTGTATTTTGAACGCTTTGCTCTCTTCTTGTGGTTGGTAGCTAGCACTTGTGCCTCACAGCCAGATGTTCCCTAGGTTCGAATCCTGGAGCTCGTTCTCCCCATGTCTGCGTAGGTTTTCTCTGGGAGCTCCACGTTCCCCTATTTCGAGTTGTTGCAGCAGCTCACTACTAACCTTCTGGTCCATTCAATAATAGACAATTACGTTGCACAATTGCTTAATGAAAAAGAAGCACTTTATCCTTACCTGATTGAAACACTGGAGTAAAAGTAAACTGAGAGGCTGTGTGTTCATAACTATGGCCTCACAGCAAGAAGGTCCTGGGTTCAATCCCCGGACCGTGTGGGGATTTCTGCGTTAGGTTTGTATGTTTCTCTCCCTATGTCTGGAAGGGTTTCCTTTCCTCCGGGTGCAACCGTTTCCCCCATCAACTCAAAACATGCACAATAGTCCTCCTGCCAGGCGACTGTGACCATTAGCCTGGCTCAACCTCTGGTCTCTGTCGCTTCACTGTGGTCGCCCGCTGCTCTTTATGGTTTGCCCCAGCGGCATCACAAACTGGGTCAACGACTGAAGACAATAAGGCTCACCTTTCCCTTAATCCAGTCCAATACATCTGTTGTGGTTTTGACCCAAGGTTAAAGAATGTTGGATGTTTGTTTTTTATTTTATTTATTTATTTGAACAGGGACAGTGTACAATCTACATTAGCCTCAGAAAGGAGAGATGCATTGTACCAGGTTATAGCACTTGTGCTAATTTCCACCTGCAGTCCCTGGGCCTATTGTACATGTTTTTAGTGGTAGGGGAAACCGGAGTACCCGGAGGAAACCTACGCAGACACGGGGAGAACATGCAAACTCCACACAGAAAGGCCCCGTCCAGGTGGGAATCGAACCCGGGACCTTCTAGCTGTGAAGCACGAGCGCTAACCGCTGTGCTACGGCACGGTTGAGGAATTTATTGTTGAGGAATTTATTTGTAATTTATTTAATGTGAAGTTTCATTTATCGCCTCTGATATGTCTATTAGGGAACAAAGTAGAAGAAGTGAAATCTAATTAATCGCAATATCTGATTAATCTTGGTTTTCTTTCAGCAAAACGTATTATTTTAATGAACTGGAAAGTGAGAAAGCCCAACTGCTTTCACATAGACAATCGGGACTATATGGACTTGATAGCAATGGAACATGCTGCATCTTTTTTGGAAGATATAGATTATAAATGTAAAGATATAATGGACTTGGTCAGAATGGCATTCTCCAAATAATGTTGTTTCCTTTTTTTTTTTTTTGTCTGATTGTGCAAGCAATAAGTGGTACAGAACTAACGTCATTATAAGTATAATTGTGATATTAAAGATCCCATTTACATTCATTGTAAAGGTAACCATGTAATACACTGGTTCTCAAGCTTTTCACATTAAATGTGACACTTACACAGTGGTGCAACAGTAACAACAATAATCAATAATATACTATTACTGCTACTGCTACTGCTGCTAGGAAAAATGTATGTACATATAATAATGATAATAATGATGATGATGATGAAAACCAAAAATTATTATAAAAATGTTGGTAGTTAAAATCACGCAAATTCTAATGATTTCAATAATAACCAATATGTATATCAAAAACAATAAACACATAATAGTGAATAAATGATAATAATAGTTTAAAATGGAACAAAAGTACGGAGAACAATTGTAATGTAAAAACTGAGTGCTGCCTCCCCTCTCCCCCTGCCCCTGCTCTACCCACGGTTTGTTTTGTTTTGCTCTAACATGTGTTTGTCCATTTGTTTAAAGTATTTAAAATATATAAAAAAATAAATAAACATTTTGTGGCCAAGTTTCTGACGTGGACATACTGTCAATTTGAGAGTTTAAAGTGTGCAGGTTCTGTTGCCATTAATGAAATGTTGACAAGCCACAAGTCAGAGCCAATACTGTTCAATCTGGGTATGATCGGCTAAACTTTAGTGAATTGAATAAACGCTGTAGATATTTGTTATATTGGACACTTGACTATGATACAAAACCAACTGACTATAACCAAATGAATAATATGTAGTGCTAAGACCTTGGGAATGCCAGATCTCGTCGGCTGTATGGGTGGGAATAAGGTTTGGGTGCTTGACTCGTTTCTGGGACACTTTTGGATTGATGTGATGGATTTGGGGAACAGGCCCGAACAGGAACCCTCTCGCCGAACACGATTACGTCATCTCAAACCTCCCAAAATAGAATCCTGAAACCCCTGAAAGATGGGGTCACCCGTTCCCTCAAAACATGATCAAATCAAGCACTAATGTGAACGTGTGGCTGTTTGTGGGAGGGGAGGACGGCAACATACGCGACATACTTTCCCCGAGTATAGAGTGACTGAATAATGCACATGCTCCAGCTCTGGTCTCCCAGTGCTGCGGCGCTGGAGCCGTGAAGCGTCTGGGTAAAGATAATGAGATATTTAGTGGGGGCACTTGAGGCAGACGCCAGCCAGCGCGCTCCCCTCAATGGGCCGGGGATGGGTGGATCCGCGGCCGCAAAATACCAGCCTTTGTGCGACTCCATAATGCGTTTGTTACACTCGCAGCAATTTGTCCCTATTAACCTTCGCGAGGGGGCTGTGGCTGAGACAAAAGCTCCCCGGCTAACAATGCAGCTAACCCTCGTTCCGATTGCCCCAACTCAAGTGGTCGCCCTCCCCACCCCCCACCCACCCACCCCCGTTCCCCGCTGCATTGTGCCTCTTGTTGGCTCCCAATTCTGCAACCCACAAACGGACAGAGGATGCGAAAAAGTGTTGTACACCTGAAAAAAAAAAAAAAAAAAAAAGAAGGCAAAAGGGAAGCAATGCCCAATTTCCCGAGAACGAAATATCTTTGGCGAAAAACACAATGCAATGTCGGCTATTGTATTCGGGTCACTCAATCAATCACCTCTGAAATAAATCTTGACATGGCGCACAATGGGCGCTTGTGGCCCCGAAAAGAAACGGGAATTACAGTAATTTAAACAAAAAAAAAGCGTGAGAAAGACCCCCTTTCTCCTGCCATGAGCGTTTTCCCGCTGAAGCCGGGGCAAAATGACTCGGGGGAGAGAAAAGTACATCCTGGGTCTCAAATGTGCCATTGTCAAAGCACCTGCTGCTGAGCGCTCGGAAATATTGGAGTTTTTGGGCAGCTGCCATTTTGGGGGGATCGACGTGTTTTCGGAGAGACACAGATAGAGGCATCTCCGCGGTGGGCTCTCGGTCCTTTCAAAACAGATCGCTGGCGGTGAGATATTTTGGACATTTAATGGGCGTCCGGAAGTCTATATAGTCACCACAAAACGCTGAGGAACCAGGAGATTCATTGGGGTCAAGTGGAAGATGTAAAATACAAATAGAAACGTCGAGAGTATTGTTTGTGACTATAAAACATTCAGTCCCGTTAAGTATAGTTCATGGACCAGGACCAGGGCCGTGACCAGACTAGTTCAGACTACTTTTTTTTTTCTTAAATTGTAGCACAAAGACCAGAAATGTTGACATGCATATAACATCTGAATTTCAGCACTTTAGTTAACTTGTAATAACCAACTTCTGCCTTTGAAAACTGTTCAGGCAGCAATTCATATTTGCAATAATTCACATTATAGCGATTCACCTCAACAGTCAGACATTCAGGAAATAGTTTGAGCGTCCCTGCTGAGGCCGGAAGAGAGTTTTGTATATGTGCACATAAGCCTTTCCAAACAGGACCAGAAGAGGCTTTTCTGTGTAGAGTTTAGGGCTGCACAATATATTGCAAACAAATATCGTATCGCGATATTTGGTGATGCAATATCCGTATCGCAAAAAGCCACAATATATCGCAACATCACTAAAGCCTTCAGCTGACTGAGATCGACACTTTTTTTTTTTTTTGCAAACTCAAGTTCAGTTTTAGTTAAACTTTCTCTAATTTAGTTTAATCCTAGGCTTGTTTAGTCTTCTTTTTTGGCAATTTGCAGAAAAATGTGTTACTTGCTATTTGTGTGAGACTGGACCATATTGCGTTGAAATGGTAAAATATCGCAATAATATCGTTATCGCAATAATATCGTTATCGCAATACTGCGCAGCCGTATCGCAAGTTACTTCAATATCGCGCAGGCCTAGAGTTTTCATATTGTCGCTGTGTTCGGATGGGTTTCCTCCGGCTTCCCTCATCGGTCCAAAACATGTATAATGGGATCATCCTTCAGCTACGTAATCCTGACCAAGATCTTCACTAAACTATAATCTCTGGCCCTAGAATCACCCACAGCTCCAAATTTCCCAAAGGACAATTAAAGGAACAGGCCAGTGTTTGTCCAGACTGAGACATGTTCTTACCTGAGCTCATCGGTCTGGTCTTTGTGGAAGAGCGCGGTCGCTTCCAACTTCACCCCCGTTTGGAGCTATAGGAATATGCTGGGAGAGGCCAAATGCTAACACCATCTTTGGTCTTTTTGCATGACTGAGCGCACGCACAAAGACCAGACAGGTGCGCATCAACTCGTCTAAGCTCAGGTAAGAACATATCTCAGTCTGGAAAAACTTTACACATGAACTTCTTGTACATCAACATGGTTTCTCAGCAGCCATTAAGTCAAGATCGATGAATCTGGTTTCATCCTAAACACACTATTAAGAGAAGCATCTAAACCTTTCATAGCATCTTCTTTTTAGTTTCAAGGGTTACATAAACTTTCGTTCTCATCCATACTGTGTAATGCGTTCTAATGCGTTTCAGTGTGTGTGTGTGTGTGTATTCCTGTTTGTGTATAATTGCGGCGCATCCACACAGGAGCACCTGATTTCTGCAGCCGACCGCTGTGTGACGATCATCTCTAATGCCTGTCATTATCACAAATGACCTGATTACTGAAGCTCTGTTTGGAAAACACGTCGGAGACCCAACAAACCAGCGCCAAATGAGCCGCCGCTGCGTTTGACACCGTGACATGTGCAACAAAGGCAATTATGATTTAACCCCGACGACAGAGTGAGGCATCATGGGAGAGTGTCTGTCGCGCGGAACAGAAAGAAGATTACAGTGGTAATGCAATGACTTCTTAAAGAGGAGAAAGTGAGATGGAGCGAGCAAAGCTTGTGCTCTGCACAGAGTTAGAAGTAGGGTGCACCTACTGTTTTAACACGGCACTACAAAAATAAACGGAAACGGCCTGAACTTGTCATGTATTTGAGATTTTTACAAGAGGATCTGGAAATCCAATGCATAGATCCGTGGATTTTCAAAGTGGTGTGTGGGCTTAGAGGCACTTTACTCAATTGTTACCTTTTTCTCAAATTTTTACAAAAATTTATAATAATTTTTTTGTCCAAATCTGATGAAATATGTAGGCTATAGAGGTTCCCAAAGAGGGGCTCATGAGACACTGAGGTTGGAGTCGCGAGATGTTTTCAGGACATTATTTTCAATGTATTCTTCTAATTTATTATTCTGGGGTGAGCGCTTATAAGCCTTTGGCTTCGGCCCACTCCTTTTGAGCAGACAAACTGCTCAAATAAATAAACTAAACTAAACTAAACTAAAATTTGACAATTAATTTTTTGGTTTAATTTTTTTTTTTTAAATCAAGCCAAATATCAACACATACTATAAACACAAACATTAATAAACTATTTTAAATGTTGTGCACCTGAATTTATTATAAATACTCAGTCTGCTTTACAGGGGGGTCCCCGAGTTCTAAATCTATGGGCTATACACCTGTCCGTCCATCCATCCATCCATCCATTTTCTCCCACTTGTCCGTTGCCGGGTCGTGGGGGCAGCTGTTGGAGCTGCCCAAATCACATAGCACCAGGCTCCTATGGCTCCTCCTGCAGGTGGTGGGTCCACGGAAGGACGGCCTCATGGTTCCAAACGGGCCTGTTGGTCTCTCAACAGGCCCGTTTGTCCGTCAAATTGACAATTTGGGTTGACCATACATATCATCAACAAATCATAAAACGATGCAGACTGCACACATCTGGTTTAATATCATTACTATTCATATTTTATACACACACACACACACACACACACACACACACACACACACACACACACACACACATATATATATATATATATATTTTTTTTACTACTACTTCTAAAACAAGCTCTTGTGGAGTAAATGTAATGCTTCCCTACTGAAAGTCAGGTATCCACCTTATTCCTACTCCCCATGAGCCTTTGCGTGAAGTATAGAATGGATTTCCAGAATGACCAGGACCGCTGTTTGTTTCCATGTAGACCTTTCGCTTGAATCCACTGTTTATGAGCTTTAGAGACGTAAACGATGTGGGAACACGAGCGGTCACAGCTGAAACCAAACTACGAGACACAATTAGCTGCTCACAATAAACGTATGACTGTGGTACTTTAGGCTTAGAGAGTGGATTGTCAGCATAAGACATCTTTTTGTTCCGTGTTGATTGGTCAAACATCTGTGGAGATCTTCTCATTTTGGGATCACAAGTGAACTACAGTTTGTTTACGAATGCGCCACATTTACAGTTTAATTAGGACAAAGGTTTTGCTCAAAAAACATCAGAAAATAGTTGGAATGCTCTTTCCACAACCAAGAAATGTATAATGGATTGTATGAGAGACCCAGCTCAGCTTGTATCACCTCACGGGGCTCGGTTCAAGTCACTCAGTCGTGTGTGTTATCTCTACAGTGTAAAACACCTCCGCTGGCTGAGGCTCTCCTCGTATAAGAGTCAGTAGCTTCTGGCATGTTCAAAATTGCCCCAAAAATGTCACAGCTTTAGCCCAGGAGCATGCTCCAAACACGGCACGTTAAAGAGCCACAAATGTCACTTTCTCCGTTTTTTAACTCGACCCGTGAACAGTGAAACATGTTCCTGAACGGCGCAAGGACATCTTTTCGAATGTTACGAAGGCCGATCGTTTGGAAAATCATCTTGAAATGTTGAAATAAACCACTACGTGAAACGAAAACTCGCCCTGGAAACCACTGGAAACACGACTTCGGGCAGCTCAACGGAAATCGCCCCCCATCCCTGTTTCCACGTGAGCAACCCCAGGAATAAGGTGGATAGGATCTTTAACAACCCAGGCAAAAAAACACATATGTTAGCGCTTTTGCCTCACAGCAAGAAAGTGAAATCCAGGGCCGTTCAGTGCGGGGTTCGCGTGTTCTCTTTTCGCTCTCGCCGGCTTGCTCACCTGTTCAGAGCTGGCTGTGCCTTTTGTCAGAGGAATTGGATTCGAATTGACCGTTTTTGTCAAGTTCCAAAGTGCTACAGTTAGTGAACGCCGAGTGAACCAATGTACAGGCGGACGAATTGGTTTGTGGTTTAAAGACGTTAGCATACCTTAAAATCAAGCACTCTATAAGTTAGTGGAGGGCTCTTTTTGTCCTTGGTTAGTCCAGTTAAGTTATTTCTTTTTGAGAGAAAAAGCTGAAGGGTTATGTTGCTAAAACGATAACCGCTTGTTGTGGATGAGGAGCACTTTGACAGAGTGCATTAGGAGCAGGTTGCCGTTTCTAATGGTCCATCCAAACTTGATGAGAGCTTGGGACATTTTTAATGAGCTATACCAAGCTTGAACAATCATGGGGGATTTCTGTGAAGAGCATGGGCAGGTCATGACAACTGCATTCACGTCAGTAAACTTTCTGAGCAACAACAACCACCACCACACGTTTTCACCTAATTATTCTGTTCAAAACTTAGGCTTATGTTAAACATGTAGGGTATTCCAACTTTCTTGTCTCACAGGCCAGGGTTGAGAAAGTTATCGTCAGCTCAAACAAGATAAGATAATCCTTTATTGATCTGGAGAACGGCTCAAGACCCACCTTATTAGCTTAGCTTTTAACTCGCATCTATTTATTTAGTCCTAATGATATATTTTGTGTGTGTGTGTGTGTGTGTGTGTGTGCGCGTGTTTGTCTGTTTGTTATCTGTAAAGCACTTTATGATACCTTTGGGTATGAAAAGCGCTTTATAAATAAAGTTTGATTTGATTTGGAGAATGTAATTCACTTGTTACATTCAGCACTTAATAAGATCACTCAGGGTGTGCAAAACAGACAGGAAATGCGCAGTTAAAAAAAAGACGCACCTTACAGTGGGGGAAAAAAGTATTCAGTCCGCCAACAAAGTTCTCCCACTTAAAAATATGAGAGAGGCCTGTAATTTTCATCATAGGTATACCTCAACTATGAGACAAAATGAGAAAAAAAACAAAAACAGAAAATCACATTGTCTGATTTTTTATGAATTTATTTGCAAATGATGGTAGAAAATAAGTATTTGGTCAATAACAAAAGTTAATCTCAATACTTTGTTATATTGTTGACAATGACAGAGGTCAAACGTTTACTGTAAGTCTTCACAAGGTGTTCAAACACTGTTGCTGGTATTTTGGCCCATTCCTCCATGCAGATCTCCTCTAGAGCAGTGATGTTTTGGGGCAGGCGCTGGGCAACACGGGCTTTCAACTCCCTCCAAAGATTTTCTATTATTGCACCTGTTATTTTACAGTCTTGTCTGACAGCAGTGGGGATGAAGGCCTTGCAGTAGCACTCTGAGGGTGTCTCAGTCTGCCACGGAAAGAGCTGCTCAGCTCCTCTACAGTCCCGTGCAGTGGGTGGGAGGTGTTAGAAGAAGTCTTAAAATATTGGCTGTCCATGATGGCTCTCCTCCATCATGGACAGCCAATATTTTAAGACTTCTTCTATGACAGAGAAGTCCAGGACGACGGAGAGCTTACACAGACGTTCTGTTGTTTCCATTAACCACTTAACCCCCGCCTGAACCGAGCACATTTTCTCCAGGTCGGCTATACCAGACCCACAAAACTGATCTAAAGGGATCTTTTTCCTCATGTTGTTGCCGTGTTGTTTACATTTTTTTGTGGCTTTTTTTGTGGCGTTCTTGTCCTTATTTTATTTTATTGCGTTTGTCACTTTTTTGTTGCATTTTCGTTGTGTTTTTATCTCCTTTTTTTTCCACCATTTTGACAGTTACTTGGGTAATGCCAAACTGGAGAAAATCTGCTCGGTTTAGACAGAAGTTAAAAGGTGAATAAAAATGTGGCATGCGATGAAGGACCAAGCAGAGACAATATATGTAGAAATTTAATTACATTTATTTACAAATCTACGGTGGAAACAACAAATAATTCAGAATATTACAGAAAATATAATGGATTAATAGACGGTGTCCAAGCCCTGAATATTCTATTGAGTGAAACTGTAGTAGATGTGGTTATGGCAGCCCTGACCACAGTCCTCTCAGGTGCGGCCAGAGTTTCAACACTCCTCTAGCTTATGTCTTTAACCAGTCTTGCATTTGACAAGAGCGGGAAGAAGCTTCGGATGATAGAAGCAATTATTTAATTAAATCTCTACAACAGTAACATGTTATTGAGGCTTCTGGTCAGCTTTAGTCTGTGTTCACATTCAGTCAAGTCATAATTTTGTCCATCTCATCACTTTTATGTCATTAAACACTGTACTTTGGGAACGCTCGGTCACAGAGCGCAGTCCGAGCCGTATCCAGGTCCGTAGTCGCCGACTTTCTTCAACAGCGCTGCCTTCACTGCACTGATCTTCTCATCCAGCTCTGTCAGACTGCAAGACTGAGGAGAAAAACAGACCTTTACAACGACAAAATGTACTTACACCAGTGAGGTTCATAGACATTGCAGGAAAGCTTGAGAGAGAGTACAGATGTTTTGAATTTTTATGTAAAACCAAATTGATATTAAGACCCTGATGTTTAAAGTCAGATATTTAAAACCCCCAGTGTATTCGTTTTTTTTTTACCACAGTAATGGTAATAGGCAAAGATGGAAGTACACTGCCTGAGCCCCCCCAAAAAAGTGGCCACTGGAGGTAACTAAATAGTATAGCAACACTGAGTTCAAAGAATGAGATCAGATGAACATCCTGAATGACCAGGTTATTTCATCAATGGATTTCTTCTTCCCTGACAGCACAGGCGTATTCCAACATGACAATGCCAGGATTCATCGGGCTCACTTTGTGAAAGAGTGGTTCAGGGAGCACGAGACATCATTTTCACATATGGATTTGTCGTCCCAGAGTCCAGATCTTAAACCCATTGGTGACACTCTCTTGCAGGAAATGCAACACTGGGTCTTTTTGACATTGCAGAGGCTTAATATTAGTGGCTACTTTTTCTTTGGTCGGGCAGTGTAGGGAAAGATGGAAATGGCATAGTGGTTCTCAAACTTTGGCACTGGTGGCACTTTGGCTTCTTCAGGGACTCAATGTCATCTGCAATTTTAGACTTGTTCCTAATTGCGGAGGGAGCTGCACAGGAGGACGGAGGAGGAGCTGACCAGTGCAGGACACCACGCTCTGAAACGGGGACAAATCCAAGAGACGGGGCACCGTTTCAGAGGTTCAGAGGAGACTGAAGGCAGCCAGCCAGGTTTCCTCCAGGTGCTACGGTTTCCTCTACCTCTAAAAACATGCGGGTCAGGTTGGCCCACAGTGTGGCACAGCGGCTCAGGACTAACACCTGAACCCTATTTCATTGTACACTTGATCAATGACAAATGAAGCGCTTACTTATTGAGTTGTGCTTTAATCAGTCAATTTCCCCAAAGTGAGATCAGTAAAGTATTATATTATCAAGTTATGTCTATTTATTGGTGTAGACATGTTTTACATCCAGTTTAGACAAGTCGGCTCAATTTAGGGACATATTGGATTCTATTTAAATCCGCTTTTATCCTGATTTGACCTTAATCAAGGCCAAGCCGATGTAAAAAGTTTGAGAACAGCTGGCATATTTAGACAATGCTGGATAATGCGTTTTGCAGCCTTGCTTCCATTATTACCAAGAAAATACGCAACATGATTCCAGGTAATTTAAGACTCTTCACTCTGGGTAATTATAATTAATCATGCCTTGAAATTAATTGTGTGTGTGTGTGTGTGTGTTTGTGTCCCGTTCCCATTTATCGCTATGCTATACCCCGCCATTTTCATCCAACAAGTCTTGCACACAAACCTGCGGTGGCGTCATCTTCGGCCGCTTGTGGAGGTGACTCTGAATGAAAGGGCGAGAGAGAAAAGAGCAGAGGAGACCTTCAACATCGGGACACTGTGGAGACTAATGCGGTGGTTCGAGAGAGGCATCTTTGTTCCTTTATGCACAGTTTCGAAGGAGCCTCTCAAGGGCAGTCAAAAGAACTTCCTCAGACGTGAACGACCCGCAGTGTGTCCAAGAATCTGATCGGAATGTCATAAAAAACACTTAGTGCGCCCGATAAAAAATAAATAAATGAATAAATGAATAGAACCACAGAAGCAAGAAAATGAAACGGTAAATACAATGTGGGTGGAATGCTGGAAGGGTAATATCGACGGGCTGGTGGTTTGGACCTTGGTTTAGCTCAAATTCATTAATAGTTGGTCAAGTACTCGTGTAGTTCTGCATTAGTTCTCGTTTGGTCACTAGTTCAGAGCTGGCTGTGCCTTCCCTCAGCTGAATTGAGTTAGAATAGCCGTAACAGTCACTTTCCAGATAGTGAACACATCGTCTCTAAATGCGGATTTAACTAAATAGAGAGAACCTAAATGTACAGGTGGAATAAAGTTTGATTCGCGGTTTAAGGATCTTGGTTTACCTTAAATTCAAGCGCACTATTAGTTGGTGGAGTGGGTCTTCTTGTCCTTGGTTAGTCCAGTAAAGTTACTTCTTTTTGAAAGAAAAATAAATTCAAAAAGCTGCGTTATGTTGACAAAACGATAACTGCTTGAGGAGGAGCACTTTGAGTGCATTAGGAAATGAGCGGGTTGACGTTTCTAATGGCCCATTCAAACTTGATAAACCCATGTGACATTTTATAAAGGGCTATGCCATGTTTGAAAAAACAGAGGCTTTCCATGAAGAGCATGAGTCGGTCATGACAATTACAATCACTCGAGTTAAAGTTTGGAGCAACAACAACACGTTTTCTATTAATACTTCTGTTCAAAACCTTTACCTTAAAGCTACACCGCGTAACATTTCACACAATAAACAGAATAAAATACAAGCATTGATTTTATCATATCATATTATAATTGTGGGGAAATACCCCAAAATGAAGAAACAAACATGTGTCTTTGCTGTGAGCGGCTCAGCTCTCCTCAGACCTGACTGTAACTTTACTGGGAGCGGGACGTCTCCAGCTCGTCTCCATGGAGATGTCGACTAAAGGCAACCAGATATAATACCTATATACATATACATATATATATATATATATATATGAGCTTCTCATTCAAATCCATTCTTTAATTACCCACTGCAAAAAATGCATTTTCTGTGTCTAGCTGGCATTATATTGTTGGCAACAGTAAATGTTACGCAGTGTGCCTTTAATAAAACACCTTTTTTAAAAGCATGACCAGCCAGAATACACGATTTCCTATTCTTTGCAAAGGCATGCATCTGGGTTCGGGGTGATTGCTTCGAGTTCCCGATGGCCGTGATTGACAAGCGTATTAACCAATCAGAGAAAAGACGCAAACTGCATGCGGCGTATTTTGTCAACAAGGAAGTTAGGTTAAAGGGGCTATGTGGTATTTGGCAGTTTTGTACTCGCAGTTGCCCCCTCAGGCCAAACGCGTAACTGCAGCCTCGATGATAAGCTCGTGCATGAGGCGCTCAGGCTTTACGACCAGAAATAACAGTCCCGTCCTGGTCAATTTACAGATTTGCAGGCGTGACTTCAACTGAGGTAAGAAACGTTACTGTTTTGTATTTAGACCAAATCAGTTTGAGTGAATATTTTCCAAGATGCGATACTTGAGCAAATGCAGCAAAGTGAATCGAGGGAAGAAGCCAAAAAAAAGCCTAAATCGTCTCTTCAATCTCTTGGGCCCAAAGTTCTGGTCTGGCCTGGAGTTTCGATGGTGTTTGATACCAAATGCTACCAATGCATGTTTGAAATGGGACAAAAATACTTTGAATAGATGGCAACAAGAAGAAAATCCCCTTAGAGAAAATGAAGCAGGTACATTCTTAATTTCATTCAAGATTTTTTTTTACTAGTGGTTAATTTGGTTCCTGTCGTTACAACGTGGCCTGTGATTGAATAGAAATAAAACGTTTCGAGCTTTGATTGGCTGTAAGCAAAGTTCCAGCGGTCCTGCTTTGAACAGATACAAAAAGCAGGAAGTAGGGGTGGGCCATATTGTATCGCATATTGTTATCATGATATAATTTTTTGATATCGGTGATATTGTTGCCATTTTTTAGGCCATATCGCCCTACCCTACTGGCCAGGCAACTTTTACATGAATACCTCATGATAATTACACTGTATTTGGACTTAGTGGTTAGTAACACTTTATAATAACTACAACTTATTTAGCCTTAATACATGATGAATTAACATGTCATTCATTCATGCCCTAACACTTAACTGTAGTAAGTAGTAATAAGTAACAATTCATTAATGTATAACTCATAATGGATAGTTCTACGCATACTTCAATTATTCATTGTTAGGTAGTTATTAAGTGTTAGTCACACTTAACTAATGATTTGCTCCTGATGAATTACGTGTTAACTCATTTATTAAGGCTACATAAGGTGTAATTATTATAAAGTGTTGCCATTTTTCTCTTTAAAAAATACGCACCTCGGCTTACATAGAGGCTACTGATGCTTCCACAATTTATTTCTGCAGTGCACTCCCTGACTCACCTCTTTTTAGGTAAAATATATTATTCATGTCATAAGATAAAATAAAGTTAAGTCAAGTTTAAATTAATTACAATTATAATATACCCTCACAAAGTTTTAGTCACATATTTACTCGAATCCATATTTACCACAACCCGATGCTATAGTTGAATTGATTTTTAGATGGAGACTTTATCTTATTTCTAATAGAATCCAAATTTGGACCCGCGTTTCCCTTTCATCCAAACATTTACCTTTTTAAAACCCCGTCACTTTGGAAATTGTCATCGTAACTGTGCAGCACTTTCATGCGACAACACAACGACACCAGCACAGTACTTCTGTCTGATATCAAAAAATTTGCGATAAAAAGGCGGCTGGTGAAAAAAAAGTGGCACTCGGAATATAAAAGAGCCCATCAGTTTATTCAAAGACACTCGACGACTCCTGCTCAAAAATGTGGCGAGTCAAAAGCGAGTGGGGTACGGCATGCTGCGCTCAGAAAGAGAGACATGCAGCAGCTCAAGCACCCTCAGCTCCATCTGTAAACACGAGCTGGACCCGCTGCCGCTACAAATGATCCCGCTGCTTTCCACGAGCCGTGTGTGAATCTGCAAGAGCTGGATGGGGAGGGAGGATCAATTACAGACAGAAATGCAGCCTCTGTCGTGGGGAAGTGTAAAAATAAGCAAAGTGTGATGTGCCAAAAGACGACCCAATCATTCGGTAGATTGAGGTATTTGCGGATTTTTTCGCCGCGTCATCAGTCACTATTACTGGTTAACACTGGTCCTTGGCTAGCTAAAAAAAAAAAAAAAAAAGCCTTTCATTGAGCCCACTTTACAAAAATGTTTTGCTAAAATGCAGCCATTCCTAATCACATTCTACTCATACAGAGCTCGGGATTGCGGGATTGTGTCGTCATGGCCAGTGGGATTCCAGACGCATTCTAAACTAACTTAGTTTACCAACTTAAAATCTGAAAACCGGAGAGATCATTCACCAGTGTGCGGCGGTATCTATTAGCAGAGATCATAGTGGAACACACACTGCCGACAGACATTATTGCAGTTTTTACACTCAAAACGTTTAACAAAAAATGGCTTCTAGAAAATCTAATTTGACCTCATTATCAATAACGGCATGATGAGGGAGTGTCTGTTTAACTGGAAAAAGGATTTGTGGAAATTGTATTGTCGGATTTTGAACATGATAATTTTATTTCAATTAAATGTATGTAAATGATTATGTTAAAATGTATAAATCCATAGTCACATACTCATCTACATTTAGAATCAGTTTGTACTGTAACATCAACCTGCCCAGGGACTACAGGTGGTATAATGCATCTTTCCTTTTTTGGTCAGTGTTAAATTGTGCACTGTCCCTGTTTAAGGGAAAAAAACATACAATACCATAGACCAGGGGTTCTCAACTGGTGTGGCTTCAAAATATTTTGGATTTTGGCCACTTTTTGTCATAAAATGTAAAGGTGCATTATGCAACTTTTGATGTGGCAAACATTGTTTTTACATTTCTGTGTATTTGACCTTGTAGTGACCCAGCGGCTGTACGAGTGGTCAGCATGGCTCCTTTATTTTCCATCACTGTGGTCTCTAGGACGCTCCAGGGTCAACTGACCTTTCGCAAAACCACGCCCCAAAACGGTAATTGTCCAATCAGACATCTTAGTAACCGTTACTATGAAGCTAGGTCCATCATGCCGCAGGCCTCTAATGCAAAACAATGGGACATACCTGCAATGAGCACTGAGCAGATGCACTTGTTTTTTAATGCTAACCACCAAAAACCCACCAGACAAAGAAGAAGCAAATTGGTGAAGCGATCTGCCTATGGAGGATGTAAATCAGACACTAGGTACCACAAGAGTGTGTCAGGGGGAGTCCAGTTATTTGAAGGTCAGAGTGACCGAAACGTTGCTGCAATAAAAGCCAAGTTAAAGAGTGAGACAGTGTGCGGGAGCCTTTTTTTTCAAGTTAAGTACTTTATTCTTCCACGCACCTGTTGCCTACTCAGGTGTGCAGAGCTTCCACTTGCGGAGTCCAGTTATTTCCCTTCCCAAAGCGAAAACACAACCTGAGCACTGCCTACAATGGATCAAACAATGTGGACAGTCTACGCCCAGCTAAATGTTTCCAAAATAAACAAGCAGACGTCTGGTAAGGTAAGGTAAGGCCTAGCCGCTAGGCTAACACCATAGCATGCTAACATCTAGTTACTGACAGTCACATAACGTTACACAAACTGGCACTGGAGCTGTAACTTTAAATGCGGTGGTGAACTTTTACAAGCCTACAGTCTCACGTTTTATTGTCTCTCTTTATGATAAAAGTACTGTGTATTTTGCCACGGTCCTAATAACTGGCTGTAGCTGATTGTCATTGAGGCACCTGTAGGTTTACCTAGCGTTAGCTAACTTTAGCACACCGGAGAAATGTACCGGAGAAATGTTCCTATTTTTAGAAATACTAAAAAAGTAAGAGGGTTACTGGGCAGTGCAAGAGCACAACTGGTCCACAAGGCTGTGCTGTTGCATTTAAGGAAGAGATCATAAGGTTTCTTTGTTTTTGCTGGAGACCTGTCTGTTTGCTTTAGTGTCAATAGTCCTTTATCCTTCGTTGGATTGTTTAATATCTTGAATATATCCCTCCACTGCATACTGTAACAACCTTTTGCCTCAATCTGGAGGATATTGCGGTGGTATTGCTACAAAAAAGGTCACTGACCCGCATGGCAATCTGTTGCGCTGGTCGTGTGTGACCATTTGTTTGTCAGGCGTAGCAACAGTAACTAAGGGGGGCGGGGTTCGGCGAAAGGTCAATTGTTTGGAAGGTTTTCTCTGCTGACGGACCCTCGAAAACCTACAAAACAAGTGATCCTGTAGCATAGTAGAGACAACCTTGATCAAACGAAAAGGCGCCATGCTAACCACCCATACAGCCACTGGGTCACCACAATGTCAAATACGCAAAAATATGTATATATTTTTTTTCTCATAAAAAGTTGCATGATGCATCTTTAAATATTGAATAGCCAAATATAGTATTTTCAGTTGATTTAGGAAATTATCATAATTTATTTATTTTAAATGATCAAAAAAATGCATCTGTATTAGAGTTTGGCACTGAAAATGACCCTGCGACTGCCATGGACTGTAAATCAGTGGACTAATTACAGCCTTCTTTCTGAAGCCCTAAGGAAATGGGGGCTTTTTTGCCCCTCTTTAATTCATTATTGAACACAGGCTTGTCATTTTTTAACTTCACGTGTTTGTCTGAACATGCACGTCATCCTATTGTTTCGTTATTCTTAAAGAAAAAGGAACCCAACCAAAAGTAAGTAACGCCAGCCACAAAGCTAGCATGAACAAGCTTCTGTTAGCCTGCGTGCAATACTTTTTATTTATTTGCTTTTACCTAATGCTAAGTCTATAGACGAGCTTTTCTTGTACTCCCTACATGGCACATTTCTTTGGTAAAGTTCAAGTTATAACATCTCAAACTCTTTTTATAGAAGCCCACAATGCATACATTTTCTAAAGACGTTTTTTTTTCTTTGTTTGAACGACTGACTGTGAATGACAGCTGTAGCGGAGATTACAAGTAACAAAGTCCATCTCGTTTTTGTTCTGCAGTTTGCTCCGAGTACTCAAGGTTAATTTTGTGCTAACGCTGACGCTAACTTAGCGCAGCTGCTTCTGGTGGGTAATTCCATTGACTGTCACCTGCGCTTGACATTTCAATGGAACATAATTGACTAAAGTTAACCAGAGTTGCAACATTGTTGTAGATAAAAACATGTTCTTAATAACTTACCTTGCAAAATGTAATAATAATTTTGATTGAAAACTCAAAATAAGTAGTCAATAAAAGTAACAATCTAGGCAAATATGGTAAGATTTGTCTGTGATTGTGACTGTCCTATTTTAAACCAGTCCTGTAGTCAAGATCCTTTTTCCCGCTTTCATCTCCCCCAATCTTTCCTAAATTACTAAAAACATGTTCAAAATGAGGTCATCATCACCTTGAGCTATTTTTATCTTCCTGTCAAAACCAGGTAGCAGTTTCTTCCCTTTGTAGCCGAAGGAAGAGGAAATTATTTCAATTAAGGGCTTCGATAATTTTATGCTGCAAACCATAATCCTAAATTGACATTCTCTGTCGAAAGGTACTTGTAGTCGGTGGAGTCGTGTAGTTTAATTAAGATGGACGTCTTTTCAAAGCGCGCCCTCTCTCTCCCTCACTCACCGAGGCCTGAAAGTACTCCGGCGACAGCCCCTCCAGCTCCAGGATGCGGTCCTCCAGCTTCTTTATCCTCTGGTAAACACTGAGGGGGACCGGCCCAGCTGTGCGGGACAGGGGACAGGGTCAGAGGTGAAGCTTAAATGAGACATAGCTGGTAAAAATCTACTTTTTTGACAAAACCTGATCTGTACTTTGAGTTATATTGTGTCATAGGGTGAACACAAAACTATGTCCACATTTTAAAGTCCATAATCAAACATTGGGTCCGTTCTATTTAGTGCAGCACCACAGAGTTTGCTAACCACGCTGTTTGATCAAAGAGGTTTGCTCTGAGTAAGTCATTCCTACAGCTGTCTGCGAGGGGAGCTCCAGGCAAACTCCTCACCAGCCCTAGGTTCTGAGCTGTAAAATATCAATGCTGAATGTTTTAAGCCCCATAAGTAGGAGATGTCTACTTTAACATAACATAACAAGTCACAATCTCGTAAAACTCTTGCCAGCTCGAGAACTGAATGATCAGCTAGACACAGACAACGCTGTACTTTTGCATTGGGTTGTCGAAATAAAGCATTTGAAAGGGGGGTCTAGTATTTTTAACCTCAAGTTTGGCTGCCTATAGTGAAGGCAAAGCAGCATCATCTCGCGACCCCCCCGCATTTAATGAATGCCTTATTATACAGTATTCTATTTACTGGGTAAAAGATTATTATTATTAAGTACTGTCATGTGATAATGTTGTTCCCTCATGAAAAAACAAATCCAAAATTGTGGTTCGTTTTATTCAGGCATGTTTGAGTAATCCTACTCCAAACGGTCAGGTCCACCAGCAAGACTTTACCGGATAATTTCTATGCTTAAAATGGAAAAGTGCTGCACATTCATATTCAGTTATATTCTTTGTTGGTTGATACATTTTAATACTAAAGATAAACAAAAATGACTGTCGAGTCAGAAATACCTACATGATACAAATGCAAATAAACACCAATAAATGTAAGATGTCAAAGCCAGTGATGCCCTGGTTCAATAGCTCCATGTTTTTCAATAAACTGAAATTGAATGCAACTGGACTGAAAGATTTATTTAGGCTTATTCACAGCACTCGCTTTTTATGCTAATTAATGAAATGAAAAGGTCTGTGTGCCTTTCCAAACACTTTATTTATGTGGAAACAGCGGTGCAGAGGTGTTACTGACCTGATGGCAGCTTGAGATGAGCCTCGATGTTCTGCAGCCGCTCCTCGATGGCCGTGTTTCCACAGCCCTGGGGCAGAACTGGACCCCTCTGCTGCTGCAGATCAGTCTGAGCGCTGCCCATCAGAGACTGCGGGCCGTAAGTGTTCACCACGCGGCTCACTGGGAGACGGAGCGATTTAAATATATAATAAATATGTCTGAATATGGAGGATTTAAAGCTTTGGGACCATGACCCAAAGTTAACTTTTATAAAAAGCAACAACTGGCCCCAAACATCGGATTAGATAATGATAAATATCCATTAAAATCAGCATGTTGTAATGTCTAGTAATCAGACGTGGTATTACTGACCTGTGATTGGTCATAATTATGTCTAATTTAAAAAATGATGAAACACAATTGAGAAAACAAGTCTGCCTAAAATGTCACATTGACATTTGCAGAAAACATGTATTTCTTACCTTTTACGTGGCTTTTAAAGCCTGGATATGGTGTGAACACAGCGTCAGTTCTGGCGCAGCTGTTTTCTAAAGAGGAGACATTTGAAATGTAATCAGGCCGATGCAAAAGCCTAATTAAATGCATTTAGTAAAAATGTATACGTGTCACTTGTGAGGGCTGCCATTAGCGTAACCTGATTTCTATTACTGGCGGCTTTGAGAGCTGGGATTAAAAAGGACTGTGAGCTGCGCTGTTTTTCTGGACGGAGCCGGTGGTGCTTTGAGGCCCCGAGTGTTAGCTCCTTCAGCCCACTCCTGCAGCAGTTCAGCCTGACCTCTCGCCTGTGGAAATCAGCTCTCTCCCAAACATTGGCAATCTGAGCATGGCTGCCCCCGCCCTGCCCCTTCCCCCCGCGCTCCCTTCTCACCCTGATTGCAGTCGATCACGTTGCAAAACTCTCGCACATTGTTTTCATTGATCTCCATCTGCTTGCGCTCCATAAATGCAGATATTCTCCGCTCGATCTGTGGGTTACAATGGAGAGACAACAAGGGTAATAAGATGTAATGCTCTGATGGCCCGCTGATAGGTGTCAAGAATGCATTCATGCGTTTTTGGCCACTTCATGATAATGACCTGGGATACACACCACAAAGCAATTTACATTAAACGCTTTGAGGAACACAGTAGAACACGTTTACAGGTGGCCAAAAAAAAAAAAGAGAGAGAGAGAGAAAAAAAAAGTTGAATTGCACGCCGTCATCACGTGGGAGAAATATGAATACTGTTTGCTTGGCTACCAAAATAAATGCACAACAGAATAGGGCCTCTTGTCCTTCATCCACATGCAATCTCATAGTAATGAGCATCCACTTCATCATCCATCAAGGGGCTGGCTCTCTCTCAAAGCCCTCCAGCAATGCTCTGCTCTGCCCAGCCGCACAACCAGAGGACTCCTTATATTCTATGCCCAACTTGGCTTATCAGATCCCCATCTCCTCATGTGCACATCCTCGGCAGCAATTACTTGTGATTATTCATTGGCCTGACATAAAGTAAAGTGGGTTTTTTCTGAGGTCTGAACAGCTGAGGGAATCGCTGACAGACACCCACCTCCGACTTCCCGGCTCGGATCTGCACCATGACATCATCGCTTTGGCTCTCCGCGCCGCCGGAGTGGAGAGGATCGGAGGGAGAGGAAATCTGCTGTTTAAGAGGGAGTGACGTAATGCTGTTTTCAGATGATTTGTCCGCCGTCGACGAGCCACTTGTGTCCGCGCCTAGCACCGACTTCATACTTTTGGATACAGCCTGAATCAAAGGGGGAATATATATATTTAAAATGTCAGAAAAACTTCACTTTTGCTCAATGGAAATGTGTTAGATTAAATATACAGATTTTGTACAGTCTGGTGTACATTACTTTGTTACAAATGCACAGGTTTAAAGTAAAAAGAAAAGTAATGGATAGTACAATGCTGAAACTAAGCATTTCATTGTATTCAATATTTAAAGAATATTAAAATGTACAAGAATAAATCATATTCTTGTATGCTTGTAAATCATATTTATTCTTGTAAATAGCCACATAAGAGTCTTTTTTACTTCGGAAAATAATGTACAGTAGCTTTGCAGGTTGCACAATACTCAATACAATACTCTGGTGAGGATGTATAAAACACATATGTATGGAGGTTATACAAGGAGAAAAATCAACTTGAAATTTAACCCCCGCCTTAATCGAGAGCATTGTCTCCAGTTCAGCTTTACCCAAGCTTTTCGACTGGAGAGCAACAGTCTAACGCCTCATTTGAAAGCTAAGACCTACGAAAGTGATTATACATGTTTTTGTCACATTTATGAAGCGTTTTTGTCACTTTTTTGTCGTCGTTTTATTCCATTGCTTTTATGTCACTTTTCTGTTGTATTATTGCTGCTTTTCGGGCACGCTTTTGTCGCTTCTTTTTTTTGTCACTTATTTGTCGTGTTTTTGTCACTTTTTTTGTGGCTCTCTCGGGGTTTTGCGTTTTTATCCTCGTTTTCGTCGCTATTTTGACACTTTTCATCAAGAAGCTTTTAGATTTGGGTAAAGCCGAACTGGATTAAATGTGCTCGGTAGGGCAGGGCGATATGGCCTAAAATCTATATCACGATGTAAAAAAGAAATAGCGCGGTAATGATATATTTGACAACTGACAAATTACTTCAAAATCCCAGCCTTACGCCTATTGGGAAGATTAATTCAGGAGTATTTAATTCTTTTTTTTTTTTACGGCATACTAATTTCCTTGCAATATGATCTACTCAAGCAGTTTACATCCTTCATTTCATTTGACTTTTTAAGCACCGTATTCTACAGTCAGTGTTTATGTTGACTTATTACAGCGATATGAAAAAATATATCACAATAACGATATGTGATACGATATGGCCCACCCCTAGTGCTCGGTTCAGGCACATTGAAGGGATCAAATACTCTGATACATTTTTAAACAACGTGGCGAGATCACAACTTACCAAACTATTAAAAGCGCTGTCGAGTATATTGAGCAGAGACTCATTGCCATTACCTGTAGTTTGGAGATGTGCTGCTGTAAACAGTTGTAGACATGAGTCGCAGAAGAGGACTGAAGATCCACGGCGTTCATCTGGACATGAACTTTCAAAGCAGCATCTCCGAATTGGAGCTGAAAGAGAAAACAGAGGGAGAAATCAACACCCACTTTGTAACATGAATGCAATGCCGCACATTGTATTTAGAAAGAGATAAAACCTAAATTGTTATTATGTTTTGCTCAAATCATTTTTACTCCAACAAACGTGACTACATAAACACTTTTGTTTTTTTAAATTAAGGTGATCAACATGTTTACAATTATTGCAAACAGCAACAGGTATTAAAATGTATTATGATAAAGGAAGATAATAAATAATGTTACATTCGTAGTATATTTAAACTAGGGACAAACAAAGGATATAATAACAACAACCAAAGACAAGTAAAGTATATTTTAGGCACACAACTGTCTGAATACACGTAAATACGAGCTTATATGCAGTAGTTGAATGGAGTGGAAGCTAAAAACATTAGCATCCACTCGCTGACTCGATAGCCAAGGACTAAAATCACCCTCAAACAAGATAATGCTCGACCTTACGTGGATAATGTGACGTTAACCAACCTCTTTCCCAAAGTCCGCAAATACTTTCAACATCTCAGTCACGCAATCTTTAAAACTCGACATCTTTCTGCTCTCGTCCGGAGGAACAGCGTTTCCACACGGCTGGGGACAGCACTTCCGCAACAACAGAATGGAGAGCGCTGATTGGTTCTCAAGGAAGAAACGTCACCACGGAAGAAGAGGCAACGTGCAAAGCCCAAACTCCTCAAAACAAGGAGCAGACAGGGATCTGTACTAAATAGTAATTGCTGTAAAGTAACTGTAAGTTCAGTAACATATTTGAAACTCACACAAATTCCTATCTTCTTATTTTTAATTCATTGATGTATATATTGATGACTATAATAGGCCTACTGGTTAAACTCCATACAGGCTACCTGTTTTTGTAGTAGTCAGTGGAATAAAAATAGTTAAGTTATTTTATATTAAGTAAATTAATTGTAAAAGCAGACATATCTGGAAAGAAATGGTTTTCATTCTTATTGAAGGCACTATACCTGTTTTTTTGTTGCTAGTAATGGAGCAAAACTATATTTCTCCTTTAGTGTATTGTAAACTCAGACTTTATTTTTTATTTAATTTTATTTATTTATTTTTAATTGCAATTTTTATTTTTTATTGGGGGGGGGGGGGCTGTGCATCTAATTATTGCATTTTATCAATTTCATAGACTTGCAGGCTAGTTTCCAAACATTTCTGAGAAAGAGACCCCAAAAAGTGACCCCACAAGTTGTGAAAACCCATCCCTGTGAAGAATTGTGATGCTACAAATATGTCAGTAAAGTTAGGACCACAGATAAAAAAAAATTGTAATAAAAAAAAAATCAGGTATATGGGCTTTTAAGCCTTTACTCATGAATTCCCTCTCCGGACTGTCCAAAGGAATTTTCTATGAAAGGGGGCAATAAATAATATCTGATCTAATCGTATTTAATCTAGGATGTTAGAAATGCATAATTGGAGTTAGGAAGTTTGGTCCACAGATAACAATTAAACATTTCCAAGGGCTCGAGGGCAACACTATTTCTTTTCTTTAAGATGGACAATAATGGATTGCAGTGTACAAATGGTGTTGCCATTTTTGATGTTGTGATTAAGCACACGTGTGAGAGTCCATAACTTATCTTCATCCCTGAAATCATAAGCATGCGTAATAATAAAATTTGAGATTTTTTCTCACACACATTCAATTTTAGCCGTAAAAAATATGTTCTTGTAAATAAGTAAAAAAAAAAAAAACTGTATGAATTCTCCTGTAATGCTGTGAAAGAATGAATCGCCAAATCTCCTCCTGCAAACGTCTATACAAATGCAACCTGCCAAACTGTCAGCTCTGCAAACTTGGCTGACAGTGATTAGTAACTGGTCAAAGCCAAAACGAACTGAGTTTATTGAGTTTTTCTCCAAAGAGAGGTCAGTCACTCATAAGAGCATTGTCCAGGGGCCAACAGTGGACCATGGACCTGCATTTCAGGACGGGGCCCTGCCCACAAAGAGGCATTTTTCCGAGTGGAGTGACTGTGGGAAAATGCGCCTCCTCTATTCAAGTTTCCTCCCGTCTTTTCTTTATAACGAGGAGCACAGGAACAATCACGGGCGACGAGGCAAAGCGGCGGCACTCAAATCTCAATAATGCTCTCTCCGAAGGGTTAATCATTTTAGGAAGACAGGCCTTTTGCGGTTCTGAATTCATTTCTGGGGGAGATATTTTTCCGCTCCGAAACAGGAAGGGGACGACTGTATTACACTTGACATGGCTGACACGCTGAGCCGGTGCTAATGTTCCCACACAGCGAGGAGCTCGCCGCGAAGAGAAAGGGGAAAAAACTGCTCATTTATTTCGCCCTCGCTGGATGGAGCCAAGGGATTTGGTTAAATGGGTTTCAAATGGGAACCGAAAGTTTAAATTCTGCCCCTTTAGACACATTTGAAATCATTGCAGCATGAAAAACAGTAGATGTACAGCAAATGATTAAAAGATATTTTGATGAGATCTTTGTCATTTTTTAGTTGTGGAATAAATTGCTGTTTGATTGACTGAAGACATTTTACCACACACAGTGCAAATGACGTCTAGTTTCCTTTGCAGCAGTCAAGTGTATTGCAGAACAAACTGATTTAGCTTTGTATATTCATCACCACCCTTTCACATTTTTTCACCCACACAAGCTGGCAGATTTGATTCTGGTATGGCCACTGTTTTCCTTGGTTTTAATTTGACCTTTATTTGGTCAGAATCTCTTTTTTTTCCTGGGAAATCCTGTACGTTTTCAGCCTGGAATATTGACTGGGTTAGTGTGACTGTAACCGGTGGTGGTTATTGTAGTCAAAGGCATAGGGTAGCAGTCACATCCGTGCTGGTCTTCTGCAGATAGACAGCTCTAGCTCCACAAGTCAAGTATAGGCTAGTCTTTCCTGTCTTTCTGGGCAAGATATTCTCCCTCTGTCTGCTTGTATGCGGGGATTGGTGGTGGTGGGAGAGGCCACTGTCATAGAATAGGTCTTCACTTTACTTTACTCTTGATTTAAAGGACAATGTACAGAGACAGACATGAACTGCCATAGGGGTAACATGTGGGGGGAGAGGGGGGTCACAACTCCTGAATATTCAAACCTAACTAATTTAACCCCCTGAAAGCCAGTGTTGGGGAGAATACTTTGAAATTGTATTTAGTTACTGAATACTCAATACGTATTCCGTTACTTTGTCTAATCAGAATACTGTATTTGGAATACTTTGAATGTCTTTTAGAATACTTTCACATTGATTGTCATTATATTTATGTATAAATATGGCGTATAATTAGATAGATGAAGACTCCGATTGTTGGAAACCCTGTTATAAACTCACTTACCATTAATGATGAACTCTTTAACTCTTGGCAAATGGAGCTACAGATACAGCGTCACGTGACACATGTGCAGTGTTTGTATGAACTGTGGCATAGGCGTTTAAATCTTAATTTTATTTTAGGAGGAAAAACAGGTCAACATTATTATTATTTCTTAATAGCGTGCAACATGGAGCTAAAATGTAATGATTGAGTCTGGAATGTATTCCCTTGATATTTGGCAAGTAACTGTGCTCTAAATTCTCTCAAATGAAAGTGTAACTCTACCAGAATAGTTACTAAACATGAGTATTTTAAATACGTATTCTAAATACATGTATTTAGTTACTCCCCAACACTGCTGAAAGGGACTGAATCTTCACCCCCCCAATATTTTACTATTTTACCAGACGTTACGCCCTTACAGTACTGCACCGGATTATTAAATACAAATAGCTAGTTTACATCTGTAGTCCCCCAAAACCGAACTTGCTTTTCCTCCCATTCAATCCCCGTAGTTGCTATTCAGGCTGCATAAATTGCAGGTGACTCAGTATCCTTTTATGCAGGATCACAGAGGTCTTCCATCTGACTGAAATCAACAGTATAATGTGTTACACATCATACTGTAAAACAAAAACATATGGAAATTTAAAAATGTCCTTCTAAATCATGATTTTTCAAATTTTGTTTACACTTGTTTTGGTCTTGACTGACACCATTTGATGCAAATAACAATGATCAAGATTGCAATATTTCTTATTATCCATATAGACCTGGTTTCCAGCCTTCTCTGCTCGTCTGCCCCTGGTCAGCTATGGCTGCTGAAGGATCTTACCGCTAGAGTCTTTCCTCTCTTTGTGCACACCAGTATACGCTGCATGTCTGGTGATGCGGGGCTCTGCTGGTGATGGCAGAGCCGGGGGGAAGTGAGTGAAGTGGCCTTGTTTTTGCCTCTCGCCTTGCCCCATCAGCCACCTGCAGAACGGGCCGGGGGTCTGCTCCGCGCCCGCAGCAGATGATGTTGACAGAGCATGAGATGGAGGGACTGAGGGAGGGGAGGCACAGGGGAGAGAAAAGGGGAGGAGGGGGGCAGAGGGGAGCTGCAACTTCGAGGAGACTGAAAACTATTTAATCTTGAAGTGAAAGAGATCATTAAAATAGGCAAAAAGAGGAGAGAAATGTGGACTAGTGGTTGGACCGATGGCACAGATTGGCAGCGTCCCAGGGCGGCTGAGGCTACGATAGCTTACCACATAAAGTGAATAGATAATGACTAGAGAAGTGCTAATGTTGCATAGAACCGTAACACTAGCTTTTTATGGCTAACAATTGTTTCCTGTGAGTGTGTCGGGTAGAGTTCGTGAACATTCACTGTTACCATGGAGACCCGCCATGTTTGCAGGTGCTAGCATGCATTTTCCATAGACCAACATTAGCGAACAACGGTATAAAAAGGGTATAAAAAAGCTGTGGAACAACTTCTGTCTCCATTAGTTTATTATTGCTGCAAATCCCATGAGGCTTAGCGTCATATGACATCATAATATATTCCTACGGGGAGTTTGAAATGTCTTGTTGAAAATAGTATTTAAACAGTACATGGCAGAAAACATGCAGTTGTTGGATAATCACTTCCACTATATCATAAACTATATTCGGGATGTAAATACCTCACTGGAGACTTCTGTATTTTTAACTGTAGCTGTTTTAGCCTCGAAGCTAAAGGCTAACGTTAATTTTACGCTAGCAAAAGTTTGAATATCACCACTATCTGAAATCATTTTTATGAAACACACTTGGCTTGGCATTCAGTTACGTTTTCTTCTGTTTTGAAATCTTAGCCTACCTTATCTTAATTTACATTAAAATGTGGACAGGAAGTAGTCTTTGCACTACACTAGCTAACAGGAACTTAGCTAAAAACAATCCATGCACAGAGCCTCTTGATTGCTTATAACTTTTGTTCATTGTGGGACATTAAAACCACATCATTCATTATCATATAGGCCGAAATGATATAACATGGATACTGGCACATCAGGGAGAAGACTGCACCCATCTCACTGTCTTTTCAGTCCTATCATCAGGAAGAGAAGAGTCTCTCACTCCGTGCCAGATCCAACTGACTGAAGCACGGCCTTCGAGTCTGCCCGTCCATGGGCGTTGATCTCTCCCGTCAATGTGGTTCTCCTTGAGGTTTCTCTTGCCTCCCACTAGGTTTATTGAGGCTTTCCTTGCCGTGAAGGAGGATCCAAGGATACTCAGGGCAAGTATCCATCTGCCGCTTCACTGCTGACTGTTCATTTGTTTGAGCAAACCAGTCATATCAGTGCAGCCCCGTGAAGAAAGGGCTGTGCCAAAACTATCGGATAAATGTAACTTAGACGATTCGATGGCTAAATGAGAGCAAGTGCATTGAAAGGTGCGTGGAAGTTACCCGTGGGTCCAGGCGGGCACGTCGGTTATTGCTTTAAGGCCCTTGTGTCGGTGAAGAGCATGTAATAATATGGACAAAGCGCTAAGGATCCTCGTAACGTTATTAACTGGCTTTTTAGCGCCGCACAGCAGCTCAGGCCACATTTCCAATCAGTAAGAGTTAGATGCACTTCAGCACTTCCATCACAGACGCTTAATCAGGCTAATGTAGGTCCTCTCGAGCGAGCCTTTCTTATTTTACCCAAGTACAGTATTTTTAATGGGACTGCGTTAAGGGAATAATGTTTGCTTTGGCCAGTGGCGTGCAGTGTCCGACCTCAGGGCGAAGCCGACCGATGTGTCAAGTTTTATCTTGTGGTATCACACATAGAAGTGGTCTTAAAGGCGTGATGCTCCTTAATGTGTTATTGAGTTGTGTGACAGAGATATTGGCGAAAGTCTGGGAGCTGTGGCCAACCTCGTACAGTGAAGCGCCACTAGATGGAGTCATGAGCTACAAAGAGGAGTATTCTAGAGAAGGAGAACACAACAGCATGCAACTACAATATTGAGGAATTTATCCAGAATTAGCTTCAAGAGTGTCTAGCTGGTGTATAAGCCTATTGTGCATGTTTTAGGTTGATGGGGGAAACTGGAAACTCCCCATCACCTCACTTACTATTATTCCCTACCTTCTGAAAAAGAGGTCCTAACTAAATGAACAGAATGGCATTTTATTTTATGTTGGCTGTTGTTCTAAAACAGGAATCTCCAACTAAATCAGATCCTTTCTTTTGTAACTTTCGACATATGTCCAGGGTCCGGACGTATGCAGTCATTGCTCTTGAAAATTCTAAAGCATGAGCACATGTTGTCTGTTTATATAGCAGAGCTGATCAATGAATCAATAATGTTATTCCAATTGCTTGGATCATTTTTAATTCAGCCTTAGAAATTGAGAGGATGAAAAGGCTTTGGGGTCCACTTTAAAGCATCTGGAGGTCCGGATCTGGACCCAGGTCCGCCAGTTGGGGACCCCTGTTCCAAAATATCTTTATTGGGGAAAGTAAACTTTACTCAAAATACAGTAGAACTGAAACAGTCCAGTCAAAGCTGCACCACACTGTACACTGTATTGTGTTGTGTTTTGTGAAATGCGTAGCCTCCTATGGACACTATGGACAAGTGTTGCAAATTAGCAGTTTTGCTATAACGCTAAAAACAATGTATCTGGTTTGTCCAATGCTGTTGTCCACATCAAATAAACAAATAATAATAATAACTGTCAAGCTGAAATACATTTTTGGGACTTCACTGGTAAAATAAGGATCACCGGGAGAAAAAGTTCGGAGATCACTGTTATCTCTTCAATAAAGGTCTCACTTTCTTTATTGCACAGGATAACAATATAGTGAATAGCGAGGTTAAGACATTTCCAATCATGTTTCCAGGTAGTTTATAGTCTTTATAGGTTTTGGGACATGTTTCTCAACCAATGTTTAACCCGTGCTTGCATTTACACTATAACACTTTTTATAGCCACACATTTCCCCATTCTACACTGTAAGAAATGTCAGTAAAATATACAGCAAAACACCGTCAAATTCCAACGGTAATGGAGCGTAAAACCAAAAACGTCCTTTTACTGTATTAAATAGATTGAATAACCGTTAATTGTGAGACTGGATAAAACTTTGTTTTTTACTGTAATAAAATGTTGAAATTATAAATATTTTCTGTTAAAACAAATAAATATGCATACATTTTACAATTAAATAGTGTAATGTTGAAAATGTCTGAAAACCTTCGATTTTACGGTATTATTTGAGTAAAACTACATATTTTGGGGTTGTGCACATTGGAATTCACAGTATAAATCTGTAGATTTTTAAACAAACAAAAACATTCATTTTTACAGACGCAAGATGTAAAAAAATAGGGTCCACCGTAATAATACAACCAGTAAATACCATTTAAAAAAAAAGCAAATATCAGCAGTAAAAGACAATTTAGTTTTAACGTTTTTTACTTTAGAGCAAAACTTTTTGTTGTTGTAAATCTGACATGTTTTGAACTAGAATTTTTAGAATTTTGGAAAAATTTGGTAAAAAGTTGAGCAATGTCATATTTCTATCTAATGTAATACATATAAAACCTTAACTATGGTCTTTGCTTTAATACTTTTAAATAACCAGCCAAAAAACTGGATGTTAAATAATAACATCAAAAAGTTTATGAAAATGACCAGATTTGTAATGATTTTTAATACCTAATTTCATCACTAAAATAACGCATGATGGTTGCACACAATCATTACATTTGCCTCTACACAATAAATAAATCCGTCGCGGGGAACGTGAAGCTCCACCAATCAAAAGCCTCGTAGTAGATCATGTGACTACCGAGCATACTGGGTAATGTAGTTCTAGGACGAAGGCTCGCTGTTAAACTGTATTTTTTCCTAAGCTAGATCGATCTCATACGTGCTTTTTTCCCCTACATCTGACTTTGAGGTCGCTCTATAACCACATAGCTGGTTTCAGCCCAAGCTGACGTAGTTACGGAGTTAAAGACTTTTACTTCCGGACCTGAGAGGAGGCGGGACGAAGAGCTACATTACCTTGCGGAATGACGTCACCTAAAAATGACCAATAGCGCGGCGCGCTGCTGTGCTGCGTGCCGACCGCTCTTTTTTTCAAGCAGGAGACGGCTTCGCTAACGGACGCAGTTTTGAATTTGTATTAGCGTCCTTTTTAACTGCTTGGACCACAGCATCTTCGCATTTGTAGACATCCTGACTGCTTTAAATTAATTCGAGGTGAGTACATGCGACTTCAAGTTATGTCTGTTTAAAAAACCTACCAGCCCAGCATTTATAGATAATTTTAGGAGTTCGTTTTTTATGAGTGAGGTTGTGAATTTAGTTAGCATTTGTGAGTTGAGTTAGGATTACTATGGCGAGGGAAGCATTGCTCTTGGTTAGCTTCGGTGTTTAACTCTATTACTAATTATTTTATCAATTATTATTAAATCTAACATGACCAGCTCAAAAGCTGACTTTATGTCAGTCACACGACTCACTGCCACCTTAGCAGCGCCGGCTCCAGAACAAACTGACTGAGGCTGTATTAGAGTTCCAGAAAGGTGCAACTACAGATTTATGCCATTAACCCTCCTGTTATGTTGCGGATAAAATTGACCCGTTTTAAAGTTTGAAGATCTAGGAAAAATAGTTAAAAGTATTTTTTCAGTATGAAACTTCTTCTGCTTGCCTTATTTAGTGTAATCAACATATAATATGAAAATGGTTAATCTCACATATTTGTAACCTCCCCTGCATGTTTATATCACATAGATACTGTTCGGGTCAATTTGACCCAACAGTCAAACTTGAGGTGTCAAAAATGTCAGTATATTTCTTTCTTTGCAACTGTGGGACATATTTCACCCCAATCAAACACACAGCCCCCCCACCCCCAAATTGACCCGAACAGTATCTATGTGATATAAACATGCAGGGGAGGTTACAAATATGTGAGATTAACCATTTTCATATTATGTTGATTACACTAAATAAGGCAAGCAGAAGAAGTTTCATACTGAAACAATACTTTTAACTATTTTTCCTAGATCTTCAAACCTTAAAACGGGTCAATTTGACCCGCAACATCAGAGGGTTAAGCAAGAGCAGCTTCATATTTTAAGACCAAAAGGTACCACTTGGTGTAAATTGACCTTTATTCACATTCTTTTATCAGACATCTCGGAAATGGAGGACAGCATAAGGAGTTCCATTACTAAGGTGCTGCCAGACCGGTCTTCCTCAATCCTTGAAATTGTACTGCAGGCACTACAATCATTAGGAGTGGAGACATCTGAGGACTTGCAATTCATCAGTGAGACTGATCTGGACTCTGTCCTGAGGTTAGTAAAATAAACAGATTCTAGAATATATTTTACACATTTCTCTGTTGTCTCTAAATCGTATTTAGTTTATTATGATTAAAAAAGTTTGTTTTGTTCCTGCCCTTTTCAGACACTGAATTTGAGCAGAAACCATAAGGACCCGTGACTCAAGAAATGGTGAGATTTCAGGTCATAATCTTATTTTTTCTTTATCTCTCTCCCCCCCCATTAACTTCATTTTCCTTTGTCCCTTTACAATATTGCTGTTTTGTTTTTGTAAACAGCATCAAATGAGAGTGACAGATGAAACCGTTTCAAGACAATGGCAGGAAAAGCATGCTGAAGATGGAATCAAACCTTGGCTGGAAATATTTGGTATGTGTTTTACCGTGAATTCAAATTGTTGAAAAGCATTCAGCTACACTGCAACACAGGGAAACTTGTTTTGTACTTATTTTCTTGTTACTTTAATTTCTTGTGTCATTATTTTTGTCAGTTATTATTATTTATGGTGTATGCCTTTTTTGTTTTCTTTCTGAATGCAGAAGGGATCTAGCCAGTCCACAATGAAAGCTTCATTGCCCCCCTGCGAGTCTTCTGGCAGAATTGATGGCGCCTGTATTTTTTGGTTTCCCTAAACATCACACCCTGTTTATACGAGGCTCTTCAATTGAGTCTGCACCCAAAAATTCAATAAGAGGTAAGCAGTGGTATTATTCAAGTTTTGCAAAAGAAAGATGGACAGGAGACGCTATTCTTAATCAGCCGAGCTCAGCTTCATGTCCAGGTGAGCAGTTTCATACGATGAAGGAAACTGACGCTATAAAATGTAGATTGAATGATGGGTCTCATCACCATGCATTCAGTCATTAAAGAGTAACTAAGCACAAAATCAACTTTTTTGAGCTTATAAACTGCATAAATATGTTTCTTATAGTGCTCTCTACATGTCCTGGTAAATTTTTTGACATTTTAGTGCAAATGAGATCAAATCTCACTTTTCAACCTAAAACCGTCTGTGTAGCGCCCTCTCTACATTTTCGCCTGCACTACATTTGAATTTCGTGCCTGTCCTCCCCATTCGCTCTGCCAGCTGTGTGACGTCACTTTGTGCTGCGTGACAGACAGAGATAATCAGGGCTGTCAGTGCTGATGGGGCTGAGGGCTTTTTACTGTAATCTCCCCCAGGGAGAGCTCACAGACACCGGGGGCAGCAGTTAGCCGTCCCGGGCTGCCTTCGAGGCTCAGAGCGGGGCAGTGTGTGACTGAGTGTCCGCTAAAGTCCTGGTCACTCGGGCCCTCGGTCTGAGACTGTCAACAGAGCAGAGACCGCGCACACACTCCCCCTCCGCGCGTCCCCCCAGAGCCTCCCGCCACGCCTCTTTCTCTGAGTTTTTTGAATTTTGGGAGTTGGTGGAGTAAGCTCTGGAAGGGGTGTTTAGTAGATCTTTAACCTAAAGTTCTATGATAAATCAATAGGAAACTTAAATACAATGTTTTCCAACAAATTATGATTGTGATTAGGGCTGCATTGTCCATGTATCACTTTTACATAAGTAGATTTAAGAACAGCATACTTAGTTAGTTATTATTAGGCCCGAGCGGCTCTTTTATAATCTCGACCTAGGGTGGCAGCGACATCATAACCACGTAGGGCGCGGCAGCGCCTCCCGGTTATTGCGGCGGCGTGCGGCAACCGGCGTCAACCGGCCCACGAGACCCGCGAGGGCCTCTCGATGCCGCTTGCGGCTTTAATATTAGATCTGTTTTTGACAGCACGTTTCGTTTTCTGTGCATTTTGCTCAAGCACTGATCAAACTTTTGAAACTTTGTAAATTTTTTGCTGCAGAGGGGATCCTGCCAGTCCAAAGTGAACTCCTGATGGACATTGAAGTACTCTTGCAGAGCCAGTATCTTCGACACCATGCGCATTAGAAACTCCACTGAGTGCTTTCTTTCACCAAGGCAGGACCCAGTGACTCATTACTGTTCATAGGTCAGGGGCAGGTAATTTTTTGTTTCATGTTTATTCATTCCTCCATGGATTACCAGCCATATATATGGACACATGCTGTATTCTCAATATCTATGCTGTTTGATAGGAATAGAGAAAATGATATGTTTAGTCTGTTTTCAAATGGTATGTCAATTTTTCTCATTGTTTATCAGTAATATTCACTACCTTGGTTATATATGAGCATCTTTAGATTTTTCTATATTTAGTGGTTGCAAATGTAAAATGTACGGTAAACTATTTATGTTCCTCATATTATACTGTATTTTTAGCGGTAAAATACCGGCAGCTGTGGTTGCCAGGAATTTACCGTAAAATGTATCTGGTCAAAATAAAATGCTGTAATTTGTTATACAATTTCACTGTGTTTTTTACTGTCAAAGGTTTTAATAAGGTTTAACATATTTCTGTTGTTTTTACAGTTATTTACCATAATAGGGTCTATCCTGTTACTGTTAAATTAACAACAAATTCCTGTAAATATTATTATATTTTTACTTTTATTTTACTGCAAATATCCGTAAAAAGCAATGGAAAGTTGCATTTTTTACATTACATTACTGTATAATTGACAAATATATTTATTTTTTTCTACCATGATTTTGGTAAAAAAATACGTAGTCTACTGTAAAATTTAGGGTTACAAAACTAGTATACCGTATTGTGTTTTACAGATTCAAAATTTTTTTCACGGTATATTCCTGGCAACCACAGCTGCCGGTATTTTACCGTAAATTTGACAGTTTTTTTTTAACAGTGTATTCCCACACTATTACTCTCTGATAAACTGTACACTCTTACCTGTTATACCCGTTTCTGCTCCAATAACTCCACGGCTGCAATTTACAAATAAACATTTCTTTATCTGACTTCATACCTTTCGCTCGAACATGCCATACTGCCGCATTATCCCCCCGCCCCTTCCTCCCCCCTGCACCTTTTAGCTGCGTGCACCTGTCACCTGGGGGCCCATGCCTTGTACATGTGAGACCCATTTACATAACCTCATTTAGCAGTTCACAAATCAGGACCATTAACGGGAATCCAGGGCTCTAATTTCGCTTGCCTTTCATAGTGGGAAAATTGTTCAGTTCGGGCCTACAAATAAAGCGCTAGGTCTTGGCTTTGATTGTTGATTGTGATGGTAAAATGTACAGATGATTAGAACGGGCCCCCCTCGTGAGCAGCGTTGAGGCTTGAGATGGAGATCTGATTGGATGAATGAAGCTTCATTAAGTGCGCCATATAAAGCCACAAACACTCCGACAAGAAAGGTTAAAATGTGAACGATAAATTTGGTCGCGAAATTCAGCCAAAACTAACATTTTTGAAATCCATTCATTCTGTATCAAATTATATGATATTTATTCAAAACTGTCAGCACTGCAACATCACCAGGAAATGTTGTTTAGGGCTCTTCAGTCAAGATAAAAAAACTTGTAATCTGCTCTTAACTTTGTCTGCCCTCACAATAAAAACCGCCAGACAAGGGTCCCGACTCCTCCTCCTTTTTGAAACTTGAAACCCGTTTATTTACGTTTCGTGGAGCGGCGCCGGCGCGACTGTGGCTGCACCGAAAACCCAGACAGGAACCTCTGCAGTCGAGAGATCAAACATTACTTTCAATCTGCTGCTTTAATTTGCCCGAGGAGATGGGGCTCCGAGCGCCGAGCGTGAAGAGGCTGATTCACACGTCCGCCTTTCGTGGAGCCGCGGCGGGTCCCTGTGTTTCGGGCCATTTCGGGGGAGCATGTTTTAATTAATGGAACCCTCGGCGCTGCATATGTTTGCACTCGAGCCTGTAGCATAAGTAGGCAGATTCAACACAGACGGGCAGAATTTTAAGTTGCCATTTTGCATGTCCTGGTGTTTTTGAAGAGGAGCCTGGCGCAGAGGAGCGATGAATGGCTGGTGGAGTGGATCGACTTTGGTAGAGATGTCTGTGGTGTGGTGGAGGGAGAGTCTGATCAATAATAGAGAAGAGGAGATGGAGAGGCTGAGGAGGCTGATGGCTCCACTGCTACGGTGGAGATGAGGTGTAGGAGGGTTGTAGCTGAAACAGAAGCCGAAAGGAAAGGTAAAGAGTGCATATAGGGTAGGAGGTTGACCCATATATCGACCGGCCGATATATCATAGGGCTGGGTACCGTTAAACGATCTGGTATCGAAAAAAAACAGGTTTAGGTGCTACACTGGCATCGAAAAAATGAAAGTACCAAAAAGAAATATTACATCTTTTATTCAAGTTTTTATGCTGTAAAACATTAACATTTAAACGAGAAATAAAAATGAAACACAAGTTGGAAAAAAATTGTCATGTACAATTTTTTTTTTTTTTAAATGGGGGTGGGGAAATAAGAAAAACTTTTTGGAAAAAATGTCTACCCTTTTGTAGTTACAGGAAGTTTCTTGGTTGTTTCACCTCAAATAAATGATACACATGCAGAAGAATTGAAATGGAAGGAAATTGAATAAATGAACATTATTAATCTGTTTTATGGTTTTGTATGACACATAATTTAGTATAGGTATCGAAAATGTATTGTTCAGGTATCGGTATCGAAAAACAAAGTATCGCTGAAGTACCGGTGTCGGGAAAGAAATAACGGTATCATAACGGTAACGGCCGATATATGGGTATGTTACAGTGGATAAAGATAAAAGCCGTGACACCGGTTCCCAAAGCGTTTCCAAAAATGCCGATATCTCCGCAACCGTTACATTGCAGTGAAAATCGGTCGGAAGTTTGTAGACCTCTACGGCTCAGACCGACTTCTGTATGTTAAGATAATATAAGCCTTCGCTGATCTCACCATGGAGACAGTCACTTGTTTACATTCAGCTCTCAAGAAGCACTCAGGGTGTGCACAACAGACAGGACAGTGTGCAAAGAATTAAATAGCAAATAGAGGTATCGTATATACAATGAATACAGATCTTTAAGGGGCAAAAAGTATAAATAAATTAGAACAGAATATAAAATGTAGAATATCAAAATCAGCATTGGCAGTGCAAAGTTTACAGTCCTCGTGCACGTGGTTGATAAAATGATGCTGATAAAGAGATTATTGCACGTAGTTTTGCTTCTAGACCGGACCAAATGGTCTTAGCTTCATTTGAAAGCTAAGACCCGCAAAATGGATCACAACTTTTTTGTTCTTGTGTTTTTGTCATGTTTTCATCACTTTTTTGTCTTGCGTTTTCATCACCCTTTGGTTGTGTTTTTGTCGCGTGTTTATTGTGTAAATGTGGCTTTTCCGTCACGTTTTTGCCGCTCTTTTAGTAACGGCAAACTGGAGAAAATGTTTTTGGTTTTGGAGGGGGTTAAAGGAATAGGCCAATTAAACAATGTGGAGTAATTCGGCATCCGCGCAGTGATATCTTCACTTTACTGTGCAGATGCCGAATTACTCTTGGTATTATTACGCCTTACTATATAGTTCCCCTTTTTATCCGCTTAGAAAATCAACATTGTTTAATTTTGTGTCATTATACTTTATGGTGTAACACTTCACGTAACCATATTTAAATATGGAAAACGTGGAAGAGTTTGGTAGCTTCTATCATAGTTTGGAGCTATAGAGGAGAAGAGAGAGGCTAAATGCTAACTCCGTCTGTGGTTTGTTTACGTTAAGGCACACGTGGAGACCAGACAGGTACAAATGAACTGGTCAAAGCTAAGGTAAGAACATATCTCAGTGTGTAAAAACAGTGGCCTATTCCTTTAAGAGATTAAAAAGCATCCAAAAATGTCAGCATCAAAATCCCCAAAAATCGTGTCTCTATATCAAACTAAGGCCTGGAGATGTAGCCTATGTTAAGTATTTTTACTTTTATGTTATTAGATCTGGTCTGGTATTATTATGTCACTTCTTACTTGGTACTTTTACATGTGTAACACTACAGCTAGAGTCACTGTTCAGACTTCTTTACACCCCTCATAGAGTTCTAATTATTGCAAACGCAAACACGTTTCGGGGAGGCGGCAGAGTTAGTGAATGCATTACATATCGAGGCCATTTTGTGTCGCCCGAGAATGTTTGAAATCGACCCATCCACGTGCGACGTGCTAGACGGAGCCAGCCCCGCACTTTCCTCCGCACATTTTTGCCCGACCGCTGCTAAAACGGTGATTGCGTAACACCAGTGATCTTCAGCTGCGGAGGGCCACGGCCGCACCGCGCCGCGCCTGGATCCTGCCCCAGCCCCAGACGGTAAAAATCCGCGGGGTCAAGTCGCGCTAAAATAGAAATGTTTATACGTGCCGCGCGATCCTCTGAAGTGGGCCAAACCACCTCGCTCCCGGGCCCGGGCTCATTTTTAGTCGCTTCACTTGAATATAATTTATGATGAGAGTGTGGCGCAGGTCTGCTGTGGGGGCTGGGGATCGGAATGGTGCTTGAGAATGCTATAGCAACCAACGAGAGCCAGAGGGCCGCTGGTAAAAGCCGCTGCGGTTGTGTAAAACACGGAGGGGGGATGACAGATCAGGAGAATTCAGCATGCATTCTTTTAACACGAGCAAGTGGTGTGTCAGCAGGAAGCCAAAGAGAACCATCTTAGTCCTCTTCTCTCACGCCAACGAAGTTCATGTCGTGTTTCACAGCATAAATGAAACCAACCCTCTGTCCAAAGCATACCTGGAGGAGCGTGAGTTACGGATTGAGTTTGATTTGGTTATTCCATCTTCATCAACAACTGCTGAGGTGCTTGCGTTGTTTGTTGGGTAACAGACGCAGCACCCATCTCTGGATCTGTTGAGTGATTGACACGCTGTTAGCTAAAAATGTTCCCCGAGAGCATCCAAGGAGCATCGGGAATCTCCTTGGATTTAGTGTTCCTCTCTGCCAACAGACTCATGAACAGTATCTGCCATTTGCACTGTACATGGTGATTCAACTCATACGTGCTGCTTTCATACGTCGTCCCTTCCCGCCGTTGTCTGCCGGGATATGTATATCGTACAAACTTTACAAGAACTTGCATTTTTTAAATTCTATTTTATTTTCCTTGCCCTGACCCATTACCTTCACCGATAATGGCAATAAAACCTGATTAGAAGAGTTAAAGGAACAGGCCACCGTTTTTCCATACTGAGATATGTTCTGACCTGAGCTTAGACGAGTAGATTTGTATCTACGGTGTGTACCAATGCGGAACATTGGTACACACCCCTGAATATGAAAGCTTGTGTTTCCCGTTCAGCTGCCTGCCAGGGGGCGCTACACGAGAGGCAAAACCAACACAGTCCTTGTTGGTGAAGTCACTTTTCAACACAGAAATGATAAAACGTAAAGTATACACGCCAAAGTGTCCAAAAGCAGGTCTGAATGTGCCTTTGCGAAACCTTGTGTAACCTATAGCTGAGCATTAGCCTATTGTACATATCCTTATTTGAGACTTGCCGCCGGCATTACAGTCTTTTTTTATGGAAGTTCCAACAATGTTCGTGTTCTATTTAGTTCTATTTATAATTATTTCCGGTCGCGCCAAACTGCTAATAACCGGCACAGGCCCTACGGCTAAACTAATTTCGCCTAATTCCTAAAACCCACCATTTGGATTTCGTCCAGTGTTCTTGCCCTTTTATAAAATCCCCGCGCTGTTGCTGGCTGTGTGTGCGCAGGCGGCCGCACGAATTACTTTTAATGAACCTGTAATTAATGTAAATAGACTGTTTCATGGACGGTTTCAAAGCAAACAACGACTCCGATTGATTTGCATTTCCTTCCCCTTCTCCCTTTGGGTCTTCTCCTTTCTCGCCCGATCTCGCCTTTGTCCCGGTCCCTCCTTTTTTTTCCGCACCCGCTATTGATTACTGCTCTGTGCGTATCGCCGCGCATGTGTTTGCTTTCATTAAGAGATAACGCGTTCCTGATTACGGCCATTGCAGTCGGCTAATGTCGGCTAATGGCTACTTTGTTCCCGTGTCATGGCGCGGGGCAGGGGCGCATAATAGCAGGCTGGGTGGGCCAATAGGTTTCGCCAATTGGGGCTGCAAAGGGATCAGCGCTCGGGGTTAGGAAAGCAGGACCTACGGGGGTGACTTGAACGCAGCATGTGGTCCTCTAAAGGCTATTCACTCGGGCTCTCACTGCTGCTTTTGGGCTAAACGGCCATTTCACTATCAGCCTCTATTTTACTGCGGATTGGCGAAGGCAGAGACGCCGATAGCAGCCGAGGCTAGTTTAGATTTAGGTTTAGCTTTAGTTCAATCGTGGTTTGGACTTTCAGAGTCACAACCAGAGACCTGTGATTTTTAACTGGAGTCCAGGCAGGGACTCCATCTGCTAATCTTATGGCGTCGATAAATATACCGGCATCATCGACTTTGCCACCAACATAGATGATAATGTTCCTCGATGAGAAAGACGGTGGCTCAGTTAGTAAGAGCGTTCGTCCGCGGATCCAAAGGTCCGAAGGTTTGAATCCCGAGACGTGATTGTTGGTGGCCGGAGGAGACGAAGGCGCAGATTGGCAGCCTCGCTTCCTTCAGTCTGTCATAAATGTCAGTTCTTCTTACAACTGGATTTCATTCAAAGAACAGAAAAACCAAGGCACTCGCTGGTGAAGTTAAAATGCCTTTATTTTTATTGGCATGTCTAAATGGACAAACATAGCCCCAACGCGTTTCAGCCTCAAAGGCCTTCTTCAGGGGGGTCCATTTAGACATGCCATAAAAAAAAGGCATTTTAACTTCACCAGAGAGTGCCTTGGTTTTTAATTACTGTGGATGTCCAGGAAGCGCTTTTCCCTTCCTCTTTTTGAACTGGATTTCATTATTGGAATATGAGAGCAAGAGATAGAAAACTGTTAGTGCAGAAGTAGGAAATGTCTAAGTTTGGCCCTCTAGCATAGAACCTCAAGATGAGTTTCCACCCAATGACCTGTCAAATGCTGAAATGCTGTCAATTCCTATAAAAACCACCTGTTTGCTCTTATAGGATGTGCGTCACTGGGATTTGGAGAAAGTGGGTACTTTACTTTTGAGCCAGGACGAGTCTTTTGCCATGGAAGGGAATTGTCCCGCAACAAAGCAAACTCACCTACATCCATGTTTGTGTATTTAAACAGTGAAATCCAGATGATATTAGTTCTGAAATGATGTTAAATCTACTTCATCTTTATTTTGAATTCTATCTGAGGTTTGGCAGATCTCGCCTGATGACTGATCATCAACATCTGTAGATATGGGTCATGTGGCACATCTCAGTCACCACTGAGCTCTGACAGAAGGACACGTTTGTCTATTTAAACAATGAACTCTTGTTGATACAGTTAAGAGTAGATTATTTTTTCCCCAATTCCCTTTTAATTCACCCAGAGCAGGTGTGTACCAGTTAGAAAGTTATCAGCACTGGTTTGTAAAGTGCAATACAAATGTAAACTGTTTTTTATTTAGCTCTGGATCCTGGTCAAAGGATGATTTGTAGCTTCATCGCTGAACTAGTTTACTTGAATTTGGTCCTCGTTATCTGCTTTGCTTAGTGCTAGTGTACTGTATTGTACACAAATCGCAAAGGGATTGTAAGACAGAGGAAAACTTGAATGCAGCACGTGGTTCAGTGAAGTCCAAACACACATCGGCTCGCACACCGCTTTTACCATACCATCCACTATTTCACAGTGAATTGGAGGAGAAGGCAGAGATGTGGATTGAGAGTCTAGACTCGGCTCAGGGGGCGCATGGAGAAGAAGGGTGAGCCCATTGTGAAAGTATCTACATGCTGTAATCCTGTAGCTCATTGGATTAAGCCTGGATTACCCCGGCCTTTATCCTGGTCTATAGTCTTGCTTTTCCTTTGGTCGTGATCTGCCCGAGTTAATTCCATGTTTAGTCCAAGGTCAGACTTCAATCCACAAGGAGTAACTAGCTCATGTACTTTGTGCGCTGTTCCCAAGCCTGGCTAAATGGAGTGGATTGCATCGGGGAGGGCATTCGGCATGAACAAGTTTGTCAATCACAGCTGTATGTTCCATAAGTGAGAAAGTATCTACTCAAGACTTTCTTACAGCATTGTTTTGGTTTTGTCTTTTATATATTTCACTATGAACGAGCGATGTTTAGTTTTGGATTTATTTCTCAACATACTGTAAGTAACATTTGAAAGATGTGCTTTGGTTTCCTCGGGTGAAAAAAACATTTCATCTCTTTGCAGCCAAAACTTCCCGTCAAGGGCCGTGGTCAACCATGTCACAGTTAGGCCTGTCTGTGTGAAGTTTCTCCCTGGTCCTGGAATCTCAGTGGGACAAAGGTTTAAGCTAGCATTCCACCAGACACGCTTAAAAGATGGACGCACTCTCAAACAATCATACAGAAACAACATTTCATGGTCTGTAGTTCATTAGTTGCCACAAAAAAAGGTCACGCGCGCTAATATTGAGAGCCTTTTACTTTGATTGTAGCATATTCGCTGTGGCGTTGTTTCAATAAGCTCCTGCAAGGTCTAAAGATCCAGTGTTGCATTCATTTTTCACCAAGATCTTGGATTGATGATGGGAGAGCGCGACCACTGTGCTAGGCCTTCTCCAGCACATCCCTAGGATTCTCATTGGGGTCAAGATCTGGACTCTGAAGCGTCCAAACCGTTTGTGAAAAGGATGTCTCTCGCTCCTGATCCACTCTTTCACGATGTGAGCCCGACGATCCCTGGCATCGTCATGGATACCTGTGCCATCAGGGAAGAAGAAATCCATTGATGGATTAACCTGGTCTCTTAGGATGTTCAGATTGTCAGCTCATAGTGTGGCTGAAAACTAGACCTGACCAACTGCAGCGACCCCGGATCAGCACAGCTTTTAATTTCCTTTCTATCCTCACCTTGTTTTAATCACATTTGCTCATGGACTGGTCTTTATATTGTAAATTATATAAAGGATATCAGTACATTCCCTGCAGCTAAAGGTTCGGTTTCCAAATAAAACAAACAAATAAAAACATCTTAATGTACGACCCCTGCTTCTGTTAAGTTACTCCAAATCCCTTTCGAGTTCTAATGGCCTACTTGATCCACTCTGGCAGATGTGGCCTCATCTTGTTCTAAACTCCACACATCTATGTTTGGCGACACTTTGCCGTCCGCTCCGTCTTTCATCCAAATTGCAGCCTTCGTCTCCCCCACCACCCTCCATCATCTTTACCATTTGCACCCTCTTTTTTTCCCGCCATAGTTCCGTTTCTTTAGGCTCCAAAAGTCACAAATCACACATATAGCCTCCCCCTCCTCCTCCCATTCAGCCTCCGGAATAACACCCAGTGACAATTGCCCCCAAGACGCAAAGAGTGCCCGACGTCGCGGCGGAGAATTGCATGTTAGTTAATTGTTAATTTGAGCCGCGCTCGCAGTGGCCAATTAGAACCGAGCCATTTGCATGATGGACCCGCCACCTGCCCGACGACTCTGCCAGGGCAAACTATATAATTACCGAACAGCGGTGGGGCAATTTTTGACTGTCGCCCCCTTTGTACCGCATGAATCCCTCCTAATGACATTTTACATTAGAAAGTGCGGGACTAACAACAGGTCCTAATGCGGCGGCGCTGCCTATTTACACGCTCACCGCCCCGGGCCGTGGTTACGCGTGAGTTAAGCGGTATATAGGCATAGCATAAAGACACCGGAGTTCAAATAGGCCTTTTTCTCCCGGTGATTGCCGCCTGAACTCATTACCCAGTCAAACGCCGAGGCTCGCCGATCTTGATTGCGTATTGTGTAGCAACATTCAAGGAATTTTTTTCCTTCTTCTTTCAAGCCCCCAAAGCGACCAAAAGCCCCCCATTCAGCCGGCGCGCAGACCACTGACTGTGGCCGGCACTTTAGATTAAGCATGAAGGAGCCGCGAGAGGAGAAGAGACTCTTTCTTTTTATTGATGAGGCTCGTATCACACGTTCGAAAAGGCCATTGCTTTTTTATTATTCTGCATCTAAGTTTGAATGGTCAGCTTTGGATAAAATTCTGTCTAGTCCACTCAATCATTTTCTTGTGGTAGTTAACATTTTGAAAAGAATGATTGTTTCTAATCAATGATGTCTTGCTTAGAGAACAATTTAGCAATAGAAGTGTTGTTTTTACATTGTGGAGCCTCTCAGTTTTCTGTTACAGTGGAGTGGAAAAATACTGAGCCGATGTGCAGACAGGCTCCGAGAACAGACCCCATGCACACGTAAACAAAGAGATAACATGGGCCCTACCAAGGCCGGCTGGCAGACATGGGCCGATAAGTGGAAAGTGCCAGACTCGTACGATGGGAAACTGATGCGCTTAGTATAGGCTCATGAATATTATAATTTGAGGTGTGGTGTGAAGAAGTCTGTGTCCCCAGAGAGTTCAGTCTTCTCCGTGTGGGGTGCTGACAGATTGAGTGTTAGGGACCTGGGGAACAGACGCGTCTGTGTGAGGTGACCTGTGAATAAATCCTTGTGACTTTAAGTTCCTGGTTTCATATTCATCTTTATCCTGGTGTGTTTATTAGGCTGATAGGGCAGTGTTGACGACTAATTTTCTAATCCCCCTTCCAGTGTGAATGCGCATTGTCCAACGGTGGTAATGGTAAATATGGAAAAGTAGAGACGACGTGTTAATCATATTTTATTGTATACAAGGTGACCACCGCATGGACAGAGAAAAGAGGTTTTCTTCATTGGTGACCCCGAAAGTGCTGAAGGGGGGATTGGAGTCGTCAACTACTGACGTCGGCGGAGGTCCGGTCCCATAAATCATCGCGCTAGACATGCCAGGTGTCTTATCTTCCAAAAACCATTCAACCACGGCTTCATGGACGCGTCCACTCTAGAATAAGGTAAGACTGCTTTTGACTACTATTTTTAACGAGTGTCAAAGTACGTCTATTGGCTATTTTTGTCTAAATTTTAGTTAGGAGTATAGTCAACGAAGCTAAGTGTTGGATGGTTTAAATCTGCATTGATGTTTGGAAGTAAGAAGGGAAAACACGTCATAACTAAGATACCGAACCAAATACCGAACCAAAATAGAAGTTAAGAAATTGGGAGTATAACTACAGAAGCGAGAGTTTATCTACAGGACTACGCGTTGGGGATATCCCGGTAAAAGCTGATAAGCACGTAGTACGTCCGACCAGCACCGCGGACGCGCGGGCTGGAGATAAGAGTTGTGACACGGCCGTTGACAGTCCGAGGGGCTGTCTGAAATAGGATCGAGGATCCTAAAGTATACGGGTAAGGGGCCCTGGAACGAGGTTCCTAAAGGGTTTGAGTCCCTGGATCGAGGATCCCCTCCTCTCGTGGAGAGGAGGTCTGCGAAAACGGGGGAATTAGGGGTGAAAACATTGAAAATTAGGCGCATTGATGTTCGGTTATGTTGTTGGAGTCAAAGTCGGGTACCCAAACTGTGTGTGGCTGTTGTTACGTGGTGTCTTTGATTTGGACTGTGTGCTGAATGTTGAATGGGCCATGTGGTTTGTTGTTGAAACAGTCAGAGGAGTGAAAACCGCCGTGGGCACACGTGTTGTTTAAGCCTGATTAGAATCGTCTATTGCGGGTGGTCAAATGTGTGTGGCTTGTGTGGGGAAGAGGGTGTGAGGAATGTCGGGGGAGAGTGGCGGACTCTGGAGGAGTAGGAGAGCTGCTGGGGCTCGCGCTCAGTGAGTGTCGGACATTGGGGAAACGCGTGGAACCGGTTGAACTGGTAACAGCACGATGGTGGAAAAACGAGAGGATTTTTTCCCCCATCTCAGGGGGCGGGATTCAAAAGCCCTCCCGGAGGAGGAGCTCCCGCTTTGGGCCCGTATTAGAAATGGTAGTGGGACCGGTGGCCCCACTGAAGGGGGGGGGAGGACAAATCCCACCCCCACCCAGGAGATCACAAAGACTCCGCAATGCAAGCATGTTCTGACTTCTTAAAAGGGACAGTGCTGTATGGTAGATAAACCAACAAATAAACTTATATGATATACATCTATGGCAGAGTATCATTAGATTATCAACAAAAATGTGGAGTATGGGCCCCTTACGGTGTCCATTTTGGGTGTGGGGACTGATACTGGCCTTAAGTATGACAATAATACCAATTATGTTAATGGTGGAAGACCAAAACAGTTGTGAGGGGATAGTAAGGGGACATCCCTTTCCCCAACTTAGGAGAGAATACCTGAGAGTGTGTCGTCGAATAGGCACAAAACCAGGCGGAAAGTTGGCAATCTATTGTAATCAAGAAACATGGGAAAACCGAAAGAAAGAGAAGGTTTTGTTGAAAGGTTTTATCTAACAGGTCTGTTCCCACAGAAGGCGATGGATCTAGGAAGCGACGGTCTCTTAATGTAGACGGCCAGGGTCCAGACGAGAATAAATGGGTAAAGGCCAAGAGCTTGTTGTTGTTGTTTTAATAATAATACAAGACGTATAATTCTTTGACATTATGCTAAAGGAAATGGGGCATAATTTGTGCTTATCAAACAACCAAAACAAATAATATTGATAACGGCCAAACAATATTTAGAAAGTATAAAAGGTGAAATGTCTTGCATTTTTAGTTTATTATTATATAATGTTGTGCTTGCAGGAAGCGCTAATAGAGTGAATACATATTGTTCTGCTGTGATTTGTTTCTGAACCCTGGGTTGGTAGGTCCGGTTCTAAAGGTACCAGGACATACAAAGATATATAGAATATTGTCTTTATCGTTTAGACTTGTGGTGAAGTGAATCTTAGCTCTATCTTTGTAGGTTCTAGGTGTCTGAGCGGGCTCTCAGTTGTACAGGGGTACTTTGATAAAAGGAGAGCTGCCCAGATTACGGCAGGATGGCTTTTCCTGGTTCCTTTAAATTAGTTAAGTAATTGCTTTGTAAACTTTCTTACATCCTTTAAAGTTTGTGCCTGAGGTTAGATCGGAGGTCACCTGGAATCCAAACTGTGTTTAGGAGAAACATATTTTTGATAAGACGGCCATAGCGTTATAATCGAAAACTAAGAGTCTGACACAAAAAGACTATTGAATTTAATAGGATAAAATATATGCGGAAACTGATCACTAATCAATATAAGCATATGAAATAACTAGTTAAAGAAACCTTCCATTAGATCGTTATCCAGTATGTGAATTCCTGAAGTTTTATTATTAGTGATGTGGTTTTAACAACCTAAAAGCAACTACATTATATTGAAAATAAAAGGAGAAATTAATAGCACTATGCTTGTCTTCAAAGGCAATAGTGGAGCATGAGCCTTTTTTGATAGTGGACAGAGGATTCTTTTAATTTTTATTATCAATATTCACTCGTGTATTTTTTACTTTTGTTAGTTTTTTTGAATGTTACCCTATTTTAAATGCTGAGCGTGATAGGACATGCTGGTTTTGAATTTTACTTTTTACTCTGACAATTTTTGGTGGTAAAAGGGGGAGAGGCGAAGGCCTGTTGTGCTTTGCGTGGGCATTGGTCCAAGTGCATTGAAGCGAAAGTCCGCATCACTGAAAGTCTGCTCCATGCTGCCTCACTGAGAAAATGCCCTCGAAACATGTCAACAAAAGAAGCTCACCTTCTGCTGTCCCCTGAAAGTCCCTAAAAAGCCGCCTGCAGGAGGACTAGTGTTTCACAATTTGCCACAGGTCTGATGCCTTGACCTCTGCTCCACTCGGACTTAGATTTTTGAATTTTTAGGCAAATATACATATTTTTATATTTTGTTTTGATCAATTTCTTTTGTGTTTTGCCAATGGGCCAGGGCCCATGGGACTCCGCGTGGCGGTAATCTATCTCTATTTTTCTCATTTTATTTTTTGATCTTTTAGAATGCTCCAATTGATCAATGTGCATCCTAATTAAACAGCTATAATAATTAAGTCGAAATAGATAATGAAATAAACAGATAAATACACTTAATTAAATATTTTAAGAGATAACATATTTACAGAGTGATAAATAAACATAGCGAGTGTAGGGTTCACACAAAGTGAAAATAATTTGGTGTAGCGAGGCGAGTTTAGGCGTAGCTAAGGCCCGTTATTGGTTTAGTAAAATATTAATTCTAATAATTCTTGGGTTATAGGCAAAGGTGTCCTAATTTGAATGTTACCTGATTTGCAGCGGATCTTAGGCATCTATGCAAAGTACATAAATGATTAAAATGAATATTCAATCAGTGGTGTGATTAGCTTCTCAAGAACAGTATAGTAATTCTCCAATTACTTTGTAGCACAGGTTACAGCTGATAATAATATTGTACCCTTAACTTTGACCAGTAAACATCCACAGGTTACCATTGTCGTGTGGAAGAGTTTTGTCGATAGGAGTGGTTGGGGTTCATTTGCTTGTTTGGGGGTTTGTGTCTAAGGTGTGTTAAGGCGTAACAATTTGTTGATTGTGTAGGTGGTCTCTGAACGTCCCGAAATTGATCAGAGATGTTGTGGATTTAATTTGAGCAAACTGAGTGAGTTTTGTACAGGAATTGACGGCGTAGTGTTTTATTGTTGGGTTTTGGTTGAACACAGGAAAGAGATGGAGTCCTATGTTTTGATCAGCGGGAGATACTGGTGTATCTTAATTTGGAGTGTTGGTGATAAAAGTGATCATTTACATTTGCACTGGTAAACCCTTGGATGCGTAAGTTGAAATATTGTGTGGTTTGCCAAAGAAGGGGTGGCGGAATCCAGATTTGAACACATGCTTAGATTTTAGATCTGAGGCCGAGATATGGAGTGGTATGAATTCTGAATATAGAGGTTTACATACAGTGTAAGTAAAACGGCATCTTCGAATCTGAAGTTGGTGCTGGCAAACGTGTTTTATTTCAGAATGACAAAATGTGATAAGATCAGTGTAAATCCGGTATCTTAAGAGTCACTGAAAAGGTCACACTCATGACCTCAAGGATATATTGCCCAGCTTTCTAATGGTCATCGCGTCTCTTGGTGCACACAGACTCGCTATGATTATTAAAAAGAGATGGAGAGTCGATTGGACCTCCGTAGAAATAATTGTGACTCTTTCGGATCTAAATAAACAAATAATAAGAAAACATAAGTTACTATAAGATTATAAGTGTGACTATTTTATGTACTGAGTGTAACATGTTTTAATCCATATTCATTCCAGGTTGATAACATTAATTTTACACAGAGACAGGGACTTTACAGGAGGAATTGTGATGCTGCAGGGACGGATTCAGGACAGGAGCTGATGAGCCAAGAACTGGTCACAATGGCATGGTAGAATTTGATTTTATGTAGGACGGAGTGTTCTTCTTTATTGTTGCAGGAGGCAGCATGGAAGGAGAAAATGTCGATTGGCTCTGGAGGCCTGGAGGTCCTATCCGAGCAACAGAATCCCTTGTGTAACGATTTGGTGTTCCAAGCAAGAGAGGAAATCGGAGAGGCAGGTTGGATCTGACAAAGACAATCAAGCATCTTTGGAGCTTGAATAAGTATTGGTGGTTGAGCTTCCAAAGCTCGGCTAAAAGTGGAGGTTTGTTTATGAAAACATAGTGTATCAGTGTACTTCATACAAATGAGTAAGAGAATGGGTTCTACATTTACGATTAGACGGAGCTTTCTAACAAACAGAACTAAACCATAATTGGCTCGAAGACAGTAAAAATTATTGTCCTAAATATAGTTATAATGTACTTCAAAAGGTGGGTATATTAATTGGTGTAATACTGTTGTTGTGTTGTGTGTTGTTCTGTTGTGTCCTCCCTCTCGTCCGCAGCATGGTCTCCAGGGCTCTGGGGACTTCGGGGGGATTGTACGCAGCTGTGACCCTGCCCCCGGAGGACCCAGAGGCCGGGGACAGGTCCCTGCCTGAAGGGGGTGAGCCGAGCCTGTATCAACTCGGGGCATTTAAGGCTCTGGGATATGGATGGGAGGACACACGTGGCTCAGAATAACTTTAAGAACCATATGATGAGTGTTATGTTGTGTTTTGCTTCGCTGTGTTTGTATTTTGCAGGAATGTTTATTTTCATATTGATTCGAGATGGAGCCTATGGAACTGAGGAAGTGAAATGTATCATTGAACCCAGTCCTGGGAGATACAGGTTCCGGATGGAACGATTAGTGAGTGGTAATTATACATGGGAAGAAAGTGATGATTTCACAGGACTGGAGGATGTGGTTGCCTATGCCCAAGCCAAATTCGACACCTGGTGGTGGCACTATACATTGGGCAGGGGACAACTATGTTTTGACGACGGCTGTACCTTCATTAATTAGAAACAAGGAAATGGCCTCTTCGAGGCCAGAAGGGGGATGAAAAGAATGATTGTTTCTAATCAATGATGTCTTGCTTAGAGAACAATTTAGCAATAGAAGTGTTGTTTTTACATTGTGGAGCCTCTCAGTTTTCTGTTACAGTGGAGTGGAAAAATACTGAGCCGATGTGCAGACAGGCTCCGAGAACAGACCCCATGCACACGTAAACAAAGAGATAACATGGGCCCTACCAAGGCCGGCTGGCAGACATGGGCCGATAAGTGGAAAGTGCCAGACTCGTACGATGGGAAACTGATGCGCTTAGTATAGGCTCATGAATATTATAATTTGAGGTGTGGTGTGAAGAAGTCTGTGTCCCCAGAGAGTTCAGTCTTCTCCGTGTGGGGTGCTGACAGATTGAGTGTTAGGGACCTGGGGAACAGACGCGTCTGTGTGAGGTGACCTGTGAATAAATCCTTGTGACTTTAAGTTCCTGGTTTCATATTCATCTTTATCCTGGTGTGTTTATTAGGCTGATAGGGCAGTGTTGACGACTAATTTTCTAATCCCCCTTCCAGTGTGAATGCGCATTGTCCAACGGTGGTAATGGTAAATATGGAAAAGTAGAGACGACGTGTTAATCATATTTTATTGTATACAAGGTGACCACCGCATGGACAGAGAAAAGAGGTTTTCTTCAATTTCATTCACCACCTTAGATCTACTTTGCAAATGGATTGTACGTGCTGCTGTGAGTCTAAATACAGTGCATTTTTACTAATACCTGATATGGAAGATATATATATATATATAGTGAAACTTTCCCTGTATGTGTTGCAAATGTCTTCTATTTCATACACTGCTTGACCACATGCTGATCTGGGGCTGCTGCGGTGGGTCAGGTTTAGGTTCAGCAACGCTGTGAGCCCAAAGAATGTGAACAGCTGACGACCTGAACATCCTGAGGGACCAGGTTGCTCCATCATAGATTTCTTCTTCCCTGATGGCACGAGCCTACTCCAAAAGGTGCCAATACCGGGATTCATCGGGCTCACTTTGTGAAAGAGTGCTGCAGGGAGAGCGAGACATTCCACAGAGTCCAGATCTTAATCCTATTGAGGGTCTTTGGGGTGTGCCGGAGAAGGCTTTGCACAGTGGTCACACTCTCCCATCAATAACAAAATCTTGGTTATCAATGAATGCAACAATGGATCTTTCGACGTGGCAGAAATGTACTGAAATCATGCCACAGTGATCGTGCAGTAATCACAGTAATCAAAAGTAATCACATTCACAGTATGCATGTTTTTTTAGGTACTTTTCCACCAATAAAAACAGTTAAAGTTCATTTGATAGGTTTGAATGCTTTTGGAAATATGACTTATTAAGAAGGATAACTATAGCAGTTTGACCCACTTCCCATAGACATAACATGGTCGACACGGCAACAGTTTCACATTGTTTGCCTCTATCCATGTCACTTCCTGTCAGTGTCCAATGAGGAAGTGAAACTATAAACATCACAAAAAATGTCAAACTAAAGAAAGCTGGGTACAATTGTTTTTTTTATCTTAAATATAATTGTGATAACCATGTTTTAGCAAATATCGTGTCTAATGCGTCATAATGCCCTTTAAATATGTGCTTATTTTTAGAGTATATTTATTGAGCACAAAGTTACAAAGTATGGCTTTAAATTGTGGTTCTGCGTTGTCATTTGAGAGCATAGCTTTAGTTTGGTGCTGGAATGAATCCAAAAGGAGCTAACAGCAGTAATAGTCGCCCTCTCACTCCGCAGGGGAGCTCCAGCGTCCCACGAAATCTCCCAAAGACCTCTCCCCTTTCAACCATGTCCCATAGAAATGTACATGACTTCATGACTCCGCACTTGTCCAGTGTTAAAGTGTCCACATAAAGCCCATTGGGAGCCCCCTGCGTCCCATTGAGGAAGCCTCGTCCCGGGGCGTTGAGCGGTTCATTAAGTGTATCCAGGCCTATCTGGGGGAGACGGGGGGAGGACAGCCCGGCTCTGCCCCGGTTTGTGAGGCCTGATCGGGCCCCAAAGACCCCCTGCGGCTACAGTACACATACATGACACTGGGGTCCGGCCCTGACAACTTTAATTGGGGGGCGTTTAACCGGGGCAAAGGCAGGATTAGGGCAAAACGTGCGGGTATTTGAGTGCAGTGTCAATGCAGTGGGAAATGTCTATAGGCCCCTTTATTTAGCCCTAATACATTAATGAGGTGAAGGGGAAACTCGAACAGAATGAGGGAAAAATAACTAGAGGTGCTGCAGTTTTCTGGAAAATATTTCAATTGTATCTGTGCCCTCAGCTCAAATCAAGTACTTTTACTATTGACAATTATTGCATTGATTTCTGCATGTTTCTCGCTTTCAAATGAGGAATAACATACTCAAATATCGTGAGACTTGTGCCTGTGGTTGAAGAGTGGATCCTGAAAACTTCACCTTATTTTGATGGAAGCAAATGTGGATAATCTCATGTTTTAATATTGTTTATAGTTATTTTCAAACCAACATGTATCTTATTTCACTTCCTTTTGGAAATGGCCACAATCCTAAACCGTCACTGTGCACCCATACTGTACATACGGGGCCATGAGCGAGTCCCAGCCCTGTCCTTGGATAATGTCATGGTAAGTTTCAACTTTTCTGTATCAAATTGCAACTTCACGCCACGTCAAACTAGAAATCATGAGAAGTATATGTGATAAGCAAAGTGTTGTTGCCTTAAGAGATCTGTTCTTCCTGTGTCTGGTGCGTGTTGGCCTTCTCCTTAAATGTAAAACATGCACAACCGAGACCAGGTCCCCCGGCTCAGGAGGTCCCCGGGTGCTGAAAGGTTGAAAGAAAGTACAGAGCGACTTTGGACTCGAATTGCTTCGCAGGGGGCAAACTTGTGGAGCATTTGGAAGTAGAAATTAAATGTAGCCACGTGTAGATTACGGACACAAGAAAGTTACCGTTATGGTGTGAGGCAAAAAAAAAAGCCCCAAACGAAAAAAAAAAAAAAAAAGCCCAAACGTCTGAGGTGAAAGTAAATGTAATGGAAAGTCCAAGTACAAGAACTGGCGAAATCGCAATAACAGGAGACACACAAAGAAAACAACGAACCGACAGGGACGAGGGAAAACACCAGGGGTGTAAATACAGCAGGAACGGGGAACAGGTGAAACACGTGAGGGCGGGGCGGGGCAGAACAGACATGTCAAAATAAAACACACAGGAACAGGGACACTAAACAAAACCAAGGGGGAACTGAACAAAAACAGACGGAAACCATAACAGTTATTTTTTCCATAAGGCCTTTTATTTGTATATATATTGCCAAAATTGTTTCATACTGATGCATAAAAATCATTACAATTTGCCTTGGTTTTTGGAGACACAACTCAATGTAAAGTACTCAAATATGTGGTGTATTAGTGTTCATTTAAGTGAAAGTCTATTCCAAAAATCAATGATGGTCTTTCAAGTTCTCCTGTGAAATAAGTGAAATAAAACATGTAAAAAAAAAAGTGCATGTGCATGTTAATGGACTCGCATGTGACTCGTAAACAAGGACAGGTTTAGCCATGCGCACACATACGTAAGCCCACTCATTCACACATTCTAAAGACATCAGTGTGTGTAGGGAGGAGAGCAACGGAGGAATTGTCTTGCACAAGGACACAGGGGAAATAACGGGACCCCGAAGAGCGGCGCCTCCTGAGGATCCACTCGGGGTAGCCCATTGTCTCGGACAGTGTTTCTGAAAAGTGGGGCGGGGCATGACCATTTTTGATGGGCCACGAGCCTTTGCCTGGGAGATGTTTCCCATTGACGTTAGACACTTCCTGAGTCTATTCAAATGAGGAAATGGAGTTGTTTGATTTCAGCTTCTCTGGCCTCTACGTTCATTCAACAATAATAAAAAAAGAAACTCAACACAAAACAAATCGTATTGACTGCACTGACACAAAGCAAGGACTCATGGCGTTTAACAAACTAAGCAGAGGTGTTTAAACTCGAGCCACCACATTTCAAAACATCGACTTGATGAGGCTTTTGATATAGAGATCTGAATAAGACTAATTACATGTTGAGGCGAAGTCAGTCTTTAATAACTTCCTCACATGAGCTAAACTTCAGACAGCTCATCATCCCTCCTCCTCGGCTCAGAACTCTTTCTGCTCACATACAGTGCGTTTTTGTGCTGGTACTTGTACTCTCTCTGTCTTTCCCACACTCACTTTCTCTCTCTCTCTCTCTCTCTCTGTACCTCTCTCTCTGTAGCTTGTAGCGCGGCAGCAGGAAGGCACTTCATTAGTTTAGAGGAACAGAGGCTGATTGAAAAGCTTCATATACACGGCTCACAGCGAGACGCCTGTGCTCATATGAGCCGCTATACTGAGCTCCCATAAGCATTTATATCCACTCAGGCCTAACAAGGGGCATGTTTGAAACAGGAGATGACATTGTTCTACGGTTGGAGTCAGGACTTGGTAGATGGAGATGCACTCAAGCCACCGCTGTAAGAATGTGATCCTAAAACCGTACTGCGGAAAATAGTATGCAAGAAATTGGACAAAATTCAAATGTTCAATCATTGGTGGTGGTTTTATTGGTGGTAAACACCTCACAACGCAGTGGGCCCGCCTCTTCTTACACAGGATTTAAAACTTTTCTGTATAAAAATGTTTTTGGTAGACGTATTTTAGTTATAAAGGGCAAAATTGACATTTCAGAGCTTTTCACCATGTTCAAATGTGTGTTCTCTCATCAAAAGCGCATATGGAGCAGAGTTTCGAGCCGCTGGCGCAACTTTGAGTAATCTTTGAATCTTCTTCAGTGGCTGTTCATTGCATTGCGGCGACAGCTCCAAAAAAAAAAACTCCTTTTCCCAAACCAGTGGATGGGGGGCTACCAGTACTACCAGGCCTTTCTTGGTAGCTCGCCAATGGCTTTCTATATTTCAAAATACTCTTTTATTTTTGTGTTATGAACATTTTGAACACAATCTGTTCATGTTTAAGTTAACAAGGCAGTATGTTATGGGAAGACATAATAAGGAAAAAAAAACGGAAAAAAATGACAACGTTGTAGCTAGCGTTAGCATGTAGCCTGAAGCTAACATGGAGCATCATGTTAGCATTGTCCGTTTTTTAAGTATCAATGGGCTGTTGAACCATTTTGCTCCTCTGCATGTCTTTGTATATTCATTTAGTAGAAAACTATATTCTTAATGCAGAATTTGTTTAAGTAGTTTTAGAGTTTGTTCCCTTTCTGACTGCTTCAAACATGACCATAATATTATATGGGCGATTCCAGAGAGTCTGTATCTTTCTCTGAGAGTTAAACATGTGGCTTAATGGCGTAATAGCTCTCTGATGTTTTTGTTGCGTAAAAGTAGCTCACCGTGTAAAAACCTTTGGAGACCCCTGTCCTATACGTATCCAAAAAATGCTTTCCTCACCCCTCGATCTCTAAACGTCATCCTCTCATCGCGAAGTGAAAACCCTCATCGTAGCTTGACAACAGCCACTCGTGCCAATGCAGTACGTTTGTTTTGCTGCTAGTGGTTGCTAAAAAAAAATGTAATAAGGCAATTTATTCTCAGTATTTTCTTCAATGTCACATGGGGCTAAACCTGTCATGGACCGGAAGGAAGAATCCTTTTCCAGATGTGAGCCAGGATCTTGGTCATAGAAACTATGAGGATGGCTCACTGCGCAGGTTTTTGATCGATGGATTCAAGGAAACCGACCCAGACCCAGAGAAAACAAGCAAACTCCGCACAGCCGGGGCGCTTACCAGGAAACACCAGCATTTGGACAAAAGGACGCAAGAATATTGGACGGTTTGAGCGCTCTTCAAATTGCAACAAAGACCGTTCTAGTGCTTACAATTCTTTCAGTTTAGAATGACCAGTTATGCCTTGGCCTCCAGTGGATGGAGTAGAAGTACACGCAGCAAACTCCAAAGTACTTCATGTCACCTGTTTCCATCTGCAGATCTGTATTATATATTTTTTTCAAGTCAAAGCTCCAGGTTCATTTTGAGATATACAAAGAAGTGCTTTGTGAGGTCAACCAGATTTTGCGTGGAGAAAGGGAGAAGTACTTCTCTAAAATCATCGTAAACTGCAGAAACAATTTTCGTGTTCTGTTTTTCACAGTTAACAGATTAACTAACCCTCCAGTTTCACTGCCCTTAGAACTAATCTCTACATCTAAGTGCAATGAGTTTGCATTATATATATTTTAACTTTTATGACAAAGTCCAAGGCATTAAAAATGCCATAATTTCCACAACACAAATAGCAACCCTGCCACCAGATAAACACCTTGAGCTGACACATTTCACACCTGTTACTGACAAAACAATGGAAGAGGTTATCTCCGGTCTGAGATCATGCACATGCTGCTTTGATGAATTACCCACTAGATTTCTGAAGTCTGTGCTGACCAGCTTGTTACCACAACTTGTTCAGTTAGTTAACATCTCATTTGAGACTGGAGCATTTCCAAAGGCCTTGAAAACCGCAGTCATTAAGCCTCTTCTAAAGAACAGCCTTGATCCCAAGATACTGAACAACTACCGGCCCATATCAAACCTACCATTCTTAGGAAAAGTCCTGGAGAAAGTAATCTATCAACAGCTCACTTACTTTCTCCTATCTAACAATGTGTTTGATACTTTCCAGTCAGGATTTAGGCCCATCCACAGCACTGAGACAGCTCTGATCAAGGTGACAAATGATATCCGTATGAACACCAACGAGGCAAGGTCTCAGTTTTAGTTCTGCTGGACCTGAGCGCTGCCTTTGACACAGTGGACCACGGGATCTTACTTCACAGGTTAGAAAACTGGGTGGGAATCTCTGGTACTGCGCTAAACTGGTTCAAGTCCTATCTTGAGGATAGGACGTACTTCGTCGAAAATTGGCAACTGTGTCTCAGACAAAATTTCCATGACCTGTGGAGTCCCCCAGGGGTCAATCTTGGGACCCCTCTTATTCAACGTGTACATGCTTCCATTGGGCCAGCTAATAAACAGCAACAATGTGCCGTACCACAACTACGCAGATGACACTCAGATCTACGTGTCTCCAACTAAACTCAGACAAAACTGAGATCATTGTTTTTGGCCCACAGACACAAAGACAAAGAGTTATCAGTCACCTTGAGTCTCTCTCTCTAAAACCAAAAAATCAGGTTAGAAATCTAGGAGTAATCATGGACTCAGACCTGAACTTAAACAGTCACATCAAAGCAATAACATCATCAGCTTTTTACCATCTGAAAAACATTAAGATCAGAGGAATAGTGTCAAAACCAGACTTAGAGACACTCATCCATGCATTTGTCTCCAGCAGGTTAGACTACTGTAACGGCTGCTCACTGGCCTTTCTAAACGAGCTGTTAGAGCTGCAGAACATCCAGAACGCTGCTGCTCGAGTCCTGACAAGAACCAGGAAATACCACCATATTAGTCCAGTGCTCCGGTCTCTGCACTGGCTTCCTGTCACTCAGAGAATAGAATTTAAAACAGCTCTGCTTGTGTACAAGTCGTTTCATGGTTTAGCACCAAAGTCCATCTCTGACATGTTAGAGCCGTATGAACCATCTCGGGCCCTGAGAACTTCAGGGAGGGGTCTCCTGGTGGTTCCCAGAGTCAGGACTAAACACGGTGAGGCTGCGTTTCAGTTTCATGCAGCTAAAATCTGGAACAGTCTTCATGAGGATGTGAGACAGGCCTCAACTCTGACAATGTTCAAATCCAGGCTGAAAACAGCTCTTTTTACCCGAGCAGATGAAAACTGAAAGTATTTTATCTGCACTCTTGCCTTTTACTGTAATTGATACATTTTAATGATTGATTTGATCTGTTTTCTTGTAATTTTATGCAACTGTGAAGCACTTTGAATTGCCTTGTGTATGAATTGTGCTCTACAAATAAACTTGCCTTGCCTTTAAAGATGTACTTCCTTCAATTTAAAGCTGCAATATGCAACTTTTTATACAGCAAAAAGTTGATATGAGTTTGTACTTGACCTTTCAGTGACCCGGCAACTGTATGGATGGTTAACATAGTGCCTTCATTATCCATCACGGTGGCTTCTAGGACGCTCCAGGATCAATGGTTTTTTTAGGGGTTTTGGAAGATTTTACTGCTGACGGACACATTCAAAGTTGGCTAAAGAGTTGGCTTTGGGCTCAAGGGTCAACTGCAATTTTCGACTAATAATAAAGAATTGAATTTGGCAAGGTTTACGTCGAGTTGAAACATAATTTTGTCCAATGTAGATTAAATTTAAAGGTGCATTATGCAACTTTGAATGCAAATTTTTTTTTATATATATTTGTGCAATTTGACCTAGCGGCTGTATGATTGGTCAGCATGGCGCCTTTACTTTCCATCACAGTGGCCTCTACAACGCTCCAGGATCAATTGTTTCGCAGGTTTTCTGGTGAGAGGGTCCGTCAACAGTGGAGAACCTTCCAAACAATTGACCCTGGAGCGTCCTAGAGACCACTGCGATGGAAAGTAAAGACGCCATGCTGACCACGCATACTACAAGTTCAAATCCCACAAATGGATCAACTTTTCTTTTTTTTTCCTTTTTCTTTTTTTACATAAAAGTTGCATAATGCACCTTTAAGGCACTATTATATCTCGCGTGTCATATCAAATCTTGATCTTGGCCCCGGTGGTGTTTGGAAAGTGGTTCTGAAAAGTTTGAGAACCGCCGCCCAAGACGAAGGAACACGTTGCATCTTGGTCACTTCCTCAATCCACAATCCTTAACTTTCAAAATATGCACATTTCAAAGTTGCTGAAGTGTGATCAGCGGCTCATTTTAGCTTCTGAATGGCGCCAACCAAAGCCAAATTGCATCTAGCCCCGCGCGGTGTGATTTGACGGAAAGGGGGGGTGGGTGGGTGGGTGGGGGGTGGGGGGTGGGGGGGGGAACAAAGGTACGAAAATGAATGCGTTTTTTTGCCATGGAGAAATGCCTTTGTTCATCGGAAAGACATTGAACAGACTCCACTCCACACGCAGCGGTGCGCCGCCGGTAAATGCGGCAACAATTATCGCGCGGAAAAAGGTCAAGTATTAGCGCGTCTTGCTCCGCGTTTTGCATGCAAAGTATTCCCGGTGCAGCACAAATGCCCCTCGTTCTTTCGCTCTTTGCACAATGGCTCGAACAGGAAGATAAACGGAGGACAATTAAAGATTTGTGTGCGTGTGCGCGTGTGCCTTCACGCTGCTACTGCCTGCCTTCGTCTGACAATAACATTTACCAAAAGCAGTGATTGCGAGTTCGCTGCTGTAATTGTGAACGTTCGCGCGCGCGGCACAACTAATGCTCGGGGAAACTTGAGAGAAACTAAATGGAAAAGAAAAATGGAAATCATTTTTTTTGTAAACAGCCTTTCACGGACACTTCTAAGTTCGTGTTGAACATTTGGACGCAATTACTTTGAACGTAACTTTGCAGAAAAACAAACACACACAAAAAAAGCTCCACGCGTTTCAGCACCTTGGACAGAGGCGCCTCTTCACGACTCCTATTGTTCCTTTTAGTATCTACTTACCTCGGTTATTTAAATACTTAGAAATATCTTTTAATACACTGTGCTTCTGCTAAAAGTTCAGGCAATTTCAAACAAACAGACATTTGTATATATTTTTTTTCTTCTTTCTCATTAAAGGCTTGCAAAGCTTATATTGTGTTGGTAGTGGAATAAGATTTGGTTTGTCCCTAGGTATTTTGTTTTGCGTGTGTCGTGTTTTAGAGCATTTTATTAACAATTGGGCCCATGGTTGTTTATATATGCTGTGTCATGCAGCATTGCTCTCAGAACAATGATGAAACACACTTTTTAATTCACCCTTGAGAAGCAATAGGCGTATTATTACTTAGGCTATTTATTGTTTTAACAAGAAGAGCATGCTATAACTATGGACACTTATATTGATTTGAGAAGATTTTTCTTTACTGTTTCTGCGTAAAGTGGCACAATTTGGGCAAAGTCAAATTCCCAAACACATACATTTTTGCAGATTTTACAAATGTAAAGACACTATTGGCATTTTTGATTGCTTGTAAATTAGCTCAAAATTAATCAAATCATGTTTGCTGATATCGTTTGGGTTAAAAGGTTCGATCGGAAGGCCCCCTGCTCGTAAAGAGTGCAAACACCAGAACCGTGTCCAGGGCGGGTTCCGTGCGTAAAAAAAAAAAGAGAAAAACGCGTCCAGTTTCGCCCGCATCTCAGCAATGATTAGTCTGAGGAGCAGAGGAGACGCTAATTGCTGGAAGGATCAGACCGGCTCCCCGTAAAGACACGAGCACTGGGGGGAGTTCCCTACAAAGGAGCGCCATGAGAGCACGCACGCTTCCAACAAGTCATTCTCGAACCGCCACAAAGACCACACACGGCGCCACAGACATGTTAATGCGATCCGAACTCCTCTCTTCTCCCGCGAAACAAAACGCTCCCTGAGCTCACGAGAAGAAACGTATTCGGGCGACATTTCACGTAAAAAGCCGTGGAATAAGCTTCTTCTTCTTCTTCCTTTTTTCTTTTCTTTTTTTTTTCTGCCTGCACCATGCGTAACGGGGGTTGGCGCGCTTACGCATGGAGATAAATCGACGTCAATAGACATGAGAGGACTTCATACTTTTTTTATGCGCTTGGAATATGGCACGAGATTAAAGTAACTCGCCATAAATGTAACAAAAAAGTCAAACGATGGCAACCAATTAATGCGAGAAATTATTAGCCCTATTTTATTTGACACAAAGTTTTAAGGTCCCAAAATAAATCAAGTGGCGCCACTGTGGGAACGCAGTATGGGGGCACGAGCAGAAAGTTTTGAAACGAAAATAACAACGATAATCTGCTTCATTTGTGCCACTTTACAAGACATGTTTTTATTGTTCCACAAATGAATAAGTTAGTAAAAGCGACAATATTCTCTCATTATTTTATGTATTGCCAAAAATTGCGACAACGAAGTCAATACTGGCAGCCGATTGGGTAATTAATACATTTCACACAATATCAGGTAATTGTTGAAAACATACGTTTATAATATATGTTGTGTTCTAGAATTTAATAACACTATTAAGGAATGACGTAAGCCAATGTTGTGCTGCGTAAATTTAGCCAGGCGCCCAACACCCAAGCAGCAGCAGCAGCACTCAGAACAAGCGTCTTATCAAATCAAGGCTAAATTAATGGCGGTCAAAGGGCGCGTAATGTATAACGGCGTGCGTAATAACAAGAAGGAAATAACGAGGCAGGCATTAACCCCTGCGATCCGCTCGAAAACAACGAGGAGGAGAGACTGGAGTCAGGTGCAGAGGAGGCCTGCAGCTGCGCGAGGCATTCCGCGCCGCGTTACCACACACACCTGCGCCATTATAATAACACACATCCAGCCACTGAAGCCAGCCCCACTGTGCGTAACATCCACCGGGCTCATGCGTAAAGTATAGGGACACGCGACTGGGACATTGAAGGACAAAGTGAGAGATGAATACTTGTATCATTGTTTTTTTTTTAAATATATCTACAATTTACAAGCTGTCCATAAGATCTACAGTTTATAGGGTCCATTTCGTTACTTCTTGTATTATTTCCGAGCCCTTGTAAAATATGAATCGGATGGGAGACAGACAGAGAGCTAAATGTCTGCACGGCACAACCAAAAAGGGAACAGGTCGTCCTTCTCATGCGTGATGCGTAAAATGTTGGATGAATAATGCGCAAAGGACAAAAGTTGACCGTGTTTTTGTTTTTTTTGTTTTTGTTCAAGGGAAAAGTTAAATTCGAAACAACAATTGAACACACACCTTATAAAAATATAAATTGGGGCTCAGTTTGAAACTCACAATGAAAAATGTACATTGAGCAATATAACAACGTGCCATATCCCAGGCGATATTTGAAACAATTAGTAAAATAATCACGCACCTAACTTTATGTAAATGTTTTGCGTGACTTAAAGGAGCTACACCTGACTTTTTCTTTTTCTTTTTGTAGAGTAAAATTATTTTGTCCCATACAAGTGTGTTGTAAAAGTAGTCATTTGTGGGGGGGAAATCCGCCTGATGCGTGAAGTTTGCGCCGTATTATGATTTGTTGATGTTGTGTATGGCCAACCCAAATAGTCAATGTGTGACGAAAACGGGGTTTACCTTTTTTTTTGTCACATATTGACTCCAAAGGACGGCCATGACGTCACATTTCGACTAAAAAGGTTCACATATTATAGTCCCTTTAAATGTTTCCCATTGGCCCAATAAAAACGGTATCTGTAAGTGTAACGTTCAGTTCCAACTTTCTTTGTGATATACTGTTTGCTCAAAGGGCTCCAATGACTCAAATCACAGCTTTTGTGCCGTTAAAGCAAAGTAAACAAGCGCGAGGCTCTGCAATGGCTGACTAATTTAAAAAAAAAAAAAAAAAAAAATCTTACCATTTGCGTGGTAGACATAAAAGACGCCACACAAAATTGGACCCTGATTCTTGCAAATATCATGCAATAATGACACTTTCGAATTGATGGCTCTCGTCTGTGTGTGCGCGCGCGCGCGTGTGTGTGTGTGTATGCGCGCGCACGCCCCCCGAAGCGCACTAAAATTACGACCTTGAGCACCCTTCACTATACGACAGAAGACACGGCCCCATTTTGATCTCCACGACGCACAAGACGCTGCAGCCAGAATGTCAAAGCATAATCAGAGGTCCAAAGCAGAAATGATGGGCCATTTTTGTTTTTTTTCCTTCTCAAAACAACCACCTCTGGACATATGGAGATACGACACAACAGCAAGGGACTATTTCACATCAATATCGCCCTAACAATGATATCTAAGGCACGGCATGTCAAGACATTGCCCCGAACGCTGTGGAAATCCCTTTGTTGCTTGGTAACCCACAATTTGCGACCCGCGTGAGACCTGTAATGCACGCGCGAAGGGGGGGGGGGGGGGGGGGGGGGGGGGTGAGGGGGATATACCTGTGCTGATCTCGAGCCGATACGTTTACGTCGGCCCGACCTGCAACACTGGCGCAATGTAGCCGGCCCGCTGTTGACGCACTGTCGCAGTTGATCGATTATTGATAAGCGCAGCGTTGTTTGGATGTCGATAAGAAAAGAAGGAGAGAGAATGAAAGAAAGAAAGAAAGAAAGAAAGAAAGAAAGAAAGAAAGAAAGAAAGAAAGAAAGAAAGAAAGAAAGAGGGACGCGGGCGTTTGAAGTCCATGCCTTGTGACTCACGCGGCTTAAAACGCTCGCGAATGCAAACACGGAGAGAGTCCATAAAGGGTTGGGTTCGCTCCAAAAGAGAGTGGCGATAAGAAAGGCGTTGTACCGTGCGTAAAAATAAAACATACACAATAAAAAAAATAAAAAAGGGCGCCGCGAAATGGTTTTACGCGCGTCAGCAATGGACGGGTATGTCGGTCATAGGTGGGCCGCGCGAGCTTATGGATGCAAACGCGAGGTGTGACGTTGTGATGCACAGCGTGGCGTGTTTCGATCACATATCGTCTGGACATTACACTGGAATCCCCGTTTAGCCAGTGTTTACGCACACGCTTATCCCAGGCTAGTCCCTTCTTTTCGCCCATCCACGTGGAATAATGGATTAGTCTCGGTGTTCCCAGTGTTATGGATAAGCATGCAGATAGACCTTGGCCTTGTGGGAATCAGCCTCGCTTGGTTAAATTCTGGTTTGCGCGCTCATTGGAGTTACCACACTTGAGTTTAGACTCATTTAACCCCGGTTTAGCTTCTGATAGGCTAACATCTTGTCATAATCACCTGACCTCGATTTCAGCCAATTTCTGTGAACTGCACTTTCGTTTTGGTGTCGTCCCATGGCCAGATTTATTCAACAAAAATAAAACGTAAAAAAAAGAAAAACACTTCAGTCGCCATGTTGCTAAAAGCCCCTTTAAAAAAAAAACGTCGCCATTTCAATTTCAGTCAAATCACCCCGACATAGTTGACAAAGTGGGTCCCGTCTCGTTTCCATAATTTATTAATAGGAGTGTTTTTTAGTCAAATATCTATATAAGTTACAAAGAAATCCAAACGTACAAATAACCAGTAAAACGACAATTGAACTAAGCGCAAAACCAGCGTCCTAAAACGGCTGTACAACAACAGATACGAAGAAAGAGGATGAGGAGGAGGAGGAGGAGGATGAGGAGGAGGAGGAGGAGAGAGGAGATATTTCCAAGCGTTGACAAAAAATGTACAGCTATAGAACCTACACGTTTCACATTAAAATCTATATAAATCACAGTTCTGTGGGGTTTGTTCACACCAGTCGTCTCCACGGCGGGGCCTAATGTCTTTTCGTTTCGATATAGATACATATAAATAATCCGCAGTTTGTTACACTGTCCATATTTAAATCCACAATGTGCGTCTTCGAGTTTATTAGGGGCGAAAAAGAAAAATCCATTTAGCGCACGTCTTGTCAGTGTCTCCTTCATAGTTTTATAAATAGTAGTTCGCTCGTGCGGGCTTTAGAATGGGGTGGGCATTTTGTTGTTGTCACCAAGTCCGACCGTAAAGCAGCGCGTACTCAGCCCCGGGAGAGTTCAGGTGCGACAGGCCGGACACAGGCGGACTGGAGCCGGCCAAGTCTGGAGAGTGGCCCGTGCTGGAGACCTGCTGCTGGTTCTGATGCTGCGCCAAAGCGTTGGACATGATCATCACCGCGCTCTGCTGCTGCTGCTGCTGCTGCTGCTGCTGCTGCTGCTGCTGCTGCTGCTGCTGCTGCTGGTGGGCCTGGGTCTGCTGCGCGTGGTGGTGGTGGTGGGGGTTCTGCGCGGAGGGGTTGGTGCCGTGCGCCGCGCTGCCCTGACACGGTTTGCCGTCCTTCACCAGCACGGGCACGGCCACTCTGCGCGGGGACTGCTGCTGGGAGCCCTGGGTCTGCTGGCACCCGCCGCCGTCCTGCTGGAGCTGCTGCTGGGACGCCTTGTCCTTGGCCTGGCGCTTCATCTTGTAGCGGTGATTTTGGAACCAGATCTTCACCTGAGGGGGATTGAGGATGTTATATAGTTAAAGGATATACAGGGGTTCAGATAAGGGCTATATATATATATATATATATAACAAAAAAACTAAGAAAACCTTGCAATGCTACAGGGAACAATAACAAGACTAAAGAACTAGAAATAGAAAATCGAAAAAAATGAGGAAAAAATAAAGAAAACTGAGCTTTCGCACATTTATGATTTTTTTATGTTTTTCTTTAGGCTGAATTTGCAACAAAAAAAATCAAAAACAATTCTCAGTCGACTGCGAGACAGAGAGCAACATATGGTTGTGGCTTGTTGTGATTCTCATATTGCGTCATCTAATATTACGATTATTTTTTGCGATATATTGTGTATCCGTAGTTCAAGAGCAACACTCTCGGGTTCACCGTTGTTGTGCTGCACCTTTTCTCTTTCTAAACCGAACCCCTGGACTGAGTGTCAGGACAAATCATGACACATTTTACAACTCGGTGTTGACACTCATTTGGCTTCTGTTGCTACGGCGTTGCCATGTTGTCACATCATCCGCAACCCTAACCCTCTTCCCGGGTTCCACGTGGATTTCCCTTCTGGATCATTCCTTTTCAAAAGTACCATAGAAGGAAGAATGTACTGACTCCGGCCTGTACCTTATTTAGATAGAGTATATAACACACGTGCATAAATAATACAAAATAACAAAATCAGTGTTTGATTTTGTTGTTGTTTTTTTTTTACCAATGAAAAAGAGCGAGCTATTTTTCTTCCTCTCCTCTGAGTCACCGTTTATTCATGTGCTTAACCCCACATCAGCAGCAGCAGTGATACTTTAAATATGCCTCCGTCTATTCACACAGCCGCAGCTCTGTTATGCGCGTGAACCTTTTAGCATCGCGTCGGTTTCAATATCTGGTAGAACCGATGCAACATTTTCTATAATTTCATTAAAATAAAAATATATATAAAAAACCTGTTTGGCCACAGCTACACATCCAAACGCGAAGGTGCCAAACATACTACATTCGCTAATCCCGGAATGACGTTTTCAAGAGCTCTGTGTCCTCGTGCTTGGTATTTTCCACTCGGGCTCCCTGGGTTTGAGAAGAGGCTGATTGGTCGAAATAATCCGGTCAAGTGGATGGACGAATTGGAACAGGAAGAAAACTCGAACGCACCGGCAAAATGGTAACCGAAAATATGTAGTATTCGGGCATTAGGGCTATTTGCATAAAGGAGAAAATAACACGAGTTTAATATAATATATATTTTGTTTTGTTTTTGGTTTAATTCTATATTTTTGAAACGCCCTTCAAATGTTTCTGTTGCTGTTTCTTGATTGTCCACTGACTTCTGCCACAACCAACTCACATACGCCAATGATCAAACCTCAATAAAAGTAGCATTGGAAAATAAAGTTACAGAACATTGAAACACACATGGCTGCCAAGTATTGTGTTGATATGACACACCTCCCCTCATAAAAGAATCCCAACCATGTGAGACATTATTTCACTCACAATTAATTGCCTTAAGCATTTGTTGACATTGTTTAGCTCGTGCGTAATTGGAGAGGAAATGGCACACACTCTCCTGTTGCTATGGCCATTGCTTTTACACTGGGATTTCCCCGCTCCCACATTTGACCACATTGGAAAGAGATTTTTTTTTTTCTTCTTCTTTCTTATTTACCTGCGTCGGCGTCAGGTGGATCATGCTGGCCAGGTGCTCGCGCTCGGGGGCGGACAGGTACTTCTGCTGCTTGAAGCGCCGCTCGAGCTCGTAGACCTGCGCCTGGGAGAAGAGCACGCGCCGCTTCCTCCGCGGCGCGCTGGAGAGGGCCCCCATGCCCTTGCCCACGTCCGCGAGCGAGCTCAGGCTGCCCATACTGCCCATGTTCATGCCCGACGACGAGCCCATGAAGCGGGAGACTGCGGGCACAAAGCACCGGGGTGAGGCGATTCATTTGTGGGGCCACGACCTGACGTATAAACGCTCACAAAAAATAACATTGCTCCAAATAGACATTTTTTTAGACCAGTGTGTATGTTTCTCTCTCTCACAAACATCACGTTTTTAAATTGTACGCACACCCATCTCCTCAAAAATGACTGTATTTCAATATGTTGACCTCGTAAAAAGGCCACACATCACACAACATAACACACTGTCTCCATTTTACCGCACATTTTCGGCAAAGTCGCAACAATCGTCGTGAATTTTTAATGCAATCCAATTCCACTTTAATTCTATAGCACGATTTAACAACTAACACGGGTTTGGAGGAGCTGCACAGACAAATACGAAACCAAGAATAACAGCATACATGTTTCATTTAGCTCCACTAACATCATGGACACGACATTTCCTTAATACGATTAGTATTGGTCCAATGCATTGCTTTATAATTAACAATACATAGGCTACCACCAACATGAGCGACCCCAATAGCCTATATATTTTATTACATACACATTCAACAGGTGTGTTCGCTGCATATTGTCGTATTTCAACATTCGGGTTTTTTTATTTTACTTTTACGCACAATCTTAAAGAGTGGATTTGAAACATATGGAGCCAAATTGCGACATGGGTGGAATGATGTCACCGGGGCGTAAAAGTACTTTTGTTTCCATACTGTGCGGTTGTTGACACTGTAAACCCTTGGCAAGAAAAGGCTAATCATTACGCACGAGTTCATTGGAGCGACTGCAACAGTAATGATACTAATAAAACGTTTAATGGTCAGATTAAACTGCAGATTATACAGTAAGTACCAAAACGGCAACGCTCAATTATGTTTAGTACTTGATTAAAAAGTGCGTAATAAAGTGCTTTTTATTGACTGATGCATTTGCGTTACTATTCGACCACCTGGATGTCCCGCGTAAAAGAAAATCCGTGCGTAAAACCTCCCGAGCTTCTCTACATCAGGTGCGCCATGGCGGCAATACTCACTGGTGGAGAAGCGCGGGTCCGGATTGGCTCCGTACCATCCCGTGGCCGCGGCGCTGCCCCTCATCCCGTCCTGGTACGGCGGCAGCTCGCCCATGTTGCCCAGGTTCCCGTTGCAGTAGCCTCCCATGGCCGAGTGCGACAGCTGCGAGACGCCCGCCGCCGTCATGTGGTACGCGGCCGCCGACACCGCGCCGTTGTGGCCCATGTGCTGGTGCTGCATGGCCGCCTGGGTCACCTGCGGCTGGCGGTACGACGCGAGAGGTGCCCCCAAGTTGTTGTTGTCCATACTCACTTTCTTGTAGCTCTCTTCGAGGGGACTCAAGATATCGGAAACAGAGAAAGGAGTCGTATGCTTAGGGCTCATCGACATTGTTCTGTAGCAGGATGGAGAGGGAGAAATTAGGCAAGGCAATCTCTCCGAGTTTTTTTTTTTTTTTTTTTTTTCTGGCCAAAGCCCCTCTCTCTTCTTGGTTCCTGTTGTCGACCCTGGTAAGATGAAGAAGAGGAGACGTAAGGAGAGCGCCTCAAGTCCGCCTTAATTGGATGGAGTGGGAGCTGGGTACTGGCTTTGGTTTGTTTTAGCCTGGCGCCAGGTTTAAGGCTACCATCAGAGGCGGGGCATCGTGGCAACAATGCGAAAGAAGAAGAAGGAAAAAACACACACACACACACACACACGCACACACACACTGCGTTTCACCACCACCGCAGCAGCAGCAGCAGCAGCATCAGCCTTCCTCCTCCAGAGCAGCCGTGCGTATTTCCAAGACTCCCTCCCACCAGCAGGAAAAAAAAAAAACACGGGGAATAAACGTCCAAACCCGCGCCTCATGGGGTGCGATGCGCGCGTCCAGGTCCTTCCCCGCGCGTGTGCCTTTTACGCGCCGCTCTCCTGCGCCACTGGAGCGCACCTCGAGCCTCGCAGTGGCCACAATGCACTTTATTAACTGTAGTGATGTTTACGAGGGGGCTCTTGATAAAAGAAGGGCCTATATGGACTTGAGAGTCGGAGGGAGAGAGAAAGAGAGAAGCACTCCTCGGGCTGAACTAGTGACTTTTAATGGCCACGAGAGGCCTCCAGTGATTGCGGGGATTGTTTGTGTTGTGCCTTATCGTACTCAGACATGCAAAAGTGCACTTGCGACGAGGGGGGAATTGACTGAACCTGATAAGTAAATAAATAGGCATCCCGTGTGCGTTAAGTGGCTGCGTAAATCATTCATTAGGCGCCTGTATCCCGATTCACCTTTTGGATACCGCTGGAGACCGGCTGCGCGCGTTTGTTGTGGGGTTAACTACTGTACAGGCGCTTAATGAGAGGGTATATCCCCGAAAGGTCTATTTACAAAGCATCTTTGACTTTACAAGAAGCAGGGGGCTAGGGAATTTAAACATGAAATGGCGCACGTGCCATAGAAGCCCCCAAAGTGTGTCGTTATCATTAAACAATAAAACGACAAGCAAAGAATACGTTATATTCAGGGGTAAAAACACACACCGAAGCACATTTGGGCCCTGAACCACCGGTTGGGAATCATTGACCAAAGAACACTATCGATAGGATGATCAGATGTTGTGACGACGCCTTCTTCCACTATGTTGAGCTCTCAGTCGTACAGGAGATTTCCATCGTTGATGAGGTTATAAAGGCGTCATCTGTTAATTAAATAAAAAATAAAAAAAGAGGCCAGTGCAGGTGACGACTTTAACCTCTTACCCCTCGCCTTAACCAGGTGCATTTTCTCCAGTTCGGTTTTACCCAAATCTAAAAGCTTCTCGAGTGGAGCTTACAGCCCATAGGCCAGAGTCACACCTCATTTGAAAGCTAAGACTGACTTTTTTTATCACACATTTTTGTCACTTTTTCGTTGCATTTTCATCCTAGTTTTTGTTTCATTTCTGTCGCTGTTTTTATGCTTTTTTTTCCTCCATGAAGCTCTTTAGATTTGGGTAAAGCTAAACTAGAGAAAATGTGCTCAGTTCAGGCAGGGGTTAGGAGGTTAAATACTTTTTTTCAACAATCGTAAATAGTTACAAGACGTAGCAGAGTGTTTGTTAAAACGTGGTTCAGTTTTCAGCTGCGTTTACATTAATATAGAAAAGAAACAGATTCGAGCAAAGCTGGAAATCTCTTCCATCGAGCGTGAAATAGTGAGTATGTGGTACTTGAGCCTCTTCAGGTGATAATAACCCGGGTCATCTGCACTTATAGACTTTGGCCAATTCTAGGGCTGAACTACTATATTAGTAATCGATTCATCGTTTTCTAGTAAACACAGACTCAAAGGGTCTGGAGCAAAAGTGACATTTTAAAGTTGTGTGTTTAGTGTTTTGTACATTGTAAATGTCATAAATATCCATCTGTGTCTCATCCAATCAGACGTAGATTTGGCGGCAACAAACATTCATTTTAAGTTAACTCCATTAATATGTCCTCAAGCGGCGCCACTTTAGTGTTATGTGATAAAAAAAATGGAAAAAATTACATTTTTATACCCCTTACTTGAGCTATTATTTACAGTGTGTTATTATTTACAATATTTACATCATTACATTTACACTTTTACACACAAAAAAAACCAGAACAATTGAAATAAATAATAACTCAAAAGGAGTAGGCCGAAGCAAGAAAGCTTATAAGTGCCCACCCCAATTTCAAAGTGCAATAAAATACAATACAGTACAATACAAAAAAGAAAAGTTTGCGAGTTCTGAGTGTGTGTTTTTTAATGAATTGTTTTCATTGCTTATATTACCATTTATCATTGCTCATGAGTGGTGCTTTAAAAAGACAAGATTTATGAGCCCGTTGAGGGGGGGACCCTTCAACAGGTCCACATCTCGCCTGCCCCAATTCCATTTTATTTGTAATGACCAGCGGAAGCCATAACAGCATGTTTAACGCTTGTAATTTTTCTCAAGTTCCTTTGATACAGATCAAATAGACTCGGTTGATAGAGTTGGTGACAATTGATTATATCAGCCATGATGTGGTATTTCACAAGTTCATATAATACAGATTACTGAGGGAGAGCGACTGAGAGACACGGTCACATGTCTTCATACTTCTCAAACACAATTCTCTTAGACTGTCTTTTAAATCGCTGTAGCTGCACATTCTATTTCAGATACGTAATTGCATTTATGCCTTTAGTACTTCACTTCAATGAGTTAAATACGGTGTTGTTACTTTATTGCTTTATTTGAGAGACCGTGTTCTGGCGTAGACACAATTCAGTCCCACTTAGACCTATTTTTAAACCGGTTTCAGATCCGGTTTGGCCCTGATTTGATCCTGGTTTGCCTGGTGGTATTTGGAAGGTCAAATGTTCTAAGAGACTCTACTTGTTTTTGAAACGTTTGAGGGGAATGTGGAAGTACTTTGGGAGGCAGTAGGTGTAGCATTTCTTGCACAAGGCTGTTGTTTTACGGCAGCGTTCATTCATAACAATTCATCCTGAACACAGACTTCACATATCGGAATATCCTTGTGTGCCATGCTACTTTCTCTCTCTTCCACGCATTACACATGTTGTGATTATATTTACTCTTATTGACAATCGGTGAACATTGCAGTGCGGTGTGACGTCAGGGCGTGGCGACAGAAACCACACGGGCTATTATTTGTTTTGACACACGCCCTCTTTAAGAATTCCCCTGTGCCTTTGCTTTACTGCTATAGAAGAAACTTTCACATCTACAAGAAACCAAAAAAAAAAAAAAAAGAAAAGAAAAAGAAAAAGAGGCTTCACGACACGATGTCCCCAAAAATAGCAATAGCCAAACTGGGTCGGAAATACCTGCGTGCCTTTTCACAAGAGAGAGTTTAAACGTGAGTCTGCAGCAGGTGAAGCCCTCGGGTCGGTGCATGGGGGGAAAAGAGCCGCAGAGGTTCAGCTCAATCACGGCTTCCCTCTCTCTCTCTCTCGCGCGCGCTCTCTCTCTCTCTCCCTCTCTCTCTCTCTCCCTCGTCATCCACATGAAATTTGGGGAAGAGCGCGGGAGCCGGAGAGATGCCGCGCGCTGGTGCTGATCTGAAGTTTGGAGCTCGACAACAACAAGGAATCAGCCGCGGCGCCGCCGGCAGTGGAGGATAAGTAACCGACTACACACACCGCTCATTTCTGTTTTGTGTGTGTTTGTTTTACTCATGAGACTCTTTGGTGAATTGTTTTCAATGACACGAGCACGCAAACCGGCCCGTGTAGATGAACGTGCACCATTTGTGTACAAGAACATGGAATAAATAAGTAAGCAATGGGGGAAAGGTCCCATTAAACCATAATGAAAGCATGTAAACAAAGCCGTCCATTTTTATGACAAATATGAGCAAGTGCTTCACAATATCATATAAATGAGACTCAAAAACGAAGGTTGTGACACTTTGTGATGCACTTCAAGGTTTGAATCTTTTGCCCGAGCAATGTATGGATTTTCTACTGACATTGAACGTAATGAACCATACAGCAATCAAACGTTTATAATAATGTCGGCTTTACAGGCATAATAAGTCTTAAAGGGACAGGCCGCCGTTCTTCCACACTGAGATATGTTCTTGCTTAAGCTCAGGTGAGTTGATCCGCACCTGTCTGGTCTTTGTGCCCGTGGAAGAGCGTGGTCGCTTCAAACTTCACCCCCGTTTGGAGCCATAGGAATATGCTGGGAGAGGCCAAATCTTTGGTCGTTTTGCGTGACTGAGGGCACGCACAATAGCCAGACGGGATGCGCATCCACTCGTCTAAGCTCGGGTAAGAACATATCTCAGTCTGGAAAAACGGTGGCCTGTCCCTTTAAAGGGTTGGAAAACTGGGTTCCAGGAAACAGTGAAGTGGATGTGTTCTGACATTTCCAGGAAAGGAAAATGCACCTTGTTCTGATTCACCGTCGGGAGGAGGAGGAGGAAGAGGAGGAGGAGGAAGAGGAGCAGTTACACAAAACCCATGAACCCCTGCTGAAGAACTGCATACACAGGGTTATCAGTTAAAGTTGTATCAACACTGTTTTAACAGAAGACAAAGTGACTGGGGCACAATGGCAGGACTGCATTTGACCCTTTAATGTCACTGCAGGGTTTGAACTCCTTTATCACGTTAGTTTAGATGAAGATGTTTGGTTATCTCGTTCTATCTGAAGAAGACTCTGCCGAAACATCATCTTTAATACATGTACCTGAGTATGCTTTTGATTATGTTGTGTTGCACTGGGCTTTGTGTGTGTGTGTTTCTTGCTCTTTCTTGCTTTGTTGTCTTGTTTTGCTGAACTTTGCATATTTGTCTGTTAAAGACCCGCATAAACCTTTATCATCAAATTGCTTTGTACATTTTTGTTTAATCAAAAAATGTAAAAATAGGATTCAAAACCCCAACCTGAACCGAGCACATGTGATCCAGTTTGGCTTTACCCAAAGCTTCCTGGAAAGAAAAGTGTCAAGTGTCAGAAAACAAGGTGGCAAAAAAGTGACCAAAATGTAATAAATATGCAATGAATGAAAAAAAAAAAAAACACAACAAAAAGTGACAACAATTATCAAATGCAGTAAAAAGCCACAAAAACATTAAAAGTGACCAATATATATATATATATATATATATATATATATATATATATATATATATATATATATATATATATATATATATATATATATATATATAATGAAAAAGTGACAAAAATGTGTCAAAAACACAAAGAGCCCCAAATTGAATAATTGCTTTCACTCACAGCTGATATAGTTCCTGTAAGATCCCTGAATGAATAAATACATATGTGAGGCTATAAACTGTGCAGAGATGGTCAGTGTCGTTCCGATACCAGTTTTTCCGATCCGATACTTGGGTTCAGAGTCACCGATACCGAGTACCAGCCTGATCAGCGGTTCAGAAAACGACAGCGCGGGATGAAGATGGAAAGGAAAGTGACGCGTCGGCATAATCATCAGTGATGGGAAGTAACAAAATACAAAGTACCAGTAAAAAGTACAAATTGAAGATACTTTTACAATTACATTTTATTGGTACATTTTACCTCCTTCTGATGAACTGGCTTAGTCCCAGTTCAGACTTGGTTCAGTGGTTTACTCCTTTAGACCTGGTTTGATTCAAATGATTGAAATATTCCTGCACATTCAACTCTTAAACACTTTTACTTTGTACTAATGAAGTACATTTTTACAAGGCATGATTTGATTATTTTACTTAGGTAACAATGTGATCATATATTTGATCAGATACCTTTACTTGAGTACATGCTGAGTAGGCCCACCACCACCAATTCTTAAAATGCCCCTCTTTAAATTCAGCTCATGTTCCGTTAAGTGCACGGAGGACTTTGGGAAACCGTGACGCATTATCTCCATTTAACCCGTCAGTCAGTCTCGTGCCTGGGGGTGACGCGCATCCCGACGGCGCTGATTCGACTCACGCAACAATCCCTGTGTTTCCCAACAATCATCTTCAACGAAGCCACGTTATTTATCTTATGGACCCGGCGCTAAGCACGCGAATAACAACACTTCCCTGCGCGTGGCGCGTGCAGCCCATATTCTAATAACGCCTAATTAAAACCATGTCGCTCCATCCGCGGCGTAATTGCGGGATTTCAGCAGACATTCCTAATCATCTAAATCAGCAGCTTTTCCCCCCCAGCACCGTAGAGCGCGCGCGCCACCATCGCGGCCAATTAGCGGCCAATTAGCGCAAATGTTGGCGCTAAATCCTTACAATAATTAGGACACTCCGGAGAGGGAGCGCGGCTTTTGTCTCGCGGGGGTTGAAAAAGGAAATGCCATGAGATTATGGAGCACGTCCGCGCGCAGCGAAGGACGTGACTGCGTTATTGGGCCATTGTTTGGAATATGGAGCGCACATTCAAAAAGGCCTAATCGAGGTGGGAAATATAGTTAAGGGGAGGTGGAGAGATGTGTAATACAATATACTTCAGTGATAGATTTAAAGACACAATGCAGGATGTTCCAGGTTACGAGTTCACACAGGCCACTAGTATCGAAACCCACCATTACCCGGGGATAGCAACCCGCGACCCGACGTGAATTTATAATGTAAATGACTTTATTTTCCTTACACATGAATGTTGAATAAGCGCTAAATAAACCAAAACAGCAGAAAAAATTATTACAAAAAAACAACAACCCGATAATACCGGGTATGAACAGGTTAATATCGAATATCGAGTATGTGCATATTCTCCAATTCAGCTTTACTTCGCCTCGTACGGAAGCTAAGGCGTTGTTGCCGCGTTTTGGGAGCGTTTAGTCACTTTTTGTTGTTTATGGTATTATTGTTGCTTTTTTTGTGTGTGTGTCACTTTGTTGTTGCATTTTTATCCTCGTTTTTTTTTTTTTTTGACACTATTTTGATCATCTTTTTTCAAGAAGCTTTTAGATTCGCGTAAAACCAAACGGGAGAAAATGCGCTCGGTTCAGGTGGGGGTTAAACGGTTAAAGAATCAGGAAGTGATTTTAGGCTTTTCTGTAAATAAATATTGAAGGACATTTTTGTGGGAGAGGCTGTTTTACGTGACCTGTGACCAAGTGGGACGTTCTAAAAATGAGTTAACAGGTATTTGACCTCTCATTTGCATAATGATAATATCTCTCAAAAGGATCGTGGGAGCCAGAGGTTCTGAGCTGGAGGGCCGGATTTGGCACCCGGGCCTGACGTTGCTTATACATCTCGCTACATCACGTCAGTGTTACTCAAGGTATTTCTCACCAATAAAGACAGCCACAATTCAACAAATGCGTGTCTTTTTATTCTATTTCTGGGTGAAATGTGACGCAGTGTGTCTTTATGCTACAGTATAATATAAAGTGGTACATGGTTTGGTAGACTTGAAATAACTCTGACTATTTTATCTGCCTAGGGGACACAATAAGATAGTAACATTTATATATATTTAGTTTTGTTTTTTTCCTTAAGGCTTATTTCTTGAGGGATAGTTTTATGCATATAAGTCAAGGTCAAATATACTTATTTCAACGAATGCCTCTAAAGATGCTTGTCTTGCTGTGTAGATGTTATACAGTGATATCGATATTGCAATTGTATATTTGGTGTCCATAATGTTGAGTTCTGTAACTTTAAACTGAACAGGCACAATCTGTTGCTTTACGCATGTATAAGCTTTGTTTCTAGTCTAATACTTTGTCCACATTAAATCAAGCTACATGTATCTGTACTATGTCTAAATTAACACTACATAGTCTGTCAGCCTGATGTTTACTCCGCCTCGTGTCTCCCCCTGGCACTGCGCGCTCCTCTCTCGGCGTTTGAAGCGGACTTCGGGAGAATACTGGGGCATGACGTCGCTTAGACATACGTTTCTATTCTAACCAATCAGAAATCAGCCACGGGGAGTCAGGGGGAGAGAGCGCAGTGTGAGAGCGCCCCCCCGCGGACACGCGCCGATGGTTGCGGTGCCAGATCCAGACGCGCGGAGCTGGAGAGGGCGCGGAGAGAGCGCAGAGAGAGCGCGGAGAGGGGCCACGGGGTTTAGCAAAGGCTGTGGTGCCATCTAGTGCAGGGCAGACCATCAGCACAACGCAAGCCAATACAGGCCAGAGTGTCCCAGGAGGGACATGGACATGGACATGGACAGAGACAGAGACAGAGACAGAGACAGAGACAGAGAGTTTTCTGGCACTTATATAAGTGTTAGAGAAAATATTTGCAAACCTCATTAAAGGCGAGTTGATATCCATCTATGATTTTGGAAAACATCATGCAAAATAAAGTCTATTAAATATTGGTTTTATTTGGAAATGCGTTAAAAATTCAGGTTCAGCACAACTACTGACGTAAATATAAATATGTCGCTCTATGGGTAATATTTTGCACAATTCTCTGAATTTTCTTGGATGCCAAGTGAAAGAAAGGAAAAAAAAAAAACTTTTTTTAACTTTCTGCTTTATAACGTTTTAGATATTACTATTTTTTATTTTTGGACATCCCATTCAGATGTGGTTAGTACTCAGTTACTTTCTTTACTCCAGTACATGTAAGAAGAAACTGTACTTTTGCAAGTGTGTTTTTTATGCAGAACTTTTTACTACTACTTCTACTGAGTAATAAGAAAATCAAGTATCTGTACTCTCACCTGGGTATAAATAATAGTAACTCATGACACTGTGAGTTCATCTTTAAATGACAAATGTTCACTTTGACGCATAAAATAGATGTATTTATGTTGTGTTTACGAAATTCCTCCTCATTATGTTTTGATGGTATTTCCTGAAAATATTACAAGTTTCACATGATTTTATATTTGTTTTTATGTCACGACTGAAATCAGACTTTTACGCTCAAACTCTTGGGGCAACCGTTGGTAGAGCGGGACAAATCCCCACACACTGCCGTCGTGTCCTTGGGCAAGACACCTCCCCCGCCCCCAGTGTCTGCACACACTGGAGTATGAAGGAGGGTGTGAATGGGTGACTGTTCCTTGCCGTAAAGGCCTAGAAAAGCGCTAGATAAGTTGAGACCATTTACCATTGACCTACTCAGTATTCAAAGTACTCAAGTAAAGTGTTACCTTTTTACTCTTACTTGAGTAAATATTTGGGCCACTACTTTTTACTTCTGCACGAGTAAAATTATGTTATAGCATCGTTACTCTGTCTTCACCAACTCTGATCCCATTGACAAAAAAATGAATGTAATCCCCTGATTTCGAGCTCCAGCCGTCCAGGGATATTTACATAAGATATTTTAGATTTGTAAATAAACGTAGTCGTTAGTTTGACTTAAATACTCCTACGTACGCACGACGACGTATCCGCCTAACTACACACACAGCCTGAGTTTGCTCGGTGGCACAAAGGCTAATGTTTGAGGTTCGGTTTAAAAACATTTGCACTGTAAATATGGGCAACACTCGGAAACACTCCAGTCAAGTCCCAAACACTCAGAAAGTCCCTTAAGTCCACAAACGCAACACCGGCCTGTTCCATCAGTGCATCTGAGCTTTGCGCTATAGGACCACCTCCCTTTTGTTGGAGAAGTTGCCACATTTTTAACCGTAATCATGTTTTTCAATCGTTTCAGTCACACTTTTTCTGTATTATTATTTTTTTTATTATTTGTATGGATAAGGTTAAAACAAAGGACGTGTTGTTTAGCTCCTGTGAGTGTTATCTGAGAGAGGAACACTTTTAGGGCCATTAAGAATGAGCAACACTATGTATGTATATATATGTATGTGGGTATATATATGTATGTGGGTATATATATGTGTATTTGTGTATGCATGTGTGTGTGTGTATGTATATTTATATCATTTACTATTATTATATATATATTTGTCTATTTTTTTTTTACTTATTATTTTTCATTTCACTGGGTGTAAAAAAAAGAAAAAGAAATTACATATATATTGTGTTAATTCTGAAATGCTAATTGTGTAATTATAAAAAAGTAAAAAAAAAAAAAAGAATGAGCAACACATGGCAAATAATGAAAACTTGACTCAAGATCAAACATACTCTCTGTTTCATCTGTCTGTTTATTTGTTTGTTTATTTGTTTATTAATGGATCCCCATTCTTCCTGGGGTCCATGAAAATGCTACATTTAAAATATTACAAAACATCATCATTGCATATATAAATACATCATTAAAATCGCATTCCTGAACACCACAAAAACATGTCTGTCTGTCTCTTATGGACATGTTTGAGTCTGAAATAAAGATTGACAGATTATTACAGGCTTCATGAATGAATACATTTCTTTCTTTGCAGCCGTATTTCAAACCAAACCTCTGTGTAATTTTAAAATATGACCTTAATCTGAGTAACGTCGACTTGTTGAGTCTGTCTTCTTTTGCAAAACGTCTTATTTCGAGTAAATTGAGATTCATCATCAAATCAAAAGCTGCAGTGAGAAGTTTATTTTCATGTGTGCAGAAACAATTGTATTTTACTGAGAACATTTGATTCATTTTTTCACCATTACAGCGTACTAAAAGGAAGAAACACAGAGAGATAAGTTCACATTACTCAAAATTCTGAGTAGTCATTTTAGTTAAAGAGGGCAGTGAGTGACTCCTTGAGTGCAAACTTAAAGGGCATATGACAGGTTTGAATGCTTTTAAAAATATGACGTATTAAGAAGGATAACACCAGTTTCATTTCAGTGAAGAAATGTTGAGCAGATAAAGTTATTTTTATTAGAATGTTGAAGCTGCTGACAGGAAGTGACATAGATAGAGGTAAAGTTCAAGAGCAGTTTGACTCATTTCCCATTGACGTAACATTGTCGGCACGGCAACATTATTTGCCTTCAACCATGTCACTTCCTGTCGGCGTCCAATAAGGAAGTGAAACTATAAACATCACAGAGAAATGGCCAAAATCTTAAATATAATTGTGTTAACGATGTATAAGCATAAAACGGTGTCTAATGCGTCATATGCACTTTAAAGGCTCTGATTTGTTTCATTTGTGTATTTGCGTCTAAACTCATTCCTAACTCTCCCAAAGCAAATCCCAACACCTCTACAAGGGGACGGGTTTATGAGCAGGTTCCACAACTTTCAGGGACATTTACTGTCATAGTATTAACAAACGTGTCTCTTCATTAGTGACGGGAATCATCTTCGGGATCTGTTCATTTAAAAGAGCCGCTCATTTTTCATTTTTTAAGGACGCCGACCAGAAAACTCATTTGTCGGAGACCTAGTTTGCCCAGAGGGGGCGCAGTTTGATTTCGAAATGAGTGTCATTTGAGTGAAACTTTGTACCATGTTTCATGAAAAAACAGGAAATACTGAAGGACAAAGTACATTTAGAAACATCTAATGATCAGGGCGTCTAGTTGCTTTCGTGTGTGTGTTTTTCATGTATGAAGCAGTGCATTATATTGTTCATGAATATATAATCCAGAAAGAATTGCTAAATCTGCTGCTAAACTCTTTCTAAGCGGTTCCTAATGTGCCCGGCTCCGCCTGTGGCCCACTTTATGTGAATGTTATGGGTTCGGCTGAATGGGGCCCGGGGTTAGAGCAGTGAGTAAAACTATAGGATGGGCTGACCAATACATGCCCATCCTTTTCAGACAATTCTTCAGGCCAACTTAAAACTCCAATGGCAACCTCTAAAAGCCTGTCTTTGTCGTCCTTAAACCCTGAGATGCGCTGCCCCGCCATTGTGCGCTCAAAGCTCATAAATTTGTCCCGGGGACTGATTAAACATCACGGGAATTGAAACACTAAAGATTTTGTCTCCGTGGCTTTTGGACGGCGGACAATGGGGGCATTCAGGAGGGGGACACCCGCACAAAGGCCGCGTTTAGAGGCAGAGATGTCGGGCCGAGGGGCCGAGGACTGTCCCCTCCATATGTGCGACAAGGTGGCCCCCACACACACCACAAAGCACCAGGTGACGGGGCCGGGGCACAGGGCGAGCAAACAACATTAACATTAACAGGGTTTTTTTTTTGGAGAGGAAGGAAGGGGGGGGGGTTACATGGGTCTCCCACCGACCACTGGACACAGACAGCCGGGACACAGCAGCTCAGCATTTGCCTCACAGACACAAGGTTATAGGTTCAATTCCTGTGTCTGTGAGGAGCAAAGTCTCCTGTTTTGGCCGGGAAACTACTGTATTTAACCCTCTTTCCCACCGTCCTGTCGTATTGGTGTTATCTCATAAATCTCCAATACTCTAAAAAACTAAAATATTCCTTCTTCCCGTGTCAGGTTTCCCCCATGCACCTAAAACCGACGCAATTGGATATTCCTAGTAATCAAATTCTTTATCCAAGACAATGCTCACCTTTCCTTCTGGGTACAAAAGGCGATGGAGGATCCCATGGTGGGAGCTCCACACCTCCACAGTAAATGATGTCACCTCCACTTTATCCACGACATTTATTTCAATGAATCTCAATAAGACACCGCTAGTAAACTTCACTATCCGTAAGGTTAGGTTTAAGCTAGCGTTGTCCCGTGGAGGTGTGGAGCTCCACTGATTGCGTGCCCCTCCATCGGCTGCATCCAGACCCTCCTCTCTGGGTGCGTGGGATCCAGGTAATGTGCTGTGTGCAAGCGGAGTTTTAGATATTTACAGGTCAAGGCCCGCGGTGACCGTTAACAGAGGTAGAGTGGATTATTAGGGGATCTGTACGGTGGAGGACGGCCCAAGGCCTGGATAGGAAGAGGTCAAAACCGTGCGACTTCCCGTCACCCAAACACCCAATGCCCTGGGGCCTGCACATCCATATAGATTCACCTCCGTCCTGCCCCCCAGTGGCAGAATGAAATATATGTGTGCCCAAAAGGTCAACCAACACTAATGGCCTCCTCAACCAAAATAAGTTTGATGGAGGAAATAATAATGGCTCCTAAACATGTGAACTAATGCATGTAACACATCAGGCCGGATCGTAGCTATGGATTTGTTGTCCCATAGTCACACTCACACAGAGAGGCCCCGTCCAGTCACAGAGAGGCAACAGGAATTACCACAACCACAGGGACTTGCACAATATGTAACGAGACCTTTAGGTATTTTCCCTGAAATGCTAACGAATGAGCAACCGTGATTAGCTTGCAGGCCTAGCATAACGCAATATAGAAAGTCTTCCAGCAACTGAAATATGGTGCGTAAATGAATGAAACTTTCAGTGCGCTGCTGGACAAAAAGGCATTTTACTTTAATTATGTCATTTCAAACTTTTACAGACAGATATTGATCAGTTTCTGATGACTCTGAGGCCATGGAAAGCCGTCTGTTATATGGTGCTGACTGTCCTGTGTTACCATGGAGACCAGCTGCAGTACATCTGGTCGGGTTACGCCCAGACTCAGGCCCCAAAGCAGTAAATTGTTAAGAGGTCTGTGCGTCAGCGTCCGCCATGATAAGAAGCGTCCGAATTGGGCTGTCGGTTAGGAAGGAGTTAGGGAAAGTAGCCTGTATGCTAACTGTCATAGCCACTTTAGCATAGTGACCTCTGGTGGGCCCTTACCGGCGATTAGGAGCTATGTGCCATCCCATAAGCCTCCGTGCTGCATTTAGTAGAAACTTAAGCCACATGGCTAATTTGCATACTGTAGCTTTATGAAACAGCTGTTGAGATAAAATAATGCTAAATGGGAATGTGACGGCTCATTTGGAGTTATCTTTTTTTCCCCCTCTTTATTTGGAGACTATGTTGTTGCATACAGTAGGTGGCGGCATGCGCTTTCGTTTGGCCTGCAGTCCGCCAATAACCTTAAAGAAGAAGAAGAACAGCTGTTGGGGATGTCACTTCCCCTTCCCCTGGGTAAGGACGGTCGAATCGGGCAAATGCTGCTGAAGCTCTAGTTCACTAACTGCATAGGGATCTAATAGTTGACCCCATGAAAGGTTAAGGATTAGTTACTATAGGGTTAGTACTTAGAGGCTATAATTTGATGGTTCCGGACGCAGCCTTAAGCTCAAAAATTAAACTCTACAGTGATTATTGTTTTCTGTATTTGTACCTTTATATACTCTTATTACCCTGTATAGCACTTTGAATAACTTTGTGTTCAAATAGTGCAAATCAATGTATAAACGTTTGAGCTTATATAATATATAATATTCTAATGAACATTTTATGCATCCAAACCCAGAAGGCAGTGAAACGCCTGGCTGACATGACGTACTGCTGACCTCTGGACGTGACCGCTGTAAAGTGCTAATGCTGTTTGCTCGTCCATTAGTCTCACAGTAAAAACCGTCGAATTAAATGGGAAGGAGGACTCCGAGAGGGGCCTTGAGAAAACACAAACACGAAGCGAAAAAGGGGCTCGTTGAGAAGAGTTTAGGCTCGTGCTGATACAGTACAGAAGGTCTGGGGAGGTTTTCAATTGCAAACGCATTTAGATAAACAAAAGCGTCATTTGAAGTCGTTACAGAAACCTTTCATTGTTTTCCTACTATTTTGCTTTAATGAATCCTATTGTCCAACCTTGATATGATTTGGGATTTGACAAGATTTAAGTTCAATCCTCTTTCTCCAGTGACATTAAGCTCCAGATAGAGAAGTACGGCATCACTTTTTATCGAATAGGTTTCCTTCCTTAGAGCATTCGTTTGATAAAAAGATAAGAAACGACGCTCACACAATCCTTCTGAATCAAACACCACAACACACTGGAAACACGACTTAACCCGGCTTGAATAAAGCTGCTTTATGTTGAATTTGAGTTGGTTTGAACTAATCTGAGATGAGAAAAACACCAATGGAACGAACACCACCTGAAATCAGACAGATTTACTTTCACATTTAAAAATATGTATTTTTCACTTGAAATGACACAAAATAATCTGAATTAAGAAAAACAAATAGCTTGTTCCATTGGCAATAAGAGATTAAATCTTATCTAAAACCAGACCAAACGTACTCATATTTGAGATTTAATCTCTTAATTCAAATAATTAATTCAAATACATTTTAATTAGCTATACAAATAAGATCCCCCTCCCTTATGTAATTGCTACCTTAAAGATGCACAATGCAATTTTTTATGTGAAAAAAGAAATCTTGATATTTGTGCATATTGTCCCTGTTATTGACTCGATGGCGTTGTGGGTGCAGCCTTTGCTTTCCCTCACAGTGGCCTTTATGATGCTACAGGATCAATTGTTCTCCGGAGTTCGTACCAGAAACTGTCCAGAAACCCCAAAACACGTGATTCTGGAGCATCATAGAGGCCACTGTGAGGGGAAATAAAGGCTGCACCCATAACGCCACCGAGTCACTAAAAGGTCAAATATGCACAAATATATATATATTTCTTTCACATAAAAAGTTACATAGTGCCCCTTTAAGATTCCAGTACATGATTTAAAGTGTTGTGCTAAATCAAAATCATAAGAATTTCGCCTCGTTTCAAGCAGTAAGTGCTTCATTTGTTTGGATTATGGATTGGTATTGACGCCAGGCGATGAAGGCTACAAACTTCACATTTCAGTTCAGTCTTGTGCCAGAATAAAACGGTCAGAATGAATGTGCCATCTTCCTCTCCTTCCCCTTCATCCGAGCTCTAAGTCTCCACCTGCTCCATTCAAAACTCCTAAAGATCCAAACTCCAGATTCCCTCGTCTTAGCCCCTTAGTTACACTATCCCTCCTCCTACAGTACACATCCCGGGACCCTAGGAGTAACAAAGGCCCCCAGACAGCGGCAGGGTGCCACTGCGTTGGGGAAAAGCCTTGTGTTTACTGTGTATTCTCATCCTTTCACATCCCGCTCTCTCCCTTTCGCTCCGAGTGATGTTTGCACAGCTTTCGGCGCATAATTACTCTTTACCATGAGAAAGGGCTTAGGGCCGCCATGGGCCGCCATAACTCCGGGCCGCGGGCACAAAGGGAGGGGATAAGATCGGGAGTTTGGAGTCGAGACGTCTCTCAAATACTTTTCACTTCAACTCAACAACTTTGGTAAGCACTGTAAGTCAAAGTACGCGAGGAGGAAGCGTGGCCTCTCCTTGCGCGGGACTGTTTATTCTGATGGCGGGACACGATCAGTAAATATGAACGAGACGCCCAAAAGTCCGAGGCATTTTTGGTGAAAGTTTATGTTGGAGGAAAGAGAAATGAAACTGTGCCAAAGTACGACACAATAATAAAAAAAAAACCTTTATATTGATGGCCTTGCAGCAGAAAGGAGAGCGCTCCAATCCCCAGTGTTGACTCTACCAAGTGCAACGGCTACATGAGACGTGCTCGTGCGCTCTGGGCCACCAGCGCGCTGCGAGTGTTTGCCGTGGTCAAGTATTTGCCAAAGAGATCATTCGGGCTTTGCACAATCACATCTTATCACGTTAACAGCTCGAAGAAGAAGAAGAAGAAGAAGAAAAAAAATCGATCACTTGAAACTGGCGATCCGGACAAAGTATAAATGTTTGAGTCAATACAGAGCAAGTGTTTGGTTTGTAGGACCGGAGCTCAACTCAAATACTCACGCACACGTTTGATTTCGCTTTCGACACAGGACTCAGGAACATTAAGTTACATGTATTGTATTATTAGTGTAGTGGGAACACATGTTTTATTGTGTTTTAGTGTATCGTTAAAGGCAGGCATTTTCAGGAAATAGAACACTGTTTGGGCACTGTTTGTACACCTTGGACATTTTTTTTTCTTTTCTGCCTCCAGAACCCTCCATGTCAAGATTGCTTCCAGTTTTGAAGAAAAATGATCAACTGAAGCCCACGTGTTCAAAACGCAGTCAAATCTATTTTATTCCCAAATATCATTTAAACGGCTGTCCTTTGCAAAGAATAATACATATGTTGTTCAGTTTCTTTTTACATCTGAAATACTCACTGAATTAAGACCACATTATTCATTCATTAATGAAACCCATTTATTTTTCTTTATTTGTTTTCTTTTCTGCTCTGTGTATTCACTCTATTCTAAATATCTTATCAACATTTTGTTTTTAGTGGTGGTAGTGGTGCGGATGGTGGTGCTGGTGGTGGTAGTGGTGTGGATGGTGGTGCTGGTGGTAGTAGTGGTGTGGATGGTGGTGCTGGTGGTGGTAGTGGTGTGGATGGTGGTGCTGGTGGTGGTAGTGGTGTGGATGGTGGTGCTGGTGGTGGTAGTGGTGTGGATGGTGGTGCTGTTGGTGGTAGTGGTGTGGATGGTGGTGATGTTGGTGGTAGTGGTGCGGATGGTGGTGCTGGTGGTGGTAGTGGTGTGGATGGTGGTGATGTTGGTGGTAGTGGTGCGGATGGTGGTGCTGGTGGTGGTAGTGGTGTGGATGGTGGTGCTGTTGGTGGTAGTGGTGTGGATGGTGGTGATGTTGGTGGTAGTGGTGCGGATGGTGGTGCTGGTGGTGGTAGTGGTGCGGATGGTGGTGCTGGTGGTGGTAGTGGTGTGGATGGTGGTGATGGTGGTGCTGTTGGTGGTAGTGGTGCGGATGGTGGTGCTGTTGGTGGTAGTGGTGCGGATGGTGGTGCTGGTGGCAGTGGTTGTGGTGGTGGTTATAGTGGTGGCGGTACTAATGGTACGAGTAGTGGTTTGTTTTGTTTTTGTGTTCCCCCTCTTTTTTTTTATTTTTTGTATTCAAGTATTTATTTCTTATTTATTTTGTTTAATATACTTTTTTTTTCCTATGTTATAATTCATGTGTGTTGTATTGTTATATCTTTCTTTTTCTTTTCTTTTTCTTATGTCTCTACACCTTTGTAAATATGCACTTCTTGCAATAAAGTAAAAATAATTAAAAAAAATATAGAAAAAAAACCCATCTATGAATAAAAAAAATCAAAATATAGAACAAAAAAATCTATAAATAAAAAAAAATAATGAAATACTCCCGAGTAGTAGCCCGTGCTAAGAGCTTGCGGTCTACATTATGGGGCAGTAGGCCTGCTGCTGCTCGCTAAAAGATGTGTGCGTAAACGTGCGTATAATCTTATCCTTGTTTGGAATCGGGATGTAACAAACACTTACGTTATTTTATGTAAAACAAACAAAACAAAATCAAGTATAGGTTTATTGTGTTATGGAGCTATATTGGGTCCAAGCTAAAGTCTAAAGTCTAAAGTCTTGCAGCAAAAATGTCAAGAAATATCAAGGTCTGAAAATCATCAAGCAAAAATTTAAAATACAATGGGCATGTTTTCCCCCTCTTCGTCTTCATCACATAATGACATATAGTGTAGAGGTAAGGTCTGCACAAACATATTTAACATATGTATTGAATGTGTGTGATCTGATTACCTAGGCCATTGGTCATTAAGATTCAAACGTGGACGTCTCTTCAGAGTGTCCTTCATCCCACCTTTAGTTCAAACACCTTTTCATAGGGCCTTTAGGGCTCAAGTTAATTTCGCATCAACAATATTACGCAGAAATAAGTAACTGCTTTGGATGAGACATTGTGGAATAAAATGTGTGTGTTTTGGGGGATTAATGGTCAGGACTGAAATATTTCGACATTTAAAAGTTAGGGTCGTATTTGTGTCGGTTCCTCCCACCAAACTGCAAAACTCTTTCCTCTTTTTCTGCTAACGGTGCTCTATCTTTTTCAGAACAAAATAAAAATCTAAATAAAAGCCAAACACTGGATAAATTCAAGTACAAAATAAGAAGTCTTTTATTAATAATATTCTTCCAAAGAAATAGTCCATTCGTTCAAATATTTCACATGTGTATATCATAACATATACGTCCATAAATCTTTCATAAAGGATACATTCCTATCTCAATTGCCTCTACGGTCTGCTTTCAAACGGAACATGTACATTTGCAAAACAATTATATAACACTGTAATAAAAAAAAATGCACATGGAAGAAAGACATTATAAAAAATCAACACAACCAATAAAATAAAAAGAGAAAATGTGCAAAATATTGGCTAATGCTGCGTAAAATCTGGAATAAGTTGCTCGAGGGACTGCGTTAAAAAAAACATAACGCTGTGTTCAAATGTGCGCGTAAAAGTCCAGGGGGAGTGTTCACGTCGTTAAAGCTGTCCGCTCCAGAAGTCTCTGAAGGCGAGGGAGTACCGGGACGCGGCGGAGGAGACCGTGCCGCCGGGGAAGTGGTGGTACCGCGGAGGGTGTAGGCCCACAGGGGACTGATGCTGCACGGCGGGGTACCCCAGGGGGAAGGCCTGTGACGGGGGTAAGTAGCTGGGCTTGTCCGCGTCCAACAGGTGGAACGGTTTGCCATCGCGCACCAAGATGGGCACCACGACCCGGCGCAACAGATGCGGCTGCGGGTGAAGCTCGAAATCCTGCACGCCCCCCTCCGCCGACCGGCCCCTCTTCATCTTGTAGCGGTGGTTTTGGAACCAGATCTTGATCTGGGTCGGGGTAAGGCCGAGGATGCGCGCCAGCTGCTCGCGCTCCGGCCCGGAGAGGTAGCGCTGCTGACGGAAGCGCCGCTCCAGCTCGAGCGTCTGCACTTTGGAGAAGAGCACGCGGCGTTTCTTGGGCTTCTTGGACTTGTCCGGCTCCGAGGAGGTCTCGTCCTGGGAGGAGTCGTCCGGTTTGGTGGAGTCAGGGGAGGCCTCGAGGCTGCTTTCGTCGGAGGCTGTGGGGGAAACGACAGAGACAGGTTAGGACGCGTGCGTAAAATGTGCGTAAAAAGGAACCATTCCCATTTCTAATACTTTTGGGAGGGAAATGGTTTGTCTCGTAATTGTTACTGTACTTGTTTTTATTCATTTGTTTAGTTTTATTCCATTCTTCAAAAACACACAACAGTGGACACGTCATCAAGGCTGTCCGAGTCATATATTTTAGGGTTTGGAAGTGTTGCATTTCCCGCAAACCTTACAATATGACAAAGGCAATCATCTAGCGAAATATAAATCCAGTGATCAATCCGGACACTTACACATGCAGGGGCTCCTGTCCGAGTCCACACTCCAAGACGCGACCGGCGACGAGGACGAGCACGACGAGTAGACGGGCGACGCGCGGGGGACACACTCCGAATCCCGCTCGGGCAAATCCAAAATGCTCCTCACGGAAAAGCTAAACCGGGCGCTGGGTGCCGCTGCCATCTCAGACCCGGGGGACGTGTTTGTTGACGAATCACACAAAGTAAACCCAAAGCTATCCTTGAGGGTGAGAAGAAGAAGAAGAAGAAGAAAAAAAAAGAGTCAATATCAGAACCGCGTCAGATCTTCTGTTTGGAGACGGCGCGGTGGAGAGTGTTGGCCAAACAAGGCGAGATAAGCCGCAAACACGGGTGATGCTGCGCCGCTTTGGGCTTTTATAATGCCCCTCTCCGACCCCCGGGGGCTATACCTGAATGGATGACGCTGGAGGTAGGAGTGGAAAAGAGGGGGCGATGAGAAAAGATGCAGCAGCCGCGTCGACAAAGCGACAAGGAAGCACTCGTGATCATTACACATTCGCGGCGTATCGTCAACCCGCCGGGAAACAGATAATAGTGATTGTTGCGAGGGGTTCTGAATCACGTCTTGGGTGGCAAGTGACAACGAGGAACCCCCCCTCCTCCTCTCTGTCTCTCCCCTTTCCAGTGTTACCCCTCCCTCCCTCCCTCGCGCTCTTCACATCCAAATAAACCGCCCTCATGCGCTAAAGACCTTGTCCCAAAACCACCCTCGACACGCAGCTCCTCCGCCGTGTCAACATTTGCATACAAAGTGAGCAATTAGCGGCGAGTTGTTTTTTGCCAATCAGGCCATTACGCGCGGCGCGCAGGGGCCAGCGCGAGAAGAGCGTGACGAGTGGCGGTGTGAAGGATGCTCAAAAACGCGCGCATATATTCATGGCAACAGCTCAAAGGGAGATTAGGGCTGTGGTCTCTAGCGCTGGATCTTAACCTCTTACCCCCCCCCCCCCCCCCCCCCCCGCCTTAACTGAGCGCATTTTGGTTTGACCCAAATCTAAACGTTTCTCGGAGCTCACAGCGTGTACGTCAGTGCAAATTTGAAAGATAAGACCTACAAAACTGATTGTGACATTTTTGTCCCTGAGTTTTTGTCAAACTTTTCAAGCATTGTGTCATATTTTCATCATATTTTCGTCACTTTTTTGTTGACTTTTCGTCACATTTTCGTCACTTTTATGTCACATTCATATATCGCTCTTTTGTGGCATTTTTTCTGCTTTTCATCACTCTTTAGTCGTATTTTTTGTCGCTTTTCCCATTGTGTTATTGTTGCTTTTCTGCCCGTTTTTCATCGCTGCTTTTTCGTCACTCTTTGGTTGTATTTTCATCCTCCTTTGTGTCGCTATTTCGACACTTCTTTCGAGTCGCTTTTAGATTTGGGTAAAGCCACACATGGAGAAAATCTGCTCGGTTCAGGTGGGGCTTAAGAGGTTTTAAAACCAAGCGTTGAGTTGTCTTTTTGGGGGGTGGGAGGAGCTGGTTACAGACTGCGCCCGTGACGGATGAGGGCCCTGACAGGCGCCGTAATAAAGACGAATGGGGAATCATCTGTCAGTGTCTCGCGGAGGAAACATACGGAGTGCTGCCGTTCCAAAAGCGATTGTGGCTTCTGTTACTTGTTTTTGTGTTCCCAAGCCCACGCATTACACGACCACTTTGTGTTAACTTCATTCAGGAGAGAGAGATCTGGAGTGTCTTTTTTTCGAATATTTCCAATCGACTTCTTTGGAAGGTGTTTGGGTTTTATTTGGCTGTGCGTCTAATTGCGTAAAAATGTCCATATGGGTCATAGATGAGACTGGCAACCGCGAGCCACAGATCAATAAATGTCTGTTTATCAATCCATAGAAACAAATAATGGACTCACGCGTCAATCAACTAAGACTCTGAAATGACGTTATAGATGTTATTGTTTTTTTCTAATATTACTTTTCCTTAAGCCAACATTTCAGTTCATATTTTAGAAAATGAACTGAAAAAGCCACGACTCCGAGTGGTGGCAGTTTTACGCACATGTTCGTCCTGTGCAACAAAAAGACCTGTTGTTATTTTTGTCTCGGATATTTCACCAACTCCACGTCACAAATCTGTTCCCATAACTCATTTTACGCACGAGTTTTTTTCGGCACGTACGCGGCCCTGCCTCCATGGTTTCCATAATCATACAACCGCCACTATCAGAATGAGATCAATCAGTCGTTTTTTTTTGTTTTGTTTTTTAAAGTCAGGTTTCAATAGTGTCGTTCCCCACGATACGAATGTCGAAATCGTTCACATGTTGCCACTTTCTCATGGGTCGAACTTGAAATGGCGACAAATCCGCACAACTGTTTGCTCACCAGATTATTTTTATAGCTCACCACAGGGACGCTTCTTCGCTATTATACTTTTTGATCCAGCACACATGGCTCAGGGCCGGTGGATGCGCGTGTAAAACTGTCAAACTTGCATGTGCCCAATTCTGCATTGTTTTTTAATAGTGTACAAAAGCCAATAATAATAATAATAATAATTTAAATTAAAAAAATAGTATAATAATAGCTTTGTAGAAAGATTGTATATACCTCCACAATGTCGTGGTGTAGAAATGTATTTTTGATATAATAGTATAGTCAAATGTTCCTTGGGAAGCTGCTGGTAATGGTCTACACTTTGGCTCCTTCAGGTGGCACTCAGGGCTACATGTGCAATTTTACACTTTACTCATTTGAATTAGATATAATGTCGCTCCAGCAACGAATTTAAGCTCTAAACTCACTTTAAACATAATTTAGTCACACTCATGGGTTTATTTTGACCTTCATTGGCTCGGTTTACTCCTAACGTGACCTCAATCTAATCTTCCCTCCCTTTTATCATTATACACCTGACGCGTCTGGCACGTCTGTTTCTGTCTCTACGTGTTGTTCCTGTACTTCCGGAGACGGGAATGTGAGGCGTTTATGTGAAGGTGAAATATAGTGTGAAGCGATCTCGATGCGTGACACCCGCCGTCGCTGCTGCGCATGGGCCCTGCGGCAGAGAGAGAGACGCGCCTGGAGAGAGAGAGAGATGGAGAGAGACAGGAGAGAGACAGGAGAGGGAGAGAGTGGACTCGCTCCTCGCGCGTCCTGGGTGGTCGACGCGCTGAACACAAATACATGCCAGGGCAGAGCGGCCGCAACAAAAGCGGCCGAATGTAGCGCCGCGTCCGAGACCCGTTGGAAGCATTTGTTCCAGTCAAGATTTTGCATTTGTTCAGCGGCGCAATAATGGCTGATTGACGCCCGGCCACAATGTCCTTTAGCCCCGCGGGATAAATCCGAGCTTGTTCCGTGTTGTCATGGTTTTCAATGGGGCTCAAAGGGATCCAGGCCACTATCTTCTGCTCCGCGTCCTGCGCCGGCCAGCCCCACAGCCCGCGGAGATATTATATGTGGGATTGGAGGCCCATTAAAGTCCCGTTAGATTCAGAGGGAGCCGTGAAAAGTGCGTGACCCGGATGATGGCGCACATAATGGGTCTGAACCTGCTGCGTCTCCTGCGGGGATGAAGTAATGCGCGTATTTGGGGAAGGATCTTAAAGGCACGATACCTGCTTTAGTGGAACGACATTTGTTTTGTCTTCCTTTAGTATAATGTAAACTTTTCATTTGTGGAAAAAAACAAAACATGTTCATCTAATTATAAATCAATTTCATGAACTTAGTTGTGAAATGTGCCGATAAACTCGACCCCTGTGAAGAATTGGGATGCTACAAATATGTTTGGAGAGTTAGGAATGTGTTTGGACCAGAGATAACATTTCAATCTTGTAGTTTCCTCTTTTATTGTTTGCTATATAAAAAAATAAAATAAAATAAAACAATAAGGTATGGCCTTTAAGGGATACAGGTTATTATTGTGCACAACTTCTTTTGGAGGTTTGATGATGTCAGGAAAAACAAATATAAATGACACCACTTCATTTGACTGAGATACTGCTCTCAGAAACAATCCTGTCCAGTTGAGGACTTTGAAAACCTTTATTACTACTATTGTTCATTCACACACTTCAAGACACAATTGAAGTATTCAAAAGATTATGGTGGTACTTTCAGCGTATTAAACTATATTGATGGAGGGGGGAAAAAGGGGGAAAGGCATAAGAAGAAAAAATAAGATGGATACTCACGACATTTGTAGGTATCTACATGGCATGTGTGTGTGTTGGTATGTACATACTGCATGTACATATGCTGTGTATATGTAAACACTTTTATTTATTCATCCTGCAAAAAAAAAAAAAATGCATTATGAAGAAATGTCTGTGAAAAGTTATGCAATACCACAATTTTTTTTAATTCATTATTGGGATCCCCATAAGTCCCCACAGGTTGTTTGTCTTCCTGAGGTTCTGAAGTAATAGAAAACTACATTTACAGAACAGTCAAAATTACAACTTGGAAAACAGTGAAAAATACAAAAAAACATCAAATAAAAGAAAGTTGTGGGTTTCCAAATATGTGCACTCTGTAACTTCAGACACCCGATGGACGAAGCTGCTTCTGAGCCAGAATCATAGAAATGATCATTATTATTATCAGCGTCTTATGAGCCTCTCGTCCCCTTTAGCCCGAGCATAAGCGGCCCCTCGACGTCACAGAGGATTACAGTAGAAGTGCATCCGAGGGTTTGAAGAGTTTGCAGACCCTCGAATGGAGAGCAAAACATGCAGCGACCCCGGGGAGGGCGAGGGAGAGAGAGGGAGAGAATCATCTATTTAACGCCAACAGGAGGCCTCCTCCCCGGTGTTTACTCAGCGCTCAGACTCCCAGCGCCACAAGTGCCCAACGAGGAGAGCCGTCCCAAAGACACAAGCACGACTGGCACAGTGCAAAACAACACAAGTGTCTAAGGAGCGAGAGAGAAAAACAATCTCAAATGTGTGCAGGTTTAAAAAAGAAGAAGAAGAAAAAAAAGATGAATGAACTAAATCCAACAGCACATCCATTTGTTAAATCACTCCATTCCCCAGGTTTGACTCCTGGACCGTTGTCTCTGTGTGGGGTTTGCACGTTCTCCTTTTGTCTGGGTCGGGTTCCTTCAGCGGTTCTGGTAATCAACCCAAAATATGCGCAATATAGACCTGTGAATCTCAACTGATGTAATTAGGGACAAAAACAAAAACAACTTGATACATTTACTGAATTAGTTCTAAGCAGCATAAATGAGTTTGTCTTAGAAACATCTTATACCCAAAACACAATCTTTCCTCACACAGTTCTGCATTGATTAGATCAGTGGTTCCCAAAGGGGGGGGCCTTGGAGACACTATAGGGCGGGCCCCCAAAAAGCTTGTCTAGAAAACAAGTACATTGAAAAACAATATATTTTAAAAAGGAAAATACATTTATTCGTTAAAATCTATTACTTCAAGCCAGTTTTAAACTCCACTCATTGCTAGATGTTGCTGTTTATGTCATTTTAGCTGTAAAACAATAAGACAATTCAAATGAATGGGATACATTATTTTCTATTGGGGGGGGGGGGCCGAGAGAATTTCAGATCGAGAAGGGGGCCGTGATGTTCCGGACTGTGGGAATGGCTGGATTAGATTATTAAATCAAAAAACAATATAGCTTTTCAACAGACATCCTACTTTTGGGCCCTACCAAGCTGACTTTTGACTATAAACCTATAGCTTAAAGCAGCCATTCCCAAAGTCCGGGACATCGCGGCCCCCTTATTGATCAGAAAATCTCTCGGGGGCCCCCCCAAATCATAATAATTTACTCCATTCAAAGGAATTTGTTATAATTTTAGAGCTAAATTACATTAAAAGTAACATCTAGCAATGACAGTAGGCTAAATACTGGTTTAAACTGGTGCATTTGTCCAAATAAATGTATGTTTCCCTTTCTAAATGAACTTTTTTCATTGTACTTGTTTTGCAGACAAGCTTTGGGGCCCCCCCTGTAGTGGGCCCCGGACCCCACTTTGGGAAGCACTGGCTTAAAGGAACAGGCCACCGTTTTGTCCAGACTGAGATATGTTCTGACCTGAGCTTAGACGAGTTGATGCGTACCCGCCTGGTCTTTACGCGTGCGCTCAGTCAACGATCAAACATGTAGTTAGCATTTAGCCTCTCCTCCTCTCCCCTATGGGGCCAAACGGGGGTGAAGTTAGAAGCGACCGAGCTCTTCCACGTTTCCCCCTATTTAAATACGGTTACGTGAGTAGTTACACGATCCAAGTGTAGCTACACAAAATGAAACGGAGCGGATAAAAGGGGCACTATATTGTAAGGCGTACTGACACCTTAGGAGCACTTCGACATCCGCGCAGTAAAGATATTACTCTTCTTTCCATAGCGGAGGGGAGGAGAGGCTTAATGCAAACAACACCTTTGGTCTTTTTGACTGAGCGCGCGCGTAAAGACCAGACAGTTAAGCATCAACTCATCTAAGCTCAGGTAAGAACAAGACGGTGGCCTGTTCCTTTAAAATGTGAAGATGGCAATTGTTTTAAGTCCATTTCCAACAATATGTGACTGACAGTGAACAACTCAACAATGTATTTACTTCAGCACAGTTTAAACTCAAAATGTCCGCACAACCAGAATGAATGAGAGGAAATGGTGGTGGTCGAAACCCTTTACCTATTGCCTTCTGAAACACATCCCTAACCTTCTGAATTTTGTCCGAGATGAGTTCATAAGCATGTTTGACCACTTTAGGGGAGCTACCCAGGAAGAGCAGCGTGAGTGAGCCAACCTGGTAATACCAGTTTCCACGTCTGAAAGTGGCCCAATCTTTCGATCAATACGGAAATGCAGATAATGATTTATACCAAAGCCATTAAAATCCTATATCGCTGCCTGAACGGGACTTTCTCCTCTCCATCGCTCCACGGCTCGAGTGATGTCATTGTCATCCCCCACTTCACAGACGTCTCAAAGCCCCAGGAAGTTGATCTGATTTGGGCCTAAATGACTGTCCATCATCGGGGACAGTCCCACAAAGACGCTCTGTTTGGGATGCACCTGCCTCTCCTCGCTCTCCCTCTCTCCTGTAACAGCATTAGCATTTACCCTCTTACTATCCCGGGGTAATGGGGGGGGGGGGGCCTGCTCTTTCTCCTCGTATGTTTGCCGAAGCCGTGGGGTCCGGAGCAGCTGCCGTTGGAGAGCCGCGTGTTTGGAGAGCGCTTTGGGGAACAAAAAGGCATGTGTGCGGAAAGGATTTACACCTCGGAGGATCAGCGCTATTGTAAATATGAAAAGGCTCTTAATGCCATAATGTTATTGCTGTGGATGGGGCGGCAAACAGTCGCCACTCGAAACCAGAGCGCTCGCCGCCTAAAGGGATGAGGCCGATTGATATTAATATGATGGTAAATAACGTTTAGGGCAGGTTTGGTTCATTGGTTTTGAAGGGGAATGTTATAGTTGCAATAATGACCATTCTATAATAACATGAGCAAAGTGTCTGGCATTAACTCCACTCATAATGACAACATTGGTTTGTCTGTTATATATATATATATTTCACTGTAAATAAGAGAAAAACATCTTATTGCACTTAAGATCTTATCTGAGATAAATGGCTTAAAATCTGCTTGAATTAAGTCAATTTAAGGTTTGTTTTCTCGAAGTTTGGACTGTCTTAAAATAATATTGTCAATAGAACAAGTTTTGATTCCCTTAAAACTGGGGTACCTGACATTTTGTTGTTGTAATGTACATGTATTTCTGCCACCTCAGAGTATGTTATAAACAGACCTTGTTGCATTGTCTTCATAAAAGGCCTGTGCCTGATCCCGTCAGATCTAAGCAGGAAGGGCCTGGTCGGTACTGGGACGGGAGACCGTTTGGTAACAGCAGGAAGCCTGGGGTGAATGTAGTGAGTGAGTGGTTGGTGGTGGTCGGACGGGCCAATGGCACAGAGTGGCCTCACTTCCGTCAGTCTACCCCAGGGCAGCTGTGGCTACAACAGTAGCTTACCACCACCAAGTATGGAGTGAAGGAATAATGATGACAGTGTAGCACTTTGAGAAACTTGGTAATACAGGCTTGTAAAGCGCAATACAAGTGTATGGCATTATTATTATTATTATTATTATTATTATTATTATTATTATATGTGACGGAAGATGAAAGTACAATCTAAATTAGTGCCGTTTATTTTGGGGGTGGTCCCCCTGATTCACTTTGCCACTGCTCAAAGCTACACGGGTGGGAAACATGCAGCAATAGGCACATTGAGTTGCCTTGAGTACAAAGTGCGGGGTACAGATAAACAGGCCTTGCCTTGCCTCGCATATAATTGATTTGTTTGAGCAATTCGGGTATGGAGGAGTTTGGGCCAAAACCAACAATGGCACAGTTCGAACAGAAAAAAATCAGGTACCCAGCTTTAAAAACAACTTTTACTCTTAAAGGTGCATTATGCAACTTTTCCTGTGATACAAAAGTTTATATGTGTGTGTATTTGACCTTGTAGTGACTCAGTGGTCAGCATGGCACCTTTACTTTCCATCACAGTGGCCTCGAAGACGCTCCAGGATCAACTGTTTGGAAGGTTTTCTCTGCTGACGGCCCCTCTCACCAGAAAATTTACAAAAAATTATCCTGGAGCATCGTAGAGGCCACCGTGATCGAAAGTAAAGGTGCAATGCTGACCCCTCATACAGCCGCTGGGTCAAATACGCACAAATATCAACTTTTTTTTTTTGTATAAAAAGTTGCATAATGCACCTTTAAACCAAACACAGATACACAAAATTAAAGGCAAACAAACAACATCTTGTTCCATTGGCCATAAGATAGTCCAAACCACTTCAAAATCAGCACAAATTCTGATATTTCAAGCGGATTTAAGTGTTTTTTCATAAGATAGATAGATAGATATATTTGATTGGTAAGTCAGGAATTTATTATTTTAACTGTCAAGATATTTTTCTGTTGCAGTGCCTTCAACATGTGTATGCAGGGACTTGAACCGCACACCATCTGATTATAAGACATGCTCTACCACCGGATCCCCTTAAACCACTATAAAACTTACGCCATGTCATGCTTTGAAACGTAAGACGGTGTTGGGAGGAAACGAAATAGAAAGACAAATGATCAAAGGCCCTGTACCCGATTATTTGTCCAAACCTTCGTTCATTCACTCATTCCAAACCTGATAGCACTTATAGGTCTTCACAGGGGTGAGTTTATAATTCACAGCTTTCATGGAGCAAAACTGTCATGGCGTCTTAATAACGTCTTATAACACACAGACACGTTAACCCACCGAAACCTGCTTCACAGACCGGGACTTTAAGAGATGAATAACCTTGGTAAGTTGATTTGCATCTTTCAACATTTTTCTCATAATTGAAGTGTTAAATAAATTAAAGTTAAATAATCTGTGGGAATATGGTATACTGTGGAGAGATTCCACTCACTTGTAGTTTCCCCACACGTATATTGTTGAGCTTTTGAGACGACGCGTTTAGATGTATCTATAAAAACAAGTGGTCCGGGATCGCCCTCTTGTGGTGAACCAACACATCGACCTTTCAACATTTCCCAAACGATGCAAACCAGGCTCCAGAGGATCTCCCTGCGGCAACAGCCTGGTTAATAACAGAGCACATGTTCTCCAGTTCGGCGTTACCCAAATCGAAAAGCTGCTTGAAAATAGCGGCGACAACGAGGATGAAAACACAACAAAAAAAGTGGCAAAAACGCAACAATAACAGGTAACGCTTTATATTAAGATGTGCTCGTTATTAATAATAATATGCTTATAAAGTATTAACACACTGCTTATTATACTTTTAGGCCGTTAATAATACGCGTATTCATAGCCAACCCTTAAGCTAATGAGCACAACTTAATCAAAAGCGATACCCAATAAACAAATAAACAAAAAAATATGACAAAAACGTTCCAGAAAAGCAACAATAACACAAAAGTGACAAAACAGCGCCAAAAAAAGCCATGGAAAAGGCAACAAGAACACGATTAAAAAAATGAACAACAAAAACGTGTCAGAAACGCGGCGACGACGTGATAACAACGACAACAAAAAGTCACGATCAGTTTCGCAGGTCTTACGCTGAGCTAGACCGAGCAGCTTTGGGTAAAGCCGAACTGGAGAACATGTGCTCAGTTCCGGTGGCGAGGTTAAACTCATTTACGTAATGTATGTGATGTGTGTAATTTACGCACGACGCTTTTAGTTTATCATAGCACAAGTCAATCAGTTTGTTATAGACGTGCTCGTGATTCTTTGGTTGTGGATAAGCATTTGATATCGCTGTATGTTTCTTTAGCTATGAATAAAGACGAAGCAGTTTTCCAGTTTTTACCCCTTCTCCTGGCAAGCCTCTTGTTTCGACTCTTCCCTGACGTTCACGTGTTGCCCAGCAGATGGCAGCAGTGCGCTATTAGGAAAAGCCACAGTGATACCGAAGCACCATCCAGCGGCTTGACCTGAGAGGAATAAACAAGGTTAACCCCTTAGCCCTCGCCTTAACCGAGCACATTTTAATCTAAAAGCTTCTCGACTGGAGGTCTTACAGCCTATAGGCCGGCGTAACGCCTTATTTGAAAGCTAAGACCTGCACAACTCGTCTAAGCTTCTTCCTTGGTTTGTTATCAGGTTTTAGTAGTCCCCGTGCCCCTGGTTTGGGAAACACTGAACTAGAGTACAGATGATGACTCAAGAGCGTTACTTTTTCATAGATCATGAATAAATAAAAAATATTAGGGAAAAAAAAAAAGGATCAATGAGCCCGTGCTGTGGTGACCGTCTCAAACAAGTAGTGGGACAAATCGTTAGGTTGTGTGGTGGGACAGGGAGGAATAGCCTTGAAAAATGCACTCTTTTATCATATATTATGTCTATGTCACACAATTTAGCATGAGAGTAAGAAATCAAATATTAATAATAATAATAATAATAATAATGCTTCGGTTTTATATAGCGCTTTTCTGGACACTCAAAGACTGTTTACATTGCATTATTCATTCACTCCATACTCGGTGGTGGTAAGCTACTATTGTAGCCAGAGCTGCCCTGGGGTAGACTGACGGAACCAGCCATCGGCCCCTCCGACCACCACCAACCACTCATTCACTCACTCTATTCGCTCAGCTTCCTGGTGTTAGCTTCCTGTATCCCATCCACGTACCGACCAGGCCCTTCCTGCTTAGCTTCTATTGTGCCAGGAGAATCGATATCGTGACATTATTTTGTGTAAATTGAGTTTTATCTTAATTCTGTGTTATATGTTTTATGTCGCACTTTTGCACCAAGTAAAATTCCTAGTTTGTAAACCTTGTTCACAAACCTTGGCAATAAAACGAATTCTGATTCTGATTCTGATTCTGAAATACTGATCAAATACCACAAGGGGCAGAAACCTAAATGGCTGAGCAATAGGACCAACATACAAAAAGGGACAACTTTTCTTGTATTTATTGCTCCCTCTTTTAAATGTGTTATTTTAATTTTATTATTTTTAACTTTTTTAAATTTGTAGATCCTGTTCTGTTTGTGTGAATGTGAGCAAGAGACTAATGAATAATTTCCTTCGGGATCAATAAAGTATTTATCTATCTATCTATCTATCTATCTAAGTATCCCCTGATTCTCTTGACTGCTCATACATGTTATTCCCAGAGGTGGATATAGTACTCAGTTACATTTACTCAAGTACATGTAAGTAACTTTTTGAAGTAATTGTACTTTTACAAGTGGCTATTTCATACTATACATTTTACTTGTACTTGAATATTAAAATCTGTTATTAAGTATCTGTACTGTTACTGAGGTACTCGTGCCAGTGTGTGTAAATCTTTAAGTGATAAATCTTCATTTTGTCATGTACATTTACTTAATATATGTTTACTTAATTCTTCAAAGATAATTTATCTTTATATGTTTTTATGATATTTTTTTCTATTAACATTTCCACACTATTATGTTTTGTTTCTCATTTCTCATTTATGTCACTACTGGACCATAAATCAGACTCTTACGCGCAAACATGTACGCAGCGCTCACAGTCCTCAAGCGAAAGTTTCTCCGTGTACTTTTTTACACTTACTTGAGTACATAGTTTGGCTACTCTTGTGTTAATTTCGTGTTAAAATTTGCAACATTTTCAGAAATTCAATGACTTTGGTTTGTTGACACTGTGCCCTATATTTATCTGCTTGGCCATATTATACACCAAGTCGTTCGGTCCCCTTAGATTTGGTCTTTGGTTCAGTCCGGGCCCAGTCGTGTTTCTCCCTGACCTTGGCCCAGCTTTAATCTCCGTTTATTGCCCCTGCAGTGCTAGTCTAAACACCGTATATGTCAAAGTTCGGTTCGTACGAGCTCGTTTACGGATTTTGAAGGGAACGTTTTGTCTCGCTTTTACGCATTACGCATCGACAGCCCATTTACACTTCAGCCCGTGAACCCAGCAGCCGTATACAAGTCCCCAAAACCCACGGCTTTCCGCCCGTCCCAGCCATCGGTGTCCTCACGAGGAGGGAGAGCGGGGGTTGCTCCAATTTAGGACCCCGAATATGAAAAAGTAATGCGTGCCAGGTGCCCCCGGTGCGCGTCAAATAAGTGATATACGTCTCCGAGCGCCATAAATTGTGTCGCTTTTTCTTGGCGGGGGGAAAGGCCACGGCAAAAACGAGCCTTTTGAAACAGGAGTCGTTAACCCAGCGTTCGTCCTCATTACGCGCGCGCTAAAGTTACCGAAGGCCGCTCAAGTGTGAAGCGAACGGCGCGCGCACGCTCCAATGGCGCGGAGGTGAGAGACATCAGCGTGGGAACTGTTAATGGCGCTATTACGCACCGCATTAACGTCCTATCCGAGTTTGGTGTATGGGACCCGTGCAGCGTCGTTTTGCGTTGGGCGCGTGGATGGTGCGTACTTGTAACCAAGGACAACAACAGGATGACCGTCCGTCTTTTCATTGAGTTATACAGTCAGTTCTCGATGCCACTCTTTCCACCTAATCGCCTCATGTCTGCCGCTTGTTCCTCTTGAATTTAAACCAATGAATTAACAAAACAAAAAAAAGAGATAGATTTAAATGGAGGACGAGTTAAAGGTGCATTGTGGAACTTTTTATGCAGACAAATATTAATAATTCTTGGTACAGCTGCATTTTTTTGTGTGCCTTCTTCTGCGAACTGCATTTGTGGTTTCTGTGTTCCACATTGTTTTACCCGATACTTTTGTACGTCTTTGCCCGTATTTATGTGGGGATCGATGGATTTTTTTTTACTGCAGAGTCCAAAATGGTGCCGAAGAAATCAGCTTTATAACAGTAAACAGCTAGCGTATCAGCTAAACCCATTTGAGATACAAATTTCTTCTTCAGAGACACTGACGAGGCACCAAGAGCCCCCACAGCTGCAGCACAGAGGAGGCGTCACAAGTGGAGCTACAGGAAACAAAAAAGGGACCAACAAGGAGGTATCCGGGCGAGAGTCACAGCTAAGCCACACAAGCCTTCTATGGTTCTGGCTCGTGGACGTTCACTGGAGAAGAACACAGATGAACTGCTAAGCTCAAATCAAATCAAACTTTATTTATAAAGCGCTTTTCATACAAAATGTAGGCTGAGTACAGATGGACCGAAAGAGGAAACATCATCCAAGGAGCATCTGCACCAGGAGCAGCCCATCGGCCACAGAGCGCCAACTCAGGGGGCCCGGAGGAGGTGTAGGAGAGACGTCCTACCTCCATCCAGGCACCCCCAGGAGAGCGCCCGCATGGCCACAGCCAACCAGCAGTCCCGGGGCAGAGGGCTCCCTCAGAGGAACCACTAGGAGAACATAAAAAATAAATAAATTAATTAATTAAATAAATAAATAAAAATAAATAAATAAATATCATAAAAATTATATATATACACATAAAAAATGTTTTATTTAATAATATTTAATTAAGAAATAAATTAAAAACAGCTAAAACTGTGTGTGAAATAGCACAGGATAAAAAGAGGGAAACTAAAGAAATAATAGAACTAAAACCGGTAAATAAGGTTAATATAAGTAAATATTAGTTAAAAGCTAAAAAGGTGGGTCTTGAGCCTAAAAACATGAACGTTCTCTGCGGTCCTCAGCTCCTCAAGAAGGTTGAAGGGCTTTTGTGGAGGAGAGGAAGCTGCGCAGGAGGAAGAGGAAGGAGGAGGTGAAGCTGATCAGTGCAGGACACCACGCTCTGAAACAGGGACAAACACAGCAGCTGCTGCACCGTTTCAGAGGATCAGAGGAGATTGAAGACTGATACAGTTTCTCCGACCTCCAAAAACATGCTGGTCAGGTTGATCCACAATGGCAGCGCGGCTCAGGACTAACACCTGAACACTATATTTCATTGTACGCTTGAACAATGACAAACTTACTTGTGTGTAATTGACCTTTTTGTTACCCAATGGCTGTCTGGGTGGTTATCATGGTGCCTTTATTTTTTCGATCACGGTGCTCCAGGATCAATCGTTTTGTGGGCTTTCTGGTGAGATGGTCCGGCAGCATGAAAACCTACCAGAAACTCTGAAAGTAATGGATCCCGGAGCAACCGAGAGGCCCCTGAAAAGTAAAGGCCCCATGCACTCATGCAGCCGCTGGGTCACAATGCGTTTGTTTGTTGTTTTCTTTTCACATAAAAAGTTCCATAATGTCCCTTTAATATCCGTGGGGCTCATGTGTAATTTTGGGTTTGCCACGCATCGGTTCCTGTCCCAATCTCCCTACAAGTTTAATTTTGTTTCTCCGGTGTGCACCCCCACATCGCACATCATCCCCTGCACGTTTACTACTTCTGGAGTGAAGACTTTGAGTCTGAGTCGGCCTGAGTTTCTCTTCACGAAACACGCGTAAAATAAAATCAAGTGCGACTTGTGTTTCCGAGGGGAGGGGGTGAAAACACGGGACCTACGTGGATGAACTCTGCGGACTTGGGAACGTGTTTAAAGACATTAGTTAGACCTCGAGTTCAAGCGTCACTGTCGATCATCCTTGTGGTCCGCCAGCCCCGGCAAATACGAGCAAAGAAGGTCTGTTATAATGACATGATTCTAGGCCCAAGTAAATCCTCAAAAAAAAAAAAAAAAAAAATTACATCAATTTAACTATTACCACAAATGTCATGAAAGCTAGACTGTGGGACAGTTCGACATTATTTCCCTGGCTGGCTGAAATATGTCATTTGAATCATATCTGTGTAATTAGGCCCCTTTCCTTAAGTGATGTTTGTTCTATCGAGCTGAAAAGTCTCCGCACAAAAGAGCGTGAGTCGAGCACCAACAGTGAGCGGAGAAGTTCTACTTTTTATATGTATATACATCTTTTTAAACCAGACTTTTTGTTGTCGTAAAGTAAAACTGTTTGTTCCGCCACAGTATGTTGTAAACCGAGCGAAAGACGGACCGTGTTTCATGGTCTGCGCCAAATGTTTTATTAGCAATAAATGAAGGATCTAAATGAGTGAAATTTGCATTACAGCACGCAGACTCTGAAACCAGTCACGTCTCTGTATAAACAGGCAATTCAGATATTCGACAAGAAACCTATGCGATGGCATCATTGTGCGTCACCACTGTTCTCTGGCCTCGTGGTGAGGCGTCAGGTTCTCTCTGACCCTCCACCAGAGCCTCAGTTCGTGGGGATTGTGTGCTCCCAGTGTTTAGAACATCTTTTGGACAGTCGAGCTTCTCCTTCAGACGGGCTACACTGTGGAACTCTCTCCCGACTGGACTGAAACTGCAGACTAATATTAACATCTTTACCCGAGAGCTCAAACAGTGGCTCAAATCATGCCAAAGTTGTTTCCATGTGTAAAATATGCCTTATCTTGTTTAATAATGCGTTTTATTGTAACCTTGTTTAGTAATGTGTTTCATCTTTGTAACCTAAAAGCCCCCAATGGACAGGTGTTGAAAATTAGCGCATGTGCTATAACACTTTCAACAAGGCATCTGGTCCGTCCGATGTCATTTCTATGTCCATATTAAATGCATACGGTAAATAAATTAAAAATGAAATGAATTAAATTTACTTCAGCTTTCATTCTTCTTATTTTTTTTTATCAAATCTGAATGTGAGAAAATGCACACTCACAGCCAAAGCCTCTGCGAAATGGAAACGTGATAATCTTACACGTGCTAAGGCATACGATGCTTTTCCATTTCATGAATCAGCTCCAAATACAGTATTTACGCGTCGAAGAGCCCGGTGTGCGCGCGCGCGTGTGCGTGTGTGCGTGCGCGTGTGGGATGCCTGAATTGATGACGCGCGCGCAAGAGCCAAGCGCCTCTTCTAAATCAACAACACGCGTTTGTGTTGATGGAGGGACGAGGCGAAAACGATTACAGCAGCACAAACACAGATACACAGGCTGCGCGCACGTGTCCACTCCGTCTGCGCGGCGGAGTTTACGCAAGGGCCACGAGGAGACGCGGACGGGACAGGACTTCTGTTTGGAAGCGCCACTAATGCGGATCAACACAAACCCCCATGGAGGACTGACGCTAAACGCATCGAGCGTAAACTGAAAGCAGAGATGATGCACGAGCTTTTATCCTAAACGCTGTGGTGCGGGGGAGAAACGAGGACACGCGTTTTCAGCCAAATGCGCACAAGGGGATTCTGGATGTTAAACAGCAGAAGAAGCAGGCACACATTTGGACGTTTGTTCAACAGACACACTGTTCTCCATTTGTTTTTTTTATTAAAACAACCACAAAGGCCCCATGTTTGATTTGTTAATATTAATATGGAACGTCACGGTCAACTTCCCGAAACATGCTGTGCCTTCACATTTAATCAATATTTGCTTGGCGTTTTATAGTAGCAACATTTTCTAAAATAAACAATTTACATGAAAGTGCCAGGCCGTGCATAGATCGTATTATTCTGCATCCATTGTAATATAGTGCTGTGCATTGTTTTAGTTTGTAACACAGTTTTAAAACGTATCCATTCAAATGTTCATTCAAAAAATAAATAAAAAACAATGCGTTAGCAAGTAACACAAACCTCACATGTAGGTTCGCCTGCGCATTCACAATATATTCACGGATGGGTGAGTCCAAGTGTGTTTGCCATATGTTTGTTGGCTTGTTGTTTATTGTTTCTTTCATTCTTTTTTACAAACTCAAAGACAGTCAGCTCGTCTATTTTTCAAATATCTTTCATGTAAAGTGTAAGCTGCTATACGCAACATAACTAGTTTATTGTCATTATTGATAGTAGTCACTTCAAGATGCGGACTAATTTTGCACGAGTTCCACGTTCCTCGTCTCATTCAAGAACCATTTCCTTCCGCAGTCGCTAAAATACCCAGCAATGTTGCAAATCCAAAGTCTAAAGTCAAGCGCGTTTTACCGAGGGCCATTTTACGCACGGACCTTCCGCGCACCGGGAGAACAGCAGCCTTTGTGCGTTCCACTCAGGCAGAGATCCACCTGTGGCAGACAATGAAGAGTATACGTGTTTCTGATTTGCATCAGACGCGCACGCGGGCCGTCCGGAGTGCAGAGCGCGTGGAGACGGGTGGCACAGCTGATGCGTCACGGCGCGCGACGTTCCACTGGAAACGCAGGGAAGGTCCGGGACTGGAGCCGCGTGATCAAGTTCCAGATAAGGCGCGGGTCCCGGACACTGACAGAGCGTTGTTGTAACAGGACTGTTGATATTAGTTGTTTTCCTCTCATTTAACCGTTTGTACAGACGTCCGTGTTTTTGATCTCACGTTTTTACAGATACTGTTTTAGAAGCTGCTGTCGTGTATTTTTACCACGTTCTATTTTGTATTTCTTATCTTAAAAAAAAATGATGAGAAATGTTTAGAAACGATTTCAAATCGGTTTTAATCTTTGAGCTGTTTCCCTCGGTGTGGTTGTTAAACACGGTGGCGCAGCGGTTAGCGCTCGTGGTCTCCCAGCAAGAACGTCTCAGGTTCGATACCCGGGCTGTCGGGGCCTTTCTGGCGTTTGCATGAAGGAAAAGTTTTCTCCGGTTTCCCCAACCACTAAAAATGTGTACAATAGGCTCCCCTCTGGGGCCAGGAGTGGGGAACAACCTGGTTAAAAACATACACTATAATACTACCTATTTAGCGCGATAGTATAAGGCTGTGCTCTTCCATAATTGTACACATTATTTAACAAACCAAGACTACTTTCATTTTAATCAATTTTTTTTTGTCATTTGAGATGTTTTCCTTTATGTGTTATTGTTATTATTTTACTTATTTTGCTCGATCAGATATCCACGCATTTCCTAAAACATCAAAGAATCCTGACGGAAATAACCGTGTTTCTCTAAATGTGCATGAATTTCATTCAGAAATTCAAATCTTCTTCTAATGCTTTTTAAGCTTAACACGAGTCTTATGTGTGTATTTTATAATGTCTTGTCCGTGTCCAAAATGAGGGGGGTGTTTTCATGTTCATGCCACAGACACTCGTCATTGAAAGGCCTAATTGGAACAATAAAAACAGATCCATTTTCGCCGCAATAATCACATCATCCGCAGCTGGAGCTCCGGGAACATTGATTTGGCTCGTGATGTAATGTTATCGTAATGGCGCGGTGCGTAATGGCGCTAATGTCCTCCGCGCGCGTGAGGTCATTATGCGATCAACATAAACACTCAAAGGCTTCAATTATTTTTAAATCCGAAGAAGCGGAAGAGCGCGCTGACAGAACACGTGATTTGTTTACGCTACCGCAGCGTATACGTGCGCTTTACGTGCAGTCAGAAAACCGAGTGTGGACTGAAACATGGCGTCCCTTTGGACGTGCAAATGGACGATTACGACTATTTAACACACCAGTACTTTTAATGCAGAAAGAAAGACAGACACTTCACAAAGATAACCACGCGTTCACACACTGTTAGAATTAAAAGGCACTGTTTCGTCATTATTACAATATTAAACAGTTGTGTCTTATTGTTTTGAATGCTAGATTTATTTAAAGGACCTATACCTGACTTTTTCTTTTCGTTTTGAAGGGAATCGTTATTTTGCCCCATAAAAGTATGTTGTAAAAGTAGTGATTTGTGAAAACGTGAGCTTGATGCGTGAAGCCTGCATTGTATTATGATGTGTTGATGTTGTGTATGGTCTGCCCAAAGAGTCAATATGTGACTAAATGGGGTTTACCTTTGTCGTCATATATTGAGTCCAAAGGTAAAAAAAATCCAATATCGTCACATTTTGACTAAAAAGGTTAACATTAGGTATAATGCCTTTAATGTAGCTTTTTTTTTTTTGCCACTTGCTTTACTTTTATTGCTTTACTTTTATCATAGTTTTATTCAAATACGGCTCTTCTTCACTTGCTGCAGCAACATGTAAATTGGCCATGGGACAAATATTCTTCTTTTTGAACTGAATGATACAATTACGTTACAATTTGCCATAATAACAACAACAAAAACGTTATAATTTGTTCTAAGATCACACTTTATAAATATGTCATTGTTTTGTTTTTTGTTATAATGTAACAAGTAGGTTTTCATTGTACGTAAACGTCCATGTTACAAATCCCTAGTAGTTCCAACAACAATTTGTATAATCCAATTAATGCCATTATAGTGCAACTACAAATTTGATCCTGAATTATTATTTTTTTAACAATGTAAAACATATTACTTAGAAAAAGTTTGTATTCATGAAGGACCGAGTCCAACATATCACGAAAACTTTTTACACAAAACCTATTTCAATACACTTGCAGTAACTAGTTTTTTTTTAATCTTCTGCGTTCTGCTTCCGGTGTAGAAAAACTGAAAGGCTCTATAGCTTTTCTATAGTGGAACAACATTTGATTTTGTAAAAGTAAATATTTACGGGGGGAAAGACCTTCGTGTACTTTGCATCTATTTTCGCCGGCCGTGCTGCAGCAGGCTGGTGCCGTTACTGTTGACATTACCGTGACGGTGTTGCTCCCCGGTGTTGTGAAAACGTGCTTAAACGTGAATAATTGGAATGTTAGAAATGCGTTAGGAAAGGTATGGATGAGTGTGGGCCACAGCTAAGAATTTGAATTTTACACGCTCGCTCTTTTATTCTTTAAAACCACAACACGGGTAAAGGAACTGCAGATCCACCATTAATATATAGGCCAAGGTCCTTCATGCGTAAATCATCTCGCATCTGCGTGGGCTTGACGTTGGACTTGATACATTTTACGCGCGGCTCCGGTTCTTCACCGCTGACCTCGAGGAATTCTCAGTCATCTCCCCCAGTGAAACCGTAGCCTCAAGTGCAACACGGGACTGCAGTGTACCCCCCCTGGATGCGCTCAACATAGGCCCGAACTGCACCACAATCCAACCAGCAATATGGCCCCCATTGACCCGAAACGCGTACGGTCTGCTCATCCAAAATCTACGAGAGCGCGCACAAACAAATACAGTGACACGACTCCGCTTCCGAAATGGCCCGTGCTCCGTGTCCCGGCCGCTTTTCGACATGACCCCTAATTACGCGCAGGGAACACACGTAAACGGGTTTTTTTTTATTTATTATTATTATTATTATTTATTTTTTTAAGTGACGCGCGCATGGCCTCGTTCAAAAGTAAGGCACTGGAGGAAAAAGGCCAAATCGTTTTTCATCTTGACAGAAACAGAGTCGAGCGAAGAGACAGGGACACGAGTTATGGCCCCGGAACAAATCCCTGTCATCGTTACAAACGCAATGGTTTCCCACGCGTCCCCACTGACAAATTTACGGTCGTATCTTCTTTTCCGAGGCACGGCTGCCATTTAGTAACGCGACACCGTTTTAGTCGCGAATAGGCTTGGCATAAAGTTGCCTATTAAACGATGAAAAGGCTGTGCGTAAAAACAAAAACAATAAACATTCCCGTCTACAAATCGTGCGGAAACGTGCATAATCGACGTATTTTATAATAGTTTAAAAAAAAAAGAAAAAGAAATGGTGGTTGCCATGTTGATCTGTAAGTCTATACGTTCAAACTATTATAATGGGCCTCGAATATAGGACTGTGGAGTAAGCCATGGTTTTGTTGTGGCGCGCGCCCAGATCCTTTCTCTTGGCGACATTGACGCCATAAGTAAGGGCGAAGTTCTGCCGCTTCACGCTGACACTGATGGACAACATACAAATATCAGGGAGCGAATCCCATCAGTCAAAGCCAGTGGTTCATGTCCCATTTCACTAATGACGCCCGTTTAAAAGATGAAGGGCGCTGCTGCAGTGGCGCGTAAAGCCTGCCTGCATTTAAAAAGGTGAAAATGGCAGGTTTAAAAAGTGTAGCGCGGATTGTTAGAGGGATTGTTTTTGGAATCCACTATTTGTTTATGGGATTTGTTAGGAACACTTTTGGATCGCGTCTCCACTGAAAGCGTAAAGCGTGCAGTAACGTCGTGGTGTGCGTTTTGCCCATCTCACGGGTCTGAAAAACAAATAGTAGCGGCACATCCCGGTTCCCCTTGCTGCTTGGAAGCCTTTGAACGACGAGGGAGGAGGGCGAGCCGGATCGCTGTCATGTCAAACCTTTTCCACCAGTGGCGTCGAGGCGCCGTGAAAACCGACGCGCCGATTGGCCCCGGCGCGTCTAGCCCCGCCCTCCCGCTTCCCCAGATTGAAATGTTAAGTCTGTCTCCGCCGCGTCAGACAACACACACCAACAAATCGAGTCCCTCTTGTTCCTCGTCGTGCCGCGCACTTCCCCAGTCCAGTTGGACGTTGTTGTGGACTTTGGACACGCTGGACGCGCACCAGGACGCGCGGAGGGGGCACAAAGCGGACATCGCGCTCTTGATTTGTGGCTTTAACACGATGGGTGAGTGCGCGCTTTTGGAGAAGGGACTTTTTTTTTTATGGGGCTGGGATGGAGTAAGCGGTAACACGGCGAGGCGAGGCATGTTGGTATAGTTTCACCTCGGTGCGATTCAGTCGTAGACATACGAACCATAACCTTCAACAAGCACGCACCTCGTTACGCACGGGATTAGCGCTGACCAGAACAAGTTTGAGTGGCGACGTTTATGTGCGTGCATTGTCGGTCGTCTAGTTTCAGGTCCCAAACAAGAAACTAAAGAGAAAACGTCCGAATTGTGCATGGATTTAATCCTTACTCAACTTTAAAGCGAGAGAATGCGTTGCAACGCAGCTGTGCTTTCACTCGCACGTTCTTGACACAAAAACAAGAAAGTAGTTTTAGTGTTCCCTTGACAGTGGCCATAATGGACAATGCATGTAAAACTATTTGTGTCAAAAATACATCTTCAGCTTTTGTCATAATTCACCAAATTTCTACGACCAGCCAATCTTTGCAAACGAGCTGTTTATTTTGATTTGACAAACAATTATATTCATAATAATACTGGAACTGCCTGCGGCGTATATCTTTCCTTTTATGCATAACACATAGACACAATCACAGAGCATGTTGTGAGTGGGTTACTTTGGTTAGTGGAATAACCAAATTGATTTGAACCCTAGTTTAACGAGCCTATTCTAAATGTCACGCCACATAACAGAAGTATTTCCTGGGCTAGGGTCGGGCAGAGCAGGCCTCAAACCGTCGCGCTGTACTCATTCATGACAAGGTGCTCAAATGTATCTATTATGAAACTTAACTGAGTCAAATTCAAGGCATGCACTAGAATAAGCACACGAATAATAACGCAATTGAAGGACATTTTCCCTCAATATAGCCTGTTTGTCAGCCATTACGCACCGAATAACCGTTTTATTGCCGTTTCACGTCGCGTTTTCCAGAGTTTGACACAGGCATATATAATGATGAAGTGGAAAGCTCTTGGGAAGAGAGTTTTCCCCTCCTGACAGGTTTAGACTTAAGTTTAGTCCAGATGACGCCGAAGGCAGTTCCATCATTCCCGAAAAGCGGTTTGTTTGTTTGTGTGTTTCGTCCTTGTTGTTCGTCGGAGCAGCTGCACCTTTATGAGGGATTAGCAGTTTGTGTGAGCTGTTGGAATAGGACTTTTGTTCTTTTTTTAATGTGTGTGACATGAGGAGTTCATGATGTGCCTGATAGCCACTTGGAAACAATAGTGTGACGATTATGCCCAGTCATTACAGGCAATGGAGAACGAGATCGAGGCGATAACCATCTACTACTGATTATTATTATAGGATTATCAAAAGCCAGCCACACAGTGTTTGTCTATTTAGACTCGTATAACAATGTAACAAAACAGAGCATTAAATATATTATTAAGGGGATATTTTAGGCACTCACAAGAATCTGTTTCCATCGGAGAAGAAACGCAGTTATGGCAGAGTGTGTTAGGCCTCTACTTTGATGATTTTCTCCGTCTCTCTCTGCTCTCCAGAGCCAGCCTTCGGGGAAGTGAACCAGCTCGGCGGCGTGTTCGTGAACGGCAGGCCGCTGCCCAACGCCATTCGGCTGCGGATCGTGGAGCTGGCTCAGCTCGGCATTCGTCCGTGTGACATCAGCAGACAGTTGCGCGTGTCCCATGGCTGTGTTAGTAAAATCCTTGCGCGGTACAACGAGACCGGCTCTATCCTGCCCGGGGCCATCGGGGGCAGCAAGCCACGCGTGACCACCCCCACTGTGGTCAAACATATACGGACGTACAAGCAGCGGGACCCGGGGATTTTCGCCTGGGAGATCCGGGACCGGCTGCTCGCGGACGGCGTGTGTGACAAGTTTAACCTTCCATCAGTGAGCTCTATCAGCCGCATTCTACGCAACAAGATCGGAAACCTGTCCCAGCAGAGTCACTACGAGTCCGGGAAGCCCTCTCACGCGCCCCCGCAGCCCGCGTTGCCATACAACCACTTATACTCGTACCCCAGCTCCAAAGTGCCCACTCCCCCGGGCATGGCCGCCCTGCCCGGACACATGGCCATGCATCGGATATGGCCCTCGTCGCACTCCGTCACTGACATTCTGGGCATCCGCTCCATCACCGAGCAGCAAAGTAAGCACCTCACTCTGCCACAGAGCTCCGCCATGAGAGAATGTGCAGGTTTCTATTTGGTGCATTTTATAAACAAATCAAAAAGCCAACTTAATGACAAAAATACTGTTGCACAATTATCTGAATATTTATGAATATTTATATATAATTCCATAACACACACAATTATAATTTTAAATACAATAACAAATAAGAAAAAAATATTATTTCAAAATGTTCCTTTTCCCACAAGGTTTTGTATTATTTCAGGTTTTGCATCTGATCTCGAAAGTGATTCCTTTGCTTTGAACGGCAGCACTGAATACCATCAGGTTTAGCCACTGTGGCCCGTATCACCAGATCCAAGCGCGTGGACGTGCGTCACGGGACCGCCTTTAGCGCCTGACCCGAGGTGCTCTATAGGCCCCAGTAAAGAGTCCATTTGGGACCCGCTTAAGTCAGAGGCCCGAGCCGAGTTAAGTGCCATTTGACCCGCGCCGCTGATAGTGGCGCAGAGGTTAGCGCAGAAACAGATGGCGCGGCTGCACTTGGAATTACGCGGCGGAAGTTTCATTCCCCAAAGCGCGAAATACGGACGCTGATGTGCCTTTTTAGCTTGTGATCTTGACGCACGGGATTTACGCCTTCTGTCCATCAGATTTTAGCAAATGTGGGTTACGTGCCATAGGTTTCACAATTTTAAGGGCCACAGTTTATTTTGTATATATATATATATATATATATATATATATATATATATATATATATATATAATTCATTGAGCATTAGTGGCCCTTATTATTATATTATCATACACATATGTGCCAGGATCTATATGGATTATAACTTGAGACAAATTGGAGGCGTGACGCAAACACACATTTTGCACACGCTGAATTACCCAAACTATTGTTTTCTTTGTATAACTGGTCATTTAAAAGGACAATATAGCAATAATTGTGATTTCTAAATGATCTTCTTTCTAAACGTACACCTCCTCAGCTCCATGCGTTCACTGATAGCATTTGATTGACACCAGGAGCTAGGCTTTGTCGAAGGGAGGCCAGGAAAGGGATAAGCCCGTATTTCACAAGTTGGCATACCACCATGGCATCCGCGCGTAAAGTGGAGGCGCGCGGTGCGTTCTTTTCTGCGATAAAGTTTGCAACTTCTTTGTTTGAGCGAGAACAGAGAGCGGAACTGTAAATGGCGCCGCATTGCGCGCAAGCTCGATTCAACATTTGTACTTTAATTCCCCGGTGAATTAGGGACTTGAGGAAATACGCATCAGTTCTAGTAACCCGATTTGACTGTGATATTTTAATTTACGCAAGAGAACTAAAATACAGTGGTTACATTTATACGCAAGTTTACCCAAAATGGAAAAAGCGTTGGATAAAATGGTTGAATTACAAGTATTTATTTTGTATTTTTCGTTGTTGTTTTTTTTCCTATTGGTGATAGAAGCCCAATGCGCTTTTCGATTGGACACGTTTCACGCGTGATTGCGCCCCTGTTTAATACAAAGACCCAATTACGACAACTACGACAACAAACCAACTCCGAAAGATTTATTTTCAGAGCAATCATTCCTCAACTTTCGCCCGGGAGTGTTTGAACAGTTGAGCCAGGTGGTTCCGTCAACAAAGGTCGCCAAACATGTCCGTCCATGCGTCACGAGGAAGTCAGACAGCGTCGCGGACCGCCCGTGTTGGCCCTTCTTTTTTCTTTCTTTTTTTTTTTTTAGTACTGCTTTTGAAAGACTAACAGTGCGTTTTGGAGTGAAATCAAATGTGTTCTATCCTCCACTATTTGTGACAACGGCATAAAAAAAAAAAACATGGTGTGCTTTGCATCCAAGAACGCCTTTTATTCTTCTTCTTCACCTAAACCAACCTTGAACTATAGCAGCTAGTTGTTCTTGTTGACATTGCAGTGACAGTGTTGCTTCTCGAAAGTTGTGAAACGCGCTTATGAACTCGTCCCCGCGAGGAATTGGAGGATGGACTAACAATTACGCGCTCCCACTGCAAACAGAAAACAGGCACGGGGCCTTTGATACACGTTCTTTCACACCTTCGCCAATATTTATCCAAAACATTTTACATTCGTGCCGCCTATTGGGGAGCCGCTGGCCGAGTGCGCGCTTCTATTTTGGAAACAGTGAAACAAGAGCCGCGGCATAAATCTGCGTTAATGGCCGGGCCCGGTGTTGCGAGGGGGATTTGGAAGCGCTTGTCAGTCCACTCGGGTCTAATACCGACTGCTGCACGTGGCCATCGCGCTTTAGCTCCAGCGAACTGTTCCACGGTTCCTTGGGAAAGAAACACAAAGATGGGGGGGGGGGGGGGGGGGGGGGGGGGGGGAAACCGTGCCGCGCCTCTAAACAATGTATGCATAACCAAACGACGAGCAGATGTTTTGTGGCGGCCTTCATTGTAACGCGAGAACTCATTTGCACCATCGCGGGACTCGCCATGTGACGATCCCCCCACCAAAACATAAACGTGTATGTGCGTGCGTGGGGGGAGGGAGGGAGGGGGGTAAATGTAGGGATTGATGCAGATTGACAGGGAACACCGAAATGGAAACGCGGCACACATGCGCATTAGACACGCTTTTTGGACGTTTTGCGTGAGGTCGCCGAGGGAAGAGGAGGACGTCTTTACGCACTACCTGATTTCAACGTCCAGGCAAAACTGCTGAGTGCTGGTACAAAATACACATTCATAATGATCAAAAGTAACACTGATGGCTGTAAAATGTATTATATTTCTAAAGGAAATGGAGAAAGGAAATTGCGCATATCTTTAAAGGCACTAATGTTAACCTTTTTAGTCAGAATGTGACGAAATGGGGTTTTATTTTACCGTGGCGGCTGTCCTTTAGAGTCAATATATACGACGGAAAAGGTAAAACCCATTTTCGTCACATATGGACTGTTTGGGTTGACCATGCACAACATCAGTAAATCATAACACAATGCAGGCTTCATGCGTCAAGCTCACTTTTTCCACAAATTCATACTTTTTATGGGGCAAAAAAAATGTTTCCCTTCTAAAAGAAAAACCAATATGCCAGGTATAGGTCCTTTAAGATTGTGAGAAAACTTAAAATTTTTTTTTAGATTTAGTATTTCTTGCTACAATTATGTAAATTGTACGCATGTATAATATTATAATAAGAAACACCATCATTACTAATGCGAAAAAACGTTCAGGTGTACGTAATTTACACTTAAAAAAAAAAAAATGCAAGACTATGATAGCCCGTTTTTATAATCAATACTTGTTAGCACAAAACATATAACAAAACATTTCTACCCCCCTAAAAAAAAAATCCAAAAAAAATTAGCGATTTAACTACCGGGAAATGTGTAAACCACGTAAAAAACATGTTTTACACATTTTAGTTCTGCAGCAAAAGCCAAACCAAAGGATAATCTGTGTTAGGCTCAAACCGCTGTGGTTATGTAACTCGATAGTAAGATAGATATCAAACTACTTTCCCCCTGACAGCGTAAAGGCCCCGATTCAAAACGCATCACTTGTCATCTCGATCCGGGTCACATTTCAAACCCCCCCCCCCCCCCCCCCCCCCCCCTTGTTGTGAACGTTACAAAAACCCTCCAGACCCCACAGTCCGCCGCGTCACGTGACTGCAGCCCGTGCGTGAAGTGACAAATGAGCTGTGTCACGTCCCAGACCTTTTATTTTTGTTTTTATTTTTTTTATTTTTTGGTATAGAGAGCACACGCATGTTCTTATCACGCGCTAAACTCTGATTTCTTCTTCTTCTTCTTCTCCTCTGTCTTCTGTCTCTTCTCCCTGTGTTGTGCCCTCCTCCTCCTCCTCCTGCTGCTCCAGTTAGCGACAGTTCATCCTTTCCCAGCGCCAAACTAGAAGAATGGAGCGCTATTAACAGGACTAATTTCCCCTCGGCGGCCTGCTCACCGCTAGTCAATGGCGTGGATAAACCGCATTTAGAACCCGAAGCGAAATACGCACAGGTAAAGAACCAGAGAACATGCATTCATCACAGCGGCTTGCAGACGGTGTTCCAACCATTTAATCTGTTATTTTGTTGAATTGTGCTAAAAAAAGGTATTGTTTTTTCATGTGTTTATGTTCATATGAAGAGTTAGCCTGAACGATGGAATAATTTAGTTTTTCATTTTTCATATTTTTTTCAAAACCTTTTAAATGTCTATTTTTTGCACATTCTTGCAGGGTGACATGTGCGCAATTTTTAGCGAAAGAAAATAAATGCATATGATTTAATATCAGACTGCTAACAAAATAAAACAGGTCAACTACCTCAAGCCACTGTGTTCTATTTATATCTCATATTTACGCACGCAACATGGCCGTTTTGGATAAGACTTGATTCACACCGAAGCGCTTTTTGGACTTGCCAGGGCATGTAAAGTTAGAAATATCCGGGGCTTTTTGGCGCATTGGCAGCAGCTTCAGCGCGCGTCCGCGTTCACAATGGCGTGAACGTGCGCTCCTCTTGGCTGCGCGGAGACACGCGCGTGTAGAGTCTAGACCGATTTGATAACAGCACTCTCGGATGGCGCGTTTCGGGGTGTGATTTGGATGCGCTGGGAGCGGATTGGCCGCGAGACTATAAAGAAATCCAAGGAGGGTAAGGTCAAGGCCGCGCGACAGAGCCAGAATGAAAGGATTACGCAAGCGTTTTATTGTTTGGATTGAAAAGGCATTTGAGGATCAAGGCCTGCCATATAGTGCAATGTGTTTCCAATCCGCGCAGTTCGCGACGTGCCGCTCTGCGACGCTCATATCGCGGGGCATTATTAATCCTCTGCGTTTAATGCGAGTTCAGGAGGCCGCTATGTCAGGCCTGTGCGGGTCGTAAATCAAAATGCGTTTTATTTGTTTTATTTTTTTGCACAATCCAGTGGGTGCCATTCTTTACCCCTTACCCCCCGCTTTAACCGAGCGCATTTGCTCCAGTTCGGCTTTACGCATGGCTTCGCGACTGTAGGGCACAGTCTTATGGGGCTGAGTAACACCTCATTTGAAAGCTAAGGCCTACAAAACGGATTTACACTGATCTTTTTGATTGCGTATTTGTTGCTACTTGGACGCTTTTTTTTCCAGGGAAATGTGCTCGGTGCACGTGGGGGTTAAGAGGTTAAAGCATTAAAGCAGCGATTGACAATAGAATTACTACAGCAGTCAGCGGGGTGGCTTGCAAAAATAGTAACAGTTGTTTGATTTATTTGATGTTGCATTCAAAAGGTGAAAGTACACACCCTCACTTTTGATCAGAAAACGCTTTCATGGCAAAAAAGCACAACACAACTTTAAAAAAAACATCCACATTTCGCTTTGACTCGTTTGGTTGTTTAAAGGAGCGCGTAAGCCTCGCCTCAAAGCCCCAACCATGAAACCGATTTTGCGTGAGATCTTTTTTACGCGCCCTCGTTCGCCCAGGGTACATTGTGTCTCCAAACGCGTAAAACAAAACCCAAAATACAACTGAAAAAAATAAAATAAAAATAAACAACCTCACCTTAGATGGCCTTACATTCTGCTTTCATTTAGTTCCAAACGTAAACAAACGCATTGGAAAATATCCCCAGCTTCCAAGAAACAATTAGAAAATAGCTTGAGAACGAGACTATATATCTTGGCATTTGCAGGCCAATTACTCTGGGTTTTTGAGCTACTGTTTAACGGCGTAATTGCGTGACATCTTTCTCCCGGTTTTACTGTCGCGGCGCGTAATTTGTGGAGAGATAGACACGGAGTAGACACAGAGCTGCGTCTTGGGCTTTTTCAGTCGGGTTGTTTAGTTTGTTTTGACGGCGCGCACGTACTCTCCGCTCCGATCCTTTGTATGTTCACAGTAAAACCAAATTTATGGGGCTGTTATTCCGCGCATTAAATGGCTCACTTGTGCTTCTATGGCGGGATGAGCGTCTCTAGCCTCGGAGTATAGCGTGCGCCCCAGTGAAAAAACACCGCGGATGAATGGCGAGCGCGAATGGAGGGACGCGCGCGCCCGGGCCATTAGCTTTGTGTCCGTCTGTTTGTGGGGCCAACGCGCATTTCTAAAATAGAAGATAAACACAGATCACGTTGCATTTGTGGAGAGATAGATCTATTTCGGATCTATTTCATTATCGAGCAATTAAACCTGTCGCCCTATTGAGGATGCGTGAGACGGACGGCCTCGTTTGGTTGTTGGACCAATTAGTTGAATTACATAGGCTGCTTCCCCTTCCTATTCAAAGGCCCTGTACTTGACTTATTTTTGAAGTATGGAAAATGTGTTTTGTTTGTCTGTGTAATGTCAAAAAAAACAAACATGATTTGGGGGAAACGTTGATTTTGATGAAGGGTTAGTTGTTATTGTTGTTAGTAAGTGCTTATGAACTCATCTCTGTGAAGAACTGGCATGTTAGGAATGACTCTGGACGTTTTAACCTCTTAACCCCCACCTTCGCTGAGCACGTTTTCTCCAGTTCGACTTCACCCAAGTCTAAAAGCATCAATAGCCTCTAGGAAAAAAGCAAAAAATAAATCAAATAAAAAAAAGCATCAAAGAGTGACAAAAATGCGACAAAACAGGCAAACAAAAAAGGGCGGAAAAAGCTACGGAAGAGTGATGAAAACATGACAAAAAAAAAGTGATGAAAAAGTGACAAAAAGAGACAGAAAAGAGATGAAAAACGTGACGAAAAATTATTAAAAAGGGATGAAACAAGGGATTAGAAAGCAACAAAAATGTGGGAAATATCTGACAAAAAAGTGACAACACAAGGAAAAATCTCTTTCAAATGAGGCGTCACTCTGGCCTAGAGGCTGCAAGCTCCAGTCGAGAAGCTTTTAGATGTGGGTAAAGCTGGACTGTTAAGGCGGGGCTTAAGAGGTTAATATCTTGCTGTCAAGTGCTTCAATATTTCTAAACCACAAAAACATAAAAAAATAACATAAAAAACCCATCAGGTACAGGGCCTTTAAGGCTTTCCCTTGATATCAGGGAAAGGGATAAAATGGCCCCCGGAGGTTTTGCTTGACACCTTCTAGCACGTCGAATTCCGCATTCCTCCCACGTGTTTCCTGCTGGAACAATCGCGGCCCGCTACGACAGGCAGGCAGAGCTTAAATCGCTGGGGGATGGGGGGGGTGTGGGGGTGGGGGGGGGGCATTGTAAAACGGTACGAACTTGCTGACATCGTGAGAGGCAGGTGTCGATGCCAGCTGGGCTCTCTCGCCTCGCGTTGTTAGCGGTTTGTTGTGTTTGTGTTTTATGGAGCGATGGTTCCGATTGGCGAACGCGGGGACCGGGGGGACCGTGTGAATACGCTGTAGCGGGAGCGAGCGTCGGGACGTTGATGACAAAAGCCCAAAAGGGGAGAAAAAAACTGGAGCAAAAAGTGCAGCATTTTTGAAGGATTGCGGAAGTATGTCAGGAATAGCATAGTGGGAATATGTCTGGGTTTCCTCGGTTTCCTCCAAGTCTCCAAATTTAACTAAACAAATAGATACGGCTTTCTCGACTGGTGAAATATGTCCCCAAGTGCGGCACTGTGGCACGGAGGGACGAGGCCAACGCAAAGGGACGAATTTCCCAGTAAGATGACGTCAAAGTAAACCTTTACCTGCGTGTAGGCGGAGTTTGCAAAGTCAGGGATGGCTGGATCGCTTTCCCGGCGAGTCAGGGGCCTCCATCATTTGTTAAAGTATGTTTGATGTTGTCAGGGGCCCCGACTTAACGTTTTTAGATGAGAAATCAGTCACTTCTAATGGATGTTAACTGTTCAGTATTTAGCCAGGCTTGGGGACTCCTGTATAAAAGTCTTTGAAATGTCGACCATAGCGTATTTCTTCTTTGTTATTCACTGTCTTGGCCTTCAGTTTGTCTCATAGGTTTTTCCTTTTTGACGACTTTACCGTTCAATGGGCAGACGATTTTTGTCAGCTCACTGTAAAAAAAAAACAAAAAAATGACCGAAATGATGACGAAGCGCTTCGAATACATGAACCGCTAATACATGTGGTCCTCCAGTGGACCACCCAGGCGCCCCGACTCGGGCCTCCCTGTTGAAAAGCTGAAATTCCTCCCGTTTAGCTCCGTCCCGGCTCCAGCCACCGCCGTTCATGCTCAGGGGGCGCACACGTTTCTCCCCCCCCTCGATGACATCTGTTTTTAACCCCCTTTAACCACACTCAACCATCCCCAAAAAAACAAAAAAAAAGTCTCTCGAGCGGGATCATCCTTCTCCGTTTAACGCGCCTGCACGGGGGCGTGAGCGTGCATAACTCAGAGGAAATGGGAAATATGTTTTCTATAGGGCGGCTAATATTCCTTTTGCAGTGTCAGCAGTGTGTGGAATATACAGAATACAATAGATTGGGTCGTTTCGTATAAAATAATATTGGGTCTAATCTTACAATTAACACTGAAAATCTACGAATGCGGGATTTATTAGACTCATATTTTGAAACTACATTATGTGGTTTGCACTTGGGCTGCTCACATTGTTATTCAAACCTGAATTCATTGGCTGTGCATATATTTTTATAAACTAAATAAATTACAAAGGAGTTTATGCAAACATAATAAAGGGTCCATTAAGTCATAATGACAGTGCGTGATAGTCAGACCTCTGTGTTCGATCCTTCTCATTTATTTGTATCTATATTGTGTATTAATCAAATTGCACAAACATATGAGGAACCGTGAGTAATATTTCATATTGACACAGAAGCAATGCATTGGGGATTTTTGTATTGAACTGCATGGCTCGCTGTCCATTGTCTTCGGGACAATCCTTGAACACTGAAATAGAAGAGAAGGTCCCAACTCACACGTTTAATTGAAGGCAGGGCGGGGTCTGTCTGTGAGGAGTTTGTGTGTTCTGTTTGTGGTTTTGTGTGGCGCCAACCACTCAAAACAAGTACAACAGGATTCAGGACTCTGAAAAAGAGAATATTAAGGTGGACGTGGAGAGAAGTAGCAGCATTGTGTCCTGAGCGTATAGTGAAGCTTAAATGGTCAAGTTGAAGACCTTCTACTCACAGAGGCTTCTTCTTCTTCTAATACAACCTCAACTCAACCAATCCCAGTCCGGTCAACAATATACACCCATAACCAAGCACATTTTCTCCCGTTCGGCATTACCCAAATCTAAAAGCTTCTTGAAAATAAATAAATAAATAAAAAAAAGCCACAAAACATTTACGAAAAAAGCAACAAAAGAGCATCCAAAAAGTGACAGAAACACACGCACACACACAAAAACGTGTGAAAAAGGGGGGAAAAGTGGGTCTTAGCTTTCAAATGGGGCGTTACACTGGCCTACAGGCTGTAAGCGCTAGCCAGTCGAAAAGCTTTTAGATTTGGGTAAAGCTGGACTGGAGAAAATGTGCTCAGTTAAGGCGGGGGTTAAGAGGTTTTTAAGCTTCACTACGATCAGTACTTCCCGGACGAATGAGAGCCTTCACAAACATATCGTGTTTTAGCCTGTTAATGTATTACACAGTGTGTATATAGTATACACACGCCCAAGAATACACTGTTGTTTATGTTTTTGTTATTCTATAAAGTTCACATCCATAATGCACATATATCCCACTCACCTAACCTCTGCCCCCCCCCTCATTCTCTCTCTCTCTCTCGTGTGTCCCCAGACGCCGAATGGTTTGCCCAGCACAGTGAACAGCTATGTCACGCCGGCCAGCATCCCTCCCTACCCCCCTCCCACCCCAGTGTCTCCCTACATGGGGTTCAGCGGCACCAGCTCGGCCTATGTGAGCGCCCGCACATGGCGGGGCAGTGGCAGTGCGCCCTCTCCCCGCAGCTGTGACCTCGCCGCCCCCTTCGCCTTCACGAGCACGGCGGCCGCACGGGACTTCCACCCGGTCTCCGCATCCGCACTATAGAGACAATGGGAGGCGGCAGCCGCGGAGAGAGACGCGTTTAGCGCTGGAGCGGTCCGGTCCGGTCCGGTCTGGTACGGGTCGGGCTCATCGCAACGGAAACGGAATCACAAAGCGGTTATTTAGGTCATATGATAACATTTGCAAACGGTTCATACCGGCTGTGTCGCCAAATGACGGAGAGTCTAAAAGAAATATGCACGGACAAACGGAATAAATAAAAAGGTCTGGTTTTAAATTAGATCAATCTTGATTTTATCTTGATTTAGTCTCGTCTGTGTCAGCTTAGCAGTTCATATTTCATTCTTCTCTCAAATGTTAAAGCTTCCCGACGCGTCTACACGGACAGCAAACTAAATTTAAAAACATAAATCCCACCCTTAGTTCCCAAAATACTCTGGACCAGCAAATTCAACGGGAATGGATTCAATGGACGATACGGCAAAACGATTGATCACCATTTTTTTTCCTTCTGATTCTCGAATTTACCTTTTTATAAACCTCATCTCAAACAAAAAAAAAAAAAAAACTTTCCACTAGCATTTCCACTTTCCACAAAAAAGTTCGTCCAAACGTCCAACACGGACCAGTGACATTAAGATTTCAATTGAACTTCGATTAATTGCCCAGCCCTAATGGAAACAGTTTTTTAGGGGAAAAAACTGTCTTCAAATGACTTTTCCAAGAAAATTCAGCAGGCATAACAAGTGAATCGGTTTTGGTCGTTCTCTTTGTCTTCGTGCAACAAAACATAGCCATTAAAGTGACAGTCTGCAAGTTTAAATGTTTTACAAATTTAACAGATTGGGGTCTGAAATTTGAGGTAACATAAAAGATAATTATTTAATATTACGTATTAAATAATTATCTCTTTGCAAGGTCCCCGCCTTTACCGATTTCAGCAACTGATCGGAATCTCCGGGACGCCACTCTGACCAATGAGACGAGCTTTCCTGTGAAGCGGCCAATCAGGAGAGAAGGGGGAGGGAGCTCGATCATTTATTAATGAAAAGTTTGTTCCTGCTCTCCTCATTTTGCAAACTAGGAGTGGCTTTCTGGTTAAAGAGGAGAGGGAATGGATTGTTTACTTTCGAATTACACTATATCTTCTCATTTTGCAAACTTACAGACTATCACTTTAAGACACACTTTACATCCCCAATCGGTCAAAATGCAGTTTTCCTTTAGTATTTACAGGCATAAATGAATAAAGAGGGTTGTGCTAATTTACTGAGTGTGTACCATAGAAGACAACAAACAGATTTAGTGCTTCTCTTACTACTTGAGCTTTGGAAGGTCCAATACTTGGTGTTGTAGAGCGACTAATTTAGACTTAGCAGAACCAGCGCAGCAGTAAAAGCCTTTCGATGCTGGACGCTGTCGGGTTCTTTGGACAGATCACCACAAATGAAGCTAATACTATTACTTTGATAAACAGGTCCTCGGAATCGTCCTAACCTTTCTACTTTCTGTACTGCGTCCTGAAAAGAACATTACGACCAAAGGCGACTGTTGTACATAAATAACAAATCGTTTATCTTCACCATTTGGAAGGTCTTGACCAAAAGCACTTACTCCTTCATTTTTTTTTCCTGACCCGATCTGTGCCAGACCACAGAATCGCAAGAAACGAGGCTGCGTCGCGCGTCCCTCGCGGCTTTCCGAAACTTCACGCCTGCCACTTTTTCTCTATGAAGGACTCGGGACCCAAACCAGTGACCAAAGGGGAGAACGTTTTTGTTAAATGAACGGAAGGACTGTTCATAAAGACCAAAGACTTTTTTTTTTTTACAAATGTTTTTACACCGGCACTTCTGCAAATTTCTACGGGGCTAAAACTAAAACAATTAAAAAAAACAAAAACGGATTGGTTATGCAACTGACAGAAGCGGGGAAACTCTTCCTGGGTGCTTGTTATGAATATTCATTTCTACGTTGTATGTTCGTATGCTCTTTTTATGTTTTGCAATGTGGTCCTTCTCTCGTTAAAACCAGTTATCGTTCGGTCGAGATCTTATTTATTAGACACGAGTTCGTTGAATGAAGTGCAATTTGCCTAAAGACTTTGAGGAGAGCTCCACGACATGGAACAATTGGCAAGAAGAAAAAAAAAAAGGAGTGTACCATTATCAATGTTGCACAGAGAAATTGAATGTACGTTATTAAAATTGTTTGGTTGAAATGAACTCTGGTGGTGTGACGTTCATGCCTGTATGTCTTCGTCTCTTCTTAATTACTTAGTTTGATGGGATTCGCTCATGGCCCTTGTGTACAGGATGGTTCCAAAGAGCCGGTTATGGAAAGTTCACATCCTGTTCCCTCCAAAAGTCAAACCAGCACAGCATAATTGTTTTGCAAAATCTCAAATATAATCGTTAACCCAAGAGACAACACTTTTCTTGACAGACACTAATGGGGCCGGCAGCAACTTGGTAAGGCTAAACAACATTAATAATAAAATAATAATCACAGTTAATCTTCATTTTAAGACATAAGCCATTAAACACATCTATGGACAGAAACTGACTGCATGTTCATCATCCTTTTCATAAAGTGTATGGGCTTACAGAGCTGTTTGTCCCCAGATGAGAGCTCTGGGGTCCCTGATCAGGCCCCTGTGCCGCTTTTGGTGATCACTAAGTTTTTACGGAGTTTAACAGGAACAAAAACAGATCAGTTTAGTGGAAAAAGCTGAATCTTTCTTGCCTTTTTTTTATGCAATGTTATCACAGACTGTACATACAGGTGGACTGAGTGATGTTGGCTAACCGAAGCTCATTCATGCTAGCAGTTTGGCTGGGATTTTGGAGCCAGCTGCTCTGTAGAAAAGCGTAAATATAAAAATAGCGAACAGCGGACAAACATGGAGGTAAGAATGACGAGCCTGTGTCAGCTAATGACTTAAAGAGGAGAAAAAGAGTGTTAACAATGTGAAGTAAATTAGAGCAAGAGACTTCTGGAGCCTGGCCCCATTTCCTGTTGGGCTTCAGGAAGAAAGATGATTAGTCCACCGCCATACAGTCTATGAACATACACATTTTAATGCAGACGTGCACTGAACAAACAAGAATTATTAGTGCTCAGATAGTCATTGGAATGGCATATTAAAATGACTCGCCGATGCTAAATCCTGGTTTAGCGACTCCAGGGCCAGTTTTGCATGACCAGGAAGCTGATTTTCATAAGGAAAGGCCTGCGCTGGACGAGGCTTTGGGACCTGATCCCACATGTCACGGCTCACAGGGAGAATTCATTAGAAAATGCAAAAGAGCTAAATGAGCCATCGGTCCGTCCATACAGCAGATGGTGGGGGGTATAGTTCAGTGCTGACAAATGGAGTTTTTATTTATTTTGTGTACAATAAAACATGAGACGTAGATATTTATTATCAAAGGCCAGGAACATTTTTTTCCAGTGAGACAAATCTAAGTGTGGTCAGTCGAATCCTTGTCACAGTAGTAGTAATTGCACTTGGGGGTGGGGGCTCATAAGCTTTTTGCTTCAGCCCACTCCTTTTGAGCACAATGTGTATTGCTCAAATAAACAAATAAACTAAACTAAACTAAAGTAGTGTGAACAGTGTAGTCAGCTTTTCGTAGAGACACGGCACTTCCATTGGTTCGCCATTTTTGGTGCCCGGACATGTGATGCTCATCGACACCCAATCGGATCGCATCGATAGAGCTTATAATGCAGGTATTTTTCTATTGAGTTCATTGATCTTTTCAAAGGTATTAGGATACTTTTAGGGCATTACTAAAGTGGTATGGCTCAATGAGTGGACCCAACATCAACTGTGATTAAGCCTCGCGACCCACATACAAAAAAAAATAAAACGTAAAATACAGTCAATTTCAAGTTATTATTGATTTATACATTGGGTAAACACATTTAGACTCAGGTATAGCGTTATCACACATTTAAGATGAAATATAGGGTAAAAAAAATCTACATGACGTGAGCTATATATAGGTAGAAATTATGACATAATGTGCAGTTTCCACCACAAATAATTCAAAACAATCTGTCTTTTGAATGAAACGCCTTTAAACAGAAAAAAAGAGTTGCCTTTTATGACCAAAGCCCCTTTATTTCAAAGCATACAAGGGATATCCCAGAAGAAATAAACTGCTCTATAATTAAAACAGACTTTTGCTATTGCCAAAAATAGTGTTGAGTCTTTTTGGTTTGTTTAGTTTTCCTAAATTGAAATGGCCCCTTCCTGTGAGGTATCTTACGTTGCTGTCCATAAATTCAAAAAATATGTAGCCGGGCGTTTGGAAAGTCCTGCCGCTGTGCCTCCCGGGGCGAGGTGGAGTCTCCGGTCCACCCCAAAGCTCCCCCGAAATAGCCCCAAAATCAGACACACACGCGCGGGCCACAAAAAGGATCGCACGCACCATTACAAAAGAAAAGAGCAGAGGACAAATGACATGTTAGCCAATGCGCGGCAGAAATACCTCGTTTTCCAGGATGTAATAAATTAGGGAGCGAGTCTAGGAAAGCGGTGCCGCGTCTGGTCGGGCCCGTCGCAGCACGAGTCCACAAATCATCCGCGGAGATTTACGCAGGCCAGATAACAGAGGCATTCGTCTTTTATATTAGCATTAGCTGTTAGCGCGTGTTAGCGAGGTGCTAGCGTTAGTTATGGGCCCGAGTAAACAGAAGCAGGAGGTTCGCCGGCATGGAGCTGCTGCGAGCGAATGGGCTGCAGAAGGCTTGTGCAAGTGTGTTAAAAAGTTACGTGCTTTGTTACAGACTTGAATAGTTATTTATTTACAGTACCGTCATAATAAAAAGATATCGACGCCATGAATTTCAGCACTTACGGTTGTAGCTGCCAGGAGAAAGTTTCATCAAGTTAAAGGCCCTATACCTGCCTTTTTTTCTGTAGTCGGCTAGTGGAATAAATGTGTTTGTTCTTTCAGAGGCCGTATTGTAAAAGCTTTCTAAATATAACGCCTTAAAGGTGCATTATGCAACTTTTTATGTGGAATTTTTTTTTTAGATTGCGTGTATGACCCAGTGGCTGTATGAGTGGTCAGCATGACGCCTTCATTTCCGATCACGGTGGTCTTTAGGACGCTCCAGGATCAACTGTTTGGAAGGTTTTCACCGGTGACGGACCCTCTCACTAAAAGAACCCTACGAAACAATTGATCCTGGAGCGTTGTAGAGGCCACAGTGTGAAAGTGTGACCATTCCTACAGCCGCTGGGTCACCACAAGGTCAAATACGCAACAAATATAAACTTTTTTTTTATTTTTCACATAAAAAGTTGCATAATGCACCTTTAATATCAAGCGCTCATAAACTCATCTACATTACCAATGCGTTCGGAAAGAATGTGGGTGACAACTAAAACAATATTTAATTACAACTGGGGGACGCCATACACAGCACAATGTGTCAATCCTGTGCCGATCGCGTATCAAAATGGCGACCTCCAGAAACACCAATAATTCTGTGTCTGCAGATGATTGTTTGTAAACCAATTTTTTATTTTTTTTTAAATAAATCAGGTATAGGGACTTTAAGAGTTTACAGCATTAACCTCATAACCCCCGCGCATCTTCTCTAGTTGGGCTTTATGGATCTTTTTCCACGCGTTCCAATCTTTTGTGGTGTTTTTTTTTTCCACTTTTTTTTTGCGTTTTCGCCACTGTTTTTATGCTTTCATTTTTTTTTTTTTAAAGAAGCTTTTAGATTTGGGTAAAGCCAAACTGGAGAACATGTGGTTAGTTCAGGTTAGTTAAGAGGTTAAAGAACTTTATGAATGCAGTGAAGACGGGTTGAAATGGCCACCGCGACGCCATTTTTTAACGCGAGAACCACAATATTCAGACAGGTTGAACACAATAGAGCTACTCGTTTTGTAAGTTCTCCTTTGTTCCCTTCAAAAAGTCTCTGTGTTCTGAAGCGCGGCCGCCTCATGTGATTTCCTTAAACCATTTGCCTATACTCTTCAGCTGGCGCGGGCGGCCTTTACGTTTCTCTGCTGTCCATAGCGTGCATTAGCATACGTTAGCTCGTTGGCGCCCGTGCCGTGCAGTAGCCTATAGCTAATAATAGCCCTGGGCTGCGTGTGTGCGTGTGCAACAGTGTCAACAAGTCCCCTCTCCCCGCGCCGCCCGGGTTGATTTGACTTGGAAAACAAGGCTCTCGCATCCAGTGGTCACGGACCGTTGCATCGGGATGGTAGTGTTTCTGCCAACCACATCTGAGCCAACATGTCCTCTCCGATTCCCACCCCGTACTTACGGCCTACTGCAGCAACAATAGAGTAGGCTGCTTTGTTTGTGCCTCGGCGACTTTCACTTTAAGCTTCTTTGGGCGGTGCGAAGGGGTCAATTGCAGTTGTTTATTTTAACTGTGCATCCGGAAAGGTCGAATATTTTACGGGGTGGTAGTTGGAGTGGAAAGCGTGAGGACTGATATAGTTTGAAGAGAAAAGTTACAGGTCCTTCCCTTAAAAAAAACACATTATCACCACCTGATGTTATGCCTATAGAAACATTCTAACTAACATTGCTCTTCCTGGTAAAATGTGTAATGTTACTTTCTCGTAGTAGTTTTGGAGACTTCCCTCACCCCAAAACCAAACCCGCCGGTAGCAGTGATTCATGGAGATTTTGGGAACACGTGTCTCGCTCTCCTTCTTACGATTTATCTCTATCCATATGAAACTGACGCAAAGTTCAATGTCTTTTCTGTCAGTATAGAGACTACTAAAGTCAGATTTTGTTATGCTGTCCAAAAGTGGAGACAATATTCAAAAAGATATGCGCAATGTGGATCAGATGAAAGGACTTTCAGCCCTAATATGCCTAATAGTCCTTATTCAAGAACTATACATTACTGCAGTGGTTCCCAAAGTGGGGTCCGGGGGCCTCAGAGGCACTACAGGGGGGCCCCCCAAAGCTTGTCTGCAAAACAAGTACAATAAAAAAAGTTAATTTTGAAAGGAAAAATAAATTTCTCTGGACAAATGCACCAGTTTAAACCAGTATTTAGTCTACTGTCATAGCTAGATGTTACGTTTAATGTCATTTTAGCTGTGAAATTATAACAAATTATTTTGAATGGAGTAAATTATTATGATTTGGGGGGCCCCTGAGAGATTTTCTGATCAATAAGGGGGCCGCGATGTCCCGGACTTTGGGAATGGCTGCATTACTGTATTCATTGGCTTTATACTCTATGTTGTGTGGTGGTGTAGTATCCACGGCTGCCCTGGGGTAGACTGCCCAATATTACAACAGGAGCCAAACATCAAAGCAATTAAACAAATAACCAATGTAATGTCCATATAAACAGTCAGCAGCAAATGAAAACGTGTCAAAACCCAGCGCGAGAAAGGAAAAACCTGAAAAAGGAGGACGTTATGGCTGTGATAGACCCGGGGCTGATGGGAGTCCCTCTGTGGAACCAAGGTCCAGGCCTTGTTGGAGATTCAGTTCTTATTGTCCGGTCAGTGTTGGACACGGGTTCCCGCTGTACAAACGTCCGGTCGTATCTGCAACAGAAGCCCCTGTGACACGTGGACTCCATGTGAATAGATATAAACAGACTACAGGTAAAGTAAATATGGTCACATAGTTTAAAGTCAAAGTTTACATTAAGAATAACCAGAGAATCATAATACGCCTATTTGGCGCAATCGTGCAACATAAAACACTGAACATAAAACTGGGTAGCGATAAATAATAAACTATAAAAACGTTAAAACTATAAAACTATAAGGGCATACATACAATAGATTAAAATAAAATAGATTAAAAAAAAAAATAACAACAATTAGACACAGACCAATAGCGTGAATGCATTTACATGTATGAGTTGTTATATCAATTAGTACCTTTTATTTCTACTCGAGTAATATTGCAATGAAGTATTATTATTATTCAGTCACAGTGAATAAGCTTCATGTCGACCAAAAATATGTGTAGTTTGTGTTTCGTGTCTGTTTTTCTCCAGAGATATATATTTTTATGGTATTTTTTTTAATTTTAATTAGGATATATTCATATTAGGATTTTCACATCATCACGAGATTTGTTTCTCTTTGTATGCCACAATGTAAACATGAATAAGACTTTTACACAACAGTTACTCAATAGTCCCAGTAACACTTTCTCCAAGTACTATTTTACTTTTACTTGAGTATTTATTTGGGCCACGACTTTGTACTTGAGTAAAACAATTTTGAAGTAAAGTTTTTTCCCACACTGAGATATGTTCTTACCTGAGCTTAGACGAGTTGATGCGTAACTGCCTGGTCTGTCTCAGTCACGCAAAAAGACCAAAGATGTTGTTATCTTTAGCCTCTCCTCCTCTCCTCTATGGGGCCAAACGAGGGTGGAGTTAGAAGCGACCGAGCCCCTCCACGTTTTCCGCACAGTGAAATTAAGATATTACTGTGCGGACGTCGAAGTGCACCTACAGTGTTATTACGCCGTACAATATAGTCCCCCTTTTTATTCGCTTAGTAAATTTATATGTTTAATTTTGTGTAACTATACTTGGATCACGTAACTACCCACGTAACCGTATTTAAATAGGGGGAAACGTGGAAGAGCTTGGACGCTTCTAACTTCACCCCTGTTTGGCCCCGTAGAGGAGAGGAGGAGAGGCTAAATGCTAACAACATCCTTGATCTTTCTGCGTGACTGAGCGCAACTCGTCTAAGCTCAGGTAAGAACATTTCTCAGTGTGGGAAAAAAACGCGGCCTGTTCCTTTAAGTAAATATTTTGGCCACTCTACCCACCTCTGCCACCACACACTCTTGGGGATCCTATCAATAAAACATAAGGCATAAACAGGCCGTGGGTGAAGTGTCTTGCCCAAGGGCATAGAAACTGCTGCCCTTCGGATCTGGGGACGAACGCGTTGGCCACGGAGTTGTACTGCATTGGCCCCTGACCTCCTCCACAACAACAACAACAACAACAGAATATTTCCCCAAATTCCCAACTCTCAACTACTCCTTCAGACACTGCAGCTTTCCCCTTCCCCTCCGCTCTCGTTATCCGGCTCTGACTCAGCGCTGGATTAATCTGCGGTCGTTCTAATGGAGGCTGAGAAACATTTCGCTCTCCGGAAAAAAAAAACACACACACACAAAAAAAAACACACGAGGTATTTCAAAACGCGGGGCTCTCGTCGACACGTGTTTACAATTAATGAAACCAACTCGGATGTCATATGGTTATCTTTACTCCGCGGCATGCAATCAGAAGCCAGGCACGCCGTTCGCCCCGTTACACGAGGCGGGGGGGAGGGGGGGAGGGGGGGGCATGTGCGTGTGTGCAAAGGGGGACGTGTTTAAAACAAAGCAGATCGTTCTGAGCGACGCCGGAGAATAACACGTGCAGATGAGACAGGTGAGCAACACATACAGGGAGGCCAAAGTGTCTGGGGAAGCTCAACGCCACCACGGAGGTAAGAGGGTCGAGCGTTTGGAGCTTAGATTTCAGGGTCGTTTAGGCTGTGGAGAAAGGAAACAAATGTGCAGATGGTGCTAATAATTAAAGAGATATTAAACAGGTCAAAACGTGTGTATTTTAACCTTAAAAAAAGCGTAACAGTGGGGACTAACCAGAAAACAAGGATGACAATGCAAGAAGAAAGTGAAACAAATGTGTGACAAAAAAAAGTGACGAAAAAGCAACAAAAAGTACAATAAAGTAAAAAAAAAAAAAGTGACAATGCAAGGAATAAGATCCATTTAGATGAGATTTTCATCTAAATGGATTTTTTAGATTTGGGTAAAGCCGAGCCTGGAGAAAATGCGCTCGGTTAAGTAGAAAATTCCACAGGCAGAGCACGTGAGCACAAAAATCCATTGGGGGAAAAACAGACCTCACTGCAAGATTTGGAAATGTATTTAATAGTTTGTTTTTACCACTGTTGTCTCAAAACAAAAGAAAAGAAAAGATTTATGGGGAATAATGGGATATTGTCATGTCCCACTAGCATTTGTATTCAGTTTTTAAATAAAACTGCCAAATAATAATTGTTATATCTACATTAAAAAATGTGCCGCAATGTCCCGGATCTCAGGTAATAAAATTACAAAAAGTTTCTTTTTATCATTTACAGGTGCTCAGAGCCCAGCGCTTTACAAGCCGGAGTTGGCAAGTATCTCAAAGCTCTACATTATCCATTCACTGCACACTCTGTGCTGATTAGCCACTATTGTATAGCCACAGCCGCCCTGGGGTCCAATCTGTGCCATCGCCAACCCCCCAACTACCACCAGTCACCAGTTTCTATCACTGTTTGTCATTTTTCTGTTTTGTTTTTTTGTCCCATTTTTGTTTTCGTCACACCTTTTCGCCGCTCTTTTGTCGCATTTTCATCTTTGTTTTTGTGACGCTGCGCCCACTCGGGACGCAACGTAAAAAGTATAAACGGTCACGCTTCTCCTCGCTCTGCCTCCGGATCTGGACCTTTAAATCTTAAACTACGAAGAGAAAACGTAAGAAAAAGAGAAACATCATGGGAACAAGTAAAACGTGGCGTTTAAAGTATGGAACCTGCCTCTGTGTCAATATGACTTACCTGTGTGCCTTTGGGGTTAACAGCTAAGGTTACAATTGATAACTAATTATTTTACGCCCCCGGTTACATTTTCATCTCACTTTTGTTGCTATTTTGACACTTTTTTATTAATTTTTTTTAAGAAGCTTTTAGAAACTGGAGAAATGTGCTCAGTTCGAGTGGGGGTTAAGAGGTTAAAGTCTTGTTTTGACACAATTTGCTGACAAACCAAATTACTTACAATTTGTCCTTAAATTGAATCACGCAGACCATTTGGTTTAGTATAATATGTTATTATCGCTAGTTTGCAATATCACCTAGTCTACACCTATCAGAGCCAGGATTCAACTAACTTCTGGATCCGTGGATGAACACTCTAACCACTGAGCCACTGTCGCCCTGTTCGGGAAAAGACAGGAAAAAGTGCATGTCTTTATTCATTTCACTCACATAAAGGCCGACGCTGTGAGTGACTAAAAGAGGATCCGTATATTAATCATTAGTCGCAGGTGGAGTCTTGTCGGGAATGGCGGAGGTGTCAAAAAAACTGGATTGAGACGTTCAGGGACGTCCAGAGAAGTGGAAAGAGACGCGTCACTGATTTATGGCGGCGAGTTCAAGTGAAGTGTGAAGGGGTTGCTCGGTGACGGGCAAATACAGGACGAACACGAGGCACCTGAAAGTTCTCAGTCATGGATGCATTCTGATCCTACAGTGCCTCTCGAAAGTACTAATACACCTTGAACTTTTGCACATTTTGTCATGTTTACAACCATAAACGTGAAGATTTTATTTTGAATTTTTTACTGAATGTTCACACACGTGAAAAAGTGCATTAAATTGCCTTTATAACATTCCTAATGACTGCAGAAAGTTCACACCTTGGCCTGACCATTAAATAGAGGCCCCCTGTGTGTAATCTACTCTCAGTATAATTCCAGCTGTTCTGTGAGGGCCTCAGAGCTATGGTCAGAGTGTATTGGTCACTAAACAACATCATGAAGGCCAAGGAGCTCACCAGAGAGGTCAGGGATAAAGCTGTGGAGAAGTTTAAAGCAGCGTTAAGTTACACAAAGATTTCCCAAGATCTGAACATCTCACGGAGCACTGTTCAATCCATCATTCAGAAATGGAAAGAGTATAGCACCACTGCGAACTTACCAAGACACGGCCGTCCACCTAAACTAACAGACCGAACAAGGAGAGCACTGGTCAGAAATGCAACCAAGTGCCCCAAGATAACTCTGGAGGAGCTGCGACGTCCTGCCGCTGAGCTGGGGGAATCTGTACATGGGACAACTATAAGTCGTACTCTACACAAATCTGGCCTTCATGGACGAGTGGCCAGAAGAAAGCCATTATTGAAAGGAGGCCATAGGAAATCCCGTTTGAAGTTTGCTAGAAGTCATATGGAGGACACAGCTACCATGTGGAAGAAGGTGCTTTGGTCAGATGAGACAAAAATTTAACTTTTTGGCCCAAATGCAAAACGTTATGTATGGAGCAAACCTAAGACTGCTCATCGTCCTGAGTGCACCATCCCCAGGGTCAAATATGGTGGGGGGGAGCATCATGCTATAGGGCTGCTTTTCCTCAGCGGGGACTGGGAAGATTGTACCTGCTGGAGTCAGTAAGAGAATTGAGGCTGGTGCGGAGATTCACCTTCCAGCAGGACAATGACCCTAAAAGTCAAAGTCCCGACCTATATCCTATTGAGAATCTGTGGAAAGACCTGAAAACTGCTGTTCACAAACGCTCTCTTTCTAATTTGACAGAGCTTGAGTTGTTTTGTAAAGAGGAATGGGCTAAAATGTCAGTCTCTACATGTGCAAACCTTGTAGAGTCAAACCCCAGAAGACTTGCTGCTGTTATTGCAGCAAAAGGGGGTTCCACAAAGTATTAAGTCATGCTGTATGAATACTTGTGCACGCCCCACTTTTCACTTTTCTCTTTTTTGTAAAATAACAGAATCATGTATCATTTTGCTTTAACTTCACAGTTGTCTGTTACTTGTGTGTGAACTTTGAGTAAAACATTAAAAATAAAATATTTACGTTTATGGTTGAAAACGTGACAAAATGTGCAAAAGTTCAAGGTGTATTAGTACTTTCGCAAGGCACTGTATATTAGTCTTCGAATAATATTTTTTGCAGGAAAACAAGGAGAACAACCATTGTTATGAGAAGACCTAATATTGTTTTTCTTTTTAATGTACTGTATATCACTGAACACTTTTACTTTACAATGTGTCAGACCAAATATCTGTACTATCTACTAAACTTCAATACATTTTTAACTAAATTGAGTATTTCAGTCAATTGATTTGTTCTTAGTAATAATAATAATAATGCATCAGTTTTATATAGCGCTTTTTTGGTCACTCAAAGACTGTTTACATTGCATTATTCATTCACTCCGTACTCGGTGGTGGTAAGCAACTATTGTAGCCACAGCTGCCCTGGGGTACACTGACCGAAGCGAGACAACCAGTGGTGGTGGTCGGCCCCTGCGACCACCACCAACCACTCACTCACTACACACGGAGGGCTTCCTGGTGTTACTAAACGGTCTCCCATCCCAATACCGACCAGGCCCTTCCTGATGTAATTAGTAAATTCATTAACAATACTACAGGCAGACATAAATCACACACAAAACAAGATTTAACATTTAATTCATAAAATTGTACAAGAAATTAATGATGAGTAAAATATATTTTTTAGCTCCTCCCCTAAGTGCTAGATTCATACCGTCTGTAATTCGTAAGTCGACTGAACTGGTGTGCAAGGTCAAAACATACGACGTGATTCATTTGTGAATCCACTATTAAAGCTTTTTTTTAAATGTCCATGTTGTCAATCGTTGAGTGAGTTAAGGTGTTCAACTTTTGCAGCCCCAACTGAAGCGCATTCATCTCTCTTGGTGGATGTGTAGTCGGCAGATGGAGGTATGGGAGATTTGGGAAATTATAATAAACCCCTCAGGCTTTGATTGGCAGCTTTTTGGAAGGAGACCGAGTGGGGGGGGGGCATTTAAATGAAATCTTTGACCGGTGATTCGATGAGACGAAAACGAAGCAGACCGTGATTGGCTGAGTGCGACTGGACAGAAATGAGGAAGGGAAAGACATTTCATTTGATTTATTTGAACGTCTGTGAAACGCCTTCATGCTTCAGATCAATACGTTGGGTTTAGGGCATCGTATTGTGAATATAAATCTTGCTGGCACTTCAAAGCACACACGGGCATGCGGAGAAGCTCTTTTATAGATTTTCCCAGGCACTGGTGAATCACCCGTGTTGTGGTTTTGATTGACAGACAGCTGTGTGGTTGTGTGTTGGACTCGTTTGTTGTTTACACATCTCACTCTTCTGTCGGTTTGGGAACAGGTGCGAGGTGTGTCATGATAAGTTTGCATAAGGTTTAGTGAGTGCATTATTTAAACCTTTCACCTCCAGCCCTTGCACGGTAGCCACACACTTTAGGCATTTGTACATACGCTTGATGACTCACGTTTTAGATGCATTTTCTTTTTGTTCTAGACATGCTAAACACAATCTGGGTCAATAGAGTAAAGCAGGGGTGCCCAAAGTCCGGCCTGGGGGCCAAATACGGCCCTCAGACACATTTTTGATCTGTGGCCTTCCACACCATTATTTGTACACTTAAAGCGGCACTAAGTAACTAAGGCCATGAGTGCCACTGCAGGTTTTGTAGCATGGTGCGTTTCTTTACTCATTAATTGTCTGTGAGAGTGAATATAATATGTTTGAATGTAGATATAAAAATGTATTATTATTTGGCAGTTTTATTTAAAAACGAAATCAAAATGCTAGTGGGACATGACTATATCCCATTATTCCACTTAAATAATATTTTTTATTTTTTTGGAGACAACAGTGATAAAAACAAACTTTTAAAGCAGAACTTAGTAACTCATGCCGCTAAAGGCCATACGCGCCACTGCAGGTGTCGTAGCATGTTGCGTTTTTTTACTCATTAATTGTCCGTGAGAGTAAATACTACGCTGACAGAAAAGACAAAGGGAGAGAGGGATATTATACATCCAATTACACAATGGAGATCATTTTTTTCTCTCAAATTTGGCTGTAAATACCTTTTTTGGTGGTGCTAGCCCGCAGTTAGCTTTGCCTGTCAGCATCTTGCTTGCGATTCCATTAGTGTGTATTGGTGACTCCGACTCGGAGGCAGTCAAGTTTCAATTGTGGTTTTCTGGCTAGAGACGCCAGGGGGATATAAAACCGCCCAATCGTCCCATTAACACTTGTATTACCCCCAGAGGGACTACGGAAAGGACTTATTAAGGTAAACAAGTTACTTAGTACTGCTTTAACTATGCGGCCCTCAATTAACCCCTGTAGTAAAGCACAATGGACAAAACTCGAGGCATTTTTTGTGAACGATCATCATCAGGGTAAAGTCGCATTTTGTTGCGTAAGAGGATTTAGAGGAATCCTGTTCATCGCCATTTGTGTTCAAAAGAAAGCTTAAAGCTAAAAGAGGAATTGTAAAATATCCTTTTGAGATTGTATTCTTCTTGGGGAATGTTTTTTTTACTTGTTTGCCTCAGTGTGCAACTTATAGTTTGTGAAAAGGGTTTATAAAATAGGCGAACAGTCTTTTGACGCTGTTATTTTACCGAAATAAACTAAACATCTCCAGCTTAACTTGTGAGGCAGAGCAAGATCTGGTGAATAAGTAAGTTCTTCAGTAAAGCTATACGTTAAAAGTCATCACAAGGTATTTCGTGGGCGACTCCCCCGCCTCTCCCCACACGAGGCGCATGTTGCGAGCCGTCACCGATCTGTCTCTCTATCACAGAAAGCCCTTAACTATTCCATCAGTCTGCGGGACACGTTGTTCGTCTGTCAAGGGAGGCCTCCGGGCACCTGGCATCCTCCCGAACATCCTCCCAAAACTGCCAGAATGCTAACGTGGCTAACTGCTAAGGCAGCCCCCACCGCCCGAGGCAGTGCAAAGGCAGCAGGTGTGGAAGTTTGCATACTTGTTACAGAGGTCGCCGGGCGAAGGGGCTGAACGCGCAGCACTATTTGAATCGTTTGCGCTTGTTGTTTTTAGCTCAACGCAGCAGCCACAGCGCGGGGAAGAATGGGGAATGATTGACGCGAAGTTGGCCAGAAGCGCCGAGACGCTTGGCAGGTTAGCGAAAAAACAAAGAGGTTTGATGGGGAACATGAGCGGTTTAAGTTCTGTAAGATGAGACACGGTGTGCGGTTAAAGGCTGCTGGAAAACGTCCAAAATATGAGGCAAGACTAAAGTTGGAAATGCAAGCAACTGAGGAGATCATTTTGCTTCATAGTTCATGTTAACAGAACTTTCGCACCCCACTAAAGTTAAACAACCCATGTTTTCTGTAGACCCAGTTTGGTCATCGTTTTACTAAAGGTAGCACGTACAAAAGACTAAACATTTCCCAAGCAGCAAAATGTCTTTGAAACAGACTCTTTACAGCAGCTCTGCAACGCATCACTATTTCTCGGATGAAAACAGAACCCCTCTCCCTTAATGCTTGGATCCAAAAACTGGGTTTGTTTCAGAGCGTGGTGTCCTGCACTGGTCAGCTCATCCACCTCCGGCTTTCTCTTCCTCCTGTGCAGCTCCCTCTTTCACCATCTCCTCGTGTGTCCCTTTTTTTTGTTTCCTGGTGAACTATGGAACTTCCAATGTGATTTTTTATTTTTTTTATTTGCGTATTTGACCTTTCAGTGACTTCACGGCTTTATGATGCTCCAGGATAGAGTTTCTGGTTGGTTTTCACTGCTGACGGACCCTCTCGCCTGAAACCTACAAAAACAATTGATGTTGGAGCATCATAGAGGCCACTGTGATGGAAAGTGAAGGTGTCGCGCTAACCACTCATGAAGCCATAAGGTCACCGAAAGGTCAATTACGTACAAATATCAAGGTTTATTTTTGCATAAAAAGTTGCCAAATGCGTCTTGTTTGGATATAACATTTGTAATAATGTAAAAAAAAAAAAAACAGGCGAAACATTTTTTGAGGTGGTACAAGTAATGGACAGAGAGCCATTAAAAAAATCTTGAAACTCCAAAAGAAGGTAAGACCTCAGCCTGTTCAGTGAAGGGTTCTCTTTCTTCACTCATCGGTCAAACCACCACATTCCCGTGACAAACATCTAACCTCACCATCATCAAAGGTGTGGTTGGAGGCTTTACATGGGGGTATTTTGCAAATATCACCTTTTTGGAGCTTTTTGCCATGTTACAGTGATTTTCTCTCATCAAAAACAGACCTGGAGTTGTGTTTCGAGCCGCTAACGCATCTTTGAGTAATCTTTGGATCTCCTCCAGTGGCTGTTCTTACAGCATTGCACCGATAGCTCCCAAAAAGTTCCTCCTGAGGTCCTACGAATATAGGAAATGCTTTCCTCACCGCTGTGGAGCGCAGGGGAGCAAAGTCGGGAATTTAGAGTGAATATCAGGAGGTAAAACTACTGGATATTTTGCTACAGCTGTTTTAAGTAAATATTGCATTTTCTAACCAACAAAGTGCAAAGATAGTGATAAAGATTTGCTTAAAATTATCACACGTTCAGATGATGACTTAAACCTAGAACTTAAAATACCAAGCTCCTGTTTATGTTTTTAATCATATTGAAGTAAAGACATAGTAACATGACAGAGACATTTTATTATTTATAATGAATGATTTATTCTGATGCCACCCTAAAATGGGGTGTGGATATAACATTATGGCTATAATGATAAACAGAGAAATATAGTACAGTATGTGATTATAAAGATGTTTGTACGGAAGATAAAACACTGAAAGTCTAGCAGTGGCTTGGAAAACAATTCAATAACAATCATTCATGCGACTCATTATGTATACTGAGGTACATACCTATGAACTGATACATTGAAGCTATATTGTGATAAGATGTCAGAAGAGAGGATAACAGGTTTGTGCATTCAGGCACTTGTGCGTCGCAGCAGTGCGGCAAACTTCACATTGCACTTAAAATCCAGTAAATTTAAGGTGTTTTTGGGGTCAGAGCATCAGAACGCTCGACTGTCGGATAGCACCGATTTAGAAAATACAAATCAAAATGACCTTTTAAATCACAAACAGCTATATTTGGATAGTTAAATCAGTCTTTGTAGATAGTAATCAACTACAAATGCAGGTTTAACGCAAGCATCGGCTTAGGTAAAATTCCCATGTAAACATTTGTATCATGTAAAGCATAAAAATTACTGATAATTTTTGTTCATCCATCTTCATTTCTTCACATTTGTTGTTAAGGCTGTTTCAGTACGGTAAAAACATGACACTTATAAGACATACAAATAAGTCGTTTTTTTTGGTCGGAATAAAATATCGGCAGTGACATTAACAAACAAGGAACTTCAGATATTCCTTCCCTTTATTTCCCCCTAAGCTTTAAAAATTCCTGCTTAACCATCCGGACACGTATTCGTAGACCAGCAGCATCACCGCTCCACCTGCGACACAAAGATTACCTTTAGCAACGGATTTTTCCAACGTTAGCGTCATTAATCCAACCTGGTTACCTGGTCCAAGCCGCATTATCTTTGGCACCAGTCCTTTGTAAAGTGCCAGATACCTGCAGAAATATGAGAAACCAGGTCAAGATTGAGAACTGCTCTCACACAACGGCAGGGAAACTCTTACGGGGCTTGTTTCACGCCCCTTTGAGGTATTTAACCAGTAACAAAACATGACATTTGAAAGCTTTGCCAGGTCGTGGTTGTGGTCGTTCTTAAATTACAGGTCTTTTTGCGGGGTGTTAACGCTTCACTTTTCTATAGCTACATTTTTAATTGTATGCAGTAATATTTTACAGTCACATGTTATTGCCTCCCCTCCTGGAGCCGCCACCTTAACGCAGTGGAGGGGTTTGAGCGCCCGAATGTTCCTGGAGCTCTGTTGTCGGGGGCTTCCTGCTCCTGGTAGGGTCTCTCAGGGCAAACAGGTCCTAGGTGACGGGTCAGACAAAGAGCGGTTCAGAAGAGACCAACAGGCCCGGTTAGAACCATGAGGCCGTCCTTCTGTGGACCCACCACCTGCAGGAGGAGCCACAGGGGCTGGTGCAATGTGATTTGGGCAGCTCCAACAGCCCCCACGACCCGGCAACGGACAAGTGGAAGAGGATGGATGGATGGATGGATGTTACTGCCTGTAGATGGAAAAGTAGGCAGCACACAAAGGCAAACTGATTTATGCCAGACCAGTCCCAGTTACTTGTTTGCCATTATTTAAGTATCCAAAGTAGAAAGAACAAATCAGTTTCAATATGTGTTAGCAAAACAAATGTGCAGCTTAAAAAACTAAAAATGTGCTCAAATCCCCCCTCTGTACGGCAGCACCACAGGGACAAACCATCTTGCTTTTTGTGAGTCCGTAGCATTGACAGTACATCTGCACAGCGCCACCTACTGTTTATAGACCGTACATTATTGCGCTTTTAAACTGGACAAAACGCATGACCACATGTATTTTTCACATTGGAGTCCAATGCAGAGGACACATTTCTCAATGTAGATCATTAAAGTGAACCTTAACCTGCAGCACAACTGTCCGCCTCCACACAGTAATGATTTTGACCTTTAAAGAGAACTTTGACTTCTATTGAGTGTGGTGTATATGTAGGTTTTATTGTCCCAATGAGGAAAATTCTCCTCTGCATTTGACTAATCGTTCGACCAGTGCCTTAGAGCTAACTAACTCCAAAGCCAGGACCTGGGCCAGGAGAGGACCTACAGTATAGCGGGAGATTTGGGCAGATATGGGTTTGATACCGTGTGCAATCTTCAGCTTCATATTTGGCACAGTAAGTTGCTGGACAGGGCGATGTCATGCACAGCAGTGGTCCCGCCACAACCTACACCTCCTACAGACCATACCGGACTGGACTATTGTCCGCTACTGTGGGTGGGTCTGGCTGGGTCTGGGAGGGTGCACGACGTGCTTGTTTTTTTTTTAATCACGTTTCTGCAGAGTTTACCCCGCGCTCTGCACTACTGGCGCCGGAGCGGGACCAACGATATATTCGGGACATGGACAGTGTTTAACTCACAGTGGGAGAAATAGTTTTTCCTGTGAGTGCTTAATATGACGCGATGTGTTGATGTAAAGAAGGGGAGAGCGAAGAGGAAGCTCATTGTAGTCAGCGCTGTGTGTAGCGCACCACACCTCGGCCCTTCTCCCTAAATGACGCCCTCAGGCTACTGGCGAGAGCACTGGCATGCCGTCGTTTGTATGCTTGATTCCAACTTTTGTCTCGGGCAACGCTGATCGGGCACTAGTGGTTGTTTGAAGACCAGAGCGCCCGGAGGAATACTAATCAGACACATGGAGAACATGGACGGGCCTTACGCGACAAACCTTAGACTGACCCTAGACATTTCTTCACAGGGACTTCCGTGAGTTCCTTTGGGAGAGGGCCACGCAGCCTCCACTCCCGCGTCTACCCTGCACTCGATGAAACTCCAGTGAAAGTTGATTGTGGAGGTCAGTGCTCCGCGTGTCTCTGGCTACCTGTCCCTAATGCGTTCAAGCTGACGCCCCCTCCCCCCTCCGGTCCCAGTCCAAGTCCTCAGCCTCTCGTGGCGTTAATAAGGGCCGAGCCACTTCCTTCCAACCCCTGTCTGATTGGATTGACCCGTGGAGCGCGGCGCAGCTCGTTAGGCCGCGCTTAACGACCTCTCCCACCGGGAGCACTAATTAGCCGGGACTGGCTTGTGTTAGACGGGGCGACTAGATGTGGCACAGGGGGCAAACCCTCGCGACCGCGGGGTTCCTCGGGCGCTCCCCCCCCTTCCAGCTCCGCCAGTCCAAGGTTCTTGTGCTCAACTCCCCTCCCCATTCGGTGCACAATGCAACATTTTGAGCTTTTGGTCATGTGACTGAATTCCATTACGGCATTTAAAAGTAGGGCTGCGCAGTATCTCAGGAAATGATTGTGTATTTATTAAGTGGTGCAATATCTACATCGCGAGAACATATAATGCAAAGTCACTGAGGTCTTGCATTTGCCTGAGACTTACGTTTATTGGTAAAGTATGGCAACTTAAATATGTGAAGAAGTTCAGTTTTAGTCTTTTTTTTTCTGTTTTTAATGAAGTTCCTTGTTTGTCATTTTGATTTGATATCGCAAGGCTTGTTTTGACACACATTTGTTAAAATGTTATGGAACCTACAGTGTGGAAATTGTTACTTCAATATTACAATATCACAACCAAGACATGTCTTTAGCCTAGTGTGGAGCCCTTCTCAGACATATATTTTGTATTATTTATAGCAAGAAGAGTTGTTTCGTTCTAAAGCGCTAAACAACACCACCAATCAATTCCACTCTGCCTGGACCCAAAAAAAGGTCGCCACCAAAAACAAGGTCTCGCACTAATATTTCCTTCACACATTATGCCCATGCCAAAGATTCTCAACGGGGTTAAGATCTGGACTCTGAGGTGGCCAATCCATGTGTGAAAATGTGAACCTCTCTTTCACAATGTGAGCCGTGCCATCAGGGAAGAAGAAATCCATGGATGTCGTCAGCTGATGTGCACATATAGTGTTTCTGAACTTAGACCTGACCAACTGCAGCGACCCCGGATCATTCAAATCCAGATTGGGACTTTTTTTCTTTTTAGGGGCAGGCATCGTGTATGTTCAACACAGGAACAGGAAGAGCATGTTTCTGAAGTCAATAAACCATCACAAGGCTCTTTTTGATCATTTCAGATATCAACCTCTTAACCACACCGCCTTAACCTGGTGCATGTTCTCCAGTTCAGCTTTACCCAAATCTAAAAGCTAATAGCCTATAGTCCAGTGTAGCGCCTCATTTGAAAGCTAAGACCTGCAAAACTCATTTAAACAGGGCTTTTTCCTTGCATTGTTGTCGCTAGTTTTTTCAAGAAGCTTTTAGATTTGGGTAAAGCCAAGCTGGAGGTTAAGAGGTTAATTTGCCTTCACTTCTAATGTAAAGGCCACGCATCATTTTAATTCATTAACCGAAACAAAACCAACTTCATAACTCTACGACACTCATTTGGCTGCTGTTGCCCAACTATGACATCACCTACAAACCCCCCATTCTATTATTGTAGATTATTACGGTTGTCGAAGGTAGTGGCCCCGAAGTTTCTGAAACATACAGCACACATTTGTATACACATCACGCACAAACCCGCTAAATACTTAAATATAAGTCGCTCCCCCTGCCAGCCCGTTGTGTGGACCCAAACATGTCACGGTCCCATCTGGTTTGGCTGGACTGCAGCGGCGAAAGAGGGGGTGGGAGCAGCAGTGGGAGGCGCAGTAGTAGGGGCGAAGGGAACAGCCTCGGGGGGCAAGTGCAAACATAACATAGATCTTTTAGGGACGCCTTCGGCCCGGCGCTGTCAAGTCTGCCGGGGCCCGGGACGTCTCGCGTTTACTGTAGAGATGACGGAAAGGCGGCGGGCACACGTGGGCCGCGGCATTCTGCTGCATCAACACTTGCTCTGATGGATGGGCGAACGCGGCTCACTCTGCGCCGCGACTGTTTTGACACGGGGGTAATTAGCGAACGAGAAATGAAAGAGTACAATCCCAAACCGTGGGGAGAGGGGTTTTCAAAGAACGTTCGTGCAACAGTTGGAGGAATTTCAACTTTTTTCCCACAGTTGCTTTTATGTTTTACAAGAATGATGACAATAGTGGGGACAGACAAGTTCAAAGTACAGTGCCTTGCGAAAGTATTCGGCCCCCTTGAACTTTTTGACCTTTTGCCACATTTCAGGCTTCAAACATAAAGATATAAAACTGTATTTTTTTGTGAAGAACCAACAACAAGTGGGACACAATCATGAAGTGAAACGAAATTTATTGGATTTCAAACATTTTTAACAAATAAACAACTGAAAAATTGGGCGTGCAAAATTATCCAGCCCCTTTACTTTCAGTGCAGCAAACTCTCTCCAGAAGTTCAGTGAGGATCTCTGAATGATCCAATGTTGACCTAAATGACTAATGATGATAAATAGAATCCACCTGTGTGTAAACAAGTCTCCGTATAAATGCACCTGCTCTGTGATAGTCTCAGAGGTCAGTTTAAAGCGCAGAGAGCATCATGAAGAACATGGATGAACTGCAGAAAAGGACAACAATCAGTCGTATACTGCACAACTCTGGCCTTTATGGAAGAGTGGCAAGAAGAAAGCCATTTCTTAAAGATATCCATAAAAAGTGTCGTTTAAAGTTTGCCACAAGCCACCTGGGAGACACACCAAACATGTGGAAGAAGGTGCTCTGGTCAGATGAAACCAAAATCCAACTTTTTGGCAACAATGCAAAACGTTATGTTTGGCGTAAAAGCAACACAGCTCATGACCCTGAACACACCATCCCCACTGTGAAACATGGTGGTGGCAGCATCATGGTTTGGGCCTGCTTTTCTTCAGCAGGGACAGGGAAGATGGTTAAAATGGATGGGAAGTGGAGCCAAATACAGGACCATTCTGGAAGAAAACCTGATGGAGTCTGCAAAAGACCTGAGACTGGGGCGGATATTTGTCTTCCAACCAGACAATGATCCAAAACATAAAGCAAAATCTACAATAGAGTGGTTCACAAATAAACATATCCAGGTGTTAGAATGGCCAAGTCAAAGTCCAGACCTGAATCCAATCGAGAATCTGTGGAAAGAACTGAAAACTGCCGTTCACAAACGCTGTCCATCCAACTTCACTGAGCTCCAGCTGTTTTGCAAAGAGGAATGGGCAAATATTTCAGTCTCTCAATGTGCAAAACTGATAGAGACAAACCCCAAGGACTTACAGCAGTAATCGCAGCAAAAGGTGGCGCTACAAAGTATTAACTTAAGGGGGCTGAATAAACCAACGTTCTTCTTTAGCTAAAGAAGAACGTTGGTTTGAAAGAGGAGTTAAGGAAGCTATTTTTGTCAGGAAAGAAAACCCCGCCATGAATCGAAATGGCGGTCTCAGATTTAATCTTCCGTCACTGTACTCCAATCTCCTTCGGGAGAAAGGGAGACGGCACCTCAGCCAACAGAAGAACAATATGCAGGTAATTAGCAGTGATTAGCCATGAATAGGACAGATACTGGGTAGTGATCATCGATGAATAGGACGTGACTCACCGATACTGAGGTGAGCAGATCGTTAGAGACGCTCTACTTCAAAGGTGTTTACCCACAGGTGAGAGTAGCTGTGATTAGAGGGGAGGAGACTGGCCTACCCTAACTCCTCCCCGTTGGTCTATATATTCAGCTGCGTGCAGATTGTGACCTTTGTCGCTGACGAAGCCTTTTGGATGAGAGGTGAAACGCTCGAAGACTTCAACTACTGAGTACAGAAGATGAATCAAGTACCTTCATTGAAGATGGACAACTCCTGTACGACTGAGAACTTACACAGACCGATCTTTTTTAGTTTTAGTTTATTTGTTTATTTGAGCAGTGAACATTCTGCTCAAAAGGAGTGGGCTGAAGCAAAGAGCTTATGAGCGCCTATCCCCCCCCTCTCTCGCCGCTACAAATAGTGTGCGTCCTCCATGGAGCGTCTGACAGCGATGTCACAGGGACTTTATCTTTTCTCAGGACCGTTTCAAATACCGCAGCGTATGAAAGCAGAAAGCATGTTGATGAACGAATGTGTAGACGGCCCTGTTGGTGAAAAAGAATCTGGAAGCGATGATCAGAAGACGAGGTGCTTCAAAACGACACTTCTGACTTTTGTGGTGCAATCGGTTTGTCAAAAGCTATATAGCTTTTTGTCAGACTAAAACGTGACTAAAAGTATCACATTTAGAAATAGTGTATAGAGTAAATAGAGTAAAATATGACTAAAACTAAAAGCATTTTTGTCCAAAAGCCTAAGACTAAAACTAAAAGGGCTGCCAAAAACAACACTGCTACTTCCACCCATACTACCAAGCGTTTCTCTCTCACCCCTCCTCTATGTAGACCAGGCGCATGGTCTGGATGCAGGTCTTGTATTTGATCTCCCCAGGAACAGGCTGCGGTCCCTGGATGCGGCTCTTGGCCACGTCCCAGGGGATGTTGACGCAGGAGGAGATGGTCCCGGACACGAGGCCGATGGTGAACTTCCTTAAGAACTCCAGAGTGGGGTCCTACGGAAAAAATCAAAAGCAGTGAACACAGTTATCAGTAAAGAAGTGAATTTATTGCAGCGTTTTGGCATCCAGGTTGCGAAATCCAGCCGGGAAGACGGTATTTCACACTTTGCACCAACCCCCTGTCACGTGTCTGTTGCTATCTGTCAATCACAGCTTCCACTATGGAGTCTAAACAGTCCCACCCAACACTTCACAGTTCAGATAAATGTTTGAACTGATCCAAAATGAAGGCTCAAAGTGTCATTAAAAGTGCTACACTGGGTTCATACTAAAACAAATCTGGGAAAATAATATAAGTGACCAGCTATTTCCATCATATGTAAATCACAGAAATGCCTTCAGCTATTTGAGCCTGTCAGGAAGCTGGTGCGATTCTTAACTATGGCGAGGCATGTTTTGTCCTTTTCATGGCATTTATATAATTTCTGTGATTTCTTTATCATTGAACGAAAGAAAGGACAGCACTCCTAGTCAGGATACTGACTGCCTGTCAAACTTGTGTTCTTCAGTGTCAGGCCTGACACTGAAGAAGGGAGACCCCCGAAATGTTTGACAGGCAATAAAGTTTATCCTGACTAGGAGTGCTGTCCTATCTTTGGTTTATACATTGTTCCCAGGAATTTGCACCCAGTCAGAGAGCATTTTGTGAATTAAACACGTTTTATGCTCGTCATTTCTTTATCCTTAACATTAATAAGATGATGTTAGTGGCCATTGGATGTGTATTCGGCCCCACAAAAAGCAAAAACTTAAGAGAATTCGAGTTAGCATTTAGCTCAGAGGACACTTTTAGATGCTAATTTGCATCTTAAGTAAAATCTCAAAAGGTCTGTACATTCATTAGTGATTCCTAACTAGGCTTTGACCTCACCTTTATGTGGTTGATGAATTGACAACAGCTGAAAACATCTGGATTGTTCATATTTTGCGACGTTTGACGGCTAATGCTAACGGCTACAGGAGAAATACAATGCAGGCTAACAGACTAGCCGGCTTGCTAACTGTCGGCATACATTAGGATCGAACGCCACGTCACCTTTTTAGTTCTATTTTATAATTCCATTGCCTAACTTTATGAAATACAAACATAAACACTGAAACGCATTCAACAACAGCCGTGACTGAAATTGTACACCATTTTTTTGAATAGTGAAATTTCCCTTAATTCCTCCAAATCTTAAAAAAAAAAATGCAGCGATGTTTTGCATTTGTGGCACTAAAAATATAGTGTTTGGGCATTAAAATGACACTAAAAAGCATAAACTTGCTCCAACCTGTATAAATCCACTAAGAACATCTACATTAACGTAGATAAGAAGCTCCAGTGTATGACGGCAAAGCCTGCATGAAAGCCCTGATCATTTTAAGGTGGCGAGGGGCAGATTAGTTCTGATTGGCGGAACAGAAGCACATGTTCGCGTGGGAGCCGCCGGGACGAGCCTCTTTTTCAAAACAAGCAGTTTGCGGGACGGCCCGGGCGAGGCATATGGGGACAATTTGGGTAATTGGGGCGCGATGCAGCACAGGGTATTACTGTACCGGGGCAGCGCGGACGTGGAGCGCTCCGACGGCTAATTGGGCGGGATATTTTTTACAAATGACAGCGGCCTCTCTCCGGTCCGGGCCTTTCTCAAACGCCGAACACCCAGAGAGAAGGGCTAAATCCACAGCTAATCCCACCACGGGTCGGTTTGTTCAAGTGGGATGTGGTCGGGGGTAAGTGGGACATCAGCAAACTTCCTGAGAGCGTTAAGCAAACAGCTCCTCCTCACCAAGGGCCGAGCCGGGACTGAAGCAGAGCTGACGCGGGACTGGAGAAAGACCAGCGCTAACCCAGGACTGGAGCAAAATCAAGGAATTGGAATTAGTTCATTTCTCTCATTTAAATGAATTCATATTAAAGGGGGAGTATCATGCAAAACGACTTTTTAGAGCTTTTTACCATGTTCATCAAAAACGTTCTCTTTTTTTCGAGCACATCTTTGAGGAATCTTTGAATCTTACCCAGATCTTACCCAGATGCTCCCAAAAAGCTCATCCTGAGGTCCTACATATCCAGGAAATGCCCAGATTAAATCTAAATCCTTACATCGCCGACTCACCGAGAAAAAACACTCGCCATAGCATCACTACAGCCACATGAGCCACAAGGTCTACTTATTATTATATTTTTTTTATTTATTCTCTTTATTGAAGCAGCTGCACAGCAAAAGGGGAGAAAGAAGAGGGGGTGGGAGGGGCTCGGGGTGAGACTGCTTGAAAATATCAGAAAGTAAAACTACTGGATATTTTTCTTTAGCTAAAATGTCATTGGACACATGACATTTTAAGATCATCCCAGCCCTCGCACTTTCTAACCAACAAATTGTGATTCAGTGATAAAGATGCGCTTGACATTATCATCAAATGCAGAGTAGAAAAAACATAATAGCCGCTCTATAAAAAAACACTTGAACGGGTCTTGAAAATGAACTGATCCTAGAGCGTTTCCTTCCTTTAACAAATGTAGACAAAGCTTCTTGAGTTGCCATCTGTACCAGTTGAAGTGTGGGACGTTTCTTCTCTCATTCAAGAAGCTTTGTCAGCAACACTAATATACTTAGGCCACAGGCAGTCTTAGAGCGATAGTCTGTACATGTATACGTTTTACAAATTGAGTGGACAGCAATTTGATGTAAGATATGTTTTCTAAAGCCCCTCCCTTTGCTGTTGGACGCAGCTAATCAGAATCTCCGGCGGCACGGCTTTGACCAATGAGACGAGTGTTCCCGTGTAACAGCCAGTCAATCACATGCACAGGAAACGAGGAGGGGCTTTCAGGTCCGATCAGGAGGGGAGGAGGAGCTTGATTGTTTACTTTGAATATTGGGCTCTTTTTCACTCCTCACCTCTTATTATTAGAAAAAAAAAAAAAAAAAGTTTGTTTTCCATATGTCAAGAGTTGCTTTTAGATTAAAAAAGTTAAAGATTAAGACAAGTTAACTCCTCCCATTGCTCTTTATCAGTCTGCGGCCAGAGTTCATTTGTGTCACTTGTCAAAGTTTCTCGGATCAGAGGCGAAACTACGAGAACTTACAAAAAGTTTGTATACGACTCAGTCCCAGTATAATTTTTAGATCAACCAATTATTTCTGACAGCTACGATTGCAAACAGATCAGGAAGTTTATTTGGACGACTACTACAACCAGTTTTGAGAATAACACCCACTGTCTTGCCAGTACAATGGCTGTAATTATTGACATAAGCTCCTGGGACGTTACTGTGGACGTATCAAATAGCTGTGTTTGTTTTTGCGGGGCTTAAGTTATTTGAAAACTAAATAAATAACATAATGGATTTTACAAGGTCCTTCCCGCGAACAGACCAACAGTATTGCATTTTTACCCAGAGTCACAACACTTTTGCAGCATCTTTCCGGATCTGCATCACGTCTTTTAAGCAACACCGCACGATTTACTTCCCCGGGCTTCATTTAATCCCCGCTGAATTTGAATTAGAAAGCAGCGCGGCCCGCGTTTCCTAATCCCGCGGAATACGTGGTCCGGAGACGGCTTGGGAATGCATAAAAATACACCGCGTCGTCAGAGTTGGATCTTCATAAAGAGGACAGTTCTATGGACGCACTCAACCCCCCCCCCAAAAAACCCGCACTCGCTCACAAGGGTCTATTTGAGTCGTTCAGCCGTGTAATTATCACCGAGGAGATGGCCACTGGGTTCGCTGTGTCCTACGTCATCGGAAAAAACCCAGCAGCGGTTCTCAAACTCTTCTTTCTTCTGGCAACCTATTTTGGTTCCTAATTTCGGACTTCTTACAACATTTATAATTATCACTATTATTATAGGAAGCGTATTTGTAACAGCGTGTGTGGCCCGGGGTGTTTGGTCTCCACAAATATTTTTTCCCAAACAATACTATTTGAATAATGGCAGCTTCGATCTTTCATGTAGTGGTTAGATGTCTTTCCATCCCCATCTCAGTATATACTTTGTCCCCACTACTGCTGTTCCACTGCTCTAAACCAGGACTGAAACGGGACAAAAAGCAAGTCTCGGTGTGACCGACGATGACACTGGATTTAAAAGGACAACACTTATTTATCTTTCTTTCAAGCAAGACTGTTACGTTTTTCTCTTCACTGAGTCCTGGCTCAACTGTAAGGCGGTGTTTCAGAGGTGACCCTCCGATGAAGAATGGAGGGTCAGAGCCAGAGGACAGGGAGGACAAAGATGAAGATGAGAAGGCGCGAGAGGAGGTGGCGCATGGAGGAAGAGGAAGGAGGAGGTGACCTGTACGGGACACCGCGCTCTGAAACAGGGACAAACCCGGGAGTTTTCAGAGGAGCATCTACCTCCAAAAAACATGACCAGACCCAAACATCTGATCTATGTAATGTTGTTGTACGATTGTGCAACGACAAATAAAGCACTTTGTCAATGTACAATGAGATTGCATAGATCAGATGTGGGTTAGTTCAAATCAAATCAAACTTTATTTATAAAGCGCTTTTCATAATGTAACACAAAGTGCTTTACAGTGCTTAAAAATCATTAAAATCGTCCCCACCAGCAAATATACATAAACAACTACAACCCCACCACCCACCACCCCACCCGCACACACAGACACACAGACACATAAGTCTGTGTGTCTGTGTGTGCGGGTCATAGTTCTGAGCCGCTGCGACTCTGCGGTTATTAATTATTACTTGTTATTACTTTTTTACGTTTAAAATGTGTTCTTTAGAAAAAGCAAGCCATAAATCTTATCACAACTGCAATGCTCATCGGTAAAATTGCATTTTGATATTTCTTTTTCGTCCAAAATGGTCGGTCCTAATTGCGACTGTAACCTCCCTCTGTCATAACGCGGCGGAGCCTGCTTCTCATTACTTCATTGGGGCTTAATCTAATGCTGGTACATGTGCAGCGTATGGTAACGTTTGCACGGGGCAGAAAGGAGGTTTGTTTGGGCCGGATGTGAAACGCGAGACTTGGAGGATGTTATGAAGAGCAAACAGACGGCATTAGCCCTGGCTGATCTCCACGAGCCGCTCGCTGATTTGGGCTTCCATCTTCCTCGTCCTGGAGGCAACTAATCACGCTGTCAGAGCGCTAACTGTCAAACGCGGGGAAAGTAATATGGGACAAATGATGACATCATGTGATACAGTATCAAGACAAAGTGCAAATAATGTCATATAGCGATTAGATGTGGGATTTGTGTTTAAAACGTCTGAACTAATACTGATAAGAGGCACATTTATTTTAGAACATGTTCGTAGAGGTCTAAACTACTGGGTCTGCAGATTTTAAATACATTGAGGATCTTGTACAACTTGAATAATTACAGTCTTTGCTATTTTTATTTGATTATGTTTCTTATTATAAGTTAAATATTTGTAATGCCACAAACAACACATCAATAAAATTAAAAACAGACAATTTTTTTTTTAGCTAAACATGTGTACGAACAAAAATGTACAGACATTTTCAACTCAGTGTGTTCTTGTGTAATAAGGTCGAGCAATGTCCCTATTTTTGTAAGTTAGCGCTGTTGCTTATTTTTCAGTAACGCCCAATAGACTTGGGCGTGGTGTGACGTGGTAGGGAATATAGTACCCACCTGACTGGAGCGAATATAGTACCCACCTGACTGGAGGGAATATAGTACCCACCTGACTGGAGGGAATATAGTACCCACCTGACTGGAGGGAATATAGTACCCACCTGACTGGATGGAATATAGTACCCACCTGACTGGAGGGAATATAGTACCCACCTGACTGGAGCAAATATAGTACCTACCTGACTGGAGGGAATATAGTACCCACCTGACTGGAGGGAATATAGTACCCACCTGACTGGAGGGAATATAGTACCCACCTGACTGGAGGGAATATAGTACCCACCTGACTGGCGGGAATATAGTACCCACCTGACTGGAGGGAATATAGTACCCACCTGACTGGAGGGAATATAGTACCCACCTGACTGGAGGGAATATAGTACCCACCTGACTGGAGGGAATATAGTACCCACCTGACTGGAGGGAATATAGTACCTACCTGACTGGAGGGAATATAGTACCCACCTGACTGGAGGGAATATAGTACCCACCTGACTGGAGGGAATATAGTACCCACCTGACTGGAGGGAATATAGTACCCACCTGACTGGAGGGAATATAGTACCCACCTGACTGGCGGGAATAGTATCTTTGACGTTGAAGTAGAACCCGAAATAGATCATGTTGAAAATCCCGTGTCGCCCCAAAGTGGAGGTCAGGCCTCTGTTTAGTCCGTTCAGTCCGAAACCTCCCGAGTTGAAGATCTTCCTCGCCTGAGCAAACGACGACGGTTGCTGAGGCGAACAATAAGAAACGACAAGTTAAAACACACATAAATTACAAGTTGTCCTTTTTAAATACGAGTCCACAGACCTCTTTGAAGGCGTCTCTGTTGGCCTGCAGACTGACTTTGACCACTTCGAACGGATTCACCACCACAGCTTCAGTCAGACCAGAGCCCAGTCCGGCCACCGTCAGAGCCTAAAGCACAGACAGCATCCAGTCAAGTTAACAGGAGGGGTTTGAGTGACGTCACAACTTTCCACACAGCCTTTAGTTTGATATCGACAGGTCAACATTCTGTGGTAGAATTTGATTTATAACTTTTTTTGGAGGTCGGGGAAACCGTAGCACCCGGAGGAAACCTGGCCGGCTGCCTTCAGTCTCCTCTGATCCTCTTAAATGGTGCAGCACCTCTTGGGTTTGTCCCCGTTTAAAAGCATGGTGTCCTGCACTGATCAGCTCCACCTCCTTCTTCCTCCTGCACAGCTCCCTCCGCGCCACAACTGTCTTTCACCATCTTCTGGGAAGAGCTTAGCAGTTAATCTGTTTTATTTTCAAGTGAACGTCCATCAGCCAGAACAATAGAAGGCATGTGTGGCTTAGCTGTGAGTCTCGCCCGAATACCTCCTTGTTTGTCCCTTTTTTGTCCCTGATAAGCTAGCGGTTTACTTTTTAAAAGCTGCTTTCTTCAGGACCATTATGGACTCTTTGCAGTTATAAAATTCCACCAATCAAAAACACGGCACAGTCCTTAAAGCCACAGTAAGAAGCTGCTCTGAGGGCTTTCACCGGAACCTTTACTCGACTGCAGGTGTGGACGACAAACAAACATGGCGGAGGACGTAAACGCAAAGTGTAGGTGGTTTTGTGTTTGATTGGTTCGCTCTTGTTCAAACTGCGATCGTTAGCCCCGCCTCCAGTCTCGATTTGGAAATTGCGTCCCATTACCACAATTCCAGACTGTCTTTATATGTATTTTTAAATACATAAATAAAGGCTAAAAACATGCAGCTGTACTGAGAGAGAGGGAAGTTGCTGCTATAATAATAATAATAAAATATATATTAACTACACATTATAAAAGTTCACCACCAAGCTTGTGATGTTTTGGCCGATCAGCAGCAAACGCTCCTGTTGAAAACTATTTCAACAGGAGCGTTTCCAGATTGACATTACTGTGGTAAAGATTTAAGGATGGGTGTAAAGCAGACGATACATTTACCCCTCTGTTTCCCGGTTCAAAGGCACCTAACTAATAAGTCAAGTCCAAAACCAAGCTAAACCAAACAGCGCTGCGGGAGAACGTGTCCAGACCGAGAGGGCCCTTCGTTCGCCGAGTGGTGGTTTCGCTTTCACAAACCCGTTCTCCGAGTTCCTTTGTCTGACGCCAATGGACCTCTCGCTCTGTTTGTATTGGCAGACTGTAGATAAATGAGGCACAGAAGACACCTGCATTTGTTACGGCTTCTCAGGAAGACACCGGGACAGGAGCAGAACTTTGTCAATCTATTTATAATGAGCTCCATCATTCCCCCGAATCCTCTGCAGGGGATAAAGGTGCTCATGATGGACTGCGGGCCACAGTTTAGATCTTTAAATGCCATTTTATGAATAACATTCTGGGGGTTATTTTTGTGAACCACAGTCAGTGATTGGATTGGATGGGAGTCGTGCCATTATGCAGCTTTTAATGTGAGAAAAAAACCTTGTAGTATGAGGTGTCCGCATGGCACCTTTACTTTCAATCACGGCGGTCTCTAACTCATGTTATACACAGAGAAGTTTGGTGTTTGGTTATAATCCATTACTATTTTTCACCAATGTGAGTTTGCGCCACAATAAAACAAAAAATCAAACGGCACAATTTCACTCATGTCACCGGCTGCTTTTATGTCGCTTCTTCTGCTTCTTCTTCTTCAGCAAAATCCAAACAAACCAGTAATCGGCACATTTCCCCCCATGTTTCCCCCGTGTTCTGACACACCGTATTATGCTAAAGTGCGACTCCAAAAGAGTCTTGGACATTGAAAATAAAAGTACTTTAATGCAATGAGGAGATGGGATGTAATTTGACACCGGTGACTCGTTCCCTTAACTAGGTCGACATTGTACATGTTTAAGTGCGCCCTTATTGGGGAAGAACTCCAGCACAGACACCAGTTGGCTCTGTAGATACAGCCTGGGGAGCTGTGATTGAAGTTTTGTTTGAGGTTGTTATTTAAAGTGACATCACAAAGTGTAACAGAGCATGTCGGCTTTGCATACATAAACTGAACCTAGTGCGTCGCCCCCAGCTCCGACATCGCCTCCTCCAGGCCTGTGTGCACGTATCGCTCCAACATCCAAGTGCATTTCCATTAGAGACCGAGCTTGCTTTGGAGTGTGCAGGCACGATCGAAACGAGTAGGTAGGAAAGAGGGTACAGCTACAGCCTCTTCCAAGGCCCTGTACTTTTTATTTATTTTTTTTGCAGTGAATTTGATTGTTTTTTTCTTTAAGTATTGTGCTGTGTATCTAACAATATATATATATATATATATATATATATATTATCAACCGTGCTCTAAAACAGTGCTCACGTACCTCTTAAAACTTACAACAGAGTACGGGCTGCGACTGGATAAGGTTGATTTAGATGGTGTCCAAATGCGAGTGGTGCAAAGAAGAAAGCGATTGGTGAGAGGCTGGTGAGAGGCCGGTGAGCGGCTGGTGAGAGGCCGGTGAGAGGCCGGTGAGAGGCTGGTGAGAGGCTGGTGAGCCGATGGTGAGCGGCTGGTTAGAGGCTAGTTAGAGGCTGGAGAGCGGCCGGTGAAAGGCTGGTGAGAGGCCGGTGAGAGGCCGGTGAGAGGCTGGTGAGAGGCCGGTGAGAGGCCGGTGAGAGGCTGGTGAGCCGATGGTGAGGGGCTGGTGAGCCGATGGTGAGCGGCTGGTTAGAGGCTAGTTAGAGGCTGGAGAGCGGCCGGTGAGAGGCCGGTGAGAGGCTGGTGAGAGGCCGGTGAGAGGCCGGTGAGTGGCTGGTGAGAGGGTGGAGAGAGGCTGGTGTTTTGAGTTCAAAATAACGCAAAAACACTCTGAAACGCTGACTTTTCTTTTCAAATCATATTGAAATACAACTCAGTTTCATCTTCCATCCATTCATCCATATTCTTCCACTTGTCCGTTGCCGGGTCGTGGGGGCAGCTGTTGGAGCTGCCCAAATCACACTGCACCAGCCCCTATGGCTTCTTGATCTGAAATAATTCCGATTCCCTGACAAACGCTCGCGTATCCCCTGGGGTCCCCGCACCCTTGGTTGGGAAACACTGCTCTACAGTCATCCCTGTGAGAAATGGTGACGCTCATCGATTATACAGAAAGCAGATAAATAGCTCCAGGGCCTTTTGAGTCACATTTACAATATGCCAAATTCCCACGGGCCGCAGTTCCTTATAAAGTTGACAGGCGCACAGGTACATGTGATTTGTGGCGAGCGCGGGGAGTGTAATGACGCTTTTTCCACATAAACTGCAGCTGAATCCCTTTAATGCGAGCTAATATTAGAGGAAGCGGGCACACTTGAGCGCGCTTGGCCGCGGCGTGCTTGCGGGCGGCTGCCACAGAGCCCCGTTTGTTTCGGGCCGTGCGCGTTTTTGGCCGCGTCACGTCGGCCCGCGTAATGGGGAACACGTCGAGATCGTGTCCCGGGTTCATTAATCTCCGGGTCTCTTTATCCCATCCCGGGCCCGGCGGTGTTTGCACAGCCGAAGGGAACGGGCTTTAATTCTGTATTTGTCCCATTACCCCGCGTGTCCCGCTTAATCAGAGTGAAGGCGTTCAGCTGCGGGGTGGGGGTGGGGGAGACGGCAGCTAATGAAGACGAGGGCAGGACCGCACTTCGAGGGATCGGAGTGCAACAAAGCCGAATTAATAACAAGCCGGACTGGAGTGGGGCGAGCGCGTGTTTACATTAGTTCAAGATGGTGTTCAAGTGCATGCACATATATTTACATCAGTGGTTCAGGTACACGAGGACAGGCTCATCAGCAATATTAGACCTGACTCAGTTTAAAAGCCCTGATACGCTTTGTTTAGAACAATACAAGCTTAAAACAGGGCACTGGTGGTCAGTGCAGTGACACATTCAACTGGGTGCGTTTAAGAGAGGTTTTAATTGTTTAAATTTATTTTTGGACTTGGAAGTTGAATGCCGCTGCGTTTCACTGAAAACGTTAGCTTTCGAGGTGCAGAATGATTACATTTACAGTAAAAAAAAAAAAAAGTGCCGTATCTGCGCAGTTGGCAGAGCGGGCCGTCTCGCGATCGGAAGGTCGAAGGTTTTCGAATCCCAGCTCCTGCCAAAGCACACTGTCGTCGTGTCCATGGGCAAGACACTTCACCCATCTTTCCTCCAGTGTATGTGTACACTGGTGTATGAATGAGAGTGCGAATGGGTGACTGGTTCCTTGCTGAAAAGCGCTTTGGGCCTGAAGCACTATATAAGTTGAGTCCATTTACCATATCAGGCGATGTGTAGCCTGGGAATACCGAGGGGTACGAGGGCCCCCGGGGACCATGGCCCGAAATCTTTGCATGGATTTGGATTTTAAATAAATAAATATTTACGGATCCAACATGACATCGATCAAAGCTTCAGACCGCGTTCTAAATAGTTTAGCTCGAAGGTTTACAGCGGGTACGTCATCTGATACGATGATGCGATTGGCTATGGCTGCGTGCAGACGCATGAGAGACATTCGTAGCGCCCAATAAACGGCTATGGACACTCGTAAAACACACCTCTCCTTCGGGAAAATGAATTGGTGGTTAGCCAGGCTACAAGATGTGCACCTCTGATTTAAAATGTTAGTCATGGTGCAAACAACACCCCCGGCACATTTCTGACATCCCAGTTCTCCACAGGGGATGAGCACCTTTCAAAACCTTCAGGGTCACTTTCAGAGTAATGCTAACAGAAACTAGCCTGCAAGCTCACAACCAATAACATTATAATAATATATAATGGACAACTGCATGGTCTTTTTTCAAGAAACACAACACGTATACTTTGTTTGAGTCAGTAATTATTATATGTGTCATAGGCTTACAGGATACTAGTATAAAAACTGGGTACAAGGGCTTATAATTAGGAGATATTTTCACAGATGCTGTAGGAGTCATCAAGGCGCTTTTTATGGCTTCGGTTTATTTCAGATCCTTTTTAGGCAGGTAATTAGCAGTGATTAGCCATGAATGGGACAGATACTGGGTAGTGATTATCGATGAATAGGACGTGACTCACCGATACTGAGGTGAGCAGATCGTTAGAGACGATCTACTTCAAAGGTGTTAACCCACAGGTGAGAGTAGCTGTGATTAGAGGGGAGGAGCCAGGCCTACCCTAACTCCTCCCCGTTGGTCTATATATTCAGCTGCGTCCAGAGTGGGACCTTTGTCGCTGACGAAGCCTTTTGGATGAGAGGCGAAACGTTCGAAGACCTCAACTACTGAGTACAGAAGATGAGTCAAGTACCTTCATTGAAGACGGACAACTCCTGTACGACTGAGAACTTACACAGACTTTTTAGACACAGTTTATTCCTGATTTGTTCTTGACTTTACTTGGGGTGAGAACGTTGCATACACTTTTCTGTGACTAAGTATATTTATGAGCAACGTGCAAAATAAAATAAGCGATTTCTGTGGCCGTGTTCAACCTGATTTAACATTTGAGGTAAGGGCTACTCCACTTTAGTATGTGCTTGGTATAAATGAGTCCAAACAATCAAGATGGCAGCCAGAGATTCATACGTTTATTCACTTCTGTTCTAAAATGAGTTAAAACAATATGTTTGTTCTACAGTTACAGAATGACTAAACTTCGCGGTTCTAATGCCTATCGAGCAATGTCTGTGCATTGCTTGTCTGACTGGTCTGGGCCTGTCAAAGACACTTCAAATAAGCTTTGTATCGATAAATGTACATAGAGTTAGCCTGAAATCAGTCTTATTTTTCCTGGTTTAACTTACTATTTATATATTTCTGATGTTGAATCAAAGAACCACATATCTTTATTTTCACTTGCTGTGGGCCCATATGCTCATTTAAACCAAAAAAAAAAAACGAAAGGCACCAGAAGTTGAGCTGGCGACGCTCCTACATTTCTGGAAGGGGGAAGTTGAAGCGACTGAAGGCGGAGGCGACATCTCTCGGCTCGTGATTGATTGCGTGGGTAAACATCTCTGTGAGCAGTGGCTTTAGAAACAAGTCCAGACGCACAGGTAGAAAATCATCCATCACCGTGACAACCTGCTGCTACCTGAACAGTGAGCGTGAACAGGCCGCGCCCAAAGCCACCCATCACTCTTCCTCCTCCACAGCGGCCTGTCCCGACGCAACTCGAGGCTTTGCACTCGGGACTCGGGAGGAAGCACATTTATTCAAGAAACAAGCCTCTTTTTTTTTATTTTTTTTATTTACATTGAGACAGTGTCCACTCAGCTTAAAGCTCTCGGGACAAGTCGGTCTCCTCAAAACAATCGAGTCGTGCCCCATGGTAAAGAATCCAAAGCGTTTAAAGCTATTTATTATTATAAAGTACAGTCGACCTGACGACAAAGCTAAGAGAACTGAACTCAGAAACAAAACAAGTATTAAAGTCATCTGTTTATTTTCTTGTAGTTGATGAAATTACCTCCATAGATCTACTGTACATCTACTGTAGAAGTCACGAGAAGAAAAAGTCTAAATGAGTGTTTAGGTGCAGCGTTGACCTGAAAGATTTCGCCCTTCAGAAAATGTGGTCGATATACAAGTTTGGAAACGCTTTTTGTGTGTATATATATATATATTTTTTTTTTTCTGTTATTTCAAGACTATTTACTGTGTAGATTCTCACTGGAGGCCCATTTATGAATGAACGCACATGGAATTATGTTAAACAAAACTTTTGACATTTTCACCAGGAATGGTTTTCACTTCACATACTATTCCAAATGACTGCCTTATTAAGCTCACTGTAAAAAAATTCATCTCTAAATCCATTTTTCCTTTTTCCTTTATTCACCTGCAGTGCCTCGCCTTAATTGTGCCTGGACAACTCGCGACTACTCCGATGTCCGATGGTTTATTCAGTGCATTGGAAAAAGTGTAAGGCCTTATTATTATTATTATTAATGTTCTCTCCAGATCAACAGCCAATGATGAAATGTGTTATGCAAATAAATCTGCCGTACCTGTGTTTAAACCTCCATTGTACAGTGTGCGAACGAACGTTAAAAAAATCGACACCTGCCGGATGCCACAAAGACCGTGCCAAGAAAAGCACGAGGCCCTCATAATTACCTCATGCATTGTCTTACGTGCGGAGTGAGAAAGTGTCCGGGGCAAGTGTCGGCACCGGATTTGCATGACACAGCGTCATGCAGGCCATCGCTTTGACGGTTGAAAAGAAAGCAAACAAAATTAAGCTAAATTATAGACACACAAAGCACATGAATGAAGAGTTATTATGGAACTGACACGCCAAGGTCATCCTGTCTCCTGCACCAAACCGATGCCCTGGTGAAACTCAATGTGAGCAAAGACAGGGTCTCCGTGATTGATTGCGGAGTTAAAAAAAAATGTCGACGTACCCTCTATAATGTAACATGATGTGCGTGAATGAAGTGGAATACTACTCCAGGTCTGTTTTTGACGAGGGAATAATGATATAACACGGAATAACGCATCGGACCTAGTATAATAATGCCATCCATCAGAAATCACGGCATTGGTTCGAACGCAAGATAATGTCGATGTGTGGCAGCAGAAGCCATGACAGTTTTTTATTTTTCTCGACACTGGTTTTCAGTGGTTCTCCTCGAGGAAGATAAAGCAATCCAGTCTTGAGGCGATAAAGACACGGATATGGTTTTGCGCGTCGGAGCGGTAACGGAGATTTGGGGATGTTTTGGAGGTTGTAGAACACGGTCTTTGAAAGGTTTAACATCCATCCATCCATCTTCTTCCACTTGTCCGTTGCCGGGTCGTGGGGGCAGCCGTTGGAGCTGCCCAAATCACATTGCACCAGCCCCTGTGGCTCCTCCTGCAGGTGGTGGGTCCACAGAAGGACGGCCTCATGGTTCTAACCGGGCCTGTTGGTCTCTCATAAGGGGCTTCTGAACCGCTCTTTGTCTGACCCGTCACCTAGGACCTGTTTGCCCTGGGAGACCCTACCAGGGGCACGAAGCCCCCGACAACAGAGCTCCCAGCATCATTCGGGTGCTCAAACCCCTCCACCACGTTAAGGTTAAGGTTTAACATCCGCTGAAGCTAAAGAAACTGCAGTTGTGGTTTTAGCCCAGCTGTGTGTGTGTGTCATCCTTTTGTCCTCGAACATTCACTTTATTCTGATTTACGGACTTGTCAGTTAGTGGGAAAGTACAGTGGAGATAATGAGTTTGATTACAGAGATTAGCTCGTTTTTATTGCAGCTAATGCCAGTACAAACACAACTTTACTGGTCTCTATAGGAGATAGCAACCTAGGATTTGACTATTGGGTGGATGGGTTTTTATCTGCCCTGAGGTTAGGCCACTGCTGCTGCTCTGGAGTTGGGACAGACGAAGGCTGTCGCTGCTGCTACTGATTTGTCAGGATGATGGAGCGTGTTTATTTGGAAGTCTTGTGAGGTGAAAGGAAAAATTTGCTACAGGTTGGAATGAGGAGGAGGAGGAGAAGGAGATCTTTATTTATTTATATAGCGCCTTTCACAAAGCGTGAGCATGAGACAATTATACAGTCACTGTTTAATTGACTGTATAGTTAGCGGGTGCTAGCCCGCTAACTATCTCATCATTCGCACCCCTTCAGTGGTGGTAAGCTAGCTTCAGTTTCCCCTGGGGGAGACTGACGTCTGCGCCAACGGTCCCTCTGACCACCATCATTCATTCACTCACACACATCATTCATCCTGGCCTATTGCACATGTTTTTAGTGGTAGGGGAAACCGGAGTACCCGGAGGAAACCTACGCAGACACGGGGAGAACATACAAACTCCACACAGAAAGGCCCAGTCCGGGTGGGAATCGAACCTGGGACCTTCTAGCTGTGAAGCGAGAGCGCTAACCGCTGTGCTACTGTGCCGCCCGGTTGAGTCTTCCTGATGAAGGTGCTTCTTTTTGTTGTTTGTTCTTATTGACAAATGAAGCTGGGGAAAAAGCTGAAAAGGTGAATTGCCAGGATGGTTTTGAAGAAGAACTAAGTAACTTATTTACCGTAATAAATCTTTTTCGTAGTCCCCTCTGGGGTAATACAAGTGCTAATGGGATGAGCGCTAGGGGGAGTCTTTCATCTCCCCCTGGTGTCTCTGGCCAGAAAAACACAATTGCAACTTTCCTGCCACCGGGTCGGAGCAACCAATACACACTAATGGAATCACGAAGAAAAAGCTAACAGGCTAATGGGCAAAGCTAACTGCGGGCTAGCACCACTTTAGCGGTCTTTGCGGCCAAGTTTGAGTGAAAAAACAATATCTCCATTGTGTAATTGAGTTGTGGCACAATGTATCATATCCCTCTCTCCCTTTTTCTTTTCTATTAATGTAGTATTTAATCTCACGGACAATTAATGAGTAAAAAAACAACAACATGCTATGACCAATCAAGTGGGGCATGAGTTACTTAGGTCTGCTTTAATTTGAAACTTTACTATAACCTACATTTTGGAAACACTTTTGGCATTTCTTTATTTCAGCACTATTTACGTTGTGTGATTATCACTGAAGGCATTAAACTACGAAGGAACACATGACATTATGTAGGAAACAAAAAAGGGTGAAATAACTTTAAATGTGTGTCATATTTTACGGTGGAGGCGTCACAAGAGGCTCTACAGGAAGCAAAAAAAAAAGGAAGGGAAAAACAAGGAGGTATCCGGGCAAGACTCACAGCTAAGACTATTGTTCTGACTAATGTTTGCTCACTGGAGAATAAGACGGATCATAGTCGTCTGCTATGTTCTTCCCAGAAGACGGTGAAAGACTGTTGTGGAGCGGAGGGAGCTGCGCAGTAGGAAGAGGAGGTGGAGGAGCTGACCAATGCGGGACACCACGCTCTGAAACAGGGGCAAACCCAGGAGGCGCTGCACTGTTTCAGAGGAGCACAGAAGGCAGATCTTCAAAAACATGCTGGTCTGGACTAACCAGTTGCAGCAGCTCAGGACCAACACCTGGACGCAATTCCGTTGTACAATGACAACAAAGCACTTACTGTACTTACTTACTTACGAGAGACTACTAGCTAACAATGTGATGCTGTGTCTTACCTGGAAATACATTTAATCTTGGATTATTTTTAGAACAACGTCGCTGTTGGTCATTTCCTGAAAATACATTTCTATTTCCGCCCTCTGTGCAAAAAGACAACAACTATGGCTACCCCTGTCCTGGGATTTGGGCCGGCCTTCAATGCCTCAAAGTTTAAACCTGTCAGGAGCAATGGTCTATTTGCAGATCTTGAGCTAGCTTTAGAATGACCTTTAATTATCACTTTAAACTCTTTGTAGAAGGACGTTTTCACATGAGCATTTGCAGCTGTTTTGTGTGGTTCGTGTCACTGTCACTTTTTTTTTTTTTTTGCATTTGCAGCATTCACAGGTGCCCAGGTGAGTCGGAGGCGTGTGCACACTCACCACTCCCGGAGACAATGGCGTCAGGCCCAGCAGCTTCTTGTACTGTTCGAAGCAGAAAAACTGCGGAGGGAAAGACAAACGAGCCGTCAGAGAGTCAGGGCCAATGGATGAAGCGGCTCAAACACAAACACTGCGGCACAGACGAGGACATGTTAAAACGGTGACGGCTTCAAGACAATGAGCACAAGAGGTCAAACCAACCGAAACCAACCATGAAGAGCAATGTGATTGGATAACCACACAGGGAAGACATTTGTTCAGGAACTGACTTTGACTAAACAGCCGCAAGTCATGTTTCTCTGACACTGACTCCAGGGCAGTGCTGTTTGTGTAGGACCAATGCTAATTTGTCTTAGTCTTTTGAAGGAAATGGAATATAGTTTTAAGATTTAATCAGACAGTTCTTTTTAGTTTGAGTCAACAAATATTTCCAGTACAAATCCAATATTCATTTAGTCCATTGGTTCCCAAAATGAGACAAATCTTGACAATATTTTTTACATTGCTGACATTGAATGTGATGCATTTAGTAACACAAATAAACCAGAGTTAAGTGTTTTGTGACTTTAAAGGTGCACTATGCAACTTTTTAGGTAAAGAACAACAAGTGATATTAATGTGTGTTTGGCCTTTCAGTGACCTATATTTGGCTGGTTAGCTTATTGCCTTTACTCAACCTCCTGGAGGCCCCTAAGACGGTAGCGAGTAAACGAATATGATTGCACGGGATCGTTTGAGTTTTCTGATGCCCCTCTGAATAAAAAAATATATAGGGGAATCATTCTGATCTCACCAGGCCACTGAGACGGTCCATGATCAATCGTTTTTTATAGGTTTTTACTGCAGATTGAACCGTCTCCATGGTTACTCATACATTTCCTACTCCTAAAAAAACGAGGGGAAAAAAAGTGATCCTGAGGCGTCATAGGGGCCACGAGGACGGAAAGTAAAGGCACTGAGTTAACCACCCATACGGTCACGGGGTCACTGAAAGGTCAAATACGCACTTTGTCAACTTTTTTTTTTTTTACATAAAAATCAGGAGAGCGGCATCAAATGAGGACGTTTCATGAGAGAAAACCCGTAATACAGTCGAGCCGGGGGCCTGTGGTGTAATACGATCAATTGGGCTGTGTATGTAAACGTATGGAGAGATCAAAAGTTCCATGGAACCGAGATGTGACACAGTCAATATTTGTGAAGATGAACAAACAGTTTGTCACCTGTGTCAAGTCGTAAAGTAAACGCCTCGTATTCCATCGAATCCTGTCTGGATGTTTTCTTATTACATCCGTGTCGCAGTGACGCGTCTTCGATAATGAGTGTTTTACCTTGACAGCTCTTTTAGGCGTCTCAGCCACGATCGGAGGCAGGATCCCTTTGTAGAAGCCAAAAACTCTGGAACGACAATCAGGAGGGAAGTTAGTGAAAACATGAACTTCTTATTTTGGAGACCGTGTTGCTTTTGGCAGCCCTCTTAGTTTTAACGGCTCGGGTTCGAAAACAAGTTTTGATTCCTGTTGGCCCAGGGACAGCGTTAAAGGAAGTTACTGGGTTGTTTTTTTTAGCTCAAATAATGACACTTTGTCATTACACAGTTGTACAACAAATTTGCGTAGATATTGGATTGGGTCTCGGGGAAACCTGACACGGGGAGAACATGTGAACTCCCGGACAATCAGCTCTCACAGCTTCACATCCTTCATGAAAAAAAAAATAAATGACTCACGATGAAGCTACACATTTAAAAAGAAATAGTCTTTAACAGAATAAATGAACATTATTGTTCTGTTTTCTGTTTATGTATTACAAATATTTTAGTACAGGTATCATAGGCCGGTGGTTGCACTGCTAGGGCCCGACATCTCCCGCCATTGCTGTAGTGCCTCCGTATTAGAGGCAAGATTTTAGGCACAATCTTAGCTCTACTCCGTATAGGGGTGACAAAACAAGCTATTTTTCCATTAGAAACCATTGCATTTAACGCACGCTCTAAACAACTGTAAAGCCTGGTTTCTAATTTTTTCAAACCTTCTACAGCTAGATATTCCTCCTGTGATAACGCTGGGTTAGTTACAATTAAAGAAACCAGGCTGATTTCCGTAAGATACATTTTAGAAATCTCGTATACCAACGATGGCAGGACTTTGATTGACAGGCCGTTAGCATGTGAGCTAATGGAGCGGGCGCGGCTACGACCGAACTATGCGGCCCGCGAGGGCATAGTGAAGATCCCGCCCTTATGCCCTTTTTAGGAACATGCTCCGTCAGAGCAGGGTAGGAGGAGTCTGTAAATCCGCCATGATTTCCCTTTCGAACGAGGTCATTATGGTAAACGGGGAGGAGTGAGGAGAAGCTGTCTATTCATTCTACAGTCTATGAGAGGTATCAAAAAAGTATGGTTCAGGTATTGGTATAGAAAATCAAGTGTCGTAAACAAAATAAAATAAATAAAAAACCAAGTACCAAGCCCTATGAACAACTTTCTAACATGACCGTCTCGTCAACGAAAACTCGTGACAAATGTCTCTGTCGTGTTTTCGTCACCAAACAGCCATTTCTAGCCGGTCACCGATACATCATCGTCAGGAACACAAGGAGAATCCATGCCATTATTTTGTCATAGTCGATAAAAACAACACTGTTTGGAGACACATCTTGTGATCACAAAGTTTTATAGGATTCATACAGATAGCATCAAGCCAAATCTAGTGCAGTGAAGCGAAATTAAATGGGCACTGAAAGTATCTATGAAGTTCTTCACAGAGGAGCGCGGAGGTGGAGGAATGTATGCGTTGGCCTTATTAGGTGATATTCAAATCGTATCCACAGTTCCATGTTGATTTTTCCACAAATTCTTGAGGTCTCGGGACTTCTGACGGTTTCAGAAACGGTCAAAAAACAAATTCACTGAGGGCATTACCACTGTACCATACGACTTTCTCGGCCTCCGTTTCAAAAGCTACACCTGAATTCAGCGGAAAGAACAGAAAAAAACAACATATTTCAGAAGGTTTCAAGACTTTGCACTGACAGGTTTTTACAAATGCAGAAAGTGAACTTGAGAAAAAAGCCTTCGCCTTCGCCAAATGAAACCCCAAAGCGAGTTCTCGTTTCTTGGCGCTGCACAGAGGCCGACTCGGAAACCACAGGCCGTGTCCATGTTCTCCGCGCAGTGAGTGATTTCACCTCAGATCCCGGCGCAAGATAGAGTGGATTTTCAGCTGTATAATTTGAGTTTGGTTTTCCTTTTAACTCAATCATACTCTGACTTGACTTAAAATGTACTTTGTGGCAGTACAATAATATATTGGGGCATAAAACAGAACTGTTCAGTCGTCTCTCTTATGGAGTATGTTTAGAGGATGAATGGACGGCCTGGTTACCCAGAGGTCTCCCATCAGCATTTAAAACCTCCTCACATTGAATTATATTGATAGTCACTTGCACTAGCGGCTCTACAATGAGACTCTTTATGTTGCTTGAGCGGCCTGTCTATCTCTGAGCTGCTCGGTTGATATAGCTTTTATTTATTAGGTTGCTTTTCCTCTGCGTTTCCAACAGTCTCACATTATGCCCCCCCCCCAGATACATGTGTGCAAGGATTTTAGAATAAACTAGCTCTTGGTGGCCCTGTGGGGCTAAGACTAAGAGACACGTGACAAAAGCTACATCCCAATAGTAGACAACTTTAATTCATTTCACCCATCTCATATTTAACAGCTCAATATGTAACGCAGTGAATTTAAAGCCACGGCGCATGATATTTAACCCACTAAATTGACTGTTAGCTCAGTTAGCTGTTAGCAACTGTTAGCTCAGTCAAGAAGTGGAGTTTAACGCGCATCAAAATGGGAGAGAAGTGCAATACCAGCGTGATATCCTCCTGATTCAGGCATATCAAGCCATAACTAGCAAGGCTAAAACACCGGGGCAATAGGAGATTGGAAAATTCCCCGGAGCTTCCTTAGTCGTGTGGACCAGTCATGCTCTTGCACTACCGGGTAAGTTCTCTTCTTTTGTCAGTCTAGTATTGAAAAAGTATTAAAGCAACGAAATGCTTCCTGCAGCACTTAATACGTGTCAGATACTCCAGCAGCAAGAAACCGTTTTTTTTGTGACGATGTCCAGCAACGACAGCTCATGAAACTCTTGATGGACGTTAACAAGTCTTGCCTCGGCTTACAAGTTAGCAGGCGCTGCGTTTACTTTTCTTTTCAGATTTGAAATGGGGTAAAACACGCCATTATTTTCTACATCGGGACATCCGGAGAATATGACCGGACAATGACCGTTTTGGGGCGGGGTTTTGTGAAAGGTCAAATGGATTGAAGAGTAAAGCCTTTATTGTAGTTTTATTGTTGAATAATACTTATGACTGACCTCATGAGCCTGTAACTTAACTGGTAAAGCGGGACGTCTCCAGCTCGTCTCCATGGAGATGTCGACTAAAGGCAGCCAAATATGAGATTCCGATGGGTCCAAATCCATTCTTTGTGTGGCTTTGGTTTTTGGATCCAGGTCAGGTACTTGTAGCCCTGACTGATCTTCCATCCATCCATCCATCCATTGTCTTCCACTTGTCCGTTGCCGGGTCGTGGGGGCAGCTGTTGGAGTTGCCCAAATCACATTGCACCAGCCCCTCCTCCTGCAGGGGGTGGGTCCACAGAAGGGTTTCCTGACTGATCTTAAAATCTTAAAAATTCAAAGACGCCGCGTCGCACACTCCGCCGAGATCTATTTATGAAAATCTGGAACGTTTTCGAACGGCCAAAAATGTCACGAACGGCTCGGTGAACCTGATGACCTTCTGTGAATGCACATCTGCCTTATCGGCTTTGTGTTGATAGCAAACTGTCACCGTGACTATTTCCCCTGCGCTCAAAGCTCTGTTGTTTCAAAGGGACGGCCCCAGACTGGTCCGACTGGTGCCTGTTTTTAGACACGCACCGACACTATCGCAGCGTTCATATTTAATGCACATCGCAGTTAAGTGATTAGAGCTATATCGTCTTGTTCACGCGGCGAGAGCTCACATGGGTTTCATAGTTGGCTTGGCTGCATGTAGTAATAGTTTGAAATGCAGTTTGAAATTGCCCTGTGGCCGAGGCAGAAACACCTTTTGTGGTTGGCAGACGTCAGGAGGCCTTGATGAATGGCAGATACTTTTTTCTTTTTTTTTCTTTTGGCTTTTGCCACTGATATAAAATGCAAAACAGCCATGAATGCGCTCAGTGTTTTAGCCAAAGTCACCCACAAAACAAAAGTGGCAGAACGGAAAGCAGAAGAAAGTCGTTCAGAAAGCAGAAGAAAGTCGTGAACTCTACCAACGCCACCGAGCTGGAAGTGAAGCGTAAAGAGTAGAACTGCGGAATCAGGGACCGGTTTTCAGTATGACCCGAATCGTTCAAGAACCAACAGTACAAAGTAGGAAACCAATGCAAACGTTAGGAGTGCATGCAAACTCCCCTCGTGATCTGGGACTTGACACATCCAAAGAATTTTACTAAAGCAATGACGTGTCAATTAATCAAAGTTCATTTGTATAAGTGTTAGTGAGTTCATGCAGACTAAAAGTACAGAGTGTCCCACAGTCAAAGGGGGGCCAGCCGCCATTTCCTCGCGGTTATAATTTATTCCTTGCAACCTCTTCATGCTTAAATATACAATCACTATTATGCTCGTACTTATCACTACTAGTAGAACATACTGTGCAGATATCACCATTAGTATCCCGCTATTTCCAAACTGCTACTTTAGCTGCGGCTGCTCCTTCTACACTTGTTACTCTCACTATAGAATTGAACCGATCTGACCACTGCAGGTTCTGACGTGTTAGTCCAGCGCGTTTTCTGACAGACCCTCCTGAGCCAACGCCACATTCCTTTAGCTTCAGCGCAACGCCAACAGTGGCCACGTTCCCGAGCAGCTCTTCACAGAGTTTTATTTGGTAAAAAGGGGGATCTAAAGCTACACATTAGGAGATGCAGAGAGCGTGGGATCCGGGGAGCGGAATAGTGTCGGAGTAAGGGGTTTTCCCTGCCAGCCGTCTCCGGTGACCTCGAGGAACTGGGCGGCAATAACACCGGCCACCTCGGGGACGCCGAACGCGAGGCAAAGGCAGACGCTTTTCTGAAAAGTGTTGAGATTGGAAGCTTGAATACGGAAGGCTGACGTGCGAAAATAAAAATAAAAATCTCTCTCTCTCTCCGCAGACTCTTCCGCCAGCTACAACGGCGGATCCCGAAGCATTCACTGCACCGGCCGAGAGACAACACTCTTTCCAGGCTTCAACGCTTGCAAATTAGCACCGACTTGGCTCAATATGGAGGAGCAGCAGCTTTATCCCGAGCTCTTCTGAGCTAATGAGCTTTCATGCAACTTTTCATAAGTTGCATGTCCCCAGAAGTAATAATAATAATGCATGTGTTTTATATAGCGCTTTTCTGGACACTCAAAGACGCTTTACTCATTCACTCCATACTCGGTGGTGTTAAGCTACTATTGTAGCCATAGCTGCCCTGGGGTAGACTGATGGAAGCGAGGCAACCAGTCTGCGCCATCGGCCCCTCCGACCACCACCAACCATTCACTACATTCGCTAGGCTTCCTGGTGTTACCAAACGGTCTCCCATCCAAGTACCGACCAGGCCCTTCCTGCTTAGCTTCCAGGATCTGACGGGATCGGGCAGAGCAAAGGCGGTGTGGCCACAGTTAAAGGAACAGGCCACCGTTTTTCCACACTGAGATATGTTCTTACCTGAGCTTAGACGAGTTGATGCGTCCCCGTCTGGTCTTTGTGCGTGCCCTCAGTCACGCAAAACGACCAAAGATGTTGTTAGTATTTGGCCTCTCCCAGCATATTCCTATAGCTCCAAACGGGGGTGAAGTTGAAAGCGATCACGCTCCTCCACGGGCACAAAGACCAGACCGGTGCGTATCACCTCGTCTAAGCTCAGGTAAGAACATGTCTCAGTGTGGAAGAACGGTGGCCTGTTCCTTTAAGTCAAGACGACAAGCTTGACGTTACAAGTCAATCCATTTGGAAAGTTACAGCAGTTTTGGGTCGGGCTGGGCACCGTTAAACAATATGGTATCAAAAAAAGAAGTTTAGGTACTGCCAGTATCAAAAAAACGAAAATATTGAAAGCATATAAAAAAGAAAAAAAAATCATCTTCTATCTTTAGATCCAAGTGTTGATGCTGTTGGTCCAGGGGCAGCGTTAAAGGAAGTGATAGTGATCCCCTTTTATTTACTTTTATAACTCTTTCTTGTTTTCTCAATTTTTCAATTTATAATATAAAAAAATAATAATAATAAATTCCTGACACTGGAGATGAACCGCTATTGTATTGTACATTTTGCAGATCTTTCAGACATTGTTGTTCTGTTTTCTGGTTCTAGATGACAAATATTTTTGTATAGGTATCGTGAAAAAGCATCGTTTAGGTATCGGTGTCAGAAGCCAAGTATCATTAAAGTACAGTGGTATCAAAAAAAGGTTTAACAGCACCCAGCCTCAGTTGTGTGTAAACAGAACAGGCATATTAGAGCAGCTCTAGAGGCAGAGTGATTGTAACCCTTGCATATGGCTGAGTGATCGTTTCCCGGTCCGTTGGAGCGGCGTCTGAGGGCGGGTATTGACATTAGAAACAGGCTTGTGGACAGGCGACACAGGCCTGACCCCGAGGCTCCCTGTGGAAGAGGCGGAGACTCTGTTTTGGCAACACTTCGGGAGATGCCGCTGATAACGCGCGAGTGTCAATACTCTCGAAATGAGCGCTCTGTAAACACTTTTACGAGAGACAAAGGCGCCGGACTGTGACTGATCAGGCAAACACCGCCACATCGGATGACAAGGAAGTGATAGGATTCCTTCTCCGGGAAATGCAGGCCACGTGGAGAACCTTCCTTCATCACATGACAATAGTATTTATTTATCTCTACAATTTGGATATTTTTCTTTTTTTCCAACAAACGTATGAAATAAGAATGGTTGAGCAACGCTATTATTTCTCCCCCAAAAAAGTGTATTTAATGCCAGTTTGAGTTGAATTCCATATGACTTTTAAGGCCTTCATTTGAATGCTTTTTAATACCCTGCAGAAACCCCGATTACAGATTATGTAACCGTAACCGTCATCTTTAAGACAATATCCGTATACAGGGTTTCTACGGGCAGAAGCAAGTCAAACTGAATGCTTTTTAGTGCAATTTTTTATGCCCACCAGCTATTATGTTAATGCCACAAACGCAGGAAACACAATTGTATTCCATTTAAGATCGGCAAACATTTCATCAAAGGTTTGGTTTATTGGTTGATTTGGTATAGGGACAATGCATGTAAATCAACAAGCCACACCGGATTGTAGCCTTGGGCTAATTTCCATTCGTTGTCCCCCATGTGCACTCTCAAACACTCTCATTCATCCTGGCCTATTGTACATGTTTTCATACTTCCATTGAATTTATGCAGAAAACTTCATTGGAAGTGAAATTACAATGAACTTACAATGAACCAATGAACCACCCCTTTCCTCCAGGTACTCCGGTTTCCCCTACCACTAAAAACATGTACAATAGACCAGGATGAATGGGAGTGTTTGAGAGTGCACATGGAGGATGGCTAGGGTGGAAATTAGCCAACGGTTATAATCCAGTGTGGCGCGTTTACATGCATGAGACCCATGCATGTTCATTAACATGCACTGTCCAATAAATAAATAATGAATAGTCCTTCACATACTTCAATTATTCGTTAAGTAGTTATGAAGTGTTAGACACATGACTTGATGATGAATTATGTGTTAACTCATCATTAGTTAAGGTTAAATAAGGTGTAGTTATTATAAGTGTTTTGCAAATATGCAACACAATGGAGCCGGCGTGTCCTTGGGCGCTGCAGACACTCACTGCTCCTGCTGGGATGGGGAGGGACGAATTTCCCTACGTGGACAAAAAGTCAACACGGCCTCCTTCTCCGGCCTGAAGTCCCGACGGCACACGCGACCTGCGTGCCTCCAATGCAAAGACGCTACAGCGGAAACTCCCCGTAGTCGGGCCGGCCCTAATCCCCCTCCGGGTCGGAGCAAACAGGTTATTTCAGACGACGGAAGCGCTGCCCCGACGCTGCTTTCTTTGCCCACATGCAAATGCCGCCACAGATTTCCCGGGTGTGGTCAGCGCCCCGCCACCAGGTGAGGAACAGGACACTAATTTGTTACAGGACAAACATGGCCGCCGGCATTTGAATCCTCATTTGAGTTTGCAATGTAAAGTACACTCTAAGTCCCCTTTTGGCCAGGGCTACGCAAATGGGGCCCCCGGACGGGACACGTGTGCGCGAGTGTGCGCCCGCCATTTAAATGGATTTTCATAAACATTTCCTTTTTTTCCAACAGCCTCCTCCGACGCGATTGCCCCGGAGCAAACCACGGAGAGAATTACACCAAGTGGAGGCGATTATCTCGACAAAAGGTAGACAAAAGGCGCGACTGTTTCACCGCCATGTGTTTAGAAGAGATTACACCTCACTGCCGCACAATAGCGCTCGGGATCGCGTTGTCAAAAGCGGCGAGATTTCTGGGATTCCCATTACAATGAGGAAGAGGAATCCCTGTTGGGATGTTCAAAATGTAAGGTATGAAACCCCACAGCTGACCGTACGAGTCCCATCAGGCCCCGAACCACAGTACAGTGGGGGTGGATCGATCATCCTTTGGGCTTGTGTTGCAGCCAGTGACACAGAGAACATGTTTGGGTAAAACGATGAACGGATCGAATTAATCTCCAACAAATTTGGAAGAAAAACACAACACCACCTGTGAAAAACCTGAAGTTAAACAATAAATGGCTTCTACAAATGGGTGATGATCATAAACACAGCTCAAAATCCTTGACAGACGACATCAAGAGGCCATATTCGGGGGCTTTTTACGTTTATATTATGTTTATGATGTAAAAGGTGGAATTAGAACCTGACCTTTTTGGGAATAGCTACGGGAATGTCTCATCCTCGTGGCTTTTGAAGAGAATTTAATCTCCCCCTCGCTTCATTATTCGCATTATTCGAGACGTTTATCCGGGTTGCCCTAAATTAAAGCTTTGAATGAAATAATCTCTAACTGAAATGCAGAAGCCCAAGTGCCACCAGTTTGAGAATACTGTAACACCTTATTTAGCCATAATAAATAATGAATTAAAGGAACAGGCCACCGTTTCTCCACACTGAGATATGTTCTTACCCGAGCTTAGACGAGTTGATGCGTACCGGTCTGGTCTTTACGCGTGCGCTCAGTCACGGAGAAAGACCAAAGATGTTGTTGTTAGCATTTAGCTTCTCCTCCGCTCCTCTATGGGGCCAAACAGGGGTGAAGAAGCGACCGAGCTCTTCCACGTTTTCCCCTATTTAAATACAGTTACATTACACGATCCAAGTGTAGTCACACAAAGTTAAACATGTCGATAATAACATCTTAGAAACACTTTGAGTAATATCTTCACTCCTATAGGATTCTCTGCGCGGACGTCGAAGTGCTCCTGAGGTGTTATTACGCCTTACAATATAGTTCCCCTTTTTATCCGCTTAGAAAATCGACTCAATGTGTGTAACTAAACTTGGATCGCTCACGTAACCGTATTTAAATAGGGAAAACGTGGAAGAGCTTCTAAATTCTAACCCCAGTTTGGCCCCATAAAGCAGGAGAGGCTAAATGCTAGCAACATCTTTGGTCTTTTTGCTTTTTTTATGATGAATTAAGTGTTAATTAATTATTTATTATGGCTAAATAAGGTGTAGTTATTATAAAGTGTTACCCACCAGATTTGTTATGATTGTTTTAGTGCATAAAATGGTATCAAAACAAAGCACAGCTCTGCGAGAGGTCATAAAAAAGCGTATTATTGACCTTCTGCTGTCCATTGTACATGTTTTCAGTCGGACGGTGCATGTGCATAGCATGTAAACTGTCCACAATAATGGTCTGGGAGTCTACGGGTCCTGTGAAGCGCCAGTGCCGCCGTGTCTCAGGGCGCTGCGCCTGTAAACAGCCTGCATGCTTCATCTGCAAATATTTCCCCTTTCTCACCGCCTCGCCTCGCTCTCCTTCAGCTCGCCTTTATCTCTGAATACGACGCCGCGCATTACCCGCATCACCGCACCACAGGCGAGAGTTTGCATTTCACTCCGGGCATCCGCGTGTTCAACACAATGACATTTCAAAAGCTAAAGGGCAATCAAGTGAGGAATTAAAATAATGCCTTTGGCAAAATTCCAACCTACTCGTCCTCCATGCGGACTCTCAAACGTGAATTCCATCGCCCGAGGCTGAGGTTCCTACAGTTGGCAGCCATGGTAGCAGGCGTTAAAGCGGTGTGTAGATAAATGATATTGTAATGAGTTTGAGAGTACAGTCATTCACAAAGTCTCCCAATATATACTGTACACTTTTATTCATTATGTGCTATTACTGGCATTACCAAAATGTAAAAGTGCCTTGAAAACAGCGTCAAAAGAACAAGGGTGAAAAAGCATCAAAAACGTGACGATAACGCATCCATGAAACGACAACAGAGCGACAAAAAAACGTGCAGGAAAAGCAACAATAGCAACAAAGAAAAGACAGAAAAAAGTGAATGACAAAAACGCGTGTAAAAAAAATAAAAAATAAATAATTAAAATAAACACAACAAAAACGCATCAAATGTGTGACAAAAACTAATCCGATTGTAAAAAAACAATAATAATAATAATGATAATAATAAATAAATAAATAAATAATAACAATAATAATGAAACACAAATAAAAATTATATTGAGGATGGTAATGACAGCTGGGAAGTAGTAAGATCTCGGAGTATAATAAGTATTAATGTTATTTAATGCATTACACTATATAGGGCTTTCATAATACATTATACATGAAAATTTAAAAAAGAGGAAATTGTACACAAATTGATATTATACTGACGATGGTAATGACAACTGCAAGATCACGAAGTATAATATAAACTGCTGCATAGCAACGTGCCTTTATAACATTAAATTAAAATAGTGACTTCCGGTAATGTTACACTAGTGGTTTTAGTAATGCACCAATGTTTGGCATTTGTAACAATTTGTAAGAAATATATTAATGATCTTCATTTGTTACTTCCTCTGTACTAGACATTGTACAAGAAATGAAACAGCTGCTGTTGTGTTTTGTATGTACTCGTTTCTGTTTATTACTGGATGAGTTAAAATAGTTTGGTTTGATGTTTTGTAAATTAACCGGATATCGATATTGTGAGTGTTGTTGTGCATTCTTTTGCTGTTGTTTCTTTATTATTTGTTGTTACCTTGCCATATGTTCCCTTGTTTTTTGATTGTTTATGATTTTTTACCTTGCACTACGTTCCTTGTTTTGATTGTTAAATGAAAATGTTATTGTTTTTATTTTGGGGGTGGGCGCTTATAAGCCTTTTGCTTCGGCCCACTCCTTTTGAGCAGACCAACCGCTCAAATAAACTATTAATAATGGACTCTCACAGTTGTACTATTCCAGGCCTCTAGGCTTTAACTGGGCTGCTGCTTTAGACACAAATAAAGTGTCTGCATGATTAAATAGATTATCATGGACAGAATAATGGCAGCTGAGGCAGAAAAGAAAGAATGAAAGGCAGTAGTCATGTATAAAAAGTGCATAAATAATATCTATTTCCTTTGCATAACAGGCAGGCCTTATGTGTGTCGACTGTAGAGGCCCATGTGAAAAGAGAAAGAAGTTTTCCAAGCTAACGCTCTACGAGGTGAGCTACAAGTCTGTCCTGTAGATCCATGGGCCGGTTTAAACTCCCGAAACGAACACCCCTGTTTGTATCTAGTACTTTATTAGCTGATGAAATAAAGTGCCACCAAGGCTGAAGGGAAATGTAGCCACAAACGTCAATGTCCAGGATCATGAGTCAATAAGAATTTGAATGAAGCACAAACCACAAACTTCCAGGATGCAGCCCTCATTTCCATGTCAGCTTCCTTGTGACGCGATGCAAACGCGCCGAGGTTCACAATGAGGGATTTGTAATCTTTTGTCGCAAAACAAACTCTCATGCAGTGGTCAAAGAATGCCTCCGTGCTGCAGGATGGAAAAATACAAAAGTAAAAGTATCAAATCAAAAGCCATATGAATGTTTTACAAAAGTAAAACAATTGTAGATATACTGCACAAAGTCTATAAAAAACTGCACAAACAGTTAAAGGACCTATTTTTTTTTTCTTCCAGTAATATAATTACATTTGTTTTGTCCTTTATTATATTCTAAACTCGGGCATGTGTGGAAATAATACAGTAGGGTTTCTAAAGTCAAATTTGATACTTTTTAAAGCCACTTTAATGACTAAGTATACCATTTTTAATGTCACAATCGCAGCATATTTCATTTCATGAGATTTGTAAACACTACACCACAAACCGGGGACTGAGGGGAAACTGTTTCAAAGTTCAGTCACAACTGCAGCTGAAGTTGTTTTAGACCATAGTTTTTGAAAACTATTTGCAGAAAGTAGTTGAGTGTCATCATTGAGTAGGTTCTGTCTCTGAGGAAAAATGATATTTAATGCCTGTTTGAATCTGATGTAATGCTTTTAAGGCCTTCATTTTGGCATAATTCATTTAATGACTTAATGGTTTTTAATGCCCCGCGGAATTACTTAGCCTTTGTATCAACTCCATGAACTTGCAGGCAACATTTCTAGTATTTCTGTGACCCTGAAAAGTGCAAGCTGTGAAATGTGCTCACAAACACATCCCTGAGCAGACCTGGGACGTTAGAAATGCCTCAGTAACGTTAAGAATGGGCCAAAGAGTCTTTAAGTAAAGATTGCTCATCATATCCAGTCTTCAGAAGCACTTCACTGTAAGCACTTCTTCTCTGTTTTGTGGCGCTGGGGTTTTCTTTTCCGTCGTCGCCTCCGCGCCGAGGCGGGATGAGGGGAAGCCGCTGCAGAGATGTTTATTTGGAGTAATAATTGTGGGACAGTGGGAGCGCAGTGTTTGTGTAAGTTATGACTGAGTGGTTTGGCCTCGCACTGATACACAGTGAGAGCTGTGGAGTGATCAGTCTGAATACAAGGCTTTGATGATGGGACAGAGGGAAGAGGAGGGAACGGCCAGAGCCCAGAATACAAGCCGGGGACTGTTGGACCGAGGAAAGAGATTTGGAGGAATCTCGACATGTATTGCTTTCTCTGATTACGCATGTTTACGTCACTTATGAATGAAACACAAATAAATTAGGAAGGAAAGAATAAATGATCAGTAAATACGATCTTAAATATGGAAACAAAAATAGGGGAAATAATAGCTATAAATCTGAAACCTTTGCTTGAGAATACTGAATAAATGTAAGGAAAAAATGATTATAAGCCGCCTTATATGTAATATTATGCATTTTATGTGTAAAAATGAACAAAATGGCTTATTATTGAGGCCACTAAATCTGAAAAATAGAGAAACGGACCCTAACCCTATTTTATATTTTATTTTTTACATTAGAAACAAATATATTTCACAGAGAATTTTGAATATTGTATATCTTTTTTTGAATAAAGTAGTTATTATTTCTCCATTGACTTCACTTTCGGGGAAATAGAAGTTCATAAACCAGGCGAGGAATTGGATACTGAAAAACTCCATTTGGGGGAAGAAAAACAAACAAAAACCTTGTAGTTACAAGATAGAAAAACGTGATGCGAGTGAGATGTTGCCACAATGTGAAAAGACTACTTAAAGCTGTAATTTAGTTTTTATAGAAATATAATGAAGAAAGTTACCTGAAAAAACAAAGCATGTTTAAAAGGAGGAGCAAGACATTGAGACTAGATTAGAAGTACATAAAGTAGAACCCTTCTTGAAATACACAATTAAACTCCTCTGTTGTAACTGTGGAAGGCTTTGGAATGACCGCAATCCTCCAAAATAACGTCCACAATTGTAACACAAGTCACGTGACTGAGCTGCATCCCGGAGGAGGATGAGCGCGGGGCGGGGGGGGCTTCGGGATGACAGTAGCCCGATTTCCGCTCCTCCGTCTGGGCCGCGGCTGACTAACACCTCCAGCTGATTCACTTTATATCCGCCATAAAGCTGTCGACGCGCAGTAAACACGGCACTTTCCCCCCGCGCGCCTGCACTGTCTCACCGAGCTGTCAGGGGGCGGGGGTTAAGGGGGAGGGGGCGGAGTCATAGGCGGAGAGAGGAACAGGCAGAGAGAGAGGGAGAGAGAGAGAGGAGTCGGTCTGGGCTAAAGAGTTTTACAATCGGGGCCAAAACCGAAGGCAGGGTTTCAGGCGACATCACAGCACCGTCAAGAGAGGAAGAACTCACCCTTCGTTTCTGAAGATGGTCCGGAAGCAGTCGCCGAGGCTCTTGTAGCTGGTCGGGTCGCTGGTTCCTCTCTGGATTTGAAACCTGCAGACACAAACGTAGAAGCAAGAGAAACTTATTGAACAGATTAAGGAGCAGGAAGTGGGTTTGATTAAAGCTTGCCCCGAGACAACGTGCACGGGCCGCCTTACAACGGGCACGGGTGAATGAACGCGAGTGCTTCCTCTATGCACAGTAAACTCACCCAGTCAGACGGCACAATCGAAACCGAAGTTTACTAGCCACAATGTGTGATTACAAAAACAGAATCTGCCTCCACGAGGGTGTATAAAAGCCTGCTGACCCCTCTAATGCAGACGACTGCGCCTCCACTGGGATCACGATCCGCCACAATCCTATAGGATGGCAAGCCGTGACCCAAAGAAGAATTGAATTTCTCATGTGAAGCACCGAATTCTCTCCACAAATTTGTGTTGAATAAACATTTAAAAAACATGTCAGGAAAAGTGAGTGCACGGAAATAAAGGAGTTATAACTAAAAGCCAGAGTGCCTCTTTTGTTCTGGTTTTTAATAATCAAATTCTAGGTCTTGTTTAGAAGTTCATGTCAGTTCCCTCTGAAATGTTAATGCCACCAATTTATCCAATACGCACACTGTGAACTGAATCGTGTCTTAAATTACAATCGTAAAGAACATTCTTGATTGGGTTTATTCCCAGGATGGCCCAGTGGAGGTAGAAGTAAAGAGCTGTGACCATTTGAATGGACTGGAATAGAACAGGGGATGGAATAAGGTAGAGATATCAATGGATATTTATCGCTTTTCAAATTTGTGACAGTGATTTCTTTTGGCAACCTCTCGAAGCTCGATGGACATTTGCACTGGTGTGTGACTCTCTGTCGGGATTATTTAACCTCACGTCGAACTGAATTGACTGTATCAAAGTCAATACAAGACGTACCTTCTCAAAAGAATCAGCCTGTGCTCAGTTTCAAATCAATAGTTGCCAAGTGTGAGCGCGGGCCCAAAGTTCAAACGGAGTAAGCGGAGCCGCAGAGGAGGGGACGGTGTCATGTGGCAGGTCGCGGGGTCGGCAGTAACTCCTGTGTACGGGAGCTTGATGGGGCCATAAACCGTCCCCTGGGTGCTGCGGCCCTTTCATATCAGCAGCACATTAACGTCTGGGAAGGCTGTCCCTCGAAGCCCCAATCCCAAACTCCCCGTGAGCCTGTAACTCGGGTCCGAGGCGCAGTTAAAGCGGGGCAGTAAAGGCATGTCTGACACCGTATTAAAGAGCAGGGCTGCGGGCCGCGGTGCGGAGCGGGCGCGGGACGCGGGGGTGCTGGCGCTGCGTCAGGGAAGATTTAGGACAATGCGGGCTTTTAAATGTGGGTTGTCATGCAAAAATCGACTTTTTAAAAGGGTTTTACCATGTCACAATGTTGCCCCCATAAACAGACAGTTTTGTTTCGAGGCACTCGCGCATCTTTGAGTAATCGTTTAATCTTCTCCAGCTCCCCGAAAAAATGTAATCTCTGGAGATTCTAAATGCCAAATCATCCCCTGTCCATTTTTCCCCAAACTGCTTCCTAAGATCCTTCCTACCCAGGGGCTGCCTCTCCTCCCCCTGTATCTGTGCTCTCCCTGGGCCGTCCCGTTTGGAGAAGCTTTTATGACAGGGTACACTCGGGCCATGAGGAAATGAGGCGACCCCGGGGTCACACGTGGAGTCAGGGAGCACACGACCACTGCCCTGCTCCACGCCGGACCGGTTCCTTATCCGCCTGTCCCTATTTGCAGAGAAGCCGCTGTGCACGCTCTTTGGATTTCCAGTCGGACAACTTTTCCTCTTCTTGTGTTTTGGCTCAACAATGATCTGGACAGGGCCCGCTCAACCGGCTTTCACTGCGGCAAGGGCGGACAGGCTTATCTCAGGGGAAGAAGACTCCAGAGTATCGATCAGTAGGTTCAACTGACTGAAGGCCAACTGTCAGGAAACTGATCTCTCCCCCTCCTTTTAGCCCTCGTTCGTTTGGTCGAGACATTCAAACTGGGGCCTTTCGTTTGCATCGTTGTCGTTTCCTGTAACTCCGTATCTGAGAGCGTTGCTGGTATCGGCTCGTCATTCTCGGGACCTTTCCGACCGACAAAACCCAGAGAACAAATGTACCTGCTACCCTTTATCTGCTCCGCACGTTGCTCCTGCTCATCCAGCGCTTTGCCTTGTCCGTTTTTTTTGTCTGGCCCATTCTCTTTCTAGTTGGGTCATATTGTGGCGGATCTCACCGGGCTTTGAAAATGGGATAAAAAACTGTTCGCTCCTGCGACAGATCTGGATACGTAGAGTCCGACTTGCACGAGGCCCAACAGCAGTGCTTAGTTCCTTCTTCTTCTTTAAACTCAATGGGGGACCGCGGCCTAACTAAGGCGCATGCCGCCACCTACCGTATAGTGCTCAGTTCGTTGGCGATTGATTGTTCGTTTTGCATCAGAAAACTTAGAAAGACTGATTAGCGACTTAGCGAAAGGCTTCGGTGAGAGCAAACTTGAAATATGTAGTTGAGTATAATCAGTAGGCCCATTTATGTCTCTAGCTCTTTTCACACACCAAGTAAGACCGAATAATCAACACACTAAAAGAATGGATGCGTATAAAGGTATGACGGTTGGATTGGGTGGGATTTCCCGTGCACCCATCATGTGCATGTCTCAGAAGATTTTCACTTGTGCCCATTAGTGTAGTTGTCTAGGAACTTAACCATCCACCCATTTTTACCCACTTTGTCTGGGGTCAACTAGCTCAGACTCTCCGATCCACATACACGTCATCCAGCTTTTCCGGAGGGATCTCGTGGAACTTAACTGAATCAAAAATCCCAAATCCTATAGGAACAATAAAAAAAAAGCTATCCTCAACCTGCCCATTTCCTCTTTAACGCTGCCCAGCTTCAGGTCCGGGAGGAGCGGTGGAGTCCCCAGCGGCCGCGGCCATCCATGTGTCTTTGATTAAAGTCTACGTGAGTTTGTTTACAAGTCGAGAACCCCTTAAATCTTCAGCAGGGCCAGGCTTCTATAAAATATGACAAAACTGGGACTAAGCCGAGGCAAGTCCAGAGCTATACTTCCACGCGATGCAAGTTAGTTTTTCACAGTGCCTTTCGAATAGATGACTTTGTAAACAGTTTGAATTTAAATCAACCTCTGCTCTTAGCCCTGCAAAAGTATAAAAAAAACATTGTCTGCAATCCAGTTAAGTCGCTTCAAAGGGCTATTAGCTCAATCCAACCACATTCTGCCAGTCACCCAGAGTCGCACAGGTGAAGGTTAGGACAGGGGCAGCCATGGTCCTCTTCTGACGGGACAACCTCTGTCCACCTTTGCCGCTGTAAAATACATGTCAAAAAGCCAAATTAAGGCTCCAAAAAGTACAGCTTCTTTTATGGAACGGTGTATTCATTTTATGGAAGGCTAGACTCTGCTGGTAATGGGGGGACCGGCGCGATGTCCCGTCACCCTCAGTCAAAACGGCATGTTGAGGTGAGCCTGGTTAATGGCGTGGTTAAAGGCGGGTTCGGCGTTGATCAAAAGGCGTTTTAGCAGACCGTGGGTTTTAAAGGCAGCCCCATTAAAGGAGCCGTAAGTCACAGGAGCGCAGTTCTGATGATGCTGCGCTGTTTTACGGCGCCGTATCGGGAGATTTCAGGCCCTGTTTGTATCCAATTACAGTCATTATACATGCTACGGACATGCTAATGAGGTTAAGCTAACACCTTTATAGATTGGAAACTGTCTTAAAACCAGGCTACGGTTGTATAGTTTACTTGGGCTCTTTAGCACGCGAGTCTTTGCTATTTCAGGCAACAATTGCTTGGTAAGAGCGCAAAGGAGCACATTTAGAAGAATATAAAAGTAGCTCATGGCTAAATCCAACATGTTAACGGTACTTAGGGATCATTGATGTGCACTGTCCTCTCCAATTAAACACATACAGTGACGTAAACCACAGTGAAACATAATCCAAGACAACTAAACCTTATTGGCGCTGACGAAGCCTCTTTAGGGGAGAGGTGAAAACGTCTTAAACACTGAAACCCAGTCCAGAACAGACAATAACTAAGGAAACTTTAAGACTGAGAAGTTAAGTTGATTGTTTTTGAAACAGTGTGGGAAAGGTTGGCACCAGGAATGTGTCCAGACTTTTCACTTTCTATGTTCAGGTATGGCCTTTTGTGGACACTGAGTCGATTGTTGGCAAAGTATGGCATGTTTCGGGTCATCACATAATGCAGTGATTCCCAACCAGGGGTGTCACAAGAATTCATCAGGGGTACAGTGGAAATTTCACCTGATCAGCGTGTAGTCACATGTAGCACAATGTCTGTCTTTCATTCCTGCAAGAATTCCAACATTGTGTTCAACTAGGCAACAGTATGTTCCTCATATTTCAATAAAAAATACTTGTTGTGACATTTTTGTGTGGTGGTGTTGTCTCTTGTAAAAAGGGTGCCTTGGCTCAGAAAGGTTGGGAAACACTGACATAATGTTTGTGGTCTGGAACAGAGGTTCTCTACTAGTGCGTCGGGATCAAAAAGTGGGCCGCGGAACCCGGTGGGTCGTTAGCCTTTCCAAGAGAACATTCCTTCCGATAAATCCAGTAAAAAGTATGAAGATTCAATCCAAGTGTGATAAAAACGATTGAGTTTTCATAAGGATGTATTCTTCAAATGCTTCTTTAATGCTTATTTACCGATAATTTGAAGGAAAATATTGTATCTTCGATCCCTTTTTGGGTCACTACTTGTCCTTGAAGAGGTGGGTCCTGATGCCGGACCAGTTGGGAAACACTGGTCTAGAAGAGGTCTAGTGGCCACTGGATGCGTACTCGACCCCACAAAAAGCAAAAAAACACATCCAAACTGATTTAGCATTTAGCTCATGAGGCGGAGTTTTACATGATAAGTCGTGTCTAAAGTCAAATCTCTAAAGCTCTGTATGTTCATTAATGATCACTAACCAATAAGCTACAACTGATGGCTAATCCTAATGGCTACAGGAAAAATACATTGAAGTGAGCAGAATTCTGAAAAGTTTCCTATAGTAGCCGACTAGCTAATTGTCCATCCATCCATCCATTTTCTCCCACTTGTCCGTTGCCGGGTCGTGGGGGCAGCTGTTGGAGCTGCCCAAGTCACATAGCACCAGTCCCCTATGGCTCCTCCTGCAGGTGGTGGGTCCACGGGAGGACGGCCTCATGGTTCCAAACGGTTCCAAACGGGCCTGTTGGTCTCTCATAGGGGGCCCATTCACACTCTCATTCATACACCAGTGTACGCAGACACTGGAGGCAAGGAGGGTGAAGTGTCTTGCCCAAGGACACAACGACAATGTCCACCTTCAGGAGGCGGGATTCGAACCCCCGACCTTCCGATCATGAGCCGACCCGCTCTACCATCTGCGCCACCGTCGCCCCCTTGCTTTTGATTTCTAGGACTTCCTCAGCTTAAAGGGATATTTCAGGATTTTTGACATAGGGCCTCATTTCCTAGCTATCCAGAGTGTTGTTGATGTTTGGAGATTTTTTTTTTTCTTGAATTCATGCAGTTCTTATATTTGAAGAGTCTAGTGGCGCTAGGCTAGGGCAAGGCTAAAGCATTCCTATGGTATCAGTTAGCCTGCATTAAAAACAGTCTGATCCACAGGGCACCTGAGGCAAATCACTTATAACGCCAGACTAACGATATAAATGTCTGTGTTAATAGAATAATTTTTTTAATATATCTGACCTTGTATCACATTTGAGGGACTATTCTCTCGCAGATCACTCCGCCGCTGTGTTAGCTTACAGCCACGAAGCTGATGCTGCTCAAATATAAGTTATTTTAAATGAAAAATTGTTAAAATTATTCTATCGACAGACATTTATATGGTTAGTCTGGCGTTATAAGTGATTTGCCTCAGTTGCACTGTGGAGCGGGTCAGCCTGTTTTTAATGCAAGCTAACTGATACCATAGACATGCTTTAGCCTTGCCCTAGCCTAGCGCCACTAAGCTCTTCAAATAAAAGAACTGCATGAATTTAAGAAAAAAATATCTCCAGACATCAACAACACTCTGGATAACTAGGAAATGAGGCCCAATGTCAAAAAAACTCCTGAAATATCCCTTTTAGGGTGAGGGGGCACATGGCTGCCTAATTGGAAAGTCGACACATGTTGTTTTGCTTGATCATTTTCGCCATAGACTTTGCAACTATAGACATATTCAAACTTATCTACAGCAACATGACTGACAAACACAAGTTGGATTACTCCACAACCCCAAATCTGTAATGCAATAAAAGCTATCATATTTATATAACACCGAAACTGATACAATGGTAATGACTTGAATTCCTGATAGATCTAAAGTGTATTAGACAATCCAGAGGGGAACTTGGGGGGAAAAAATCGCCTTTTTACAGCCTCACAGTTAATTTTAATGAGCGGGATCATAAAGATGGTAAAAGTCCTTTGAATCGGTACAAGAGGTTACGGGCGCCTTTTTGACCTAAATGATCCAAGATGGCTCGGCGCTAACGACCAATCGCATCTCGACTTCGCCCGCCCTATCGCGTACACGCTGCAACAGTTAACTTTTTTTTATTTTTATATTTGGATAAAGTTCGAAGCTAATAATAAAATAAAACTGCGGCGCAATAAAAGCATTTGAGGTTAATCCCAGATGACCTCCGGCCCAGCGCAATAACATGGAGCTTTGATAAAGTGCGTTGTGGTTTGAAGGGAAAAATGTGCCGCGATGGAAGAAGGAAGCCTGTAAAAGTGAAAGGCTTTGGAGAGAAAAGTTTGTGGAGGGTTGAGATAATGCATGCTTGGAATGGAGTGGTACACCTTGTTCAGTTTTAGGATTTAAGAAGACAGCAGTGACGTGAGGTTAGGACGAAACTCAAGGGTTTATTGGAGCGCCGGGAAGAGTGTAAATGGTGGATGATGTAACAGTCCTGACAGTGCATTCGGACTTATAAAATGTGTGAATAAACCGAACGCTCAAGTCAATAGGTTACAAGCGAACAACAGTATAACTTTCCAGCTACATTCTGTGAGAAAGGCACTTTGCTCTAATCATGGGTTGTGCTTTTTAAAGGTAGGGTGTGTGGCAGGTACAGACTCTGTGTTATGAAATGGCCACTTCAAAACAAAAAAAAAGGTAATCTGGGACGCCAAACGCAAACTGGCATTAGTCACAAGATCTGGCAAAAGGCACAACGCCTGGGGTTTTGCGCTTTTGAATTGTTCAACAGGCAGAACCATGCAAGATGTTTTTAGTAAATTGTGAGAAAAATCAGCCTTATGATTGTTCTGAGTAAAATAATATCCCAGATACTGTAGGTCGGCGGTGCCTAAATGCAGCCCTCAGATCTATTTTTGTTGGCCCCAGGTAGTTTTCACTGCAAGTTTAATAATTCTACACGATTAATAAGTCAATAACTAACATTTCAGTGTGAGACCGAGCAGGCATTAAAGTGATAGTCTGTAAGTTTAAATGTTTTACAAATTTAATAGATTGTGTATAATTGCCTGCCTGGATCTGAAATTTGAGGAAATACAAGTAATATTAATTAATAATATTAGTTCGAAAGTCCCTCCCTTTGCTGATTTCAGCAACTAATCAGAAACCCCGGGATGCATCTTTGACCAATGATACAAGCTTCCCTGTGAAATGGCCTGTCAGGACCAATCAGGAGAGAAGGGGGAAGGTGCTTGATCATTTACTTAAGAAAATTCTGTTCTTGCTCTCCGTATTTTGTGTTTTAAGTATTGGAGGGACTTTCTGGTTAAAGAGGGGAGGAATTTGATTGTTTACTTTCAAATTTCACTCTATCGCTCCTCACTTTGCAAACTTACAAACTATCACTTTAAAGTGATAGTTTAAAGGAGACAAATCAATCGAAATTGACTTATTTTTTAAAATTTTTAGCTTTAAACCATGTTCTGACGTTGTTCTCACGTCGAAGACATACCTGGAGGAGTATTTTATTACATTCATGTCGTTTTGAGTCATCCTTGGGTTAATCCTGTTTAATTTAGCGGTTTCTTCTTCTACCGTCCTCCCGTGGACCCACCACCTGCAGGAGGAGCCATAGGGGACTGGTGCTATGTGACTTGGGCAGCTCCAACAGCTGCCCCCACGACCCGGCAACGGACAAGTGGGAGAAAATGGATGGATGGATGGATGTCCTCTAAAGCCCTTTATCCAACATTATATATGTTCCGAGCTGTTCTATGCTCCAAGTATGTTTCACACCGTGCCGAAGCTGTAAACCACACAAGTTATTCCCACTGCTGCCAGAAGGAGGAGCCGCCAATCAAAGTCTTCACCAGCTCTAGTGCCTGTATTTCCTTGGAACTATTTATTTAGTTGGGGACAACCTGCAGTGCGTCATGTTTAAAAAAAAATATATATAAAAAAAAAAAAAAACATGTGTAAAACCTCAATGACGACCTTGTGTTACTTTTGGAAACCCATACGTCAGCGAACCAGGAAGTCACATGTACATCACCGCAACATTTACAAGACGCTTCATGTGATATATTGTTTGAAACAGTCGGCAGCATATTAAGAAAGAGCCACTAAAAAAAAGTCTGCGCCGTAAAGCAGTGGAAAACATGAGTGCGTTTCCAGAAAGTGGGAGTGAACCTGACAGGATCTCTCAGTGTTTAGACCGGGGTCTCTTAACCTCTGCCAAACGCCATTAACTTAAATTACAGCGCTAATGTTCGCCATAATTTTAATTTAGGCAAACGCAAAAAAAAAAAAAAACATAAAAACACACAGCACAAATAGTCTTAAAGGGCTTCATAAAAGAACGTCACGAACAGAAGGAATTATGGTCAGGTTATCGCGAGTGACGACTGGAGAGATTTAGAACAATTTGCTGAAAGCTTTAAGTCCTGAATGTAAGGCAGAGGAGACACAAATGACGTTCTCTGACAGAATACGCAGCTCCGTATTCAGTCTCCTTCATAACCTATTAATCAATCGAGTGCCACATAAAGTTTAATCTCATTATTCAGGGCTATAAACCAGCACTTAACTAGATCTGGACCACATTCTTTCATTCCCTCTTATGGGAATATGATTTTCAGGTATCGGCTACAAATATCCGATACTGATTTATGTGCTGCATCTCCTTTTAGAACTAGGAGAATTCAAGAAAAATTAGTCTTAAAGTCCGCAAACGTATTTTTGATCACTGTGAAAAATGCTGCGGCTAGCAACAGTATGCTAAAGCTATCGGCAACATGCTAATGCTAACGTCAACTAATCAAGACTGGGACAGAAGCTATGATTAGATCATCATAAAGTAGCCTAATCAAATATTAGGGTTAGGGTGTTTTAGTAATTGATATAAAAATATACAAAATAATTGATAAAATACTAGTTATAGACAAGTTGTAATGATCAGATCAATTTCGGTGAGTTGTTCATATAAATGTGACCTAAATAGTGCAGAAAAGTCCAGTTACTTTTGTTTAATGTTTTTTTCCATTACAGTTTATTAATAGATACCCTATAATTGATAACACTTAGTTTGCCAGAAAAAAATTAGACTTTATTGATCTCACATGGGAGAAAAGAGGACCAACTTTTCCACACACAGCAACAACTTTTAAGAAAGTTGGGTCAAATGTAGAGGAGAAATTTCCCTACAGGGACAATAAAGTATACAAACAAACGAACAAAAGTCTCTGGGTAATATCGGATATCGGTAGATACTCAAACCCCCAGTCTCGGTATCGGAAGCATAAATGCTGGATAGATGTCTTCTGCAAAGGACAACAGGGGTCTGTATAAGACCGGGTAATGTGTTGATCATGTTTTGAAATGCATGGCATTCTTGTATTAGTTAAGCAGCCCTTAATCAAATCGCAATGCTCTTAGGCATGTGCGAACTGGATCTTGATTTTACACACTAGCTCACGCATCTAGACCCTATTTCAGTGTTGGGACTGCAGTAAGGCCGGTTAAAATGAACCTAGAGGAAAACAGTGCAATATAACGTCTCCGAGACACACTTGAACGCGACACATGTGTGACTGGAGCACGGGAATGATAATGGTTAAGTCGTGCCCGTCTACATCTGCGCTTTATGTCTCTCCAATGACGTCACCGGCTCAGAGACTGCGGCCTCATCTCTAACATCTGTCACAACATTAAAGTTAATGGGAGAGCACACTATTCCCATGGCATTTTTCCTTTATTACATAGTGGACAATTATCAGCGACGTGAAATGCGTGTTTAGCGGATTAACAACGTGCATCATGGGGCTGCCGAGACCACCGGCGCATGACAAATATGAGATGATGGAGGTCCCACATTTCACTTATTGATAAATTGTATCATGAAGCATCATTCATAGAAAAAAGGGAAGTCCTGATTAGTTACCTAAACAAATTAGCCTGACTAGCAAAATTCAAGTGCCTCTAATGCTTATGTTGTGTGTAGCCTCTATTTCCTCAATCTGGTAATTGAATGTTAAACATAAAACAAATAAAGATAGGGATATTTGAACTGGGGAAACACTGCCTGTTGCCACCTGCTATAATCTGAGGTTGCTGCAGTGGTCACGTCTAGGTTCAGAAACACTATGTGCCTAAAGAATCAGCAGACGACCTGAACATCCTGAATGACCAGGTTATTCAATCCATGGATTTCGTCTTCCCCGATGGCGTTGCCATATACCAGGATGACAATGTGAAGATTCATCAGGCTCAAATTGTGGAAATTTGACTCTTTTTGTGAGATCTAATTTTTTCTAATTAAGATTTCACAAAATAAATTTGATTCTAGTGCTTTTTATTACGTTTAAGTAACAGAAAAAATATAAACCAGTTTGTTTGGCTGTATTAAAAGACAATATTTTACGAGATATTACTATAATAAACGTACTATAATTGTTTGAGCACCTGAATGATCCTGGGAGCTCTGTTGTCGGGGGCTTCGTGCCCCTGGTAGGGTCTCCCAGGGCAAAAAGGTCCTAGGTGACGGGTCAGACAAAGAGCGGTTCAGAAGCCCCTTATGAGAGACCAACAGGAGCCATAGGGGGCTGGTGCAGTGTGATTTGGGCAGCTCCAACGGCTGCCCCCACGACCCGGCAACGGAATAATGGAAGAAACTGGAGTGGAATATTACTATAATGAATCCACACGCAGCATAACATTTTCATAATACAACATCTCTCAACACATAAAACCCCCCTAATGAAGCCACAGCAGCCCCCATGCGGCGCACGGGCCCCCGCAGCCTGCTAGTCCTCAGGTATTTCATATTGAGTCACGGTTGAGCTCATCACATTTTTGACTCCGATCCAAGTGGCGTTCCAGTGAAAACAGTCAGGCGTCTGTCAGTGTCTCGTTGGCGCGTCTCATGTTGCTCTGTTGTGGGTTAAACTGCCAAAACTGTTGCCAAATTTCAGGAACCATTACATTACGGCCGTACGAGGAACTCGGGGCAGCTACTGATCTCAGAGTCGTGATGCGGGAAGGGAAGTCGATTATTGAAAGCGTTTCCAAAGAAATCCCTGTTCCCGGTGAATGACTGAACGGGGATTTTGAGGCGTTATGAACTGAATTGAAGACCAACAATTTTGTTTACCATTTACTTTTTTTTCACCACATGATGCTAGTGATACATTTTCACATGATTCTAGGACACGGTAGCAAAGAGGTTAGCGCTCGTGCCTCACAGCTAGAAGGTCCCGGGTTCGATTCCCACCTGTACGGGGCCCTTCTGTGTGGAGTTTGCATGTTCTCCTCGTTGTCTGCGTGGGTTTCCCCTACCACTAAAAACAGGTACAATAGGTTTCCCTCTGGGGCCGGGACAAAGAGATTCTTGATCTCCGTGGGGCGATCCTGGTTAAATAAAGGTCAAATGTAAATATTAAGGCCTTTTCGAACCTCACCAATGCTGTTGTCGTGTCCCCGGGAAAGAAACTTCGACTGATGAAACATTATTGTAATGTGACAGGCACTTGGGATCAAATAATCCCTGCCGAAACCTTTTTTTTTTTTTTACCAAAGGTGAATCTGATTTACCTGGAAAAAGGCTAGATTGATATTCCAGTGCCAATAATATCTGCACCGCAATCTGGGATCACGCCGGCTTGAATCGTTTGGGGAAAGGCAACACATTTAGAGAAGCATTTGCTGCTGATTGGATCAAGAACAAATCCAGTCAATGTTTAGTTTTGAAAAAAAAAAAAAGTTGTGTGCGTTTGTGTTGCAGCACACCTGTGTTTATTTTGCTTTTTTACAAGAACCAATTTTGGTTCCGTCTGAACGGTGAAGGCAGGTTTGGTTCAAGATGGATTCTTGTGTGTTTGTAAACTCACAAATACCACTAGAATTCAGCTTGCTGGCAAGGTAAGAATCTAATTATTGCATTTTTTTTCCTAGTACGAGTGGCAACCCTGACAGCAGCAGCCAGTGAATGCCCACAATGCATCAAAACTGAAGGACCACTTTCTACTATTACTTGTTTCATACATAATACAGACCTGAAAGGGAATTAAGAATATTTCAGTATGTTTGGAGAACTTAAACCAGTGTTTAGATCTTTAAGTGTCATCGTATTCCTAAAAAATCAGCTTAGGAGCCAGAGGGTACATGCTGCCTCTGCCTTTAAGCGTAAACTCAACTACACTTAATCAATATGTTTTTGGTCCATCCCAAGCCTAAATAACCGAGCAGCTTATAGAATTGAGGCTAGTACTTTGGCTGAGCTGCCTCATCTTTACAAGCACACAGGCTTCCCCTGCCTCTTTAGAGGGACATGATCACGGCCCGCTGCTGCTTTGAGCCCCGCTGTTTGACGGCGCAGTGAGGGATTCCTCCAGGAGTCACCGGGGTTCACCCGACAGCGGGACGACCGGCGACGGAGGGGGGAGGCACAGAGAGGCCGAGGGAAAAGACTTTGGAACTCCTTTCACGGGGCTGCACACTTGTGAGACCAAGTTGTGATACTTAATAATGGTCTTGTGATAGCTATATATCAATGATTATATGTTTTTAATCAAATAAACTAACAAATAAAATAAATCAGGGCCAAAACAAAGATGGATCTATAATTAGGAAAGTCATGACTAAAACTTCCGCACACTTTTAAGAGCTCATAGTTAGGTTATGATATCAGACAATGAGTACATACAGTGCCTTGTGAAAGTATTCGGCCCCCTTGAACTTTTCGACCTTTTGCCACATTTCAGGCTTCAAACATAAAGATATAAAAGCTCATCACCCTGAACACACCATCCCCACTGTGAAACATGGTGGTGGCAGCATCATGGTTTGGGCCTGCTTTTCTTCAGCAGGGACAGGGAAGATGGTTCAAATTGATGGGAAGATGGATGGAGCCAAATACAGGACCATTCTGGAAGAAAACCTGATGGAGTCTGCAAAAGACCCGAGACGGGGACGGAGATTTGTCTTCCAACAAGACAATGATCCAAAACATAAAGCAAAATCTACAATAGAGTGGTTCACAAATAAACATATCCAGGTGTTAGAATGGCCAAGTCAAAGTCCAGACCTGAATCCAATCGAAAATCTGTGGAAAGAACTGAAAACTGCTGTTCACAAACGCTGTCCATCCAACTTCACTGAGCTCCAGCTGTTTTGCAAGGAGGAATGGGCAAATATTTCAGTCTCTCAATGTGCAAAACTGATAGAGACAAACCCCAAGCGACTTTCAGCAGTAATCGCAGCAAAAGGTGGCGCTACAAAGTATTCACTTAAGGGGCTGAATAATTTAGCACGCCCAATTTTTCAGTTGTTTATTTGTTAAAAATGTTTGAAATATCCAATAAATTTCGTTTCACTTCATGATCGTGTCCCACTTGTTGTTGGTTCTTCACAAAAAAGTACAGTTTTATATCTTTATGTTTGAAGCCTGAAATGTGGCCAAAGGTCGAAAAGTTCAAGGGGGCCGAATACTTTCGCACGGCACTGTAACCCTTGGCAAAAAGTCTGAATTCAGGGGGGAAAAAAGGCTCCAAAATGCCGTATTCCCTGTTATGCCATTTCCATGTGAGCAATAAGCAGCAGAGTGAGAATATTCTTTCACTAAAGCTTCTCGATCGGCCATAATCCTCTCTAACGGGCCCCTGGAGTAAACGCGACGCGGCGATAAAGCGTGCGCCCGCTGCTGCTGCTGTCATCTGTCAGAGCCCTAATCACTGCTCACTTTCCTGCTTCGACGCGGGACGTCCCGCTGCACGCTGGGACCCCGTTACCACGACGACGGGGCCGGGGCTCCGGGACAGGTTTTTCCAATCAGTACCCCGGACCCCGGCACGTCACTCAACACCTACTCCGGGGTAACGCAAAACACACTGCCACACACAAAAGAGGTCAGAAGCGCTCCCTTCAGCTTGGGACCTAAAAATCCCCAAACAATAGGGGAACGGACGGTGAAGCTGTCCATGTATTTTGCTCCTCTGCGATACCGAGGCATGTGGGCGGGGCCGCGGGCATTACGTCACATGGTTTCGAGTGCCCCCGATTGGCTGCTGTCCGATCGGGCAGGGCCCCATGGGAAGCGTTTGTTTAAGCGGGCGTGGGCGCGGCGTAACTACATCGGGACTTGAAGGGGAAGTTTCGGGGGGCTCGTGCCGGGGCCTAATGAGGGAGGGGGTCTGATCATTCTCAGATGGGACGCCGCGACACCCTTTGTTACCTCCAAGTGAGCTGAGACCAGCCCCTGAACCATGTAACTAGGTGGTTTCCAGGTTAATGAGAAGCTGTAACTCTGGGCTCCACTGTCCCGGGACTCAAACTGACGAACGCCCTCCCCCCCCCAAAAAAAAAACCCGACCCCCGCATTCCTGCCCCGGACCGAGAGGAGAGGGGGGGGGCAGGGTCAAGGGCAATTAACTGTTTACCTTGTGCGAAGTATGCTACATTTCCATTCAGAGTATTGGGCTTATTATTAGTGACTGACAACGCTGACGATGAAGTGTTTGAGGAGCAGAGGCGGAGCTCCTCAAAGTGAACAGCCAACTGTGGACTTGCATTGAGGATGGGAGAGTGTGACCACTGCGCAAAGCCTCCTCCAGCACGTCCCAAAGATTCTCAAAGGGGGTCCAGACCTGGACTCTGTGGTGTCCGATCCATCCTCTCCCTGAACCGCTCTTTGACAATGTGAGCTTGATGAATCCTGGCTTTAGTCATCTTGGAATAAGCCCGTGCCATCAGGGAAGAGGACATTCACTGGTGGAAGGACCCGGTCATTCAGGACGTTCAGGTCGTCAGCTGACCTCACTCTCTGGGCACATGGTGTTGCTGAACCTGACCAACTGCAGCGGCCCCAGATCAGAACAGCGAGTTCAATCCAGGTGGCCACTGTTTTCGGTCTGTCACTGTCCCAAAGGTCTTTATGGTCTCTATTCATGAATCATCGTTGTAAAAGCGATATTCATATTTATTTTGAAACTTAAATAAGGCAAATCAGCATCACTAGAAATTAGAAAATTATCTATAAATCATTTTGATGTGTTTGATATGATTTTAGGAAATGGATTTATGACGGGAGCCACCTCTGACCCTTGGGTAATCCCAATATCGCCCCAGTCTTATGCCCCGTGTTCAATATCACTGTGCAGGAAAACAAATGGCGCTGCGCTTCAATAAACCTCTTTGGTATTAACTGTATTAGAGATATTAGAGATTTATATACTATTCCAGTGGTACCCAAAGTGGGGTCAGGCACTGCAGGGGGTCCCAACAAAACAAGTACATTGAAAAACATTATATTTTAAATGGAAAAATACACTTATTTGCTATAATGTACTACTTTAAACCAATATTTTGCCCACTGTCATAGCTATTGCTTTTTATATGTCATTTTAGCTGTTAACAAATTCCTTTGAATAGAGTCAGTTATTATTATCGGGGAATTTCAGAACGATAAGGGGGGCTGCGATCTCCCAGACTTTGGGAATGGCTGTACTATACTATCCCCGATTCTCTTGTATCTTTATATGCCGTTTAAATAAGTCTGTAAATACAGTAATTGGTTCAATGGTTGATGTCACCTGTAGTGCCGTTCGCGATCAGTCGGGAATGTGGAGGCGCTGGTATAGCCGGTCTTTTTAAAGTGACTGTGTAAACGTTTCTATTTTGGTGTTGTTTATGATGTCACTCTGTCTCTTTGGACCTCGAGTCCGTAATAAAGTTGAATTGAATTGAATTATATCTTACCAAAAACCGACAGTAGAGTCAAGAAAAAGGACAAAACAAACATGAGCGACTGAAATGTCCAGCCCAAGAACAAAAGCGCTGGTCGGAGTCGGGATCAAACTGCCGACCTTCGGCTTTGCGGGCGAAGACTGAACCTCAGAGCTATATTCGCCCCATAGCTTTGCACGCTTTAGCAGCACTAAAGAGTCCCGAGAAACCGCAACAAAAAGAACTTTATCATTTTGTGCAGACCAAGGACCAAACACAAGAAACTCTTAAGGTGAAAACCCTTTTATTTAGCAACTTTACTGGCAAACACTGTCCACTATATTCCTAATATTTTGAATGCCTCGCGCGTTAAGTGCCATTCCTTGTGTTGGCCTAATATTCCTCAGACCCGTGGCCACTTCACATCCTCTCCTGATTAAAACACCCTCGACGTGCACTTGTTATTGCGGAATGGCTGCAGACCGCTTTCCCAGAGTATAATAAGCATTTTGGCAGTTCATAATCTTTTCCCCGAGCGCGATGAAAGCGGCTGTAAATCTCCCAAATGAAAGCCGCGCTCGGCTGGAGGCCTCTGATGTGTGATAGATGGACTTGTTAGGAGAGGTGACTAACAGGGGTCACCGTTTGACTGGTCAGTGAACGCACCGCGGGGGAGTCAATCTGCAACAACAAAGTCCAAACGGAAGACAACTCGGAGATCCGTCTTTCCGACGCATTTAAACGCCTCATTTTGGGCCAATCACTTGCTGTTGGCTTCCACATAAGGGACTCGCCTCTTGACTCCAACTGAAAGGATCGCATAAAGTAAAGCAGGTTTTTACGCTATCCATCATTTGAGAAATTACAAGCCATGCAAGTTTTTTTCACCTCTCTGGCACATAACTATTCATTTAGCTGCCAACACTGACATCTAAGGAGGAGATGGAGTTATATTTGTCTAAAAGCTGCCAAACGGGCTGAAATATGCTCTTGTGCAAAGGTGTAGGCAGATTTTAGAGAAGGGCAAAGTATCCCTTACCAAAAAGAAGTACATTCAAGTATACTTGGTAGTATACTAAAAAAGAATATAGTATACTTCAAGTTTACTTTCACTGTACTTATCAGAAGTATACTTCACCAAGTACATTTTTAAGTATACTTATTAGTATACTTATATATATACTTATATCAAAGTTTACTTACATTTAGACTATACTTGCACTTAGTATACTTAAAATTTACTTAAAGTATACTAATAATTATTTCAATATTGTACTTGTATGTATACTTATTCAAAAGTTTACTTACATTTAGACTATACTTGTACTTGACTGTACTTATCAGAAGTATACTTTGCCAAGTAAAGTCTAAGTACATTAAAAATTAGGCTATCGTATTATACCAACATATACACTTAGACTAAAGTTTACATTTAGATAATACATGCACTTGAGGTTATCTTATTAAAAGTTTAAATATTAAACTATTTGCATGCATCTTTTTGATTGTATCCCTTTTGATATATTTTCACATTTGCTGGATTGTTTTATACTGCAAGATGGTTAAAATCTGATCTTTGTCAGTTCTTAGGCTATAGTCTTAAGACTATAGCCTAAGTAAACTCCTAGTCTACATAGTGTCATTATAACCCGTTTATTTCAAACATCGTCCGGCCCTTAAAAAGTACACAAAACCACACTGTAAATTGTCATATTGCCCTTCATTTATTTCAATATATAATCTTGATTCAAATTGGCTGCAGTTTTCCTAAACTATTGTTATAATGTGTATTTATTAATTGAAAACCTCTCAATTACAAAAAACTAAAGAAATCACATCTACAGTTTCAATTAAATCTGAAAGGTTAATTGACTTGACTTTTTTTGTCCCAAGTGTGTAATTATGGGCGTGAACTTGTTTGAAATAGCTACGTCATTACGTTTGCATGTCTGTTGCGAGGTGCATTGTGGGTACAATTTTTTTTCGCGCCCATGGACAATTCAAATCGACTGGACCTGCACTTTGAGGAAATTCATCTTTTCTGTAAGTTTTTACGATTTACTAACTTGTTGTTAACACTAGTATAATGATTGGTAGTACAGTTTTGTTTGAAATAAGTTAATCCCCTAACACGCTTGTGTTGAAACGTGTTTGATCCGTCTACCTCATTTAAATCGGGTAACGTATTTATTTATTTTTTGGCATAAAGTTGTCTTGGTGTTTTTATCCGGAATGCTATGCTCATACATTATATTTCAGTTATTCACCGTCAAGGTTTGGTAAAACGACTCAAATATTATTCCTCTGACACCGCGCTCCTCTGCCCCGGGCCGCAAAGGTGCCGTTTCAATGGGGGCTGTGGGGAGTGAACAGGAGTCACAGCCGCGGTGTTTGAATCTGTACGCCCTGATGTGGCTTTTGCTTCGTCTATTATTTCCTACCAATACGCGCTTCCAGACTGTTCTCCCAGAGAAGCCCCCATGTTTGACTCTGATGTTCGCTTTTTGCTGGGCTCCTCCGCGGCTGTAGCAGCGGGGCAGAGCGGCCCGCGTGCGCGTGCACGAGGAGCGCGTTGGAGGAGCCACAAAGAGAGGACAGGTGCAGATCATGGTGCAGAAGTAGAGGACAGTTTAGCGGTGTGTTTACTTACCCGAGTTCGCTCGGATAGCCTCACTGTCAGAGAGTAGCTTGTTTTAGCCTAGAGCTAACGTAAAGCTAACAGCTACAGCTGCTTATGTTACCCGCAGCAGCATCACTGTATTTTATTTAGGCCTGTCTGTAATAACTGCCAATAAGCGGTTATATAGTCATAATGGTTGATTAGAATAAGTTATATATATATATATATATATATATATATATATATATATATATATATATATATATATATATATATATATATACAGAAGTGCAGCACATTTAAAAACCACAGGCTTATGATAAGTGATCAAATGCACAGTGCTGGGGAAATGGATTCTATCAGAAAATTGGGAACTTGTCTTCCTTCACAGTTGTTTGCTTCCTTGGCAGTAAAATAATGTAATTTATAACATGACATAATGAGGGTGACTGTTGCAGTCACAAAATTGGAGTAGAACAATGCGAAAAATCTAATGTTTGTTTGCATATTGTCCCCGTAGAGAAATTTAACCCCTCCTTTGTTACTGGAGCGACCTGTAAGGAGCAGCGGCAGTGCCAGACAGACACGGGGAGAACTTGCAAACTCCACACAGAAAGGCCCCGTCCAGGTGGGAATCACATTTTTTTAGACCTTTGTTATTTTATTTTATTTTTACTTTAAAGTTTCATTCCTTTTTTTGGGGGGAGAGGTTTCTTTCTTGAAATGTTTTTGTCACTTTTCTGTTTCTTTTTGGTATATTTTGTCTGCTGTTTTTCATTTGCTTATCTTGCTTCAACTTTATACTAATATCTATAAGCCTACTCTTTGAATTTGAAAAACCTATTACAAACTAGTCCACAAAAATACTGTTTTACCAGGTTTGAAATGGGCTATTTCTACATTTATCTTTATCTAAAAAATACTTTGTTTTGCAGGCCACTGATGATGAGCAGGACTTCTGCAAAGGCGTGCGAGTCGGCGGGGTGATGTTAAAGGATTTTGTCTCCTTGAGGAAGCCGATGCACTGACTGACCCGAAGGACATTCCATCAGGTGTTGCAAAGCTGCTGGGTCTGCTCTACAGTTTGAACATTGACTATCTGAAGGACCTAAAGCATGGACGTTGGTGGTGAGCAGCGCTCCGTTGTTCAAGGTATAAGGACAAACTACTGCGCGAGAAGATGTAAAACTGTTTTTCACCATCTGTATTCCTGCAAAACCCTGTCGGCATAGTAGTTGTTAATAGGGTTGGGCAATATGGACCAAAAGTCATATAACGATATATTTAGATGGAATATCGATATACGATGTATATCCCGATATTTTTTCCGGAAAGTGGGAGCTGTGAAATGTTAAGTCAAAGCCAAATACGAATAGTTTAATTGAAAACATAGTTTAATTGACAACATAAAAAATCTTAAATAAAAGCCTATAAAATAAGTATTGTATTAAACTTAAATTAAATTAAATTTTAATTATATCGATATATGCAATATGTTCTAATTCCATATCATTTAAAAAATGTCGATATATCGCCCAGCCCTAGTTGTTAGACTTTTTGTGGCAGTACCCATTAGTTAATTTCATTTTGCTCATTAAGAGTCCGCATTAAGAAGTATTGAAAAAGTGTGTGTGTGTAGGTGTAGGTTTATCAGTACATGTTCAGTGTCGCACTCTTCTGAAAGAATTCAAGGCCACTTTTGGACTTTATCAAGCTCCACAACTTTCAATGAATATAATGTGCATGATTCCATTATTGAGATACTGTATGTTACTGTACTTTGATAGAAGTATATAGCACTCAGTCTTTTATACAGTACTCATCGCAATGAAAACATATCAAAATACTGTATATCACAAGTTATGGTACAGCTTTTGTTTGTTTGGCAAAAGTACAATAAATACTTGTTAAAGTTTATATTTATTTTCTGAGGGTTCATTTTCCCATTTAAGAGTGTCAGGTTACTTTAAATGGATGTGGGGAAATTGTCTCAATTAGAAAGTATAACTTGGAGGTGGTTAAGAAAAAATACATTGCAAAGTTGTCTCAATTAATGCATACAATTTCACTCAATATAAGGAGGATGGTTAAGACAAAACAACTGTATGAGTTTAAACGGCTGCTCCAAGCAAACTCAATTGTATCAGAAGTACACTACAAGTACACTTAAAGATTACTTTAAGTATACTACAAAGTATACTTTGAAAGATAGAAGTATACTCAATTATATCAAAAGTAAACTACAAGTACACTTAAAGATTACTTTAAGTATACTACAAAGTATACTTTGAAAGATGGAAGTATACTCAATTATATCAAAAGTACACTACAAGTACACTTAAAGATTACTTTAAGTATACTACAAAGTATACTTTGAAAGATAGAAGTATACTCAATTATATCATAAGTACACTTAAAGATTACTTTAAGTATACTAAAAAGTATACTTTCAAAGATAAAAGTATACTTAATTATATGAGAAGTACACTACAAGTAAACTTAAAAGATTAGTTTGAAGTATACTTTTGGGTTACTTTGGAGTATACTTGAAGTATACTGCAAGTGGGCCAATTTAGTCCCAAGGAGTATACTTGTAGTACAAGTATAAGTATACTTGGGCATATATACTTGTATATACTAAAGTAAACTTGATATTATATACTTGAAGTATACTTCTTTTTGGTAAGGGATGTATTGACTACAGGCAATTGAAGGGATAATGTATCAAATTTATTATGGAAAGTGCAACATGTTTTTGTCCTTTCCCCATCACTTCTTCTACCAGCTGCTGGTGCTACTAAATAAAACTACTAATATTACAATGATCATTTTTCGAATAGTTTGAAATAAAAGGGTAGACATCCATGGTGGTGGGATAGGAGACAACTGTTGAAATGCAAAGTGTAAAATGAATGTGGTGAAAGCCCTGATGAAGACCGCCTTGGTCGTGGGCATCCATTGAACAATGAACAATAACCCAGTGTGGCACAATTTCTGCGCAAGTAAGAAACATCTATGTAGTTGCACCACAAACATGAATTTGTCTTTGCCCCCGTAGGCTACCACCACTGCCGTTACTACTATAGATACAGACGGCATCGTTGGAGGGTCCGAAGCAGCCAGAGGGGGGAAACAAAGAGGGAAAAATACTAAGGTTTCTCCCATTTCTCCACCATTACTTCAACAAATGCAGAATTATGAATATATTTTTTTACTAAATAAAGATACAGAGACAAGAAGAGGAGCAAAGTGGTTCAACAGCCCATAAATACATAAAAAAACAGACAACGCTAACCAGGAAGCTAACGTTAGCTTCATGCTACATATGCTAACATCACCGACGAGTGCCGTTTTCTGCTTCTAAAGAACAATTTGCTGTAAAAAAACAAACAAAAAAAAAAAAACATCCATTGGGACAAAACTTGGGTTTGACTTTATTGGTGTGGGATAAATATATTTATAGTCCGCTAGAAAACGGCTCAAAAGAGTGAAAACATTTGATTTCTATGAGAGGTTTTCTTCCTTCTCGGCTAGGCCACGCCCCCTTGCCGTCTGTATCTTCTGTCTGAGCGATACGTGAGTCCCGAGTGAAGGCCGCTGCTCTTTCTCTCCCTTTAAATTTCCTTTTACATAATTCACAGTCTTGTCTAAATAAATAGCTCAAGATTACATAGTAGGCAGTGAGTTACTGATGGACAGTCCCAAGCAACATGCTCAAAACATCTCAGTGGAAGTAGACCTGTGCTGTTGTGTTATAGCTAATGGCTGACACTAAATAGAAATTAAATTAGCACCAAGATTTGAACAAGCGTGTATGGAAAATAGTTGGTCATTCTTTAGTATATCCTTTTTTGGGAATTGACAGGAGAATTCACTTGGAAAAGTCCATATTATTCATTTATCCAGTTTTATACCAGTGGAGTCCCACTGAGATTTCGAATCTCACTTATTGGTCAGCCCAGGTCTAAGAGAGGACCCTTTTGTACATGTTTTTTTTAGCAGTTCAGAAACAATCCCAGATCTTTCTTCTCTTCGACTTAGCACACACTAATGACTGCTTCTCACTAACTCCAAGGCACTACAACAATGACTGAAAACATACAGTATTTTAGACCTGTTTAAAAAAAAAAATGTCACAGAAGAGTTGTTTCTACTCTTCTGCGATCTTTATTTCCATAAACACACACATTCCCATGGACGCCACATTTTGTGACTTGGGGAAGTAAAAAAAAAAAAACACACACACACACACCCACGGAAAGCCTTTGATTGTTAACTCTGGTGGAAAAAAAGGCTAAATCTAATCCAGTCGCGTTCATTTTGCGCCGGTGGACATTAAAAGGGAAGTTGGGTGCCTAATAAGAGCCATGCCTGAGCGAGGAGAGCCCAGCGGAGGTGTGTCGTGGCTGGGTCTGCTGCTTCCAAAGGCCCTGCTAATGGATTTCAGCCCGCTCCCAGTCCCAATTAGCTGGTCTGTACGCCGGCTTTATGAATTCATGTGTGTGAACAAGAGGGGCCAGCGCAGTGCAAAGAACATAATCAGGCCGGGAATGTGCCGCTCACTGTACGGTTTGAAGTCAGGGGTAAGTTACAGGAGCAAAGGTACAGTTTTATGATCAATATTTGTCAATGGGAGTCTGGCTAAAGCGGGTGCTAGCCGGGCATAAAGTCCAAGGCCCTGTGCTCTTTTGTAGTCGTGCAATGGGGGTTTGTTTGTCCTGCCATTCAAACATCTGAGAAAAAAAAAAGGCTTTTATTCGCTTTCATCCAATTATAAAGCATCGCTGTTGATGTCCTTTCCTGTGAGGAATTAGGAAGACAGAATGCATAAAGAAAGTTAGGAATCGCCGATTTTATTGTCCCCAAAGGCAAATATGTTTTCTTATGTTTTCTGTTTTTTGGAGACCTTTCCCTGCTCTTGAGCCTTGATCCAGGTCAACAACTTCCATAAGAATACTGAGATATTGAAAGGATAGGGCTGGGTACCATTAAACTATACCAGTATGGTATCACACACAAACATTTCATAAATAAAAAAAAGTTCAGGTACTACTGGTGAGGAAAATATAAAAAGTATCGAAAATAATATATCTTTAGAGACCAGGTTTCAATACCTGCTGGGTCCAAGGACAGCATCAGAGCAAGTTACTTGGTTGTTTCACCTCAAACAAATTAAACAAACTTAAAATAAATACATTCACATTATTGTTCTTGTCGAGTGTTGACATCGGTTGCTCTATATGGGTCTGTTGTGTTGTCGGTCTACGCGCCTTGATACTCACAGGAAGTCAAGGTAACGTTGTTGTTATCCAATGAAGTCCAAGCCTATACGGCACGCTGGTATTCCGTGGTCATTCCAGTATCTAACAGTTCTGTTTTCTGGTTCTAGAAGACAAACATTTTTGTGTAGGTAGCGAAAAAAGTACCGTTCAGGTATCGGTATCAAACACCATATCGCATCGTTAAAGTACCAGTATCGTAAACCCATACCTACAAAGGGGAGATGATGTTAGAAAGGTCGACCAGATTCATGGAGAAAAAGCTCCTCACAGAAAGGTTCAACATGGTCTGGAAATAAGCCCAGGACCTCCTTGTTGTGACGGGAGTTTGCACTTTTCCACAATACCATGTATAGTTGTGCAAAGTAAGGCTTGAGAGGCCTTTAGCTGCTGTGCCAAGAGGAAACAAAAGCATTTGACAATATTGATTACAGCCGCCTGAAATCATTCTGAACACAACTTCAGCAATTGGAGATTCGGAACACTGTTGGCTCCAGTCGTCCAGTGTCGACCTTGAAGCTCCGATCAGACACGAGAGCGGCTGCAGGGAACCCTAAACGCACCACTAAACAGACATGAATGTGATTTCCATGGAGTGTAATCCTCCAGTGTCCAATAGTTTTGTAGTGGCCTTGTTAGTTTTCGTTTTTTTTTCCTGACGGACTTTCCCTCCAGTCGGATAAACCATTGCAGCCTCGTCCTAAACTTGTGTAGTTTGGCCGTTTTTCGAGTGCGACCCCAAACTCTCCCCCTGTCCCACCCTGAGCCCAGGTCATTAACGGGTCGTGCGCTGGCTCCTAAAGCTTTATTGTCCTTCTCAATCCCCAACCCAGTCCTACAAATAAGAACAGAGAGAAGTTTTGATCAAATTTGCTACGCGTCGCTGAAATGTGGAATAGACTCAAATCCAATTTCACAGTAGCGCTTTGTGACTTTTATGAGTCTTTTATCATTGCTTCTTACTCGGGGAAGCCGCCATTTTGGTTTTAGATGCGGACAGACTGTGTGTTTCTCTGGCTGGTTTGGAAGTTGCGTCTCACGTCTTTGGAAACGGCGGCTTCTACTCGCTACTGCGACCATAACCACCTCTAGTACCTATTCTTCTTCTACTACTACTACTACTACTACTACTACTACTACTACTACTACTACTACTACTACTACTACTACTACTACTACTACTACTACTACTACTACTACTACTACTACTACTACTACTACTACTACTACTACTACTCGTACACAGCCATAACTCTCCCCTGTCCCGCCCTGAGCCCATGTCATTAACGGGTCGTGCTCTGCCCCTAAAGCTTTATAGTCCTTCACAATCCCCAACCAGGACCCATATCCCCCCGCGTGCCCCCGCTGCCCCCCCCCCCCCCCTCACGGCCCCCTGACCACTAAATCGTCTTGCCATCTCTGTCATTTACTGCCACACACTTTCTCCGTGAATAAATTGCCCGGCGTCGCTTTTAAAATAACGGAGGGGACTTTGAAGGCAGGCTTTCGGGGATGAAAGCCAAAGGTGAGCCGGCGCGGCGGTCGTCGATATTCGATACTCTGAAAGCTACTGCTGTGATTTACGCCCGCGTGTTGAAACGCCGCCGCTTTATTACAATGAGAAGGTTCGAGCGCTGCCCGTCTGTCTTCGCGAGGTCAGGGTGAAAAGTGCACCGTTTTTCGGCGTCGGGATCTTTAAAAATGTGGGGATTTTTTGTTCTGTCAAAGCCGTTAAGCATTTGGTTCAGTCACGATTAGGAGTTTGACACTAAAATACAGTGCCCTCTATTTACAGGGTTTATGCAAGTCAAATTAAATGCTTTTTAATGCCATTGTAATGCCCATATACTACATTTCGATGCCACAAACGCAGACAAAAATCTGCACATATAATTTTAAGATTTACAAAACATATCATCAAACTGAGAAAAGAGAATTGGACAAAACAAGAACACTTTTGAGAAAAAAAAAGGTAAATTTCAATTGGAATGTAGCAATATATACATTTTCCGATATATCGCGATATTTTGTTGGACGATACAATACTTTTAATTCTGATTTTGATACTTTTATATCGTCATGCATACTAATGAGGCAGCAGTTCTCCACTCTTTTCACGGTCAATACAGGCCAACAATGATCAAGAATTCAGTCAGGACAGCATATGGCGGCACTACAATATTAAGCCCTTGGACCAAACACTCACACAAATACTTTTGATGATAATCTTATTTAGGGATCACCATTCACACAGTAAAAAAGGTACAACGCACATGGAAAGAAATGTAAATGATGAATAATATGTAGTATGTTAAGATAAAGGTTAAAAGTCGCTTTTTTATCATGCTGTATTTTAATTTATTTTTGTGCAATGTATCGATTATCGGCATATCGGTGTATTGTGAGATTATCGTTATCGTGAGCCATGTATCGCGAGGTTCCCACCCCTAATTTCAACCAATACTGAAACCAAACTTTGGGTATTTCCGATGAACTTGTTGAGCAATGTCACAGTTTTCCAAGAGATTTAAATTTAATGCCAGTTCTAATCCAATGAAAAATGCTTTTAAATTACATTTTAGGCCTTGATTCTTCATTTAACGACCTTTAGCCTAATGCTTTTTAATGTCCCGTGGAAACCCTGCTTCATCTTTGAATTAGTACTGTGATTTCTCAGAGAGGTATTGTGGTTGGATTGTTATGTTTAACATTAATATTGATGTCACGATGGATTACGTCAGTGGTTCTCAAAGTGGGGGTCGCAAGAGGATTTTGAGACAATAATTTTTTACATCTCTGACATTGAGTTTGATGTATTTTTTATTGAAAACAGCACATTTTAGTGAAATGAGACAAATATCAAAATGCAGTATCCAAAACTAACATCCTTAAACCAGATTTTAAATGTTTTACACCTTAAATTATTATAAATCCTAGTACACAAGGGGATCCTGAGTTGTTGGTTATTGGCTTTGAGGGGCCTGAAAGGTTTTGGCCGTTTTCTACTTTACGGATTCAAATGTTTTGGGAACTTTCTGACCCCAAAACTAAGTTTGAGAAGAATTATGGGCCATTGTTCTGTGTTGTCCCGACCGCACAGATGGGATAAACAAAAGCTTTCCCGGAGCACCTCCAGTTCAACATAAAGTTCAGAAATCTCATGTTACATAATCTGCTACTGCTTTGCAATATTTCCTATGCTTTGCCAGCAAGGTTGCAAAAAACAAACTTACAAATGCTCAAACTAAATTGCAAATAGCCTTTGTACTACCAGAGCGAAATATGAAAACTACAATATTCCGTATTTACAAGGGTGTTCAGCTCAAATTCATCGCAAATAATTATAAAACAATATAATAAACATCTCACGCGAATCTCACCTTTTAAGGGATATTTCGGTCTCTACCAATGGCTACAAGTTCGCGCAGCCTCCCGGTGGTCAAAATGTCTTAATGTTGATACTGCGAGCACGATGTTGTTGATCTTTACTAAAACCCGTAGCCGCAGCGACTTGGGAGACTTTGCGTGATCAACTAGAAGTACCCTCGACATAATGTGTGGTTCGCCGAGTTAGCCACTTCATGACAGCTCCACTCCGCGCCCATCCATCTCACTCAGAGGCTGAACACAACCCGCCGCATGATAACAGGCAGACAAGGCCAAGAAAAAGACATTACGACTGTGAGAGCGGCGTTACAGTGGAACGGCAGGCTCACCCGTTCACTCACTCACACTGCAGCGGCGATAAATACAAGAGGCAAGGGCGGGGAAGTCGGATTATTATTTTTTTTAAAGAAATCTATTGTTTTGGTGGGTTTGTATACAAGGTATCAAATACATTAAAAGTTGTTTATTATGGCAAAATCAATGGGTAATAATGCCATAATGAATATTAAACAATGCTATTTCCAACAGCTCCACTACATTTACATTAATTAGTAGCCTTTGTGTGATCCGCCCATTTTGCTCTTTTCTCTCTTGTATCTGAGGGGCCCCAAGCCGAGCCCCAGTCAGCGTAATGATAGCTCCGCCCCTGCTCATGGAGACACAGTGCTCCAACAGGCCTACTGTAAAAACTTGTCAGGACGTCTGAATTGTACTGCTCTGATGTTTGTAGGCAGCCTGAATGCTGAGGGATGTTGTGAGAATTTCCTTTCCGCGGTTGTGGATCAACGAATCTGCGGCGCTTAGTCTCTGTAGCCCATCACCTGTTTGTGCAGGAGGAGTCTATTTTCTTTGAACTTCTGAATATTAAGGTAATTCTCATCAAATCAAAAAAGTGTCTTGAACATCGTGAGCTGATGCACACATTTGAAACAGTGCAATGTCTACAATATGCGCTTATTTAGAGAGACGGATTGATTTTTGAGTTTTAGATGGTAAATGGTCTCAACTTACAGTATATCGTGCTTTTCTACCTTCATCAGGCCCAAAGCGCTTTACAGGAGAGGAACCAGTCTCCCATTCACACTCTCATTCATTCACCAATGTACACTGGAGGCAAGGAGGGTGAAGTGTCTTGCCCAGGGACACGACGACAATGTGTATCTGTGGGAGCGGGGATTCGAACCCCAGACCTTCCGATCACGAGATAGCCAAATATGGGACGAGTCCGGATTACACGACACCGGTGACAATCCCACTCTACCCCCACTTTGGAACCATGGCCGCTGGCTGCTCTGCTTTGCGACGACCACACTGGAGGCCGCCATTGCTGTAGTACCGCCATATAGCCGCTAGTCCCCCATTGGAATCCATTGCACTTTAGAAACATTAAAAACAACTTTAGTGCCCGGTGCCTAATGTTTTGGAACTGTCTACAGCTAGATATTCCTCCCGTGATTACGCTGGATTAGACACAATCCGAGGCACCGGGCTGGTTATCATAGGATGAATTTTAGAAATCTCGTACTTAATGAGGGTCGGACTGTTAGCATTGGAGCTGCGCGAGCTACACGTCACGCGAGTGCCGAGTCTACAGTGAAGATCCCGCCCTTATGCCCTTATTAGGAACATGCTTCGTCAAAGCTGGGGAGGAGGAGTCTGTAAATCCGCCATGATTTCCCCCTCGAACGTGGTCATGATGGTAAACCGGGAGGAGTGAGTAATGACGGTCTAATAATAATATGTCTATGCTTTGGAACCTCTGGTCTAGACTTAAGGGTATGCAGGTGTTATATAAAACCCCATGGAGATAGGATACTGTTGTAGTCATTAGAACGTTTTGTATGAATGCAAATGTTTTTACTTTTTTTTTTCATTTCATCATTTAATTTCATACGTGTTTTGCACTTCATGAGATAAAAAAATAAAAAAAAACACCTTTAAAACACTGGAATAGTGTAAATGTTCTTGGACTCAGTCATTTTCCCACAAAATCCAATCATTTGCTCCTATGGCTAATCCTTTTTACTCTCAAACCAAATTTCATTAAATCCGCTCATAACTTCTGTCCTCATTTGGTTCATTAGGCGAAACACGGCGCCATTGACCGAGGTATAGGAAGCGTGGCATTTTAATAACGTGTTAATTTCTTTGGTTAAAACGTGTGAGAGAGAGCGTAAACGATGCATTTCATTTTCCAGGCGATGGCGAAGGCTCTTGGCAGCTACAGCCCGAGCCTTATGTAGATTTAATAAGGGTTTGGCCATTCCGCTTTAGGGCCGCCGCGACAAACTGTGGTATGTGTGGAACTCGGTCGGGCCACAGCAGATGTGCGCAGAACATTGCTCTGCTCACGAGGCTTTTGAATACGTTGAATATGGATGTGTTGGTGTTCCAGGCTTTACAACTGAGGATAATTGATGGAAAAATGAGTTAAAGGAGTTCGAGTGAACATATTGGTCGGGACACTGTCTGGGCCTTGTGCAAACAGTGAAACAAGGATAAATGTCACTGCACTGTTCGAGGTGAACGCACGGTTTGTGGTGAATCTAATAATATATGTATGCGCTAATTGGAAAAAAGTCACGTTCTCTCTACTCACTATAGTCCAACTTTCTGTTTTTTAAAACCCAATTAACGTACATCACAGGGAAGATAGAAGCTAAACGTCAACCAAGCCTGCCCAGTTGACAGAACTTTTGTTGTTGTTGCATTTTGGATGAATTTGGAATGCATGTCACACACTGTAAGCTACTGGGCACATGACTTTACAGTATGTCCATCTCCACCACACTCTGAGTGAGAGTTTCTTGGTATGAGAAGAGCTGACAGACCGGCAACAGACAAGCGGCCGAAGTGCAGTCTGCACAGCGGGAGGAGCGGCTGCAGGGCCTTATGGGTGATCCATTCAGCCTCATTCATTGTAATGGTCCCGAGATGTCTGTGAAACTTACTCAATCTCCTCCTACGAAGCCTGTTCCTTAAAAGGGCAAAAAGGCGGGACGCCCCGTACTCGCGGGGTGGGTGGAGCCTCGACAGAGCTCCAAAGCCTGTCAATGCACTCAAAAGGCTTCCACTATTTTGATGTACAAAAATCAGCGTGCTTAAAAATATTTCACCCGGCCCAGCGTTGACACTCGAGTCCTGACAAGAACCAGGAAATACGACCATATTAGTCCAGTGCTCCGGTCCCTGCACTGGCTTCCTGTCACTCAGAGAATACAATTTAAAACAGCTCTGCTTGTGTACAAGTCTTTTCATGGTTTAGCACCAAAGTCCATCTCTGACATGTTAGAGCCGTATGAACCATCTCGGGCCCTGATAACTTCAGGGAGGGGTCTCCTGGTGGTTCCCAGAGTCAGGACTAAACACGGTGAGGCTGCGTTTCAGTTTCATGCAGCTAAAATCTGGAACAGTCTTCATGAGGATGTGAGACAGGCCTCAACTCTGACAATGTTCAAATCCAGGCTGAAAACAGCTCTTTTTACCCGAGCAGATGAAAACTGAAAGTATTTTATCTGCACTCTTGCCTTTTACTGTCATTGATTATTTTGTATGTTGATGTTTTAATGATTGATTTTATCTGTTTTCTTGCAATTGTATGCAACTGTGAAGCACTTTGAATTGCCTTGTGTATGAATTGTGCTCTACAAATAAACTTGCCTTGCTTTGACACATGGGTCATAGCGATTTTTAGAAAAAAATAAAACTCTTTGGAGCCAGGCTTTTAAGCAATTTAAACAAGGTCCAAAGCTGCATACAATCCTGTTTCCAAAGTGTCTTTCGGAGTCGCCCCTGGCCACAAGGGGGTGGTATTACAGCAATGTCAGCTCCCCGGCATGAGGACCATAGAGACGCATGTTCCTCGCCCATTGAGCATGACTTAGACAATTCTCATACGAGTCTAACGCTGTTGCTTTTAAGCTTTCAAAAACGAAGAGGCGCTTACCGCGTTTTAACGACATCCAGCGGGTGCATGAGGGAGATCTCCACCAGACCTGCGGAGCACAAACAAAATGGTGTGAATGGTAAATAGTCTCAACTTCTATACACCAATGGACGTAGACACTGGAGGCACAACGACAGCGTTCACCTGAAGGAGTCGGGATTCGAACCACACACATTCGTGATCATAAGACGACCCTCCTCTACCATCTCCGCCACTGTCGCCCCAAAATGATTGGAAGCCAAATATTACCGATAGTGCTTTGAGAAGACTTCAAGAACATTGGACAAGTCAACTCTCTAATCTGCACTTTTGAAATTGTGCCAACATTCGGCCCTTCAATGTCTTAGCTTTCTTGGATGTGCATTGATGAAGCATATTAATGTCTTTGATTCTCAGACCTTAAGCCCTCGTCCACAGCCAGGTTCCCCTTCCTCTGCCCCATCTGTGCGAATGACTAATGAGGTTTAGCCTGACTCCTGCTGCCAGTAGTTCCCCAAACATGAATTAAGATGCAACTGTAGACAAAGTCATTTATCCTCCGCTATTTCTCCCATAATTACTTCCCTGGAAAAACCCCAGAAGACACACTCTCTTTTATAGACAATATGTTTAATTGAGCAAATTAGCAGGAGCCAGTATCGGGCCGCAGCTGTGTACACACGAGGACATGCAACATTGAGGCTGCAGAGCGCTACAGTAAGAAGAGTTCACAGAAGGCTTGATTTGCTCAGATGGGTTCGTGCCGAGCGGTGGCCGAAAACACGTGAAGATGGTTAGCATTGGAGGGAGACCTGCAACGATCGCACGTTAACAATCAAGAGCTGTAGTCAAGACCACATACAGAGGCCAAAGCACGAACAAGAGGATTGAAATGTAAAAGGTAACCAGAAATGGACATGAGGCACACGCCGTGCCAGTCAGTCCGACCTCCCGTGAAGAAACAAGAGCGTGTAGGACATTCCTCTCTGCGGAATGTGCATCCCTAACAGGAACTGCTGGAGTAATTCATGAATCACAGAGGTCTTTACAACATACGTAGAAGTTTTGTGATGAATCTTTAAAGCCACACCACGTAGAATTTTACCCAATAAATAAAATTTAAATACAAGCATTTATTTTACGACAGATATTTTCATCATTGAAAAAAATCCTTAAATAAATGTACAAACAAACATGTGCTTTTGCTGTGAGCAGCTCACCTCTCATAAGACATGACCGTAACTACATCGGGAGTGGGTACGTCTCCAGCTCATCTCCATGGAGATGTGAGTCAGCAGAATGTGAGATTTAAACAGGTTAGGTTCTCGTCCAAATCCATTCTTTGATTGCCCTGCAGTAATTGCATTTCTGTGTCGAGCTAGTCATTAGGAGCATGTTTTGTACTGATCTAAAGTGTTACGCCATGTGCCTTTAAGAAGACAGATTCGTTGTTGTTTTCAGAAGAAATAATGTTACCTGGAGTCTTTGCCATTATGTAATTGTGATTGTATTTATCTATAACTTCTTCCAAACTGATAAACCTCTTACTTGCCATCCCCCCAGGTTGAAAACAGTTCATTTTAACCGTGCATATGGCAACTGAAAGTATTTTATCTGTACTCTTGCCTTTTACTGTAATTGATACATTTTTATGTTGATGTTTTATTGATGATATCTGCTTTCTTGTAATTCTATGCAACTGTGAAGCACTTTGAATGGCCCTGTGTATGAATTGTGCTCTACAAATAAACTTGTCTTGCCTGATCCGGGTGTTAGGGTCAGGTTTAGGGTCAGGGTTATGATTATGATGCAAGTTGTGTTTCACTCACACAGATTTTACACATATTTTCAGAAACTAGAAGGTCCTGGCTTTCAAATGAGGTATCACACTGGCATGCAAGCTGTACCTACTTAATATGCTTTAAAATTTGGATATGCATAACTGGAGAAAATAACCCTAAACCAGTTCATTGTACGGAGGCACATGCCGTTTCTCAGTTCTTTCTGTGATTTTTATTTGCTCTCTTTTTCCATGTTTGTTTTGACTAGGATGAACCATGCGTTTTTGTAATTCGTTTCAGTCCTGTCCATCTGAATTCGAAGACACACGACGAGGTTCAGGACTATATTCTTGGGGGTCAGGCTAGTCCTTCACACCAATGATTATGATAATCGCTTGTAGAAAAGTGGTGCCAAAGCGTAAAGCCGGGAAATGAAGTTTGAACTTTTGTACAATTTCTTACTAATCACCCCGCATTAGCTGGCAGTAGCAAACCTGTCACAACATGGCATCAAAACGATTTCTCATAAGCTCTTCAAGTCTCAACTGCAACAGATGAAATGACTCTGCATGATCTTAACCCTTTGACGCTCAACGGTCACAGCTCATTTGACCCAACAGACAATGTCAGCGATAGGCCACTGCCAGCAGAAACGTGCAATCAAAAGTTTACAGCAATGAGGAAGACACGGCTAATCTTTCAACGCAACGAAACCAAATCTGCTGAGAGCTCAATTCGCCTGTTTCAACAGCGAGAGGCTGGAGCTGACCAGACAAGCTCCAACAGGTGAGTTTTAGGAGCGGTGACAGAGGGAACCCAATACAAAATCAAGAAACATTTGAAATCTGCAGCAAGAGGTTGAAATAAACGGCCGATACTTGTTTGTCTGGACTAAAGAACGCTAGAGTAGTAGTAGTAGTGGAAATGAGGCTGGCTTTTAACATTTGGTGCTATTTGGTGTCATTATTCTTCTTGCAGTGTCATGGTTTTATCTGGATGCCCTGTTGCCACTATATAACTAAAGGTCTGGAGAAGAGTCCTCCACAACCAGGTGCTGCACTGTAAATTGGCCCCACTGCATTGAAGGACGGGTCAAACGCAGACCAAAAATATAACGATCAAACTGTTGAAAGCTGGTGATAAAAACAATGGTTTATATTTGCACTTTCCAGCCAAAACTGTCAAAGATTTATTCCCGTCCAGTGTTTCTATTTTTGCCAAGATCCAGCACATCCCAAAGATTTTCAATCGGATTGAGGTCTTTGTGGTGGCATTTTGTGTGTCTCTCTGAACTACAAAATGTTGACAATTTGAGCTCAATGAATCCTGGTAGTGTCATCTTGGAATACCCTGAGCCATCTGGGAAGAAAAGATCCATTAATGGGATAACCTGGTCATATATATATATATATATTCAGAAAGTCAGCTGACATCCTTCTTTGGCCACATAATGTTACATAAGTTTTTCGAAGCCTTGTCGTTTGCAGCTCTGCCTTTATGGTGGTAAGCTTCCGCAATAAGTCCGTCCAGTCCCCACCGATCCTGCACTCACTACTTTCACTACAGTATCAGACCAAACTTTGAGCGTTATACAGCGGCTGGTCTGCAGTTACACTGATGATCGATCACCTTAAACAAGACACAAAAGTTTTAAATGCGATGACTATCCATCCATCAATCCATTTCCTTCCACTTTCCCATTGCCGGGTCGTGGGGGCAGCTGTTGGAGTTGCCCAAATCACATTGCACCAGCCCCTATGGATCCTCCTGCAGGTGGTGGGTCCACAGAAGGACGGCCTCATGGTTCTAACCGGGCCTGTTGGTCTCTCATAAGGGGCTTCTGAACCGCTCTTTGTCTGACCCGTCACCTATGGACCTGTTTGCCCTGAGAGACCCTACCAGGAGCTGGAAGCCCCCGACAGAGCTCCCAGGATCATTCAGGTGCTCAAACCCCTCCACCACGTTAAGGTGGTGGTTCCAAGAGGGGTATGCGATGACTAATCACCTTTATATTCTCCCGTGTGAGAATGCACACTCTGTTGTAAATGTAAGGTTAGTGTGGATAACCAGGACACTGTATCTATAATATAAGAGCATCACATAGACAGAGTGATGACAGCAGTGAATGTAGTGTTTATTTGGGCCAGGCCTAACCCTCTCTCACAGACACATGAAGAGCGGCTGATGGCAGACGAACAGAAAGGGAAGTGACAAGATAATCAGGTAACCCTCCCGTGAACTCTGCACCCGTACAGTTAAACTTAGTCATGTTCTAGTCACGACGTCAGGGCAAGCATAGGCAGATTTGGCATTCATATCTCAAAAGTTAGTTGTCAAACAGCATTTCAGCTCTCAGTTCATGCAGTCAAAAAATCCCGATAAAATTAGGCAAGGTAGAAAATAACTGCATCAGCAGAAAGAGTGTCTAAAGAGTGCAGCACTGGCTACCCCACTGAGACGGACTGAAGCGGTATGTTGTGGATCAATGCAAATATCACAAATCAATAATGAATATCTCATATCGATAGCAAATATGGGAAAGTTTACGGGTTTTGTTATCACCGCGAGAAGCATGTGGACAAGGTTTAGTCTCCTGTAATTATTATTATTGTGTGATGTTGACAAGTGCCGTCAAATGACAATAGGACACAGCAGGTTGCGGTGGCTGTCGGCAAAGTCAGTGGGAAATTACACAAGTAGTAGAGACACATGCGTAACACATGCTTTTAAGAAGGAGTTTTCTGGGACATTCAAACCAAACTATCCATTCAAAGCAGCAGCAGACACACACCGTGCTCCAAATTATTATGCAAATGACATTTTTCTAAGATTTTTGAAATTGTCAACTCAAATGACAGTCAGCATAATTTTCAAGTCTTTAACCGTTAGAGGATAATATGAATGTGATTGAAAAAAAAACTCCCAGTGATTTCAAAAATTAATATAGTAAACGACTCAAAATCTACTGTTCCAAATTATTATGCAACTCATAGTTTCAATACATTTTAAAGGTTGTAATTAACTGAAAATGGTCATTTGTTGCATTTGCAAAAACATCTTAATAGGTCAAATTATATATATATATATATATATATATATATATATATATATATATATAATATATATATATATATCTTTGCAGGATGTCAGAATAGCCTCCCAAAGCTGCTGTTTGGATGTGAACTGCCTCCCACCTCATAGTGGTTTTGCTTGAGGCTCCAAAGGTTCTCAATAGGGTTGAGGTCAGGGTAGGATGGGGTCCACATCAGTAATTTCTCTCCTTGTATGACCATAGCAGACAATGATGCAGAGGTATTCTTTACAGCATGACATGGTGCGATGTCATGCATGAAGATGATTTTGTTTGGGAAAGCACGGCTCTTCTTCATATTTTTTTTTCATAGGTCATTTTCACACCTTCAGGGAGCCTAAAGGGGCCGACCAGCTCTCTCCCCGTGATTGCGGTCCGAAACATGACTCCGCCTCCTCCTTGCTGACGTCACAGCCTTGTTGGGACATGGTGGCCATTTACCAACCATCCACTACTCCAGCCATCTGACCATCCAGGGTTAGACGGCACTCATCAGTGAACAAGACTGTTTGAAAATGAGTCTTCATGTATTTCTGGGCCACTGCAGCCGTTTCTGTTCATGAGCATTCAATAAACAGTGTAGGCGAGGCCGGATAGAAGCTTTATGCACAACTGCAAGCCTCTGGAGGGTCCTACACTTTGATGTCCGGGAGACTCCAGAGGCAACAGCAGCTTCAAATACCTGTTTGCTGCTTTGTAGCAGCTGTTCTATTGATCTGGTGTATTTGTCTGGCAGAAACCGTCCTCATTGTGCACAAACCCGTGTGTGCTCTGAAACAGCCACAAATCTCTTAACAGTACGATGATTACGCTTAATCTTTCGTGAAATAGGGTGTTGGTACTCGACTCCCATAATATTCATAACTTACATGCTCACCCTTAAGGTCATCGGCAGGGATCAGGAATATCCTACCTATGTTGTGCTCCTGGCACACAACTTTATGTCCGAAATGCCTCAAACCCATCTGCAACACTGGCATGGGTCACGGCATGCCTTGAAGTGATAAAGGGCATGGATGAAATTAAACTTCCTCCAACTCAACAGGACCAAAACTGCAGCAATATTTGTTGGCACATCTCATCAGACTCACCCTTCATTCGTCAAAGTCAAGTCTTTTGAAAGTCTCTTAAATCATTCCTCTGCTTGAGTCACAAACCTGAGCATCCAGTTTGACCCTCAGCTAACCTTCTCTGTGCTAACCTATCTGTGTAAAACATCATGAAATGTTGCCAAATATTCTCTCTTCTAACTGTTCCTGATGCAGAAAAAAAAGGTGTCCGCGCCTTTATCTCCTCAAAGATGGGCTGTTGTTAACAGACTCTTTTATGAAATTCCTTCCAATATAGCCAGAACAGTGGCCCAAAATATCAACAGTCAAAGTTAATTGTTTCGATGGGGAGTGATGGATAAAGTATTACAATGGGTGCTCATTGGTGACCGAATGGCTTTGATGGACGGGTCAAATGCAGAGTAGAGAACACCCTTAACCCAGATATGGCCTCTGTCTTAAGGTCTCACATTCAGGCAGAGGATCGTGTTACAGCTGTTTGACGAGTGAACACTCAAAAACTGAGAGACAGAGACTGAGAGAAACTGACTGAGAGATTCCTTCATTTGAATAGTCTTTGTCTCAGGAACACAATGGCACTGACAGCTCTTGACCCGTGTGGACCTTTAGGCGTCAAAAGGCTTTGGGACAGGTGTGAAAGAGACCAAACGGGCAGAGAAAGGTGATTAGTGGAAGAAACTTAAAATGATCTTAGGAAAGGCTTTTGGTTATACTGGGGTTATCCATCATAGACCGTTTCAATCTGTCAACTTTCTTTAACCCTATCATCAGGGAGAAGACTGCAGAGTCTCAACTGACTTGGGGATAGCTTCTTAACACTTCCTTTCCCGTCATCTGCTGGCCCACATTGTGTTCACATATTTTTGTTAATGCATCAAGATAGTTTGTACCCAGGGCCCAGGACTTGGTGCTACGCCCCAGGTTACAGTCATGCCTGGGTTAGCAAAACGTTTTTTAAGGCGGAGACAACCTAAGCGCAAAAGGCAACGAAGCACAACCAGCAACACATAAAAAACACCGATTATAACCCCCCAAACACATTCATCACTTTAATAAACACATGCCAATGCTAGCTTGGCGCGCCAAGTAGCGTCACAGTTAGCACCAGCGCTACCGCAGAAGTGCACAGAAATTCCCAGGTTCGGCGTCGACTCGGGGCTCATACATCACAGGGAAAGAGATGATTATCGGGGGGTTGATTTTGGCTGGAGAATGCATGCGGGGAGGCTCCCACGCAAAAGTGAGAAAGGAAAACAAGAAGAGGGCAGGCAGCGGGCGCGCGATTGCTCAACACCCAAACAGGTGTCAACGATCTCACCTCATACCAACGCACAATGCCTTCCCAGCAGTCAATGGGGCAAGGGCGCAGCTACCGGAAGAGAGACGGCCGTGCCAAAACAAAGGAGTTTGAATAGGCTGTAAACAGAGGAAAGAGTCGCAGTAGTTATAGTATAATGTAGCATTAGCAAGTAGTTTGTGTAAGCTCTTAGTCGTCGAGGAATTTCCCCATCTAATCCACCGCCATTAGATAATTAGTCATCCACAAGTGCAGTTCCAAATGAGTCACGTTCACGATCTTTCATTACTTTTCTATCAACCAACCACATATAAAGCAAAATCAACGTTTTCTTTTACCTTTTAACCACGTTATGACATCATTCCTTTCTCAAAACATACCAGGAGCTGTGTATTTTGGCTTCATTCGCACAATCCGAGGAATGATCACTTCCTCCTTCCACTGCTGCCGCTTAAAGCACTCCGGTCTGCATTTTCTGGATTTAATTGCGTCATAAGGCCAAAACAAGACTGTCCCCTACATTTTTTCAAACGCCCAGTGATGGATTGCGAGATGGTAAAATCGTTTTCTAATGTTGGTTACTCAGAAACGCGACAGTGGAGAAAATGGTGTGGTAATTATAGCACAAAGCCACACTTAAGCCTCCCCATTAGGTGATTCCCGGTTATCGAAAGGAGGAATGTTACTCTTATTAATAATCACCTTTGCTCGTCTGGTTTATATTAGACGGGGTAATGATTATTTATAGTTCTTGTCTAGCGATCCTTTGATGGTTCAGAGGCAAGGTTACAGGGTTTGGATCGGAGCACGTCAGGTCTGTTTCGGATGTGGGGGCGAGGAATGTCCACGAGCACGAGTTGATCGCACGGCCGACACACAAAGACCGGCAATGGCTGACAGAATTGAAGAGCTTAATCTGTGTGGACCTCGGAAAGAGAATTACCGAAACAACCAGGAATCTATGGCATGTACAGTGCCTCGCGAAAGTATTAATGCACCTTGAACTTTGGCACATTTTGTCATGTTTACAATCCTAAACGTAAAGATTTTATTTTACATTTTTTACTGAAGGTTCACACACGAGTAACTGTGAAGTGAAAGCAAAATGATACATGATTCTGTTATTTTTCAAAAAATAGAAAAGTGAAAAGTGGGGCGTGCATAAGTATTCATACAGTGCACACCAGAGAGGTCAGGGATAAAGCTGTGGAGAAGTTTAAAGCAGCGTTAAGTTAAACAAAGATTTCCCAAGATTTGAACATCTCACGGAGCACTGTTCAATCCATCATTCGGAAATGGAAAGAGTATAGCACCACTGCAAACTTACCAAGACACGGCCGTCCACCTAAACTAACAGACCGAACAAGGAGAGCACTGGTCAGAAATGCAACCAAGTGCCCCAAGATAACTCTGGAGGAGCTGCGACGTCCTGCCGCTGAGCTGGGGGAATCTGTACATAGGACAACTATAAGTCGTACTCTACACAAATCTGGCCTTCATGGACGAGTGGCAAGAAGAAAGCCATTATTGAAAGGAGGCCATAAGAAATCCTGTTTGAAGTTTGCTAGAAGTCATATGGAGGACACAGCTGCCATGTGGAAGAAAGTGCTTTGGTCAGATGAGACAAAAATTTAACTTTTTGGCCCAAATGCAAAACGTTATGTATGGAGCAAACCTAACACTGCTCATCGTCCTGAGTGCACCATCCCCAGTGTCAAATATGGTGGGGGAGCATCATGCTATGGGGCTGCTTTTCCTCAGCGGGGACTGGGAAGATTGTAAGAATAGTTGGGAAGATGGATGGAGCCAAATACAGGGACATTTTGGAGGAAAACCTGCTGGAGTCAGCAAGAGAATTGAGGCTGGGGCGGAGATTCACCTTCCAGCAGGACAATGACCCTAAACACAAACATCTACAATGGAATGGTTTAAAAACAAACATATTAATGTGTTAGAATGGCCTAGTCAAAGTCCTGACCTAAATCCTATTGGAAATCTGTGGAAAGACCTGAAAACTGCTGTTCGCTTCGGCAAAGACGCAAACGGAGACACTTCGACTTTGTTTCTCAAAAGGCGTGACACGCGGGCAGATGCGTTTCCCACTCGCTGCGTCGCCCCAGTTTCAGACGGTTGCGCTCACTCCTGACTCAACCTGCTCACCTCATACCTGCGCCATTGAGCACGGCGCTCGGGTCAGGAATGCCAAACCAAACTGCCAACCGGGCGCGCGGCCAATCGCATATTATCTCTCCATCTCTCGGGTCGATCCATCCGTCAACGGGCGCGGCGGGCGCAAATATTCGAAAGGGTGATTAATTTTAGGCGCGGGAAAGAAACAAACAAAAGCATGCCACCACGGCGAATGAGCGGCGAACGATAATAATACGACGGCAAAGCGTGTAATTACGGACGCCAGCTCGCCAATTATTCAACAAAGATAAATAACGGATGAGCAGACCCCGGGGTTGTTTGCTTTGGCGAGACCGGGCGTGCACTCAGCATTCAACAAAGCCGGACTATTAATTTCACTTGTAACTTTTATCTTTTATTAGAGACGCTCAGACCCTTTGAAGCAAAATCCATATCGTCTGCATTCATTCAACATGCACAATGGGGATAAATCCTCATACATGGCTCAAAATCTGCCCACTGCTTATGACAGTTTTAAACCATCATATTTATCCAACTTTTGATGTCAGGACGTGGTGCCTTTCCTTCGCCAGTCCGTACAAATTCACCTTTAATGCTTTTTAATGCATTACACTGTGTAGGGCTTTCATAATACATTATACATGAAAAAATAACAATTAAAAAATTAATAAATAAAAAGAGGAAATTGTACACAAATTGATATTATACTGAGGATGGTAATGACAACTGTGAAGTAGCAAGATCACGAAGTATAATATAAACTGCTGCATAGTAACGTGCCTTTATAACATTAAAATAGTGACTTCCGGTAATGTAACTGCTCAAATAAATAAATAAACTAAACTAAACCTCATTTCAGAGCACAAATGTCTCCCAGTACAAAGTATGCCATGGCAACAGGTAACAGAAAGCAGCAATTGTTTGACTTGCGTAAAATGCTTAGCTCAGCGGGCAAGTAATCATGGAGTTTTGAATTTCAGAAATAGTTTGCTTTCTAAATATATTTGTCGTTTCAAATCACACACAAAGGCCGAGTTTAAAGGTGCATTATGCAACTTGATAGTGGATATTTGTGCGTAATTGACCTTGTAGTGACCCAGCGGCTGCATGAGTGGTCCGCATGGCGCCTCCGCTTTCCATCACGGTGGCCTCTCGGACGCTCCAGGATCAACTGTTTGGGAGGTTTTCACAGGTCACCAGAAAACCGACAAAACAAGTGGTCCTGCACATTGTAGAGACCAGTGTGATGGAAAGTAAAGGCGCCACGCGGACCACTCATACAGCCGCAGGGTCACTACAAGGTCAAATGAGCACAAATATATACTTTATTTTTGCATAAAAAGTTGCATAATGCACCTTTAAGTACAAAAGGGGGAGATTGGGGGGGGGAGGGGAAGACATTTTGTAAACATTGTACAAAACTTGTACAAAACAAAAATTGCCTTTACTGATTTCACACTTGCAATGTTGATTTACGAGCATTTGACTAAGACATTGTGTAACACATCTTAGTCTTTTACATCAGGACCCACCGTAATGCCAGGATGTCAAGCTGCGAACCAAAGAAGCCGGACATTTCTTAATTAATGTTGAATAAACATTAAATAAACCCATAAAGCTGAGATTATGAACAAAGCGACAATCTGTTTCTAAATAGTCCGATGTTTCTTTAATTGAAGATACAGTAAATATCAAATGTGCTCTGGAAATGGCTTGCTATCCACTTTTGGGACCGACCAGTTTTGTTTTGTTTTGAATCTTTCACCCACACAGTCATTTTTTTCTAACCAGGAAGCGCAGAGAACCCCATGGTTGGGTTGCCAGATTCTTCCCCTCAACCCATGGGCAATAAACCTATACACATTTAGCTGTAATATTGGGTTTCCATTTTCAAACAGGAAGTGCTCGCGCTATACCTTTAAGCTCGAACGCAAGCTTCTTTCGACGCATTCGCATGTGAGAGGAAGACGGCGGTGGGGAAGAAGGTGAATCGGGGACAAGGCTTGAGCTGAAATAACACAAAGTAGGTCTAAATCAAGCTGTTAAAAAGAAAGCTGTTTTAGCGATGTCCTAGCGCCTCGCAGCTTAAACAAACAGGTCGGAAGAGGAGGGAAAAAAAAGGCACATTCATAATGGCACCCCCTCAATAAAAAATCCTGACAGAAAAATGAGCAAATAAAAGAGACTGCGACCCATATGGTTTAACGATAGATCTTGGGAGCAATAGGAGTTGGGGAAGGTAGATTATGAAACCCGGATTTGATATTTGGGACAATGCCGTGGTGTTTGTGTAGGCTCTATATAGAAAATGGTTTTGAAGCCACGGGCTGATTTTGTGTTGACCCGGCACAGACGATGACTTAAAAACCTTTCTGTGCCAGAGAAATGAGAATCAAAACAAAATGGGTGGGATGTTTTTTGTTTTTTTGCAAGTGACCTAGCGATCCAATTCCTGTAGCATTATTGACTCCACAGGTTAGCCGGATATATGTTTGACCGCATTAAATATACGGCTTCTATCTTACTTTTTCAGTGCCCCCTGTATTTACCTAAGCCCGTAGAGCAGGTGTAAGTGCGGCTTGGGGAACAGCTTCAGGGGAATTCGAGCCGACGCTTCGGGGCTAACGTGTCCGGAAGCTAACCCCGATATCACGTGATGAATCGCTCCGCCTGACGCGTCCCTCGCAGATGTTTTCTCTTCATTTCAAAATCCCGATCGATCATTTTTTGTCAGTGAAGAATTGGGCGCGCTGATTAATGTTGAGTCACCAATTTGCCAAGGAGAGCTTTGGAGATGTTATCAGACGCCTGAGCGCTCGTCTACAGGCAGAGGAGTGCTGTTTAATCGTCTCAGCGCACCAGCACATTCTTCGCTAAACTTATTTGACCTTGAACGACCATCCTTGCAACATTACAATCAAAAGCTTGTAGTGATGTTAGTAAATGGTGTTATAGCAAAACTATGCCAACACCTGATTTATCACTGATAAACTAGGTCAAATTAGTCTCACTCCCGTTGCTGCTTTTTGAAGCTCTACTGAGAAACTTTTGAAGATCCGATCATATGTGAACTTGCTATTTATTTATAACCCCCTCTTTGATCAGGACTGTTTGTCTAATACAGTAAGGCAAGGCAAGTTTATTTGTAGAGCACAATTCATACACAAGGCAATTCAAAGTGCTTTCACAGTTGCATAAAATTACAAGAAAACAGATCAAATCAATCATTAAAACATCAACATAAAATTAATCAATGACAGTAAAAGGCAAGAGTGCAGATAAAATACTTTCAGTTTTCATCTGCTCGGGTAAAAAGAGCTGTTTTCAGCCTGGATTTGAACATTGTCAGAGTTGAGGCCTGTCTCACATCCTCATGAAGACTGTTCCAGATTTTAGCTGCATGAAACTGAAACGCAGCTTCACCGTGTTTAGTCCTGACTCTGGGAACCACCAGGAGACCCCTCCCTGAAGTTCTCAGGGCCCGAGATGGTTCATACGGCTCTAACATGTCAGAGATGGACTTTGGCGCTAAACCATGAAAAGACTTGTACACAAGCAGAGCTGTTTTAAATTCTATTCTCTGAGTGACAGGAAGCCAGTGCAGAGACCGGAGCACTGGACTAATATGGTCGTATTTCCTGGTTCTTGTCAGGACTCGAGCTCAAAGTACTGCTCAAAAGCAGAGACTCGCTGCCTCGCTTCTGTCAGTCTACCCCAGGGCAGCTGTGGAACTAGATGCTTACCACCGCAGAATATGGAGTGAATGAATCGTGCAATGTAAAGCGTCTTTGAGTGTCCAGAAAAGCACTAAATAAAACCAATTAAAACCATTATTATTATTATTATTCCGGTGACGACATCGTGAAGCCCATTGAGAAAATGAAAGTGATTGAGTAATTAAGGCTATTTTGAAGAATCTATTTGAACTTTTGGAGACATAATTCAATATGTAAGAAATAGAATACCAAACGGTATCATTATCTTTCAAACGGTATCATTATCAAATAAATCAATCAATTTATATTATTCTCAACATGTATTTATCTTCTTTAGTTTTGTTGATCCCCTGCCCGTTTCAATACGCTGCCAAAATAACGCATCCCCTGGCTATTTAAACAGGCCGACACGCTCCATAGTCCCTGGACAAAAGTCGGCACAGACAATACCTCACCAATATCATAACGCCACGCGGTTTGTAAGGCAGTTTCAACCAGGAGGATTTAAAGTTGATGCCCTGACCATTTAAACAAAGTGAGACCAACACTTCGACATCAACAGAGGAAGAACAAACGACCGACACGAACTGGATTACTCGGAACTGTGTGAAGGGAGTAACGCATTACTCCAGGCAGGGGTTGGACGTCACCAACATGGCTCTAGAAAGTTGATTTGGCACGATATGTCCGCTTTTTCAACGCACCTCACAAATAGGGAAAACAATCAAAAACCACCGACAGAACAATCTTAACCAACATTACTACAGTGGAAGCAGGTATGATAGAAATGAGAAACATGATCAATTTGAAGATGATATTTTTGAGAATCCTATTATTGTCACTGTTATTATGGTGATGATAATATATGTATAATAAATATGTGCGCTAGTAATGTATGTATATAAATTCGGGCCGGGACTTTTTTCGATTAATTGCGATTAATTAATTACATGAGGTTTAGTGCGATTAAAAATATTCATCGAAATTAATCACACTTTGCTTTCCACACTTCAGTTTCCTTTTTTCCTGCAGATGCACAATTAATGGCAATATTGCACTGGTCTGTTGGACTTGGTTGAACAAAAATAAACAATATTTTGTTGCTTAAGCTCATGTATTCAGTCATTATTCAATGGTATACTAAAAATCCTTATGAAAAAAACTTACTTCTCACTGTTCTCAGGTCAAATATTTATATGCGATTAATTTCGATTAATTAATTACAAAGCCTCTAATTAATTAGATTAATTTTTTTTAATCGAGTCCCGGCCCTAATATATATGTATATCTAAAACACTATGATTATTTAAACAATAAGTAAATCAATAGAATGGTGACCAGAACTGTAATATAAGCAATGATAAAAACAAAAGAAAAAGAGAAAATTATAAAACTTAGTAAATACACTCAGAAATCACAAACTTTTCTATTTGTATTGTATCGTATCATATTGTATTTTATTGTATTGTATTGTATTTTATTTTATTGTATTTTGAAATTGGGGTAGGCACTTATAAGCGTTCTTGCTTCGGCCTACTCCTTTTGAGTTATTATTTTATTTGTCTTGTTTTGTTCTTTTTTTGTGATAATGTAAATTAAATTATGTAAATATTGTATATTTGTTCTTACCTGTGGTAGTAGTGGTAGTGGTGTGGATGATGGTGCTGTTGATGGTTGTGGTACGGATGGTGGTGCTGGTGGTGGTAGTGGTTGTAGTGGTGGTTGTAGAGGCGGCGGTACTAATGGTACGAGTAGTAGTTAGCTTTGTTTTTGCTTGCCCCCTCTCTCTTGTATTCAAGTATTTATTATTTATTTTAACTGTTTAATATACAGTTTTTTGTTTTGCTTTTTGCCCTATGTTACACCTCATGTGGGTTGTATTGTTATGTCTTTCTATGTCTTTTCTTAATGTCTTATCTCTATACCTTTTTGTAAATATGCACTTCTTGCAATAAATAAAAAAAAAGGGAAAATAAATGCATAAATATTGTATATAACAACGCACTGTGAATAATAGCTAAAATAAATAAATTAAATAAAGAAACAAAAAATAACAGCGGCAGTGCGGCTCAGTCCCGACACCTGAACACCATTCCGTTGTTCGCCTGTTCAAAGACAATAAAGCGCGTACTCATTTAGAACTCTCACGGCTTCTGTAACGGCCTCCTGTTACGAACTAGTTTACGGCCTAAATGGACGGCACTTGGCATCAGCGCTCCTGTGTTACCACTTAGTCAATATCTTTGAAAATTATAGGGAAAGCCGTGACACAGACAGCTCTGTATTGATGGATTGACTTTTCAGTTGGCTGCGCTGTCTCCAGGTGAGATTTATTTCACGATGGCACGTTCGGCCCAGCGGCGATCGCGCACGCCCCTACGGCAGTCGGAGTGCACGGCTCTGCAGGGAAGGAGGAGGGGGGCGGCGGCGGCACACTGTCGGGACAGGCCTGAGGTGCGGTGACACAAGGCCCCGGTCGCGTGCATGTGATGGATGGACAGGCAGACGGTGTCAAGAGTGCACGGGTGTCAGCGGGACGAGACTGTTGACATTTGGAGGTTGAGAGATGGTTATCGCACAAACGTTCCTCACGCTGTACTTTGACTAACACGCGGCGCTAATGACTGTTCTCTCTTAAATAAACTGTGTGCAGAGACGGAAAGTTGAACCGGTGATCACGTAACAACATAACAAAGCACTGGAATGAAACACTGCATATAAAACGGCATTTCCCCTCGTTCGCAACTTCGTGGACAGACTCCGCGCTCCACCGGAGGCGTCGAGACGGCGGAAATGCCGATCCAGGACAGTGGGCGTGGCGGATTACGGTGAATAGGTTCCTTGTGCTGTATTATTCGTGTTGATACGGAGCTACTGGACTATAGGGCCGGGAAGTCTCGTACCAGAAGCACTTCCGGTTCTTCGCTCGGACACAAACAAACAACCAGCTGTTCGAGGAGGCGGCGGAATTGAATAGTGCAAAATGCTTTCATGACATAGCGAGTGGTTAGCCTTAGCAGCGAAACACAAAACCAACGCCAGCACATTAAGGCACGGAGGTCCGTTGTTGATAAAATAGTTTACAGAGGCAATTTATACCAAAGACACCGGAAAAGCCATCAGAGCGTATGAAGCCCGCGATATCAGCACAGGACAACCAGCGCGTGTCGTTCGTTTGAATCCGTGGACGGGAATCTCGCAAATTCTCGTACTTCCGCTTTCCAGGCCCTATCCACGTATAGGGATCTCCAGCCCTGCCGCCTCGTGGTCTCCGCAGAGGCTCTGGTCCGGGACTGGCCCGGATAAGGCAATGGTGCATGCGAGGAGACATGCCGCTGCTGCCCCGTGGACGTTCGGAGTCTGGCACGTGGCTCACATTACTGGGGTGTGTGGTCCCGCGTCATCGGAATCGCACGAGTGAGAGATTATGCAAATCGCTAAAGATGTTTAAAATCCTCCAGTGCGGTGGTCCTTCAACGGGTGGGTCGGGACTATTTTCACTGGCCAAACCCCATTCTGTGTCATTGTCTTTGAGGATTTTTGCATTTTTGCCAATAACCCCTAAACCCCCACCATCGTACAGCCTATGGGCCAATGTAATGCCTTGTTTGAAAGCTAAGACATGCACAACTGATCTAAGATTTTTCCACGCATTCAAGCTTTAAGATTTGGGCGAGGGTTAAGAGGTTAAAAACACACACACAAACCCTAAAATATGTCGAAATGAATATTGTTTTATCATGGTTGGTTGAAGGTGGGTCCTGACGCCACCGCTCTAGTTTGTCACTGCAGTCCTCGCCGTGCATCCGGCCCGGGGCAGGTGTCCCACGGGAGTTGTAGTCCATTTGCCTACAAAGCCCTCACTTCCTGGGCCCATCGGTTTGTTTTGATCTGGCCCTTTCTCCTTTCTCTTCACCTACTCCGCGGCGCTGGCCATTTGTTTAGGGAAATACCAAACGCCGACTTCGCGTGCTGATATTCAATTTCAAATATACTCGTGGTTTTAACGTTTGGGAACTCGGTGAAAGCAAAACACAAATAAATAAGTGGATACCGTGGCCGTGTTGGTTCACTCTTGCTCTGAACAGATAAGAGGAGCCGATAATGTCCCGCAAGTTCCTCCTCACTCACCGCAGCGAGGTGCACGTCTCCAAAACAAGAGCGGGTAAACAGATCAGCTTTCCCAAACGATCACTATAGCAATAAATACAGGGAATATCTGCGGGTTTTTTACTAATGACGAAAATGATCCACTCAAAACGATCTAAAAGTGCGGGCGCATTTTTAGCTGGTTTCTACATGTTAGGCGGGAGGGGGCGTGCCAAAAAAAACAAACAAAGAAAACAACATTATGAAAGTTTATACAACATTAAAGAATGAAAGTCCGAAAGTCGAAATGTATTACACATTTGTTTTACCTTCGGAGTCTGTAATTTGATCTAAAGTCAGTAACATGCAATCATTCTTCCCCCCCCCCCCCCCCCCTGAAGTCTTTTGTTTTTCTCTGAACACGGAATGAGGGGGGCGGGGGGTTTCAGATCCAGTCATTTACTTAAAAAAATCTCTTCAATCTTTTCGTCCATTTTGAAGTTTTACAGTATAATGGCCTCAGTGCGACCAGGCCTTTCATACTTGAGCTTAAAGGGCACAAACGACGTCAACAAAAGACTGGTAATATGGAGTAGTAGCTGCAGAACATCCAGAACGCTGCTGCTCGAGTCCTGACAAGAACCAGGACATACGACCATATTAGTCCAGTGCTCCGGTCTCTGCACTGGCTTCCTGTCACTCAGAGAATAGAATTTAAAACAGCTCTGCTCGTGTACAAGTCTTTTCATGGTTTAGCACCAAAGTCCATCTCTGACATGTTAGAGCCGTATGAACCATCTCGGGCCCTGAGAACTTCAGGGAGGGGTCTCCTGGTGGTTCCCAGAGTCAATAATAAACACGGTGAGGCTGCGTTTCAGTTTCATGCAGCTAAAATCTGGAACAGTCTTCATGAGGATGTGAGACAGGCCTCAACTCTGACAATGTTCAAATCCAGGCTGAAAACAGCTCTTTTTACCCGAGCAGATGAAAACTGAAAGTATTTTATCTGCACTCTTGCCTTTTACTGTCATTGATACATTTTATGTTTATGTTTTAATGATTGATTTGATCTGTTTTCTTGTAATTTTATGCAACTGTGAAGCACTTTGAATTGCCTTGTGTATGAATTGTGCTCTACAAATAAACTTGCCTTGCCTAGTAAATGCATTCAAAACATTCTGAGACATAAAATATAAAAGTCCTTTATATTCAGGTTCCGCCAAAGTAAAGCAGTTTCGGTTTCTGCAATACTGATAATTAACGTTTGTCTGCGTGACAGCAGCGAAACCCATAAAAACTGAGTAAACCTTTCGGAGGCAAAACGCAGGGTGACGAGATTTTCCAACTTGAAAAAAAAACTGGAACGATATTCGGGAATGGGCCGCGGGGGGTTCCAAATCTAAAATGTCTTTACCCACGACGAATGGTAAAACTGTCAACGACAGTTATGGCACGCACCCATGGCTTTGGAGAAATCTATCGGTACACGGGACAAAGGACTAAAAACGGGGCCCGTCCCGGGTAGACTGGGACATCTGGTCACCCGGAGCAAAACGTCATGTTCAAATGACAGGCCTATAAGGAATTTTAAAACTCTAAAGGGAGTAGGCTGACGTACACAGAATGTAGACCTAACCCTGACATGACTCTGCTCACTTTGTAATATATATATATACAAATAAGCTAAAAGGTTCATCATGAAAAAAAAAGAGAAAAACTAGGGTCGGGACTCGATTAAAAAAAATAATCTAATTAATTAGAGGCTTTGTAATTAATTAATCGAAATTAATCGCATATAAATATTTGACCTGAGAACAGTGAGAAGTAAGTGTTTTCATAAGGATTTTTAGTATACCATTGAATAATGACTGAATACATGAGCTTAAGCAACAAAATATTGTTTATTTTTGTTCAACCAAGTCCAACAGACCAGTGCAATATTGCCATTAATTGTGCGTCTGCAGGAAAAAAGGAAACTGAAGTGTGGAAAGCAAAGTGTGATTAATTTCGATTAATATTTTTAATCGCACCAAACCTCATGTAATTAATTAATCGCAATTAATCGAAAAAAGTCCCGGCCCTAAAAAAAACATACACCTTTTATACAGATTGCAAACTCTACTCGTGCGGCTGATCCATAAGCAGAGTCCCTCCTCTCCCTCTTGTCGACACCTCCGTCCGTCTCCAGAGACACGCGAGTCATTACTGTCACCTAGTGGACACTCCTCTCACTGGGATTAAAGCAACTAGGATCTCAGGAAATCTAAGAAACACAAATGTTGACCCGGATTATTAAAGTGAGTTTGACCAACGGGTCCCAGAACAAATAATCCCCCCACGATCTCGGACATTAGATGTTTCTTCAAATACTAATCCGTCACTTTCATGTTTAGCTCCAACTCGGCCGATTAGGATCTTCATGTTTATTTGGTGATTGGTTGAGTTTGTTTTTTTCTTTCATACATTTGAACCAGATGCTTTGTTTCAATCGTCATAAGCAGATTGCTAATCGCCGACGTCCGCCCATAGGAGGCTTTAAAAGGGACATCCCGTTCCCACCGGAATCCAGCGTTAACATGTGAACTTTTTTCTTTTTCTTTTTTTAGCTTTGTTATAAGAGCAGCGCCGGGCGTCACTTTTCGAGACTCCTTTAGCAAACTGCAAAAGTTAGTCGCCGACCGCTGGACCGGAACAGCTCCCTCCCCAGTCCATAAAAGCTGATAATAGCCAATAACGGCGAGGGCGCAGCCGCCGGGCTCTTTAAGCGAGCCAGTAAATGCTTTAATCACTTGTTAACACCGCTCCTGTCTGAGGCTAAAAGCTAACGCTCGCCGAAGGTTCCTCTCTGCTGTCCGAAACAGACTCATCCTCCTCCTCCTCCCTCCCCCCGGCAGATAGAGCCGTCAAGTGCGGCACTTTTACAACCTGCCGCACACCTGCAACGCGGTATCAAACGCTCCGCCGAGAGATTTAGGGCCGGAGACGTCAACGCGCGGGACTATTCCAGCGATGAAGTCTTTATTTGAGAGAGTGAGTCACGTTCAGACATTCCCCTGGAGTAGCATGTGGAAGGTGCAGCGCCCTCGGTCTCGTCTTCCCCTCGGCGAGTACAAAAGGATATAGGACACATTCGGGAGTTTACGCTTAAATTTCATCAATGTGTCCCAGATAAAAAAGGGAACCATGTTGAAATCCAGCCTTGTTTTTTTTTTTTTTTTTTTTTTTAGTAATGTTGTTAAGTTGCTTATGTTTACTTTTGCTGCTCGGGTTCACCGGATCAAAACACATCCTGCAAGCGTTACCTTTAAATGTCACATTGAAAATACCGGCATTTGCCCATTATGTTTTCCGTCCGACTGTGGAAGGAACATCAGACTGAGTTTAGGGGGGGGGGGGGGGGGGAACATGTGCAAAGGTGGAGCAGCAGCGCCGTCATTTGTGCATTGTTTTACTCTCGCAGCATTTCCTTATTTACATATTAACTATAAGTCGCTCCGGAGTATAAGTCGCACCAGCCAAAAAATGCTTTTTGAAGACGAAAAAACGAAACGAAAAAAAAAACATATACAAGTCCCAACTGGGCCTGGAGGCCTAACTGCACCGTTGACACGCCTCTCCCGGCAGCACGTTGTTCAAGCACCCGTTTGCTTTTTCTAGCTTTCAGCCAGCGATTTTCTGTTTTGTTTTCTTCATTGCAGTATAAGAATAACCTCCGTGTGTTTTTCCCGCTCACTCCAAACCTTCTTTCTGCTACTCGATTACTGTTTTGTGTTTTTTTTTTTCCAATGGTACAGTAAGTAAGTGCTTTATTTGTCATTATCCAACCGTACAGGATAAGCAGATACTGGTACACAAGCCAAGCGTGCCCTCTAGCGGCTGTCAGTGTGAAAGTAAAAACAAATTAAGTATAAGTCGCACCCCCAGCAAAACTATGAACAAAAAGTATAACAAAACAGTGGTGTTTTCTGCACTTGAGCTTCTTTTTCAGTTATCTCTTTGGATTTTTTTAACTGTTCATTTATCATTTTGCACATGCATACAGTACCGGTCAAAACATTTTTTTTTTAATGTATTGTTTTAGTTGAAGACTATTTACATTGCAGATTCCCACTGAAGGGGTTCATGAATACCTACATATGGAATTATGTTTTAAACAAAGGAAGGTTAAATAGATTCTTTGATTACTGCTTTGCACTTTTGACATTTTCTTAATGGGCTTCACGAGGCCGTCACCAGAAATGGTTTTCACTTCACGGACTGGAAACCATTTCAGGGACGACCTTATGAAGCTCATTGAGACAATGCCAAGAATACAGGGTGGCAATTTTGAAGAATTTAAAGCATAATTTCACACTTTTCTTCAATGAAGGTTCTTGAGTCATCTTCTGTGTAGAACGTTTCGCCTCTCATCCAAAAGGCTTGGTCAGCAAACTAAAGTTTCAGGCCTGTATATTAGATTATATAATTCTTGTGACCCGAGCCTCTGACTAGACAGAGACCCACGAAGCACAAAATATTTAGCTCTAATTAATTGTCCTTTTATGTTTTCAATACAATGGTTGTTTTCCTGAATGTTCTATTCTAATTAAAAGCTTCAGAGTTTTGATTTGACTTCCTCGAGGGCTTACTCGTAGTAAGTACCGAGTTCCTACTCATACCATACTGGCCCGATGGCAGAACTTTAAAATAAAACATGATATTTTTGGAGTAGAAGAACACCCAACCTCAAATAAAGCGCAAAAAAAAAAATGTATGGAATGATTTTGATGATCAAACTCTATACTTTCATTTTCAGACCCATCTGCTGAAATGCCTGCGATCATACCTCCGATATGAAGTGGATTATTTGTTGTGTACACAGTAATCACAGTCTTCCCCTCGATTCCACGCTGCATTCAGCTCCATGATTTATATTGTTAACTAACCTGTCAAACACAAAAGGCCTCTATTGTCCCCACTGACTGAAATTAAACGGGTCTAAATTGTCGTCCCAAACAGCCCCGAGCTGCTCTCACATGATGTTAGCTCTGTCTATGTCCGTCTATAAACACGGCTAATGATTTTATAGATGTGGTTCCGTCAGATGAGAGCGGGTCGGGTTTCATACGGTGATTAGACCAGGCTAGGCCGCTCCAGCGTGTGTTATGTCTGGGCTTTATTTAAACTCCGCTCATTAATATTGGCTGCGGTGGTTCGAGGCTTGACTGTGTGACAGAGAGCTTTGATTGTTGCATCGCTTTGGCAGATGGCGCCGAGAAGTTCGACAGTAGAGATGGGCTGCAACTTTCGACGAAATAAAAAAACAAGTCAAGAGAGTTGTTTACTTTGGAATTTGGTAATTTAAGTCAGACGCCTTTCTGCGACTAAATCAGAATCAAAGCAAGCCTGAAATGGCGCAATATAAGGAAAACCATGAGTAATGGCCGCCACAGAGTTTGTTTGTTTGTATACTTTATTGTCCCCGTAGGGAAATTTGTCCTCTGCATTTAACCCATCCTTCGATGCCACTGGGGCAACCCTTAAGGGGCAGTGGTCGACGGAAACCGGAGTACCCAGAGGAAACCTACGCAGACACGGGGAGAACATGCAAACTCCACACAGAAAGGCCCCGTCCAGGTGGGAATCAAACCCGGAACCTTCTTCCTGTGAAGCGGCGGCGCCAAGTCCAGAGTCCAGATCTTAAACCCATTGAGAATCTTTGGGATGTGCTGGAGAAAGCTTTGCACAGTGGTCACACTCTCCCATCAAAAAGTCACGCAACACTGAACCGTTTGTCATTGCAGAAGATTATTGAAACAATGCCACAGCGGACGTGTGCTGTAATCAAAGCTCAAAGGCGGTTCAATAATAAGAATGATGGCTTACACGTGTAATGTGCTTTAAGTTTGTCAATGCACTGTAGTCATTATTCATTTACTCCATACTCAGTGGAGGTAAGCTACTGTTGTAAACGTTTTCAATGAAGGTACTTGATTCATCTTCTGTACTCGGTAGTTGAAGTCTCGAACGTTTCGCCTTTCATCCAAAAGGCTTCATCGGCGGACTAAAGTCTCGCTCAGCTCGCAGCTTAGATAAAGACCACAGGGAGGAGTTGAGGTGGCCCGGCTCCTCCCCTCTAATCACAGCTACTCTCACCCGTGGGTGAACACCTTTGAAGTAGAGCGTCTCTAACGATCTGCTCACCTCAGTATCGGTCAGTCCTGTCCTATTCATAGATGATCACTGCTAATTACCTGCCTATTGTTCTTTTGTTGGCTGAGGTGCCGTCTCCTTGGCCTGGGTGTGCCCTGTCGGTTTCTCCCGAAGGAGATTGGAGTAAAGTGACGGGAGATTAAATCTGAGGCCACCATTCCGGTTCATGGAGGGTTTTTCTTTCCTGACAAAAATAGCTTCTTTAACTCCTCTTTCAAACCAATGTTCTTCTGGGCGGCACGGTAGCGTAGCGGTTAGTGCTCTCGCTTCACAGCTAGAAGGTCCCAGGTTCGATTCCCACCTGGACGGGGCCTTTCTGTGTGGAGTTTGCATGTTCTCCCCGTGTCTGCGTAGGTTTCCTCCGGGTACTCCGGTTTCCCCTACCACCAAAAACATGTACAATAGGCCAGGATGAATGGTGTGTGTGAATGTATGGTGGTGGTCAGAGGGACCGTTGGCGCAGACGTGTGTAGTTGCGACGCGCTTCTGTCAGTCTCCCCCAGGGGAAACTGAAGCTACTAACGTAGTTTACCATCACCGAGTTTGGTGTGAATGCAATTGCTCTCATGTAAAGCGCTTTGTGACCATGTCTGTGAAAGGCGCTATATAAATAAAGATCTTCTTCTTCTTCTTCTAGCTAAAATGTTGACCTCCCCGTCCTCAAAGGAGTGGTTGGAGGCTTTGAGGTGGAGGTGCACCGCAGACTGAGGGCTGCGTGTGCTTTCTCTTCGGTGTTGATAAAGTCTCTTTTGTAGAACTTGTTTAGTTTCTCCAATATAATGTTCTTTGCATTCTTCTTCTGACGAAGCCGATTGTGAAAATGCCAAAAATAAAGGATGGCAACTTTTAGGAATTTAAAATCTGAAACATTTTTTGAGTTATTTCACCCTTTTTTGTTTCCTACATAATCCCATGTGTTCATTCATAGTTTCATGTCTTCAATGAAAATCGCATAATGTAGAGCTGAAAATAAAGGAAGGACAAACTGTAACTGTATTTTAATCCTGCAAATATTATCCTTTTAGATACGTTTAAAATGACAAACTAAATCTTGGTATTTAAAAGTGAAATGGTAAAATCTACTCACAATTGGAATACTTCTCCGAAACATCACACCAGTGGATTCTGTGTTTCTCGTTGCGTGTTTGAAAGTCCACCTCACGCTCTGAGCACACACAGGTGAAGTGTCGGCATGAAAGGGGGAATCCCGCCTAAAGCTTGTTTTCTCAGTTAAAATGCTCAGGAAACGGGAGCTCTTGCCCTTGAGAGGGTCCCGCTCCGATGGCAGTGAAAGACCTCGTCCCAGGTGAAGACGAACAGGTCCTAAATCTCTCTCTCTTTTTTTTCATCTTTTGAGAGCGTGATTCAGCAGCGCTGGAGCGTGCACCCGGGACAGTCCTGAGAAAGTCTGGATTAGCTCCTCTGAAGATCGGGTTTCTCTGTTTCAATAGGACACTGCTTAAGTCAGGGGGGTCGGGAAGAGGAGCTCACATCGCCATGGAGACGATGACTTTATTTACAACAACATCGGAACATTTTACTCAATTTGAAACTTCTGAAATGTATCTGATTTTATTTGGAAAATGTACCGCTCAGTGGAGATATTTGTCGTCTGCCATTCTTCAATCAAATTCACTGAGCAAGCTCTTGAGAGTAACTAACCAGTAGGATTGATAATATTCTGCACATTTGCTCGTGTATCAATCTAAACCCGAGTGTAATTCAGCACACGCAGGAGGCATACTTGCTCGGAGCTGTAATGCAGGGTCAGGGTCTGTCGCTGGAAAGACTCCAATGAATGGATGAATGAATCTGTGCAGTGTCAGAAATCTGAAATTATGTCCACACTGTCAGAGGAGATATGAGCTGGCTGCAGAGGGAACGAGTGTCAAAGTTGGAAAATAAAGAGAGAGACCAAGAGAAGACGACGAGAGAAGGATGGATTGTGCGGTTGGAGCATGTTTATGTCGGTCTAGGCCACGATAATTACTATATCGGCTTATCATTCAGTAAACGACATATAAACAATATCATTTTGGGTTCAGTATTCATTATCAGTACATTTATTTACATTTTTCCTTTTTTTTTGTTGCTATTTGTGTTATACAATTTTACCGAAGTAAAGTTTTTCATTGACTTTCGTGTTAATTACAACTTGTGTTTTATTTCAGACATGTTAAAGCAGTACCAAGTAACTTGTTTACCTTAATAAATCCTTTCCGTAGTCCCTCTGGGGGTAATACAAGTGTTAATGGGGGGGTCTTTCATCTCGCCCTGGTGTCTCTGGCCAGAAAACCACAAATGCAGCTTTCCCTGCACCGACCCAGAGGCCCCAATACACACTAATAGAACCACAAAGAAGAAGCTAACAGGCTAACGGGCAAAGCTAACTGCAGGCTAGCGCCACTGAAACAGTATTTACGGCCAAGTTTGAGTGAAAATAATAATCTCCATTGTGTAATTGGATGAACAATATCCCTCTGTCCCTTTGGTCTTTTCGATGTCGATGTGGAGAAGTATAGGCGCCGATCCCGTGGGTGCTGTGGGGCTGGAGCACCCACTCAAATTTTGAGCACTCAGGTGAATTTGCCCTAATTACAAAATGATTGGATAAATATCGTCTAATCCGTAAAGCGGCTACTTCTGCAAACACGCGATTGCGGGGCAGTTCATAACGTTAATGTACGTGCGACTGCACCATTTCACACAGCTCAGTTAGCTCCATAGGTAGAGCGCCGGGCTCCCAACCACGGGACTGCGAGATCGATCCCGACCCGACATTTTATTTTGTTTGGACTGGGCACCCACTGGGAAGAACACACATCTGTGCCTATGTGGAGAAGTGCAGCATATTTTGCTTTGATTAAAATGACTAATGCTCACACCAGGATTCTTACTAACCTTCGAAATGTGTGTCGTGTAAATAAAACTTGGTGCCACAATGAACAAAAGGAGGCTTCAACTGCCTTTCCAAGCCGGTCTGTGTAAAGACCTAGCGGTTTCTTCTTTGCTCGTTTTGTCGCGTTCGCTCAAACAGACGAGAAAAAAGATCTGGTTCTTTTCGAAACATCATGAATGTCACATCACTAAGCCGTTTCGATATCCATTGTTTCCGAACGGACACGATCTGGCTCAGGGCCGTGTCAGCAGAGTCTATTTTCAATGGGTCTAATTTGATGAAGCATTTTTTCTCTCTTCGCGGGACAAAAGAAGTCATATTTTTTTTTGGTCTGGATGACTAAGAACAAACTTTTAACTCGCCAGGAAAATAGGAAAAGCTGGCAGCGTAATGATGGCGGACCGTAAACAGAAACTGTGACCTCTGCTTGATCAAACTAACACCGTTATGGAGGATTACCGAGGTGGCGTGACATTTAGGCCTAATCCAAACTATCTTCACACGAGGCAATAAAACTGATTTATAACATGAATTCTGTGTGTCTACAGTCAACTCGGTGTTTGGATTTGGTTAATAAAACTACAGATGCCGCCTGGCGTTTTGGGGTCAGAATGTGTGGGGTCAGCATCTGAAACACCTCGTTTCATTGGCCGGTCCGGGACGTTTGCTTGTCTTTGGGAGGTGACTGAGGGCGGCTTGGCGACAGTAGCGGCGCGGACAGTACGCGTGAATCACCGCGGTGAAGGCTGTGGTGCGTTCGGGTGCTTTCGAGGGCGATGGGACGCTTGGACGTTCTGCGTTTGCTATGACAGATGCGGCCGATGAACTCTTGACTCCAGCTGCAGGTTTATGGAGCACATGTGCGTCTCTGTCTCCGAAGGGCCGTCCCGGGACAGACGGGTCAGGGAGGTGCAACCGGTTAGGTTTACGGTTGAGCTTTATGTAATGTTCAGGGTGTCAGATTGTGCTGGGGAAGAAAATACTGTATATAATAAGTATACTTAATCACAAATGTTTATGAGTAGAGTTATTTTTGTAACCGCATGTTTTTGTAATTGCAATTTATATCTCAAATTTAAACTTTTCATTACAGAAAGGACATTGAAGAAAACATATCTATTTTGTCAACTCGAAAAGGTCCCATGTGATGTGTTTTCAGTCGATACTGATGTTTTTCCTGCAGTTGATGCCATTTTCAGAAACCCTTGTGGGTTACATTTTATTTTACACTACTTTGATACATTGTACAAAACTAAATTTAGTACAATGTAATCTGCTTTGTAACAATCTGTAATAACTTGTACTTATGTAGTACATACACAATGGAATAATGTGTATTAGTACTTTGGAGATACCTTTTGTAATGAGACAAAATACCGTTAGGGCTTCAGGTTAGGGTTAGAGACCTGTGTCTTGTTACATTATGTACCTCCAAACTACAACTACATCTGGCAGGTCCAATGCATCAAGGGTAAGGTAAAATAAAGTGTTACCGCTTGTGCATATATTTTAGATATTTCCCTACATTGCTTTGTTTTATGTATATATGAATTTGACAGGGACAGCACACATTAATGAACAATCAATCGGGACAGCTAAAACAAGCAGCAGCAGCAGTATTTTTCTGCAGTCACTTTGCACCAAAATGACGTAATGAAAGTGAATGTTCAAAGACAAATTGCACTTTATTCTTTATTATAGTGTTTCTCAACTGGAATGTTTGGGTTCAGGACCCACTCTATAAAATATCAAGCCCCCGAGAAATCATTTAATCTGTAATGTATAGAGCAAAGTAGTGTGTAATTATAATAATAATACGTTTTATATAGCGCATTTCTGGACACTCAAACGACACTCTACATTGCATTATTCATTCACCCCATACTTGGTGGTGGTAAGCTACTATTTGGAGCCACAGCTGCCCTGGGGAAGACTGACGTAGTATCATTGACGAAGCATTATCTGTTTGTCTTTTGATCTGGACCATGAGTCTGTAATAAAGGTATCCATCTATCTATAAACAACATACAAACAGTAATTTACGCTGCCTTACAAAGTTTTTCTGTCCTTTTTCAGAAAGAAAGAAAGAAAGGGGAAAGGCATCCGGCTTTGCTACATGTATCACAGTATAATAGTATAATAGCTGTTGCGTGGCCATTTTCAGATGACGGACCATGGGGGCGATAGTGACAAGAACTTCCAAAACATTCCATTTGACTCAGGAACGACCCAGAATATACTATATATCAAAAACTATTTCAGTAAGATGATTCCGTTTTTTTTCCTTGAACAAGACCTGAATGGAAGTTTCACTTGAGCAAATCCTCCGGCAGGAAGCGCAGTGATTTATCCTCTTTCTGAAATATGGCCTTTGAATGGGGATTACTCAGCCTACTGTAACTATTAGCCTGACTTATTCCCCTGTATTGGAGCGTGTATTCGGCCTGTTCGGCTGCCCACCCCTGAGCTCGCACATGTGCGGGACAGGCAGATGTTTAGCGGCGGCGGCGGGATGTGCATAGCTCTATCTGGGAGGCGGATTTGAAGACACTCGCGGGACACATTTGGGTCTGCGTCCGTCAGGGTCCCATCAGGAAGACGCGTGATTTACTGCAGGCGCTGACCAGCCCTTTTGCCCCCACCGCCCAAAACAAACACAGGACAAGGGGAACGCCAGCGCCTCATGTCCCGGGACGGCTGCCTGAGTAACACATGCTGGAGCTACAGCTGGGTCCACTGGTTAGATTTGTCTCTTTATTTTTAAAGGAGACAGTAGTAGGGCAGGATTTCAAGACGTCTGGCAATTTGTGGGATACATACAGAGGGATGAAGAAGATCATTCAGTACTTTTTACTTGTACTCGAGAAATATTGTAATGAAATACCTTTACTCTTACTTATAAAATTTAGATAGTTTGTGTTTTGCCCCTTTTCCTTATATATTTTAAATACATCATTTTGAAATATTTGGATTTTCACTTTCAATTACTCAGTACTCACAGCATTCAGTAACATATTCTTCGGGTAGCTTTTAACTTTTACTTGAGTATGTATTTGGGTCACCACTTTTGTACTTCTACTTAAGTAAAATTATTTCAAAGTAAAGGTTACTCTTAATTGAGTAAACATTTTGGCTACAACACCCACCTCCCCTAAGGAGTTGAGTTGAAATAATGTTTGTGTGCGGAAAAGACAGTAAGGAGTGAGAGACTGGGTCAGGAAAGACGTACGATAAAACAGGCAATACAAGCTTTCACTATTAGCAAATGGCACGCAATAGAGACCATGATGAACACACTCTGAATGAAAAAACTCTTTTGGGGATGAGAGATCATGGGCTGGTGTTGTGTTTCCTTAATTAAGCAATACAATCTAGGAAATACAGATTACACTGCTACAGCAGGAGAAGAAGAAACGACCAAATCAAACAGGATCACTATACATAAGCCAAACAAACAAGCACCTATGTTTCACCACAAATGCACAAATATCCTTTGAACAACAACATTCAATGTGTACGTGGAAAGGGGAAATATTTATAGTTGCAACTCCATAGTGTCACTCCCAAAACAGCGAAGGAACATTACTATTAAGCACCTGCCTGAACCAGAGAGAGGGGCCTGTCCCACTGTCTGACTCCCCCTTCATCCGTCCCAGCCTGGACCCCCCCCCCCCATCTCCAACCAACAGGAAGTCTGGCACTAAAGAAACCAGTCACGGCATTTACGAAAAGCCATTTTGACTTAAACGTGGCATGAAATGATGGATTCTGATGTCTTCTGCAGAGGGGCAACAGTAGCAGTGGGGGGACAAAAATGTTACAAAGGTTTTAGGTGATGCTTGGGTGTGGGGGAAACCCAAGGAGGAAGGAGGAACCAAAGCTAAACCGTTTGAAAAATATATGTATTCAGGCTTTTTAAAGTACCTACATAAGACCACTTAGCCATGACATTTTTTTGGTAGAACATAAAACAAAATGAGGCGTCAACAGAAGTTTTGAGTTTTTAAATCCAGTCCTACAGCAATGATATAGATTTGCAAACATGCTAACCTGCCCCGGGACGAGATGCGTTTAGATGTGTATTGTGCAAAATAATGAAGCAAAAAGTCTTAAGATTAAAACCTTTTACTGAAAAAACACCCTTAAAAACAACTCTTCTTTTAAAATGAAATACTTTTACATTTCCAGATTTTTCAGATATACAATAGTCAGGTTCACTCTGTAATTTCGCCAGATTCAAAACTACACATTTTTTCAAAACTGTATTAAATAAGCAATCAGAAAAACAATATTTCCATTTGCTCTGATATGTCAAAAATAAATAAAAAATTAAAAAAAGTGCGATAATAGCGATATTAAATTGAACAAACATTTATACGGGGAGAAAACGGACAATTCCATTTGGTCGTTCAATTCAAAAAACGCAATGAAACCCTTGTCATATGTTTCATGGAGTTACCATAGCGATGACCAGAAATCCCCATTTACCCTAATGGAAAAATTGTATAATTGCACAATTTTACCACATGACAAGGGAAAATGGAAACATTGTTTTTCTCATTGCTTATCCATCCATCCATTTTCTTCCACTTTTCCGTTGCCGGGTCGTGGGGGCAGCTCTGGAGCTTCCCAAATCACATTGCACCAGCCCCTATGGCGCCCCCTGCAGGTGGTGGGTCCACCGAAGGACGGCCTCATGGTTCTAACCGGGCCTGTTGGTCTCTCATAAGGGGCTTCTGAACCGCTCTTTGTCTGACCCGTCACCTAGGACCTGTTTGCCATGGGAGACCCTACCAGGGGCACCAAGCCCCCGACAACAGAGTCCCCAGGATCATTCAGGGGCCCAAACCCCTCCACCATGTTAAGGTGGCGGTTCCAGGAGGGGCTCATTGCTTATATTTAAAAAAATATCTTGTTTTCATACTCTCCACGAAAATCCCACAACAGTGGAAATCTAAACATAGTGAACCGGACTAATATGAAATGATTCAAAGTACCCCCTGCCAAGTGCTCACGTACCCCCTCGGGTCTCCGTACGCCTGGTTGGGAAAGCACCGTTCGGATCAAACAAAATGGTGGAAAAAAGTGTGCTCACGTGTTTCAAAATGCCACACGCCTGATAGATTGCACATGATGTGGAAAAATGTCAAGGCGAAAGGTGGGAGTCTGTTGAAAAGTTGCAATTAAAAGTCAGCCCTGTTAAAACATGTAAATGTATGTTGGCGCTCCAGACGACTGAGGGCCTCTGTGTGGACCCGCTGAATACATTATGCTAACACACACACACACACACACACACACACATATGCTAATTGCTAACACACACAAGCTAACCCATATGCTAATGAGCGCGGCACTGATAGACACCAGCCGTGATGAGAGGAAATGGGACTTTGATTAATGTGGGGGATCCACAGCGGCGCAGACGGCACGCAGCCCGAGTTGAACCAGTCGTAGGCCATCTTAATCAAAATACTAAAAGTGGCATTTGGAAATGTGGACTTTGAACATGGGGTTTGTGTTCAGATGAAGGTTAGGCTAAACTATGACCTGAACAGGTGGAAGAAATCGTGGGGTTAACAAAGAGAAAGTTTGGTTCTCATCCAGGCTGAAAGTGAAATGGGATTTATAATATTTTATGTATCAACAAACAGTAGCAAATATGAGGAAATGGCCGTAAAAATCTGTGATAGAAGAACCTAGAAAGAGAGACATACATGGGTGGACATACAGTACGAATTTGCTTTTTGAGACTTAAACTGTAATATTTTACATATAAGTTTAAATATGGTTGTATGGAAAGGAGACTGTATTATCATCATTGGCTTGTGTCTCAAAGTCTGATTAGAGAGTCTTCATTTGGCAGCATGGGGGATTAAAGTTGCTTAAAACAATACACAAGCCTGCACTTTTAGCCAACAGTGTGCTAACAAATCAGTGGTGCTGTGATTAAGGCAGTTTGATGCAGAATGATTCTGAATGGGATCAGTGATGGTCTATAGGAGGACTATTTCAGTTTATATCAATTATGCAAACTGTGAATGAAGTCAAATACTGCAGACACGCTAGCCTTGACCTATCTTTGGTAATTTTCTTTAAAAGGAAGTTAACTGTGTGGAACTTTCACAAGAAAAAAAATAATGAGTTGGATTTGTATTTTGGACTTCGCGAGTTCTGGGTTATATTTTGCATGGCGATCCTTTACTTAGGTACTCCTGACAAGACACCTCACAGTGTCCACAAAGCAGCCTGCCTTGAAGTCACCCTGCCCCATCCGCTTGTATGAACTCGTCCCACACAAAACACACACAGGAGGAGGGGGGGAAACCGGCCCAAAGACCCCCACAGTACCTGCCTCCTGTACAGTTCCCTCTCTGCAAATGTTTACTTTGGACCAGACCGCCGGTCCAACTGGTTGCAATTGACCCTCTAGCGGGACGAGTTGAGAGGAACATGAGCGCTTTCCCTTTTTGGGAGGAGATGAGGAAGCCACACACGCACAGCGGCTGAAGCGCAGAGGCTCGGGCTGCATACTAATGCGGGAGCAGATGGAGGCAGCGCAAAGATCAAATGTGAAAGATGATTTAGAGTAGAGTTAAGTGAGAGTTTATCCAAGCTTGCTGTATATCACTGGCTTTACAATGTTTTAGATCACACCGTAATGAAATCAAAAACATCTGAATCAATGCAATTGGTTTGGGGCTCAACATTATTTTGGGTACTCCAACATTAATATTACAGAAAATAAATAAAGGGTCAAAGGCAGGGTTGTCCTATTTCCCCTCTAAACTTCATCATTCGTCTTGCACATAAACCCCTCCTTTTCTGTCGCCCACGACCCAGAGGTGGGCCAGAATGTTTACTCAAGAGCAAAGTTACTAAATAACTTCACAATATAATATTTTTTAGTCAAGACGAAGTATAAAGTAATGAGCAAAGTCATTACTTAAAGAGTGGGAAAGTACTTGAGTAATGAGGTCCCTCAAAGATAATAAAATAATGTGGAAAACCCCAAACACCAAAGAACACACCACACCCTCACTGCAAAAAAGCAATCTATTAATGAATTTTCCTGAAATAAACAGACCCTTGATTTGAGTATAGGTAAGTATAACAAAATCTGCCAGTGGAACAAGTATTTTTGCATTTAAATGAAGAAAAAAACTCACTTTACTTGTAATAAGATGGCCGTTTGCTTTTTCTCTCATTTACTTGGCAAGTTAAAACTACTCAAGTTAAAAGGCCCTGATTTTTGAATAACAAATAATGAAAGAGGAAGCCACAGAATTTAAATGCTAGCTGTGGTTCAAACTCATTCCTAACTTCTCTAACGTATTTGTGGCAAACAGATTCTTCACAGGGTTTATCGGCACATTTGTCAGCCTACAAAATCATTAAATAGTTCAAAATCTCAATTATAATTAGAGGCACAGTGTTTTTCCCGGAGTTTTACTAGAGGAGGACAAAGCATATTTTGTTCCATTACTAGAACAGAAATCAGGTATTGTTAATTTGGGTAATTCAATTGGTCAAGATACAACTTTTTTTTTGCAATAATCTAAATAAAATAGAAGTAATAAAACACAAAGAGGATACAGGAAACTATTGATACTCCTAAATAATATTTCTCAAGTAGAAGTAAAATGTACTGTTCAAGACGTTGCATGCGCTAATGTAACCACGTTCGCCCCGCCTCTGCCCAGGCCCAGGCCCAGGCCCAGTCCCAGACCAGTCCAGGGGGGTTTGTGTTATGACGGCTCCAGCCCAGTTGTGATTTACCCAAGGTCTGACGCACACATCCGCACTTATAATTCAGTAATTTGTGTTTGTGCTTTCTGTGACAATCGTGACAAATGACTGGCCTGGAGTCTAATGCCAACCTATGGGACACCCCCCCCTCCCCCCCCCACACACACACATACACCTCTTTAAAACCCCAGCCTCCAATACATGCACAGCCTATACTCAGGTGTACACTTCCTAAGAGTAAACCAAGTGACATGTCAAATGATTGCTCGGCGTTGTTTGTTTAAAAGTGATCTTTATTGATGAATCGGCGCGACCGGGGGGGGGGGGGCGGCGGCGCAGTTAGCAGCGGTGGGTGGCTCCGTGCATACACGAGGCTTAAAAAACATACTTTTGGTGGAACGCCTGTCCCGAAACTCAAAGACAGCAATCATTCCACCCTCCTCATTTGCATTTTCCGGAGCATTTCTCAACATAAGCGACTTCTGTCGTCGATATTCTGGAGCGGTGGGGAGGGGAATTGTAGGTTTGCATCAGTGCGGGCTGTGGAGGAACACATTTGCCATTATAGACGCTGGCTCGCGGGCGGGCGGGTGGGAGGGCACTGGTAATGCTTTAGGGCCGAAATGAGTTCCATTCGTTCGGGAGAGTCGGGGATATGCCGCTCATATGGGAGAAGTTTACGGGGATTACGGGGTTTTATTTAGTCTAAGGGGCCCTGCCATAGAAGCACATCATAAACAAGAGAGATATAGCGGTGCAGTAGTAAGCAGTAGGCAAAGTGAGGTCTGTAAGGAGCTAAGATGGGATACAAATACTTCCAACGGAATCTTCATAGGGCTGGGTACCGATACATGTCTTTCAATACCAGTGTTTTAACGATACTTGGTTTACGATGCCGATACACGAACGAATACCGATACCTGTGTCCAATACCTACACATTAATAATAACCAATCATTTGAGCAAAAGATTTACACAAAAAAAACAGCTACGGATGTTTTTTTTCCTGACTCTTTTACCTATAGGGCTGGACGATATGAAAAAAAGTTATCACGATTTATTTTCTCATATTGATCGATCTTGATTTTCGATTCAATTTCATATATATTTTTTTTGGTTTCTGATATAGATACTTTATGTCGTCTAGGACCAGGAAACAGCACAAAATAATGTGTGGAAGATCTGCAAATGTACAATAATGTGTTAAAAATGGGGGGAAATGTTGGGGGACATTGTGGCAAAAAAAACTCTCCTATAAAAACGTATAGGAGAGTAGGGAAAAATATTGGGGAAATTGGGAACAATGGGGGAAAGATGGAAAATATTAGTAATAATAAAATGGGGGGGAAATACATGGGAAAAACGAGAGAAAAAATGAGGGAAAAGTAAGAAAAGAAAAATTGGGAAAGATTATCATTTATTTCAGCTGAAAAAAAACAAGTTACTTCCTTTGATGCTTTCCCTGGACCAACAGCATCAAAACTTGGATCTTAAGATCGATTTTGTCATTTTTTTTCGGTTCCTGCGTTCGATACTTTCCATTTTTCCGACACCCACTTTCTTTCCGATACCTTACTAGTATCGTTTAACGGTACCCGGCCCAGTTCACAAACGTAGACGTGTCTTTTATGCAAACCTCAGCTCAAACACTTTCCTCCAGTTTCATTTCACACATAAATCTTCCATTGTCTCACACAAACTCCAAAACGTGGAGGCGTTTCTGCCAAAGAAATGGCCGTAAACCTGTCGATTCTAAAGCCCTACGACGATTGTAGAGATTGACCAAAGTGGAGATTGAAATTTAGATTTAATTTTGAACAATTGCCCAGCCCTACTTTTACCCTGTAGCCTTTGCCAGGAGTGCCAACATTCATACGGCTGTGCAGTTTTACCGAAATTCAATTTATCTGGATATTCCACAGTGCCCATTTTAAACACGCAGAGAAGCCGTAGCATTAGAGAGAAAATTGAACTACAAAACGATCATTTACACACAAGATCCCACACAGACACAGTTAGCTCTCTACGGAGTTATATATGGAAGCCTTTGCGATTTTGCCGCCATTGAAATCGCGATTTCCCTTTGATCGCAGCGGATCCTAATGGGACACGTCGCTTTCTATTCCCCCTCGGTCCATCTGAAAGACATTTGCGGCCGATTCATCGACTCGCGGCCGAACCCACGTCTCGTTCTGCGTTATTTATTTCTCGCTTTCGGAGTGTAAATCTCAGTATATTTGTGTGCGCACGTCTGTTCATCCGGATTTATGCCCGTGTTTGTTTGGCTGTTGAGCGCGCCGCGGGTTCGTGGGTGTGTGTGTGTGTGTGTGTGGGGGGGGGGGCAGCTCTTCTCGGGACGTCCCAGCGGAGCACAGTGCGGTCAGAGAGTAAACGTTGGCTCGGTCTCGTTCGCTTCCTGCCCGTCTTGGAGGCTTCACCTGTGCGGCCGCTCTTGAACGCGGGGCTAATAGGCTCAGGTTTAAGTCCGGCTGGGGATTAATGTGCGGGGGTAAACAGAAGGGGGATTCTGTATTCACGCAGAGAGACGAGGCCGAGCTGTGGACGGGACACACGTCGGTCAAAAGGGAGACAAAAATACATTTTCTCCAGTTCGGCTTCACCCGAATCTAAGCGCTTCTTGCAAAAAGCACGAGACAAGAACGAGGATGAAAATGCAGCAAAAGAGCTACAAAAATGCAATGAAAATGTGGCAAAAATGTGACAGAAACACAACAAAAGAAGCAAGGAAAGGCCCACCTGAAGTGAGCACATTTTCTCCAGTTCGGCTTTACCCAAATCTAAAAGCTTCTTGGTCAAAAAAGCGACAAAAATGAGATGAAATGAGGATGAAAATGCAACAAAGGAGCGACAAAAACCTGACCAAGAAGTGATGAAACAGTGAAAAAAATTGGGATGAAAACGCAACAAAAAGGCCAAAAAAGAGCAACAGAAAGGTGACAAAAAATTGAATTGAAAACCGATAAAAATTTGGCAAAAATGTGACGAAAACCCAACAAAAAGGCGATGGGAAAAAATGACAAAACAACGTGAGGAAAAAAGCTCAATTTAGATGCGTTTTGTAGGTCTTAGCTTTCAAATGAAGCGTTACGAAGCCACTCCTTCGTCGCCCGGGCAGTGTGTTTGGGATCATTGTCATCCTGAAATGATGCCCTTACTCATGGAAGGAGGTTTTCACTCAAAAGCTCACGACACATGGCCCCATTCACTCTTTCCTTTACATGGATCAGTCGTCCTGGTCCCTTTGCAGAAAAACCGCCCCAAAGCCTGATGTTCCCACCCCCACGCTTCACAGTTGGTACGGTGTTCCTTCTTTCTCCTCCAAACACGACGAGTTGAGTTTTTACCAAAAAGGTCCATTTTGTTTTCATCTGACCATGTGACATTCTCCCAGTCCTCTTCTGGATCATCCAGATGCTCTCTAGCAGTGCTTAATTTGATCCCCCGTTTGGGGGAGCGCATTCCCCCAATTCTCAGTTTTTCAGGGTAAAGGATCCGGGAAATATTTAGGAGGATCCGGCAAAGATTAGATCTGATATAATGGTGTTTAATGAGAGTGTTCAGACAAATGTTTTGGCCTGTTCCCCGAATCCATAACATCAGACCAAAAGTGTTCCTGAAAATACAAATTTACAAATTAAGCACTGCTCTCTAGCAAACTTCAGACGGGCCGGGACATGTCCTGGCTTAAGCAGGGGGACACGTCTGGCACTACAGGCGGCGTAGTGTGTTACTGACGGTAGCCTTTGTTACTTTGGTCCCGGCTCTCTGCAGGTCAGTCACTAGGCCCCCCCGTGTGCTTCTGGGATTTTTGCTCACCGTTCTTGTGATCATTTTGACCTCACGGGGTGAGATCTTGCCTGGAGCCCCAGATCGAGGGAGATTATCAGTGGTCTTGTATGTCTTCCATTTTTCTAATAATTGCTCCCACAGTGGATTTCTTCACACCAAGCTGCAGATCCAGTCCTCCCAGCCTGGTGCAGGTCTACAGTTTTGTTTCTGGTGTCTTTCGACCGCTCTTTGGTCTTGACCATAGTGGAGTTTGGAGTGTGACTGTTTGAGGTCGTGGACAGGTGTCTTTTATACGGATAACAAGTTCAAACAGGGTCCATTAATACAGGCAACGAGTGGAGGACAGAGGAGCCTCTTAAAGAAGAAGTTACAGGTCTGTGAGAGCCAGAGATCTTGCTTGTTTGTTATTGATACTTATTTGCACCATAATTTGCAAATGAATTCATTAAAAATCAGACAATGTGATTTTATGGATTTTTCTCATTTTGTCTCATAGTTGAGGTATACCTAAGATGACAATTACAGGCCTCTCTCATCTTTTTAAGTGGGAAAACTTGCACAATTCTTGGCTGACTAAATACTTTTTCCCCCCACTGTATTTTAACATGGCGTATGCAATTTCCCCTTCAAACGGTGTCAAAATAAAACCAATACCTTAAAATGGTGTGTTATTGCTGGGTACGTTTTGTTATACTTGTTATTTTTAATGATTTCACTCTCAAACTTCCCCATTCCCCCATCATTATGTCACATCATTTTCTCCTGACAAATATTTCACTTAAAGTCATTTTGTTTTCTAAAAAAAAAATCAAACTGTGCATCTCTCCGATTTGGCCTCACTTTCCCTCTGAGCGGTTTTCATTCCCCCACATAGCGCCCCATTCCTGATCCCCCGTTCCCGCCCCCCGTTCGGGCTGGGAGCTGGTAATTTGTAGCAGGCGTCCCGCTGCAGCCGGCTCTGCGCTCTCCGTCTTATCGGGACAAGGCATCGCCAGGAAAATCATATCAGAGGCAGCGAGTGTTTAAATATAGCCCTAATTGCTGCAATCATTTCTGGCTGTCTCTTCTACCCCTGCCCCCTACTCTGTCTTCTCGCTCCACCCAGACCACCCCCCCCCCCCTCCCCTCCGGATCCTCGCTTCTCCATGGTTTCCCCTGGTTTTGGGCGATTTCCTGCCGAAGTATCCAGTAAATCCCGGACTGCTGGTGTGGGCTGGGGGAACGACAGTTGCATGACAAGCCGTGTTTCCCTTTCTAAGAGCCTACTTCCTCCTCGCGCAGTTTTAGCCTAATTGAAATGTTTCCTATTGAGCTCAATCAAGGGCCCAATTACCTAATTATTCGCTTATGCCTAACTCCCCACTCAAGAGCAGAGCTTTGGGAGGGAGGGAGGGAGGGAGGGAGGGGGGAAGAGAGAGAGAAGAGGAATGTACAGAAACGGGGAGAGTGGTCGATATGAAAATAGTGCAGTGATCGTCTTCCTTCAGACGACACCGGAGACTGAACCCCAAAATAATGCACATTTCATCCCATTAGAACGATAAGGTTCTACCTGCATTCTGAACAGCAATATGTAGCTCAGATAGGACCTTTTAATTCTAAAGAGAAGATTTGTATTTTGTATCTAAAGACACATCCTTCAAACAGGACATGACCTGTAGCTGCAGGCTTTTTACCCAAATGTGCATTTCTTCAATAAGAGAAGTAAAATGTAATACATCAGATTTTGACTCAAAAGGTATTTTCACGAAATACCTTTTGAGTCAATGAAAAAGGTGACGAAATTGGTATTTTTATCTTCATGGTCGTACTTCAGTTCAAAATGTGATGAAATAGGTAAATCCGGTTACACTTTATTTGACACTACCTTGATACATACTGTATATACCTAACAAAATGTAATACAATGTAATCTGCTTTGTAACTCAGTACTTTGAAGGTACATAATGCAGTAAGACCCTTAGGGTTAGGGCTTCAGTCCTATTACATTACATTCCAAACTATATTATTCCATCATGTATGTAAGCCATGGGTAAAATGTCTTACACACCGTTACAAAGCCCATTACGCTGCACAAAATTGGCAGGTACAATGTATCAAGGGTAGTGTACAATACAGCGTTACCGTAAACCCATTTTTGTTGCATATACACAATATCAACAAATCATAATACATACTGTAGCAAACTTCACGCATCATGCTTACTTTTTCACAAATTACTACTTTTACAACATACTTTTACGGGGATAAAAGAATGTTGCCCTTCGAAAAGAAAAGTCAGGTACAGGCCTTTGTTTCTTGCGTGTAAACTGAATCAGTGTGCTTGGTTGTTTGAAATATTCTAACAATAGACCAATTCATGTTCACAACTTGTTTTTCCCCTTTTGTTTTGTTTTTTATTGCACCGATGAGTATCGTGAAGAGTTTAAGTATCGATAAATCCTCCTTGATCCACCCCCTAGCTGGAGAATTTAATTCGAAACATCTCATCTCCAACTCTGCGATTGAACCTTTGAATAAAATAGTGAAAGTCTCTAAAGCTGCAGTCCCTCTCTCTCTAAGGCCTGCCCCGATGGTAAAATCAATGGTCTCTGTCAGGCCCAAACCATAATAAACAACACTTTACAGCCCATTTGAAAACGGAGGAGGTTAAAAAGCAATCAGTTCATGTTTAGAGGGATCCATCTTGGGGCAAAGCGGCAGCTCGCTCCTGAATTAACGACTCGCGCCCCGTGAAAAATGTGTTTAAAGAGTCTTCATGTGGCCGGGCCGTGAATCCCACCTGTATGTGCACGTACGGGCCGAGTCTAAACATACGTCGCATTTTTCATGCACATATTTTCATAAGAGGCTTTGACAAATGATCTGCAAACACAAACACGGCCTACACCACAGTTCAGAGCAGCAGACTTAAAAAGTATAATTATACATTCATCTTAAATATTACAGGGACTGCACCATCCCACAGCGCTAATGAGATGTTTGACTATGCCCGTTTAGTCAGAACATAGCTAACATTGTTTTACATAGGAATTGGCAGAACTGTTGTGCTGATGATTATCTGACTTCCTTATCGGACCTGGGGGACAGAAGAAGTCATAAAAAAACCGGAGTGAAACTTTGGTCCAAAACAACTCAAGTCCAGCTGTATTGTTTCAAACCTACAAGATAGAATTGACCACGTGATGACTGAAATATTGACGCCATTTCAATAGTTGCGGTATCTGCATACTTTCCTTATTTTCGTACAATTATTTATATTGACCGTTTTCCATTTGCAATTAGAAGAAACCGTCTTCTCACGCACTTCACGATCCCACACCAGGGCTGTTCCCGGTGACAGATTGCTCAGCGTTGGCCCCAAAACATGCTTCAGGAAAGCCCACAAAAAGACGTCCAAAACTGCTGTGCGCCGGACGGCCCGCGGAGGGAAGAGGAATGGGCCCCGCTCTGTCAGAGTGGGTGGGCCCTGGAGCGGTCAGCTGGACAGGGCAGGGCGTCTGGGAATTCTGTTAAAATGCTTCAGACTCACACACACACACACACACATGCAAACCGACTTACTGCTGTTTGTGAGCGGATGGTTACGGGGCCCAAAGTCAGAGGAGTAAGAATGGCTTTATCTTTTGAGAACACGAAAGTCGTCTCGCTAAAAATGCTACTAACTGGCTGTCAATAAAGAAGTCTAGAGTGGCAAAGTCAGTCGATCTGTGCCACTGTTCTAATCTGTTCTATAGAAGCTCAAACAGCATAAAGGGGACTAATACAGTAAACCTGAACCTGACAGATATGCGGTGAAACATTCATTTAGTTGTTTCGACGAAGGTTCTTGAGTCATCTTCTGTACTCTGTAGTTGAAGTTTAGGACAGATCAATAAGCTGGTAATTTGCAGTGATCAGCTGAGAGTAGGGCTGTTGAGACTGATGAAACAAAAATGGTAAATGGACTCAACTTATACAGCGCTTTTCTACCTCTATCAGGCCCAAAGCGCTTTACAGTAAGGAACCAGTCACGCTTTCACTCTCTCATTCATACACCAGGGTGCACACTGCCCAAGGACAGCTGGGATTTGAACCCACGACCTTCCGATCACGAGACGACCCGCTCTACCACCTGCGCCACAAAGGTGGTGGAGAGTAGCCGCGAACAGAGGGGAGGGACTGAGCCAAGCTAACTCCTCCCAGTGGGCTCTATCTAGTCTGTGGCTGAGCTGGAAACTTTAGTGTTACTGACGAAGCCTTTTGGATGAAAGGCGCAATGTCCTACACCTCCACCACTAAAATCATGTACAATAGGCCAGGATGAATGATGTGTGTGTGTGTGTGTGTGTGTGAATGCATGGAGGTGGTCAGAGGGACCGTTGGCGCAGATGTGTGAAGCTGCGACAGCATATAAAGCACTTTGTGACCATGTCTGTGAAAGGCGCTATGTAAATACAGATCTTCTTCTTCTTCAACTTCTTCAACTACGGAGTAGAAGATGACTCAAGAATCTTCATCCATCAATTCAAGATGTACAACTCCTGTACGACTGAGAGCCTATACAGCATTTAATAAAGACTTTGACTGAGCCTCCTAACAGTTATTCAGGCCCAGAACTTCAATGCTTGCTCTGTCTCACACTACAATGTTAGTTGTTGAGGTTAGAACTTAAAATTGCAGAGAAACTTACCATCTCGTACCATCTCGCCTAAAGGCCAAACAAGAACTGGTTCGAGGGCAATATTTGGCCCGCAGGCCGCAATTTGGACACCCCTGGACTAAATTGTTCACTATTAGACTTACAATATTTTGTCTTCAACTCTGTATTGGGTTTTGTTGCGTACCGATGTTTACTCAATTTTAAGCAGAGTAACTTTTTTTTGTCTCGTTGTAGAGTGATGCGCACACTGCAAGCTCTGCTGTGAGATCTAGAAACAAGCCGCCAACAGATTATACTCAACTACCTCCGACTTTCACGTAAACATCTATAATTTTTCTGAACATAAGCAATGTAGATCAACGCTATCGCCATTGTCCGTTCCTGATAAGAAAAATAAAATACAGATCAGATTTACAGTGAACGCCCAAAAGACAGGGGAAAACCACTGGAAAGGTCTGGACAGAGAAAAAGCGTCCAGGTGGTCTGCCGCAGGAACCTAGCGGCCCAGTAAAGTCCATGCAAATGTGATCAGGAGAGCTCTGATTGGGACGGCCGCGTCTGATTAAACCTCATTACACAGCGCCAGTTCCACATTCCTGCGCCGGGCTGAGGAGGAGGGACCAGAAACGACCTCTGATTTCCAGAGCTACAATAATGTCTTCTACCAGGGCATTGACCAGTCAGTGCGTTGATGGTTGGTTTGGCAGGGGAAGGAATCCGGTGCACTCAGAAGAAACCGACGCAGACACTAGAACATGCAAACTCCACGGCAAAAGACCCTTGGCCTGCGTGAGCAAAGGTCCGGTTGGTGAAGAAAGGGCCCAGGATTTAATGAAAAGCACTTCTGTCCAACTGTTAATCATCCATCATCCTTTGCAGCCAATGGCACAGGGAAAAAAATCATGGGTAGAAAGAAGAATTGAGTCAATGAATTTCCAAAAGATTCTGGATAAAAATGTAAATGGCTTCAATAAAATCCACAAAGTCCACGATCGACGACCTCAAGAGGTGCACATTCTGAAGGTTTTGTCATGAAGTTCCCCGACCTAAACATATTGGAAGATCTGTGGATGGACCTGCAAAGAGCAGTCCGTGACAGACAGTCAAGACATCTCTTAGTTCTGGAGGACTTTTGTAAGGAAGAACTAGGGAAAGACTCTTGGTTACCTAGAGAAGCGTTTAAAGCTGTGAAACTTGCCATATTGGGGGGCTACGAGGTATTATCTCTGCAGGAGCCCAAGATTTGAGATTAAAATAAAACCTATCAACCATAATGGAAAGTCTCTGCAATCTGCAGTGCTTTTTAGAGATCTTCCCTTGCTTCATTCTTCCCATTGATAGAAATGTTGATCCGGGGAGCCTGAACTTTCGAACCCCACTGTAAAGTTTTATAGATTTGACAAAATTTACATGGAATTTTTGGCTGTAGGGTTGAAGTAGCTCCCATTGCCATTACTTGGCTTCTTAAATCTTCCATACGATATACTACGGTATGTGACACAGCGCCTCCCCCTCCAAAGACGTCCCCCTTACAAACAGTCCAAACCCTCATCCTCATTGTGTCCGATTTGGGGCCGGTCTTTACATGCACCGCTCGCAGACGTCTGCAGATGGAGTGGTCCGGGGTTGGAGGTGCCGCGCTGTCACTCGGCGATGATTGATGGCTCGGCCTAAACCCCAAAGTCAACACAGGATCGGCACGTCCCGGCACCGCAGCCCGGGCCTCCTCCTCTCAGCACCTATTTACAAGGTCAGGTGCTCCCCGGCAGACCGAGGGGGGAGGGGGGGGGGGGGGGGGGCTATACGCAACCATTATCTCCTGCAGAAGGGATGTTGAAACTGCGGGTCTGGAAGCGAAGTTTGCTCAAGAAAAGTGGTGCAAGAGAACAGGCGATGACGCGAGGAAATTAGCAGATTAGTGTGTTGAAGTGTGGGGGTAAAACCGGGATTAGAGCAAGGATTAAAACAGGAATAAAGTTACGGCAAGGACGGCACTAACTATGGACTAAATTAGAGTTAAACTTAATCGTTGTCCCACTTGAAAGATGACAATAAAGACGTCTTAACCTGAACCTAGAACAAGATAGAACTACACTAAAACAATTTTAGTGCCCAAATACTGTATTTTTAATCCCACAAGAGCATATTTAATTTCTTAAGGAGGAATGAAGCCAAACTTGGATATCCAAAAGCGAAATGGATCCAACGGGCAACTTTTGTACAGTTTCAGCCAAAACTGCAGCTGAATGCGTTTTGGATTTTTTTTTGTGTGTGGTATTTTTCCGAGAAACTTTTGCAGTAAAAATTGTGAAACACATCACTATTTTAACAGCTAATCTCCAAGAAGAACCGAAACTAAAAGTCAGGTTGGTAAGTGGTTTCAAGCATCTAACCCGTGTGTGTGTGTGTGTGTGTGTGTGTGTGTGTGTGTGTGTGACAGGGGATTTGTGTGGTCGTGGGTCACTGACTCCAGAGGGAAGTTGCCTCTAAACTGAGATGGTTCACTTCAACACCTCGGCATCAAATCTGCAACTCACCGAATCCCCTCCGCCTTCTCCGTGTTGACTGATCCCGTTAGCTCAGCCAGCGCAAGACGTCCAAAACAACAATGCTTCTGATTATTGCAGGTTTAACTGAACAGGATCCGAATAGAGTTAAGGATCCGTATTTCCCTTGAGTAGTATTTTTGTTGAGAACCTTCTACTTTTACTCCACTACATTTGAAAGATAAATAGAATACTTTCTACTCCAGTGGAAAGACATAGACTCCTAAGCAAAAAGTCAATTTTGTCCATGCGTGTTTGCCCATTTTAAAAGCCGAATAATTCACACTCCAGAACAGTAGGTGGCGCTTTGCAGATGTACGCTCAAATGCCACGACTCACTCAAGAAGAAGGTTTGTCCCCGTCGTGTTGCCGTACTGGAGGATGATTTTTGGGCACAATTTTCTCGGTTTTGAAGCCTAAACTCATCAATAACGGACTTCTCTGATGGATTTACTTTCTACTTTAAATACTTAAGTGCAGTATGCAACCTTTTAAGTGGAAAATAAATCTTAATATTTGTGCATATTTGACCTTGCAGCATGGCATCTTTGCTTTCCTTCACAGTGGCCTCTATGATGCTTCAGGATCAATCGTTTTTTAGGGGTACCTACCGGAAACGGTCCAGAAACCCCAAAAACACAATTTTATTGGAGTAATATTCGATCTGTATCTGTACTTTCATTTACAACAACAACAACAAACCCTATTTTGAATGACAAATCCTCACACTGAACTCAATTCAAGCTGCAAAACCAAAGCGAAGTGGCCTAAAAACGACTAAAATAGATTGGAAATCATGACTGTGTTGTATATGCTCTGGTTTTGGGACAGATTTCAGACGCTATTGGCCACCGATACCTTCCAACCCTGGACTGGGCCACCCTCTCTGAACCGTAATGCACTTTTCTACATAAACGGCTGATGTTATGGCTACATGTGGGAGATGATGGGCTACAAATAGCTCTCAAGTCCGAGATAAAGTCCAGGGGTATGCTTTTTTAAAACGTGTCCAAAACCAACATGAATCAAAGACAGCTGCCCCGGGAACACCGCCGCAGTTCTATAGCATAGACGGCAGTGTTCGCAACGTTTACACAAAACAAATTCAATTGTGGAGACACAGCTTGAGTTTGAAATGTCCTCCGAGCGCCGCACAAACATGTTTCAATGCAGTTAAAAGTTGAAAGTATACACAGAGAGACCTGGCTCGTTTTATGTTTTTTTTTTTTTTTTTCGCGAAAGGGGAGCGGAGACGGCGGCGGCGGACGAGGGCAGCCAGGAAGTGGTCGTGACTCATTTTCATCATCGCTCAACTCTGTCCAAATGAATGGCAGATGCTACGAGCTACGACGGCTAACGCGAACGCAACAGTCATCCGTGGAGGCTGGATTAGCGGCGGTAAGTGGCGAGGCTTTGAGGCAGGGAGTGGGGAGGAGATAAGAATTTGATGAAGGAGGAAAGAAGTGTTTCGAAGGTGCCGGAGGGAAGCCCATAATGTCACTCGATTTGGGGCCGCGTCGGGGGAGATTTCACAAAAATGATGAACAAAATCTAAAGTTCAATATATTGAGGCAAGTGAAATATACAAATCCCACAGTGAAAATGAAACACAATGAGACACTACTGACGAAATGAATTATTACATTAGAAAAAGGAGGTGAAAATGGAAATTAATGTACAGACGATAAACATTGAACCCAAAAGTGTGTGTATCTGTCATTTATTGAACGATATAGTAATTATGGTGACAGGTCTAGACAGAGGCTATAGGGCACTGGATCTCAAATTTGATTAACTTCTTAACCCCCACCTGAACCCGAGAGACATTTTCTCCAGTTTGGCTTCACGCAAATCTAAAAGATGAAAAACGCAACAAAGCAGCGGCGAAAGAGCGACAAAAATGTCGAAATAGCAAAAATTAAAAAAAAAAAACAGCGACAAAAACAACAACAGAATCAACACAAGAAAAAAAAAAACATGATGGAAACGTGACACAAAAAGCAACAAAAAAAACTACAAATATGGGACAAAACCTCATCTGATCGTTGCTCACATTTTTTTTTTGGAGGCCTTCATTTTCAAATGAGGCATTAGACTGTTGCTCTCCAGTCGAGGAGCTTTTAAATTTGGGTAAAGCCGAACAGGAGAAAATGTGAATGTGCTTGGTTAAGGCGGGAGGGTGAGAGGATAAAGGGCATCGTGTAATAGCCGTTTTGTGATAAATCAGTGATAAAGTAATAATTTCATTTAGTGACAGTGAATACTTTGGAGTTTGATTTCAAGAAAATGGCATCACTCAATAACATTTCTTGTACATTATCACTGAATCATACAGTCAGAGTCAGCTTAAAGGCCCAATACTTGATTTTTGTTTCTTTTATTACAATGTTAATTGTGGTTCCTAGGAATTCCTAACTTCCCTGACATATTGATAGCATGCCCATTCTTCCCAGGGACGAATAGCCACGTTTCACAACTTTTCAGTGTTTTTTTCTTTTTCCCCCACAGATGTCAGAGTTTACAATATAAGGAGGACAAAAACAATTCTTCAATATCCATTTACCCATGAAAATCCCACTAAGACCTGGCCCCAGAGGTCCCCCTATTAGTGTTTGTAGGGCACCTGAAGAAACCTGCAGTCACGAGGAGAACATGCAAACTCCAAACTGAGCAGCCACACCTGGCCAGGCAGGGAATCAAACCGGTGACCCTTTTTGCCGAGCATGGCGAAATCGCTAGCCCGTCGGGCCACTGCTGCCGGATGTAATCATGCTTCATCCTCCTCCTCCGCTGACATCTGTCTCTCTTTTGGCCGTCGCCCATCGCGTCCCGCTCCAGTCGCTGCAGTGATTGTGTCTTCCTGTGTGTCCCGTAGCTATGACAGGACCCACACCGCGCCGCAAACAAGCTCCGGGACGTCACTTTCGGATCGAATCCTGTGACTCAGCTCGGCCCCTGGAGACGTGCGGATGAAACAATCACAGCTTAGACAAAAAAAAAAAAAAAAAAAAAAATCCCCATCCTCTCCCCCGGCGGGTGGAATCTTCACTTGATTTCACCTTGATTCGCGGACAGATGGCACAACAAAGTCCTTTTTGATCTTCCTCCTGGTCATCAGCGTTCAAACTGTACCCCCTCCCCTGCATGTACCCCCCCCCCCCCTCGCCTCACTCACCCTCCCAGCTACGAGCCCGGCCCGTCTTGATTGCAGTTGATTTGGGTTAAGTGATCATTATTGCCCCTCTGTGGTCTGCGTCAGGGGTCCCGCCCACAAGTCGGAAAGCACACACACACACACACACACACACACACACACACACACACACACACACACGCACACACGCTGTTGTTTAGGTGTGGAGCCAGGGGAAAAGATGACGGCGAAGACACAGGAGAAGGCCTTACTCAATCGGAAATACTTCGCTGGGAAGAGGCCAGCCGTCGAATGCCCCGAATGCATCACGAATAAGGGTTTGTGCGAAGTCGTGTCACTGAATGTCATTGAAATGGCCACCGACGGTAAAATGCGCATTAGCAAGGCCGAGTCAGTTTAATTCGAATGTGATTCCTTGATCTGCCTTTGTCTGCAGAGACTGAGCATATAAATGGCCTCATCCAGAAAACATTTATTTTAATATTCATGTACAGAAAATATATAATCAGAAGAAGAATGACCGTTATCAGGTTGTTTTGCATCACAATTTCATCTTATTTGGCTGATCTAATGCTTATTCAACAATAATTTTTTTTGAGTAAGCAGAACCAGCAGTTTCAGGGTTCTTGCATAACTACCTGGCAACAACAGTCAAAGTACACAGCCTGAACAAAACAAAAAAAATCTGTGCTGATCAGCAGTCGCCGCAGTTGGTCAGGTCTCGGTTCAGCCCAAAGCACGAGATCAGCCGACGACCTGCACTTCCTGAATGACCAGGTTATTCCATCAAAGGATTTCCCCTTTCCCTGATGGCACGGGCATATTCCAGGATTCATCGGGCTCACATTGTGAACGAGCTGTTCAAGGAGCGGGAGACAGGGTCCCGATCTAAACCCCACTGAGAATCTTTGGGATGTGCGGGAGAAGGCTTTGCTCAGTGGTCACACTCTCCCATCATCAACTGACCCAAATGCTACTTTCTGGTGTGTGATGTTTATGGCACATTCATAATGTAGAGCCATTTTCAAGAATACAAACTAGAGCTGGGTATTGCCAACAACTTCATATATCCCGATACAGAGTTCACGACACGTATCGCGATTCAAGTGTGTCGTGATAGAGAGTCCATAATACAAGAAATATTTGAATTATATGACAAATAGATTTTATTGGTGCACAAAATAGAGGTTTTAATTAGGCTGAATAAGCTCAGTGTGCAATTTAAGCCTTTTATTGCAGTAGTTAGAACATGCAGTGATACATTCTGAATAAAAAGCCTATGGTGAGACAAACATATCACTATATCACGATACAGGTGCCTCGATACGTGTATTGTCACATACTCCGAAACTATATATTGCGGACACACTATTGAGCACAACCCTAATACAAACTTTAAAGATGGATTCAGTTTTGTTTTTTTTCTAACCCAAAGCCTGTTTAAGTACAGCGCTGATAAGACGACACACAATGTTCTCGGCATCACTTGGAACGTCCCATGTTCCGTCCACACGCGTTATGTCTTTTGTGAATCCAAGATGGCGGCGGACACCTCGAACAGCTGCGGTCCAGTCCTGCCCGCTCCGAAACATATTTCAGAGCGAGACAACTCCATGTGCGCTCACTTCAGATGCGCACAGAACTCGGGCCAAAACACACAGGGTAATGGAGAACACGCGGCCTCAATCAGCGGTGGGAACGGCAACGGCAACACCTGCTGCGGGCCCGACCTCCGCACGGGGCGACCGGTTTATGAATTTTAAAATCTCGGGACGGGAGCGGACTCTCGGCTGTAAAAACAACACCAGTGGTCTTTTTGGTTGATCGCGTTTGTTTGACGTTTTGAAAAAGGCGACGGCAAAACTAGAGGGAAGGTTGGCGGCGAAGGGCAATAGGACGGTCCAAAAATCGAATCCCGGAGCGAGCGCGGGACATTTCTGAGTTTGTGTATCCCCCCCCCTGTGTCGGAATGAGTAACAGTCTAGCCGTTATCACCCCAACAGTAAGATGATTGACATTTCTGCAAGCACAACTTTGTCCAAAAAAACCACCAGCGTCGCATTTTTTCCCAGTGCACGTTCGACTCGCGGCCCGGTAAGCCCGCCCCCCTCCCCCCGGCTTCGTTTTTTTGGCAGCGTCTGGAGGTCGCCTCACAGTAAAAAAAAAAAAAATCACTTCTCCCACGAGTTCGGTGCCGAAACAATCACAGATGTTTATTTGGGGCACGTCTGGCGTATGCAAACATCTCGCTCAAATATCTCAGAATCCTTCACAGCGGATCTCAGAACTTCTCCCACCGCCGATCAGATGTTTCTCAGTCCGATGCGGTTCCCGTCACACAAGCCGCCATGTTTGTTTTAGCATGGACGAACCATGTCTTGATGGGTTACAGCGTTCACACAGAAAGTCAAATGTAATGCAAACATGCCTATAAATGCATTACTTCTAAGGATTTGCAAACGTTACCATTACACAGAGGAATCAATGAAAATTTTCAAAGACGCCTACCCCAGTGGAACTCATTGGTTGAGGCCCATTTCATTGTAGAATGGGCAATGCACGCAAGCGTCACTCTTCCCGTCCCGTTCTTTCCCTTTGAGTTTGTAGTGTTGTATTAAAAAAGGGACTATACGGAGTTTAAAAATGTTAAAACTTAGTATTTTCCTCCTCTTACATGTCCCAGCCATGTTCCTAATGTGTAGAATGAGCCCAGACCTGTTCACCACAACTGCCACTAAAATCCTGCACCGTCGCTCAAAAAGGTGTTACGAGCTCAATATAGACACTGCAGTAACGCGTAAGACCTGAGGTGGCAGTAGGGAGTATAAAAATGACCAACTTGCCTCTGGTCTCTTTAAGCCGCATTTTGTAATAACTGTTCAAAATGTAATACCATTTTAAGATTAGGAAAACGGTCTGGGCATGTTGTAGAATTGAGTCTAAAATAAATGTATTCATTGACTGAACAATAAAGGTAATTTTACCTTATTCTAAATGAGTAACAGATGCTTTGACAATTGAAAATTATTACAAAATGCGGATTTATTACACAAAGAGGTGAACATTTTATTACATTTTGAACTGTTATTACAAAATACAGCACTACATGGTGTCTTGTCCAAAAAATATAGTAGCTCAAGATTCCATGGCAGGCAGTGAGTTAGTCGTGGACAGTCACGAGCATCATTTTAAAAAACATCGCGTCAGTAGCAAACAATTCCCCGGAGGAAACTTCCTTCTCATCAGGGTGGTGCTTTTTTGTCTTGAAGCTAACGGCTAACACTAAATAAAAGTCAAAATAGTCGTTAGCATAAATACTACAATCCTCAATGAACAGTAACGTTTCCCGCAGTCAAGTATTTACATCCGACACAAGGTTTTTAACACGTAGCCAGTGACTTCCTTTAGCATCTCACTGCCCGTGATGTTTTCTTGAACCATTCGTTGATTTGCGCAAGACATCGCTAATCCTTATTTGGAAAATAGCGAGAGAGGAAGGACCGCGACCTCCGGAGAACGCACTTGTGTGCATAGAGCCTATGGGGGGGAAAGGTAGGATTGAAATAGCAATTTCAATGGGTGCGAAATGCTAATCACAAAAGACTGCAATGATTGTGTGATTATTGTATTAGTTCAGGAGTTGATTTTCAAAGATAACCACCTTGAACTTATAGAAAAAGTAAAACTGCAATACTAGACAAATCTGCTGCCCTAGAAGAAAGAAAGGGGAGTCTTGGCGGGCAGTAGAAAGACACTATAAAGTCTTTCACACACATCCAGGGATAATCGTCTAACAGTCCAGCCGTGCATTCTTAGCCCGCTGCTCCTCTGCTCCTGTGCTCCACGCCGGTTACTACTGTCCAAACACGTCCAGAGGAGAGCCAAAACAGCGCTCTGACGTGAGAGAGTGGGGTCCCGGGACCACCGGGGCTCTCCCGCGCCCCTGTCCTGTTGACTTAAACTGCCCCGCTCCAAAAGGGCCATCCTTCACCGCGCCTGTTCGCCCGTCCACACCTGACACAGCGCGCGGCGGAGGGCACTTCCTGTCACATGACCGGGTCAGGGGGTAGACGGTCTCGGGCCGAGGTCACGCCGGGTCAAAGCGTTTCACATGTTTAATACTGCGGCTAATGCTAATTGTTAAAACAACACCGTAATGGCAGGGGGGTTACGCAATCGGAGGGAAAACAAAATAAGCTGTGGAATAATATTGCTACTACTCCCACCATCACATTTCAACACAAATAATGCATTTAAAAATAATTGCAATATCGGAATACGCAAGAGAAGCCACGTCACAGTAAATAATAATATTAATAATAATGGCTTACACTTGCACTGCATTTTCAAGCCAGTTCCCAGATTTCTCAAAGCGCCACATTGTAGTCATTATTTATTCCCAGTGGTAATACTCGGTTACATGTACTTGAGTAACTCGTTTGAAGTATTTGTACTTCTTAGAGTAGTTTTACATCATGGTACTTTTAAATTCTACTTGAGTAATATTATAATTAAGTATCTAAAAAGTGACTCGTTCCACAGTGAGTAAATCTTAAAGATGTTGACACATGAAATAGATGTAGTTTGTGTTTTATGTACTTAATTATTCAGAAAAAGAAAAAAATATAGATATATTTTTTGGGAATTTCTTTTGGGAATACTAGGATTTTTACATCATTTTATGTTTGTCATAATTCATGTCGTGACTGAATCGTGACTCAGACTTTTACGCTCAAACTGTTACTCACTACTCGCAGTACTCAAGTAGCATTTTCCCTGTGTACTTTTTACTCTTTGATACGGCCCGAGGCCTCCAGTCTCCCGCCCTTTAGTGTGGCTTAATTCCGTCTTTCCCTCCATGGAAACCTGGGTGTGTGAGCCTTGGCCTGGGATTGGACGGCTGGTTTCCAGCTTGATGCTGGTTGGCTGCTTGTTCCGGGTCCCGATTGGTGCGGCATCTTCTCAACACCTGGTCTCAATTAACCACCTGCTGCCACGCCTATAAAAAGCCACACCGTGCAACGTGGTTGTTGCTAGATCTGCTCGGGAGGGACGGTCTGATGCGAGTTTGTATAGAGCTATGAGTTAGTTTGTCAAATAATATAAATAACCCTAATCCTAACCTTAAGAAGGTACTTGATTCATCTTCTGTACTCAGTAGTTGAAGTCTTCGAACGTTTCGCCTCTCATCCAAAAGGCTTCGTCAGCGACAAAGGTCCCACTCTGGACGCAACTGAATATATAGACCAATGGGGAGGAGTTAGGGTAGGCCCGGCTCCTCCCCTCTAATCATCAAAGGAAAGTTACTGTTGCCACCACCACCAACCACTCACTCACACACACACACACACTCATTCAATTTGGCCTATTGTACATGTTTTTAGTGGTGGGGAAACCTACGCAGACACGGGCAGAACATGCAAACTCCACAGAAAGTAGTTTCCTGTTTTGCAGATCATTCTTAATTTGGAACAGCATGGATTTGTGGCATTGCAAAAATCGTGTACACAAATCAGATTTTAAATGTCTGTTTGCTTGATATGAGCTACATTACAAGTTTGTTGTAACGGGGGGGGTCCTAGATTGTTTGCATGGTCATTTTTGGGGTCCCGGCCTAAGTGATGGTGCAGCTTCTTAAGTAGCCATAGCTGCCCTGGGAGGTTGCAAGCCTGCTTCGATAAGCAACACCCCACTGAGGAGTAAGGGGGCCTTTTTTTTTTTTTTTTTTTTTTACACATTAGTTCCTATGGTATTATTTTTTCCACACTCCAGCCCCTGGGTCATGCGAGGGTCAGCCGGGTTGAGGGTCCCATCCTCCCATCACCCCCAGGTCTCCCCCTACCAATGCTGTTGTGCTTTAGTCCCCACTGAGCCATCACTGTCCATCAATGCCCCAATGACTAACTCACGCCGTGATATAGTACCACGGTCAAACGTATTTATTTATCTAGTCACGTCTTGTCCAAATGCGTTACATATTTCTTATTTTCTCCCACTGAACGCCGCGGACTGCACACGGAGATCAGCGGCAGCCAGGGGGGAGCACTTAGTCATTTTTCTTTATTTTTTCGGGGGAGAGCAGAGGCGGGTTTTATGAGCCGAGCTCCCCGTCCTCCTGTAAAATCACAATGTCTCCGCGGCATCACCCGCCGCCATGGCCAATCCAAACAACGGGGCAGGGGAGAGGCAGGCGGGAGAGGGAAAGGTCAACAGAAGATGGGGAAACTCTGCCTCAGAATCCGAAACAAACTGAACTATGTAACGTTTCACGACAAGGGCCTGAATCGGAAACTTGAATGTGGGGTTAAAATATGAATCAAATCAAATCACGACTTGAAAAAGGCACAGCGAGTGAAACATTGGCGTCTTTCAACAAAATGTCAAAGGGAGAGAGGGGATATTGTACATCCAATTACACAATGGAGATAATATTTTTAACTCAAACTTGGCTGTAAATAGTGTTTAAGTGGCGCTAGCCCACAGTTAGCTTAGCCCGTTAGCCTGTTAGCTTCTTCTTTGTAATTCCGTTAGTGTGTATTGCGCCTCCGACCCGATGGCAGGGAAGTAGCAATTGTGGTTTTCTGGCCAGAGACACCAGGGGGAGATGAAAGACCCTCCAATCATCCCATTAACACTTGTATTACCCCCAGAGGGACGACGGAAAGGATTTATTAAGGTAAACAAGTCTTTAAACAAATGTAATGCTTTTGTAAATGGCGTTTCAAAGTCTTATGCTTTCCAATGCCCCACGAAAAAAAAATAAAAAAAATGAATCAAATCAAATCACGACTTGAAAAAGGCAAAGCGAGTGAAACGTTGGCGTCTTTCAAAAAAAATGTCCAGTTGGTCTGTTTTCACAAGATTGAATTTACGAGGATGACTGAGAATTTACACCAGGGATAGGCAACATCCGGCCCTCTAGCGAAGAATTAACGTCTGGCCCACGAGATGGTTTTGAGAAATATGATTACGCACGTCAGAGATCAAATACATGTATGGAAAATACTGTCAATATCAATTCATTTCCGAGGGGACACCCCCCCGAACCCCCCATTAGATCATATAACCATGGGATTTGGAGACTGTTTCTGGGCTACGATTGGGAGGTTCAGCCCTTAAATATTTTGACATGGAAGGAAATCAGCCCGCCACAATGTGAACCGGCTCGGATTCCGTTAGTGTGTATTGCACCTCCGAGCCGGTGGTAGGGAAGTTGCAAGTGTGGTTTTCTGGCCAGAGACACCAGGGGGAGATGAAAGACCCCCCCCCCAATCATCCCATTAACACTTGTATTACCCCCAGAGGGACGACGGAAAGGATTTCATTAAGGTAAACAAGTCTTTAAACAAATGTAACGCTTTTGTAAATGGCTTTTTAATGTCTTATGCTTCCCAATGCCCCACGGAAAAACTCCAATTGTTTGACCACATTTTTTTTTCTTCAAATGTGTTTCCTTCTAAACCTGCTTTAGTGCCGGAGAAAAACGTTTCGACCTTCCCATACCTCTTCCTTTCCCCCGTACCTCTGAGGTATACGTCCCACGCCACTCAAACGTGCACTAGCTCTTACTTTCTCATGGGTTTTTAGTGGCAATCCGAGCTGGCCATCTTCCAGCTCCTGTCTGCAGGCACTTTGTTTACAGGAGGGGGGGGGGGGGGTGGCACTGCCCCAGCCCTGATGCGCTGTGTGTGGGTGGCTAACCGGGCACAGCGGCCTAATTCCATATTGGCCCGTAGGAACCGCTGCCAAGCTGCACTCCCTCCTGCTCTAATTGTGACTGTCAAACTCTATATTAAGTTATGGAGAAAGCATGTAAGCCCTGAAGATGAGAATGTGGGAGCTTTTTTTCTTTCCCCCCCCCCCCCCCCCTCTTTTTTGAAGGTGGCTCGTGTCTTGTGAGGTCCTCCTTGTCCGCGGAGGGGCCGATGATGACATGGGCTCCAAACGCCACTTCGCGTTAGCGCACAACAATGGCTGAGACTGAGCAGGCGGCGGAGCAGGCACGTACAGTCACTCGGAGGAAGTAGCGCATGCTAACAAGAGACATCGTCGGGGGGGGGGGGGGGACATCGGTCCAGGCGCATCTTTAAATGATGAAGCTCGAATGTGTGCGTTTGATACCGGGGCGGATGTAGTCGCTTAAGAGTTCGTTAACCTGCGAGAGCGGGTTCAAATGACGGCAGAGGAGTCTTAGACTGAGGTCATTTTTTCATGCTCATACGATTCCGTTTCATTTAGGTCCGTCTTCTCATTTAGATCACATTTACAGTAGATCTCCCACTTCTTCAAAAGGTGCTCTGTAAATGAAATTTGAAATAGTGTCATTTTTTGCAAGTTTGTTTTGTGGTGGGACGATTTTTTTCCAAAAGAGGCCAAACCTCCCACTTACGGCCCAAAGTATAGCATTTTCTCCAAATGCTGGTGTAAATGATATACGTCCTAACACAGGGATTTGGGCAGTGTTGTTTTGGAAATTGACAACATTTTAGGCATTACATTGGGCCCTCGCCATAACGCGGTTCTCCCCTTTGGCGGCCTCGCGGTTTCGCTGATTTTTTTTGTACCATTTTGCATGAACGCCTCAGCTAAACACTCGCCTTCTGAAGCCGGAAACTGCTACCACAAAACGTTGGTCTTCGCTACAATTTTACCATCTGTAATGTGACATCTAAAAATCTTATAAGACAAACATTAATTTATTTTTTAAATCGCAGTGTACACCAGGCATAAGGGAGTGTGCGGTGAGGGGGTTTTACTGCCTTGAAACATACACAATAATTGTTAAAAATAAAGCCGATTCATTATCATTATTACTGTTCTCAAACATGCATCTCTAATGTGTGTAATATTTCTCAGAATCCTTTAGGGGCCAGAGGTTCTACACCCGGGGTCCGGTTATTTAAAGCTCGACTTCCTCAAGTCTGTCCCGCTATTTCCAACATTTGAGTTGGAAGTGTAGTCCAAGGGTTCCCAAACCTGTTTTGGCCGTGACCATCCAAAAATGTCCTTGCGAGAAGCCCAGGAACGCTATTGGAAAATGTCTCGCCTCTTACACGAACAAAACATGTACAAATCAAGTTTGAAACATGTTTTTAGTTTATTTAGCGATTTATATGTTCCACCCAAATCATTTTTCAATAAAAGTAGCATTTTTCCTTTGCGTTTGTCCTCGGAATCATCCTGGAACCCCTCGCACGGCGCCACTTCAGGAACCTCAGGGGTAATCAGCAAAGACCTCGGTTCTTCTGATCACATTTGAGTTCTTTTTAAGATCCCTGCGGGGTGGAGTCGCATCGAGGCGCTGACGGAACGATATTCATAGCCCAAATCACTTTTTGCACATCTTGCCAATCAGTGGAAACAACTCACCAAACTGGAATGAGGATGGAGGTCCAGTTAAAGGTGTATGAACAACATTCCAAGAGAGACTACTATAAAGTCATGTTTTTTATCAGAAAATTCTTGCATAAACGCATGACACGGGCAAAATGCAGCTTACCATAAAAGCATTAACCATAAAAGTCGTCTAGTGGTATAGAGGAAATCTAAAGGAGGCCAAGAATCACCTTCACCGTTTACTGAAATCCAAAAGGTCCCAGTGACTCATCAAACATTACACTTCGGGATTACATTAGACGTCCACATACTCCTCCACTCCCGCCCACGTCCCGGGCCTGCCACCCCCCACCCCCCCCCCCCTCCTCCGCCTGGCTCCACCGCTGGGGTAGATCCTATCACGTCTGCCCCCTTAGACGGAGATTTCTTGGGTGACTTCAAAGCCGCTTCGCTAAGTGTTTAGAAGAATGCAATGGAAACAGGAAAATAATGTTCTGATTTCTGTAAACTTTAGAACATCTGCTTCTGCTTACGGGCCGCTTGCCTGGTGCAGTGTGTGAAGCATCGGGGAGAGCGCAGCGTGTCGGGACGTTTTTTTTCCCCCCACAATCTACGCCCGAGGCAAAAAAAAAATGAAAAAAATAAAAAGAAGAAATGGGTTTGTTGAATTCTGAAGTGAAAAGGGAAAGAAGTGGCATTAGTGAGGCCGTACGCCGCAGTCGGAGGCGGCTTTATTGCGGCGGCTTGGTCCATCGCGGTGTCACAGGCCATTGGAGAAGCAGGTGAGGACGGATCCCGCCAGAGAAAATATACACGCGGACCTCCAAGACCTCATTACGACAATGTTTGTGTAACCTGCATTTGAGGAGATGTGTGGGCGAAGCCAATTCATGCCAAAAAGAATAAAACGAAAACGAAAAACTCCCGTCCTCTTTCGAGACTGAAGTTCAGATCAATATTGGATTAGAACACAAGTGCACTGCAGTGAGAGATACGTATTGTTACTCATTTGAACGCTAAGACCTACAAAACTGATCGGAACTTTCTTGCCGCCGCATTCATGTCAAATCTTTAAGCATTTTTGGTTGTGTGTGTTGTTGCATTTTCGTAATAGTTGCGCATAGTTGCAAATGCGTTTTTGTCGCTTTTTATTGTGCTATTGTTGCCTTTCTGGCACGTTTTTGTCGCTCTTTTGTTGGGTTTTCATCCTTTGCTTTTGTCACTACGTTGACACTTTTCTCAATGCCAAACTCCGTGCAGGTGGGGGTTAAGGGGTTAAACAGAGACTTTCATCTTCTTCCATCGGGACAAAGGTTTTCAGGTCCAACATGTACCATAAAGTCATTTATAAAATAAAATTTAAAAAAAGCTTTACTTTTCCCAAGTGCAGTTCTAGTGATGTGTTTTGTTGGGTTTGTGATCTCCACTCGATTCTCAAATGAAAATGTTATGATTCAATATGATTTTACTTTTAAGCGAACTCTACCCAAGACGCCTGAACCTGTGAATCCAAAGCCTGCAGTAAATTAGATCAGAACCATCAGAATCAGAAAACAGAGGCGCGTCCTGAAAGGAGCTCAATTCTTCATTTAACAAAGCTGTTAACAAACACATTTGTACAGCAAGTTTGAATGTGGATCCAATTATCTCCCGATACTGTACTTCCACAACCTCCGCTCCTGAATGTGTACTTTAAGTGAAACAATGAAAAGCGGTCCTACAATGTCTGACAAACAAACCGCTTTCTTCACAAAAAAAAGTGCTGAAAGATTTCACAAAACTTTTACAAAAGCCTCCCTTCACCCCCGCGGAACGACGCGTGTGCAACTTTTCATCTGCAGAAAATTGCTCGATTTGGAGCAAAAGGGAAAAGGAGCCGGGGCGAGAGTTAGCGAACGTCCCCTGTGGGCTGTGAGTAATGTAGCTGGCACCGCGTTAGCATACACACAGACGGCGCTACATGCTTGTTTATACACAGGATGACAGGGAGATTTGGGAGGAAGGGGGGGGGGGGGGACAGAAAAAAGAGGGGCTGGGGTCCTGATAACTTTATGAGGACGGGCCCATGTGAACGCAGCGCAGTGTGGAGTACAGAGAGCGCGCTGCAGCCTCGGGGCTCCTGTCTGCCCCGCTATAACTCAATCATGCTCCGGTTTCACTCTCGCCCATCCGCGGCTAACTCGCTTCCTCTGTCCCCTCCAAGAGCCCCCCCCCCCCCCCAGGAGCCGGGACGCTGGGGCCACACGCCACCCGTACTGTATCAGAGTGGGGGAGCTCTATGGAGAGGCTCTTCGGGTATTTGAAAGACACACAAGTGAAAGGGAACGGTACCACAGCAAACAGAAATGGAGAACTCTGTGGCAGATTGAGAGACTGCAGACATCAGCGAGTGGGACGACAATTAGACACGCAACATGCTTAGCTGAAGCTTAAAAACTATATTTTAGGGTTTTTCTACTGGTATCAGCGAGTGCCTGAACCCAAAATCACACTTGTTAACTTATTGATGCCTTGATTTAGTCTAAGAGTGGAAGCATAATATAAGGAGAATCAAGCAACGTAAATCGTAGTATGTGCAGAATAAACAATGTGCTCTGGGTTTTGCAAAAGTAAGTAAGTAAGTGCTTTATTGTCATTGTACAAGCGTACAACGAAATAGTGTACAGGTGTTAGTCCTGAGCTGCTGCGGCTGAGCCGTGCTGCCACTGTGTCGACCTGACCCTCATGACCTTGGCGGTCGGGGAAACTGTAGCACTCGGAAGAAACCTGGCTGGCTGCCCTCTGTCTCCTCTGAAATGGTGCCGCGCCTCCTGGGTTTGTCCCTGTTTCAGAGCGTGGTGTCCTGCACTGGTCAGCTCCACCTCCTCCTTCCTCCTCCTCCATCCACTCCCTCCGCTTCACAACAGTCTTTCACCATCTCTCGTTTGTCCTTTTTTGTTTCCTGTAGCTCCTCTTGTGACGGCTCGACTGTGCTTCAGCTGTGGGGGCTCTTGGTGCCTCTTCAGTGTCTCAGAAGAAGACATTTGTAGGTCTCAAATGGGTTTAGCTAATAAGCTAGCATTTTGTTTACCTTTAAAAAGCTGCCTTCTTCAGGACCATTTTAGACTCTCAAAGTAAACAAATCCACCAAACCTCCACAAAAACACGGCAAAGACGTACAAAAGTATCCAGAAAAACAATGTGGAACAAAAACCACAAATGCAGTTCACAGAAAAAGGCAAAAAACTCAGCTGAGAGAGGGAGGTCGCCTCCTGTTTTCACGTTGCCATGACAAAGAAGAAGAAGAAGAAGAAGGGAAGAAGAAGCTTTTGCCCAATGACAGCGATGATGCCGTGATGAACACAACACTGCTGAGAATGGGCCCACTGATTGATTATGATCTTTAAAAATGTGGTGGAAAGTTTTGTGCTTAATCTGTGACGCAAAAATCCAGGAAGTACTGATCGAATTGGTTCAGGACTAGAGGAAACAACCAAGAAACTTAAACTCTTAAATCCAATCTCGTTTTTAAGCATTTAAATCTTGGGCGGTCACAGCCTCTTCAGAAAGTGTGACATTCTGGCTTCGGTCCTGGGGCAGCTCCGGCACATGTGCACCATCGGAGACAAGTTCAACTCTCCATGAAGAATAAAAACGGATCAAAGGAAAATCCCAATGAATCACTCCGACACGGGGGCAGAAACGCACACAGACAGAAAGCACATTGTAATGCCCCCATTCACTGTTGGATGTTTATTCCACAGATCTAGTCCAAAATGTGAACATCAAGTCACAGGCCATTTCCACAGCGGCTTTTGAAGGATTGGCCGAGTTTAAGACACGACTGACTGAGATCGAGGTTAGGATCTACGGTTTCTGCCCGTTTTCCAGATTCAGAAACTAAATGTTACGTTCTTTTGTCTTGACTCCGTATGAGGAGCTGGAAGCCTTCAAACTCGGTGTCCTGATTATAGAATTACCCTCCTCATGAAACTTAATGAACGCAGAAGTATCCTCCAGTGAAGTAACCTAGGTGACGGCTGACAGCCCGATCACCTGAGGTCAGCTCGCGCAGTCCCCGCGTTCCCAGACCCAGTCCCTGTCAAACCCTGAGCCTGACCATGCGCCGGGGCCGCCCTGCTCTGTTCACTGTTAGCCCGCTAAGCCTGCGTTTCCCCGCAGCCTCCGCGGTGACAATGCCATTTTGTTTACGCCGGCCGCCGCTGCGGATTGCGCGTGTGTTGGGGTTAATCGCTGGCAGATGCTGGGGGTTTTGTGTGCGGGACAGTGTGGAAGGTGTGGAGAAAGTCAAGTGCACAACGATGCCACATGTGCAAGTTGAGATTGTCGAGAACATGTTTAGTGTTTGGGAGAAGACCACACAAAACCAGAGCAGGGCATGACCGAGAGCAAAGATAGGAAAGAATCTGAGGGCAAGAATCAGTGGATCTTACACATCAGATCACTGATAAAAGAATAACGTCAGCAGTGTAATGTCAATCTGGAACAGCGCCAGTTTAAATTGTTTCTGAAAAGGACAAACTTGCTGCTGATTGGCCAATGTGCCATGAGCTTGATTCAGTCACAGAATCATCAAAGAAGCTACTTTATCTATTTGTATAGCATACTCAACATTTTGTTGCCGTTGTCTTCTAAATGTATTTATAAAAGTCCTTGTTTCCCTGTTGCTGTCCTGCACACTCAACAACACTGCCACATGATTGACTTGAACTGCCAATGGTGAGGTCTCAAATGGATCAGCGTGCGCTATACGGAGATGGATTTTTGGGAGTTTGTGAACGCACACGTTTCACAATAACCTTGTTTGCCGCTCACGGTAAGGGAAGGGGTGACCATTTTTTCACATTGTCAAAAATATTGCAGTTCGAACGGAGATTTCTTTGACAATGGGGTCGTCAACGCTCATACTTGCAAGTCCTTGATGAAGATGGAGGGTTCTCGAGTCAGACACACACATCCCAGGTCAGTTTAGTGGCGTGCAAGAGTTCAATAGTGCGATGAAAAGGATAAAACAGGTCATCGCTTCTCAGTGGCTATCCATCGCAGATCCTTTTATTGACCTGCCTATGGGTGTTTTGCCCATTATCCTTTGGTCCTAAATGTGTGCGCACACATACCATCTATGTAAACTGTCATTTAAAGGTCATGTGATGATGTAGGTAGGTCATGTGATCAACTCATTATGGACTATATATTCACACCGGTGTGTAGCCAACATTTCACTGTCTGACGAAGGGCCAAGTGTCGCCCGAAACGTTACCTTGTGGTGCAAAAATGTATTATTTGGGAACAGCTGTGCGGAGTTGTATCCTTTCATCTTGAGTCAGTTTACACAGACATACTTAAGTGTGATTTCTTTTGAGGGCAAGGCATTTGCAGGACGCTTGACTGTTTCATTGTGCAGCAAATTATTTACTATTGCATTTTTTCACCAGTGATCAAGCGGCTGTAAAAGTGGTTAGCACGGCGCCTTTACTTTCCATCACAGTGGCCTCTGATGCTCCAGGATCAATTGTTTTGAGAGTTTCTGGTAGGTTTTACTGTTGACAGAACCTCTCACCAGAAAATCGAGTTGTAGAAGCCTCCGTGATGGAAATTATAGGCAAAATGCTAACCACTCATGCACTAATATCAAGTCTCTTTTTCGCAAAAAAATTATCTTTTAGAATTATTCTCTTGAAATAGACCAAACCGCAAGATCACATTTCAGTCTCTTGGTCAAATAATTCCTCATCCCGCTTTGCCAAAAATGACAATGTTTCCTTCCTTCTTTACAGCCACAAAAACTGACCTTATGTCCGTCTTTTGTGGTGAAGATGAAAGCGCCGCTAATCCCCTCTTTTCTGAGAAAACAGAAATTTCACGGATAGTTGAAAACGGGTTGTATTTGCTTATAATTATCCCAATGAAAACACGTGGCATCTTCCTTCCTCAAAATGACCCTGCCCTGTTCCCTTCACTCAACATTTTGTCCCAATATGGAATTAGCTTGATGCCTCCAGACACTCGCCCGCAAATGATAAATGGCTTAAGCTTCACTCGATTAGCCCTTAAGTGAGAAGACATGGGGAGGGTAATGCTACCTACAGCTACGTGCGGCAACGGACCCCTGCTCGTTTTTTTTTTTTCCTCCACAACAATTTAGCCTAATTAGCATCAAGTCCAAGCCCATCCATCATACTCCTCAAGAAACACAAACAAAGCGTCAAGGCTAGCGTAACAAACAGTGCGACTAGCTACTTAGCGCAAATTATTCTTACATGAAAACGCAGCGGCTTCTCAGGCAACCTTTAGCCAGTGGCAAGGCCATGTGGGAAAAGAGGAGGAAAAGGGGCAGGACAAATTGAAGACACATGTTTTGGTCAAGTTCAACGGCAGTGGACGCAGCAGTGACAGCTCCCTGGTCGGACGAGACGAGGGCTGCAAAGGTGTGCACTGGGAATGTGAAACAATGTGAGGAATAAAAGCTTGAATGTTTCATGATATATGGTCGATAACATCAAATTCAAGGAGACGTGTCATGCAAAATAAACTTTTGTAAGGGTAGAACCACCTTACCTTCATCAAAAACAAACTATATTTAGCTTCATTCACAGATTTTTAAATAATCTTGCTAACGTTGGTAGTTTCGTCTTCGACTGCTGATCTGTATATTCCTTCCATTTTACTGCGTCAAAGAGTAAACACGTGTTTTCAAAGCCCATCATCCATCACCAGACTCGTTCTGATTAGTCCTGTGCTCATCAGGGCACTATCGATTTACTAGCATGCCGTTTGCTCAAAGTGAAAGCTTGTATTTACCGTTTTATCATCTGTCATTCTCACTGAACATAAAATATCAATGGGGAGGTACGCACAAAACGTTTTAAGACTTAATCATCGATGACCATAAACATAACACACAAGAGATCAATGATTAACCATTCAGCCCCCTTCATAGTACTGATCCCGTGTGGCCTGTGAAATTAAAGGTACACTGCGTAACTTTTTGGACTATACTGTTGCCATCAGTACAACATATGCTCCTAATGACCGGCTCAACACAGAAAATGCAGTGGGTAATCAAAGAATTGATTTGGATGAGAACCAAACCTATTAAAATCTCAAATTATGGTGACTTTGGGCACATCTCCATGGAAACGAGCTGGAGACGTACCCACTCCCAGTAAAGTTACAGTCATGTCTGAGAAGAGCTGAGCCGCTCACAGCAGAGGAGCTTGTATGTTTTTGTATTTATGAGGTTTCAATTATGAAAATATCTGACATAAAATAAATGCTTGTAATTCAATATTTTTTTACTGGGTAAAATGTTACACAGTGTGGCTTTAACATATCATACGAAGCCTGTTCCAAAGGGCAAAAAGGTGGGAAGCCCCCGACAGAGCTCCAGAGCCTATCAATCATAGAGTTAGGCTTCAACTTTGTATTGCTGATGTACAAAAAACAGCATGGTTAAAAATAATAATAATAATGATAATGCCTTACACTTGTATTGCGCTTTACAAGTCTGTATTACCAAGTTTTTCTCAAAGCGCCACATTGTCGTCATTAATCATTCACTCCATACTCGGTGGTGGTAAGCTACTGTTGTAGCCACAGCTGCCCTGGGGTAGACTGACGGAAGCGAGGCAGCCAAAATGCGCCATCGGCCCCTCTGACCACCACCAACCACTCAATAGGTACAATAGGCCGGGATGAACATCATTCATCCCGGCCTATTGTACATGTTTTTAGTGGTAGGGGAAACCGGAGTACCCGGAGGAAACCTACGCATAGCTCAGCGTTATCACATGGGCCATAGCAATTTTTAGAATAAAATAGAAGGTACGCAGCGCAAACGAGGCCTAAAGCTACATAGGAACCCTGTTTACCAAGTGTCCCCCTGGCCACCAGGGGGTGGTTTTTCACCAATGTCAACTCCCCACCATGAGGACCAAAGAGAAGCGCTTTCTTTGCCCATTGTCCATGACGTATAAAGCTCCCAGAGTATATTGTATGAGCAGAGAAAGGTGAGGTGTGGTCCTGTACCCAAATCTAAGACAACACACTTCATTTAAATTCAACTCCCTCTCTCTGTCACTGTTTGCTTAAACGGTGGACGTGTGATGCTGGCGTTGGGCATTTGTGTTTTGGCTCTAGATAAAGATGAACATTTAGTCCAATGATTACAAAGACAACAATGAAACACATTCCAGTAATTCTATTCACTAAACCCAGGCTCTAACAAGGGTCAAATTGAAAATGCTTTAATCAAATCCGCATTGGTACAAAAGCCAAAGACAATTCTCTGATTCAGACCTCTCAATAAACCGCAACACACATTAATAGACTAATAATAGCAATTTATAACTTTCCATGAGAGTCACGCTACAACACAACAGGAGTAAACCCATCAGTGCTAATAAGTCAAGAGTTTGATGATGGATTGTGTATAATAGGGAGAAGAAAGAAGTGAAACCCAAATTTAAAAACGTTCTTGTGTCTAAAACCCACATTGACTGCGAGCTGTGGTCACATTAAAGTGTAATTCAGCTCATGCTTCCCACACTGCTCACAGGACCACGGCCTGTCACGAGCCAACGCGATACATAACAGTGAAAGAGAAAAGGAATTAGCAGAATTAATCAGAATACATGGGATTGTTATACGATTCAGATGAATAAAAAAATAAAAAATAAATAACAGTAGTGCAATTCATCGAAATTGCAATCTCAACTTTAGTCAGCCTCAAAGTTCAGTTTTAGTCATGATTTCACGGATTTTGTTCCATTGTTTTGGTCTTGCTTTAGTGTCTTTTACTACTTTGCCATGGGATGGTAAAGTGGCCGGTGTCATACAACAGTGCACAGGTGTTAGAAATTGCTCCGGTCTTCAGGCGAACGCAGGAACTCTCATCTAATCGGATCATTTATTCATCTGGATGTTTTGCATTCTTGTTATAGGCGGAAAAAAAGGTTTTCATTAAAGCTGCATGATCTGAATTATTCGTTTTCGAACCATGAAAGTCCGAAGTAGTCGAATAAAATCTCTTTCGTCTCAGTCGAAGTTCATAGCGAGACAGACTTGAGACGTGAACATGGCGGGCCGCTAATGCTAATGCTAACACTGTGCTAATTTAGCCTCTGACTTTCCTGCACTGTATATGTTTTGAAACACAACAGCGCACCTGGTCTGTTTTTCTTTCACAACTGTCACAATGTAGATCTATGATGCCAAATGAAGTTAACTCTAGTACAAGAAAATACATTGATTACCACAGCTTTAAATATTAAAATAATATTGTCAACACAACGATAAAGTGTTGCTTTTTTTTCCCTATAAAAATGTACGATATTCTACTAACTTGCAACCTATAGGATAGTGTGCAGTCTGCGGTCATCCAACAGCAGTCATAAATTATGCCAAAACACAAATAAAAGCAGGAAATGTCCTCACGCAGGGGGAACATATTCATAAACAACCATATGCAAATGTGTAGCTGGCCCCTGTATCCCCTGAATGGGCACACGTTACCCTGGACCAGCCTCGGCCTCCCCCACAGACCCCCCCGCTGTCCGGTGTGCGGCCCGCGTCGTTCGTCAGCGCCGCCGGTCCCTCTGATGCTGTGCAGAGTGTGAAACACGCTCTAATTACGGAGGAAGCCCGGGCGGGAGGGTGATGTTGTTTTTAGTTTAAACGAAGGCAAAGCTCGCCGGTCCGCGGGCCGTCACCGCGCCCGGGAGCTGGGCAGCCTCACGGTGACAACTGCGAAATGATGCACTTCGGCCGCTCAGAGAACGCTGCGCTGAAATAACAGGACCGGCCTAAACCAAACGTCAACACCAGCGCTGTTTTCACTTGCCTCCTTGAATAACCCTTTTCTCAAATATAATAATAAATCTGCGACTTGTCTTCGCATGTGAAAGAGTCGAAGCGGTTTTGGAGTGTTGTCATGACAACGTACAGCTCATGTTGTCAACATTTTGGTAACAGGTTTCTGTATCTTTTATTATTACAGTTTGTGGAATTGTACAAACTTGTAATTAAGTAACTCCTCTGAACTTCTTAGAGCAGCTTAACCACAGTCATTTTACTTCACTGGAGTAATATTGTTTTGAAGTATCGGTGTTTATGGGGTGGTCTTTGGATTTATCCACATTATTTTGTGTTTTCTCACTGCTAAAACAAATCTTGTAACCTTTACTTGAGTATCTATTCTGTGTAACAATATTTTACTTATTTTAAAGTAATGTGAGTAAATATTAGGGCTGGGACAAAATATCGTATAGCAATACTTTCTGCTGCAATACCAAGTAAGTATCGCAATACTTTCAACACTTATCATGCACTACTTCGTTTCTAGCAACAGTTACACGACACTTTGTTACATTTTGTGTTAATGCATTTTTCAACACCAACACTTCAATAAATGTTAAATGGCATTTGGTTAATAAACTTTGGACACGTTATAACCGTTTACACATTTTAAGGTGAACATATTACTTATCATAATTACTTACTGTATCCCAATGTGTATCGGATCGGCCCCCAGAGTATCGGATCGTGACAAAAGTGGATCGTCCCGGCCCAAGTAAATATCTAGGTTCAAGGTTCCAGATTGGCCGAGCTGCATTATAGGATAGAGAGAAACATAACAACAGAATAACCACACTTTGCGTGGACAATTCGGACAATTTCTTATCAGATTCTTAAAAAGAACAATTAATGCCAATGTACCAGATGCTCCGAGCTGGTCTTTACAGTCAATTTGTTTGGTAGAAACCTTAGCAATCTTTATGTTAACATTTGCTAAATTACTGTTTTGAGCTGATGCAGAAGACTTGGACCGTGTATATTTTTTAAATCAGAATCTTGCAATAGCAAATAATAATAGAGACAAACAGCAATGCGTCATACCAAAGGGCGTGGCCTAGCGAAACCGAAGGAGGAGTGGAGGAAACCGTTTTGTTTCTCACTCTTTTTAGCATTCTGACTATCCATATTTAGCACACATGTAGAAAGTAAAGTCAAAATCGGGTTTGGAAACAGCATATTGTCCACTAGAAGCGAAAAAAGCGACACACTCGTTAGCATGTAGCATGAAGCTAACATTAGTAGCCCTATTTTGGCTACATTAGTGTTTCGATTAACATTCTCCGTTATGTACGGATTCGTGGGCTGTTTAACCACTGTGTTCCTCTGTCTCTCTGTATCTTAGAGAATAGACACATACATCCATAATTCAGCATTTGTTCAATAGTGCTGGAGCAGTAGGTGAAAGAGTTGTTCTTTTTCCTCCCGAACATGAGTCACGGGTTTGCCACTGTAGACCACGATGCTAAATGATTTGAAAAACTGAAACTCAAACAGCCTTTTCCCGCATAATGCCATAAATGTGTCTTCAAAACCATTCCTTTTCCTGCACACACAAACATTTGAAGCACAGGTCGACAGGTTGGCAACTGGCAAAAAAAGTTCCAAGTTCATTTAATCACGTGTGTTTGGGGGGAAACCGAGCCGGCTAAAATAAAGAAACTGGTTGGTCTTCATTTTCCCTCGTCCTTAATTGCAGACAGGGGAAAAACAGACAGACCCACGGAGCAGAGCAGAGGAGCGGGACGGTGAGCCGAGGTGAGAGCTGCGGGTTAGCCTAATCAAGCTAATCAAGCTAATTCCTCCCAACGCCGAGTGTGATGTCATTCGGCATTTCCTCACCAGACATTTTTGCGGCAACGCCAAAGACCAGCTCAAACTCGGTCATGAATGCAACTCTGAGAATGCAACGTTTCACGAGGAAGACGTGAAAACAACTTCATGCAAGGGGGGGACATGTTAGCAAAAGGGGAGCGAGTTACACCTCAGTTCAAATCATTTCTTCGATCATTTTTGTTTTGAGACTAAACACAGTCCTTTAGACAAGTCAAAGATACACACACACAAAAATCAACTTATTAGAGTGGATGCAAAATACTTATGATTACTGTATATGCTTCATTATGCTGTTTGGAGCAATCCTGTTCACTCCGTTTCTTCTTCTACTGCTGCTGAGTCACTTCAATATGTATCTCCTGGATTTTACATGGACATGGAGGAAACACAAAACTGTCCTCCACATTTTCAAAGCCTTTAATCCATCTTGCATTGCCAGTTGTGCTTGGATGACCGAATCTACTAGTTCTGTACATCATACAGACCTAAAAGTGGGGTCTGGAGGTCCTCACCTTGTATATTCAAAATATTATTATTTCACACCATTTTTAGTACGCTGAAAGCTCATCCAGTGTAATTAGTTGTCAAAATTATTATTCTGTGCTCCAAGTGAGTTTTTCACAGCGACATCGATTTGCTAGTATGCCATTAGCTGAAAATGAACAAAAAGTGAAGAGTTGTGCCTTTTGCAGGCGTTTGTTTATAATCTTAAACACATCTTTATCACTATATTTCACTTTGTTGTTTCGAAAATGCAATGTTGATCAAAAACAGCAAAAACAAAATACTCAGTAGTTTCACTTCCTGATTGTCACTGTAGTGAAGCTATGGCGATTGTTTATACTCTGCGAGGAGAGAATGAAGTCTAGCAAGTAGGGCTGGGCGACATGGCGAAAAATGTAATTTTGATTTATTTATTTTTTACTCAGTTTGGGCGATTACGATTTTAATTGGAAATAAAGGGCCGAGTCTACAGTGAAGATCCCGCCCTTATGCCCTTTTTAGGAACATGCTTCATCAGAGCTGGGGAGGAGGAGTCTGTAAATCCGCCATGAATTCCCCCTCGAACGTGGTCATTGTGGTAAACGGGGAGGAGTGAGGAGGAGTTGTCTATTCTTTTTAACGGTCTATATTTGAGACGCATGCTGCTCAGAGTGACATAAGGGCAGATCAAAATGGCGGAAACTCTGCTTTAGCGAAAGAAAACTATTGTGCACTCTCAAAACACAACACGCGGCCTTTGTAAAGCAGCAGAGATCGTCATAAAGTCGCTGGGTTGTCCACTGGTGTCATTTTCAAAAACAGTCGCTATGGAGCGGTCTGAAACGCTGCTAAATTGGCCGCACGCCACGGTGAGCGGCGGATTAGATTTTACGATTTAGCCATTTTCCACATCGTGTCTTTTTAAAAGCATGGATTAATTGAATTTGATTTGTCGCCCAGCCCTACTAGCAAGAGATCAAGAGGTGAGGAAAGCACAGGATCTCAGGAGGATCGTTTTGTGAGCTGCTGCCGCACTGCTTAGAACAGCCACCGGAGAAGATTCGACGATTACTCAAAGATGCACCAGTGGCTCCAAACACACCTCCAGGTACGCTTTAACTTTAAGACTCATAATATGTCTATTTTAAACATGCCGTGGAGACCTCAAAATGAAAAGAACATTTAATTATCTGCGGACGACAATACAATTGTGACCATTCCGATTGTTTGGCAGCCCCACGTCCCTTGAACACACCAGTGCCAGCCTCCAGCCCTCCCTGTAGTACCTCCGTCTCTAACCCTCTCACCGACCCCCACCTTCTGACCAGGATGTTTGGCTTCGAAATGACTGAGCCGGCTCTAATTGCCCCTGGGGTAATTAGCATGTCTCCTTCCCACTTAAAGAAAACCAAAAGCTGCCGTGTTATTGCAAGGAGTGGAGTGGGGGGGGGGGGGTCCAGAGTTGTATTTCCACAATGAAGCTGAAATAATAAAAGAATTAGAGCATAAACTGGAGGGGACACATGTCGTTTCCCCAAGACAAAATTAAGCCGATTTTGGGGGAAATGTTTGAAGTCTTTCCAGCACCTTCCCTGAGCTAAATACACTCAGATGTGCTTAGCATGTGAATATTTTAGCACAATTTTCTGTTCATGTTTCCGAAGCTTTTCCAGGGCCGGATCACAGATGCAGAAGTCTGAGCAGGGAGGCTCAGACTTCCCTGTTCCGGACACTTCCCTCCAGCTCCACCAAGGGGAACCCCAAGGACAGCGAGACGCAGTTCCCCAGGGCATTGCCTCGGTGGGAATTGCCCGGAACACCTCCCCAGGGTTAGGGCTAAGACATCCGGACCGGTGGCTCTACTCTGAGCTCCTCCCTTAAGTTTTAAAATGCATTCTTACAGCATCAAAACTCCCCGTTTTCTAAAAAGTACGTGAACAGCCATATACAAAATCTCCAGCCCCAATTATCGTTCATGTACCATTAGCTGTTACAACTGTTTACTCAGCAGCCGGTTCCAAAACGGCTCAAATCCACCCAAAAAATACTCAGATACTGAAATAGATTTGACTAACAAAACATTTCCCCAACTAATCACAAAACTAACAACATCTGCCCCGGCACCGCGCCTGCCTCACATCAAAACGCAAAGGGGGGGGGGAGGAAAAAAAAATAAAACTTCTCCGACCAAATTTGTGGATATGAAGGGGAGGGGTTATAAGAGCAGTCTTTTACCTCCCCCCTGTCCCGGGATTGACAGATCTCCCGCGGGTGCCATCTGTACGGCTGCAACGGTCCAAATAGCAGCATTACAAAACACACCCCGCGGACGAAAATCCAGACGCAGAAGCAGAGAACACCAGAGTGGATCCGTGCGCGGGACATCCTGGGAGGTACAGAGGGGGGGGCTCCCCGTCACAGGCCACGTGCAGAGGAGGAAGAGATTAATATGTGAACAAAGATAACAAGTGAGGAGGGGCTCGAACACGTTTGGAAAATACCGACGCGAGATCTCCCTTTGTGATCAGATTTACAATTCGAGATTCAAAACCTGATTTAATTTGGGAACCCTATTGTATATGTTTTAGTTTTTTTCTCGGGGCGCACCCAGAGGAGAACAGGCACATTGGGAACATGCAGACGTCGCGCAGGAAGGCTCCAGGTGTTGGATTTGTCAACAAAAAAAAATAAGCCATGGGTTTAGTCAAAGTCACTTTTTTGCTGATCAACCTCTTCAATGGACATTCTCTGCAGTACGGCTTTACCCAAACCGTAACCTCGCTTTTTTTTTTTTTCATGTTTTTAGGTACTTTTTCATCACCATTTTTGTCTCGTTTTCGTCGCCATGTTGGCCCTTATTTCAGGAAGCTTTGAGATTACGGAAATGCCTGGATACCTGGATAATAACTGAGAAAAAAATGGCTTGTGTAGGTGGGGATTATGAGGTTAAAGTTATTGATATTGATAAAAAAAATAAAAGACAAAATAAAGGCAAAAAATTAAATGGGCAGAAAGAGCCTCATATTTAAATTCATATCATCTGAATTCACTTCGAGAAGCTCCATGAAACTGTGCAAGATTAAATATGCTTTAATACAATAATATGAATGTAAAGTTTACTGAATTAGTTTTAGTTGTTTTATTGACCATAACTCAAAATAATTGACTAAATCTTGACTGAAACGTTGATATTTTAATCAAAAGACTGTCACTAAAATAAAATGTGTTGCCAGGATTCACAATGAAAAACCCTTCCAACCCAGGTCCTGCTATAGGGCAAAAGCACCGACCACTGTACCCCCCCCCCCCCCTCTCCCAATATATGAGACTCTTACCTACATAACTGCAGCCGGAGCGATTCTGCTGCATTTGATCTAGCAACCTGCCATTAAACCTTCAGAGCAAAAACCATTATGTTTTCTCAGGTCGTAGCCAACGGAATGTCCCTCTGAGGCCACTGTAGTTCTCACACAGAGGAAGCCACACGGCCTCAGGTGAAACGGCACTAATGAGTCTGGAGTCACGGTCAGAAAAATACCATTTATTTCAATGAGCGAGCGATCGGAGCGAAACCAGCTCCTCGACGCGCTTTTACGCTGGACCGGGGTTTCCTTCGTCGTCTCATCGCGCGAGAAGACTTTTCCAAACAAGCAAATATCCTGCGTCAGTGGGGCCTTACAACCCGGCGGTATACACCTCTACAACAAAGGCATGCAAGTAGTTCAGAAATCTCTCACATTTAACACTCTGGAACCAAGTCTTGATTTTATTTTTTTTAAACAAATATAAATCACAAAAAAAGAAAATCACCTACTACACAGAGTCAGGTACGGAGAATGTTGTTCTTTCATACAGGTGAAACTTTGTGAAAAAGTTTATTTCTGTAATTCAGTTTAAAATGTGAAACTAATATGGCATGCAAAGTGACCTATGTCAAGCCTTTGTTTTAATTTAGAAAATGTTGGCTTACAGCTTGTAAAAAAAAACAAAATTAAAATTTCTAAAAATTAGAATATTACATGAAATCAATGGAAAAAATGATTTAAACAAAGAAATGTGGGCCCTCTGAAAACTATAATCACTTAGTATGTACTTAGTACTTGGTCTGGGCCTTTTACTTGAATGACTGCCTTGGCGTGGCATGGATGCTCTCAGCCTGTGGCACAGCTGAGGTGTTATGGAAGACCAGGATGCTTCAACCAGAGGAATGGAACATCTGAAGCCCATGTCCAGGATCCGTCAGTGTGTGGAGGCTCTTGATGCTCTGACTCCAGCCTCAGTCCACTCCCTGTGAAGGTCCCCCACACTTTTGAATGGCCTTTTCCTGACAGTCCTCTCCAGACTGCGCTCATCCTGAGATGTTGCTGAGATGTTTTATTTGGGGTTTATACAAGCTGCGAGCCATAAAAACAAAGGTTTGACATAGGTAACTGTGCATGCCATGAGTCCATATCACATATTAGTTTCACATTTTAAACTGAATTACAGCAATAAATGAACTCTTTCACGATATTCTAATTGTCTGAGTTCCTCCTGCATGTTCAGGGAAAGTTCTCCACATTTGCTTGATAATGGCTTAACCTCTTATCCCACGCCCCCGCATTCTCTCCAGTTCGGCTTAACCCAAATCCAAACGCTTCTTGACTGGAGCCAGGGTTACGCCTCATTTGAAAGCTAAGACCTACAAAACTGATCATAACTTTTTTGTCGCATTTTGTCAAGTTTTCGTATAGTTTTAATTAAAAAAAAATTCATTACTCTTTAGTCGTGTTTTCGTCGCTTTATTTTCCAGCACTTTGTTGCGTTTTTGTTACGTTATTGTCATTTTTCAGTCTCTCGTTTGTTGCTTTTTCATCACTCTTTAGTTGTGTGTTTTGAATCGATTTTTTTTAATCGTGTTAGTGTTGCTTTTTTGTCGCTCTACTAGTTCAGCGCTTCGATGACCAGGACCCGGTGATTGTCCATGGGCTCCGGACGTCGGAAAGTCAGTGGCTACGTTTACATCATGGTCCGAGAGAGAAATCGGATTAACCCAGATCAGACGTTCTCTTCAGAAATCGGAGAATCCAAAACTCCGGGTTCTACACGAGCCAGGTTTGGATTTGTAGAGAGACTGTTATCTCCCTGCTCCTTCCTTCAATCAGGCCCACCTTCAGAACCAGGTGGAGAACGACGATTAAGGCTCCGTATTTGGAGCAGCTTCTAGTGCTCGGTGGCCTAGTGAACACAGCACTGGGTTAGTAACGCAAAGGTCTGGGGTTCAACAAAGTCAGCTGTGTTTCTCTTTAGTAAATGAAATGGTCAAATACAAATGGCACAAACTAAGCTTAAACTTCTATTAATAATGTGCGGGCAGAAAAAAGGGGAGCGATGATTTAACCTCTTAACCCTCGCCTGAAACGAGCACATTTTCTCCAGTTTGGCTTTACCCAAATCTGAAAGGGTGTTTAAACAAAAAGTGTCAAAATAGCAACAAAAAGGAGACGAAAACAGGGATGAAAATACAACAAATGAGCATCAAAAACACGATGAAAAAGGGACAAAAATTTGAGGAAAAAGTGACAAAAACAACACAAAAGAGCAACAAAAATTTGAGAAATAAGATATTTTTAAAAAGTGACGACAATGCAGCAACAACGCGGGGAAAAAGATCCATTTAGACGATTTGTATAGGTCTTAGCTTTCAAATGAGGCCTATAGACTTATGGACGTTTGGCCTCTTTGCTGTATTTCCTGGTTCGTTTATGGACACGTGTGAAAGATCAGTAAGAAATCAGCCCATGTATATCAGATTATGCTGTTTACATGCCACGTCACGTAATCTGAGAACTCCAGGAATCAGATTATGCACGGCCTCCATGTAAACGTACTCGCTGCCAAAAACAGCCCTATAAGCTTTTGCCCGATATTACATTCACATTTTGAACCAGCCGACCCATTAAAGAATCATTGTTTGGCACTTTCTTGTGACGCTCACCCTAGTCCACCGTCATCCTGTGTCATTTTTCCCGTGATTCTTCAAAAGACGTCCATTTAAAACCTAAATATATCACAAAGATGGAAAGATTGGAGTCGGAGTTGGACGAGCTCTTGGGAAAACCGGGCCATAATTTCAGGTTTTCGGCGGACGTCTCATTTGAAGTATGTCTTTTTGGAAACAGCTGTCCGCCTCCTGTGTGTTCCCCCCCCCCGTTTTATAGGGAGAGCGTATGTCGGTGGCTCGTCCAATGACAACTCAAGCATCTTCTGCAGAGAGAGAGAGAGAGAGAGAGAGAGAGAGAGAGAGACAGAGAGACAGACAGACAGACAGAGAGACAGAGACCGAGAGAGAGAGAGAGAGAGACACACGGAGAGAGACCAAGAGAGAGAGACAGACAGAGAGAGAGAGAGAGAGAGACACACACAGAGAGAGACCGAGAGAGAGAGGCATAGAGAGAGAGAGACCAAGAGAGAGAGACAGACAGAGAGAGAGAGAGACAGACCGAGAGAGAGACCAAGAGAGAGACAGACAGACAGACAGACAGAGACATGGAGAGAGAGAGATGGAGAGAGAGAGACCAAGAGAGAGACAGACAGAGACATGGAGAGAGAGAGATGGAGAGAGAGAGATGGAGAGAGAGAGATGGAGAGAGAGAGACAGACAGAGAGAGAGAGAGAGACCAAATGAGAGAGAGAGACAGACTGAGAGAGACATGGAGAGAGAGAGATGGAGAGAGACAGAGAGAGAGAGACCAAGAGAGAGAGACAGACAGACAGACAGAGAGAGACAGAGAGAGACACACGCAGAGAGAGACACACGCAGAGAGAGACATGGAGAGAGAGAGCCAGACAGAGAGAGAGAGACCGAGAGGGAGAGAGAGAGAGAGACAGAGAGAGAGAGAGAGAGACAGACAGAGAGAGAGACCGAGAGGGAGAGAGAGACAGACAGAGAGAGAGATGGAGACAGAGACATGGAGAGACAGAGACATGGAGAGACAGAGAGAGACAGAGAGAGAGAGACAGAGAGAGAGAGAGACAGAGAGAGAGAGACATGGAGAGAGAGAGAGAGACAGAGAGAGAGAGAGAGACATGGAGGAACGGGAGGATGAACGCTCACAGAGAAAACTCAGGGCCGCACAATGGACAAATATCGGTATCGTCGTCTCCAGACACCGCGATATCCACAAATACACGATATCCAGTCATACTTTTCTCCCACGTAGTTCCATTCTAGTTTTGGACCCGATTTTGGATTTTTCCATCATCATCATTTTAAACATGAACCTGCCCAGCGATGTCATGAATTTGCATCTTTCCTGAGTTCGTCTTCGTCAGTGCGCTGTTGTGCCGTGTCCCTGTCCACACCACCATTTAACCTCTGAACCCCCACCTGAACCGAGCACATTTTCTCCAGTTTGGCTTTACCCAAACCTATACATTTGTGGCCACACCGCCTTCGCTCTGCCCAGTCCCGTCAGACCTCGGACGCTAAGCAGGGAAGGGCCTGGTCGGTACTTGGATGGGAGACCGTTTAGTTTAAACCAGGAAGTGAGTGGTGGTGGTCGGAGGGGCCGATGGCGCAGACTGGCTGCCTCGCTTCCGTCAGTCTACCCCAGGGCAGCTGTGGCTACAATAGTAAAAGCAAAAAAAGTACTAAAACTAAAACACAATAAACAAGCGAAAACAAACTTTCTTTTCATCTAATTTTCGCCACTTTTTTCGCTGCCACTTGATGTGTTTTCGTCGCTATTTTTCGTGACTTTTTTTATTTTTTTAAAAAAAGTTTAGATTTGGGTAAAGCCAAAAATGTGCTCGGTTCAGGTGGGGGTTAAGAGGTTAAATACTGAATAATCAGTTTAGTCGATCACTTTGCAATAATATTGGCAAGATCCTCGAGGTTGGGGGCACTCGGAGTGTACAGGTGAAGCTCGGGAAATTACAATATCGTTCATTTATTTCTGTAATTCAGCTTAAAATGTGGAACTAATATACGACAGACTCATTACATGCACAGTGAAATATGTCAAGTCTAATTTTATGAGATTTTTAATTTGGGGTTTTTACAAGCTGAGCTATAATAATCAAAAACGATAACAAATAAAGGCTAAACATTGTATGGAATGTTGAGCCATTGTATATTAGTTTCACAGTTTAAGTTGAATTATAATTGCGCCTTTTTTAACGATATTCTGATTTTCCGAGTTTCACTTGTACATGAACAACTCAAGAGACAAAACAGGGTTGGGAACCACCGCTGTACCGGTTCAGTGACGTTACAAAAAAAAGCATCAATTATGCGTCATCTCTGTCTCAATAACTTTGCAATTCATGAAAACGTTCTTGGACATTTGCAATCATTCGCTCGTAGGCCCATTAGCTCGGAAAATATTCACACCTCTTAAAAGTCCTTTTATTCGTTGTATAGCATTTTGATTCATGTTCATTTCCCGATGCCGGGGACAGGCGGGAACCTCGTGAATGTGGCCCAAAACATGACTCTTTTAATAATACACTGCACAAATGTAATTCATTTGATGAGAATAAAAATCTCAATTTGAGCATAATGAATCGTTTTTAAGATGTAGATTATTTCACTTGCTCTGAGAGGTTTCCGACTTGTTTCAATACATGTCGTCCTTATTTCAGGTCATTTTCTTTGGGGTAAGAGAGTTTTACCTTAGAACTAATCTGAAATATCATATCATCAAACTAGTAAAAAAAAATAAACTTGGACAGATCAGGGGAAAAAGTCTAAACCAGTGAAACCCGCTCAAAACAATACACATTTTCTTCAAGTCATTTAAGCCGACGCTTGATATTGACTTTTTTGCAGTGCATCGCTCACAATTATCTCGAGATTAAATCATTTCTTCTTTCTTTTTAAAGTTCAGATTTCAATAACATATCGGACTTGACAGAGTTAGGGTTAGGCCTCACTCTCCCCCCCCCCCCCCCTTACCTGACGTTACGGCGCCACAGTGAAGCGCGCAGCTCTCTACTGCCCTCTAGCCTCCGAGCCCTGCACTGCCGTGACTGCTTGGACCTCTTTCTCCACTCCGGGCGAAGCATTTTAATCCTCGTTAAAAAAGGCTGTGCAGCAAATTAGGAGCCGAAAGAAAAAGTATTTCTGTTTTTCCCCCCCGGTGTTTCTGAAGTGGAGTCGGGGCATGTGGCTTTTATCAAAAACCAGGAACTCGGAATCAGAGCAGGTCCGGCTAATTACACCGAGAGGCTGCCAGAATAACAGCAGCGGATACGGACGATGCACTGTGTGGTCAGATCAGGCTTTTGGGGAAACAAATAGCAAAAGGCTCTGTGTTTTTTTTTAATTTTTTTTTTTGTATAGGCTCATTTTTACTGACCAGATGAAAAAAAAAATATTGCACCCTGAAATGTGTTATTGGGATGGCAAATGGTATCGTTTAGTAAAAATTAAAAATGAATTCATAATTAATCTCCACTTAATACCAGATCAGGTCATTTATAGCCGTCTGTATTACAATTATTATTATTAGCAGTAAATCGACACATTCTCAAAGCTCATTACTTTGAGAAAAAAATACATTTTTCTGATATTCATGTCCTCAATTTGAGATCCAGTTCAAGAGCGTTTTAGAAAGACTGAAATACAACCCAGCACACTAATAAAAGGGAATAAGTTAAGTGAATTAAGCCATACAAGTTTACTTATGTTGGTCGGTTAGAATTTAAAGTGTGAAATTGAAACCATTTCTAGCAATGTATTATGGATCATTTCTAACTTGTTTTAATTGATTGAAACAATATTAGTATCTTCAGTGAGCTCAACAAAGACTTTTAAGTTTATCCACCTTCATTTATTACAGTGTACATTCCAGAGCAGATATATCGGTAATGTGTATAATATAATTGGTAAAGGGTATTGCTGCAGCTTGTGTGATTAACTGCAGCACGAGAATAAAACTAGTTTGGAGATAGAAAAAGAACAATTAAATGTATTAGATCAGGCACAATCCACAAAAGACAAGATGTCGTGTGGCACGTGGCAAAAAAAAAGAAGAATAATAATAAATGCAAATATCCACCTGCAGTCCCTGGACAGGCTGACGTTACGCTAATACATTTAAACAATTCCATGTATTCATGCGCAGAAACCACTGAAGGGAAACAATCAAACGCTCACCCCGCCATTTGTATCACAATCATTCAAAATGTTCATGTAACTAACGTTTGGTCAGGCTCGTAAAACATAACAGTTTATTATTTAAAAGTTTAGGTTTGTGGTGAACTCATTACAACTTGATACGGAACTTTGCAGCCTCTATAAAAGACGGAGTGCGGAGCTTTATGAGACTAAACCATTTCTCTTTTTGTTCATTTTTTAGCTCAGACTTCAATAACACAGGACTCGCCATACTGTTCATATCACAATCGGTCAACGCACAAACGTTCCCGCGTGACGATAACCAGTGCGTGTGCAGGCGTATAATAGTTTGTCCACATTGACGACGTCCCCCATTGAGAGACGAACCACTAATGAAGTCATAAACAACCCCCCCATATCACAGCGGTCGTCGTCGTGATTCGTCCCGCTGCTTTTGAAACTATCATTTCAAATGGAGTGGGCAGACCATACGGATGAAGTGTCTTGCCCAAGAACACAAAGACGCTCATTTGCGCCCGAGCTCATTCCAGCTCAACTCACCGGGACATTTACTTCTGGTTTTTCCCTCCTCTGATTTTCCTTTGATAAAGAAGAAGAAGAACAACATTAGCGTGAATTAATATTTCTCAAAATCTTCCCTCTCCGTCACGTCATCCCATAAAACTCCGCAGACGAAAAAGCAAAAACAAACAGAAGTCCACGAATCCGAGCGTTCCAAATTAAAGCCTCGGAGGTCGGGTGGCCAGGCGGGACACATCCTCCGCAAATTGCACCGAAAGCGCGACAAATTGCATCGCCGTGTTTTCATCTACGCCGACTCGGAGCTAAAATTGGCAAAACGGCAAAAAAAAAAAAAAGGAGGAAAGCTCAAAGTCAGACCTTAGATTAGCCGGACAATCACAGGGGAACGGAAAAGCGCCATATTCTCCGAGGAATCCAAGTCCCCCCGCGTTTCTCGAGAAAAAAGAAAAAGAAAAAAAAGACAACGTGCTCATTATGCGTATTTATATTTCTGGGCTAACAGCGGGGGGGGGGGGGGGGGGGGGACACCGGGCCTCTCATTACCGTATTGCGGAGGATCACGGTGGAGGCTGAAGGACGTTTAGCCCCGACTTTGGAAGATTTCCTCAAACCAAATAAAAGAAAAGTAACAGACGGGAGATCGGGAGTCGCTGAGGCTGAAAAGTCCAATTTGGTGAATCGGACATTCACGGTCTGTCGGGCTTACGGCGGGATAGGAGACGGGCGGCTGAGCAACGGATCCGCCGAGATTGTCGGAGTTGTTACAATGGGTGACGCGGTATTCCAGGATATCACAGTATATTTCTTAATCCCTGAGGTCCGTCTGAGGGCGATGTCACACTTTTTGGAATTCATACAGTCGATAACGATACAGGTCTGTTCACACGAGACTAAAGACTCACTTATTTAGACAGGCCTTCCTCAACACCTAGTACTGCTTTATTTTGTTTTGTGTGCCGCTGTTTCTATATTTTCATTTGGGGATTTTTATTGGCTGATGCCGATATGCGATATTTTCCAATTATTATAGACCAGACATTTCCCGAATGCCGGGTCTATAATCCTGCAAAAAAACTAAAAAAACTAAATACCACTCCAGCAGAGGCCAATTTTATTTCATTGCTTCAGGTGATTCCATCATAGTTTCTGTCCCAGCTTTGATTCGTTGCCGTTCCCATTAGCAAGGCCAGTTTATTTGTAGAGCACAACTCATACACAAGGCAATTCAAAGTGATTCACAGTTGCATAAAATTACAAGAAAAACAGATCAAATCAATCAATAAAACATCAACATAAACATAGCATGCTGCCGTTAGCATTAGCATAATGTTGCTAGCCGCGGCATTTTGCATGGCGATGAAAAATACATTTGCAGAGGTTAAAACTAACTCAGCGATTGAATTCTCCAGGTTCTGAACTTAAAAATGACTGTAAAGCTAACTAACTTTAGTCAAACTTGTAGCTAACCCATTTTAATTGCGATGCGTCTCTGTAGCCTTGAGGCCTAGGAAGCTGTGGGGGTTAGACTCATTTTAAAGCTCTGACTTCACTCTTTCCAATGCAAAGAACGGGAAGTCTCGATCACCTTCGGTCCCGGAATATGAGCGTTTATCGGCACTAGATCGGCCAATAGCCGATATTGTAAAATTCCCAAATATTGGCCCGATATATCGGCGGAATAAATCGGTCAACCTCTAATCATAATTGGTTATCAACCTACAGTATGTCATTATTAATTTAAAGAGGGGGGGTTTTTGCGGGTATTTGGTAACAATCTCAAACGGATCCTTATCATTATCTTACATTTTGTTGTTTGGGAAATTTGCCATATTGATCTAAAACAACGGAAACAAATCATTCAGTAGTTTCACTTCCTGATTATCACCGTAAGCCCCTCCCACACCCCTCCTCTTTCTCCCCTTCACTGCGTAGCCGTTTCAATAACGAGAAAAAAATTCGATCATGTGGCTCGTGTGAACGTAGTGATGATGAAAGGTTTAAAGATGCATTTTGCAACTTTTTATGCGGAAATAAAGTTTATATTTGTGCGCATTCGACCTTGTAGTGACCCAGTAGGAGTACGAGTGGTCAGCACGACGCATTCACTTCCCATCGCAGTGGCCTCTAGGACGCTCCAGGATCAATTGTTTGGAGGGTTTCCGCTGCAGACGAAGCCTCTAATCAGAAAACCTACAAAATGATCCTGGAGCGTTGTAGAGACCACCGTGATGGAAAGTAAAGGCGCCGTGCTGACCACTCACACAGCCGCTGGATCACTACAAGGTCGAATACGCACAAATATCAACTTTATTTCTGCATAAAAAGTTGCAAAATGCCCCTTTAAGCTTAGCGAGAGATGGAGAGGTGAGGAAAGCGCTGTCTGGATGCGTAGGACCTCAGGAGGAGATTTTTGGGGAGTTTCCGAGTCGGCCAATCGGGAAGATTCAAACATTACCCACAGATGCGCGAGTGGATCGAACCACAGCTCCTAAATAAAGTGCAGAATGAGAACTTGAAGGGTAAACAAAACACAAACCTGCAGCTCCTATTGGCGGATACGCACGGGTCGGTCCAGTACTCGGCTGCTGTGGGTTTTTTTTTTTTTTGGCCAAGACAATGAAGTCGTCGTTTTTACGTCTAGAATTGTCTTAAATTTAAATCCTAAACCACTGCGAAAGTTCGAGGGAGATTTCCGTACAAACTGCAGTGTGTTGGTAAAGATTCATCAGAATGAAAAAAAGGTCCCTTTGAAAAGCCAGGTCCTCGCTGCTTCTTTTTAACCATGAGAAACCATCCCAGCCAAGAGCATCGGTCTGTGGCCAGTTCAGACCTCGTTCCTTCACTTTCCATAACTATATTCCACACATCACACACCGGTCTCGGTTTGTTCCTCGGTTGCGAGTCCTTAGGTCTTTTGGTTTCCAGGCCCTCAAAAACATCCCGGTCCGGCCTCCACCCGAACCCTCCTTAACCTCGTTCCCCGCGGCTTTGGTGTGGTCCCGGGCTCCGCTCTGCTCCTCGGGGCGAGCGGTGGCTGAGCGGCGGCCGGTCCAGGGAGGTTAAGAGCCCGTTTTTCAGCACAAACGTCAGCGCCAATGAGGGCCCGCGTCGGGACGATGAGCAGAGACCGCGGGAGCGAAGGAAACATGTGGAGAATTTAAAGGGACGAGTTACACATGCTCAACTTTACCTGGGCCGACTTTTCAAATACTTTCCAACCAGTATTCATCCTTCCAAAAAGAGCAATCAGAACAATGTTGGTTGTCGAGACCACACCAAGCTATCGTTTATTAAAAGCAAAAAAAAAATCAAGAAACTTCGGGACATGATCACGTTTAAAGCTGCTCAATAAGAATATAAAGCCAAAAAACAAGCCACTACCTTTTGTTATTTCTGAACGGGACGGAAAGTGGATACGTTTAAAACTGCCCAGGTTTCGACAACCACAAAATGCTCGTGTGTGTCCATAAAATATGTAACAAATCACGGGTAGACCTCAAAAAATCCCCAAATACGAGACACTTTAGGTATCGGTATAAAGAAAGGGCATGCACAGTATATTATTATTATTATTATTATTATATGAAGGTGACTTTTCAGACTCCAGGTGTTTATTGGTAGGTAGCATTCACAGTGTGTATCTACGACAACATGGGTTTAGTCAAGCGACCGTCAGAAATTAAAATGTTTGTCTTAAGTTCCAAATGTGTCGAGCTGCACATTTGGTTTTGAGCGAAAAAACTGCCTCACTCAGAGCAGGTCGTTTGGTGTCGTTTTCTTACGGTCCGATTAAGGGCTGAACGATATTGAAGTAACTTGCGATATGCGATACGGCTGTGCAATATCGCGATAATTATTGCGGTATTTCACTTAACCATATGTTCCAGTCTAATTAAACACAAATCGTAAGCAGCTAGTTTTTTTTTCAGCAAATTGTGTCAAAAGAAGACCTAAAAAAAAGACGACATCCAAAACGAGACTAAAATTGAACTAAGCTAGTAAATGACTAAACTAATAACTAATATTAATATTTTTTAATAACTAAAACCAAACTTTTACACATTTATAAGTTCAATGTAGTGTTTGTTTTTGGTGTCGATCGCAGTCAGATGGAGACTTTAGCGATTTATTGTGGATTCTTGCGATACGGATATCGCATCACCTCATAGGAGGTCTCAGGTTCGATTCCCACCTGGACGGGGCCTTTCTGTGTGGAGTTTGCATGTTCTCCCCGTGTCTGCGTAGGTTTCCTCCGGGTACTCCGGTTTCCCCTACCACGAAAAACATGTACAATAGGCCTGGAGGAATGATGTGTGTGTGAATGCATGGTGTTGGTCAGAGGGACCGTTGGCGCAGACGTGTGTAGTCGTGACAACGCTTCCGTCAGTCTCCCCCAGGGGAAACTGAAGCTACTAACGTAGTTTACCACCACTGAGTCTGGAGTGAATTTAAAATGCTCTCGTGTAAAGCGCTTTGTGGCCATGTCTGTGAAAGGCGCTATATAAATAGAGACCATCTTCTTCTTCTTCTTTTTTTTATTTTTTTTTTATTATTTTTTATACACATGTGAAGGAAGAGTATTATTCATGTTACATCGTGTATAATAAACATGTATTTTTTTTTTTTTACCCGTTCCCTCCCTCCATCCAACCCACCCCCCACCCCCATGCCACACGTCTCGAAAAACAAAACACAGAAAAACATCTAAATAAATAAATATAACACGACAACAACAAACGCAAACAGCAATAACAAAATCTCAAAGGCCTCCTGTATGTAACAAAATGGGTATAGAAAGAAAAATCATGTGAAGTCTGGCTGGGGTAAATTTGGGAAGCATTTGAAAAATTTTGGAAGTAAGTGGGGCAGATTGCGGTAAAAGTTTTAAGGGGGAATATGAGAGAAGAAAAAAAAAAAGAAAAAATGTTTTCTTTTCTTCTTCTTCTTCTAATATCGCGATACGATATTTCTTGCAGTGTCATTTATTGTGCAGCCCCGGTCCGAGTAACTTTGGTTCGTTTGGTCATGTTAATGAACACACATGGGAGTTACGGAATTAAACCCGCCACGCTCTCAAACACACTCTCATTCATCCTGGCCTATTGTACATGTTTTTAGTGGTAGGGGAAACCTACGCAGACACGGGGGGGGGAGAACATGCAAACTCCACATAGAAAGGCCCGGTCCAGGTAGGACTCGAACACGGGACCTTTATATATTCATTCATTAAAAAAATGAAAGCTCCTGACGCGTTCTTTAAAATATAATTGCACAATGTAGTAAAGACGGTTTCACCTTCTTTCCTCAAAAGTGCATCCAGTGAGTTGGACGCCCTTCACAAAACAGACGTCATAATCCAAAACAGTTTCACAGCCCTGGAGTAAACCGTATTGTTCATGGCAGGGCTCGTGCCTCAGTTCTGAAGCCGCTCAATCAGCCGTGGCCTGTTTAGTTGATTTCTCAGTTCGTCTCATTGTTGCCATGTGCCGCGAAATTATGAATGATCTCACCAAAAAACTCACAAGAGGCAGTTTGCACGTCAGCCATTAGTTCTCAACAACACAGCCCATTAAAGCCGCGAGCTCCGAAACGTACTGGTGACAGGTCTTCAAGCAAGTCCCGGGCGTAATTAGTACAAAAGCTAAATACTTCTAATATGATCCCGTTGTGGATCCACAGGGATGAAATATGACGCGATTGCAATTAAAAAGTCAAGAGGACAAAGAGCCCGTGACCAAACCCTGACATTTCATACAAAGTACATTCACCGGGAATTAAAAACATATATCAATTTTTAAGGTTAGTATGAATGAGATTTTGAGTCAGTACCAAAACAAAATGCCCTTTTTGAGCCCTCCCAATGGGCTCAAAACCGTGTCTGTTACTGCACCACTCAGCATAGGAACATCATCTACAAAATCAGCTGTTAGGGCAGCTGTGTGGGGGTTTGTTGGTGGGGAGCTACTGCCCTCTTCAACTGGCCCGCTGTACACTCTGGCTTTTTAATGCACCACAGTATGCAGGGCTACAACATACTTCACATATAACTCAATTACATAAATATATAATAATAATACTAATGGGGGGGGGGGGGGGCATTCATAAACTTCTTGCTTCAGCCCACTCCTTTTGAGCACAATGTATACTGCTCAAATAAACAAATATTTGAGCAGCTAAACAAATGAAGCTGCTTGGAAAAACACTGATATAAAAAAAACTTCTGCCCCAAAGAACCTGTAATATTTGACGGGGCAATAGAAAAGGTTCCCGTCGCCTCGTAGCCGTGACGCCACATTCTGCTGGGAGCATGTGTTGAAGAAACCCCTCATTTAACCTGGAAAAACGACAGTGTCTCACGCATTAGAAAAATCAACACGCTCGATTTAGAACTTCTCTGTAATTGTGCCGTTCTCCTGATGTGAGCGATCGCTGTGAACAAGCACGAGGCGAAATAAAATGACTGATGATGAACTCGGGAACCATGTGACTAAAAGTACACGCAGTAACACGGTGACGGGATAAAGAATTAGCTTTGTATCAATGTTGGTTTATTATATTATGAGCATTTTCAGTCAAACACAATACAGCTCCTCTGTTGAGACACAAACAACTGTAACATTGACTATTTAATAGCTGAATGAATAAACAAGGCAGAAGCTCTTCCTGAATTCAGACAGGATTATACAGGAAGTCGGGTTTAGTTTTGAGGAGAAAAAGAAGAAAGGACGGATTTGTGATAATCTGTTGACATTAAACAGAAACGTTTACAACAAATATAACTTTATACAGAGAAAGAGCATTTATTATTGTGTGAAGAAGCTCTCGTGTTCAAACTAGTCTAAAAGAAGAAAGTAAATAAATGAATGAATTATAAAATAATATCGTTTTGTTTAATAATAGTCACGAGCGCTCCTGTCACTCCCGGTGTCCGTCAGAGGAAATGTAATCATTGACCATGACGAGTGCTTTACTCGATTTATCCGCTTCAGTCACGGGGCGCAGCAACAGCCGGGGGTGTAGAGAGTGGCCAAAATGTAAGACTAACGTTTAATTAAAATAATTTTACACAAGTAGAAGTAAAATGCTGTGATTAAAATAATTGCTCATGGTAAGTAAAGAAGTACTTGGAGAAAATGCGACTCGTTTAAGCGTCCGATTTATGGAGGTGTGAGAAACAAAACATGAAATAATACGAAAATCCAGATGTTTCCAAAGAAAATGCCATAATATATATACAGTATGCAAATAACTAATTCTTAAAAGGCACACTGCGTAACATTTTGGCCTATACTGTTGCCATCAAAACAAAACGTCCTCCCAGCAGCTCGACACAGAAAATGCTTTTGCTGCAGTGGGTGATCAAAGGATGAGAACCGAACCCGTTTAAATCTCAAACTCTGCTGACTTTATTCAACATCTCCATGGAGACGAGCTGGAGACGTACCCACTCCCGGTAGAGTTACTGTCGTGTGAATCGTGTCTCAGGAGAGCTGAGCCGCTCACGGGGAAAGCACATGTTTGTTTGTACATGTATTGTTCAATGAGGAAAATATCATAAAATAACTGCTTGTATTTCAATTGTATTTATTGGGTCAAATTTTACACGGTGTGGCTTTAACTATAATGTACATGAGACACAGATTATGTCTGTTTTAAATGTCACATGATGCTTTTGTCACTATAGATGTACTCACAGTTACTGGAGTAAGAGTACGAATGCTTTATCATATGGTCTCAAACATATTAATGGTCTCAACTTATATCGCGCTTTTATACTTTCATTAGGCCTAAAGCGCTTTACAGCAAAGAACCAGTCACCCATTTACTCTCTCATTCAAACACTGGAGGCAAGGAGGGTGAAGTGTCTTGCCCAAGGACACAATGACAGTGGGCATTTTCACGAGCTGGGATTCAAAACCGGACCTTTCCGATCATGGGACGACCCGCTCTACCAATGAATCTTGGACCGTTCCTCTTCACAAAACTGCAGCAGTTCAGCCAGATTCCTGGGTTCACTTACTTTTCCCTCCCTGTCCTGTGTACAAGTTTACATGTCGTGGCCCACAGAAATATGACATGTGAATGTTTGAGTGATATTCGTTCAAGCAGACACTGTTTATTCATTCTTATGATTATGATGAAGATATGACCTATTTAGGCAGAAATGTGAGAAATCCCAAAGCGTTCACATAGATTTTCCTCCCACTGTATATTATTTAAGTAGAAGTAAAAAAAAAAGTACTGTATGATAAAACAACTCAAAGAAGTACAATTACTTCAAATAGTAAAAAGTACATTAACTTGAGTAAATGTAACAACACTGGCCAAAAGGGGGCAGTATGTCGATGTTGGATGGACAGATTTCGGCCAAATTGTTAATTATTTGTAAAGTTCAGTAAAGTTAAATGAGCAGCGGCTGCACGAGCGGAGCGGATCTTTAGCTCCGCCCTCTTCAATCTTACCAAGACAGAAATCCCTCAGCACATTGGTTTATATTCGATTGAAAACAACAATAGCGTGCGGCTCACGCATATCGATGGTAATACAGCGCTGTGGGTCTTTTGACGCTTCCCGTCCCGTCACCGCCACGGCTCGTTTTGCCCCAATCGCCCCCGACTCCTCCGCCCCGTCTCCCTCCGTCAGAGAAATCAACGTCAGCGCCTCCGTCCGACAGATACGACGGTGACGGACCAAAGCTCAAAACATGCAGGAAAGAGTAAAGAAAAGGAGAAAAAAAAAAAATAATAATATAAAACTCCAGTCTCCAAAAACCAACAGTGAAACATGAGGTCATCTAAACATGTGCTTCCAAGATGTCCGCCGGGAGTCCAATCAAAGGACCCCCCCTTCCCGACCCGACCGCTCTGTGGAAATAAATATAGGTCTGATTCAGCGGCGGCCGGTGCAGGAACAAGGGGAGAAGATAAAATAAGGCTACTAACAACAGCACAGGGGGAATCCATCAGAGGTAACCCCTCAGAGGAGACGTGTGGAGCTAATGTGCAACGGGACACTTCCGGGTACACGGAGAACTCAAATATACTGGTTTAAGAGTTAAAGATTTGGTCGTGTTTTTTTTTTTATTATTAATCCTACTGTTAAGGGGCAAAGGAAATGTTTTATCAACAAAGGAAATTGTTATTGACGCTATTGAGGAAAAGTTATCGCAAATTGCTTGTTATTAAATCATTCCTTGATTTTAACTAAATAACTTTGTCTACTGTTAATTGTATGGTCGTTCAAATTGCAATAGGATAAATGGGGAACACTTTATAATAACTACACCTTATTTAGCCTCAACAAAGGATAATCAACACTTAACTAATGCATTGTTCATGATGGATTAAAGGTGCATTATGGAACTTTTAATGCGAAAAAAAACCCTGATATTTTTGCGTATTTGACCTTGTAGTGACCCAGCGGCTGTATGAGTGGTCCGCATGGCGCCGTTACTCTCGATCACGGTGGTCTCTACAACGCTCCAGGATCAATTGTTTTGTAGGTTTTCTGGTGAGAGTGAAAACCGTCCAAACAATTGATCCTGGATCGTTGTAGAGGACACCGTGATCGTGAGTAACGGCGCCACGTGGACCACTCATACGGCCGCTGGGTCACTACAAGGCCAAATACGCAAAAATATTATCATTTTTTTTCGCATAAAAAGTTGCATACGGCATCTTTAAGTGTGACTAACACTTAATAACTACTTAAAGCCGCACTGCGTAGAATTCGGCCCAATAAATAAAATGCAATTTTATTTTCATCATTGAAAAATACCTCATGAATGTACAAACAAACATGAGCCTTTGCTGTGAGCGGCTCAGCTCTCCCAGGACATGACCGTAACTTTACCGGGAGCGGGTACGTCTCCGGCTCGTCTCCATGGAGATGTTGAATTTGAGATTTAAAGCAGGTTAGGTCCTCGTCCAAATCCATTCTTTGATCACCCACTACAGTAAAAGCATCTTCTGTGTCGAGCTGGTCATTGGGAGCATGGTCTCGCACTGATGGCAACAGCATAGTCCAAAATGTTACACAGTCTGCCTTTAATTACGGTTAATGCCAAACTCATCATTAATAGTTCTTCACATACTTCACTTATTCATTGTTAAGTAGTTATTCATTATTAACATAATTGTTCATTCATGTTAAATTAGGTGTAGATATGATCAACATGAACGTCTTATTCCCACAGGCTGCAGTGACCAGTGTGCCTGGTTATGGTTATGGTTACGGTTACGCTCTTTCTACTCAAAAGGATAGAATATTTTGGGAGATAAATTCGTGTTCGTCGTGGGGTCGGAGCTCAGCTTATTCTTTTCGTGCATGCATCACTGTGTAAGCTAGAAATGTAAACTGCTCAAATTAACTAAACTAAGTGAGTAAATAAAAAGCAAAAAGGGGGACGCACAATGTCACTGCCATTTCAAAAATATGGAAATGATGACATGGAGCGTTTGACCCACAATTTCCTATTGATAACGTCTTACACTGGCCTGTAAGCTCTTCAAATCGAGAAGCTTTTAGATTTGGGTAGAGCCGAACAGGAGAAAATTGCAAATTATAAAAAAAATAAAATAAATAAATAAAACATTCGGCTTATAGTCTGGTTCAGCCATAACGAGCTCCGATCTTTTCTTCTTTTTTTTTATTCAATGTTATACATTTCAATCTAAAAACGGCCCCATCCCGAATCCAAACTCAGTTCTCGACCCCGTGTGTGACGCCTCTTTCCAAATGAGCCTTTTGTGAATCGACAAAGGACCAAAAATGCGTTTCCCTAATGTCCGCGTTTTGTTGCTTTTGGCTGGGAAAAAAATTAAATTAAATGTAAAAAAAAAAAAAAAAAAACGTCCTCCCCGAAAACTCCGGCAAACCGAGAAGGCTCCAAATCCACTCGGTCGGGCTTTCATTTATTTAAACTCTTCAGGTCATTTCCTCCGCTCCGTCATTTAGCCGCGGCGTCTTTATTTGTTCTGCGTAAAGCCCATTACATGTTACACAGCGGGAAAAAGGGGGGGGGGGGGGGGGTCTGAACCGGGACGGGAACCGGTCCGGGGTCCAATCACTCGTCGCCGGTCACAGTCCATTTGCAACAGGCGGATCGATTTCCCCCCCGAAGCCGCCTCGGGCCAAAGAGGATCAGCGCACAGCATGGGAGGAGTTCCTTATCCCAACTAAATATTTCATACGTTTTAAAAAATGATGGCGCCGTTATCCATTATTGTGAGTAATGGCGTGTTTTCTAAACCCTAGATGTTTTATAGCACGTGCTCGGTCGTCCACTTTAATATTGGCAGCGTTTTTTTGTTTTTTACTGTTCATGAAACTGAAAAAAAAAGTGCCGCAGCTGATTGGAAGTTTGCAGATGGATTTGGGAAAAGAACGGGACACATACACTGTGCAGCTGCTGCCACCTGGTGGACAACGTGAGTGCATGCAGTACTTACGCGCTTAAAGGGATATTACAGGCCTCATCTCCTAGTTATCCAGAGTGTTGTTGATGTCTGGAGATATTTTTTTCTTAAATTCATGCAGTTCTTCTATTTGAAGAGCTTAGTGGCGCTAGGCTAATGCTAGGCTAACGCATTTCTATGGTATCAGCAACCCTGCATTAAAAAAAACCAGTCTGACCCACTCCACAGTTCTTAAATAAAAAAAAAAGTGACAAAAAAGCGTTGAAAATGCAACAAAAAAATCCACACAAAAAAGAGACAAAAAAAAAAGCTATGAAAAAGTGACAAAAATTTGTTTAGATGAGTTTCGTTGGTCTTAGCTTTCAACTGAGGCGTTAAGGTTTGGGTAAAGCTGAACTGGAAAAAAAAAAGGCACTCGGTTAAGGCGGGGGTTAAGCGGTTAAAACATGACGGATAAAAAAAAACACTTGTAATATTAGGAGTAATTTTGTTGCAATGTTGAGTTAGTTAAATTGCGATTATTGAAAACCGTTCTAAGCCGGATTATTAAATTAGTTTTGAAGATAATTGCTTATGTCATTAGTATTGCATGTGTCCGCACCGTGGCAGAGTGGTTAGCGCTGTAGTCTCACAACTGGACAGTCTCCAGGAAGCCTGGGCAAAATGACTATATATATATATACAGTGGCAGTCAAAAGTTTGGAAACACTTTTAATGTATCGGCTTTTCTTTATATCCATTGTGCGATTGTCCTTGATTAAACGATGGGATTAGGAAACAGAAAAGTGTGCAATAGCTCAATGGGCCTGATCTTGTGTCTCAAAACGCAGACTTTAGCGTTCACTTAGTGATCTGGCCACTCCAGGTTTAGCGCATTGAAGTGGGAAGTAAGTGGGGTTAGCCGGGAAGGGGGAGGGAGAGGGGGGGGAGGAGCACATGTGCATTTGTTTTGTTTCGCGTTTACAGCCAAACACATGCTGATCCTGCGCCACAGAGAGACAGAGAGAGAGAGACAGAGAGAGTCAGAGAGAGAGAGAGAGAGAGTCAGAGAGAGAGAGAGAGACAGAGAGAGACAGAGAGAGAGAGAGAGACAGAGAGAGAGAGTCAGAGAGAGAGACAGAGAGAGAGAGAGTCAGAGAGAGAGACAGAGAGACAGAGAAACAGAGAGAGAGAGAGAGAGACAGAGAGAGAGAGAGACAGAGAGAGAGAGAGACAGAGAGACAGAGAGAGAGAGACAGGGAGACAGAGAAACAGAGAGAGAGAGAGACAGAGAGAGAGAGAGAGACAGAGAGAGAGAGAGAGACAGAGAGAGAGAGTCAGAGAGAGAGAGAGAGACAGAGAGAGAGAGTCAGAGAGAGAGACAGAGAGAGAGAGAGAGTCAGAGAGAGAGACAGGGAGACAGAGAAACAGAGAGAGATAGAGAGAGACAGAGAGAGAGAGAGACAGAGAGAGAGTCAGAGAGAGAGAGAGACAGAGAGAGAGAGTCAGAGAGAGAGACAGAGAGAGAGAGAGAGTCAGAGAGAGAGACAGGGAGACAGAGAAACAGAGAGAGAGAGAGAGAGACAGAGAGAGAGAGAGACAGAGAGAGAGTCAGAGAGAGAGAGACAGAGAGAGAGAGACAGGGAGACAGAGAAACAGAGAGAGAGAGAGACAGAGAGAGAGACAGAGAGAGAGACAGAGAGAGAGACATGAACACTGTTCAGCTCACGATGGGGTTAATAGAGTTTCAGTTGGACCTGTGAGAGCCTAAGGCTAAAGGAATGGCACATTATCCGACACTCGGACAATTTACATTCGATCTGGCCCAATACGTGTTGTCTTTTAAATTCTTCTCAGTGAGCTTCAGAAGGTCTGTTTTTTACATTGTGAAGCTCATTGAGAAAATGTCAAAAGTGCAAAGCTGTAATCAAAGCAAAAAGCGGCTATTTTATTTATTTAACTTTACGTTAACTTTTTTTTTGTTTAAAACATAATTCCATATGTGTTCAGTGAGAATCTACAATGTCAATAGTCTTGAAATAAAAGAAAAACCAATACATTCACACAAAAAAAGCGTTTCCAAACGTTTGACGCATGATCCGCCAGTGTGGAGGTCGTTTCTGGAGCTCTAAGGACGAACACAACACACAGCGAGTGTGTTCACAACAACCAGAACGTTCTAGAACCTTCTTTGTCTTTGGCTCGGTAACAATTTGAATAACATCTGTACTGTTTGGAACTCAACAATGTCACAAAACTTCATGATCTTTGAATTTAAAAACAATGAGTTTGTGTGGTCCAAAAACCCAACTTTATGAATGACTCGGACAGCTCTTTTTTGCAACAATACTATTGGTTTAACTGTGTTTTTATAAATACTTCCCCAAACCACAGGGCAATCATATAAATAAGGCATAATCAGAGTATAAGTGCAGCTTAGAACCAGTTTAGTCATAATTTAGCCCCATGTCGGTCCATTTATACACAATTTTAACCTGTTCTGTCCTGGTTTGATCTTGATTCAGGTACGGTGCGAGGAAAATGTATCTGAACACTTTGGAATTCCTCACATTTCTGCCTAAATTGGTCATAAAATGTGGTCTGATCAAAATCATAAGAATGAATAAACGGCGTCTGCTTGAACTTGAAACATTCCCAACAGCGTGGAATAAACTGGTGCAGTTCAGCCAGAGTCCCGGGTTCACTTACTTTTTTCTCCCTGTCCTGAGAATGTTTACATGTCATGGCCATTGAAATGATGATGACATGTAATTGTGCGGGTGGAATTAGTTTAAGCAGACACTTTATATTCATTCCTATGATTTGCAAATGGAATCAAACGCTGAGGCTGAGGATTTCATGCGTGTGCCTGTCAATAATTATCCAGCCGTTACAAAGTCTGCAGATAAACGCGCATCATGTCGCAAACGCCAGGCTCTAGTTTCGCCCCCCGACTCTGAAAATGAACTGAAAAAAGACTAAGACTGAGACCCTGACGCTGGAGATACGTTTAAAGAGGTTTTTTTTTTGGGGGGGGGGGGTATTTGTGAACAACTCGGCATAAAAAAAAAACAAATTCACTTCACACATGGAAACACGCTGCCTTTACGGACCTGTAAAATGCTGAGCTGCAATCTGAAAGGGTTACGCTTAAGACATCGTGTTCCGAACAAGAATTCGCCCACACCCGAAAGCCTCAACATAATTTAAAAAAAAAAAAGATAAAATCACATGGACAGAGAACGGCGTGATCCCGAACAGGTCGGTTCACGCCAGAGCAAAGCAAAATACAGGTTTACTTTGCACTTTTTAAACAAACATATATTTTTTTTTTTTTGTGCTTAAATATTAGCTTTTTATTAATGTATTTATCTAAATATTTGCTGGGAGTAAACTCTCACACTCCAGTTAGCGGTTCAGTTAAACAACACACACGTTATACAGTGACTCATTTCTACACAACAAACGCGCGTGTGTGTTTGGAGAACACTTGATCACTGCCATGTGTGCGTTTTTTTTTTTTTTTTTGTCGTTTTTTGGCGAGAAGAAGACCACTTTGGGGAGTGTTACGCAATTTAAGATGTGTAAAAACCAGAAACAGGCAACGGACAAATGAGCAAAGAGCGGGAGGAGAACAAGAGGGGAGCGCCACCGACTTCCTGTTCAGCCGAAGCGGTTTCCTGTGCCGGCGAGAAAGAACGAACGGGACACAGATATTCACAGTGATTTTAGATTTTCTTTGGGAATGGGACGGTTGCCAGTTCAAACACAGTATCAGCCCGATAGTACCTCGACATTACCGCCATTGCAGTAATGACATCTGCACTGAATTCTGATAAATCATCATTCACAGCCACCGCGGTGATCAGAGTTGCCAGATTCCGGGAGAGAAACGAACACAATTCAAGTTCGTGTGCGTGCCCTTTATACAACAATAAACTCTCAACAAAAAAACTTTAAAGTACACATTAGACACAATTTTCGCTAAAACATAGTTAACACAATTATATTTAAGATTTTGCCAAAGACTGTACCCAGTTTTCTTCAGCGTGACCATTTTTGTGATGCTTATAGTTTCACTTCCTGATTGGACACCCACCGGAAGTGACATAGATAGAGGCAAACAAATGTAAACTGTTGCCGTGCCAACCATGTTAAGTCAATGGGAAATGAATTAAATGCTATGGAACTTTACCTTTATCTATGTCACTTCCTCTCGGCAGCTTAACAATTCAAATCAAACTAACTTTTCTGCCCCAAATTCCTTCATTTTAAATCACTGCTTCACTGAAATAAAATGATATAATTTTAAAAGCATTAAAAACCTGTCATATGCACTTTAAAGCGACTACACACACAAAGGGCAACTAAGAGGGAGTAGCTGAATGTCAAAAATAATAAGTTCACAGCATGTCTTTAAATAACAAACCATCATAAAGTAATTACAAACAGCTTTGGCTACTACTGCTGCTGCTAAGTACTATAGGCTATTCAAGCTGGGGTACCTGGTTTTTCCTGTTCAAACTGGGATTTTTTTTGTTTTTGCCCAAACTTGTTTCTAGCTCTCATAGTCCCTCCTGTGTGTTCAAATTGTTCAAATAATGTAATTACATGCACATTTTTCACACCCACACACAGCATTGAGTGGTGACAAAGTGAAGCAGGGGCGGCCACCCCCAAGATAAATTCCACTAACTTAGATTAGACTTCTACCATCCATTGCTCAATCAAACTTTAGGTGAAGACAATACAACAAGGTTTGTGTTTTGCAACATATTCGGAGGTGGCAACAATACATGTATTCTACAAGACCCCGGCTTTAACATGACTATTCTACAGAAATCGTACAATGCCATTAGAATCCAAACAGCCTTGAGCGCTAGGACAGCTCATACTTTTATCTCACACAGAACGATGTTTACATTTTAGCGGAGGTCAACAACTCTCACGCGACCCTTAAACAAACTGTGTGATGCGAATGCTTTCAAACCATTCACAGTCATCTCCCGCACGCTTTTTTCCGAAACCCGGAACCAAACGATCCGTGCGTAAAAGGGGCATGAACCATCTCTCGCTGTTGCTCTTTGGTTCAGTTTCCCACCACTTCCACGCGTCCTCCGCTCAAGGCGCTATTATGAATAGGGGCCACGCGATATTACAACATCAGGCAACAACCATCAATGACGCGGTGTAACTTTTTGCCAACATGGCAAGCTTGTGCGTGTCCGAATGAATGAATGAATCGCTTACGCAATCTTTACGCACCGTGCATATCGGTCAACTCCGTGCACCATTTACACAAAATAACGCGACTTACCAGCTGATCCACCGGCTATGATCTGGTGAGAAGCCTCCCGTAAGAGGCTCTTCGGCTTGGGGCTTGTCATCGTGGAGTCCTCGCTGTTCCTATCACCAAAACATGACAGGGTTTGTAGTTGTCGGTGCGTAAAATGGTAACCGCAGTCAGTTTGTCGCTGATGTTGATCGTCAAACCTGTTCCCGGAGAGTGGCCTCGCGTCGCTAAACGAGTCGAGGTGAAAGTTGGTGGTGCGCTCCTGAAGTGGCAACAACCCACGCCGCAGCTGTGTGTCTCTCCCCAAGTGCGAGTGAGCGGCAGAGGAGCTAGGCTAATGCTAAGGCTAGCTCTCATGAAAGCTAGGACCTCTCCGAAACCGTTCCCTCCTCCCTTCCCCTACACCCTTCCACTCAGTCCTCAGTGAGGGCACCTTCAAAGGTTCACTCAGAGACATTCGAGCTGGGACTTCCAGACACACTCTCCCCCACGGACCGTGTTGCAAAAATCACAAGTTCGACTGGTCATACTTTTAAATGGAGAAAAAGTTCCCTCATGAGTTTACAAAGTAATTCAGATTCAAATGTGTCGTATTTACTTGATATAAACATGACTTCGACCCGCTGCTATCACTTAATCACTTTTTATCACGTTATATGCCTACATACCTGTAAATACAAGTCCGCTGTTGTTCAATGTCAAATTGTTGTCTTACCATATGTCACTTTTATGTTATCTTATTTATTTAATATTGTGTACGCATGCCCCTATAGCCTTATAAAGTGTTTTAGCTTATTTTTATCTTAACTCTGTGTTTTATGTCGCACGTTTGCACCGAGAAAAATTCCTAGTTTGTGAACCTGTTCTCAAACCATGGCAATAAAACCCATTCTGATTCTGATCATTTTGCATCTTCAAACTCACAAGTGGGAACTTTTCCTTTCCCAATAAAATCATGTGAAGTCTCACTGTCGCTTTCCATTTCATTAATACATGTCTATGTGACGATAAAGTTGTTCAGGTGCTCCTAAATAAACGTGGAACCGTGTTGCTCGTGGGACTGCACTCCGGTGTAACACAAACCTGTGTGACAGAACTCCACTCCGCGGGCACGCGCAAACTGAGTGTGAGTGTGAGGGAGGAGGGAGCGATTTTACACACTAGGCCCCTAGTGTCACCTCCCACTGCATCACAAGGACGGGGATTTTCAGGTATGCGAGGGACAAATGATAAACCATGACCTGTAGATCAGTAGGGAAGGGCAAAATGTAACATTGGCCCACAACCCACGCTGCACTTGAATGGAAAACACTATAAATAAGCTGCATATATTGTTGCGATCAATAAATCCAAATGGTCAGAATAGATTTTTATTGTCTGCCAAGGTCTAGCAGAGAAATACAGAGGGAAAAAAGTAGAAATATTACATAGAAATATTGTTATTTTATATTATATTTTTCAGTGACTCAAACAGGATTATTTGCACCCCACATGAATAATTCAAATCTACAGGATATTTGTTTTCCTTTTCTCTTTTAATATAGCTTCCTTTCTAAATGTGATCCTTTAATGAATGGGTGGAAACATCTCTGTGCAGACCTCGTTTGCTGACACAAGAATGTACCTTGCGTTGCGTCACTGGGATGAGGCAAGCGGCACCGCTCTGTGGCGCCTGACATTTGCACGGCCTATATTATCGTGAGCGCCGTACGGCCTCTCAACTTTGACCTAGCTTTGACCCGCACTGGCAGGACACACGGTGAAAACATCTCCACATCGTACGAGCCAACCGCCATTTTGCACGTGCAGTAATCGATAAGAACAGGTCCTTGATACCAGTGTTAATTTCGTCGACTAAAATATTTAGTCTTAATTTTAGTCAAAGTGATTTTTTTGATGACTAAAATTGGACTAAGACTAAATTTAAAGTTTTTCATGCGACTAAAACTATGACTAAAATGTCCAGATATTTTAGTCGACTAAAATGAGACTAAATAAAAATGAAAAGGAGAGACTAATATCATCCAAACTTCTATTGACCGTCTGAAAGAGCTTCATATCATGTAAATTCACTGCCAAAGGAACAGCTCTGAGCTTTGTTCATGAGGGAGCAGCTCCATGAAGCAGGACCTTAATTAAATATGATTATAATGAATATTATTAATACAAAGTCGACTAAATCTGTCTTAAATTTAGTCGACTAAATTGACTTGCAATTTTAGTCGACTAAATCTCGACTAAAATTGAAGATATTCTTTTGACTAAAACTCAACTAAAATTGAATTACATTTTTGTCAAAAGACTAAGACTAAAACTAAATTAAAATATGTTGTCAAAATTAACACTGCTCGATACTCAGTCACAGATCCACAGTCTCACCTCGTCGCCATTGCTTTTGCACGAAAAACAAAACTCGCCGCACATTTCGTACCATTCGTTTTTATTAAACCACAAACAGACGTAACATTTCAAGCCTTTTCGTAAAAACAATACACGACATGTTATTACAAAAAGCAGTACCAACAACTTAACTCAATTTGAATGACATCAAGTCACTGTAAATGTGTTAAACGGTCAAACAGTCAAATAAATAACTCCTATGGACGACACAGTGGTTTGATCCAACAGTTCAAGTCATTCCATGTTGTTTAAAAAGCTTTAGTTTAAAAAGGACCGAGTGACAGCAGTGGTCCGATTTCACAGATGAGTGATAGAAGAGGTGTAGGATACGGTAAAAACTGATGGATAATGGCTTATTGAGATAAGTTTACTGTAAACAAATTACATAGACAATAGTTTGATCATAATTCAGACTTTAGAAGAAAGATGGAGAATTTGTTCAATGGTAATAATCTTAGTTTAGGTCCAAACTAAATGTCACCAAATGATCGTAATGTTATGTTATAAAGCTGAGTTTAAGTCAGGATTGTGTGGATTTAGCTCTCTTATAGCCATGTATTGGTGTTGATGTTGTATTTTATGTTTTTTAAAATCTTCTTCAGACACAACTGAATTAAAAAAAGGTAAAAAGATTAAGTCATAACTAAACAAAGAATCATCTTATAAAGTTCCTAAAGTACTAGATACTCAGAAACGGTACTGAAAACAATCTTGTACCGAAAACGTGTCCAGAAAAAATATATGTTGTATTTGATTCCAAGACACAATACAGACGTCCCCAGCATCGAAGAAATAAAATGTAATAAAAAAAATAACAAAAAATAGCTGTTTTGTTGGAAGAAATAGTCTTTAATACAATAAATTAGCACAGATGTATGGTTCAAGTTCTGGATGATCGTTACTGCAGCAACAGGAGGGAACGTTTAGTATTAGTATCATAAACCAGGTCTCATTTAAATAATGGAACCGAGACCAGTTGAAAAAGTGAAGTAACAAAATAGAAAGATGATAAAAAATAAAATAAAATAGAAAAAGTGTTAAGGAGCCTTGTTAAAATTGTAAAAAAAAAGAAAAGAAACCTGATCGGCCAGTCTTCGTACCGCTATAATTAAATATTTGGAAGTTGCAGAGACAAGCCCCTCTTTTGTTAAAATAAATAATCAAGCTTACGAAGTCTGCTGAATCCACTTCTGCGTATAGTTGTTTTTGCTCATTATTGTAACTTCTAAAACGTGAAATGCCAACGCAAACGTGTCGGTATCAAAAGTTTGCAGGACCAGTCCCCTCGAGTGGAAAATACCCGCCTCTACTATCGGCGACCGCCCCTTTTAGTTTCTCCGAGCGGTTTTTTCGTCACAGTAGCGTGGGTCCCTTGGTGGTGTAGTTCATGGAGGGGAAGTGCGGGCTGTTTGCGTCCCAGTGGGGGTGGTTCTGGTGCGGGGCGGAGGGCACCCCGGGGCTGCAGTGGTTTATGTAGCTCGCCGTTAGCAACGTTAGCTCCAATATCTGGGGGGGAAAAGACATATAATAATCCATATTAATGTCAATGACTCTTTCCATGTTCATACACTTTCAATTCTAATGTTGTCCTTTAAGATGAGAAAAAGACCTAGATATATTCGGTTATTTCTAGAGATGCAGTAGTTTTTTAAAGGCCTCCGAAACTAATCCGAACTGTTTTCATGTCACATTTTTGAAGCATTTATGTCGTGTTTTCGTCTCTTTTCTGTCTCGTTTTAGCAGGCTTTTTGTTGCTCTCTTTTTCTTTCTTTCTGATGCTTTCTTGTCACATTTTCGTCACTTTTTAGTTGTGTTTTTGCTGCTTTTACGAAACATTTTTGTCGCTCTTTTATTGTTTCTTTGTGGCTCTTTTTTTGTTGTATTTTCATCCCCGTTTTTGTCGCTGTTTCGACACTTTTTTCAAAGAAGCTCTTAGATTTGGGTAAAGCCAAACCGGAGAAAATGTGCTCGGTTCAGGTGGGGGTTGAGAGGTTCAAAGGAGTCCTCCCACAGTTATGCTTCAGGGGAGCAGAGAAACATAGCAGTGAAAACAAGTTTGTACACGTATTATGTACTGTTGTACATTTTGGCATATATACTTTCAGAATCATAAGCGACAGAGACTTGGCGTGTTTGAACCTGATGAGTTTTGACAAACTTCCTCTGAAGTATCTACTAAACACGAATTCCCCTGAAGAAATCAACCTTACACCCCTCATGCAGCGCCCCCTGCTGTCACAGTTCAACACTGACACGTTTAGAAGCCTCATACACAGGATTAAATAAGAAAAAAAAAGCCCGAAAACATCAGCAGTGCATATCGGCATCGGCCTTAGAAAAAGAAAGATTACATACATTTAAATAAGTTAAAATATCGGCCCTTCATATCTCTTCATATCGGTATCGGACCCCAAAAATCCATATCGGCCTCCTACCTTTGGTTTGGCCATAGTGAAGACCAGTTTCTCCACTCTCTTCTTCCCGACCCCGGGCTCCTTCTGTTGAGTGGTCACCAACATGAAGTCCTCCTTGCAGCCTCCGAACGTGATCACGCAGTGGTACGGGTACGTCACCAGGGGGTGCTGTGGAGCGAAACAATCTCACGGTCAGAGACGACAGATGGGTGTGTGATTGTCGGGGCCTGGAGTTGAGGGGAAAAGCCACGTTGCGTCCCCAGACAAAAACATGGCCACTCTCGGATCATCTGCACGTGTACCACATTATCAAGCGAAGATGCGGCGGGTGTTTTTCCTCACCATGGTCAAGTCGAGCACGCACAGCCCGTCTTCGTTGACAGCCAGCCAAACCTGGGGCTGCTCCACTGCAGAGGGAGGCACCGGCTGCAAACAACAACATTATTATTTAGAGTCATTTGAGATTCAGGAAACAGACAAGTTAAAACACAACGTCCCAGTGACAAGTTGCTCAAAGGCTGAACAGGGGATTGTCGGTAACAGGAGAAGATAATTTGCAACTCGGATTAGTCGAAGAATAGAGACACCCTTGTTACCTAAGCATTACGATGAATAGAGAGCCAAAAACGAGCACAGGCCGGGACTGGAATGAGATCCAATTACTTATACTTACGCGAGAGTTACATACATTTGTTGTTATGGCGGCCATTTTGAATTACCGAAGTAGAATGATGCAGTACCACAACATGTAACAATATCTCAACTCAGGATGAAAATGAAAGACAACTGATTGACCATTGGCATTTCGATGTTCTCGTAATCATTGCTCAATAACAGGTAAAACACGGCCCCAGAGACGCACGTTTATGTGAAGAAACCAGTGAGTCAGTGTTCAAGGTACTCAAGATGTAAGCATGCTACCACTTAGCATTTAGCTTTAACAGCTCAGCTCTGACCTCTCCAAGGGAAAGCCCTGAACCACAGAGCTTTGGATGCAACATGTGACAGAGGTCAGAGCTGAGCTGTTGCTGTAGTATTTCCTCAGTGTTCATAGATGTGAGCCACACACGTGTTTATCGTGTTGAAGCCTTGACAGTTGCTAACCGGTAGCATGCTAACATCTTCAGCAGCTTAAACACTGACTCAGACTGAGACTCTGTTGACGTGACAAACTGTAAAAATCCCAGAGAAAGGTTTTCTGTTTCCTCTTTGATGGGTTAATTTAGTCTGAGGAGTGAAGCGGATCTTTAGTAAATCCTGCTGTAGTTTGACGGACAGCGCTGCTACGTCTGAGCCACATTTCCTGGTTATATCATATGAACGTGTGCTCTCTGGTTCCGTGTTTTAACGGTTATTTTCTTGAGCAATGATTACGAGGACATAAAAATGCCACTGTCAATCAGTTGTCTTTCGTTTTCATCCTGAGTTGAGATATTGTTACATGTTGTAGTACTGCATTCTACTTTGGGGCTCAAAATGGCCGCCGGAACTATGCGTGTGTAATTACATATCTTCATGAGGCCTTATTGGGAAAATGATATGATCTTTAGTCACTTTTTCTGTTGTATTATTGTTGCTTTTCTGGCACGTTTTTGTCGCTCTTCTATTGCTCCTTGGTTGCTTTATTTGTTAGGTTTTCGTTCACTTTTTTTAGGTCACATCCTTGTTTTTTCGTTGCTTTTTTTTTCCCAAGAAGCTTTTAGATTTGGGTAATGCCAAAACTGGAGGAAAAATGTGCTGGGTTCCAGTGGGGGTTCAAGAGGTTCACACGCTGCTGGAAAGTCATTTACAAAACATTTTCATTAAAAGACATGACATCTGTACCTTTGCAGAGAAGAGCTTGGCGCCGAACAGCGGCCACTTGCGTGCCACAGTGAGGTAAATGCGCACGCACTCGGCGCCGCTGCAGCCGCGCAGCATCGACCACTTAGACGCCAGGCGCTCCGTCAGGTCTCTGAGGGGACAGCGGGAGGGGAGGCGGGTTGATACTTTTCTGTCTACGTTCATGATAGGAAATGTGCAGCTTGGGCATGAGGAAGGATGCGGTCCCCTTTTGATTTTCTTTCTGAACACACGGGGGCGCTCCAACACTAGGAATTCACCACATTCAAAACAATAAGCAGTTTTGAAAAATAAGTTGTTATGCATGTTACATCTTAAGCTCACTTAAATACTATATTTTATGTATTAAAAAAACTAAACTAAACGACATAAAGGTCATTTTTAAACTTCATTTATTCTTATATCCTCATGTGTAGAGAGTTTTTGAGGGCTCACCAGCAACTCCTCAGAATCCGACTTATTTATTTACTTATGTATTGCACGTTTCTGTCGTTTTATGTTGGAAAATAAGACAAAATTGCCCATATTTTAGCATTAAAATCTCATTAATGGATCGTGCATCAAGTGTAGTCTTAAAGCGGTACTAAGTAACTATGGCCCCTAGAGGCCATAAGCACCACTGCAGGTGTCGTAGCATGTTGCGGTGTTTATACTCATTAATTGTCCGTGAGAGTAAATACTACGCTGACAGAAAAGACAAAGGGATATTGGTCATCCAATTACACAATGGAGATCATTTTTTTTCACTCAAACTTGGCTGTAAATACTGTTTAAGTGGCGCTAGCCCGCAGTTAGCTTTGCCCGTTGCAATTGTGGTTTTCTGGCCAGAGACACCAGGGGGAGATGAAAGAGCCCCCAATCATCTCATTAACACTTGTATTACTCCCAGAGGGAAAAGGATTTATTAAGGTAAACAAGTTACTTAGTACTATTTTTACGCTGACATTTAAACTAAGATGTTATGGGAGAAAGTAGCAAAATATTTATGTTTTCACCTGCTATGTCTTGTCTAAATACATCATTCGGCCACATTACATTTTAACAAACGTTCATGACGTGAAGTTTTGAGATCCAGACATGTGTCACTGCTCAGCTCCAGTCAAATAAGTGATATATTAACTAAAGGATAAGAGCTCAGACGAAGATTAGCTTCCAAAAAATGAAAAACAACCTGTACCTGAGTTTCTCCGCGCCGAGGTTCTGCCTGTATCTCTTGGGGTAAAACTTCTCCAAAGCCTGGGTCAGAATCAGCTGAGACTTGGGCTGAGGAGAACCAGAGGGAGACCCCGGGGGGCGCTCTAGGTCCCCGTGTTCAACCTACAACAGGCACAAAACATCCACTTTAGTATTTGAATCCTTCATGTGCATTCACATAGTGCAGTGACGGACCTGTGCCATGAGGGCGGCGACCTCCATGGCCAGCTCCTTGTTGACCGGGAAGTGCCCTTGCTGGACCTCGTCGTTCACTTGAAACGCCAGGAGGAGGCGCTCTCGCTCCGTCTCTCCTTTTACCTGAGAGCGGAAGCACAGCCTGGGCACATACAGAAGAGGAGCTGTAATTACGAGCTCAGGCCAATCACAAACCCTGAAACAAGCTTTAGTCATTCTAGTTTGTTCAGGTACTGTTCAAACTAAGCCCTTGCAGCAATTCTTCAAAGGACTTGCCAATATGTGGGTTCAGAGATTCATCTCTTTAGATTTGCAAACAGTCCATCAACCCTGCAGGTGAATAGGGAAAAAATAATAATTCAGAGATATTAATTTAAAACTTTTACTGAACATTACTGATGTAAATATGAGAAAAAAATGTATTGCAAGTTTTCTGTCATTTTATGTTTTCATATCAAAATAAGGCATTTTGTGCATAAAAATTGCCAAAATTGCCTATATTTTCAGCGACAAAATCAAAATATTGGATAGACCCAGATTTAAAAAATATAGTTTTATTTTAGCTTTTTCTCCTCGCATTGTTGCTGCCTTGTCGCCACTTTTTTGAAACATGTTTCTTGTTGCTTTTTGTCAATTTTTTGTGAGATATGGGTAAAGCCAAACTGGAGAAAATGTGCTCAGTTCAGGTGGGGGTTAAGAGGTTGATAAACTGATCATAAGTGAAAAAAAATCTGTAAAACTCAAATTTTGCCTTGTTTTTTGGAGTTCAAAGATGAATAAATCAGGTTGGGAATAAGATACTAAAAAATCCCTCTAAAAAAAAAAAAAAACTCATAAAATAAGTGTCGTACCGGGTACTCTATAACTAAGATGTTTGATTTGATTTATTTATTTGAGCTATTATTTACAATGAGCTATTATTTACAATATTTAGATCATTACAGTTACATTTTTACCCAAAACCAATACAAATAAAAATAAATTATAACTCAAAAGGAGTAGGCCGAAACAAGAAAGCTTATGAGCGCCCACCCCATATTCAAAATACAATTATTGATTAGCAGCATTGATTATTCGAAGCTTTTGCATGTCATAGGTTGAAAATCTGATGAGACTTACAAGTATGAAAAACATAGAGCGAAAGTAGAAAGTTTGTGTATTTACTTTTCTCTTATTTTTTTATCATTGCTTATATTACCAGTCTGGTCACCATTCTATTGATTTACTTATTGTTTAAGTAGTCATAGTGTTTTAGATATACATATATATGCATACACATACATTACTAGCGCACATATTCATTATACATATATTATCATCACCATCATCGTGTTAAGGGAGAAAACGATCTAAAAATCTCCTTTTCGACCACTGTGTGAAAAAATCAACTTTCACCTGTCGTGTCTCGCCTTAAAGAAACAGGCTACCGTTTTTCCATACTGAGATATGTTCTTACCTGAGCTTAGACGTGTTGATGCGTACCCGTCTGGTCTTTGTGCGTGCACTCAGTCACGCAAAAAGACCAAAGAAGTTGTTAGCATTTGGCCTCTCCCAATGTATTCCTATGGCTCCAAAAGGGGGTGAAGTTGAAAGCTACCACACTCTTCCACGGGCACAAAGACCAGGCAGGTACGTATCAACTCGCCTAAGCTCAGGTAAGAACAGATCACATTATGGAAGAACTTTGTGCCCTCAGTCAAGCAAAAAGACCAAAGCTGTTGTTGGCATTTGGCCTCTCCCAGTATATTCCTATAGCGCCAAACGGGGTTAAGTTAGAAGCGACCACGCTCTTCCACGGGCACAAAGACCAGACAGGTATCAAATCAAATCAAATCAAATCAAACTTTATTTATAGAGCGCTTTTCATACAAAATGTAACACAAAGTGCTTTACAGTGCTTAAAAATCATTAAAAATAATAAAAATCGTCCCCACCAGTAAATATACATAAATAACTACAACCCCACCACCCACCACCCGCACACACAGACACACAGACGTACAGACAGCCCAGCAGTTAAAAGTCTTAAATAAAAATGGACATAGAGTTGAGTACGTAAGGCTGGGTACAGATGGACCGAAAGAGGAAACATCATCCAAGGAGCCGTCTGCACCAGGAGCAGCCCATCGCCCACAGCCACAGAGCGCCAACCCAGGGGGCCCGGAGTAGGTGTAGGAGAGACGTCCTACCTCCATCCAGGCACCCCCAGGAGAGCGCCCGCACGGCCACAGCCAACCAGCACTCCCGGGGCAGAGGGCTCCCTCAGAGGAACCACTAGGAGAACATAAAAAATAAATGAATAAAATAAATAAAAATAAATAAATAAATATTTAATAAGAGATACATTAAAAACAGCTAAAACTGTGCGTGAAATAGCACAGGATAAAAGAGGGAAAATAAAGAAATAATAGAACTAAAACCGGTAAATAAGGTTAATATAAGTAAATATTAATTAAAAGCTAAACTAAAAAGGTGGGTCTTGAGCCTGCTCTTAAAAACATGAACGTTCTCTGCGGTCCTGAGCTCCTCTGGCAGGTCGTTCCAGAGGCGAGGGCCATAGTATTGGAAAGACGCCTCGCCGTGAGTCTTTCTGTTGACTTTAGGAATAACTAGGAGACCCCTGCCAGAGGAGCGAAGGGACCGCGAAGGCTCATATGGTAAAATCAATTCTGAAAGATAAGAAGGACCAAGACCATTAAGACATTTAAAAACCATTAAAAGAACTTTAAAATGGATCCTGAAACACACGGGGAGCCAATGCAGTGACTCTAAAACCGGTGTAATGTGGTCCCGCCTCCTGGTCTTCGTCAGGACACGAGCTGCTGAATTTTGTAAAAGTTGTAAACCTGAGATACTCTTTTTGGGAAGACCAGAAAGCAGGGCATTACAGTAGTCGATACGACTGGTGATAAAAGCATGCATTAGCGTCTCCGTGTTGGCCCGAGAGAGAATGGGGCGGACTCTGGCTATGTTCTTTAGATGGTAAAAACCTATCTTTGTGATATTCTTAATGTGTGGAATTAAAGTCAGCTCAGAGTCAAAAATCACACCCAGGTTCTTCACCTGTGAGGAAGGATTAAAAGACAATGACTGTAGTTTGGGTAAAAGTTTCTCTCTCTGGGCCTGAGGACCGATGACTAAAACTTCAGTTTTGTCCTGGTTAAGCTGGAGAAAGTTTTCTGCCATCCAGGATTTGATATCTAAAATGCAGTTAAAAAGTGCATCCATTGGCCTGGTGTCCTCAGGAGACATGGAGATGTACAACTGTGTATCGTCAGCGTAACTATGAAAGTTGACTCCATGTCTCCTGATGACATCACCAAGAGGGAGCATATACAGGTTAAAAAGCACTGGGCCTAAAATCGAACCCTGGGGCACACCACATGTAATATTATGGACCTTGGAGGAGCAGGTATCCACACTCACCATGAATGTCCTGTCTGTGAGGTAGGATGTAAACCATTTGTGGACAGCACCAGAGAGGCCGATGTGTTTTAAACGAGTTAAAAGAATAGTATGGTCGACTGTATCAAAGGCAGCGCTCAGATCCAGTAGAACCAACACTGTCAACCTTTTGGAATCATAATTTAATCTAAAATCGTTTAAAATCTTTAAAAGGGCTGTCTCGGTGCTGTGGTTTACCCTAAAGCCAGACTGAAATTTCTCAAGGACGTCATGTGCATTTATAAAGTCGCTAAGTTGGGTAAAAACAAGTTTTTCTAAGATTTTGCTTAAAAATGGTAAGTTGGATACCGGTCTAAAGTTGTTAAAATCATTACGGTCCAAATTGCTCTTCTTCAGCAGAGGCCTCACCACCGCCCCCTTAAAGGCAGCAGGGAAGACCCCCGTCTGAAGGGAGCAATTCATCATGTGTAAAAGCTCGTCTCTAAGAGATCCATAGAAAGTTTTAAAAAACGGGGTTGGGACCGGGTCTAAAGGACATGTGGTGGGCCTCACTGAGGAGAAAACTTTATCAAGCATCTCAGCATTAACCTGGACAAAACTGTGCAGTGTTTCCTCTGGAACAAGTAGACAACCAGATGTATTTAAAACCGTGTTACTTTGAGTAGATAAAATATTACATCTGATAGTGTCTATCTTTCCCCTGAAGTGGTCTGCAAACGCCTCGCAAAGGGAGTCACTTGGAGTAAAATTGGTCTTGTTAAAATCAGGATTGATTAGATGTTCTATTGTAGAGAAGAGTACCTTGGGATTGTTTTTATTATTGTTGATAATTTTTGAGAAGTAGTTGTTTCTTGTGTTTCTTACTGTGTTATTGTAGGTTGATTGTTGTTCACGGAAGATTTGGTAGTTTATGGTAATTTTGTTTTTTCTCCATTTTCTCTCTGCCACCCTGCATTGTCTTTTGAGTTGTTTAATTTCCTCATTCCTCCATGGAGTAATTGGTTTTGTAGGGAGTTTCTTGGATTTTAAAGGAGCGATAGAATCAAGCGCTGACTTGAGTTTGCTATTAAAATTTTCAAAAATAAAATCACAGGGGGCAGGTAGAACAATAGGAGAATATTTCTCTAAAACATCAATAAAATTTGCAGCCACTTCAGGGGTGAGATGACGTTTCCTCACAGCTCTTACCGAGGTCTCCCGCTGGGTAAAACTGGTGATATTAAAAAACACACAGTAATGGTCAGAAACAGCCAAGTCAATGACAGAAGACACAGCTGTGGACAGGCCATACGTGATGACCAGGTCCAGACTGTGTCCTCTGTCGTGAGTTGGCTGTGTGACGTGTTGGGTAAAATCCATATAATTAAGAACATTTAAAAAATCCCTAGCAACAGGGTCTAAAAGATTATCTATGTGTAGATTAAAATCACCAGTTAAAAGAATCATATTAAAAGAGCTATGTAAAAGTGATAAAAACTCAGAAAATTCCTTAACAAAAAGAGGGCATTTTTTGGGGGGTCTGTAAATAGTGACACATAAAATGGGGGGATTGCTAAAAACAACTGCATGGTGCTCAAAAGTGGGGAATGGATCAAATAAAATAGGTTTGGTGGCAATAGTGTTTGTACATATGGAAGCAGTGCCACCTCCCCTTTTCCCATTCCTTATTGAAAAGGTGCTGCTAAAATTAGGTGGGGAGGCCTCAGCAAGAACCGCGGTCGCATCTGTACCCAGCCAGGTTTCAGTTAAAAACAAACAATCAAGATTATTATCTAAAATCAGGTCATTCACAATAAAAGACTTCTTCTGCAGAGAGCGGACATTTAAAAGAGCCATGTTTATTGTGGTTTGAGATGGATTAGCTGTGGACTGTGGGGGGGCTTTGGGGAGGGGTTTTAAAACGTTAATATGGACAGGATAATTCCTGTCCATATTAACGTATCAACTTGTCTAAACTCAGGTCTCAGTATGGAAAAACCTCGGCCTGTTCCTTTAAGGCCTTCGTGAATTGAATGACCTCTCCTACCTGTTCTTGTACGTCAACCGGACGATGCGCGTTCCCTCGTTCTTCCCAGGACACAGCTCCTTCAAAGCCTGCTCCCATTTGGAAATCACATCGCAGATCTGGAACCAGCCCAGACACAACAACAGTCAATGAAATGTCCTCAATGTGGAGCGACAACAACAACAACCACCATGTGAAATGTGTGTCTGATTTGGTGTCTGCAGACAGAAGGCCGTGTGTTATTGTACCTTGGCGCTGGGCTGCAGACAGTGCTCCAGCTCCTTCCCCGAGGGGTCGTCCGTGAACAGGGAGAATCCCGACAGATGGGGCTTCCTCATGCAGATCCTCTGGTTCAAAGTCTTCAAGAACTCCTCCACCGTGGTCGACCCGTCAAAGCCCACCACCTGCAGGGGAATACAACACAATATTAATTTACTTTCATGCACGTCAATCAAAAGGCAATTATGGAACAAGTAAAACTGTCTTGAAATAAGGAAATGTGCTTATGATTTCAGTAACTAATTTCATTAAAGGGATATTTATTTCGGGATTTTTGACATTGGGCCTCATTTCCTAGTTATCCAGAGTGTTGTTGATGTCTGGAGATATTTTTTTCTTACATTCATGCAGTTCTTATATTTGAAGAGTCTAGTGGCGCTAGGCTAGGACAAGGCTAAAGCATTTCTATGGTATCAGTTAGCCTGCATTAAAAACAGTCCGATCCGCTCCGCAGTGCACCTGAGGTAAATCACGTAATAACGCCAGACTAACTTGTATCACATGAATTACCGCATTTTGAGGGACTATTTTCTCGCAGATCACTCCTCTGCTGCGTTAGCTTACAGCCACGAAGTTGATGCTGCTCAAATATAAGTTATTTTAAATGAAAAATGGTTCAAATTATTCTATCGACGCAGACATTTATATCATCAGTCTGGCGTTATAAGTGATTTACCTCAGGTGCACTGTGGAGTGAGTCAGACTGTTTTTTAATTCAGGCTAACTGATACCATAGAAATGTGTTAGCCTTGCACTAGCCTAGCGCCACTAGACTCTTCAAATAAAAGAACTGCATGAATTTAAGGAAAAAATATCTCCAGACATCAACAACACTCTGGATAACTAGGAAATGAGGCCCATTGTCAAAAATCCTGAAATATCCCTTTTAATCTGACAATGAGGCAAGACTTCTACACTTAAATCAAGTAAATTAAGATTATTTTCTTTAACTGATTTTGAGGGTGATTGTAACTGTTTCCTTAATTTAAGTGTAAGAATAATGCTTAATGGACAGAATTTTGAAATTAGTGACTCAAATCAAGGGCGAATGTTATTATTCAAATTTTTTTCACCATTATTTAATCAGGAAGGTCCCACTAAGATTAAGAGTCTCTTTTTCAGAACTCTTTTTCAGGACTTAACAAGAATGTACCTCTCAGGGTATTTTCTAATTGCCATCTACTGAAAGTTTTTTTGTGGCAAAAACGACACATACCGCTTGCGTCATATCTGCTTTTTTCTGGTTAATATGTTTGCGCCATCAGGAACTCGAAGAAATCACCCTTGATCCCAGGCACGTCTTTGTAATGAACAAATATTGCATCATTTTGTGGACCTTGTATAGTTCCTGTTGAGGCCAGAGTTAAGTATAAATGCACCTTCCGTTAAAATGTTACAGTTAAAGCAGTTGTACAATTTTTTTATCAGCACATTATTTCTCAGGAAGCAAAAATAACCTTTTGCATACTTCCGGGTTCACAATTCAAAATGAGTTCATAATACGCAGTAGAGGCTTTGCACTGGACTGTTTTTTTTCTTCCAAATATCTCCAAAAAATATATACTGCAAGGGGCCAAAATACCTTTAACGCTACTCAGAGACAGATAAGTAGATTCATATTCATGTTAAAGCAGTACTAAGTAACACTTGCCCCTAGAGGCCATAAGCGCAACTGCAGGTGTCGTAGCAAGTTACGATTTTCTAACTTATTAAATGTCTTGGAGAGTAAACACTACGCTGACAGAAAAGGCGAAGGGAGAGGGGGATGTTGTACATCCAGTTATACAATGGAAATCATTTTTTTCACTCAAACTTGGCTGTAAATACTGTTTAAAGTGGTGCTAGCCCGCAGTTAGCTTTGCCCGTTAGCCTGTTAGCTTCTTCTTCATGGTTCCATTAGTGTGTACTGGTTGCTCCGACCCGGTGGCAGTTAAGTTGCAAGCATGGTTTTCTGGCCAGAGACACCAGGGGGAGATGAAAGACCCCCCCAGTCATCCCATTAACACTTGTATTACCCCCAAAGGGACCACGGAGAGGATTTATTTAGGTAAACACGTTACTTAGTACTGCTTTAAGTGTAGAAAGCAGCGGACTCGGACCTGGTAGGTGTTGTTCATGAAGTGCACGGGGATGCTGAAGGGCAGGGAGTGGTGGTACGGGTTTCTCAGTAAAATGGACACGATCTCCATTCGGGACGGTTTGGCCCCTCGCTCGCCGTTCTGCAGAGTCCGCTCCAAAGATCTCTGACAGTAGACCGCGTATTTCCCCACCTCGCTCCTGCAAAGGGGAGTCACAACATCAGTGCCATGAAAAAGTGAAATTACAGAGGTACTTCATAGACTACTTACTTTTATAGACTTACAAGGGTTAATGCAAAAATATCTTAAAAAATGAATATGAAAAAAACATGTGCCTAGAAAAAGATTAAAAAACACATAATAATTCTACTTTACTATTCCAAAATTCTTCAGATTAAGGTCAAATGTTTATATTTATTCTCTAGTTTCGTGTGAATAATGTGATTTGTTTCAATGTAAGCTTTATTTCAAGCCAAAGTTTCTTCCAATGAGGAAAAGAAAATCCAGTATCTTATTTCAAGCGTAACTTCATTTGAAATTGAAAAAAAGAAAAAAGGCAATGTTCATCAAAGGATATTAAACAAGTCGAGATCTGAAACTCCCTACAGATTAGCTTAAATATTAGACATATTTAAGTGTGAAGAAAGGCCTGGTTGCGCTCACCGAGGGTCCGCGTGGCGCTGTAGGTGCTGCCTGAGGTACCAGAGGAAATGCTGCTGAGGGAGAAACAGAGCCACGCACAAAGACAACAGCTGCCAGCACTGCGGACCAGAGAAAAATAGGAAATCCCTTTAATATAAAGCACTGTCAACTGCAGAGTATGTTACTATTGGTTTGCCCGAAAATAAAGAAAACATGAGATTTAGATTGCATTTCTCTTACTTAAAGTTGGGAAAAAATGCTTATGCCTATTTCACTGTGTTCAAATAAATAAGTTAATTCATGAATTCTAAAAATGTATGGTGCACTTTTGTTAATTCAATGGTTTCATATAATAATAACAATAAGGGTGTTTGTATTGACACACTGGCCAAAATTTAGGTTGACCAGATTTACATTTATTTTCAAGTAAAGTGTTATTTTGGGGACTATTGCTGGGTTGCAGGTGACATCACAGCGTTCTAAAGGCCTATAATATTATATAGAGGTAAAGTTATTTTGTTTTTGGGGACATTTGTGGTCTTGTACAGAGACATCATGGACCCAGTGACTGATATTAATTATCATTTTTGTAATTCATACATTTTCTTTTCAGCTATGACTTGTGAAAGTGTAACGCTGCACTGTAAACCCGAACAATTTAGCAGTAATTAAAACATTTGAGGTAAACGGCTTTTTTTAAGTTTATAGTCTTAAAATGTTTGCTTGCTTCAAATTAAAAAGATTAAGGAAGCAGTACATATTTATTTTTTTTTATAAACTATGAGTTACTTAAAAAATCTAATTTTACAGACCCAAAAATTTAAATATGTGAAAATTATATTTTTGTATTTTTGTAATTCAAGATTTTAAGTACCATTTGTTTGCTTCTAAAATTTCACAGTAATCAAAAAAATAAAGACTATAAACTCCAAAAAAAGTTAGGCAACCGTTTACCTAAACTTTTTTAATTACTATTTAATTAAAGATACATTGATCAATTCTTCAGTTTTACAAAGCACTTCAAATTTGTAATTCAATAAGGTAAAAAGACATTAAACTCAAATTACATTACAGTGTGTTAATAGAAAAAACTGGCTCCTGGTCACCCAACCACAATTACCTATTCTTTACTGGATACAAAGATTTGAAAGTGTGAAAGTTTTACATATTAAGGAAGCAAACTGGTCCAGAACCTAAATGACTTTGAGCAGCTCCATCAGCGGTGGTTCATGTACAGCTGAAAAAAACAAATGATGGACCCCATTTCAAGGGGAACTCATTTTGCCGCCGGTACCTGTGTGAGCGAGTAGTTGTGCGGCGTCCGTCCGTTGGTCTGCTTGATGAGCTGACAGTAGATCTCGCTCTGCAGCTCCGAGTGCGTCAGACACACCTGCAGGGCATTCTGGGCCAGAGAGGTGTGATAGTCCACGGAGGGGGACTCCACCAGGACGTTTATGAACAGCTGACAGGACTGAGGGGTAAGAGAGACACGGAGGGGTTAGGGGCCCACGCTGTGTCACGTGAGAGCAAAGAGAGAATAATAATGTGAAAAGTTTAAACTGCACAGTAGCAGGACGGTATGAAGATAGAAATAACATTGTAAGTGGATTTATACATTGTTTTTATATTCTAACACAACTTCTAACCATGTTTCCAGATAATGTATATAACAGTGAAATGAAGAAGAATGACCAGTGTGTGGCCTGTTTCCATGAGTAATTACTGGCACGATCTCGATACAGAGGGCCCGATACAATACGTATTGTGGTGCACGTCATTAGGGCGGGGCGATATGGCCTGAAATCTATATCACGATATAAAAAAAGATATCACGATAATGATATATTTGACGATATAATTGGCAATGGACAAATTACTTCAAGATCCCAGCCTTACACCTATTGGGAAGATTAAATAGGTGATATTTTCTTCTTTTTTTAATGACATTCAGTGTTTATGCTGCTCTGATGGAGCTGAGCATAACATATCTCCTATCGTGTCCACAACGATAAAAAAAATTATGTCGCGATAACGATATGAGATACGATATGGCAATACTTTACCCTGAAGGAATTGAATAAGCAAGCACAAGTTACATTTCCAAAGGTTATATTACATATAAATCATCCATCACAGGTTGAGTAAAATATTTTGAAAACAGTGAATTGTGTTTAAAGCAAAGTGCGGCCCGGGGGCCAAATGTGGCGCTCAGGCCAATTTTTGAATGGCCCTCAGGCTTCTTGTTAACTTGACTTACATCGCCAAAGATTTTTACAACAAGTTTTATAATTCTACACAATTATGACCTCATAAAGTAACATTTGATTGTGGGAAAGAGCTGGTTTTAAAGTTCCAAGTCTAAATAAAGGTGCGGGTCATGGGTTAAAACTCTGCCTCTGGTGTGAACCAATCAGAACACAAACAGGTAATAACCAGATCACCTTAAAGTCAAAAACATTTGTATCATTTTGTTTGAGTATCGATATTGTGATTTGTGATACATGGTTTCCGATACGATACGCGTATCACAATGAAAACGTATCGCGATATATTGCACAACGATATATTTTGTCCCAGCCGGAGTAATTACAATGACATTTCCATCACCATCGATACTTTTCAGCAGACAGATTTATTCCCTTCTGGAAGAATCATGCCTTGAGACAAAGGCTAAAGATTTACTAAAGGTTTAGCAGCTTTTACACCTACAAGACCTCATTTGACATGACATAAAAACATTTTGTAGTCTTCTACACTTTATAAATCGTAACAGTGTGCTGAAAATACACCCGATTTACGACCAAACCAACAAAGCTCTAGAGTCAAGGCGTTATAAGCTCTTTCATTAATCATTGTTCCTTCAAAACGACACGGGGCAGATAGGTCTCATCACTCCCCCCCTGAACAAACCTCCTGTGTCCGAGCCCGGCCGGTCAAAGAGAAAAACACGTATCCTCCTATAGCTCTCATGGGAACAGTTCTGCGGAGCATGACAAGGAGGGTCTGAGTGGGCACTTTTTTTTTTTTTTAAACAATGTTACAAAAGCCCTGTCATCCTCCTACTCTTGTCCTGCTGCTTTGATTTCCACTCCAGCGGTGATTCTCACACTTTTGAGAACAAGGAGTACCGTTTTTGTAATTAAATATCCATTGCAATTATTGGACTAAAATAATAGATAAAACAGATACTGTAAATACCGTATTTTCTGGACTATAAGTCACTTTTTTTCATAGTTTGGGGGTGCGACTTATATATAAAAGTATATAATTTCACATGTTTGTTATTTTCACACTGACAGCCGATAGAGGGCGCTCTAGGCGTGTGTACCAGTATCTGCAACTCCTGTACCATTGAAGATTTAAAAAACTTGTAAGGGACTGGCAAAAAGCGAAGGTTACTCTTACTGCATTGAAGAAAACAAAATAAGCTAATCACGGGCTAAAAGCCAGATGACCACAGCTAGAGGAACGAGTTCGCAAATGAGAGCTTGAACAACGCACTGCAAGGAGAGGCTCGTAAACGATGCAGTGATGCCTCCGTGCACAGGTAGTTGCCAAGGCTGGTGCGACTTATACTCCGGAGTGACTTATAGTCCGGAATATACGGTAATAGATAAAAATCCATATTAAAATGTATATTTTTGGTAGTCATTGACAAGGACTAAGCCATGTCACTAAGCCAAGTCATGGTCTCATCAGGAGGGAAGGGAGACTTCTACTTTAACCTGGACCAAAGACCCAGGTCTAAAATCAACTTAAATTGGACTAAATGGTGTCTAAACTATGTGAACACAATGTCTAAACCAATACCTAACTAAAATGCAAAGTACGATATAAATAATCTGAGGCCAACTAAAACGAAAGCAGTCTAAAATGGCAGATGACGCATGAGCCACAGTTTGAGAACCGCCGGGCCAAACCAGGAGCCTGATCTAAAGTGAAGCACTAATGCCCTCCCTCAGACCCCTGACCTCTGAAGTTCGTCTTCAGTTTTAATGGCCTGTTTTCACACCGAGCCTGAACCATCTGAACGTTTAGCCCCAATCAGAGAAGATAATCACTGCATTATATCTGGTCCACACTTTTAATGAGGGGCCCCTGCTCCAGGCTTTGATCTGCTTCGAGAGGGGCGAGGGGAGGGGGCAGGGGGGACAGTGGAGGGTGAAGATCTGGGATCCGAATATAAATGGTTCAAAATAGACAATGTGCCAACTAATAAAAGAAAACGCCAGGAGTATTTCAAGTATTTCCAATGAATTTGACAGGGCTGATGGTGATAAAAAGGTTTAGCTTTAGCAGGTTTGTGGAAAACCAAACAAATAACTCTGCCAGACGATGTTCAAAATGTTTTTGTTGCGCAGGCCTCTTAAGGTCAGAAGAAAAATATAATATCTGGACTATGTTCGCACGGACAACACTGAACACAAGTGTCTCTCTGTTTATGGCGTTAAACTGTGGAATTCTTTGAATGAGGAACTTAAATGTGGTTATAAATAAGAAAAAAAGATGTACAAGGACAACACGTTGAGAGATTACAAAACAAAAAAGTTAAACATCTGAATGAAACCACAAAACTCGATTACAAATTACAATGATTTGTGATGTTTGGTGACTTGGTGAGGAGTTGGGGTTTAAATATGGGGATCTTATCTTTAAAGGGGCATTATGCAACTTTTTGTGCGAGAAAGAAAAGTTGATATTTGTGCGTCAGCAGTGAAAACCTTCCAAACCATTGATCCTGCAGCGTCCTAGAGAACACTGTGATGGAAAGTAAAGGCGCCATGCTGACCACTCATACAGCCGCTGGGTCACTCACTACAAGGTCAAATACGCACAAATATCAGGTTACTTGTTTGCATAAAAAGTTGCATAATGCACCATTAAAGTGTGTTATTATGAACAGATAAAACAAGATTTATCTTCCTTCTGTTCTTTTTTTTTTTCTCCATGTTAAAAAAAATGCTTATGTAATGACATGGCATGAATAAATAAATAAATAACATTAGAGGGAGTTTCAACTACCAGGAAAGAGGTAGGAGAATTTTACTTGCATAGCACTTTACAGACACAAGTCCATTAAAGCAGTACTACGTAACGTGTTTACCTTCATAAATCCTTTTCCCTCTGGGGGTAATACAAGTGTTAATGGGATGATTGGAGAGTCTTTCATCTCCCCCTGGTGTCTCTGGCCAGAAAACCATGCTTGCAACTAGACTGCCACCGGGTCGGAGCAAGCAATACACACTAATAGAATCACGAAGAAGAAGCTAACAGGCTAACGGGCAAAGCTAACTGCGGGCTAGCGCCACTTTAAACAGGATTTACAGCCAAGTTTGAGTGAAAACAATGATTTCCATTGTATAACCGGATGTACAATATCCCTCCGCTTTGTCTGTAGTATTTACTCTCCAAGACATTTAATAAGTAAAAAAATCATAACTTGCTACGAAACCTGCAGTTGCGCTTATGGCCTCTAGGGGCAAGAGTTACGTAGTACTGCTTTAAGCCAAGAGTGTCCAGACTTTTCCCCATTAAGGGCCACATACCGGTGGTCACTGCTGTTAAACGTTCAAAAGGGTGCATTAAAGAGAGGTTTAACCCAGGCCTCATACCCTTATTTAGGCGTGAAACCTTCATGCCAGCTCTGTCACACAATAAAACACACGTCTTTGAGGTTATAATCATGTCAAATTCTTAAACTGGCACTAAAAGGTATCCCATCTAGGTACTAACCCCAGCTCTTCCTTCAAGACCAGACAGGATTCGGCATTCTCCAGATGGTATAGGTCTAAAACTATCCAAGTTAAACCAAAGTATAGCGTAGCTTTGTAGCCTGTCCTGTAATGTCAAAATCCAAAATGGAGGTGTCCAAATGCTTTCAGAACAGGACCTTAAGGCCCAATGATTGATTTGTGCTCGGACCGACCTTGGACAGTTTAATGGCCTCGGTCTGCAGCGCCTCGGACGGCAGCGTGGTTAGCGGCGCCCTCAGCCCCTCCTTGCAGAAGCTCAGGGCCCCACTCCTCCACAGCGGCGATTCTGGGAAAGAAGACATTCAAGACGAGCCGCGTAAACACTCACAGGACGTGCGCACGGGAGGACAGACAGAACGGTTGGGTTTCAAAGGCCGGACGGGCTCTGCGCGGCGGATTAGCGCGCCCAGACTGCGCGGATCAAAATAACAAGCGACGTGCTCCTGGGGGCATTTGTGTTTATTTACACGCCGGGGCCTCGCGCTAGTGTTAGCTTCACGGCTAATTATACAGACGGCTATAAATGCGACATGACGACTTCTGTGTGTACTTTAGAGTCTCATTGTTTATGGGAACTTTATTTGCCTGATATTTAGTTTGGTTTAGTCCGTGTCTAGTCCGAGTTGTATTTGTAGAGAGCAGTTTTGTTATGTTTAATTACTGTAGTAGAGTATGTGCCGTTAGTCTCTCAATATAGCTTTTATACTGAAGAGTAACTCGGTGTCACTTATAACACCAGACTAACGATATAAATGTCTGTGTCTATAGAATCATTTTAACCATTTTGCATTTAAAATAACTTATATTTGAGCAGCATCAGCTTCGTGGCTGTAAGCTAACGCAGCAGCGGAGTGATCTGCGAGAGAATAGTCCCTCAAAATGCGGTAATTCATGTGATACAAGGTCAGTTATATTAAAAAAAATATTCTAATTATTCTTGCATTAGCCTAGCGCCACTAGACTCTTCAAATACAAGAACTGCATGAATTTTAGAAAAACATATCTCCAGACATCAACAACACTCTGGATAACTAGGAAATGAGGCCCTATGTCAAAAATCCTGAGGTTAATCGTGCAGGCCTAATTCTAATATAGATATTATATATATGTTTTTTTGTCAAACATCTTTTTTATGAATTATATCGAAAAAAACTAAAGAGTTGGATTTAAACCAGCTGTCAGAAGACTCAAGTAACCAACACCAAAGGTTACATCGTGCTGAGTTGAATCATGTTTATTTTTGAGGCATGTAAACAAACACAAGTCACGCGTGCGGGCTTAAAGCAGTAGATTCAAAACACGGTGTGGTTAAAGGATAAAGCTGCTGCACATGCCAGACACTGTGGCCAAGGGGAGGCACTTCGTTATGCCCAAGGGGTCTTTTACGGCTTCCAGCAACATTTGGATGAAAGACATGTGAGCAAATGGTTTGTAGTTCACGTGCATCGCTTTGGCTTTTACGATTTTCTTTTACTTAAAAAGATTTATTTTTAAGTATCTGTGTCTAACCTGGGTCTCCGTCCGCGTCGAGGAGTTTCCCGATGAGCTGCTCGTACTCGGTGCCCACTCGGAGGTTGGCGCTGCTGCCGGCCGACACTGTCAGGTGGTACAGCCAAGTGTCCTGGAGACGTAAACCATGACTTTTGTGTAAAAAAATAGAAAATAAAACTGGAAGGGACAAAGACGACAAAACATACCAAAACATCCAATTTTGCTAAACTTTATAACCTGAATAACCTGGGACTAGTGCCGGGTATCAGGATGGTAAAAAAAAATATGACATCTTTAGAAAGGAAGTTACTTGATTGGATCAGATGAAATAAATTAACATTATTGTTCTATAGTTTAAGGTTGGTTCCAAACCTTTTTGGTCTTGCGGACCCCGGACCCCTTTAACCTCTTACCCCCCCGTCATAACTGAGTGCATTTTCTCAAGTTCAGTTTTACCCAAATCTTAAAGCTTCCTGCCTGGAGCCTATCGACCAGTGTAATGCCTCATTTGAAAGCTAAGACCTAGAAAATGATCTAAATGCATATTTTTCCTCGTGTTGTTGTCACTTTTTTGGCACATTTTTGGTTGCTCTTTTGTGGCGTTTTCATCCTTGTGCAGGTCTCATTTTCAGCGTTATTGTGATGCTTTTTGAAGCTTTTAGATTTGAGTTAAGAGGTGAAACTTTCAGTGGTACTCCGTGTACCACCTATCTGAAGGGTGTTGCAGTTTATTTAGGAAATAATCAGTGTTGTGTTCAAAATAAACTTAACATTCTCCCAAAACTACACATCTGAATGCACAATATAGCTTTTCCTATCAAAATAATGTTCCGTGAGTACCCCAGTGGTCCACGTACCCCTGATTGGGAAACACTGTTCTAGATGACAACGGCAGTGTGCGCCATTCGAATGTCTGAGCACTGGGCCCATGGACTTTAACCATCAACCACCACTTCCGATGGAACGCACCTTCTCCTGCTTGGTGCCGATGAGCAGGTAGGTGGGGCTCTGCTCCGGAGGCTGGATCACCAAAGTGCAGTGGGCGGAGATGAACCCCCGGCCTCCCGCCTCATAGTCTTCATCCGAGTCACACGAGCGGTCCACCTCCTGCACTGAGGCGTCCCGCACCTGCAGCTGACCCAGGGGGAGCTGGGGGAGCGAGAAAGGGTAGCCATTGATGAAACGAAAGCTCCGGAACACAGTACGAGAGCTGCAGAAGCGCAAACCTTGTCCTCCTGGTTCCGGTAGTAGTAGAAGACCTTTCCAACCAGAGAGCACCACACCAGCTTCGAGTGCCCGTGCTTGACCTGCAGAGAGAAGACAGTGAGAAGACCATGAAAACCAATGCCACTGTCTACTTTCCAAGGACAGTTCGCCTTCCCTCGCACTTGGTCATTTTTATACTCACTACTGCCACCTCAGGTCTAACGCGTAACTGCAGCTTCTATATTAAGCCCGTGCATGACGGCAGTGAACACCTTTTTGAGTGACAGTGTAGGCTTTTAGAGGCAGGTCTGGGCTCATTCTACACATTAGGACATGGCTGGAACATGTAAAATACATCATTTTAATATTTTTAAACTCCGTATAGTCCCTTTAAGCCGCTAAAATGTGGAACACCTCAACTCAATGTTCTAATCCAGGCTGAAATTGATTCTGTTCAGCTGTATATGAAAACTGAAAGTGTTCAATCGTCACTTTTCATTTAAGGTTACATTAATAACCTTAAATGAAAGGTAAAGGTTAATAATGTAACCTAAAGCACGAGTAAAATCAATTACTTGTGCTTTATTGATTTTACTCGCATTCTAAGTTTAATTTCACGAAGCCTATTGCAAAGACTTTTATCCAGGCCCGATCTCCATTGAATAATATTTACTTCTGACAGAACAGCGTCATATGAAACAGCAATACATTTTACTCCTGAATGTCCCAGTCATTTTTTTTTTTTTTAAAGCTTTGACCCATTTTGCAGAAAGTATGACATCAGCCCCAGACACTTGCGGCACTGAAGCAGCTGTTCCGGGGGGGGGGGGGTCAGCGGGGTTAACTGCGCTCACACATCCGAGCGTTCAGACACAAAGCTACGTCACGTCACGACCCACGGCTCCAAGAACGCTTCCTGGAATCACCTCAGGGCTTTAGTGAAAAGGATATGCCCCCTGTAATCTGTCACTCTGGGAAAAAGAACTGCTTTGTATGTACATTTGGACTTGGATCATATCCTGGTGTAAATATTAGAAGGTAAAAGGTCTATATGATAAACTTTGTCTGGTTAACTTGTGTGAAATTATGTCTTTTCTTAGTATCTCAGTGTGAATCATCTTAACTTTCATTTCAGGCAATTTATTAGTTTGAACTCTTTTTCCCTCCATTTCGATATTCTTTGTTATACTTTCATGGCTTTTTACATCTGCTATGACGCTTCAGTCAGTGTTTTATTAATCTGTTTTTTGTTTTTTGGTCACATTTTTGTTGCGTTTTCATCCTCATTTTTCAAGAAGCTTTTAGATTTGGGCAAAGCCAAACATGAGAAAATGTGCTCGATCCAGGTGGGGGTTAAGAGGTTAAAAAACGACTGAAACGAGTATTTATGATGATTTTGAGTAGATTTGATTTTGAAGATTACCAATGGAACAAGCATAAAATGTGCTTAAAGCAGTACTAAGTAACTTGTTTACCTTAATAAATCCTTTCCATAGTCCCTCTGGGGGTAATACAAGTGTTAATGGGAGGATTGGAGGGTCTTTCATCTCCCCCTGGTGTCTCTGGCCAGAAAACCACAATTGCAACTTTCCTGCCTCCGGGTCGGAGGCCCCAATACACAGTAATAGGCTAACGGTCAAAGCTAACTGCGGGCTAGCTCCACTTATTTACAGCCAACTTTGTGTAAAAAAAAAAATTTATCATCTCCATTGTGTCATTGAGTTGTGGCACAATGTACAACATCCCTCTCTCCCTTTGTCTTTTCTGTCAGCGTAGTATTTACTCTCACGGACAATTAATGAGTAAAAAAAACGCAACTTGCTACGACACCTGCAGTGGCGCTTATGGCCTCTAGGGGCATGAGTTACTTAGTTCTGCTTTAAAATTAGAGCAATGAACTTGTACAATTCAAATAAAACACACACAAAAATGTGACAATAAAGTCAAAGTCATTGGCAATCAGATCTGCTCAAATCAGCTGAAATCCCAATACACTTTTAAGTCATTTTTATCTAACCCAAGATGTCATTTTGACCATTACAAAGACAAATCTAAAGTGAGTGTTTTAAAATGCTTTTTTTCCAGCGCGGTGTATCTCCTGTCAGTCGTCCGTCAGCTCTCCTCACTCACACGTGTCGGAGGTTGAGAGTTGTTGGTTTACCCCCTTTAGGCGAGTTTGGGCAGAGCTCTGAACAGGAGGAGGCGATGGGGGAGGTCTGGGGACATTCCTGGAGCTGGAGAGTCTAAAAACCGTGTCCCGACGTCAAAGAGGTTTTTCATAATCTGGACTCATGGGGCCGAGCGCTTCACAGAGACACAGGGGGCGCCATGGTGACAGAATAATGAAGCGGGGGTGTAAAGAGGAAGTTATTTCAAAAGTCTCTAATCTCCAAACCCGGGCAACAGCAGATGTGGGACCAAGAGCACAGAAAAGGAATCTTTCAAGCAAACCATTAGCGTAACTTTGAACACTGAAGTCAGATACTTAAAGGTGTAAGATGAGACATACACAAGATTTCAATAGTTCTGACCAAAAGCATGGATATTTGCTATAATTTGCTATATTTGCCTGCTTTTGTCAAGTTTAATACGCACAAAACTATTCCAGTTATGTTTTAACTTAAGTTATAATGATGTATATAGTTCTTTATAAGTTTATCACATTTATTTTATAATGTTTCGATAACTTATTTCTTACACTGAGGATTTGAGCTGTAATTGACAGCTCTGACTTTGACTAAAGAGGGGGTTTTATGCTTGTTGTTGGTATTTGGTCATGTCAAACACAGTTTTATCCCTTCCTTACACTTTGTCGGCTAACCTCTAACCCCCCACTTTAACCGTCTGGAAAGCTTGGTCAGCGTTTATTTTATATAGGTTTTTTTATAGTATTTTTTTTTTAACTTTTTTTGTGGATTTTATTTGTTTACTTTTTCATCTCTTTTTTATTGTGCTATTGTTGCTTTTTCTGGCTCGTTTTTTTGGTCACCTATTTGTTGCGTTTTCATCCTCATTTTTGACGCCATGTTGACGCTTTTTTTTTCAAGAGGCTTTTAGATTTGGGCAACGCCGACCTGGAGAAAATGTGCTCGGTTCAGGTGGGGGTAAAGAGATTAAAACAGCTGAAAGAAAATATTAAGCAGTTTCACTTTCTGGCTATTTGTCTGAACTCGGCTCCTCCCACACCCCCTCCTCTTGCTCCCCTTCACTGTGCGGCTGTTTCAGGAAAGAGTAAAAGGAGCGGGTGGCCCGTGTGGCTGTAATGAATCTATGGTGAGCCTGGAAACATAGGACCTCAGGAGGAGCTGTAGTACCAATGACAGCCACTGGAGAAGATCCATTGATTTTGTTGTGCCCCTCTCACCTTGGTCAGCCAGCCCCGGACGGTGGGCTTGGCCGCCGTCTCCACGCTGAGCGGAGAACAGGCCTGGACCCTGAGGATGTTCTGCAACACACGGATCCACTCCTCCAGGATGTTGGGAGAGTCCGCCGTCAGATAAAACGTCTTCTTCTCCGTGATCAGCTGGAACGAGAAACGGATGATCGGCACAAATGAATCCTTGTGACACTTACAAGAGACACATTACACTTCTAATTCTGAGTCTCCTGCCTTTGTCCTGCCCAGTCAACAATACTTTTATTCAATGTGGTCTTGAAACGTGGAGGTAAAATGTCTTGCCGGAGATAGCATCGGGAGTCAGATCGGTTCAGCCCGCATTCCTGTGAGGGGATGAAGATGATGTCATCCATCGTGATGTGCAGCCCAGGAATGCAGCGCTAAGCCCCACGGTCACACGACTGAGAGATACGAACCACAGCATAAACCCACCTCTGCACAGGTTTCGACCGGACTTAAGGGAATTGTACAATTATGGTCAGTTCTTTAGGTGACATGGGGTGACTCTGTAAAAAAGGGCTATTCAAAAAACACTCCCTCCTTAGTTGTGTAATAACTAGAAGCACTAGTCTGCACTGTTTTTTTTCCTGATTTCAGGTTGAAAGAAGGAAAAATAAAAGAAAGGCAAACATAAAGTAATTACTATAGTGTCTCATTTATTGATTTTAACCAACTACCAGCAATGACCTGGCATTCACTCATACTACAATCATGCTTGTTTAAATTTGTCATAGTGCTACAGAAACTGATCCCATATCAGATGAAAATCATCTTTCGTTAAGTTAATTTTTATTTTGTTCTTCTATTGGACATGTTTCATTACATCATGTAGCAAATTAATAAACTTTTTTTTTTGTATTACAATTTAATAGGATCACCCTATGCTCCGTTGTTCCCCTAAATATGCCAGAGTTTCCTTTAATTGCGCTTAATGTAATGGCCAATGGCTCGATTGCCAAGGGAAATAACAACGGCGATAACGGACAGCCCTGCCTATTTTTATTTATTTATTTATTTGAACAGGGACAATATACATTTGCCTCAGAAAGGAGAGATGCATAATGTCAGAATTGGTAGTTATGTATTTCAAAGATGGTTTGCCAAAAAAGCCATTCATTGCTTTATAGTTTTTCTAGTTTTGTTGATAAATCTAAAGTCAAAAGCAACATTACCACATCTCTGACTCAACTACAGACTCAAACTAATCAACATTCGCCTGAAAATCTCACCAGAAGGCCAAACGGCCGCTCTCCTGTCTCCTCCACTCACCTGAAAGGTCTGAGCTCCCTCTCCTCTGAGGATGCGGCAGGACGAGTTCAGTTCGATCTGACCCTGCGGTTTCCTGATCACGTCGCTCTGGAAAACACCGCGTGTTAATCGCACCCCGACTGCAGGAAACACGGCGACTGCTTTTAACACTTGAGACTCACGGGGGATTTGTAGTAGAGGATCTCCCCGTTCCTCAGGACGAACCAGCGCCGCTTCCAGGCTTTGACCTGACTGCCCATCTTCAGCAGGTAGCCAGACTTCTCCAAAGTCTCCTACAAGAAAGTGGTTAGTACTGACGAATGAAACGTGACTGAAGACAATCTCTCAAAGACGTGTGGTTAACTAATTGTTCAAAGGAAGATCATAGAAATAAAAAAGGAAAAGCAGCGAACAATCATGCTTTATGCGGAAAGTTAGCAAGTTCATTAGCGTTCATTAGCCTCTTCAATGTATTTTTCCCATAGTCGTTAGCATTAGCCATCAAACATCGCAAATTATGAACGACCTAGATGTTTTCAGCTGTTGTCACCCATCGACCACATTTAGGTGAGGTCACAGCCTAGTTAATAATTCATGAATGTACAGACCTTTTGAGATTTGACTTTACATCAGAATTAGCGTGTAAAAGTGTCCCCTGAGCTAAATGCTAAATCATGTTCAGTTACGTTTCTGCTTTTTGTGGGGTCGGATACACATCCCATTCCCATGACCACTTCAACCTTCTCTTATAATTATGTTAATGATAGAGGTAGCACAGTAATTGTCATACCTTGCTGTACATTAGGTCCTGGCTTCACCATCCATTTGTTTGGAGATGGAACAGTCAATTAAAACAAGCCCGGGATGCCATCGGCTACAGGAACAGGCTCTGATGAAGCCGTTTCTATGATTTCTATGGATCTGACGCTTTACTCACAGGCCCGGCGCTCTCGCAGGAGTACGACGAGGTCCTCTGCACCTTGTGTTCAGGCTCAGAATAATCACTGTCCAGAGAATAGGCGTCCGGGGGGATGGCGTAGTCACTCTCCGAGCTGATGGACGACATGGACACTCCTGCGATTGCATTTACACACATTAAATGAAAGTGAAACGTAGGCCCTCGGAACAGTGACATGATTAAATAAGGTTGTGCCGAAATAGACATTTTTGCACAAAGTTACGTTTCCCAACACTAAAAAGGCTCCATATTAGGTTTCGAACAATAAACTGCACTCCTCACCTCTCTTGACGGCTCGTGGGCTCCCGGGAACGCTCCCCTTTTTGTCCGGACTCAAGATGGAGGTTCGTAAAGAGGCCAAAGAGCTGCTGTCGTCCTCCGAGCCCGAGTCATCGTCGGGGAGGGGGACGCTGCTGATCTGAGTGGCTTTCTGGAACACAGCATGTTCAAGTATTACATGAACCTATGATGAAAAGCTACACATTTGTGTCTTACCCCTTTGAGTGTGGTGTAGACCGGAACACTGATGTTTTTGTAGATGAGTTGGGAGAAGGGGCCTGTGGTGGGGTACGGAGGTAAGGTGCACCCTGTTACACAATGATCACATTAGCTGCATCAATGGAAGATAGATGACATTTCAGTTTAAAGACAATGTGTGTCCTGCTCTTAAAGCTAAAGTATAACGCTTATTGTGCTTTCGGTGAGAGTTTTAAACACGTCTTGATCACATATGTTACATGTAATTGGTCAGAAAATGCTATATTGATCCAAAATGGCGCCCGTCACTCTCCGTCAAAACTAACTTATGTCGGACATCAGAATTAGCTGCAGCGAGTTGTTTCATAGGAGGTTCCACTGGATACTTTTGCCTGGTGTTGCTATGCGGAGTTAAGCGAGAACGCTTCCTAGTTACGTAGGGCTGTGGGCGGGACAATCGACAAACTGGGCGGTTATGTTTTAGATGAGGGAACAACACTGTTACATGGTAGAAGGCTCTAAAAAGTTGATTTTCCATCACATTCCCTCTTTGCATACAGTCAAAATACAAGGATAGAATATTTATTTTGTTCTTGCTCCTATAGACGGACACATCAAAAGTGCACCTTTCACTGGGAGCGATACATCACCAGCTAATCTCTACGGAGATGTTGCTGCCTTCCTATGATAACAGGCCACCAAATTTGAGGTTTAAAGGTGCATTATGCAACTTTTTATGTGAAAAAAAGTTTATAATTGTGTGTATTTGACTTTGTAGTGACACGGCGGCTGTATGAGTGATCAGCATGGCGCCTTTGCTTTCCATCACAGTGGTCTGTAGGACGCTCCAGGGTCAATTATTTGGATGGTTTTCACAGCTGACGGAGCCTCTCACCAGAAAACCTACAAAACAATTGATCCTGGAGCATCAAGTAAAGAAACCATGCTGACCACTCATACAGCCGCTGGGTCCCATCCCTACAAGGTCAAATATGCACAAATATAACCTTTGTTTTTGCATACAAAGTTACATAATGTACCTTTAAGTACATTAGATGATCTGCAAAATCCTTCATTTTGATAAAGCACTGCAACAGTAGTATTGTTGTGTAGCTGAGTATTGATTTTTCGTGTGTTTTAACTTGTTAACTTGGCAGCAACATATGTACTGCAATGTCTATAGATTTTTTTTTTTATAGCTACCTTGAAAGTACAACTCAAACTTTTATTTTCAAACATGGCATAAGCTTATATTTGGGAAGTGGGAAAGTGGATAATCACATGCATATGTTTCACGTGGCGTTTCCTTCACTAAAATCAACTGAACCTGTAAAAGTGCTGAGTCGCTAATTCACAGCAGCCCCAGCGCTGGACGTTCATTCAGTCTCTCTTTCTCTAAGCCCGTTTTGGTCTTTCCCGGAGCACTTTGTAATCACAGTCAGCCCTCTCCTTTCATCGTCTCTGATTAAAAGCTGCCAGTCTCTCTCCACGCCTCCCCCCGGTGCCTGGAGGATGAGCCTGAAATAAAGTGCTCAGGTGGAGAAAGGGGGCGGGGCCACACCTGCCCAGGTGAGCGTGGGGCTGCGGGCCAAAGGGAAGTGACATCAAACGCAACGCTGACAGATGCAGCAGACCGCACACACAGATGCAAGACACACTCGTCGCCCGCTTTTCCACACGTAAACGTTCAAATACATCCTTCAGGGCAGTGTTTTTAAAACCTGTTAAGCCCTGGGTTTTATTATTTTAGTCTCAGAGCTTGGATCTTGGCGTTTGATCACATTTGAGCCCAACCCACTCTGAGTCGCTGTGATTTGATTGGCTTCAGAGTTACACTGTAGCCCTTTATTTTCAGTAAAAAGGCTGAGGCCTCATTGCTCTTCAGTCTGTCACAGATGGAGAAGTGAGGAGGGAAGTCATGGAGATGCTGCATTAGAACACTACACTTCCGCTGGATGTAACAATACAATATTGAAATTCCAGTATTTCTTAGATGTGAAAATCCTGACTTTATGTGATTAAAATGTCGGTTAATTATTAATTACTCTCATTCTACAAAAACAAACCCTTGTCATTTGTATCTGAAGAAGAAGCTCATGAGGTTAATTTCTTCTACACAGTTTATATAGTAACTATTTTCTCCAAAGTAAAAGTAGATCTACCACATTTCTGTCCACATCTGTCATGGTCCACCGTGACTCAGAGTAACCGGGGACGGACATGTCTCTCCAGCAGCTACAAATCACATGGGTTTCTTTTTTTTTTTTTAGAATGAGAGCAATTAATTAACTAATATTAATTATATACAAGATTTTCACATATTTTTCTACTTTTTGCAACTGTAATAATAATTTTCCATATTATATGTTTTTACTAGATACTTGAGTTTCAGAATATGATATAACGCTTATATCCAGCAGAAGTCTGAAGTTTTGTCTAAAGCAGAAGCTCCATGACTTCCTTCTTCACTTCTCAGTCTGACTGAAGAGCAATGAGGCCTGAACCTTTTCACTGGAAACAAAGAGCACATTGCATTTAGTGTCGTGTTACTGTCACTCATGGCGTCGGACCGAAAGTCTTACTCTGAAGAAAGTAAATTCACATTTACGTTGCTAAGGTTGGAAGGGCGCCCCCTTGTGTCCAAGTGTGTCCAACTGTCCGGACCAAAACTGCCCCCGATCAGGGGCCTCTAGGGTTTAAGAAGTTAAACCTTTTCTGTTTTTGTTGAAAAGATGCCGTGGCACATCGGCCTTTTTTTTGTGAAGAAAGAACGGACACACAAACCTCGGGCTCTGGCGCCTGCGCTCGCCTCGGACACTCTCATCCCGGACTTGGCCACGGCGTAGATACGGCTCTCCTGTAGACGACAAACGCCCGCTCTTGATTTATGATCACACATGTTTATCACCATGAGTTCTACACAGGACTGTACAATTTAACTTGTTAAGCCCAAGATCAAGGAAGCCCAGCAGCTGTTCATAGTCATTCGATTATTCACAACACACAAGTTCGGCAAGATATTTGTGCCATCTTGTTTTCATTTCGACTTATTTTTTAGGCTGCCTGTTTGAGGACTTTTACAGTAATGAGCCTTGTATACTTAGAGTCAGCTGGTGTAAAAATATAGGTTTGGTAGCTCCAGCTGCATTCGTGTTTTGCCAAAACCTTCAGGCATTTTTCATTTTTTTTAAATTGTCTGAGCTGTGGTTTGTTTCTCTAAAATTGCTTTTGCCGAGTTTCCCGTGACTTCGGGTGGAGAGCGTAACCAAATCATCTCAGTTCAAGAGGTTCAAACAGGATCTCAATCGTGAGACTCGCAGATCAGCACAACAGCAGAGCGTGCAACACCAGTGAAGACAGTCGGAGCTGCTTTTCATTAATGGTGGCCCGAAATCAGTCGGACTTTTCCAACCAGTGTCGTAAAAAAATCTATATTTAAACGAGCCAGTCGTTTGTACGGCTCTTTGACACGAACAAATCCCAAAGATTCAGTTCCCAGTAAAGGATCTCCAACCGCTTCATGAGGCCCATTTTAGAGGCATTTTCTGTTTGTGTTGAACATGTTGATCTGCAAACGTTTGAGGCTTCTTTAATTATGCTAAAATCAGAGGTGGATAGTACTGTAGTTTTTTTGTACAGTACGTTTTACTTTTACCTGAGTAATATTAAAATGAAGGATCTGTACTATATAGTATATAGGGAAAAAAATATTATCTTGTGCCACTGTGAGTAAATCTTTAAAGGGACTAGATGCAAGTTGGTCATTTTATACTCACTACTGCCACCTCAGGTCTTACATGTAACTGCAATTTCTATATTAATCTCGTGCATGACGGAACTTCGGACCCAAATCAACACCTTTTTGAGCGACGGTGCAGGATTTTAGAGGCAGTTGTGGTGAACAGGTCTGGGCTCATTCTACACATTAGGACATGGCTGGAACATGTGGGGGGAGGAAAATACTTAATTTAAACATGATTAAACTCCGTATAGTCCCTTTAAGTGGCCAATCCTAATAAAACTAACACCTGAACACAATTTGGTTGTATGGTTGTACAATGACAAATAAAGCACTTACGTACTTAAAATATATGTATTTTGTGTCTTGTTTACTTAATTTTTTATGGGATTTTCTTTTAATATTTTCACATGATTTCATGTTTTGTTTCTCATAATAATCGCTACTGAAACATGCATCGAACTTTTACGCTAAAACAGTTACTCTGCACTCACAGTACTCAAGTAACATTTTCTCCAAATGTTTTATTTATTTTTTGCTACTCTCCCCACCTCTAGTTAAAGTACCATCTTGGCTACTAACTGTCCAGGGTGAAGTCCCAAACTTACTCTTTGAAACATAAGTAGCTCCCTGACTTTCTTTGTGGCATAAAAGTAGCTCACCGAGTAAAAAATGTTGGAGTCCGATGCAGTAAAGAGACATAATAAACCCCATCATTAATAACGCTGATATATGGGGTAGATATGCATTTACTAACTTGGGCGGAGTTACCAGGTTTATCGCTCTCTGATCAGTCCCAGTTAGCCATTCCCAGAGCCGTGGGAATAACTTTTAAATAGGGGGTGCTTAGGGATAAAGTTTACCCCAAAAACACTTTTTCTGTGCATATTTCCTATTTAATCATATTGACTGCAATTTGCAAACTATCCACCAGGGGGTGCTGCAGCGCCCTCAGCACCCTGGGTTCCCACGGCCTTGGCCATTCCACATTAATATTCCTGTGCTACCATGTGCCTGGTTAGCCCCCGCTTACCCATGACGGAAACCTATGCAGCGGCGGCGTGGGCGGCTTGAGCACCTCCGGGTCCAGCCCCTCCAGCTCCTCCGCCAACCCCAGGAACGACACCCCATCCTCCTGCAGGGCCGCCCCCTCCACCACTCCGTCCATCCCGTCCGAGAGCGCGTCGTCGATGTCCGTCTCCTCGACGACCTGCGAGAACGGCGACGTGGCCGTGCTCTTCAGCGTGGAGGAGGCCGAGGACGTCCCGATGTCTATGTTCACGTTGAGGTGGTGTAGCTTGTCCAGGCTGGGCTGCGGTTGGCTGTAGTGCTTCTTAACCAGCTGGATGCTGTCCCGGGGGGTCAGCGGGGTCCGCACCTTCGGCAACGTCATGCTGCTCTGGTGCGGGAACGGGTTGTTGGTCGACGGGGATCGGGACAGCGTGTGCGGCGAGCTCGGCCCCTGCGCCATTTCGTACGCGGAGGAGGACGAGGACGAGGAGGAGGACGAGTGGAGACACTGGGAGCGGAATTTGGAGTTGAGCTCGTCCGAAGAGTTGTCCCGATCCGAGGAGGAGGCGGGGAGGTCGGGGAGTTCAGGTGCGTCGCTGTGAGGTGGACCTTTACTGAGGTGGTCTGGGGATCTTTTATGATCTGAAAAAGACAACAGACGGTAATCGAGTTAATAATGGCCTTTGGAATTAATTAATTAATCGCAATTAATCGCATTTAAGCATCCCAAATCTTCACAATACAATTGCAGAATGGGCACAAAAAAAAATCATATTACAATAAAGGACTTTTAATCTCTTAATTCTGCCAGCGTGCCTCGGATTTTCCACAATTCCACATTTTCTTTGCAAGTAATTAATGTAGTTATTCAAAGACTATTGTACTACCGCACTGGTCTTTTCTCGCCTCTAAATACATTTATAAAAAGCGTCCATGATAAGGAAAGGAGTGGGGTTGTGTTGTGGACTGTGTTGTAATTTGTTGCAAACCTTTTCTTCAAATATTTTGCTGAATAAACTTAATTTAAAATAATTCCAAAAAACAACTGTGTGACAGTACATTTAAAGGTGCATTATGGAACTTTGTATGTGAATAAAAAGAGAGTTAATATTAGTGCGTATTTGACCTTTCAGTGACCCAGTGGCTTTATGGGCGGTTACTATGGCGCCATAGTCTCACCTTATATAGCCCAAAGTGCTTTACAGCAAGGAACCAGTCACCCGTTCACTCTCTCATTCATACAATACACTAATGTACACAGACACAGGAGGCAAGGAGGGTGAAGTGTCTTGCCCAAAGACACAACGACAGTGGGCACCTTCAAGAGCTGGGATTCGAACCCATGACCTAACCTCCCGATCATGAGACGACCCGCTCTACCAACTAAGACGCTCCAGGACCAATAGTTTTTAGGGTTTCTGGTAGGGTAACACTGCTGATGGATCTGTCTTCATGGTTATGTATACATTCCATAGAAACAACCGACCAAAAACCCTAAAAACCTGAATTGAAATGAATCCTGGAGCTTCAAACACCTCCGTCGGAAAACTCTTAATAAAAGAACCCACAGAGCAGAACGAAGAGAAGATAAAACATTGAACCATAGTAACATCTATTGTACCTGCTAGTGCCATTTTGATGAGAGGGGTATTCCCGCGGGACGCTGCCTGTCTCCAGCCCTCCTCCTGGGGCAGGGGGGAGCCCGGGCTGCCTGGGGGGAACAGGGGGCTCACGGGGACCAGGTGAGTGTCCAGCACTGGGGAAATGGTCCCACAGGAAGCAAGAGGCTTCTCCAAAAGAACTGAGGAAAGACACAAGGTACATGTGATTCAAGGATCTTTAAAGCGATGTATAAAAAACGGAGAAGGTTTTCATAAACGGAGAACTGCGGAACCGAGCGATCCATGTTTTCCAACGGGTGAAAGAAATGGGAAAGGGACAGAAAACACAAACCTGAGCTACTTTTAAACAATAAAATGCCAATCCCAATCTCCAGGTTTACTCAGGAGGAGAAGGTCTACCCCATTGTATTATGTTTAACCATAGTACGTAGATGTCTCTGTAGGCTCTCAGTCGTACAGGCGTTGTCCATCTTCAAGGGAGGTTCTTGAGTCGCCTTCTGTACTCTGTAGTTGAAGTGTCTAACGTTTCGCCTCTCATCCAAAAGGCTTCGTCGGCGCACTGATGTTCAGCTCAGATAAAGACCACAGGGAGGAGTTCAGCTAATTATAATTACAAAGATGTTTAGCTGATGGTAGAGGGGAGGGACTAAGCCAAGCTGAAGTCCCTCCCTGTGGTCTTTATCTGAGCTGAACGTCAGTGCGCCGACGAAGCCTTTTGGATGAGAGGCGAAACGTTGGACACTTCAACTACAGAAGTACAGAAGACGACTCGAGAACCTTCCTTGAACACAGTACTTCGAGGAATCCCATCCAGACACAGGAAGAACATGCCGAGGCCCGACTTACTTTGTAGCTTGCCTTGTAGTGAGACTATTTGCTCCGACTGCCTCTGATTGGCCACTTTCAGTTGCTGGTTTTCCTGCTCCATCTAGAAACAGAAAAATGAGGAAAAAAATAGATGAGGTCAGCGATCTAGTCAGCGATCAGTAGTTTGCAACATGTGCCTAGGCTTTGGCTGTGGAGGAGAGAATAATGTAAGTCCTTTCTGGTCTATACATCCTACCCTCTTGTGTTTTAGGATTTACCGTAACTCATACCGATGTCGCCAACACCAGGGCTTTCCCACAATCCTTTGCCCCGTTCCGTGTTGTCTCCCCTTACCTCCCGAAGCTTCAGGGTCACCCAGTCTTTAATCCTTGCCGCCTTTTCTTCGATGATCTTTGCCTCCTGGGCCCTCACCACAACCTGCAGAAGACACAGAGAGCGGAGACGTGTCCTTACAGGTGTTTTATGGATTTCAAAAACTAGACCGAGAGGTTCGCGCTCTTGCCTCAAAAGCAAACGGGTCTCGGGTTCAACCCCTCGGCCTTTTGCATTGTGGGTTCCCTCAGGATATTCTGGTTTCCCCCAAACCATGTACGACAATTTTAAACCTCCAGCTGGACACTCCTCCTAACCAAACTAAAGGTCTGGAGATGTGTGCCCGGGCGCTGCACTACGGCCGCCAACTGTTCCTTCTGAGGATCTGTACTTTATTTGTGCAGTATTATTGATCAGAACTTATTACCGCTACATTTGAAAGATATGATACTTTATTCTCAACTACATTTCTAAAAAAGGCATGTGCTTTATTTATTTAAAAAGCCAGAAAATGCACACTCCAGAACAGTAGGTGGCGCTGTGGAGATGTTGAGTCAAATAAAGATTTGTTCCCATGTGTAAAATGTGCCTTATCTTGTTTCATAATGTGTTTTATCTCTGTTACCTAAACGCCCCCTATGGACATGGAACAATGAATCTGGTTCGTCCAATGTTAATTGCTATGTCCATATTAAATACATAAATAAATGAAATTACTGGCAGTGCAACTAACTGACCGTTAGTATATGTACTTTTACACAAGTAATGAAATCAAGTACTTTGGCCACCACTGCTGATGGGTCAAACATATCACACACCAATAAAGTAAAGCCAAAATCGGGACGGATGTTTTTTTCACGGCAAATTCTTCAATAGAAGCGAAAAACTGCACATTACTAGAAAATTATGTCCATGTTTCAGCGTTTTGTTATGGGGGAAGTTGATTTTTTTCTACTTCTTTGTTTTCCCCCTTTGGCTGCTTCAAACATACCCATATATGGGCCTTTGCAAAGATGACGTCTGTATCTATCCGTACGTATAGTCTGCCTTATCTTGCCAGAAAGTTTCTGTAGGTTACTGACATAAATATGAGGGAAAATAATGTATTTTTAGGTTATTTTATGTTTTCATATAAAAAAATAAGGCCTTCTGTGCCTATGCCCCAAATTCCACATATTTTCGGCGACGAAAGCTGAATAATGGAAAGAGCCAGGTTAAAATGTATGGTTTTATTTTGTTGACATCTTCGTTACAAAGACTTTTTCAGAGGGGATTTTGGATATTTTGCTGTAAAAATGGAAATTTCTCCTTTTTTCTTTAAATTTTTTTCATTCAAAATCAGTCTAGGAATTAGATATTAAATTAAATCCCTCTGACAGGTCTATAGGTGCTACTGATGACGGATTTTTCCTCATCTCCTACGCACCTGCCTCTAGTAATTGATGTGCCAAATTACAATGTTCCATGTAAAGCTATGGAGAAACATTGAGCCAGTGCAATAATTGTACATGTTATTGTGATGTTTAGCTATTTTTGTTTGTTTCCTGGTTAAAGTTTATCATGTTAAAAGAGCAAATTGCCTGAAAACCTGAAAAAAATTAAAAAATAAAATAGTTTTGCTCAAAATGTCTCCCTCAAACATAATCGCCAAAAGACTATTACTACATGAAGATTCAGCCTTTGCTTCCTTTTACCTGTTTTTCCAGCTGAGCCTCTAATCTGGTTATCGCCGCGTCCTTCTCTTGGAGCTGGTTGCTTAGCTCCTGGTGCGTCCTGTACAGGGAGCTTTCCGATTCGCTGGTCTGGACGTTGGCGGACTTGAGTTTTTCCTCCATGACGTGAATCTGGGAACGCATAAAGTCAGCCTCATTATGCCGGTGTCCGCCGTGGGAGGGAGGGGCGCTCTTGTGAAGGGGGCGATGTAAGCGCTCAGGTATTCCACGCTATTGAAGTGCAGGCTCCATAAAATTACCACCTACACATGAGCTAAGCCTGATGGCCTCTAATCAGCAAGGCAGATGTGGATTAAGATGCAGAAGCTTAAATAAACCATCTTGTCCAGAACTTGGAAAAACTTTAACGCCGTTACATTCACTTATAGGCCTCAAATGCAATATCTGTGCATCTTTCATGTTTTTAAGATCGCAAACATTACACGACACAGAGGAATTAGTCAATTGGACACAACGTGCAACTTGGAACAAGAAATTGTGCCAAAACTGCAGTAGAATGTCTTTCAGTAAATTAAATAAACTAGTTTTACTTTTAAAAAAATGTAGGCACGTAGTCGCTGTGGCTTTGCTCCAATAAGCTTCTGCAATGTCAGAAAGAGCCAGTGGTGCATTAACTTTTCACCAAGATTTTGTGCTGACGATGGGAGAGTGTGACCACTGTGCAAAGCCTTCTCCAGCACATCCCAAAGATTCTCAAAGGGGATACGATTTGGACTCTGTGGCGGCCAATCCAAGTATGTGTGAAACTTCCGTCTCATGCTCCCGGATTAGGGCTGGGTACGGCATAACAGTATATATTCAGAAAAAATGAAAGTATCAAAAGCAGATACCGAAAACAGCATTAAAGGAAGTTGTTTCAGCTTAAATGAATGATACAAATTGATGAGAAACAATCTTTTATGGAAAAAAATAACATTATTGTTGTGTTTTATGGTTGTAGAGGACAAATGTCTTTGTATAGGTATCGAAAAACGTACAGTTAAAGTAGCGGTATCAAAAAATGTAATGGTACCCAGTAGGAATGGGCGGATCGATACCACAGTACTACTTTTTAAGTATCGATATTGGGCAAAAAGTATTGATACTAATGTGCATATGTAAAAAGGAGGCGCGGCAGTAATTATAAACACAAAAGGACGATTTATTGTTTTTGTTCTGAGTCAAAACAGTCCACAGCAGCCGAGGATTGAACTGAGCCGTTCATATCATACTGGTTTAGGTTCTGTTTGTCATTTAAGTATTCATTTTAAACTGTGTTTATGTATTTACTTCCACATTAGCACTGTTTAATTAACTAGTTAAAGTAACATCATTTTAATTATATTGTTAATTATATAAAATAGCCAGTTTTAGAAATGTATATTTATTGAAACAAATTCACCCATGTGAAATTACCAGTATCGGTATCGACAAAAATGACCCCAAAAATATCGGATCGATTCCAAAAAATGTGGTATTGCTCATCCCTTGTACCCAGCCCTATCCCTGAACTGCAATTTCACAATGTGAGCCCAATAAATCCTGGCATTGTCATCTTGGAATATGCTCGTGCCATCAGGGAAGAAGAAATCCACTGATGAAATAACCTGGTTATTCAGGTCATCAGTCGATCTCGTTCTTTGGGCTCATAGTGTTGCTGAACCCAGACCCCACCAACTGCCCCAGATCAGAACAGTTATTTAAATTAAGGTGGAAACTTTCTTTGTGTGTCTTTTTTTGGTGAGGCAGTGTATTTTAAGCACTTGAATAACTGTTACGAAAAAAATCTGATAATATACATGTTTTGTTACCTGTTTCTCCGCATTCTCAGCTCTCTGATCGGCTTCAATGACCCTGTGCTCCAGCTCTTGCATCTGGAAAAAAATTTATTATAGCGAAACACATCAAAATACGCAAACTTTTTTCCCGCGGAGTTCAGAGCAGGTTGAGAGGCGGTCGACGGGGAAACGCTGAGACCCCCGTGTGTCCATTGTTTGCTCCCGGAGAATGGACTGACGCTGAGGCGGTGACAAAAGCAGACCACAGAGAGGGAGGAAGTCCTAATCCTCCGTAATCTCACATACAAAGTGGGAGAACTTCAGGAGATTAGACCGGCACAGGTCGGACTGTTTTGAGTACAGCGACTGGGAAATCCATTTTAAACTCCCCGAGCCTTTAAGACCAAACGTGCGTGAGAGACCAAGTTATGAAGCTTGTGTTTCTGCACTTTAATCCATTAAATCCATTTCCTCAAAAGTGACCCAAGGTATTTAAAATATCCCAATTTTAATTCTGTCCTCTGCTCGATCTAATGTCTTAAGATATCATAACCCTTATAACCTCTAAAAATGTCACTTATTGAACGATAAGTCGATATAGTAAGCAGCAGTTGCCTATTTTAAAGGTTTACATGGTTTTAAATGGACATGCTCCTCCCACCTCCCAACGTTCAAAAGCGCAGGATGGCATTACAAACAGTGTTTAAAAGGTGCATTATGCAACTTTTTAGGTGAAAAAAATAATAATAACGTTGATATTCGTGCGTATTTGACCTTGTAGTGACCCAGAGGTTGTATGAGTGGTCCGCATGGCGCCTTTACGTTGGATCACGGAGGCGTCGTAACCTCCATCAGACCAGTTCCATCAGACCAGTTCATTCTAACAGGTTAGTGATTGCGGTACTTTTATTGTCATTATACAGCAACTGTGCAATTTGGTTTCTATTACTACTACTACTACTACTGCTGCTCCTGCTGGTGGTGGTGGAAGAATGCCGGTATGTGAGGTCAGGCCTACGTCAGCCTTTGTTCAAGCTTCTGATTTCAAAGGCGCTCCATCCTTCAACCACGCTCTCCACATCTATCGAGGAAACTGTGGTCCAACATTTCTCTCAGACTGACCCAAGAGAGGTCATCCTTTTGAAATGTCTCACAGTCACACACAAGCTTTTGCCATTACAATCGTTTCAGAACAAGAGTAAAGAGTTTCTTGTTGAAAATAATCGCAATATTTCCAAGTGAGATTTCAATTCAAACTCTCCACTTTCCGTAGCCATGGAGTCCTCTCTGGTTCCACGTTTGCATAGATCAGCCCCGGCCTTAGCGAACGCAGAACAACGATGGTGAGTACAGGTCAACGACACAAGTCAACATCCGTCTATGGCCGTGAATACCAAGCAGGTGCTCATGGAGAGTTCGTGGCTGAAGTGAATACGTCGGTGACATTGGTTAGTGTGAAGCGTTGGACACAAGTGATCGGTCGATGAAAGCCGAGACGTAAGCGAAAGGAGACACTCACGTCGAGGCAAAGCCCCTCGGACGGAACCTTCGTTTGCTGGAGATTTGATAATGTTTTCATCAATGTTTGTGTTCAATTTCTATTTTCCTCAAAAGTAGTCTAACAGCTTTCTCAAATGGTCTCATCCTAATATAGCCTGAAATTTCCATAAAGGCGGAAAAAGTCTGCAAGAAGTGGACTCAATAGCAATAATGAACTTACGGTGGACACATTGTTTTAGGTATATTCTCATTGTTATTCTACATTTTAAAACACAAAATGATGCCTATGTAAAGAAAAGACAGAAGGGAGTGAGAGACTAGGCTGATGAGGATTTCAGATTGATTGACTATGGAAGGATGGATTATTTTTTTCCGTCTATCAAACTCAAGAAAACACAAATCGGTGCGCCGCGGCAGTAGAAGAAGAATAGGATGACTCAAAACAGTGCGAACGAAGCTTAATACCATATAACCTAATTAAAGGCTAAAAATAAAGTTCATTTTGCATGCATGTCTCCTTTAAGACTGAAACCAGAGCAATGGGTCAGTCTTAGGGCTGCGCGATATATATCGATATTTAAGATATATCGATACATTGTTAAATGACATATGGAATTAGACCATATCGCGTATATCGGGATATTTCTAATTCAGATAAGCTATTAAGTTAACAAAAAGATTTTGAAGTGAGTACTTTATTTTGTTATCTCTTTATATATAAATGCTGCCCTCAGAAAAAGATTGGCCTGTTTGTATTTAAATGTGCGCCTTATGGAGCTTTGTTATACAGTGTTTATGTTTACATTTTATAGAGTTTTCAGTAAAACTACTCGTATCTGGCTTTGACTTTGACTTAGCATTACATTTCACAGCTCTCACTTTGTGGAAAAAATATCGGGATATATATCGTATATTGATAGTGAAGCTAAATATATCGGGATATGACTTTTGGTCCAAATCGCCCAGCCCTAGTCAGTCTGTGAAATAAACTAAAAGGCCTTTTTTAACTTTGTGCAAAAGAAAGGAAGAAATGGTTGAGATCAGAGACACATCAAACTGAGAACCTGAACTTTTAGACTTTCACGTGTCAAAAGCAACAATCACGACGCACCTTCTCAACAGTCGTAACGAATCTCCGAGTCAAAACACAGACCACACTTACAGCGCGACGCTAGCGTTCTATTCCCGTGTGCGTCTGGATTCATTATTAAGCCCGAAGTGCTGAGACGGCGGTCCGCAGTTATGTCGGCCGCCTCCATCTGTCAGGGGCTAAAGTAAACGCTAAGTCCGACTCACTTAGCACTTAAGGCCCCCTGGCTGTCAGCAACACCCAATATAGACCAACAATCAGTCACGCTATAGACTAATGTGACTAAAACGGAAAAATAAACGCGTTCCATTCGATAAATGAACTTCATGAGAGGCAGTTTTGAAGGAGCCTCCCGTGATTTAAAGGTACACTGCGTAACATTATGGATTATACTGTTTCCAGCAATACAAAACTAATGACACAGAAAAGGCTCATTCTTTGCAATGGCTGATCAACGAATGGATTCGGATGAGGACCGTACCTAATTTAATCTCATATTTGGCTGCATTTAGTCAACATCTCCATAGCGACGAGCTGGAGACGTCCCGCTCCCAGAAACGTTACAGACAGGTCTCAGGAGAGTTGGGCCGCTCACAGCGAGGGCACGTTTGTTTGGTCATTTTTCAACGATAAAGAAAGATATATCTCTAATAAAATAAATGCTTGTGCTTTATTCTATTTATTGGGTGAAATGTCATGTGGTGTAACTTTAAATTCACTGCCAAAGGAACATGTCTGCACCTTTTTCACTCCATGAAGCAGTAAATATAATTTCATTGTTTGAATATAAACTTGACTAAACGGATTTAAGATTTCATTGACTAAATATACTAATATATAACTCAACTAAAACAAGAATAACATCGAATGTCCTTTTTGAATGACTAAAGCTATGGGTGGAAAATTACCAATACATTTCCGGACATTTTCCAGAAACTTTCAATGGGAACTTTAGCTTTATTAATTACTGTCAAAATGCTTTTAAAAAACACTTTTTTTTTTTTTTTTATATATACAATTGGTGACCCATTAGCTAACCATTAATTATGTTTTTGAACCATAAAACATGCCCTTGTCACACCCTGACCCATATAGAAGAAGTGTGAGGCTCCATATCTTCATATCTTCAAAACAGAACTTTCCAAAACTTAAATTCGGCTTAATACTCTTTCTATAAATGGTGGGACAAACGGCAAAGTTTCACGTCATGATGGCCCTTCAAACATGACTCAGATGATTTTTTTTTTTTTTTTTACTTTTCATCTCTGTCTGTAAAGGAGCAAGCTTCAGTTGTGCCAATTCCCTGTGTATTCCCATATATTCCCGTTAATTCCCATAAATTCTCCTTCAGTTCCTTGGAAAATGTCTAATGTTAAAATTTCCCAGAGGGGGGGAAGGGAAGTCTTGTGCTGATTACGCCGATCATATGTCAGTCTTCTCGCAAATGTCAACATTCCTGGACCTGGGGACTCGGAATTTGGTCTTTTCCAACAATTTTAATAATTTAACGCTTTTCTGGTGAAAAACCTTGATTCCATTCACAAGTATTTGCTTATCCATTAACACTCGATTTGCAAATTTTTCTTCCCTAATGCGTATCGTTAGTGGCATTGACTTCCATTATAACCAGATGATTTGATGATGATGATGATGCTCTGCCTTGAGAATCTCAATGAATTTAGGAATGATTTTTCTCTGACACAACTAAAAATGTTGAAAATCTGTCTATTTCAGCACACACGCACATTTTATATGGAAACGATTGCTATTTTCACATCATTTGTGACTTTGCTTATTTCAACCTGAATAGACTCACACAGACTAAGCAGTGATTAGGGAGATAATTGACAAGTATTAGTTTTGGCGATCAGACCCCGGCGTTAGACATCGATGTACAAGACGTGTAGTTAAACAGCTTGTAGTTAGGGATGTCTTCCCCCGCAGCCTGGACACTGGTGGTGGTGTAGAGATCATCGGAAATGCTCAGTTAGCGCCGAGATGAAAGAGCGGAGATGGGGTGGAGGCGGGTCGCAGCACAGCTGGGAAGCAAACAGGTACTGATTCCTGACGCTTAAAAGCGAGACCGATGGCGATGATTGGCTGCTACGGAGGTGCAGCTCTGACGCTGATGTGGAGGTGTGGACCTTTCGGGAGCGATCATTGGCTGAAGGTTGATGATGCCGTGTTCGTCTACCAGGTTGAATTACCGCCTAGGCTTCATTGAATTGAGGATGACTTTTTTCATATATTTTATTTTTTCACAATGTAGATGTATTGCGCAGAATGGAAGTCAATTCAAAGTCTGCCGCTGATGGTACATAGAGGGTTTCTACTGCAAAGATACACAAGGGTTAAAATATTGAATGGAACTTAATTTGATGAAACATTAGGCAGAAAAATCCCAATGTCCGGGTAAAGGGGCGGACGGGGGAGACCAGCGGCACGTCCCAGTAGGAGCTTCCATGATGTTTTTCCATTCCAAAGTGGGTCAGTGTCTAAAGCGCTCCTCCTGATGGGGCCGAGGAGAGTGCCGGACCGTGAAGCCGCTCTCTCCAAACAGCGGTAACACGTGGAGGACGGACTTAAATAACAGCAGCAGGGACATGTGGCTCTGCACTTTGTCATTGTATGTGCAACAAAATTGTGTTCAGTTTTTAGTCCTGAGCCGCTGCGACTGAGCCGCGCCGCCACTGCGGGCCAACCTGACCAGAATGTTTTTAGAGGTCAGGGAAACCGTAGCACCCGGAGGAAACCTGGCTGGCTGCCTTCAGTGCTTCTCTGAAATGCCTCCTGGGTTTGTCCCTGTTTTAGAGCGTGGTGTCCTGCACTGGTCAGCTCCTCCTCCTTCCTCTTCCTCCCTCCGCTCCACAACAGTGCTTCACCATTTTCTGGAAAGAGCTTAGCAGTTCATCTGTTTTATTCTCCAGTGAACGTCCATTAGCTAGAACAATAGAAGGCATGTGTGGCTTAGCTGTGAGTCTTGCCCCGTCTGTCCCTTCCATGTTTCCTGTAGCGCCTTTTGTGACGTCTCCACTGTGCTGCAGCTGTGGGGGGCTCTTGGTGTTTCTTCCGTGTCTCAGAAGAAGAAATTTGTAGGGATTAGCTGATAAGCTAGCTAAAGCTGCTTTCTGTATGTATGTACACTATACGTTGGGGCGACGGTGGCGCAGATGGCAGGTGGCGTCTCATGATCGGAAGGTCGGGGGTTTGAATCCCGCCTCCTGAAGGTGCATGCTGTTGTTGTGTCCTTGGGCAAGACACTTCACCCACCTTGCCTCCAGTGTCTGCGTACATTGGTGTATGAATGTTTGAGTGGATCATGCGCTGTGAAGTGCTTTCAGTGCCTAATGTAGGTTATAATATATATAAGTTGAGACCATTTATAATGTGTGTACACGTTAATTATCTTCAACTTTTATTTAACCCACACGTGTCAAACTCAAGGCCTCAACATCTCAATGATTTAATGTGGCCCTTTGTGGAGCATGAATTTCTGAGTATTTTTCAACAACCAAAAAGTAAGTCTCTAGCCCATTCCTGTGCGGAGTTATGGATTTTTAAAGAAATAGCCACAATGCTCACTCCAACCACTAGGGGGCAGCTTAAAAACACTTGTCCAGCAGAGGGCACTGACATAATGAGAGATCAGGATATAAACAACATATTATAGCCATGTGGTGTCACTGACGCATGATTAAAACCTGCGCGCTGTTTGTTTTTTTTCCAGCGGCCGACGCAGACCGAGTGGACAGATGTTTCCAGACCCATCTCCACGCTCGTAAACACAGATGCCTTCACCTGCCTGTGGACTGAATCACCGCCCTTAATGACTTCAGCCTGCGGCGGGAGGGAGCACGCGGGAACACGAGTAACGTTTAGCACAGAACGGAACAGTGTCGCACAACTCTATCGGGGAATCGGCCCCCAGTTGGAACACTTCGCTGATGATGGCACTTTGTTACAGCCGGTTTTTCCACATGATTAAAACATCACAAACGAACTTTCTGCTGTGAGAACATTCTGGCATGAGGTTCAAAGCCTAGATAAAGGTGTGGGGAATGGTTCAAATTACGTCATTTAACTAAACATATTTATCTTTTGTCTGTGTAAGTTCTCAGTCGTACAGGAGTTGTCCATCTTCAATGAAGGTACTTGATTCATCTTCTGTACTCAGTGGTTGAAGTCCTCGAACGTTTCGCCTCTCATCCAAAAGGCTTCGTCAGCTACTTCAAAGGGGCTTACCCACGGGTGAGAGTAGCTGTGATTAGAGGGGGAGGAGCCGGGCCTACCCTAACTCCTCCCCGTTGGTCTATATATTCAGCTGCGTCCATAGTGGGACCTTTGTCGCTGACGAAGCCTTTTGGATGAGAGGCGAAACGTTCGAGGACTTCAACCACTGAGTACAGAAGATGAATCAAGTACCTTCATTGAATATTAATCTTTTGCGTTTCATTATCCCGTTTCCTGGCCAGTTTCATGGCGACTCACCTTCTCCGCCAGCAGCTCGCGGATCTTCCCGGCCTGCAGCCTGAAGCGCAGCAGCTGCATCTCCAGGGCCAGGCAGCGCTTGTGCCAGTCCACCCCGGACGCCCCCGCCGCCGCGCCCACCGCCCCGGGGTCACCACCGTCCAGCACCTCGGCCATGGTGGAGGGCAGAACCCGCCTGGAGGAGAGAGGACAACGAGGGGAAAGGGAAATGAATGATGTGTTTTTTTTTGGAGCAGCATCGTAGTTGAGCGAAGAACACCAGCGCTCCGGCACTGACTCTCGCCGTGAACTCGCCCGTAATGACTCTATTTATTTACTCAGAGCTGTTTCCACTGCGGGGAGTGAAGTGGTTTAACCTTTGCGGACCGCGTTTCCCATGATTCACCCTGACTGAGCCGAACGCTACTCATGACTGAGCGGTAAAACAAGTGGCGCTCCGGATTACTTTCTCTGCTGGATTACTTTTTTATATTTTTTTTTTGCATTTGGAAAGAGCTCATTCCCACAACTTCCTAGGCCCATTGGAGCTGAGAAACTTTACGGGGGAAATCGGTCACAAGTTTGTACACCTCGGATTGTATTTTATATGTTTTATGCTGCAGAGTTTTCATCGTAGAAAAGGTTTAAATCATCAACTGGACCGGGTTCAGGTGAAGTTGAAGGCGTTTCGCTTCTAGTCTTTTATGACCGAAAGAGCTAAAGGAGGAGAAGAGAAACGTCCTCAACTTTACCTGAACCCAGTCCAGTTGGTGATTTAACCTTTTCTAAGATGGATACTCCCTGGACGACTGAGAGCCTTCACAAACATGCTGCAGACCTTTGCTCATAATTTCAGATCCATAAGAGACAGTACCTTCCCAACAGGTGTCTCCTGAATAAATCAGCCCTACGCCCCAAATAAAGCGCCCCCTGCTGTCACAGTTCAACACTGACACTTTGCAGTTAAGGAGCTTCATCCGCAGGATTATAGACAAGTCATTTAAAAATAATAATAATAATATTGACTCAAAATATTGGTGCTGCACATCGGGCATTGGCCTTAGAAAAAACGATCTTGTTTTAAAAAAGTGAAAACGAGCTTTTATTTTACACAGATAAAAAGCGTTCTGACAAATCAATGCTGCTACGTAGAACGCACCTTTGAGTGTAGAGCAATGGCCGCTGACTGCTCTGTTTTGTGACTACGACACTGGAGGCCGCCATTGCTCCACCTTTGCTGTAGTACCTCCATATGGCCACTATTCCCCCATTGGAATGCATTGGACTTTAGACACGTTAAAAACAACGTTAATGCCCGGTGCCTAATGGTTTAGAAGTGGCTAGAGCTCGATATTCCTCCTGTGATTACGCTGGGTTAAAAACAATCTGGGGCACCGGGCTGGTTATCGTAGAAATAAATTTTAGAAATCTTGCATAATTAATGAGGGCCTGACTTTGATTGACAGGCCGTTTACGTCGCTGCCTGGCCATGGGCGCGATTACAACAGAAATACACGCCCATTACACGCCCCGCGAGGGCCAAGCAGGGCCGGGTCTACAGTCAAGATCCCGCCCTTATGCCCTTTTTAGGAACATGCTTCATCAGAGCTGGGGAGGAGGAGCCTGTAAATCCGCCATGATTTCCCCCTCGGACGTGGTCATTGTGGTAAACGGGGAGGAGTGAGGAGGAGCTGTCTATTCTTTTTAACAGTCTATGGTGTAGAGTCCTATGATGGAGTATATAACTTACGTTGTAGTTTCCCAGGTTGTGAGAGTGAAATACAAACCTACGTTAATTTTCATCCAACACAAGATAAACTACTGGCTGCTGTCGCTAACGGTAATGCGACTCTTGGCCCGTTTCCCTTGACAGAGAGCAGATCATCGATGAGCTGGCTTTTGTTTTTTCCCCGTTGAGCTGACGTGTTTGTGAGCGAGACGGGCCATTTCCGTTTGGTTCTGACACTGAATTGGAACATTAAAAGATCCGAGATTTTGTGTGTGTGCTGCCATAGAGAAAAAGGAGCTGTTTTCACCCAAATGGAGCAGGGACTCGGCAAACGTGCCCAGATGTTGCTCCCATCCAGTGAGAGTGCGTTTTGCAAGATGTGTTTTCTTCACATCTTCAGCATATCTTTCCTTTCTCCCGTTACCACACACACACACACACACGCACACACACACACACACACACACACACACACACACACGCACACACAGCCCGGCGGGAGGCCTGTGTCCGTGCGGGGAGAGGGTTCAGCCGTGACACAAAGCAGGTCACGCTCTCTGCTTCTTTTGGGCCAAATTACCTCCTCGGCCCATCTCCCCCTTAAACCTCTGCAGCCCCCGAATCCATTCTTAATTACAGGCCGGGGGACGTAACGGGATCCCCGCAGAAAATGCAAAAGAATAGCGGCGTTGTCTCAAGATGGGAGGTGGGATGAAGGCCAGCGAGTCACAAACCTTTAACAACACACCAGGAAATGTATCTTTTATTTCCCGCGATCCCAATTAGACATTTTTCCAAACTCCTGAAGCCCTGTCGAGAACCTCTGAGTGTGGACAAAAGGCGAAGCTTAAGGAATGTGTTGCCTTTGAGGACTGTGGGAAACTGTGGTTATCTTTACCTGAGGAGTGTAGTTTAGTTGGGGCTCAGCGCACAGACACAAAAGGTGAGGTCCTCTCCGGGTGACCCAGTAATAAAGTCCGGTTACGTGAAAAGATGAAAGGCGCGGGGGCAAAGAGAGAGGGAAGCTTTAAATCAAGAGACGCCGATGGTTACAGTTAAGTCGAGCACCAGGGAATTCTCACTCATGTAGTTTCACAAAGTTATGTTGATCACTGGAGAAACTGGTAAAAGATCTGTCCTTTTAGTAATGGTAGTGGTAACAACAGCAGTATTAGATGAGGTCATGGTAGAAACTTAAAGCAGATGAAGTGGGACAATGAGGTGCAGTGGACTGTGGGTTGTAGCGATATGAGGAAAAAAGTGCAACATTTGATTGTCAATGGTTCCCGAACCTCTTTAGTCTCGCTCACCTCTTGAGTTTTTCCATTTCTACACAAAGTACCCCTAAACTCTAAGGTGCAGCCAGTGACTTGGAAAATCAGATTCATTGATATTTAGTTGTTATTAAGTTGTGTTCGTTAGCGCAGCGGTTAGCGCTCGTGCTCACAGATGGAAGGGCTTTTCTGTGTGAAGTTTGCATGTTCTCCTCGTGTCTGCGAAGGTTTCCTCCTCCGTGTACTCCGGTTTCTCCTACCACACGTGAACAGAGCTGTGGGAAGACATTTTAGTTAGGGGGTGCTGAGGAAAAAAACGTTTTTTCTGAGCATATTTCCTATTTATTAATATTGCCTGTAAGGCAAGGCAAGGCAACTTTATTTATACCGCGCATTTCGTACACAAGGCAACTCAATGAGCCTTGTAGGTCGCAAACTATCCACCAGGGGGTGCTGCAGCACTCTCAGCACCCTGGGTTCCCACGGCCTTGCACGTGAACAATCAGGATATGCACGGGAAGGTCCCTGAGAGCTAGACACGCGTTTCCACAGCTCAGTAGCTTGGCATAAAGCCGTACTGACTTTATTTATGTATTTCTAAATACATGTAAAGACAGTTTGGAATTGTGATAATCGGACACGATTTCCAAATCAAGAGGCGGGGCCAACGATCGCAGGTTGAACGAGAGCGAACCAACCAAACACAAAGCGACCTACGCTTTGCGTTTACGTCCTCAAGCCCTCAGAGCAGCGGCTTTAACGGACAAGTCCAGCTCATTTAAAACAGAAGAGAGGGCACTGGTAAAAGATCACTGCGGCCGCCATCTTCACTGGTTTGGTTACGGGAGGAGCACTGGTGTTTTACAGGGAATCCTGGCGCGGAAGATGACGCACCGTTAAGTCCCGCCTCCCGTGCTGTGATTGGCTCTGCTTGGTTTTGCCGGAGTCAGCGAGATTCAAATCGCACACTACCAGTGTATGTATCTCTTAACATGGAGGATGAGTCTGGCTCGTGCTAGGCTAACAGACCTTTCACTCCACTCTCTCAGTTTAAAAACAGGATCATTCCGGTAGTGCACCTTTAAAAACCCACTAAATCAGGGCCAAACCGAAACTAAAAGTGAACTTTTGTCCTCTTTCTCGGTTATTTTGTCTGTGTTTGCAAAAAAATGTGTAAATCTCAGTCAAATGGTAACTCCAGTGATTATTGATATGGCGTCACTTCCTCATTGCGATATTATCGGATATTGCTAACTGGTGCTGATATCTGACATGAAACCGCTGCAAAGTGACCAGTTTGCGGCGGCACAGTTTGATTTCTATTTACATTTGGTCTTGAAGGCTCGGTGTGGGAGACGCAGACGCAGAGGCAGACAGCGGCCGTCCAAACGCTCCCTACAATCAGCGCTCTCATAAACACAGGCTTCGTTTCGCAGATTACACAGTCCAGACCAGAGACCGCCGGACACTGCACACGGGCCGGCGCTGGGCCCGTCTTGCTCCGAGGCACGTTGGAAATAAAGTTTGGATTCAGCGTGGCAGCGGGACGGTTAGAGCCGAGCTATCCTTAGTCATGACTCACCGAGATCTATTTTTTATTTCAAAAGCAGACTCGTCAGGACGGTAACATGACTAATTATAATCAAATGAAATCCCAATTAAAGCACAAATGTCGGTCCGTGACATTAGCGATCGCCAAATTGTTGTTATATGTGACACGCTATTAATATCGAAAGAAGCCACAGTGTGTCGCAAAATCACCGAGGTCTTCCGTCTGACTGAGACTGACAACCTAAAGCAGTATTGACTTCAAATGTGAAAAACTTAAATTTGAGCAAAACGAGGAGAGAGAGAAACAAATTCCAGTGAAGTGAACAATAAAGTCCCCCCCTCCCCTCCTGATTGGCCGGTTCCCAGGAAAGCTCGTCTAATTGGTCAAAGTGATGGCACCATGGATTCTGTTGCTGAGATCAGGAAATAATGATTATTTATAATATTACTTATGTTACATCAAATTGCGGACCCACTCACTCAATTACAGTGCAATCTATTAAATTAGTCAAATATTTCAACTTACAGACTGTCACTTTAATGGAACGTATTGTGTTGAAACAGTTATTAAAATAATGTTATTATGACAATGTTCGAGTCAGTTTCTCATATCATGGAGTCCTACTGGATCACCTGCTATTCTTGATCTTTGAGCCCAGACAGGGTTCAAACTATATATATTTTTTTTACAATATACTCCAGTGTATCAAAACGATATTATTTATTAAATAAGCAATCAGAAAAAAACAATGTTTCCATTTGTTAAAAAAAAGGTGCGATAATAACATTTATATGGGAAGTGAAAAAACTGAGTTTGGTGGAAATGTACGAAATTTGGCAGAAAATTCCATTTGGTCGTTCCAGTCAAAAAAGTCAATGAAACCCTTGTCATATTTTCATTGGTGTTGCCGTAGCGATGACGAGAACTCCTCATTTACTCTAATGGAAAAATTGTATAATTGCACACATTTACCAGATGACAAGGGCAAATTGAAACATTGTTTTTCTTATCGCTTATACCATAAGGTTTCCAAAAGTATATAGTTTTCATACTCCCCACGAAAATCCCATAACAGTGGAAATCTACACATAGTGAACCGGACTAATAGGCCAGTATGAATGATGTCTGTGTGTGTGATTGTATGATGGCACAGATGTTTGCAGCTGCGCTTCTGCCAGTCTGCCCCAGGGGAAAGCTTTAGTTTACCACCACTGTGTGAGGAGTGAAGGAAAAACAAATCCCTGCGCGACGGTGGCGCAGATGGTAGAGTGGGTCGTCTCATGATCGGAAGGTCTGGGGTTCGAATCCCACCTCCTGAAGGTGCATGCTGTCGTTGTGTTCTTGGGCAAGACACTTCACCCACCTTGCCTCCAGTGTCTGCGTACATTGGTGTATGAATGGGTGAGAGGTTCCTTGCTGTAAAGCGCTTTGAGTGCCTAATGTAGGTGGAAAAGCGCTATATAAGTTGAGACCATTTACCATTTTACCATTAAAACTGTGATGCGCTTTGGGTGACTTGTGTCCTGTGAAAACTGCTGTACAAATAGGACTCCATTCCATCTGAAATACAACGTGTACAATGCTGCGTTTGAATATTCGCCTCTTCATCTGCACCAAGCAAGATTTTTATGTATTTATATGCACTACTTTTTCTCTCTTTTTTTAATCTTCTACCCTCACTCACTAACACAATGCATCCGTCGTAAAGTTCACACCTGGGACTAGTGGTTACCGAACAAAATTCTCATTAGGAAAAAGCACAATTAAAAGTTAGGGTGAGACTCTTTTAACTTTAAATTGAAAGCGGCGTGATCTAGTCAGTTTAAACACTCCTGCCTGTCCCGGTCGGCCCAGGAGGTATCGCAGCTGGGTGCGAACGAGCCATTTGCTGCTCCAGCGCTCCTCGCCGCCACGCTAATTCCGCGCGCACTTCCCTCAGCAGGTACTTAAAAGTCACTGGCCTCTTGTTGTTAACCCAAGCTGTACCGGGACCCATGATGGACGACCACGTGTTTTTACTCTTTAAAGTTGTGGGCAAGAGGTTAAAGGAGGTCTTTCGTTTTTTTGTTTTTTTTGAGAGATGAGCTCATGTTGAAAGTGGAGATGTGGGAGTATAGTGGAGCTGAGTGAAGATGTAAACACTCACTGGGTCGGGATGCTTTTAGCTGCGGTGACGCCAGCATGTGGTGTCTTGGTTGTGGCGCATTAAATGCACTTATAATCCGTATTTATAGCAGCAGCGACAATTGCTGCAGTTGGTCTATAGGTTCAGCAACATGAGGCCAAAGAGTGAGATCAGCCGACGACCTGAACGTCCTGAATGACCAGGTTATTCCATACATGGATTGTTTTCTTCTTCACTGATGGCACGGGCATGTTCCAAGATGACAATGCTATGTGATTCATCGAAAGAGTTCTGGGAGCACAAGATGGATCGGCCGCCACAGAGTCCAGATCTTAACCCCGTTGAGGATCTTTTAGGGTGTGCTGGAGAAGGCTTTGGCGTGGTGGTGACACTCTCCCATCATCATCAATACTAGATCTTGGTGCTAAAGGCGGTCCAACCAAATATCACAGCGTGTTTCTTCTTTTTTGGTCAGTGTATTAGAACAGTGGTTACCAAAGTGGGGGACAATATTTTATACTTTTTTGACATTGAATTTGATGAATTTTTGATTGAAAACAACATTATCTTAGTGAAATTAAGCCAAATATCAGAATACAGTATCCAAACTAACATCATTAAACCAGATTTTCAGAATCAGAATCAGAATAGTGTTTATTGCCATTTTTTGGAACAGGTTCGAAAGCTAGGAATTATTCTCAGTACAATCAAACAAGTGCAACATATAACACAGAATTTAGATTAAAAAAATAAGCTAAAAAAAAATAACATATAAGAAACTATAAGGCTATAAGGGCATGCACGTAGAAGAATAAAATACAAATATAAAAATATAAGTAAAATATGATAAAGACAGATGTGCAGTAATAACAGCAGATCGAATATCGATACGATAACGATACATCTTTCAGCCCTACCACATAGTGCAATTTTAAATGTTTTGCACCTTAAATTATTATAAATACTTATTACATTTTACAGAAGGGGGTCGCACGTTGTTGGTTGAGGGATTTTGGGGCTCACGGCCTGAAAAGTTTGGATACCCCTGAATTAGAATACCAACACAGTCCTTAAAGCAGTACTAAGTAACTCCCCCTAGAGGCCATAAGCGCCGCTGCAGGCGACGAAGCATGTTGCATTGTTTTTGTCCGTGAGAGTAAATACTACGCTGAAGGGAGAGAGGGATATCGTTCATCCCATTACACAATGGAGATCATTTTTTTCACTCAAACTTGGCTGTAAATACTGTTTAAGTTGTGCTAGCCCGCAGTTAGCTTTGCCCGTTAGCCTGTTAGCTTCTTCTTTGTGATTCCATTATTGTGTATTGCGCCTCCGACCCGGTACAGGCAAAGTTGCAAGGGTGGTTTTCTGGCCAGAGACACCAGGGGGAGATGAAAGACTCCCCAATCATCCCATCAACACTTGTATTACCCCCAGAGGGACTACGGAAAGGATTTATTAAGGTAAACAAGTTACTTAGAACCGCTTTAAGTGTCCAAATCCACTTCAAAAGACGACAATATAATCCTAGGTGCCTTATCTGACAGCAGTTGAGCAGATCACCGTATTTGAAGCGTGACATCTGATTGCATTTGCCACTCGAGCTGCAGGTGGCCGGTTTTCATCATGACCTAAAGCCTATATAGTCTGCGTTGAGCAATAGGGACGGGGGTAAACTTATTTTTACCCTGACACTACTCTACCTTTAGTCAGCAATTTCTCGCCGCCGCCTCAGCTGTTATATCCAGCCAGATAAATGCTGCTCTCCTCTCTCCTCCCCAGCGTCTGGCACGGAGCGAGAGACGTCCAGGTGGGAGGAAACCAAACACAGCACAAACAAACTCCAGCCGTCCTTGTTTGGGAAGCTCCAGGGCCACCCACAGCGGACGCAGGGGCTGCAGCTGAGCAGCTCATGCCCAAAATGGTGAGGCGTTTCGGGGGGGGGTTTGAGAGAGACTTGACAGCGAGCCTCCAAAAAGAGCGTCTCCGCTTCTATCGCGCCGAAGGGAGGCAGGAGCCAGAGCACACAATGTGGACAGAGCGAACAGGAACGCAGCCAAAAGAACTTATCGGAGAACGTCTGGAGTTGCAGTTTCGACAGCTATTCGCCGGCATTCTTCGGGCCGACGGCAATTCGAAACTGGTCGGCGGTGAAGCTACTGCTACTGTGAAACCAGATGACACTGTGCAATCGTTTAATGAGTTTTCAAAGGCGGTAATTCATGACAGAGGTTGCTTCGGATGCCGGGTTTCCGATTACGTTCACGTGTCATTCATATTCTACATTTGTGACTTAGATTATGGATATTTGTTCAGGTTGTCCCCCCGGTTATTAGCAACTTTAGCGACGTGTATTCAGCATCAGATCGGTGTGTTATAAATCTAAATGTTGATCAATTTCAAGATTTATTAATGGCGTACCATACCCCCATAGTGGTGTAGTTTATTAGTTCATTTCTTAATTTAAACAGGGACAGTGTACAATATACATTAACCTCAGACAGGAGCGATGCATTGTACCAGGTTGTAGCACTTGTGCTAATCTCCACCTGCGGTCCCGGGGCAGGCTGATCTCAACAGACAAAGTAAAAAAACACAGCGTCATGAGTCAGGCTGCAGCTGGCTCTCACTCAAACGGGAGCGCGTCACGTGACCGCGAGTTTACAGTGGAGAGTTAGCACTTGATGCTTTGTTTTGCTACTGCGCCGCTGAGGAACCTTTGAAATCGCTCATGGACTCAGGAAACCAGGAGCAGAAACCATCATGAGGCTTTTCTTCCACCACGTCATGGACGACTCTTTCTGTCAAACTAAATGTTTGGACTAAAGTGGAGCCGCCTTAACCTGACGCTACAAGAAGTCACTCTCCTCAGGTCAGTAAGACGCTGTGTCTTTGTAATTTTAGTTTTACCTTGCTTCAAGTTGATGCATTACTTTCAACACATGTGCTTGGGCAAAGCTGTTGTGCCGCATTTGTAGCGGTGATAAAGTCAGGTCAGGCCACCCGCACCCAAAGTTTGCCGTATTTTTGAGGTACCCGAACCGACCGAATCCGCGGGCATCACTACTGCGCGTCATTGTAAAAGCTTTGTAATGAACACTCCAGAACAGTAGGTGGCGCTGTGCAGATGTACTGTCAATGCCACTGACTCCAGCAAGAAAGACCGTGTGTTCCAGTTGTATTGCCGGAGTGAATTTGGGTGCAATGTTTGTGTTGTTGAAACTCCAAAGTTATAAATAGCAACATTTATTGTATTCTTTCCACTTCAAACAGAAGGTAGTGCAGCAGTTAGCACTCGTGCTTCACAGCTAGCAGGGCTTTGAAAAACACAGGCTTGTGCACAGGTTTACAAGTGTAAACCATCATTATCATTATTATTGAATATTTAAGTATTTACTACAGCAAATACTTCAGTAGGCCACTTACATTGAAGTAAAAATGGTGACTAAGCAAGTTTGACTTGTATTGGAGTAATATTTGACCAGTGGTATCAGTACTTTTACTCACGTTATGAAGCCACAGACTCTGAACACCCAGTTGAATATAATTTCTTAATTATGTATTATTTAAATAAGCATTAAATACAGCTAATAGTCATTTTTTCAGTCCATAAATATTGAAAGAAATGTTTCCTGGGAAATGCTTGTGAGTCATGACCCACTGACAAAGGTTCCACGACCAACATTTGGGTCCCGATCCACCCACTGATATAGCTAGCTCAACATAACTAGTTAGTTAGTCAATTATAACCAACAGTACAAAAAAAAACCTAACTATCCCATATTTTAATTTTCCAGGTTAAACCTTTAAAAACACAGGAATCTGCATGGAAATAAAATGTGTCAGGTTTTGCACAGGCCAAAGATTCCCCCATTACCTTCCCAATCAAGCCCCCCTCCTCCCCCTCTTCCTCCCCCCCCATCAGTCATAACTCTGACACGTCGGGCCCAGATGTGCGCCTCTCCCTCGCTCTGATCAGAAACAGACGGCCGCGGACACGTATTCACTTAAACAGACACAGCCGACGGAGGAGCAGCTGCTCGGGCTGACGTCGGGGAGGATCGAGGAGCCTCAGCTCTGCAGAGACGGGCTTTCACCAGGGCAAGACAACAAACAAGAGTGTGTAAAAAAACGGTATCCATCGGTATCCATGGGTATCAATCTCGATCTCATTTTCAACCAACTGTATTTGAAATGAATTCCAAAAAAACCGCTGCACCTAACTTGAAAAGGCTTAATAACCGAAAGGGAAACAAACCAAACAAGACTCGACTGACCACAAAAGAGGTGCAAGTCGTCATCGTCAAATGGAGGAAACGGGACCAAATTGGCGCCAGATTTGGGGATTTTTTGAAACCCCGTTCTTGACTCAACACAAACTCAGCCGTGGCGTTATACGAAGACAATGTGCGCGTGTAACGGCTCACTCCAGGAGTTCCATTATTGTGGCATCCTGTCTGATCACTGGATGCACTTTCTCCTGATAAATCAAGTATCAATGGGTGATCCACAGCGCCATATTCCGTTTGGATATGGGGTTTTCTAAGGCCGATGCCGATATGCACCTCCAATACGTTTGGCCTCTAAACTGTCAAATGTGTCAATGTTGGACTGTGACAGCAGGGGGCGCTTTATTAGAGGCATAGGGCTGATTTATTCACGACATTCATGTTTAGTAGGCACTTTCAGAGGGAGCTTGTTTAAAAGACAAAAATAGGCAGATTCCAAAACAAAAACAGTAAGTCTCTGGGCCCGATCTGCCGCCTGGTGCAAGGACAGTGTTGCTCCAAACGTTGAGAAAAAAAAGAGTCAACTATAGTGTGGTGTACTGAGCGCTGCTCTCCTACAGCAGCCTCACATTATTTTCCTCGTTTCTATCACGCTGCCTCGTGTTCTCCCTGTAGCATTTTAGGCTTGTATAGGCTCTATTGGTCAAAAACTGTATTTATTCCACTGTGAGTTAAACACTGTCAGTGTCCGATGTACAACCGGTCCCGCTGTGGCGCGGGTCTGTGTCTATGATCTGGTCTCGGCCCGAACACGGAAACAAACAAAAGAACGTGTTCATCCCACCACGGAAAGAGTCTGGTTGGAGGGAAAATGTTGTTCTACAAAACATTGTCATTGGCCATGGGTGTTTGTCCAGCTCACTCAACGCACCAGGTCTGGAGCTGGAAGATCTCACTTTGCGCCCCTCCTATAGGCAGAAAAGGTTACGCCATAGTCTGAGTTTAGAAATACAAGATCAGGCCCTATGTCTCTTATGGTTCCAAAATTATAAAGGTTTGCAAAAGTTTGGAACATAGAAAAAATATATAAAATATGATCCGAGGTGTACAAACTTGAGACTGATCTCTTTCCAATTAAAAAATGGGAAGTCTCCATCACTGTCCATTACTGAGATATCGACCGTTTCAGCGTTATATTGGCCGATAGCCGATGTTGTAAAATACCCAAATATCGGCCCGATCTCTCATCATAATAATACGTAATGAGTTGACAGAAAACTCCCACCGCATTATCATTCCTCATCGTATCCACTCTCTTCTTTTCACAAGCAAAACATGTGTCCGTTCACTCAAACATTCCCATCATACTCTCGGAAAGTTGTGAAAAATGAACTGCTCCGAGCCGGTCCATAGCACATGTTAAATATATGGTCTTATCTTTTACACTGTGGACCCATTAGTTTAATGCTGGGACCGGTGTCGGCGCCCGTCCAGCCCGGCGCTGCTACGGGGTGCAGGGTTTAGGTCCCCGTGCTACCATACCGTGTTTTTCCTGCGGATCAGGAAGGGAAATGTATATCACAGATGTACTTTGGGTTAAATACGAGGGGGACAAAGACCATAGATTTAAATGTCACTGTAGAAAGGCGTTGTCTATGTTTTATTATAAAGAACATCTACTAGAGCATTTTTACTGACACTCCCAATGGCTCTAATTATTGCTAATGTTAAATCCGTGGCAGTTTTAGGCTTTGTTTTCACTTTCCAATTCAGTATCCAGCGTTTAAAGGGAAAACAAACTTGATGTGGACTCATTTACTAAGTGTATGCATGTGATGGGAACGACTTCTCACAGAAAAGTTTATAATCATACAAACATTTCTCTGAAAATGACTGCGAATGAGAGTCTCTTTTCTTTCTTTTTTTTTGCAGATGATATTGCAAATCTCAACTCTCATTGTTTCAAAGGTTAAAATGAATCCTGCGGTAAGCATTGGTAATTGCAATCAAAATGCGTATCACTGAGCAAGTTCATTCACAGACAGCAAGTTTTCTGTCCGGTTTCTTAAAAACAAAACATAACAAGTCTTTTGAACAACTATTTCAAATGAATGCATCCCAAAGATTTAGTTTCTCATTATAGAGCCTTAAATCCCATTGTTAAAGAGGGGGTATTATGCTTTTTTCAATCACATAGCACCAGTCTATAGCATAATACAATGATGACGTAACCTTCTGTTGGTCTGTATATGCAGTAAATTAAAATAACTGCCTGGAATAATTTTGCTCTCTCAAAATGGCCGCACTGAACGTCTTGAAATAGGCCTCTGTCTCTTTAAGAAGCTTTCCGACACGCCCCCTTCAGCACACTACTGTGGCATTTAAACAACAACACTGTGCGGGGAGGGGGCTCTGCTGAGCTGAGGAGCAGTGGTTGGGGGCTTGGCTGGTGACGAAAGGTCCAGAGGCGTCTCCAGGAGGTGGGGGTGTTCCTAGGAGGACTGAGGCATAGCTACACCTAAAATGGCTGCCGTCTAAGTTTTTACTGATTACTCAAAAATATGTGAATGAGCCAAGGCAACACTCCAGGCATGTGTTTAATAAGGGAATGACATAATAACATGATGTAAAGCTTGAAAAAGTCGATTTTACATAATACCCCCCCTTTAAAATCCATCTTTATAAAAAATAAAATATAAAGCCTGATGAAGGTCAGTGTGATTGAAACTTTGCAGCAATAAAAGCCACAAGCAAGAACGAGACCGTGTGCTGACAGACTCACCAGAAAACCTACGAAACAATCGATCCTGGAGCGTCGTAGAGGCCACCCTGATCAAACGTAAAGGTGCCGTGCTGACCACTCATACAGCCGCTGGGTCACTACAAGGCCAAATACGCACAAATATAAACGTTTTTTCCCCACATAAAAAGTTACATAATGCACCTTTAAGCATCATATATATATATATATATATATATATATATATATATATATATATATATATATATATATATATATCACATATATCAGTTCAGATAACTAAAGCACCAAATCTCTCCATCTCACTCCAAGTCACTAAATCCATTGAAATCTTCATCCTCGGTGTCACTTCTGAACAATCGCCATGGCGACGACCTGGGCACGGAGGCGTAACTGCACCGTTGACGAGCCTCTCCCGGCAGCACGTTTTTCAAGCTCTCATTTGAGAACTCGTTCCTCTAGCTGTGGCTCTAGATTTTAGCCCGTGATTAGCTTGTTTTGTTTCCTTTTCTAAGAGTACCTTCTCGCTCCCTCCAAACTTTCTTTCTCGATTAGCCTGCAGTGCCCTCTAGCGGCGTGTGAAATTATATATTTTCATTTAAAAACATATAAGTCGCTCCCGAGTATAAGACCCACCCCCAGCCAAACTATGACAAAAAGTGCGACTTACAGTCCGGAAAATACGGTACACAATGGAGATCATTTTTTTTCACTCAAACTTGGCTGTAAATACTGTTTAAGTGGCGCTAGCCCGCAGTTAGCTTTGCCCGTTAGCCTGTTAGCTTCTTCTTCGTGATTCCATTAGTGTGTATTGCGCCTCCGACCCGGTGGCAAGTGGCCAGTGTGATTTTCTGGCAGATGAAAGACCCCCCCAATCATCCCATTAACACTTGTATTACCCTCAGAGGGATTTATTAAGGTAAACAAGTTACTTAGTGCTGCTTTAACCCCCACCTGAACCGAGCACATTTTCTGAAGTTTGGCTTTACCTAAATCTAGAAGCTTCTTGAAAAAAGCAACCTTTTCTGACTGACTGTCCGGTTATCTCAGGCCCCGCCCCCCTCGCTCACCGCCTCACCTCCGCTCCTATCTGCTCCATCTGCAGACCCGCGGGTCTCAGGTTAACCACCGGCCGGGACACCCTCATTACGCAGAGCCGCGCAGTCCCGGGCCGGGGTGTAAACACGCGTCCCCCCTGCCCGCGCCGTGCACTTTGAGCTTTTAGACGTTCGGTGCGACGGCGGAGGAAAACCCCTGGGGGGAAACCGCCACCGCTCGGGTTTCAGGAAAGAGTATACGACAGCCCCGGGCCCAAAGAGAAGTGGGCAGGCAGAGAGAGAGGGATTTTGAGAAGTGTTCGCGTCAGCCTCGGTTAGAATGATGGATGCGTACAATAGTGGCGCTGTGTGGAAGGAGTGGAGCCAAACGCCGACCATAAGCTGAGGCCGAAATATGAATCACAACTGAATGGAAATCGCAAATTGAACAGTCAAAATCAGCCGATCGTCAAAGTTCTTGTTTAGCTGCATATTTTAGCCAAACGCTGATGCTCCTAAAAAAATGTGCACAGCTAGCTTGTTTTCCGGAAAAGTCATACTTAGTTAGTCTTTCCAAAATGGGCTCTGTATGCCAGCACCATCTCGCAAACACATTTTTCTTTTTCTTTTTTAAAGGTTCGACAAAATGAACAATCAAGATGAACATCAAGATTAATTCCAATTCATCTCAAACTGCACTGACTAAAGGAACATCAAATAAAAAAAGGAAATTATCAGCGATTAGTAAAGCACATACTGTGTCAACGGCACTGACTCTGTCATTTGGTCGGACCGCCCTCAGCTTTGATTACAGCTCACACTGGCGGTGGTTTCAATTCGCTTCTGCGACGTGAAAAGGTCCAGCGTTGCATTGGTTTCTCGCCGAGATCTTGTATCGATGATGGGAGAGTGTGACCGCTGCGCAAAAGCCTTCTCACAGCACATCCCAAAGGCCCACCACGGGATTAAGATCTGGACTCTGTGGCGGCCGATCCATGTGTGAAAATTATGTCTCCTTCACAACGTGAGCCCGAGGAATCCCTGGCGTTGTCATCTTGGAGTATGCCCGTGCCATCGGGGAAGGAGAAACCCATTGATGGAATAACCCGGTCATTCGGGATGTCCAGGTCGTCGGCTGATCTCATTGTTTGGGCTCATACTGTTGCTGGAACCTGGACCTGACCGACAGTTAGTTTTTCTTTCTTTCTTTTTGTATGTGCAGCCAAAGAGACAAGCCACACTGAAATATAGTTCACTCAAAATATACGTCAAATACTGTAAGTGTGGCAGTAGCACAGTTATGGTGTGTCCTTGGCAAGATATACTAACTTATCTTGGCCCCTATGAATGCTCCTAATGGGAGGGTAACAACTGAGCATAGCATAATAAACTATAAGGATAAACCAATTCATGAACACTGTATAGCCAACTGTGGGCACACAATCAATTTCACACATTTGCCCAAAAAGTCACTTATGGGTGATTGAGGAAATCAACCAACGGCATGGCATGTGGTGACAACATGGCAAAATGAACAAAGTAGCTTCACAATACGGCTCTGCAGCAGCCGAACCCCCCCGTGGTTCCCGCCGCCTCGGGTCAAGCAGATTTATGGACCCCAATAATAATTTCTGCAGATCCTCCCGCTGAAATACGGCCCATTTTAAAAACAATCTTTACAATCCATGGCGAGAGCCCTTAACCAGCAGGCGGACTCGAACTCCCCCAAACACCTCGCTTTAATTGGACAGATGTTTTGATAGCGCGTTACCCGGGCCTTAAATCCACCGCCAACGCACTGTTATGATGGAGACTCCCGGGGCTGCAGCTTTATGGCCAATGGTTTAGCCCAAAAAAAGACTACGAGGAACAGGTGTGTGCCGGTCCCAAGCGAGGGGTAGCTTTTTAGTAATACCCGCGTCAGCAAAAAAAAAGAAAAAGAAACTTGGAAAAGTGTCAAAGCGGCAGCGTAGCGTGTTAGCGACGTGCGTAAAGTTAGAGACCGATTTTCGCGATGCACCCGGTTCGTTATTTTACCTTGTGACTGTGTTGTCTGTCCGTCCTCCCCCTCGGTGTGCGTCTCTCTGTCTCTCTCTCGCGCTTTCTGTCCGCTTTCCTGCTCACCCTCGCCGGTATCCCGATGCCACACGTCTCATAACTTCCTCCAACTTGCTTTACGCGCTCGTTTCATTCATTTTACCCACCCTCAAAGAGCCGCTCATGTCTCGCGTGTCCCTCTCTCTCTCTCTTTCTCTCTCTTTCCTCTCTCTCTCTCTCTCTCTCTCTCTCTCTCTCTCTCTCTCTCTCTTGCTCTCTCTTTCTCTCTCTCCCTTTCTCTCTCTCTCTCTCTCGGTAGTGTCCTTCTGTCCTTCTCCTCTGCCCCGGAGACTGCACTGGGACGTCCACTCTTCGCTGCCCCCATTGAGCAGACTCATCCCATATTGCTTTAAAAGGGTCGGGTTTCCGCCGGGTCCGGCCCCCTCGCGGCGCGCACACGACACGCGCTGCACGCTGGGGTTTTCTTCGGGGATGTAAACAAAGGACCGCGGGTCATGCTAAATGTTTCTGACTGAAAGAGCAAGACCCGGGGGAGATTTTGAAGGGGACGCTATATTGCCTGAAGGCCAGACTGTGGCTCTCAAGAGTACAAGTCATCTTCAATTTTGGAGTATTTAATTTAAAGGAACAGGCCACCGTTTTTCCACACTGAGATATGTTCTTACCTGAGCGTAGACAAGTTGGTGCGTACCTGTCTGGTCTTTGTGCGTGCGCTCAGTCACGCACAAAGACCAAAGATGTTGTTAGCATTTGGCCTCTCCCAGCATATTCCTATAGCTCCAAACGGTGTGAAGTTAGAAGCGTAATTTCGTGTGACTAATTTAATCTTTTCTTGTCCTGGTGATAGTTGAACGTTTTAATGAGGTTATTCTTGGTGTGAAAAGTTTGAGATCCACAGCAACAGGTTATACGTGCAGCGCAGCCTTAATAAGCTAAAAGAGCTGAACATGTAAACTGACTCACAGTAAATTTACACATTAAGTTGAACTAATTTTGAAAAACCTCAACTTTACTGTTTCTATTATTCCGTGGGACATTAAAAAAGCATTAAAAGTGAATCAACTGTGGCCAAATTCAAGGCAGTAAATATAATTAAAAAGAATGGTCTGAAATTGAAATATAGTGTGTGGGCATTAAAATGGTGTGAAAAAGCATTACATTTGTCATGCTTGTAAACCCTGTTATAGTTTTATGTTTATTAGGTGGTTACAAATGAGAGTGAAGAAATACTCCATGCTTTACATCATGAAAGTCACTTGCAAAGATTTACAGACACGAGACGAGAACTTTTTTTTTTGCTCCATTTGACCATACACTTTTTTCACAACGGTCAAGAGGCAGCTACCAAACTGCCTTAATCATCTTTCACCGAGGTCTATGTACATTTCCCATGACCATCATAAGTCTTCGTACGGATTTGGCTGGCCCCAGGGTCTTTCTCATAAATATCAAATCCCCTGTTTTGTTACAAGCTGGTGTATGAGCTCTCCGAATGCACAGACCACCGTGACACCAGCTATAGGCGGAGAACATTTTGTTTATTGGTCTGAGCTTTACAAGAATCACAGCAGTTAAATCTCTGTGTGGGGTTTCGGTAATGGACCATTATCGTGGCAATAAAAGAAATGCGAGAGGCAATTTAGATCTGGTCTAGACACCTTTTATTCTTGACCAAATGAGACTGGTGATGAGATGAGGCTGATGCAAGCCTGGAGAAGTGTCATAGTGAATCAGATCAATGGGCAGTGTCATTTTATAAAGGGTTTAAAAGTTATTTCCCCTGCCTCTGTTGAAGATGTGGGTTTGAGTTGTCGGGGTGGGTGGATTTTCAATGGTTTCCCCCATCAGCCTGCACAGAAGATTATCCTCCTCATAGGTTCTCCTTAGAAGAGCACTTTGGAGCCACTTTGGTAAACCACAGCTAAATGAACTTGTTAATGCTAGACCTAAACCAGAATGAGGAGCTACTGCTATAATGTGACCATAATTGGGTGAACTGGGATTAGACTATTTTCTTAACCTAAGCCCAAACATAAACCAAACTAAAGGGCCTATATCTCACCAGAGAGGGTTGCGGAGACAAAGGGCCTATCTCACCGGCCTGGAGACTGGTTGGAGACTAGAGGGTCTCCGAGAGGTCTGCGCGGTCTCAAGTAGCTCTGGTAATGTTGCGAACACTAAAATGGTCACATGTATATAGCGCCTTTCTACCTGCTTTAGGCACTCAAAGCACTTTACATCGAGGAACCCCCATTCACACTCTCATTCATACACCAGTGTACGCAGACACTTTACGCTTTGTTGTTTACCCTTATTCCTTTTATTAAATGCATTTTGTTGTGGCGGCTAGGGACATGGGAGTGGCCCTGTTCCTTCTACATACAGTACATTTCATTTGATGGGATTTCCCAATGGCCTGTTGTTTTGTACGGGTCGTCTTCTCCCCGTCTGAACATCAGGGCTGTTGTTGGGCGTGCCGCTGCCGCATGCCTCGCACATTAGCGCACTTCATGAGGCTCCCTCCAGCCTCCTGTTATAATAAAGACATCTGAACCAGCTTATTTCATCATTGTCTTGGAAGGGAACAGTATGAACGCAGGGCAAAACGCTATTAAGTAGGTCACCATAGTGTCTACTGCTGCAGAAATGTGCCTGGTCAGCTCTACTGTCCAAAACGTTTGACTTCACCGAGGTTGAGGCGTATTGTCCCCGTAGGAAAATGTATCCCCGGCATTTGACCCATCCTTTGATTCCGCTGGGGAAATCTGTCGGGAGCAGTTGATATACATATTGGTCGACGTTCCTCACTCCTCACCGATTTACAATAATAACGTCAGTCAAGAGAGAATCCATGATGGTAGCTCAGTCTCCTTCTACATGTTCATAAAAAGGGCGTAAAGGAGGGGAACTCCATATGGGACGAGCGGCGTTCGATCCTAACGTATGGAGACAGCTAGCAGGTAGGCTTCCTCCGGGTACCTTGGTTTCCCCGACCACTAGAAACATGTACATTAGGCCTGTATGAATGATGTGTGTGTGAAGGTATGGTGGTGGTTGGCGCAAATGTATGAAGTACCCCCAGGGGAAACTGAATCTACATATGGAGCTTACCACCACTGAGTATGGCGTGAGTGTAACATTGTTTCATGTAAAGCGCTTTGTGACCATGCGCTACACGAGAAAAGTTCCTCTTCTTCGTCTTCTAGGCGAGCCCGTGAGCCTGCTCACTGTATTTTTCCCTATAGCTGTTGCTGTTAGCATTAGCCATCAATCATCGCAAATTATGAACGATCCAGATGTTTTCAGTTGTTGTCAACCCATCAACCATAAAAAGGTGAGGTCAAAGTCTGGCTAAAAATCATGAATGAACATACAGACCTTTTAATATTTTACTCTAGATACAAATTAGCGTCTAAAAGTGTCTTCTGAGCGTTATGCTAACTCAAAGTTCAGTACTTGCTGTTTGTGGGGTTTGGATACACATCCAGTGGCCACTAAACTTCATCTTACAGGATATTAATGATAAAGAAGCCACATCAATCATATAAATGACATAATAAAAAGGAAAAAACATACCTTGCCATATGTTAGTATTGCTCCTATTCATTTGTATGGAAGAGAACGTTCACTTTGAATCGGGTCTGGGATTCGACGTATAACAAAATTGTGCGTATTTGTAGGAACGGGCTCAGATCCACGGGGCAAGTATAGCGGCAGCAAAACCTCCTCTTGTCAATCGCAGCCCAAAACTGAAACTTTAAAAAAAATCAAAGAACAAAAATCAGCATGCTTCAGAAAAATGTAATATTTCAACTGAACTTGGTTAGAAATATGATACTCCACTCAAAGTTGTCACAGGATTTTTTTTTTTTTTTGTAGAAACAGTAAAACCCTTTTTAAAACAGGCTTTTAAGTTGTTTTTGACACGTGCAAAGTCCCCATAGGATTCCATTTTACAGTGAGCCTTCTGGGGTTGCTCTTAGCCTCTGTCTGGGTGTAGTATCGCAGCAATGTCAGCACTTCGCCAATTTGAACCGAAAAGAAGTGCTTTCCTCTTCAGCCATCGGTTTGGTGTCACTATGAGATGATTCAGATGAGGTCGTTTTTCCATCCATCCTTGTCAAGACCCTTAACTTATGGACACAGTCGGTAAGTTTAACCCAATTAACCCAAAACTTTCATCACAGGCTAAGTCCTCCTGGTAATCCGGTTCCTTATGTAGCTCAAGATTGTCCCACTACATCAGTCAGGTAGTAAAGTTTGTGACAAGTACAGAAAATAGAGACAAAGTAGACATCAAAGCAAGGTCATGTCTTTTTACTTTAGGCCATTCAAGTCATGAGGGAGGAACTAGAGTTAAAAGTTCATGTCAGCCTCTGCAATACAATAATATGAAATACACGCTCGTCAGATTAAATTTCCCTTTACACATTTGGATAACCAGCGCCATAATAGAATTTTCCAATGACTTGACTTTCCATGGACGGAGCTCTGTCCAGTGTCGAGGCGGTCGGTCAGTGGCTCAGTGCTCCCAGTCAAAACAGCAGTGACCGTGCGGTTCAGACGTGATTTAAATACACCACCGTCCAGAGTTAGTGCCAGGATGGAGAGAGGGCAAAGGAGAGGAGAGCTGCCCGGGACAGACCTCTGCAACGCCAGGGGAAATTCACTTTGTTTAACCAATGTCTTAGGCGTAAATCAATACCGGTTTACTGTAGGTGCTTTTGTAGTGTCAGGCGTAAAACTGTGCTTGTTCAACTACCAGGTTCAATGGAATAGACATTTTAGTTTAGTGGTTAAGGCTGCTGCACACATGGTGGAACATCCTGGCAGCATCGTGGGTTCGAGTCCATTGCTCTGACAATATGCTGATTTTTTTCTCCCATTCCTTCATCCCTTTTCATCCCGATCTGGCCATGGATCAAAAAGTCTTTTGAAAAGTATAAAAGGACTTTTAGAAGGAAGGAGGAAGAAGCACCTTTCACAGACATTCACGTGGGACAATTTGAACTTCAGTCAATACCCAGATGAAGCGCGGCTACAAACCTGCACCAATGAACCATTCATTCACTCACATACTTCATACATATGTCACGATAACAACATCTATTTATTTATTTGAGAGATAAAGGAGGAACAATGCATGTTAATGAACATTTAACAAATGTAAATAGATTATAGCCTTAGACTAATCTGCAGACCCCTGGCTGGTTGATGTAAACATAAAAACTATACAAGATACTATGTACACAGACTATATACAGGACATGTACAGAGACAGCTGAACAAAGACAATTAACATGTGAGACAGAGTATGACAACAATGGGAAAGTATGATTCCTATTGCACTGATTCCTATTGCACTGATGCCTATTGCGCTGATCCCTATTGCACTGATCCCTATTGCGCTGATGCCTATTGCGCTGATGCCTATTGCACTGATCCCTATTGCGCTGATGCCTATTGCACTGATGCCTATTGCACTGATGCCTATTGCGCTGATGCCTATTGCGCTGATGCCTATTGCGCTGATCCCTATTGCACTGATCCCTATTTACACATCGTTCATCCTGATCTATTACACATGTTTTTATTGGTCGGGGAAACCGGAGCACCGGGAGTAATGCAGGTGCAAACTCCACACAGTAAGGCCGGCATCGAACCAGGGACTTTCTTGCTGTGACACACGAGCGCCAACCGCTGTGCCACCGTGCCAAAGTCATTCTTCAAAGCACTTGTGTAACAGGACAATACACTGTTCTTCAAAGCACTCGCACTTGCTCTTTTCAAAGTGGGCGACACCTTCCAAATATCACAGTAAAGGCATAAGTATAAAGGTCGGAGGTTCTGTGAGAAGCTTGTCAACTTGGTAAAGTGCAACGCAAGTGAAGCCATTATTGATTTGGGAAATAAGTTGAAGACAGAGAAGCAAAAGCCGGGGAAAAAGCAAGTTTCATTCCACTTTTGGATCTTTTTAACGAACAGTCTTGCTTTCTGCAGTCTGTAATTTATATTTTCTATCTCACCAAAGCATTTGAATTATGATCATGTTTTGGACCGGGCTTCGTTTTGTTCTTAAATGCACATTGCCCGCAAAACAGTCCCACAACAACGTCCATAAACTCTGCCGGGACACAAATTGGGAGCACGCGTCCTGTAATCCCAGGAGCGTTTAGGGAGATGGACCGTTTCACCGTTGAACAAGTGAGCAGCGAGTTAAGAGGGACAAATAGTTTTACTCCTGTGATGTCTTCAGAAGGTTTTATGGCCGCTTGGCCCGGCCGCTGGGGAACCGCAAGGGAGTGGAGCGCGATGGAAACTACGTATAAAAAAAGAACATAAAACTCTTTAACAGCAGCAGCAGAGAGAGAGAGAGAGAGTTTGAATTTGTAGTACTTACGCTTTGGTTAAAAGTTGTGGCGGACAGATTGTGGATGTGTTAAAGGCACTCTAAACTCAAGCAGGGTTTTACAAAGAGGGGTGAGAAGATACAAGTGAAGTGGATTCAATAGAAAAATGATGTTGCCTATTGGGCAGAATGAAACCACCCTTTCTGTAGGCTGGACACAGATGATGGTTCTGCTGCTGAGAGGGAATGACTGAGAAGGAGCTTTGGTGTAAAAAGGATCTCAAACCATTAGCTCTCCAGCCCTGTCCATGAAGCTCCCATCAGAGTAGGAGAGACACCAAATTTGTTCCAGTGCTTGTTTCATGGGGACAAGACCAGTAATTACAGAGATATTACCCATGAACTCGTTCAAAACATCAGCAAAAAATGGTTTCTGATCTGTCCTTTCACCTCAATATAGAGATTTGAATTCCCACTTAGTGTAAAGTCAAACCAATGGAGATTTGAAAGTTGAGAGTTATTGTTCGCATAAAGCTACACTGCCCCTCCTGGAACCGCCACCATAACGTGGTGGAGGGGTTTGAGCACTCGAATGATCCTAGGAGCTAAGTTGTCGGGGGCTTCGTGCTCCTGGTAAGGTGTCCCAGGGCAAACAGGTCCTAGGTGACGGGTCAGACAAAGAGCGGTTCAGAAGCCCCTTATGAGAGACCAACAGGCCCGGTTAGAATCGCGAGGCCGTCCTTCGGTGGACACACCACCTGCAGGAGGAGCCATAGGGGCTGGTGCAATGTGTTATGGGCAAGAGCTGCCCCTACGACCCGGCAACGAACAAGTGGAAGAAGATGGATGGAAATCTACACTGCCCGACCAAAACATGAGCTGATGTTTTAATCACCCAGGCATATTCCAAGATGACAATGCCAGGATTCCTCAGGCTCACATTGTGAAGGAGTGGTTCAGGGAGCAAGAGTGACATCATTTTCACAAATGGATTGTCCAGAGTCCAGATCTCAATTCCATTGAGAATCTCCCTATCTCATCAACGGAAGATCTTGGTGAAAAAGGAATGCAACAGTTGATCTTTTTACGTTGCTTAACAAAATATTAAAGCATGTTACCATTTTCTTTAGTCGCAACCTTCTTTTTTGCCGTGTTTAATGTAATTACTAGTAATTACATGACTAGTAAAACTCTAGTAAACTCTAGTAAACTCAGTATCTTCTGAGGCTAAGCTTTCTTCTTTTTGCATTGGTTTACACTAGAGTTTGTCCGATAATGTTATAGTTTCTCCTAAAATGGTGCATGGGATTTCTGTGGTAATGTTCAGTTTATTCCATCCCATCGCTATAAAACAATACAACATGAATGCAACATATCAATGGAAAATACTTGGTGAATTATGCTGCTTCTGACAATTGGAACCTACATTTAGAGAATCTGAGTCGTCCTTGCCCCCTCTCGCCCTCCGTTTCCTTCTTCGTGTGTGGCCCGTTTGACGAGGGCCAGTCCTGCTCACAGCTCGCACAAAGGCAGCTGCCGGTCACTCCTCTGAACTCCACTGTCAAAGGAAGTGACCGGACTCCCGTGTGGCTTTTACAATCCCCACTCCATTCTCAAACAGTAATAGGCTCTAAAACAGAGGCCTGGGCTGGTAATGAGGATAATGACAAAAGCACATGGATAGTGTTGGAAAGTCTATCTTATCATGAATCTGCCATATCACCGTCCAAAATCCACAAATCCTTTAGTATGAAACCAGACTGCAACTTTATAGATCAAAGAGGATTGCAGATCGTGATGTGGTTTTTATGTCAGAAAATGTTCCTGTTGAAAACAATCCATATATTTTAGTAGGAATATCCCAAATAAGACACCGAAATTAGTTACTTCCGGAGGGAAATTATCTCTTGGAAATAGCTTAGTGAACTGCTGTCAATTGAAAGAGCAACTGAAGTGCAGATATTTCTGTCAGAGCCGTCTGGACCATGAGATATGTTCATGTCAGAAGGAGGAAGACTTACAGATTCTCTTGCTGGAGTTGCAAGTGTCTTTGGAGAGGAAAGTCAGAATATCTTTTTTGCAGATTTGGCTGCTCCTGCTGGAACCGCCACCTTAACGTGGTGGAGGGGTTTGAGAACCCGAATGATCCTGGGAGCTCTGTTGTCGGAGGCTTCGTGCCCCTGTATAGGGTCTCCCAGGGCAAACAGGTCCTAGGTGACGGGTCAGACAAAGAGCGGGTCAGAAGCCCCTTATGAGAGACCAACAGGCCCGGTTAGAACCATGAGGCCGTCCTTCTGTGGACCCACCACCTGCAGGGGGAGCCATAGGGGCTGGTGCGATGTGATGTGGGCAGCTCCAACAGCTGCCCCCACGACCCGGCAACGGACAAGTGGAAGAAAATGGATGGATGGATAGATTCGCCGGTGATACCGTCCTATATGCAAGCGCACATGGATGGATGGAACTTGGAACTTTCTCACGTTGAAAATGCACAATGAGCTGTCGACCGATTGCGCATTTGCTTCTCAAAGTCACATAATCGGTGAATTTACTACACTTGACCACAACATACTCTCTGACTCTTTCACTAACACCGAACAGACTAAGTTGTAGCAGTAGTGTCCGCTTTAGCAGACAGCATGAGTGCGGTCAGCAGTAATCCTAAAATGACCGGTCCACTCTCAAATAGCTGTTTAACCACTTTACAGTCACCGACATAATGCCACGTTCGTCACGCCAGCGAGCAACCCCCAAATCATTCCACACTCGCGGGACATTTCCCCGAGCTGCAGACATGGACGAAGCTTTGTACCGATCCAAATTACAATCTGCTGTGTGATTACAGTGATAGGTGCTACGGACCGGACTGTCTTTACGATGGTTTTCAAGAGAACGTGAGCCAAACCAATGCACCGCAGCAGTTAAGAGCTGCTGTCAACCGGGGCTTTGGAGGCAAAACTCGCCACGTTCAAGTCTCCTGGACACAAAGTCAAAACAAGCAGCAGTTGGTGGCGACATTTTCGGTCCTTTGGCAAGACACCTCGCCCACCTTTCTGATCTTCAACACCAGAGCCGGCGATATATATGTTCTCTTTCTCTCACGGCCAATGCTTAACCTTAAATAAAGTTTGGAGTTTGTCCTGTGACAGCTTGAAAATGGTGTAGCCTAAATGTTGGAGGAAGAAGGCTACACGAGGCCGCGTGCAATGTTAATGTGAAGATGAGGAGAGGCAAGGGGGACGAAGCAACAAGTGCCACGCCCCCCGCTCCCAGTCCACGATCAAAAGTCCAAACATCAAACAAGGACAATGTCATATTGAATTTCCACCGCACTGTTTTTACCAGTGGAGCGTCCAGTGTCGTCAGGGGACATCGACAGCAGTGAGATCTGTCCTTAGAGCTGGGACTCTGGGGCAGGCAGTTCATGCTCCGAGAGGCCACTGCTTCATCACTGAGACACTTTACAGCTGTTTCTATCAAGCCAGCGCTGTACAATAGGACCTTGTTTTGTAAATGAGCAGTTTCAATTTCCGGATTTTGCTTATGTATTGTCAAAACATTATTGAGGAAGTGAGAGGAAAGATCAACTAATATTCTGTAAATAACAAGGCCTATTGAACATTCAGAACCATTAAAAAGCACGTCTGTTTAACATACACTGCATGACCATTAAAAGTGTCCACCTGGATTGAACTCACCGTTCTCATCTGGGGCTGCAGCAGTTGGTCAGGTCTAGGCTCAGCAACACTACGACAACCTGAACATCCTGAAAGACCAGGTTATTCCGTCAATGGATTCCTTCTTCCCTGATGGCACAGGCATATTCCAAGATGACAGGATTCATCGGGCCCACGTTGTGAAGCTTATTGAAACAATGCCACACACCGACTGTGTGCTGTAATCAAAGCTAATAACATAACATAACATAGCATGTGACTTTATTGTGTGATTACTTTTATTTTATTTATTTATTTTATTTAGGACATGTACCCCACCCGTCTCACCCGCAACGCCGTCAGAATCACCAGGGACCCTACGCACCCATCACACAGTCTCTCCAAGATAATGCCTTCAGGGAGGAGACTGCGAAATCCACGGGCCAGGTCCCATACCAAGGACATGAGAGAAATTTTGACTTGAGAGAAATTTTGATTCTGATGAGAATTGACAATACATCGTTTGAATTGAATTGAATGTTTGGTCAGACACTGTATTAGTTTTATTATGGTCCAAAAGAATGAAAATGTGTAAATGTGAGATCATTATTTTTGGTGACTCTCTCTATTTGCCTTGCATAAAATGATTAAAACATGGATAGCATTCTTTTTTTTTATGTTGATTGATTGCTGTAACTTTTCATTAAGGAAAAAAGGATGCAATGGGAATGCCAGAAGAGAAGTCCAGAGGTTGTGGGGTCAATTGCGTTAGATAAATGTCTGCATAAAGCTGATATCCACTCAAAAACCCGTCCCTCGTCCTACTTTTCCTGCTCTGTGGTCAGGTGGATGTGTTTTGCCGGGAGTGAAGTGCTAACGTGTGTGCGGCGTGTTCGGTGTTGCTTTAGAAACCATGGAAGCGCCGGCGCTGGTCTGGTCCCGCCGTGGTGCGTTCGCAGCCCGTGGTTAGATCCATCAGCGAGAGGAGTCCCCGGAGGACGTCCAAAGACTGTTGCAGAAATACTGAAAACGCGGACGGAGCCCGTTTAGACGTTTGCAGCAAATTCAATCTTTCTGTGCGCCGTTTTAACACCATTCAAGAGGCAGACGCTCATGTTTGGTGACCGTCCCTCTGGCTAAAGTGTCTGCGTAATGTCTGCATGGGTTATTCAGTGTTGACAGCGACACACAGCTCCCGCAGATAAAGCCATAACATGCCTGATAAACCCGCCATCTTATCTTCCCAGCATGCCTCTCATGCGGGGCCACTTACGCAGAGTTGGAGTGGACACTTCCACCGTAGCTGATATTCAACTTTTAATACTCTTCCATACTTTTAAGCACCGCATTGGGTTGTCATAAGCTTTCGACGTGTTGGGTCAGGAGGGAGAACATGGACCTTTTTTGTGATACATTCATCGAGAAGCAAAAACAAAAGGCATGAACTTGCTGGCTATGTGAATTGTTGACAAAATGAAGATGATATTGTTTCATTCCTTCCAGCCATCAACACAGGGTTCTATAATGTTTCTATAAACATAAACAAAAACTCATCAAGTCTGAAAACACTGGCTTTTTCTCTGTTTACTCGCGCGGACACTTGTCTGGATTGGACTGCACCAACTTCAACTAAAGCGGAGGGGGTTCCACTTAAACACCCCTCTGAGTTAATTCAACGCCAAATGGTCTCTCCCCGCCACAAGGATGAAAAGTTAGATGCGAAAATTTTTCAGCTGATGTACTTTTTTACTGCGGAGAGTCCGTAAAACAAAAACAAACAGCTAGCTTATGAGCTAAAGGCGTTTGAGACGTACACATTTCTTCTTCTGAAACACTGAAGAGGCACCTGCAGCACCGTGGAGGCGTCACAAGAGGCGCTACAGGAAACAAAAACAGGGGCACACGAGGAGAAGATGGTTGAAAGACAGTTGTGGAGCGGAGGGAGCTGCGCAGGAGGAGGAAGGAGGAGGTGGAGGAGGAGCTGACCTGTGCAGGACACCACGCTCTGAAACAGGGAAACACCCAGGAGGCCTGCCAAAACTTGGGGAAGAAGTACCTAAAGACAGGCCCCACACTAGTACTGTAATACTGCTGGATACTACAATAGTGTGGCCTACACGAGTTATTTACATTTCATTTCAAATGCTTTCTTCCTCACAAAAGTGCATGAGTCTCTACAGTGGCCTGGTCATAAAGAGTTATTGGGTTGTTTTTGCCTGACGTCACTTTGCTTTCATGTGTCTGACAGAGGAGTGAGCTCATCTGTGCGGGACAACGACTTTCGCAGAGACTGACCACAAAGAGGGGGAAAAATATGTGAGTCGACAGGGCTGAGAAAAGAAGAGGAGAGAGTCGTTTTTATACCGTTTTATCATTTTACTGAATGTAAAAAAAAAAAAACTTTTTTGAAATAGGCCACACTGTATACCCGAATGCTCAAATTAATTTAAAAAAATGATTAGTGTATAATTAAAAAAATAATAAACTTGCTACTTAATTAGAAATTTTAAAATTAGATTTTTTAAGTAACTAATAGTTTAATAAATTAAAAAAAATATGTACTGCTTCCTTAATCTTTTTAATTTAGAGCAATCAAACATTTTAAGACTATAAACTTAAAAAAAGTTAGGCAACCGTTTACCTCAAATTTTTTAATTACTGCTAAATTGTTCGGGTTTACAGTGCAGAAATATCTTCATGAATTGTTTATTTTACTTCAATCCATTTTTGATAAAGTGCTTAGAACAATTAAAGCTGTGCAAGCTCTAACAATTCAATATGTGGAGAAAAATAGCAACCAAACAATGCAACTACATAAAGATCCACCTTAAAAAGACCATTTCTATCAACTAAAATCAATGCAAGAATTGACAGTGTGGAGGTGCTGAGTAAAAGTCTATCTTGTGCTGACCTCTGGTGGTCAAAGATCGTAAAGCAGTTATTAGAAACAATTACAAACCTCACCGGAAGAGGGCGCCAGATCGTGCCATTGGACAGGACCACGGTGCAAGCAGAACGCACAAAGGGGACAGATGTTGCCCTCCTTTTAGGGCAATTTAAGACAGACCGTTTGAGCTTAACCTCTTTAACCGAGCACAGTTTGGCATTACCCAAATCTAAAAGTTTCTTGAGCAAAGTCTCAAAATAGCGAGGATGAAAATACAACAAAAACGCAGCAAAAGAGTGACAAAAACACGATTAAAAACTGATGAAAAATCAAAAAAGAGCCACAAAAAAGCAACAACCTCTGAAAAACACAATTTAAAAAGTGACCAAAAAAGCGCCAAAAAAAAAAAAAGAAAGAAAAAAGAGAAAGACACACGCAAAAAAACTAGATGAAAACAGAACAAAAATGTAGGTTTGAATAGAGTCGTAAAAAAAACTCAACTTAAACCAGTGTCAGATGTTTGCGCTTTGTTTCTTAGCCACCATTGTCCCTCATTCTGAATCCACCCCGAAAAAGACAATGCGGTTTGTGACTTGTACTGAGGATTCTGCACACATGGGAAGGTTTTTATGTTTTTTTTTTTTTATTAAAACAAACCATAATGTGGCTCATACTGTTACTACAGATGTTTGATGTGTGGAAGCAATTTAAAAGCAAGCAATGCTCCAAGTTAGTTAGAATCCATTCTCCCATACAATATTTATTCTTATTTGGCTTTTTCTTCCTTATAGCTTTTCCATTGTAATCATTGTGGCAGCCATCTCTGTCATTCAGCCCCAGGGCAGCTGAAACTGTAAAGTGACTTTTACTGGAGTCAGAAATAAATGATGGATTTGTATTTCTTTTTTTCACCCTTTTTTTTTTTTACGTGCCTTGACTATTTTGTATATTGCGCCATGAATGTAACATTTTCTTTAGGGCTGCACAATAGAGCGCCACAGTGCCGTCGTCCAGAAGTAAAACAAATCCCTTTAATACTGCGCACTGACTTTTCAAAACATTCAAATATTCAGAGTTTAAAAGTATGACACAGGCTAATCAGCTATTCGCTAACTACCGACCATCGCAGGGATATTTTACAAGGAAAAAAACACTATATGAAACACTATACTACTTGAAAATACAGTGAAACTTTTCAATCTATAAAGTTTGAGACAAATCATTATGTGTTTAATATCCATGAGTTACCACAAAGCTGATTAGCTGCTATCGTTCTTTTAAACCTTAGATATTTTCATTGTATTATTATTATTTTATTCAATTTTATTGTCACGTCATCATGGCTACATGTAAACAGCAATCTCCCTGTCCTTCGGTACAGCTGAATTTTTTTTTAAGCAAAGAGCCCATAATGGTCCTGAAGACAGCAGCTTTATAAAAGGAAACAGCTAGCTTATCAGCTAAACCCATTTGAGACCTACAGATTTTTTCTTCTGAGACACTGAAGAGGCCCCAAGAGCCCCCACAGCTGCAGCACAGAGGAGGCATCATGAGTGAGGCCACAGGAAACATAAAAGGGAAAAAACAAGGAGGTATCCAGGCGAGACTCACAGCTAAGCAACACATGCCTTCTGGACGCTCAAAACAGATTAACTGCTAAGCTCTTCCCAGAAGTTGGTGAAAGACAGTGTTGGAGCGGAGGGAGCTGTGCAGGTGGAAGAGGATGGAGGAGCTGATCAGTGCTGGACACCACGCTCTGAAACAGGGACAAACCCAGGAGGCGCTGCATCGTTTCAAAGAATCAGATGAGAATGAAGGCAGGTTTCCTCCGGGTGCTACGGTTTCCCCGACCTCCAAAAAACATGCCGGTCAGGTTAAACCCACAGTGGCGGCGCGGCTCAGTCGCAGCGGCTCAGGACTAACACCTGAACACCATATCGTTGTACGCTTGTACGATGACAAATAAAGCTCATTTACACAGCACTTTGTTAAGTTTTGTGTTGATGCATTTTTCAATCTTTTTCCACATTCTAAGGTAAACATATTACTTATCACAATTACGCACGTATCGGATCGGTATCGCGATACGTATCGTGAACGAAAGTGTATCGTCCCGGCCGTACTGCATACATTGTGGATTCTACAGCAAGCAAAAAACATACAAAACAAGAAAGTCCCACTGAAATGTCTCTTATTCAGTAAGTCTTGGGCACAGAGGGGAACCATAGCTCTTATTGGCCAGACCGCCTTTGCTCTGCCCAATCCCGTCAGACCTTGGAAGCTAAGCAGGAAGGGCCTGGTCGGTACGTGGATGGGAGACCGTTTGATCTGCTGCTATCACTTTATCACTTTATATCACTTTATCACTTTATATCACTTTATCACTTTATATACCTACACATCTGTAAGTACAAGCCCGCTGTTGTTCTATGTCAATTGTTGTCGTCTTAACATATTTTACCTTTTATTTTTTATCTTATTTATTTAATATACTTCTGCACGCCCCGTATAGCCTTATCATTTAAAGCTTACTTTTATCTAGATTCTGTGTTCTATGTTTTACGTCAGCACCGAGAACAAATTGTTGGTTTGTGAACCTGTTCTCAAGCCGTGGCAATAAAAACACTTCAAAGACGTTTTGCAGCTGTCGCGCACAAGAATTCGGTTAAACCCCCCGAATGCCGTGGCTTTATTGGCTTGGCTTTACTCAACCCCCCCCCCCTCTAAAAAAAAAAAAAACAATAGCGACACAATGGCTTAAATCTGTGCACGTCCTCCAATCAACCACGCCGCCCCGGAGAACGCTCTTTTACAAACCGAAAAAACTCGCTCACAAAACGACAGCTGTTTTGATGATCCCGTAACTTCGCCCCCTTTAAATCTGGCACAAACTTTTTTTTTGTTTTTATCTGCTAAGGCCCGGGATAGGTGGCAGCGGGACAATTAGGCATCAGGCAAGGCAAGTTTATTTGTAGAGCACAATTCAAAGTGCTTCACAATTGCATAAAGTTACAAGAAAACAGATCAAATCAATCATTAAAACATCAACATAAAAATTTATCAGTTACAGTAAAAGGCCAGAGTGCAGATAAAATACTTTCAGTTTTCATATGCTCGGGTAAAAAGAGCTGTTTTCAGCCTGGATTTGAACATTGTCAGAGTTGAGGCCTGTCTCACATCCTCATGAAGACTGTTCCAGATTTTAGCTGCATGAAACTGAAACGCAGCTTCACCGTGTTTATTATTGACTCTGGGAACCACCAGGGGACCCCTCCCTGAAGTTCTCAGGGCCCGAGATGGTTCATACGGCTCTAACATGTCAGAGATGGACTTTGGTTCTAAACCATGAAAAGACTTGTACACAAGCAGAGCTGTTTTAAATTCTATTCTCTGAGTGACAGGAAGCCAGTGCAGAGACCGGAGCACTGGACTAATATGGTGGTATTTCCTGGTTCTTGTCAGGACTCGAGCAGCAGCGTTCTGGATGTTCTGCAGCTCTAACAGCTCGTTTAGAAAGGCCAGTGAGCAGCCGTTACAGTAGTCTAACCTGCTGGAGACAAATGCATGGATTAGTCTTTACCATAAACGGGTTGGGGGGGTTGGGGGGGCTGGAGCACGAAGGTCATGGCCTCAACGTGGCCAACGAAAGCGACGAGACAGGAGTTTCCCCCGAGCATCGGCCGGCCCCCGAGAGATGCCAGGCCCCATTAGGTTGCGGCCGCGGGGATCAAAACCCGAGAACAATCGCCATTCAAGTTCCCGGTTTATGCCACAACAGGGGGACAATGGGACGTCCCGTGGAGAGCACCGTTTAAACCTCCCCGTTTTTTGCGCTGCTGAAGTGCCCTCCGCCATATTGGGGTTTCCAGCGCAAAGGTCAGCGGCGGCTCTGGTTCAGAAACGCAGACTTGGTGACACGTCCCGGAGCAGCTTTTGTTCAACCCAAGGTGGGTCAGTTGTAAATAAGTCACCTCTTCATCAGTGTTTTTTTTTTATTTTTATTTTTTTATATTAGTGAAAGTGAAATCGGGCCTAACTTGAGTCCAAAAATAAACCTAAATTGGCCTCGTGTCTCGTAGGTCTTAGCTTTCAAATAAGGCGTTAAGCTGTCCTAGGGCTTTTACATTTAAGGTCAAGCCGAACTGAAGAAAATGCCCTCTGTTAAATATTACTGCACTTTTCGAGCGTTGGTCCTGGCAGTTAGGCTTTCTATACCCTCCCGGTCCCCTCTCCCCCCCCCCCCCCCCCCAACCCCCTCTCCACCCCGGCGTTGCCAGGTCCTATTAAATAACATACGTAGTGATCAAACCCAAGAACAATCGCCATTCAAAGGCCTTGGTGTGGGCACAATGGGACGTCCTGTACGGCACTGTTTAAAGCGGCCATAGGCAGGGGCGCAGCTCACGTGCCCCAGAGGGAAGGTGCCCGGGCTCGAAAAGTGCTCTGGGAATGACCCTAAAATAAAGTCGGGCGACAGCTGCGGCGTGGGTCGTGGCGGGACGTTGAGGGGCGAGAGATGGAAGTGATGAGTCAGGAGTGTAAAGAAATGCCGAGAACAATGGACGCCCCCCGATGGAGGGGGGACGTCGGCGGTTACGGGAAGAGCGGCCATCGAAATCACGTGTCAAAATGCACATTTTTAAATTTAAGGCCACATACAGTTTATTTCTTTGATTTGAAAATAAACATCAAACAGGTATTCAAAAGCATGAGGAGGAGGCCGGAGGTGCTCAAAACCATATTTTATTTATTGTTCACATGTATATGCAGTAAAACTAGTTCAGAAATGACATTATTACCGCCACCCCACAAAAAACCAAAATTAAAAATAAAATTGCCATTTCAATCCATAATAATTACATTAATTAACCCCCACCTGAACTGAGCACATGATCTAGATTTGGGTAAAAAAAAAGCGTAAAAACAGCAACAGGAATATGAAGAAAACATTGATGAAAACGCAGCAAAAAAGTATCAAAAAGTGACAAAATGGAGCCACAAAAAATCTACAAAAAAAGTTTAAAACATGAGAAAAAAAGAAAAAGATCAGTTTAGATCCGTTTTGCAGGTCTTAGCTTTCAAATGAGGCGTTCCTCTGGCTCGGTTAAGGCGGGGGTTAAGAGGTTAAATGTACATTATGCAACCTTTTTATGCAACTTATGAAAAAATATATATATTTTTGTGCGTATTTGACCCTGTAGTGACCCAGCGGCTGTATGCGTGGTCAGCATGGCGCCTTTACTTTCCATCACAGTGGCCTCTAGGACTTTCCAGGATCAATTGTTTGGAACGTTTTCACCGCTGACGGACCCCCTCACCAGAAAACCTACAAAACAAGTGATCCTGTAGCAAGTCGCCCAATGCATCTTTAATTTTGGCACAGTTCGTTTTTATATTTAACCTTAAAAAGAAAAGTCCCACCGAGATCCAAACGCTCAGATTCAGGGCAGTCCAGGCCACGGAGGAGTGCTCATGGCACATGTTTTATGGGTAAAGGAAAACCTTCAGCCTTTCAAGGTTCTTGATCCGTCATCTGTATGAGGTCTGTGTCTGTGCCAAACATCAAGCCTTACATCAAGCCTTACATTGACAAATCCTGGCTTTTTCCTCCCGTGACCCGTAACACGAAGGATCTGTCTGAAGTGGTTTTCTCAGAGGAGTTCTGTGTGTGCTGCTCGGGCTTCAGGCTGCATTAAGCTCATTTTCCACACCAGCAGAACAAGACGGGTCACACACACCTCCCTGTGCTCCCTATTCTAAAGGAAAAGTATTTAATCTACAGCATTACATATATTAGGACAGTGGTTCTCAGCCTTTCCACACTAAATGCAACCTCATCAAATATTCAAATAAACATTTATAAACAAAACGTTTCTGAATCCACTGAAAATTCCTCCACTGTGTGTCGATATTGGCTGCACTTCTACTCCTCTCCTCTAGGTGCCACTCGTGCTCTATCAGTCCGTCCCCTCTGCTTGGTTCCCTCAAGAGTTGAGCAGACTCTAAAAAGGAAATAACGCCACACATGACAAAGCATCTCTGTCTCTCTGCTTCACTTCCATCGGACTGAATCACGGTTTACATTTTTGCTTCAATCGTATATGCAGAGAAATAAAATAAAAATAAGAAAAAAAAAACCCGCAGATAAGATAAGGCTTACTAATGGTGCGTTCCAGGCTTAAAGTGACAATTTAAGCAATAAACATGTATGTAAACAAAACGGCTAATGCTACATCAGTTAGCTAATAAAATGCTTCAGTTACTTGTTTCTCCATAAACCTATAATTAAATAACATATTGAAGGCTATGACCAAAAGAGACTAAAGGCAGCCGGCCAGGTTTCCCCCGGGTGCTATGGTTTCCCCGACCCCCAAAAACATTCTGATCAGGTGGACCCACCGTGGCTCAGTGGCAGCGGCTCAGGACTAACACCTGAACACAATTTTGTTGTATGGTTGTACAATGACAAGCACTTACTTTACGTCACTGGTGCGGTGATTTTGTTAAAGTTTTAGTTTTATCATTAGCGGCGCTCCTCCACTGGGGGCCGCCATTACTCTCTTCATTTCGCATCCGAACTCGGAGCTCTCTGGACATCTCCGAGTTTACATGTTATAATAAGCGGAATCGGCATTTCACCGAGCGCAAAGCATGCTGGTCACAGTCACTGATTACTACTGTATGACAACGGAAAGCGCCATTTTAGCGTGTTTCCCGTTGCCTGACATAGCAATGGATAAATCAAGAATGACCCTACATTTGGCATGGAAAACAAATGACAAATGGCCGAAATCAGGTATGACATTGTGCAGTCTGACATAGCAACACGTAGCAACAGTTAAGCAACAGGCCGCAGTCACCGCTGTGTTGTACTTTTCTCTTGGTCTAAAAGCTCTAGTTTCTTATTCAGTCATGGTTCAGTCCTGATTTTTAACCGGTGTAGTCTACGTCCTGGTTTAGTCCTCAGACCTGCCGCAGACCGCGGCTGTGCCTAAGTTTAGCTAAGTTTAGCTAGTTATAGCTTTGCTTCGCTTAGTAGCGAAAATTGGCACCGCTTTCCCTGCCAGATGTCGGGTATTTCATGATGGATCCATGGTTATGTCAGGCAACTGGAAACCACGCTAAAATGGCGCTGTCCATTTTCATAGTAATCAGTGACTGTGACGTACACGCCGTCTTCGAGAATTAGGTAAATAGACGTATTGGTTACAAATAGCATTACTAGTTAGCTATATGTCAAACTTACACATTTAATCCATTCGTCACAACGTTCTGGATGTTTTCTTTTAGTAGGCATATGGCGGCTCGCATAAAACACTGTGAGGTTCCTTTATTGCACTCGTGAATAGGGCAAAACTCTTCCATACACTGATTAAGCCAATGCGAACCTGGCATATCGCCGTAAAACCACTGTAAGCGCCATAATAGTCACTAAATAGCCGGTTGTTCCACTATGATCGTTTGGTTTTAATGGGCTTTGTTGACACCGTGGGTAGTTGTGAACTTTGACATTACCACACATGCGTACTGATAATGCTGATTTGGCTTTTTACGAGTTTGAAATTTACCAGTTGCCTGGAACAATATGATGCTAACATTGGGCTACATGCTACATGAACGTTTCTCCACAAACATATAATTCAAAACATGCTACAAAATGTTGCATTGACAGTGAACGTTTTTCAGTGTGGAGTTTCTCCTTGCCCGAGGGGGTTTCCTCTGAGTGACCTGGTATTCCCCCACAAATCAAAACATGCACAATAGGTAACCCTTCCAGCTAGATGATTCTGCAGCATCCCAGATAGCAAGCCGATGTGGCCCACATCCGGCAAAGATGTGGCACATGTGGCATTGGTGTGGCCCGTAGAAGCAGATGTGAACCAGAAGTGGGCCATATAAAAAATAACCACCAATGGCCCACTTATTGCAAAACACGCATGGGCCACTTATGGCATGGTTGTTCTCATAACAACCAGAAGTGAACCAAATGTGGCCCACATACAAAATATAAAATATGGCCCACACATAGGTAAACATTTCATGGGCCATAAGTGGCAAAGATATGGCACTTCCGGCATTGATATCTCCAGATAAACCAGAAGTCAACCAGATGTGGCCCATTTATAAATGATCAGCTATGGCCCATTTATGGCCAAACATACATGGGCCCCTTATGGCAAAGGTATGGCACTTCCGGTAATAATATCTCCAGATAAACCAGAAGTCAACCAGATGTGGCCCATTTATAAATTATCAGCTATGGCCCATTTGTGGCAAAACCTATATGGGCCACTTATGGCAAAGGTATGGTACTTCCTGCATGGTTAGACCTAGAATAACCAGAGGTGAACCAAATGGGGCCCACATACAAAATATCAAATATGGCCCAAACGTGGCAAAACATGATATGGGCCACTAGTGGCAAATATATGTTACTTCCGGCATTGATATCTCCAGATAAACCAGAAGTCAACCAGATGTGGCCCATTTATAAATTACCAGCTATGGCCCATTTATGGCAAAACATACATGGGCCACTTATGGCAAAGGTATGGCACTTCCGGTAATAATAGCTGCAGATAAACCAGAGGTCAACCAGATGTGGCCCATTTATAAATTATCAGCTATGGCCCATTTGTGGCAAAACCTATATGGGCCACTTATGGCAAAGGTATGGTACTTCCTGCATGGTTAGACCTAGAATAACCAGAGGTTAACCAAATGGGGCCCACATACAAAATATTAAATATGGCCCAAACATGGCAAAACATTATACGGGCCACTAGTGGCAAAGATATGTCAATTCCGGCATTGATATCTCCAGATAAACCAGAAGTCAAACAGATGTGGCCCATTTATAAATGATCAGCTATGGCCCATTTATGGCCAAACATACATGGGCCACTTATGGCAAAGGTATGGCACTTCCGGTAATAATATCTCCAGATAAACCAGAAGTCAACCAGATGTGGCCCATTTATAAATGATCAGCTATGGCCCATTTGTGGCAAAACCTATATGGGCCACTTAGGGCAAAGGTATGGTACTTCCTGCATGGTTAGACCTAGAATAACCAGATGTGAACCAAATGGGGCCCACATACAAAATATCAAATATGGCCTAAACGTGGCAAAACATGATATGGGCCACTAGTGGCAAATATATGTTACTTCCGGCATTGATATCTCCAGATAAACCAGAAGTCAACCAGATGTGGCCCATTTATAAATTACCAGCTATGGCCCATTTACGGCAAAACATACATGGGCCACTTATGGCAAAGGTATGGCACTTCCGGTTATAATAGCTGCAGATAAACCAGAAGTCAACCAGATGTGGCCCATTTATAAATTATCAGCTATGGCCCATTTGTGGCAAAACCTATATGGGCCACTTATGGCAAAGGTATGGTACTTCCTGCATGGTTAGACCTAGAATAACCAGATGTGAACCAAATGGGGCCCACATACAAAATATCAAATATGGCCTAAACGTGGCAAAACATGATATGGGCCACTAGTGGCAAATATATGTTACTTCCGGCATTGATATCTCCAGATAAACCAGAAGTCAACCAGATGTGGCCCATTTATAAATTATCAGCTATGGCCCATTTGTGGCAAAACCTATATGGGCCACTTATGGCAAAGGTATGGTACTTCCTGCATGGTTAGACCTAGACTAACCAGAGGTTAACCAAATGGGGCCCACATACAAAATATCAAATATGGCCCAAACGTGGCAAAACATGATATGGGCCACTAGTGGCAAAGATATGTCACTTCCGGCATATCTCCAGATAAACCAGACAGAAACTAAATATGGCCCACTTATAAATGATCAACTATGGCCTATTTATGACAAAACAAACATGGGCCACTTATGGCAAAGACATGCCACTTTCAGTATATTTGTGCCCAGAATAACCAACAGTGAACTAAATGTAGCCCACATATAAAATAATGTAAACTAAGATAATTTTAGGTAAAAATAAAAGTCATGCAACTAATCTTTTGTGTGTGTGTGTGTGTGTGATTTAAATAATGTAATTTTTTTTTTTTTAATGAAATGAATTATAATGAACTTGCTTGTATATAGCCTATATATTTTTACATAGCCTATATTAAGTTTGGGCTATTTTTTTTTTGCTTGCATTTTGTAGGTTTATCATATCTATATCACAAATTAATTTCTGAACAATTATAGGCTTACTATTTCTGTCATTGCAATTTGCGCTCCAAACGTGACGAGAGCGGTGCAAGTAGCCTATATTTGAGTAGTTTTCTTAGCATAATTTATAAATCTACAGTTTCCTTTTGTCTCCCTTCGCCTGAACTATTCTCAAACATCCTTCTGTAACTACGGTGGCGGATGGACCCGTGCGTCATGACGTCATCGCGCTCCGAGTATGCTAGGTTAGCTTAGCGGTGATTGTATCTAATGGGCACGGAGGACGGCTGTCTACCCCGGGCATCTAAGTGAGAGATTTTCTAAACTATGCAGCGGAACGTTTTGGCGGATCTAAACCTTTAGTCAGAAACAGTGTTTGTGTCTCAAAATGCATCGTTTCGCTCCGTTTCGGTGCGGCGGGGTCCTCCCGCTCTTTTTTTGAATTACGCAGGTGACGTACGTTGACGGATACTGTCCGTACTTCGGCATTAAATCTGGACGGTGTGAGTGATTAACCCCGGGATTCCACATCTCGCGTCACCGCCCCGCTCCAGCCCGCCGCGGACCGCCTCCGAAGGATTCCGAAATCAAACGCCCACTGCACACGTCTTGCTCCGTCTGGGCTCCACTCCGCCCAACTGCGGAGCTGAGGAGAGCATGCGCGAGACGTACGAGATCACGCGATAAAATGTGTGTACAGATAAAGCCGGTACCAAAACAAAATGCACATAGGACAGAGTTAACAGTGTGTAAATAGTTTATTCAGTATTATTACAGGCTCAATGCAATTATATTTATTTATCAAAGAAAGTGAGTCATTGATGTATTTTAAAAATATATTGTAATGTAATTTTGTGATTTACAAGTAGTGTACGATTTAAAATATATTATATATAGCACAGCTTTAATGTAAATATACGTATAAAAATACTTTATATGTTCGAAACGTTCTGTATTTATATTTCTACATTTTCTTTCGAAAATCCGGATGTTGTTTCCGTTCTCTTTCCTGTCTTCGGGTGCGTTCTGAACTGTTGAGCTTGATACGGACGGAGCTGACGGGGCGCAGACGTAGCTGAAAATAGAGTTGGTCCGTATTTTTATCGTGCCGAGGCGGAGAGGCGGAGCGGCGACGTTGGCCCTCGGAGCGGAGTGGACGATGTGGAATGTTTCTGAACGTTCAAAATAGCAACGTATTTGCTGCGGCGGTCGGGGCGGAGTGGAACGGAGTGGAACGGAGCGAGCACGGAGAATGTGGAATCTGGGGGTTAGTTTGTTTTTATCTGGGCTTGTGGGGTTGCAAATTATATATACTTTAGTGCCTTCTGCTATTTTTGATTCTACATCGTAGGATGAGGAGGAGAAACGTGAGGACAGAATTATCAACGTATCAAACAAGGTACAATTAAGTTCATAATTTAACTAACTCTTTATATTTACAAAGCTAGTGCCAAACATTTCGTTCTGTCACTTTTTGACCTGTATTTAATCTCATAACATGACAAATATTACTATGCACTTTTGACATGTTTATGTCAAGCAAGCATATTTGAATATCTGATGATGGTTTTCTGCTTTGTACAGATTTGTGTTTTTTAATGTTAGTGTTTAGTGTGTTTTAAATGTTTCTTGACAGTTTAGTAATTATATGTTAATTATTTTAGCACAGGAGGCATATGCTACTGGTAAATCCCCTTTCTTTACTGTATGTGGTCAAGGAAATCTGACTAAATTTACTTTTATTTCTTCTAAAATGTTCGTATATAGTCATCATTCCATGATTTATTTCCAACCTCTAATCTATTGTTATTTTATTTTTTTCTTAAACTGATTTTTATCATATTTTTCTGAATGAGAGCTGAGTGAAGAATCATGGACCTTTTGAATCTGCCAGAGACATGAACTGTCCACTGTTGGTACCAAAACAGAACAAGGCAAGTTTAAAAATGTCTCTTAGTCTTACATAACCTTTTGGTCATGTGTTGAACTTGACACGCTCTTAATACGTTTCTTGGTAAATCACACTTTCATATATGATTATCTCTCATAGCTTGCAGAACATCGTAGTCTGGGCTCTCCAACTCCTGCCTACTATGCATCGGGTCCTGGGAGGTCTGGTCCTTCTTATCCTTGAGAAATACAACATTTTACTGTAAGTATTGACTTTCTACATTTCAATAAGTTCAGCTCCCCGACGGCCTTGTGTATTAAACTGTTCTTCAGTCGACTGGAGCTGGCCCGTAGATTCCGCAGTCTCCTCCCTGAAGGCATTACTTTGAAGAGACTGTGTGATGGGTGCAAAGGGTCCCTGGTGATTCTGACGGCTTTGGGGGTGAGACGGGTGGAGTACATGTCCTTAATAGAGGGGAGAGGGGCTCCGCAGATCTTCTCCACTGCTCTCACAATGCGCTAGAGGCTCCTTTGGCAGGAGGATAAACCGAGTTCTAGGCTCTAAGTACTGACATTAGCGAGAGATGAATTAAGATGTCTTCTCCATTATTTGCAACTTTTCTTAAAATAAATGTGCTTGAGATTAACAAGTTGAACATTGTTTTTGCAGCAGGACATGAAGAAGCTTGAGCTGTCCAGTCACTCTGGGTCTTCTGTCAGTGATGCTGTGGCAATCCAACCTACAATGTATGAACACTTGGAATTGTTTTGAAAACACACAAGGACTTCTTCTCATAAGACTTTTTACACATCAGCTCTTCTAAAACACTCAACAACCCAGTTCAGAAAGTCCTTGGTCTGATGATAAAAGGTATGAAATTGACTTTTTATATTTAGGCTGGTACATATGTGTCAGGTCACTTTGCGCATGCGCAGCAGTCCTCAAACAAGTTGTGTTGGGACAGGTGTAAATGAGCCAGAACTGTAAAAATATTTGCGTGAGGGGAATCACAGTCTAAAGTAAACCATCTCAATGTATCATATTGGGTCATGCTGTAAGGACATACCTTCTCTATAGTACAGTCATGATTCCATAATAAATAAATTGGCTATTCGCAACACATTCGCTAATGCTAACGCGATGAGCTAACATCCTCAGCAGCTTATAAATACACTCACTGAGGCGGGTCTGGTCTGCTAAAACATCATCATTGCTAGGAAAGACTTATCTTTCCATGTCGCCTTGAGAGTAGAAGAAGAGTAGCCAGACTTTGATATAATTGAGTCAAACCGCTGTAATCGGGAGCACTGAATTACGTCCTGTTGTGTACACAAGTACACAACAGTATTAACAGTATTGTGTATTAAGTAACAATGTGAGCTCCCGATTCCAGCTGTTTGACTCAATTCAACCAAAATTCGGACTCTTCTTCTATTATAAAAGCGACGTGGAAAGGCAAGTCTTTCCTAACAATAATTATGTTTTAGCAGGTGCAGAGCCTCAATGAGAGGATTAATAAGCTAGCCGCGTTAGCATTAGCGAATGTGTTGCCACGAGCCTATGTAAATATTTGTACAGTTCTGGCTAGGGCAGGGCGATATGGCCTAAAATCTCTATCACGATATAAAAAAGAAATATCACAATAACAATATATTTGACGATATCATTGACAAAAGACAAATTATTTCAAAATTCCAGCCTTACGCCTATTGGGAAGATACATATATTTTCATATATTTTGCGCCATACTAATTTCCTCATAAATATGATCTACTCAAGTAGTTTACATCCTTCATCTCATTTTACTTTTTAAGCACCTGCCCCTGTGTCCTACACAGTCAGTGTTTATGCTGCTCTGATGGAGCTGAGCGTAACATAAATTATATAGTGTCCACAGCGGTATAAAAAATTACAACAATATAACAAAATTATATTGCGATAACGATATGGCCCAGTTCTGGCTCATTTACACCTGTCCCAAACATGTCACAACTTCCAGCCTTTCACACTTTGAGGCTTGCTGTGCAAAATGACCTATCATGTCTTTTGGAAATGAGGAATTGTTTGTTCGTTGGCCTGTCGTTATTTTACAGTCCCTCCAGGATTTTACAATGTTGCCATCACAACTACGTATTAACGCAAAATATTAGAATACATTTTGTTTGTTAAATTTGGGCATAGGAGGCAATGTCTAGTACATCCTTGGGTTAAATCATTCAGACTGAAGCAAATGGGTTCCATGTGGGCCCAAAGTGGATTAAAACCACTCTATCTGCCTCTCAGGCACCTCGAGTCTGACTTTACTTGACTTTTTTTTATATCTATATAATGTTTAAGCTAAACCTTTCATCACCTCTTTTGGAGAAATGCCCCACAAAATCATGCTTTTTAGTGCACAACAATCACAAAAATTACCCGCAAAATCCTGGAGGAATTGAAACTATTTCTGAAATAAATGTTTTACAACTTGTTACACTGTTGTTCTCTCATCAAAAACATACCAGGGTCTGTGTTTTCTGTGTGACTGGGAGGGCCTCATTACTACTACTGGATATTTGATTCAGCTGTTTTAGGTCAATATTGCATTTTCTAACCAACAAATTGTGAGATAGTGATAAAGATGTCTTTGACCTTATTACCAAATACCAGGAAAAAGCATAATTTCTTTCTTTAATAGATTATTGTTGTTACTGAAATGTGTAATTCCAATGTTATTTTACATTTACATTTTTAATCAAATTATATATATATATATATATATATATAAAAAAATAGCAACTAGGTTTAATTCATGCTATTTATTTTAAGGATTCAAAATGCCAATGTTGGATAATTTTTTTATTTAGATGAATTTTACATGTTTAACAAAAAATAAATATTTCTGTCAAATGAGGCCTAATTTGTTTTGTAATTAATGGTGAATTGTCCGGGTTTACAGTGTTTGCTCCTTATTGCATCTTAAAATGATTTCAGCTTATCTCATCAAGCTTCTATCTTGCAATTAGATGTATGGGCCGATGTGGGCCTTATGGTTTTAACCCACTTTGGCCCCATATGTAACTCATTCAGAGCCCACTTTTAGCCCACACGGGCCAACTCAGATGGGGCCCTCATGGAAACCGCGGACAATCCCACTCATTGCGCATGTGGGTATTTTTTTCAGGTTTTCAATTATTTTTTATTTAGTTTTGTGTGTGTATTGTAACGTAACTATGATCGGCTAAAAGTTGGCCTTGTTCTGGACTTGATGTGGGCCAGATAAGGTAACCGAATGCGGACCGCCTTTGTGCCAATAATCCACGCAGTATGTCAGCCAGATGAGCCAAAAGTAAGTCATGTGGGCCAGATATGTGCCAAAATATAGTGTCCTCATACAGCACTGCGCTGAGCCAAATCTGGGCCACATTTTGGCCATGAGAGGGCCAGATCTGGACCACCTTTGGATAGTATGGTGCACTTCCGGCTAAACGTTGGCACTGTTCTGGATTTGATGTGGGCCAGATAGGGTAACCGAAAGCGGACCGCCTTTGGGCCGATAATCCATGCGGTATGTCAGCCAGATGAGCCAAAAGTAAGTCATGTGGGCCAGATATGTGCCAAAATATGGTGTCCTCATATGGCACTGCGCTGAGCCAAATCTGGGCCACATTTTGGCCATGAGAGGGCCAGATCTGGACCACCTTTGGATAGTATGGTGCACTTCCGGCTAAACGTTGGCACTGTTCTGGATTTGATGTGGGCCAGATAGGGTAACCGAAAGCGGACCGCCTTTGGGCCGATAATCCATGCGGTATGTCAGCCAGATGAGCCAAAAGTAAGTCATGTGGGCCAGATATGTGCCAAAATATGGTGCCCTCATATGGCACTGCGCTGAGCCAAATCTGGGCCACATTTTGGCCATGAGAGGGCCAGATCTGGACCACCTTTGGATAGTATGGTGCACTTCCGGCTAAACGTTGGCACTGTTCTGGATTTGATGTGGGCCAGATGAGGTAACCGAAAGCGGACCGCCTTTGGGCCGATAATCCATGCGGTATGTCAGCCAGATGAGCCAAAAGTAAGTCATGTGGGCCAGATATGTGCCAAAATATGGTGTCCTTATATGGCACTGCGCTGAGCCAAATCTGGGCCACATTTTGGCCATGAGAGGGCCAGATCCGGACCACCTTTGGATAATATGGTGCACTTCCGGCTAAACGTTGGCACTGTTCTGGATTTGATGTGGGCCAGATGAGGTAACCGAAAGCGGACCGCCTTTGGGCCGATAATCCATGCGGTATGTCAGCCAGATGAGCCAAAAGTAAGTCATGTGGGCCAGATATGTGCCAAAATATGGTGTCCTTATATGGCACTGCGCTGAGCCAAATCTGGGCCACATTTTGGCCATGAGAGGGCCAGATCTGGACCACCTTTGGATAATATGGTGCACTTCCGGCTAAACGTTGGCACTGTTCTGGATTTGATGTGGGCCAGATAAGGTAACCAAATGCGGACCGCCTTTGTGCCGATAATCCACGCGGTATGTCAGCCAGATGAGCCAAAAGTAAGTCATGTGGGCCAGATATGTGCCAAAATATGGTGTCCTCATACGGCACTGCACTGAGCCAAATCTGGGCCACATTTTGGCCATGAGAGGGCCAGATCTGGACCACCTTTGGATAGTATGGTGCACTTCCGGCTAAACGTTGGCACTGTTCTGGATTTGATGTGGGCCAGATAAGGTAACCGAAAGCGGACCGCCTTTGGGCCGATAATCCATGCGGTATGTGGGCCAAATGAATGTGTCTGATGTGGGCCACAACTGGCCCATACCAATTTTGCTATCTGGGATGTGGCCCTAATGTAGCAGCATTGAAGGATGTCCATGATTTGTGGAGCTCGTTTCAATAAATCTGTCCATGATGCATGTTTTGACATTTGAATTAAGGAAATAACAACAGCAGCGATCTGATTTCAAGTTAATAGTCATTTTTCCTAATTTAAGGGTAAACAACTTGCCTTATGGACAGATGTCTCACTTACAGTAGTTCAAGAAAATGATGCTCGATTCCAGATGACTTTTTGGAGTGCGAACACTTGCCGTCAGCGCCACTGTGCATCAAACAGGGCAATAAATCGTATTCCTCCGAGTTGCCTTGCTCCAGCGACGTCACACGCGAAGCGCATGCAGTGATAAAAGTGGAACATTCTGAATCCATTATGCGCGTTTCGTTTTCCGTTTCCCACAGGGTCCCCGGTTAGACGCATGGGAGGAATCCGGCAGCCTGTAGGCCCTAAATGCTTCAAAGTCCCTCAGATGTGGATGAGTGGAGAAGGAGCGCGAGAGAGGGGCACGGAACAGGATGAGGACGTCCAGAGATCACACTGAGGTTTTACAAAACAGAAGTCAGAGTGTCTCGGATCAACGGTTGAACACGTTTGAGAGAGGAGTTAGAGAGGCCATCCTTGTTAAAGGTCCTATATCATGCAAAATCGACTTTTTGGAGCTTTTAACCATGTTGTTATGCTATTTCCTTCTCAAAAACACCCCCAGAGTGGTTTTTGGCTTCATTCACGCAGTTCTCAGTAATCCTCCTGAATCCTGCTCTCTGAGCAGCTGCTTCGCCCTCTCCTGGTAAACAACTGACATGTTCAGTTGTGTCGTCACAGCGGAACGGAAGTGCTCGACGTCTGTAATCTATGAATCTAATGCCTTTCGGCCTGAATTTCATTTGTAAAACTGCTTTTTTCATTATTTCTGTCGTAAGAAAAAAAAAGCGTCCGAACGGTCTGAACAGATGGTCATGTCATGTTGCACCGAAAGTTGTGAAGAGGGAGCTTTTTCTAACCTACTCTGGAGTCTGGACACCTGTTCTTTTTTCTTACCTCACGATAATGTCACGGAGAAAACCGCGTTTGGCTGCGAGGCCAGGATTATATTCAACCTTCCCAAAGAAGAGGCCATAGAAGTTGGAATTTCCCTCCGGGATTCAGCGACTATCAGCCAAAATAGTGTTTGTCTGAGCCTGTACTGAAGGATGCTTGATGAACCGTGGCCAGAATCAAAGTGGATTAACTTTTATAACCAGCGCAAGTCCTATAATGGAAACATCAGAGTGGTGAGTCGATCAAAATGCATGTTAGCGTGTGTGTGTGTTAGCCATTTAGCCATGAAGCTGTGTTGCACATGTTAACTCCTTATAACAGCATCATGAAATAACTTTACTTTTTGCTGTGATATATATATTTCTACTACTGATAAAGTTGTATGAGCGGCGAGAGGGGGCGGAGTTAACTGAATCCAAGCGTTTTGTCTTCCGGGTTGGAGAAATACCTCCAGAAAATACTTATATTTATCACAAAAATTAGTGCTCCGTAGTGGTAGAGGTACAATATATCATATAAATGCCTATACTTTACTTTGGAACGGCTAAAATAGCATGATACAGGTCCTTTAAAGAGTAACTCACCCTCAAATCCACTTTTCTTTCCTGATAAACTGTATACACGAGTGTCCAATAGTGTTGTCTACATGTCATTATTTCGGCGATTTAGTGCAAATTAGTTGAAAGATCAACTTTCTGCTTAAAAGCGTCAGCGAGGCGCCATCTGCAGCGAACTGTCGGTACTGCATTTGATTTTTGAATTTGGCGCCCCTATTTGCGCAGAGGTTTGAGATGACGTCAGGGGTTAGAGCTAGCAAGTTGGAGTTGGAATAGCGAGAGAATATTTTCATCGATTGTCAGGTTTGCGAATTGTTAACATAGCATTTAGGTAGATTTTATTAGCATAGCTTTTTGTATTATAGATAGTGTTAGCAGTGTTAGTTGTTGAATATTGTAGTTTTAGTCATTAGTTGCATTTATTGTTAGATTAGTTAGCTGAATTTAGTAACTGAACTGTTGTAAACACCACTAAGTACAGAATCAAGTAAGAAAATTGGCACTAAAAAATTAAGATCTTTAATTTTAATAATTTTTTCATCATTCAACTAAATAAGCATAAAAATAGAGACTTTATTATAGCCTTTAATCTACAGTGATCATTCAGTGGTAGTTAACGTGTTACATTCGTTAAACTTAAAATGTAGTAGCTTTCGGCTATTTACTTAGGGGAATAACTGTGTCTTGGGGTCCACAATGTTACAGACCCTTAGTCAAGCCTTTAGATAAACATGACCTGGATGATTCTGTGTCATCTTCAATGACAAATCAAAAACCATTTCAAAAAGATATATTTTTATTTATGTGATATGTTTTGCACACTTTGCTGTAAGAAAAATAAAATAAAGCTTTATAATACATACAGTCACGTCTCTATACCTCACACAGTATCTGCTGAGGACACTGAGATACATCTCCCATGCTTACGTAGACTACAGCAAAAAGTCCACATCTAAAATAGATGTAAATTCTGAAAGAACAGTTCGGTCCCTTAGCTGAGATGCTAACATCGATCGAGCTCAGTGCTAAGCCGCTAGCTTTGTAAATTGCAGAGGAATCAGTCTAATAAAATAACCCAGCGCCTCAGAGCAGCAGGTACAAGGCCTCTGTCTGTCACGGGGCTTCTCCTGTGTAGAGAGAGCTGTAGAGATGTTTCTCCTGTGTAGAGAGAGCTGTAGAGATGTTTCTCCTGTGTAGAGAGAGCTGTAGATATGTTTCTCCTGTGTAGAGAGAGCTGTAGAGATGTTTCTCCTGTGTAGAGAGAGCTGTAGAGTTGTTTCTCCTGTGTAGAGAGAGCTGTAGAAATGTTTCTCCTGTGTAGAGAGAGCTGTAAAGTTGTTTCTCCTGTGTAGAGAGAGCTGTAGATATGTTTCTCCTGTGTAGAGAGAGCCGTAGAGATGTTTCTCCTGTGTAGAGAGAGCTGTAGAGATGTTTCTCCTGTGTAGAGAGAGCCGTAGAGATGTTTCTCCTGTGTAGAGAGAGCTGTAGAGTTGTTTCTCCTGTGTAGAGAGAGCTGTAGAGATGTTTCTCTTGTGTAGAGAGAGCTGTAGAGATGTTTCTCCTGTGTAGAGAGAGCTGTAGAGATGTTTCTCCTGTGTAGAGAGAGCTGTAGAGATGTTTCTCCTGTGTAGAGAGAGCTGTAGAGATGTTTCTCCTGTGTAGAGAGAGCTGTAGATATGTTTCTCCTGTGTAGAGAGAGCTGTAGAGATGTTTCTCCTGTGTAGAGAGAGCTGTAGAGATGTTTCTCCTGTGTAGAGAGAGCTGTAGAGATGTTTCTCCTGTGTAGAGAGAGCTGTAGAGATGTTTCTCTTGTGTAGAGAGAGCTGTAGAGATGTTTCTCCTGTGTAGAGATGTTTCTCCTGTGTAGAGAGAGCTGTAGAGATGTTTCTCCTGTGTAGAGAGAGCTGTAGAGTGGTCCCAGGAGAACATGTTGCTAAACACGTTAGCAAAGTATTTACAGACTGTTCATTGACTAAGCTTCACAACACAATAAACGGAGTTTAGCCAAACAGTGTTCCGACAGGGCTGTGATGTGACTGTTCTGCATTAACATGAGGCTGAGAACGGCCTCCCCCGCTGAGACATGGAACTACCTCCAGGGTTTTCAGCGAAGCCCACAGTCAGGCGATACGATGTGTGTTGTGGTGTAAAAAATAAGTGTATCTGACACCAAAGTACCGCTGTTTTGTCGCCGTGGAAACTGCGCCGGAGAGGGAAGACGTGTCCGAGCGGGAGCGCGGCTCGAGTGCAGGGGCGGAGCGGGGAAACTCAGGCTCTGGGGGGTACCAACAATTTAGAGAACTGTGAGATCTAAACAGAACAAAAGTCTAGATCTACAACGGTCAATTCTTCAGTAAATCTGTGTACAATTGATAGAAAAAACATCACGTTACTCCTATCAGTTGCCGATGAAGCCTCTCGTGGTGAAAAGCGAAACCTTCTCACTTTGTACACAACCCGAGATGACAAATTGAGTCCCATGATCTGCTGGAGGAGGTTACTTCATCCCCTGTACCATCGTTGAACTCGCTTTGATAGAAACGCTCCCCCTCGGCGCGGCGGAATGAAAGCCTTACCCAGGTTGTAATTACCGTAATGACTGATTTCACTGCACCTTCTCCCCTCGCCCTCGCTCCCCGTCTTGGATGTGTCTCTGTTTGGGGTAAGGAGATCCCCTGTTTATGTAGAGGTGGGTGTCCCGGGGCGCTCTTTTTGATGTGCTCCTCCCCCCCGCGCGGCCGATACTTCATTAAAGCGACTCCCGGCGGACCGTCTGAGAAAACATATGAGGACGTTATTAAGCGATTGTCAAGCTGCGACGCGCGAGACGGTTTTCTGTTTTATAGGTTCACGTTTAGAGCGTTTGGTAAAGAAGTCCAACTCCACTGCAGATCCCCTCAGGATATCATCATGTTTATCTAACTTATAGGAGCTTATATCCTCTGTCTCTGAATAAACACTGCCGGTCCTGTAAACAGAATCAACAGCTGCCAGGAAATGCCCCTGCCCTATCAAGCCATCGCATCTGCAAACAAGAGAAAGCTTATGCGGACTCTCGGAGGCCCTTATAGACGCCTAAATGTGCGAGGAAAGGCCCATAAAGCTCAACAGATGATCATATTGTGTTATGTGATCACGTCCTTTTGGGTAACAGTCGTGTATTCACTGACAAGCTCTTTATCTTTGGGCTTTGGGGTTCAAATATTTCTGCTGTTGTTGTGCCACTGGGCAAGACATCAATAATGCCTGTTAGATCATTATTTCAGTGTTAATGGAATATGTTTTTTTTTTTGTTGCAATTCAATTAAAATGACTTAAAAGTGCTTGAATTGTCAGAATTTGTACTGACTGTGAGTAGGTTTGGGCTATTTTATTTCCAATGGAACAAGAATGATGTTTTTTTTCTTACTTTTGACTTTTTTGTGTGTCTCATTTCAGGTGTTTTTTGTCTTTTTTTTTTTTGGGCATTCAAGTTAATTTATTTTGTTTTAAGGGAATGAATGCTTGTTCCATTGGCTCTTATTTCAAGACAGCAAATGTCTGAATTCAAGCACTTTTCAAGCTTATGTTTGTTTTCTAAGTGTTATGAGCTGATTTAGGACAATGTTGATGTTTCCGAATCCAAACATCACTTTGGTTTTGCTAAATCAGGTCCATTTTTTAGCGTTCACATTTTTTCCAAAAGGTAATGTCTTCATAACGTGTTCCGTCCTGGTGCCTGTCCGTCCACAGTTAGGAGACTGGGGCTGGTTGCAAGATAATTTACATTTGTGCAGATGTTTTGGTTGGAAGCAGCTTTGCTTACAAACCAGCGTGTGTTGGTGACAACTTATGAAAGCTTTAATATTTGATAGCTTACGTAAGTTCATTTCTCAGAAATGAAGCTTCAGCACAAATTCAACCTGGAAGACCTACCGGCAGCATTCATTCATCGCCTCATCACAGGCACCAGTCATCCAATCACAGTTCCATCTCAAGATTTAATTATCATTAATTAAATCTTACGCCGGAGACTTTGCAACAGCCAAACACCGCAGCTGCTCATTCCAGTTTCAGAAATTCATCGCCCAGGATCTCCTTGATGAGCTTCCTCGTCCATCGCTCGGATGTGCTGCGCCCCTCCTCCGCCCCTCCTCCACTTGGCCTCTCCTCGGCTCTGCTCGTCGTTGTCAACTGGCCGCCCCGGGTCTTATCCTCTACTACCACCAGTCCAGACTCTCGGGGAAGACTCCACCAATCATTTATCATCACCATATCATTAATTCAATCTTCCGCCGGGGTCTGAAAATGTTTTAAATCAGTTTAAGTCCTAAAATGGTTCCATTTGCAGACACAACCCCGGCCCCGCCCCTTAGCATTGATATGGATCATTGGCGTCTTCTTTAAGCTCTTTCAAGTTTGAATGGCATTGGTAAAGTGTGGTCAGTGGTGGTCAAAGTACTTCATTTCATTACTTAAAGGTACTACTCCGAAACAAGTCAAAGTAGCCCAGTCAAAATTTTACTCAAGCGTTACTGTTGTTGTTTTGTGCTTTAGTTTTTGGAAAATGCTCCTTCAATCATTACCACGTTCTTTCCACATTTCTAATCTTCAAACTAATGATGGAATTGAAGCCCGGCTAACAGGGGCAGCAGAAACAACAGTAAAAGCCTCGTGTGTGTGGTTTGGCTGAACTCACGCTGAACCGCCGATATTTATTATGTTTGGAGCGTGTTGTGAAGTGTCCAGATTCAAAAATGGCCGCTCCTCTCATCGCTGCTGGACTCGGGGGGAGGAAGGAGTCTCTGGGGAACTGCAGGGTATTTGTGCAGAATCTTTTCCACGAGTGAGAGTCGATAACATGTAAGTGATTCTGAAGTGAACTCCTGAAAGTTGTTTTATTATTGGTTTATTATCATTTATTGATTGTTCTATAGCCACTCAATGACTTCACTTGGCATGAAAACGAAATGAGTAAATAACAAATCTGACGAGATTCGTTTTTCAATCCCACTTTTGAAATTGCAGTTAATCTGAATGTAACTATCGTGTTCATTCAATTATTTTAGTTCATTTTTTTGTGGCTTTTATTTTTGCTTTTCCATCACTCTTCCATCGTGTTTTTGCCACTTTTTTCCCGTTGTGTTATTGTTGCTATGTCGGCACGTGTTTTGTCGCTCTTTTGCTGCTTTTTTCTCCCCAAGAAGCTTTTAGATTTGGGTAAAGCCAAACTGGAGAAACTGTGCTCGGTCCAGGCGGGGGGTAAGAGGTTAATGTACTAATTGGCCATATGTCCATTCTGGAGGAGCACAGAAGGGCGACTGGCTCTACCCAAATCTAAAAGCTTAAAAGAAAGGCATCAAAATAGTGACAAAAAACCCGTGGCAAAAACATGACAAAAAAAAAGACAGGAAAACACAACAACAAAGCAGTGAAGAAAAGCAATGAAAAAGATTTGGGTAAAGCCGACCTGGAGAAAATACACTTGGTTAAGGTGGGGGTTAAGAGGTTAAAATATGACTTCGACGTTTAGTGGAACAAAATCTATTGCAGAAATATAGTGCAAAATGTAAACAACAACAACACCTGTATCTACAGTACCTACAGTGACTTTACCTCATTCCTTTGTTACTCAAAGAACATGCCACACTAGATCATTTTTAAAGTGTCATTTCAGCATGAAGTCTTAGGCACATTTTTTTTTCACCTTTGTTGATGTGACCTTTGCAATAAAAGTTGGAAAACGGTGAAAGTTGATGCTACAACGCTCTGTGATTGATACCACAACAGTGTTTCCTTAACTTTGCAAAAGGAGTGAAACAGCGCCCCCAATTTGACGCTGGTGGCCGAACAGTGCACTGCATCCATATTTACCATTGAGAATGCATGGGAGACAGTTAGTATTAATCATACCTGGGGCAAAAGGCCCCACTTTGGGCACCCCTGCACTAATCCTTCAGTAAAAACATGAAACACTAAAGTCATAAATGTTATTGATAAGGGCAGAGAGGCCATTTTGGACCGAGTTTCTCTCCACACTTGTTTCAGATCAGTGCGTTTATTGGAAACAGAGGTGCGGGGGCTTTGGGGGTGTTTCATTTTGAGCTCAGCGTGATCGTCTACAGACTCGGAGCGAACGGCGGCAGCAGCACGTAGACCCAGACCCAGACACACACGTGAGTTTTATGTTGCCGTTAACCATTATGTAAGACTCGCCACAGGGAAGATCTGGAAGAGTGACTAAGCCGGCTGACACCGATCTGCCATTTTTTGGTCGCTGAAGCAATGTGCTATAGGCAAAAAAAATGGTGTTGTTTCGGTGGGGAATGAGGGGGCATAGGGGAACTTTGAATAAGCCGTTTTAGCTCTATGTAACATGTTCAGTTGCTATGAAAGCTTTTGTGTTTGATGCACACATGGCCAAAAATCTTCACGTTTCAAGTAAATAACAATGCTTATAGGGCAGGGCACCGGCCGGAAAAAATGGGAAACCAGGGGTAGAGTTTGAAATGGGGATCAATCAAAAGGTTTTGCAGAAATACAAGGGGAATGGAGCAAATGGCTTAAAACTGGGACTGTCCCGGGTAAACTGGGACGTAAGATGCGAAGAGTTTTGTAAATGAAAGGCAGATAGGCCGACTGGAGAAGGGCGGCACCACCTCATGACATCAGCAGGTGGAACCAAGTATTTGACATTCTTTAGAATAGAATGATCATGCTGTACAAAAGAAAACTCCAAGTATGTCTTTCCAGAAAAGAGTCAGATTAACCTCTTAACCCCGCCTGGACCGAGAACATTTTCTCCAGTTTGGCTTTAGGCAAATCTAAAAGCTTTACATAACAAGGACAAAATGAGAAGAAAACAAGGATTAAAGTGTGACAAGAAAGTGACAATAACAGTAAAGTGACAAAAAAGCAATGAAAAAGTGACAAATGAGACAAAAAGTGACAAAAAGTGACAAAAAAAGTGACAAAAAAGTGACAAAAAGTGACAAAAAAAGTGACAAAAAAGTGACAAAAAGTGACAAAAAAGTAATGAAAAAGTGACAAAAATGTAACTAAAATGTGACAAAAATTTGACGAAAATTTGACAAAAAATAAATTAAACAGAAATTAAAAAGTGACAAAAATTTGACGAAAAAGTGACAAAAATTTGATACAAAAATAGAGAAAAGTGTGATGAAAATGTGACGAAAAAGCCACAAAAGAGCAATAGAAAAGTGGCGACAAAGTGACAAAAAAGCAAGGAAAAAGATCAATTAGTTTTGTAGGTCTTAGCTTTCAAATGAGGCGTTAGACTGGCCATTAGGCTGTAAACCTTTAGATCTGGCTAATGCTGAACTGGAGAAAATGCACTTGGTAAAGACGACGGGGGTTAAGAGGTTAAAACACGCTTTAAAGCTCAGAAAAGGCCCAATCCACGAACTCTGAACTTGTCAATCGCGCTGAAATAAACAACACGGCAACACCCACTGAAACGTGACAACGATTTGCTCACTGCGGGGTTTGAAATATGCCCTGGTGGCGCAACGTAATTTATGCCACGGTAGCTTTAAAAACACTGGCTCTTGGATCAGGGTGGAGATCGGTTTACACGGCGATAAATCAGAGGGATAAAACTGAACCAAATGCACCAAAACCAGGCGCTCATCTGCATTCCGACACATTCCGAAATGAAATAGATTTTGCAATTGGAAGTTTATCGTTATTGCGCCTTCGTGATTTACCGTTTTGAACCGAGCGGCGTACGTGAAAGTATTCGGGGCGGACTACCAAAGTACACAGTCTAATCATACTTTGCATATTCAGCTTTGGCAAAGTGGTTAATTTATTGACTTGCTAAATCAAAGTGAATCGCTCTCAAAATGTGATGAAGACAGATGTTGTGGGAATAGACGGAATACAATACAGCCAGATTGAGTCTTGAGTCTTTTGTGAATGGTTAGGCCCTGGTCCGGTCTATCAAGATGGATTCTTACATTTACGGCCCCGTCTGTGTTTCGCTAACAGGGTTTCACCAGAGCCGCGTTTTAACTCAGCGTGGGGCAGATAAAGATGTTTTTTTTTTCTTTGCATTTATAAGCGCTCTCCTTTGAAATGGAAACGCACCGACAGACTTACAGTTGTTGGGGACGGCCCCCGGCGACTGTAAGTCTGTCGACACATTTGAATTTCAAATCGCACTGGTTACGTATTGGCAGGAACTCGGTCAGTAGCGTCAGCCAACAAATCCATGCTTACCCCAAACAGCTGTAAGTTCATCAATAGCTTTGTCACACTTTATGGGGAATCTAGGAGCAGTTCGAGAAGTAGTGGTAGTAGTAGTTATTGTTGTTGTAGAAGTGGTTATTTGAACATAATGTATCTTCAGTAAACCATGAGGTGTGAGGAATCTCTCCGTTCCTGGTGCTGTGTCGGTACCAGCCAACGTTTGATCACTTATGGAAAAAACTGGGCCGATTTTTGAAGAAACTGTTTCAGTGCTTTCCAGTCAGACCTGGAACTCTTTGGTGATTTGGCGGCAGCGGTGAGCGCTCGTGCCGGAGGGGCCCGTTCCGTGTGGAGTTTGCATATTCTCCCCGTGTCTGCGTAGGTTTCATCACTAAAAACATGTACAACAGGCCAGGATGAATGAGAGTGTGGTTGAGAGTGCGAGGGTGCATACATGAGACCCATGTCATTAAAGGAACAGGCCACTGTTTTTACATTTTTCATGTTCTCACCTGAGCTTAGACGAGTTGATGCGTACCTGTCCGGTCTTTGTGCGTGCGCTCAGTCACGCACATGTTGTTAGCATTTAGCCTCTCCCAGCAAAGGTAGAAGCGACCAAGCTGTTTCACGTTTTCCCTTTTCAAATACAGTTACATGAAACGTTACACGATCCAAGTCTAGCTACAAAAAATTAAACATGACGATTTTCTAAGCGGATTAAAAGGGGCACTATATGCTGAGGCGTAACAACACCTGGAGTGCTTCGATGTCCGTGCAGTATGATGCCAAAAGTTGAGGGGGAAAAAAATGCAGTGTATGGTAGAACATACTAGCGTCCACTGTAGTGACTGATGCGCAACTGTGACATTTAGACTCATTCATATAGGATAAAACAACAATTGAATAGCTGTCCACTGTAGTGACCACTGTCCGTGAAAGGGTTAAAGACTCACCCACTTTCATCTTGTGCATCACGAACAAATGCATTAAATGCCGTCAATCCTTGGTTTTCTATAAACTTAACCGTATAAACCCAAAGCCTACTCATTGCATGCTGTATTCCTTGCTCGATAATGAATTCTCTGCAGTGAAAAGTGTGATCTTGAGCCTTCGGACATAATATGCTACTTTGTTTTGCTAACAGTATAGCGTCCGGTTAGCATGCACACCGCCAAACACGAGCAGAGGGGACGGAGAACTTCCCCTTTAATTGTTTGGTGCGAAAATGACAGAACAGAAATAGCAGTATGTCCTCTTTATTATAATAATTTGAACATATTACTGTGGATTTGAGCATTGACTTCTATCCCCATTATAACTGAATCTAAAATTATATAGCCCGAAGTGATAGATAGATGTTAAAGTCCAGATTCATGTCTTAGTCAAACATGCCAGCGTAATCTGAAAGCAAACAGAGGTTGTTAATTGGTGACAGGCCTCGCTCCTCACTGAGCCGTCCAGCTGTGACCCGATGCTCTGAAGAAGTGTGAGGGTCAGAGGTCAGACTTGAGGAGAGGTGAAGCGCTGCTGCACTCGACACGACCCCAGGCTCTATCTAACAAACCCTGCCACACTTTAACGTCCGCACTAAAAACGTGATGGCAGCTGTGGCTATAGTACCTTACTACCGCGAGTTATTGAATAATATAAAGCGTCTTTGAGTGTCCAGAAAAGCGCTGCCTTGTTATTACCAAGAATAATAATACGCTAGATTGACATTGTGGAGCTTGTGGTTGCTGATCAAAAATATACATTGATTTCTGCATATTTGAGTAAAGCCATTGGGTGATGTTATATCCCATGAACATTTTCATACATTTATTCACATATTTATTTACTTATTTATTGATTTATCCTGTTATTTTATTTGCTTTTCACCATATAGGTTCAGAGGGCATCTTTGGAATTGACCATGTCATGTTCGAAGCAGCCAGAATGGGAAAACAACAAGGCCAGAACTGAACTTTCTCCCATTTCTCCATCATTTTTCTTAGTGTAGAAAGATACAGAGACAAGGAGAGGAGCAAAGTGTTTCAAAAGCCAATAACTACTTGAAAAACCCATAAATATAAAAACAAAAAAAAGATTGCTAACCAGGAAGCTAATGTTAGCTCCATGTTATATATGCTAACGTTAGCAACAAGTGCGGTTTTTTTTGCTTCTACTGAACTATCTGCTGATTGAAAAAACATCCTTTAGGACCCGTTTTTGGCCTGAATTTAGGCTATTGGGTTTCAGGTGACGTCACAGCATTCTAAGTAAGGGATAATGTATAGTACGCTGGTCCGGGAGGGGTCTTGTTTCGCCCTGAAGGTACTTATTTTCCCGATAATGACCAACGTTCTATACATCATCCCGCTTATTATATACGGCTATTTGCCAATTGCACACACACAAAATAAACTTCATACACTTTTTTGACGGCCGAAAGGTTTATTTAATGATTTAATGATTTCCGCGGCAAATAGTTCCCAAAGGTTTGCACGTTGTTTGGCAACGTTTGTTGTGATTCCAGGCAGTGTGGCTAGGCTAGTAGCAGCAAGGCTAGCTACTTATTGCTAGCCTTGCTGCTACTTAGTCGAAGGTGCAGTTGGAGAGGAGGAATGGTGGTGAATCTCTGGGTGAGTTGAAAGTCGGACTCCTGTTAACTTCACAAGCGATTCCCCAAACTTGTCTCGCGGGGACGGGGACAGAGATAGTGTCCTCTACTACTACATGCGGAGTGATATGAAAGGCCTGTATTACAAGCACGAACCTGAACTTGAAATTATATTTTTCAGAGGTCCTCTAGCAGAAAATAATGAACTTTGGAAAATCCCATTCAACCCAACTTTAATTCATAATTTTTGTAATTCATACATTTTCTTTTTCGATACTTGCTAACGTGTAATGGTATGGTGCACAAACTCAAACATGTCACACAGACAAACAGAATAATATACAGAATAACACACACCACCGGATGTTAACATATATTTGACCTTCCACGTACCACCAGGCCCAGCGTTTCTTACTTCAAATCATAAACAATTTAGTTTTACAATATGAGTAAAGACCTTTGCCGTTGCTTTGTGAAACCCCCTGACTTCCCCATTTGACCAACTGCCTTTCTTGTTTTTAGAGAACAACTTGACTAAAAATGTGCTTCATGTGAGGCTTTTTACTTCTTCAAACAGCTTTTCTGCCGCTAATGACACAATAATCATCTGCTGACTGAGAAGATGATTCGGTCCGGTTTCTCAATGACACCAGATTTAAAATAGGCAGCCTCTTCCTCATCGCAAATGTTGCAAAACGTGCGGTGGAAGTAAGAATGCATGAAACGGTTTGAAAGTATCACAGGCTGGATGGTCGACAGTTTGAACCTCACCCTTGTGCTCCTGAGCAGGACACTTCATCCACACTGCCCGCTCTACCCGCAGTGGCAGGAACAGCATCCGGCAGCCGACCACAAAACACCCAGGCTGGGATGGAAGCGTTTTGTCCGAGCGAACATGTTTAACCCTGTGTCGCCACTTGACTCCTTCCTCCATTCGCCACTAAGAGCAACATTACTTTAAACTCATTTTACTCAAGTAGAAGTCAAAAAGTAGTGGCCCAAGAAAAGTACTTGGAGAAAATGTTGCTTGAGCGTAAAGGTTTGACTCAAAACAAAGCTCCTCATTTGTTCACTTGCAGAATACTGATGAACCGCAGGCTTTTTCGTGTAGAGCAATGAAAGCCCATTGGATAAAGTACTGCAGGGAACTTTCCCTTTCAACAAACACTTACGAAACTTAAGAAGGGCAATATGCAAATTAACACTACATTCCAGTCGTTCCTATAGTCTTATCTATACAACGAAATTTGCTTGAGCGTTATATATTCACTTGTTTACCATTAAACAGCCCCGTTATGTAACTCAAATCCAAACGTATTGTAGTATTTTCTTAAAGAAATCCTACACTTCGGCCACTCCCTGAACACACCTAATAATGGGCTGGAGTGAAAGGAGGGGATTTAGAAAGTCTTTGGGAGAAAGACTCGAGGAACATTTCAGAGTGATAGCACTTCAGATAAACATTAAAAACTGTCAAAACATGATTTACAAAGTATTTTACCATTACTGAATGGGATTTTTACTTGTGGCACCAAGGGAGAACCTGGACTGTTGATATTTCTTTCGGTCTTAATTAATGTGTCTATCTATGTTTTGATATTCTTTATTGTTACAGCAGCGCCTCCCTCAAATAAACCCTTGTTCTTTTCGAGCAAAATTTGAACTTATATGACATGACACAAACTGTGTAATAGTTTGTCACCCTTGTGTTCCACTGTGCATGATAAAAACCAACAACTATATATTGGGATTTGTTTTTTAAATACTGTGAAATAATAATATATTTTATATGCCACGCTTTATTCTCGGCGTTTTCTCAATGAGCTTCATAAGTGAAATGTTTTCATCGGTCTGTGAAGTGAAAACCATTTCTCGTGTTTCATCATGAAGCCCATTGAGAAAATATCAAGTGCAAAGCAGTAATCAAAGAAAAAAAGCAGCTATTTTGAAGAATCTACGTCAGCTTTGGTTGTTTAACCCCTTAACCCCCGCTTTAACCAAGCGCATTTTCTCCAGTTCCGCTTTACCCAAATCTAAAAGCTTCTTACAGCCTTTAGGCCACCGTAATGCCAACCTACAAAACTGATATAAACTGATCTTTTCCCTTTGCGTTGTTGACGTGTTGCATCACTTTTTTTAAACTTTTTTTCATCATCACTCTTCTGTCACTTTTCTGTTGCGTTTGTCACTTTGGTGCATTAAAAAAAAGTAGACTACAAGTGATATTACCAACTTATTTCTGTATAAAGGCATCTGGAATTTATGATGAGGATATTTACAGTCTGGAATTGATGAATACATGATTTATTATGTATAAATATATATGACTCAGAATGTCGGGTCCCATCAGGAGCAGATCGTGAACAGAACTGGAGATTTTTTGGCGCGTAAGAGTCCTCCAGACCTTTCACCTAAGAACTTCAAACTTCAATTTCAAAAATCTTCCCGAGAAAGGCCTTGAGAACACATTTGTGCGTGTTGTGAACGTCCGTGAATGAGGCCCATTGTCAGCAACTATCTGTTTCAATCGGTTTCCATAAATCTGCACACACTGACCCTGCTCATTCTGTGCCTCAGGCTCATTAGTCGACGGCGACTGTAAATAAAGAACAAGTCATATCTGGCCGTCTCGCCTGATGACTGAAGGATTCGGTTTCTCCACAAAAGTTAATCAAGCGTTCGGATTTTCAAAACACACTTGACTTTACTTTACTCCCAACAGACTCGCTACTTAAACATATGCTTTTGGATGTTGTTTGTGGCTTTAACTCAAAAACATATTCGCTGCAACAATACCTTTACTTGAGTATTTCCTCCGTGGACACAAAGAAAACCACTGATTACTCATTCTATTTATGTTTCGACCGTAAACATGAAACTCCCTCTGTCATAAAGAATACTATTGTGTGCCATAGTGTACTGCACACATGTGGTTAGACCTCCTATATTTGATCTGAAAATGCCAGCAACAAAACAGCCTTTGTCTCCCGCGTGTTTACTGCAGCTCGCGGATTTTCCACAATTTGATCTGCGTTACGGCGCGTAAAACCTCTCTCCGCCGAGTTGGAAAGGGTTTTCGTAAAATTGCCGCGAGTCGGGAGGTCGTCGTCCTCGGTGCCAAAGCTGTTCCGTGTTTTTTCTTTTTTCTTCGCAGAAGCCCCCTGTTCTGCCCTGCCCTGTCCCGCGTAAGGCCGGAAAGGGGAGAGGTCAAAGATCGTGCGGGTCAAAGCTGGACATCCGTCTTCATTAGCTCGTCTGGAAGCGCTCAGGCCAGCTTCTCACTCTCCGGAGTCAGAACTGAGTGTCCACGTACTGGGGTGAACAGCTGCAGGGAACCGTCTTATCGCTCAGCAAAACAGCAAACACGGACGAATCCGCGAGTGGCAGAAATATGGGACCATGTGTATTTAAACTTATTTATTAAAAGAGGCATCGCGAGATTCCCCCCCAAAAAAACGGCGTTTCTGGACCAAAAGGTAGTGGGTTTTTCCCCGGATCCAAGAATCTTCAATTCAGAACAGATGGTTGAACTGTCTTTAACCCAAGACAAGGTAAACGGTCTCAACCCCTCCTCACATGTGCTCACTTGTAGTAATTTACAACGGTTTTCCATAAAGTTCAACCCTACAGGCTCAAAGTGCAGCTTCACTGTACTTTTCATTGTATGTTACAAGGAGTTCTCATGGTACTACTCTAGTTGTGCAACCCCATGGAGGAAGCGCTACACACACTGCTGTATACACCCATAAGTAAGTGCTTTATTTGTCATTATACTGTTGTACAACGAAATTGCATAGATCCGATGTCTTTGGAGGTAGGGGAAAGCCGAGTACTGCCTTCAGTGCTCCTCTGCACAGCCTCCTGGGTTTGTCCCTGTCTCAGAGCATGGTGTCCCTCACTGATCAGCTCCTCCACCTCCCCCTTCCTCTTCCTCCCGCGTAGCACGCTCCCTGCGCTCCTTCTCGTCTTCATCTTTGTCCTCCTCCTCCTCTTCTGGCTCTGACGCCATTCTTCCTCGTTTGCCCCTTATGTGTTTCCTGTAGCGCCAGGCAGCTAAAACAAAGCCCGCAAAGTCTGTAGGCCGTGAGATGAACATTGTGGACATACCGCCTATAAATGGAGCTATTCCAAAGTTCCAAACCAAAAACTATAGTTGAAAGAAGCAAGACGTAAGCTAACGTACTTATAGCGTCAGCTGTGATCACTTTGACCTGTTACCTGCCGTCTGCCCTGATCAGGGGGCTAGGGTCAGGGTTAGTTAACCCTAATCAGGATATGATTAGGGTTAAGAACGGCAAATGTAACGTAAGCTGTGTTTCACTCACACAGATCTCACTCATAGTTTTAGAAACTTTCGAATGAGGTATCACACTGGCATATAGGCTGTACGCTCTCCAGTCAATATGCTTTGAGATTTGGATGTAAATAATTGTTAACCCTAACCCTAATCCTAACCCTAAAGTGGCAGTTAAGTGGTTAAACAAGGCACTTTAATTTGTGTATGGACTTTTAATGTACAGTACTTTACCTTAAACCTTTATGTTATGTCCTAGTATGTGTTGACATCGCACTTTTAGCTCCTTACACATTTCTTTCCCATGTGTTTTTTTGTGTGTACTGCAAATGGCTGATAAACTGAATCTTGAATCTTGAAATCACTCTTTTACAACCGTATCTCTCTGTTGTGAAACATTAAATTGCGTCTCCTGCTACAGTTGCCCTGGGGCTGACTAACAGAGATGTGGCTGGGCCTGTTGCCTCCGACCTCCACCATCTCACAGTCGTGGGTGACTTGTCTTTCTTCTCAAGGGCCCGATGCAGAGCCATGTATGGGATTAAACTGCCAACCGTCGACTCTGTGGGCAGGCTGACTGATTTAATAATTCTGCACGTTGTTATATTTACCATCGGCCTTTGAGTCACGCTGTGGTTGCATTACTTCCTCGTCTGAGAGGACCCACTAACCCAAGGGCGTTTGTTTATATAGCGTCAAAATGAGTCTTTCGGAACAACTGAATGGTGATAACCGATCAAAATCCAATTTAGCATCCTTACGCAAACAGTGTTTCCATTTCTATTTTATTTGCTGATCACTGTGTCGGTCTTTCGTCTTGCGCTCAAAGGGGTCAAACGAAGAAAAGTGCTTTGTAAGTGGTTTATTCTGTCCGCTAGCGAGAATCAAAGGCCGTCAACGGTGAAGACAGAGAGAGCCTGGTCAAAGACTCTTCAAACACCCACTAATTTCATGTCACATCTTCAAGCCTCAATGCTTCGCTGTGTTTGCTCTGTGGGCCCCCCCCCTCCTGTCCTCTCCATGGGACGCCCCACCGGCAGATCTCCTAATCAGCTCATTTAGCCCGGATCAATGGCGGCGATGACAAGAGGCTAAACTGCAGACAGCGCAGGAGAGAGAGGAGAAACAATACGCTCTTCTTGAACGATGGGCTCCGAGCGAATGGTCCCCAGAAGGGAGAGGTGAGAGGTGGCGACCCCTGGGGCAGTCCGACCCGGGCCGGAGAGGAGGGAGAGGCGCTGGAGTGGCCCCAAGAACCAGCTGAGCAAACAGACAGGAGCAGGGAGGGGCAACAGAAAGTACACAGACAAGTGAGAGATGCAGAGTCATGCCGGAGAATGCCGATAATTGAATGAATTGTATTGGATTTGAGTTGAGGCCACGCAACATTGACTGCCTTTGCCTTTTAGCCTCCATGGCCTTTACCAAGTTCAGACACTTGCTTGATGTGCGCCAAGTTTCAAGGTCCCAATGGCCAGAGCGAGTTCCGCTTTAGTGATCACAATGAAAACGAGCCGCATGTTCCTCTTTCTAAGAATAAATCTGTGAAATTGTCTATGGGGCTGCAGAGAACAGTTGATATATGAAATGGCAACTGTGGAAGCTATATAGACGAGTTCTAGCTAAAGACTTCAAAACAAAGACTGATGCACTCGATTCAAAATAACACATATAATAAAACTTGAATGTCATTTCATGTGAGTTTACGATGCGTTCCGGCCTCTCTTTGGGCCTTCCTCGGGGCATGCACTGGAAGAAGAAGAATCATCTCTAAGGAAGAAATTACATAAATCTACCTAAAATGAGAGATTAGAAATAAAGTTTGAGTTTGGTCTTCTCGTAGATCAGATAAAACATGTTATCACCAGTGGGACAAGTAAATTTTTTTCTTGATTCAGATTATTTTGTGGGGGGGAAAAAAGAACTTTTCAAAAGTAAAAGTTAATTTGCCTAATTTCAAGCTTGTTCTGATAGCGTTCAAAACATTTTCTTATCTTAGATGAGTTCAAACCGACTCAAATTCAAGATAAGGAACCTTTAGTCAAACATTTATCTCATTTAAGATGGTCATTTTCCCAGTGTGGACTGTATTTAACAGTGCCGCGGCTCCCTATACGCTCTTATTGCGCTGTGCGTTGGGCACCAAGTCTCCGAGGGGCACCACATGGAGGCCATTGTGATCAAAAGGCATTGTACAGTATTTGCTGCAGCGGCACTGGCATTAAAATAGTAAAAATGTCTGCCAGACCTATTTTACAGCTACGGGTCACATGGGCAGATTATTCTCCCATATAGTCCAATAACACGCCCTTTAAACCCATTTCAAACACAGTCCAGTAAACAAAGACTGAGGCCATCGAGTGCCTCAGTCTTTGTTTACAAGTAACTTTGATCCACAATCTTAAGTGCATTTTTGGAATGAAACTTTAGCATAGTTGATAAGAGAGATGAATCCAGATTGTGTGCAACTTTGAACTGAAGAATCCAAATAAAGAATAAATAATTGGGACAAATCAGTGTGTAAATGATTTGTGGCACTTGCCGTATTGCACACTAAACCTTTTGTTGTATATAGAACATGCTGCCATTTCCGACTGATGCAAATGATTTATTGCCCTTTGAGGACAGTGGTTTTATACAAAGCCACATGTCTGATGCAGAGACACAGGGAGACTCTGAACCCGCGCAGTGACTGGAAATCCCTCCATAGACGTTTCATGCATTTTTCCAAGTCACTTCTCATGCGACGTCCACGTCTGCGCCACATTACCCCCCCCCCCCCCCTCTCTCTCATCTCCCACACAAAAGGACCAGTGTATCTCGAAATAACACGGCTCTATCAGAAGGCCGCGCTGGTGTCTCCTCCACACGGCTTCCTCTGTCTGCGGGGAAGCTAATCTGGACGTCCCTATAGGAGCAGACGAATGTATATGCCGCTGGTATCTATGCGGAGGCTGTTTCAACGTCCTCTGGTTTGGCTGTTTATGTAAAAGGCGGAGTGCAGACAGCTGGGGAATGCTGGGTATCGGGGCCTATTGACAGTGGGATGTCCTGTATCTGCTGATAATTGAAGACAGATCAAAACCCTGGCTAAATGAGGCCCAAACCAGAACAAATCGCAATAGACTCAATCATGACCAAAGTAGGACTACACCGCAAATAAAAGCTTGATGAGTTAAATTGACCGGATTCAAGGGCCTATTCTGATTTTCGTCCTAGTAGTGGAACGGATTGGAGCTTTTGTATACATTGCTTGAACTGAACAGCTAAGGTTTGTTATCATTTCTGCGACAGTGAAAAGTGTATGCTTGCAAACTCATCCCAGAGGAGAAGTGGGATGTCAGAAACATGTTAAGAATATTTTGACTCTTTTGTCAAAGCAACAACTTCCAACACGATTAACAATTCATTTTACAAGCTCCCTCTTTTATTGAAAATGAGGCCCAGGCCCTTTAAGACTTCGTTTGAGTCATTCTGACTGGCCAAGTGAAAAAGTCTGCCAATGGAACAAGATTTATTTTCTTTAAAGTATCATAAGAATTGAATTGTACTTTAGCCGCAAGAAACTCTAACCCCTAATTGATTATTTTACTTGCCTACTGAAATGAAGGCAAAGACAACATATTATTATTTTTATTTTTAGAACAGTTGAAGCCCTAAAGTCGTCAAGAACCCGGCCGAAACTCGCCTACAATAGTTATTCTTATCTGCAATTTAAGATTTTATTCATTTCAATGAGACGTCTTTATTTAGTTTTGATCTAGGTGTATTTAAGCTCTTTTAGACACAATACTGGTCTACAAATGAATACTTTAAGTGCATATAGAAGCCTGAACTATACCAGAAAAAGCCACAGTTTGAGAAAAGCACCGCATGCCCTACCAATGTCTAACTTATCAAATTCCCGTGGAAAATAGATCAGAGAGAAGCCGTAGGAGTCGTCAGATGACCTGATCTGCAATCCTCAAATAAGTTGTCAGGGGGAAAAAAATGACAATTTAGTGTGACGTGATGAAAAGCTTCAAACTCAACCATGCAACCCAATGACGTTTGCCTCAAAACATGTTTTTATTTCTGTGGAGCTCTCCAGTTACATAAGATAATTGATGGAACAGTGATAAAAATTAGCTCGGTGTTTACACTGTATCACATTCTTTTCGGGCCTTATCACTCCCCATTCCTCTGCACCAACAACCCCAGAAGATATTTTTCATCTGCTCGCTTGAGAAAAGGCTCGTCTACGTTGCTCTCTCTCTGCATCTTGATCGATTGATACAAAGACTGATGATCGATGGTTTTGAGGGGTATTTTTTTTTAGCTTCGGGCCACGAATATTTTCATGCAACATTTCGCCTTAATTCACTCAGGTTGAAATGTGAAAGTTCATCATCATATTGCAAGTAGACACTCGAAGAGAGATAAATGAATGCCTGTGATCCGCTTTCCCCTAAAAACATGTGCAATAAAGTTACCTCAATGGCCGGGATGAATGTGTTTGAGTGAGTAAAGTTCCGAATAGGTGGAAAAGCGCAATTTTAAGTTGAGACCATTTACCATTCATTCACTGTTTAAACCAAATAAAATATAGGGTTGAAACAACTAATCAATTAATCGACAACCATTCGATTAGTGAAATAGCTGACAACTACTTTAGTAATGGTTTCACTCTTTTCTGGTTTGCACAGACTCAAGTACTTTTGACGAAAAATAATAGTTTTTTAAAGTGAGGGTATGTACAGTAGATTGTTTTGTACAATTTCATAATCTGTCTGTGTCTCGGGACAATATTGCAATCAGAAAGCAGAGTTAGCTGCACTCTTATTATTGCCAGATCCTATAGTTTAAACCAGGTTGGAAATAAACATAAATGGACTCTCTTTCACTTCCTCAATCCCAGCTATTGTCCCCGTCATTAAAGCTCAGTGGCTGAACTCTGGAGGTTCTTAGCTTTCAAATAAGGAATGGCCTGTTTACAGAAACCTTTGAACAAAAAGAGTTTGGCTGTAGTGACATTTTGAAAGCACTAAGAGCCTCCAACAAACGTTCACTTTAAGTTTACACCATCGACACGTCGTCAAGCGGCTTCACTTTAGCTCTATGTGGTAAAAAGTAAAAAAAAAAAAAACACAATTAAAAATAATGTCAAAATAGTCATTAGTTGCAACCATAAAAAAAGAACAAATAAGAATGTTTTTGGCATTAAAAAAATGTTTGCATTGTAGAATGTCAAATATATGGGAAATTTTTATTTTTTTATTTTTTTTAATGGAACTGACCTATTTCTGCATCTGGTTTTAAAATATATATAATCCTCATTACTTGATCATACACAAACTCTTCCACTTGAGGCGCTGTACAGGTATCTTTTCTTTGGACTAATTTGGCAGGAGTCGGACAAGGGTGCCCCATCGCCCCACTCGTATTCACTAAAGACTTCTCGGGTTTCCCTGCACTCCTCAAGGCCAAATCGGTGTCTTCTTCTGCCATTATAATCACCTAACCTACTCTCCACTGATATCTTTTTTTTTTTTACAAATAACATTGTCCCTGGGCGCTCCTCTGTCCAACACGGCCACACGTCCCCGAACGCAGCACCCAGATCCCTGTAGCTCGGAGCCGAAACGGGACACCACCCACTCCCTTTATTTTGTTTGGAACAATACAGAATATGTGCTGCTCGCATAGTGACACCCAAAACCTACACCTCTGTTTGTCTGAGTGGGTGGTAGGACATGGATTTAACCTAGATTTGCTGTTAATGCTGGCTCTTACAATTTCCCCATAAAAAGCAAGGAAAACAGTTACTTCAGCCAATTCTTGTGTATAGGTATAATTATTGACGTGTAACAACCAACTGGAACTGCTTTAGAGAACTCATAAAAGGCATAGGGTAAACTAGAACTGTAAAAACTGTAAGAATAGAATAATGGTTGAACTTACACCTCCCCAGACACTTCCAGCGGGGTCAACAGGTTGCTCAACAATGATAGGTTATTATGGAATCAAGGAATCTTCCTCTATATGCATTAAAAAGTAAAAAAAAAAAAAAGAAAGGAACACAATTTCTGATGCAAAAGTAACAGCTACATAGTTTATTAAGAATATAGTCATGAAAATGACCATCTTCAACAAGATACAAGACTTTGGAGTATAAATAGGCCTTAAGTGTGACCCAAGATGAAAAACTGCTAATGCAAATGGAATAATAACTGAACCACGTTACATTACATCAACAATGATTCGCATTCAATTGTGGTAGAGGTAAAAGTTGAGTCATAGTGAGGTATCAGAAATAGCAACAGTGGAGTACAGTACTATTGTGGGTGATTCCGTTTAATTTGCTGTAGCCAGAGCTTACATTAACCAAAAATTCTCTGTCATTTACAGAATATTTTTTCGCTTTGATGGAACATTTTGAAAGCCATCTGTCATTTTGACGGATTGGCCATCAAGCCGTAATTAAAATAAAGACGCAGCACTGCTCTGTCTCTACAAGCAGCTACTTCACTGTTTAACATAACAGATACAAATATCTCATGACGGATTCTTTACAACCCTGTCCGCCAAAATGAAGGAGAGATTATCCCTAGCGAAACCACTGGCTGTAAACTGCTTTTACGTTTTCCTCAATTAAAAAGCGAGAACAACATTAAGTTCAGCCAATTTAGAAAAGAAATTAGCTTTAGTTGTTCACAGGGATTGAGTGTGTTCTGAGATTCATATGTCACCACCTCTTTCACCATAAAAGGACAAAAACAAAAAACTGCAAATCCAAAACTAAAAGACAACAAATCTCAGCCATCGGTGTCCGCACTCAACAGGCACGATCTTGTGTTTCAAAACGCTGACTATAGCGTAACGTTTGCGCTGAGTCGGAGCGCACTTTGAGATCTTGCAGCTGCTAGACTTGCCGCATTTAAGTGGGAACTATTGGGTTGAAGAAACACATGTACAGTAGCCTTTTACCTCTAACCAGACTCTGCGGCCGGGTCGGGGCAAGGGAGAGGGGATGTGGGGAAGTGGGGGGTGAACATGTGCATTTGTTTTGTTGCGTTTAGAGTTGGTGCTGTCCTTGGGCCAGGCACAACATCTGCCTTAAGTGTTCACTGGATCCAACACCTCAAAAAGCAGAAACTTCACTGAATATACTTAGCATTTAGCCCAGATGCCACTGTTATGTGCTAATGCTCATCTGTATCGATCTGTATGTCCAGCATTGATTCTTAACCAGGCTCTGACATCACCTAAATATGGCCGTTGGGCTGACAACAGTTGAAAACATCTGGATCTTTCATAATTTGGGATGTTTGCTGGCTAAATGCTAAAGGCTATAGGAAAAACACATCGGACAGGCTAAAGTGTTCTGAAAAAATTCCAAGAGCAGCCGCCGTGTTTACTGTCCTCATGCGTAACTGAACGTCCATCCATCCATTTTCTTCCTCTTTATCCGGGGCCGGGTCACGGGGGCAGCAGTCTCAGCAGAGATGCCCAGACTTCCCGATCCACACACACCTCCTCCAGCTATTCTGGGGGGACCCCGAGGCGACACTAGGCCAGCTCGGAGACATATGGTGCGTTCCACTTATGTCGGAAGGATAAAACGTTATCTCTGAGTTGTTGCGTTCCGGTTGTCCAGGTCAAAAACATCGGAGGTCGACACGTCCGTAAAAGTGTCAGTAAAAGTGTCATAATCAGTTTACAGAGAAACTTCATTGTAATATTTATTATAATTGTTGTAAATACAGTAATAATTTAGCACTAGTAGTTTTTTTCTTCTTTTTTTTTTTCGTTAATAAGACGCTAGCAAGAGAGCAGTACATCTTATCCGTTTCGCGTTGACATCTAACAAGTTTATTTAGGAAAAACCTGCCAAATAATACAGTTTAATGAAGCTTTACCTGCGTTACATCTCACGTCGGGCACAGCCATCTTTAAGTGCTCCTTCTCGGGTGAGCTGATTCTGTCCCGAGTTTCCGAGTCGGAATTACGGAGTTGGTGCGCGTTCCAGTTGAAATTTCCAAGTTGGAGCTAGGAAATTCCGACTTCCGAGATCAAGTGGAACGCACCAATAGTCCCACCAGCGTGTCCTGGGCCTTCCACGAGGCCTCCTCCCAATAGGACATGCCTGGAGCACCTCCCGAGGGAGGTTGAAATATGCTGATCAGCAGCAGCTCAGGACTAACCCGAACATCTGATCTACGCAATTTCGTTGTGTAAGTGAAAGTGTGTTTTTTTTTTGCTGGAGGACGTCAACAAATACAACACATGGTCATTGGGCGGAAAGTGAACGTTTTGTCTAGGAAAGCTGGAACATTATTTGACCAATAAAGTTGCTTCTGATATTGTTTTAGACTGGTGTTGTAATGTTGGTAGGTTCGGGTCCCAACATTTTCTGCTCTTAAAAAATCTCATGTTGATATCAGTATTTCAGCTTCTTCACATCTTACTTAGCCCATATTAACAGAAGACTTGCCAATCATAAAATCCAATGTAAATAAGCCTCTCAGGACAGTAGAAAAACACATGTCCTTCGTAAATGTAAAAGGCCACAATGAGTCAGTTCCATTGTCCTGTTCCAGCTGCTGATTGTGAAGCAGGAAAACTCTGCTCGCTTCCTGTTCACTTCCTGTCCCCTCAGCGCCACTTCCTCCGCTCGCAATAACAACACTCTTCTGCCGCATCAGCTGTCTCTCGCTGAAGAGTTCAGCTGGAGGGATTTACAGTCGCTGTGGGGCAAGTGAGGCGATAAAAACACATTACCTTTACAGTGGACGTCGATAAAGCCACTTTAAAGTCGAATAAAAGACATGCTATAATTTATTTACTCACGTGTGTTGAAAATACCACGAAAACCTACTGCAAAAATAGAAATGTCGATGTCTTTAGATCATTATTTGTTTTGGTTTTGTAAATTCAGTTGCTCAAACAAATATCCTGGAATGTACTTTAAATTAACCTCTTAACCCCCGCCTTAACCAAGCACATTTTCTCCAGTCCAGCATTACCCAAATCTAAAAAGCTACAGTGAAACGCCTCATTTGCAGGCTTAGACCGACAAAACTGATCAGATTTTTCCTCACATTGTCGTAACTTTTTCGTCTCTAGTTTTGTCTCGTTTTTGTCGAAGCTTTTGGATTTGGGTAAAGTGGAACTGAAGCAAACATACTTTTAAGGTTAAGGTTAAGGCGGGGTTAAGAGGTTAACACACTATTACTACTGCTATTGTTATTATTAAATCAAGATCAGTGTACATATACAATGAAACCTGCTATAGCGTTTTACTGTGGTACTCAAAGTATAAAAACGTACTCTGCAAGGTTTCCGCAATGTATTAAAAAGCATTAAATTAATTGTGCCAAAATCAAGGCCTTAATTAAATGTCATTAAAAAGCATTAAATTGCCATTAAATTAAAATGTCCTTGAAAATTATGACATTGCTCAACAATTTTTTACTGTATATCAAAAATAACAAAATTATGAACTGAAACATAATTCAATTGGAGTTTTGGCTGAAATTTTCCAAATATTTTTGCTAAAAAGTTGTCTGTTTTGTCCAATTATTTTTTCTCTGTTTGATGAAATGTTTGCAAATCTTGAGAAATGAAATATGCGTGGCGTTTTTGGTGATAAATAAGATTTAAAGTGAAAAATAATTAAAGCTGGACTTGATCGGAGAGGAGCAGAGGTGGCGGTGAGTTTTCTGACTGCTGTTGATTGCGATTGTAAATATCAAGCATGTTTGATCTCACTATGGAGAAATTCACATCTGCTCTAAAGAAACACAAAATAGACAAAATAGGAAAATGTGCAATCAAGGAATAGTAACTGGAGGTTTCTTATATACCATTACTAGCGATTTGAGGCTTTGGAGGCTGTGACCTACCAAATGATTGTAACACAATGGCGCTGACACCACACAAAAAACATGGTTTGTGAGATGGGCTTGAGCCACACCTCTCTGAACTCAGGGAGAGGCAAGTCAGGCCCCAAATCGACCCCAGCCTAAATGTGTACGGCAGCGATCGCCTGATCCCGCTATAGTTTCCTTTTGTGCGTCTCCTGCCATTGTCCCCTTACATTACAAGTCTTTCACAGAGACACCTGATAGGTCACTTCATCGCCCATTTGTCTCCTGTGTTTACGTCTGGGACAGGCCCCGCCACGCCCCTCTCGTAATCCCTCCAGGAGGGGGCGGGGGTGGCCAGGACAGGGTGGAGGGGGTTAGTACGACCGCCCTGCAGGGGAAGAACTCGTCTCATCTCGCCCCGAACGGAGAACGTGAGCCGGGCTGATGCAGGATTTGTTGTGGTTGGAAGACAATGGACTTAAAAATACTCAGGGGTGAAAAGGAAACTGATGCTACGGTTTTGTTTTTCAACATGTAGCCTTTAATTACTGTGGGGCCAGGCAGTGGTTCTCAAACTGGGGTCCGGGTAACTCCTGGTGGCATGTTGGCGTCTTAGTGCTATTTAAAAAGTCAAAAAAATTACTTATTCTTGAGACAATAAAGCCTTTTTGTCTGAAGAAGGGCTATCTGCCGAAACGTCACGTTGTGGTGAGCTAATAAAAAAGCTGGTGAGCATTCAGTTGTGCGGATTACTTTTTTTGATCCCGCACACTGGCTTAGGACTGGTGGATGTGCATGTTTTCACCTATTAACATAAAATAGTTCGAGAACCACTGATTTTGTGCCGGTTGCTTTCACAGTATCCAAATGATAATCTGCACATATGGTTGACTAAAAAGATAGAACTGAACAAAAAAATCCATGTTGCTATGTGACAACCACAACTAAAGTGTTTTCAAGGTAGATTTCACCAACAACAAAAACTTTAATTAGATGAATTTATTGCGTGAACTGTTTTACTGCTTTAAAACTTTGTGCCGGACAGCAGTACCTCCGTCCACTTCCACTTTTCCAGTCCACTTTGCGTGACTGTGTTAAGGCCGTTGGCGCAGAAACGACCAGAGCGTGACTGGGCAGGCAAACCCTTTTAAACTGTGTGAGCTATGGGCTTCAAGCTCTTCCTTTTGGCCTCCACTGCTACATTCTTTACTGTCAACACAGAACTTGATGTATCTGGACTGCTTTTCTCTCCCCTGCTACAAACTGTTCTTTTCTAGTCACAGCAAACACTTTCCTAAATCAGCACAGCGTGTTTTAATTACGTGTTAGCATTTTTTTCGGGCAGCCTGTTATTATTTACCAAAAACGCATCCAAATATTACTCAACCGGACCATAGAAGCGCACAGACTGAAGTTGGACACAGTTGTTGGGAGGCAGTGGAGGAGGATTCTGTTCTGACACTTGACACAGAGCAGAACATCTCCGCCTCACCCCACCCTCGATAAACACATCCACTCTTGTGTAACATCGGGGGCAAGATACAACTCCGGTTCAGTCCTGTTAAATTCCGAGTATTGAGTGTACATACGGTATCAAGCATAACTAAGGCTTAAATGACCTTTCCCTGTTAAGTTTCCTGCTCTGAGGACTTTTGACCGTTCGTAAGATATAAGATTTTGTTTTGAATTCTTGAATGACGTACTTGTGACTTTTGGACGGGCTAATACTCCCCTCTCTGAGCGCTGAGCAGGTTTTCCCTAACGGCATGAATGTTGGATCAAATAAAACTCTTTCTTGAAGGAAAACTTTGACCCATCCTTCAACCAGCAACTGTGCGTTTAGCAAATGCCTGTCATTGACTGTGGAGAAGTGTCGTGTATGAATGCTCCTCTACAGTGTGTTGGCGTGTTGGACAGTGTGTATCATGGAGCACTGAGCTTTACAACCAACTGTAGGCTCTTCCCTGTTTGCCATACTTCAGACTCGTCAACCCCCTCCCTTATTTGTCTTGTTCTATTGCCGTGTTTCTCAACTGGTTTGTCAGGACCTACAGGTGGGTCGCAGAACCATTTTTTAGTGGGCCGTGAGCCTTTCCCAGGAAACTTTTCTTTCAATATTTATCACTGAATACTTTTGGAACACTAGTTGAGTCTGTTCGAATGACTGTTCTTGGATTGATTTTATTTCAGCTTTCTATTTTTAATTTTTTTTAGTTAGGCCTTTCACAGATATTGTGCAGTGAAAGTCCAGTATTTTACTCTTATACTGTATAACAAAGTGATTTCTGTTAAAAATCATGGCTTGGCATTAGTGATGATGGGTCCCATACCAGTTGAGAACCGCTTTTCTAATGACACCTTGCTGTATGTTTTTTCTTAAGTGCGGACTGAATTGGGAAAGACTTATTTCAGTCATTCGACTCCATTGACATGGAACATACTGCAGAAATACTTGGAACTTATTTATTTGAATAGTTTCAAGTTTCTTGTAATGTCAGCCCAGTCCAGATCATCTGTGTGTGAATGTTTTAATGTTATGTAAACTTTGTGTTGCTGCCCATTTTGGCCAGGTCTCTCTTGTAAAAGAGATCTTAGATTTCAATGGGACTAACCTGGTTAAATATAGACTACAAAACAAACAAACCAACCTTGTACTGTTTAGTCCTGGGTTAGACTTCCTTGAGATCTAGTGGAGCTTAGCCTTAGCTTAATTTGGATTTTCATAATACAGATTGCTTTAAAACTTAAAATGACTTTTATGCTATTTATACAGATTTGTTATTGATGTTTTATGTTTTTCATGCTGTTATGCAAGGGTGTGCTCTCAAAATGAATTGCGTTGTGATTAATTTTGCAATGACAATAAAGACCTATCCTATCCCAAACTGAAAGCTTACTAAAAACATTAAATGCATGGGGTCATAATCTTTTGCATCTGTTTTATGACACCTAAAACTAAAGCTTCGGTGATGAATCCATTCTTGGAAGCCACAACCTTTGCCCCACTTCTCTGCCTCTCCGCTGTGCAGAAGCCTGAATACATTAAAGTTTCGCGCCATCCTTCGCCGCTGCCTGTTGCGTCGCTCCCTTCACAATAGCGCTGCGAGCCGGTGCATATGTAAATACCCACAGCCCATTTCGCATAAAAAAACTAGCATAGCGTTGAGAAGAAAGGGCATAATAGGCCGCTTGAAGTCTTCCAAAGCTTCCTTGTTTTCTTGGCAGAGGTCCAGAATGGAGAGACAATGCCTCGCTGTACAGGACGGGGGCGGGGTGGTGGTGGGGTGCAGCCAGACGCGATGGGGGCACTCCCGCGAATCAAAGGGAACAGGGGTTAAACTAGTGCAGGATTAGCATAGAGAGCGGGACATTTGGAAGACATTGACCTGACAGTCTGCAGTAGGGCATGTGGCGCTGGGAGAGCTACTGTCCTGCTGCTGCTCGCTGAGGAGGGCTGGGTTCAAATGTTTTGGGGGAGACCAGGACTTTAACGGTACGATGCCGGGGCATGGGCAACACTTTTTCGATATCATCTAGAACCATGCAACAGAAATGTAACTCTTAAAAAACTACTCCTCGTAACTTTCTTTGTAGCTGTTTCAGGACACACAGGGTTGAAAAACTGAATATATGAGAAATGAGTTGGAATGAAAAATGAGTTACCACAAAGCTAAAATAGGAACACGCTGATCAGAACCTTTTTTCGATGTAAACACCTTCGGGATTACGAGATCTAAAACCTGTTCTGTGATACTGCGGCATTTCTCGATGACTGATTGTTTCACCTCTTTCTTCAGACGTTTCTTGTCAAAACCTCCTGGAAAAGTCCACAACTGAGTCAATCCGTTCCAGTCCATTTTGGTGACCTCTACTACAATGGGAGGTTCCTGGACAACCGAGAGCTCACACAAACATCGCAGTAGGAGACCACTCAGTGAGGTCAGAGATGGTTCTTATGAGACGCATACACTCCATGGATGTATCTAACTGCTCTGATCGGGAGTGGCTGCAGTTGTTCAGGTCGAGGTTCAGCCCAAAGAATGAGATCAGCTGAATGACCAGGTTATTCCATCAATGGATTTCTTCTTTCCTGATGGCATGGGTATATTCTAAGATGCTAGTGCCAGGATTCATCTGGCTCACATTTTGAAAGTGGTTCAGGGAGCACGTGATGGATTGGCCGCCACAGGGTCCAGATCTTAACCCCATTGGGGATGTTTGGGATGTTCTGGAGAAGGCCTTGCGCAGTGGTCACACTCTCCCATCATCAATATAAGATCTTGGTGAACAAATAATAGAACACTGGATCTTTGACATTGCAGTTCAGTTCATTTTATTCATTCATTTATTTTTATTTTGTGTTTTTGGAAAAATGTCACTTGGAGGAGCGTCGGGTCGCAAACAAAAATACAAAGACATGAACACATTACACAAAGGACATTACAGAAATCAATGAAAAGTGGCCCGGTTTAACACAGTTCATACTCAGTTGATCTTGTTAATGAATGTGATGGAGTGTGGTACAAAGGAGTTCTTATTGCGGTTGGTTGTACAGAGGAGGATCCTGAAGCGCCTCACAGACTGAGCACTTGAGAAGGATCGCCCAGGATTTCACGAGCCTGTGTCAACGTGGACTGTTCAAAAATGTCCTTATTGAAACAATGCCCCACCGCGAATGCGCGCAGTAATCATCGCTACAGGCGGTCAAACCAAATATTAGAAAATGTGACCTTTCTTTGCACAAGCAGAGCTGCCGTAAAGTCTGCTCTCCGACCGACGCGCAAACAATCGCACAAGTTCAGCTGTAAGGCAGGAAAACAGATTGCGGAACGACACAAAATATTCTTTAGGGCCACTGTACAGTTTCTAAATCCATGCACCTGCTTGGCCCCAGAACACTGGACAAATTTCTTACAGATGATCTGTCACAGGGTCAGAGGCGCACCCCCGGGCCTTTTAATAAGAATCAGACGGTTTTATATTGTGCTCTCCCTCCTCCTTTCTCCCTGCATTTCATTTATTTCAATCAGCCTTTCATTTCCTATGCGCTTGTGGCGCTGTGCGGAGGGTCCCGGGACAGAAAGGAGAGGGGTAGAAAGCGACCTCATCGAGAGTGAAAGAGACAAACCGCAAGTATTGACTGTGCTTTGAAGCAGTCAGTAAAAGGACATGTCTATCTCATCCCAACACCCCTTAAGAGAATAGACATCTCTGAATCGCTGCATTAAGGACTTCAAATTTCCAAGCTTCAGGAACAAACGTCCTTCCTTTCCGTCCTTTTCCAAAGTCTTTCCACATTTCTACAGAAGCTCGATGAGTCAAATTTGATTCTGTCTTTATGATTCTTTTTCTTTATTTGTACAAAATGACGGGTTAAGAATATGTTGAACACAAAGTAAATTCAGTCCAGGGGTCTGCAGCCTTCAACATCCATGAGCCACTTTGGTCAGTTTTAAACCAAAAGAACGTCCCAAAGTATTTTTCATCCGTTGTTTTATCCATGTTTTTTTTTTTAATTGATAGTATGATTAATGAATGAATTAAAAGGTTCAATGATGTAAAATCTCTGAAATTGTACTGATCGTTTGTGTAAGCTCTCAGTCGTACAGGAGTCGTCCATCTTCAATGAAGGTACTTGAGTCATCTTCTGTACTCTGTAGTTGAGGTCTTCGAACGTTTCGCCTCTCATCCAAAAGGCTTCGACAGCGAACTAAGGTTCAGCTCAGCCCGCAGTCCAGATAAAGACCACAAGTAGCAGAGCGTCGCTAACGAATTGGCAGTGATCAGCTATGAATAGGACAGGACAGATCGATACTGGGGTGAGCAGGTCGTTGGAGACGCTCTACTTCGAAGGTGTTTACCCACAGGTGAGAGTATCTGTGTTTAGAGGGGAGGAGCCGGGCCAACCCCAACTCCTCCCTGTGGTCTTTATCTAAGGTGTGGGCTGAGCTGAACCTTAGTTCGCTGACGAAGCCTTTTGGATGAGAGGCGAAACGTTCGAGACTTCAACTACAGACTTCAACTACTTGATGACTCATGTACCTTCATTGAAGATGCACTGATTGTAGGAAATATAAATGGATCTGGATGGTCCTTCTCTGAAAAATGTCAACAAATGATTTGTCGCAGCCTTCGTTCCGGCGCAGATTTTGCCTCATACTATTGCAGATTGTCATTGCTCATACACATTATGGGTTTACTTCTTTTTTTTATATACAGAGCTTCCAAAATTGGTTCTCCCTCGTTTATCTTGAGTGTTTGTCCTAATGAGTTTCATTAAAGGAAGTTTCCCTTTTAAGTCACACGTTCACTCTCATTCAATACCTCACATGTACCTTTTCCACCTCTGAGTGTTCCCCAACCAGATCAAAGCCTGTCACTTCTATTGAAGGAACCACACAATGGACTGCCCCCCCCCCCCCTCCTTTTACTGGACCCCATTCTGCTACGGGCCAACTGACATCACCGCAGGGGGCGGGGTCAGAGGCCAGAGGGGGAGAGTTCAGAGGAGTTATGTCACGTACAGGACAAGATGCATCGTAGGACTCTTTCGTTTTTCGGAGGGGTGAAGCCCATGAGGGATGGATCTGGACCATGTAGGTTTTTTTGATACGGCACTTCCCCAAACCACTGCTCGCTATTTTCGCACAGGGCAGACGTAACACACTATCAATCAGTATGGGTGCGTTTTTACGTACAACTGCAATGGAAAGAGTGTGCGTGTGCCCAGAGTTACTTAAAGAGATGTAGGTTTTGGGAGCTGTGAGCAAACCGTCAGTCAGTTACCTCTAAGTATAACGTCACATCTGATCACACATGATCAGATGAAACAACATCCTGACGACCAGAGGAAATGACATTCATAGGTCAAAGGTTTTTCTTGTTAAATTGCGATCATTTGACCGTAAAACCGCCTCTTATTCAGTGTTTCCATGCATGACTTAGTCTGCCATTTACTTTGACTTAAGTGCTGCCAAAATTTGACCAGAGTGATGACGTTATTAATGTCTCCTAAGTGCATATACCAATAACACTGGGTTACAAAGAAATACTGTTTGTTATTTTTTAACTGAATTAAAACATTTTGCAACTGCATCCGGTCAGGTTTTTGTGCCGAGCGGATTTTCTAATCGCTGTGTTCTATGAGGCATGTCATGATTTTTACTTTCTGTAAAACCATGCGACAGGCAGCCACGGGCAAGGGGTTCGGTCATATTTTTTGGCATTTTCTAAGAAGTGAACTTATCAAACATTAAAAGTGCCTGCATAGCTTTCATAAATTGTCACCAGCACACAATAGTTTGTCAGCATACCAAAAAATACACACAAATGCAAATAATGTTACAACCAGCCCCAGTCTCCACATATACCGTGGACCGACGGGCACCAGGAGGGATGACATTATAACCAAATTTGGCCGAGGGGTAAAGAAATTGACTTAATTGAGCAAAACCAATGTGATTTTTGGATTCAGCTCATCAACATTGTCCTCAATCAGCTCACAAAACCAAAAAGCAACTTCCCCCATGAGCGTTCAGAAGTCAAACATTTCACGAAATGGTTCCACGTGTGTGAAACACAGCTCGTCGCTTTAGTAACTTAATGTTCACGCCTCGCTGTCGGTCGTTCTTCGAGAAAACCACAGTGACATGCGCTTCCTGCCCTGACACCAGACGCTCATAAAGTGTTGGGACTGTCCCGTTAAAAACCTCAGGCCCCGAACGCAGATAAATCCAGTGTCGAGGCCTCGTCGGAGACCAGAGATCCCCGGAGCGCCCCCACAGAGGGCAATGCGGTCGGGACGTCCCAGCTGTAACCAGTGAATGACCCCAGCAGGACGACAGGAGTACAGCAATAGCAAACTTCTCCAGGAGTTACCATTGCTTCATGTCTGACTCAATGCTTTTTTTTCTAAAGACATTTCACCACTAAAGGTTTTAAGTAACAGTTTTGTGCTTGGTCATCTCGACTTCTCTCCCCATTGCCGTGTTTTATCTATTATCTCCTGAAGACAGAGCAGCGTAAGACAGCCTTCTCTCTCTCTCCTCTCCCCCCTGTCCCATATTAATCTGCACTGACAGCTCCGGTGTTTAGCAAATCCAGCCGGGATCCAGCCGAGGACGGGCCGGCGCCACTCCACTCCATTAACCTTTGACCCAACCGGAGTTTGGGCAGCAGCAGCAGAGCCAGAGGCCGGGACAGGGATAGGCTCCAACACACCTGTCTGATGTATTAGGGAGAGAAGGCGAGGGAGGGGTGGATGTGGGAAAGAAAGGAAAAGAAGAAGAGTGACAAATATGCAGGATTGTATCTCTTTTAGTCAGACGGTTTATTCTACAAACCTTTGAGACTCAACCACGTTCCATCCTGTTTTAGTTCCGGTTCAGTCCGGGTTTCGGCTTATGGTTTAGTCTCTGAGGTATTTGCAGTGTATGTACGCAAAACTCACGAATGCAAAGTGAGTTTTACTGTCTTCAGTGGAAAATGGCCATCCTAAATGAGATGAATGACTTTAAATTGTTTGAATCAAGGTACTTCATGTTGCATTTGAGTCGGTTTGATAAGCTAAAAATGCTAATGCTAATGGGACAAATAATCTCAATTGAGAAAGAAAAGTGTGAGGTTTTATCTAAGGCATGACTAAACCTACACAAACTTTACATTTCATCTCTCTATTACTGCCATCTCCAATTGTAAACAACAAACAGCCACTTCATCAGCAAGTGTTGGTCTCAAAGTTAGCTGTCTTAGATCATTGTTAGCACTGGTAGTTAGGACTATCAAAAAATCAACTCAAACGCCTACAGGTGAAACTCGGAAAATTAGAATATCGTTAAAAAAGTGCGTTCATTTCTGGTATTCAACTTAAACTGTGAAACTAATATATGATAGACTCATTACATGCAAAGTGAGATATGTATAGCCTTTATAATTTTGATGATTAAAACCCCCAAATCAAAAATCCCCGAAAATTTGAATATTTTGAAAATGTCACTTTGCATATATATCATATATTAGTTTCACATTTTAAGTTGAATTACAGAAATGAACAAACGATATTCTAATTTCCCTTTGGCCCCCAAGAGGATTTTAAAGGGACCAAATACATGATAAAGCACTAAAAATGTGGAAAATACTGTCATTATTTTCACTTCTCCTGGCAAAACACTCCATTAGACAAAACTAATATTTGTATAAAAAAAGTTCTGCAGTACAAAAATAAATAATGAAAGCAAACTGGATCCTCAAACCAGCGAGAGCGTGATTAAAAGCTCGAAAGTCTTGCACCCCCCTCGCCCTCTGTCCTCTGAGCTGGAGGCACATGACCATCCCTCACGTCGACTCAGGAGTTTTTTATCCGGACCAGGTTTCAGGCCCAGTGACTAACACCGGCAGCACACGGCGTCATGTTTGCAAAAGGGCTGACTGTAACTGGGGTTATATTAGAACACGTTAAGTCATGGAAAAGTAAATAAAGTCCAGTTCCGGGGGCAACATTTCAACTTAAAAATGTTACATGGGCATTTTGGGGCGGAATGTGGAGCAGAAGGCAGTGGTCTGGATACGTGACATCATTTCGAAGCTTGTGATGTTGAAAACTGCCATTATTTTTCCTTATGACTCACTGGTTTTGTGTGAAGTTACTTTGTGCTTAGTGAGGGAAAAAGTCTGTATCTTGAGATTTGTTCAGAAAAAACACAGAATATTGAGATCCAGAGGCATAGCAAGTCTTACCCATTCTAAGTGATTTATTGTCTGATTTCTGCATTATCTATACACGGTGAACAAATTGTAATGTGAATTCTCAAAATACACTTAATTTGTCAAGAGAGTCTAGCTTTTTAGGAATAGTTTTATTAGCGACTTTTTACCTGAAAGTTTTGTTCATTGAATTTCTAGTTTGATGTTGACTTTAAACTGTTCGCTGCCTTGCCAACTTGTTTGGCAAGGCAGCTCTCTTAAAGCATTGAGAGCTTCCTGTTTCTTCACATAATATACATACATTTTTAACCACATAGTCTACACAGCGGAGTTTGCCGTCAGCACACACTTCTCGGTTCACAATCGATAACAATGGTCCATAATATGATTCAAAAGGTAGTCTCCTATTTATTTTTTTACTTTGTTTTTACGAATGACCACACTGACACAATAGTTGATGGGGAGAAAGTCTTTAAAGCTGGTGTAACCGGTTTGAAGTGGAGTGATTATCTTTTGCCAACATAGGAGTGTATGGGAAACGTATTGCAATTTGTGAGAGAATCTACAAAAAAAGTCAAATGCAAGAATAAGGTTTAAATCTGCACAAAGTATTCCTACAAGACGTTGTGTCTGTACTTTTGAGGATCATCATCTGTACGCGCACCAAAAAACGATGTGAGGATGTGAGCGGTATTGGGAAAGCTAGAAACGAGTTCAGGCTGGAGCTAATTGTTAAACTGCAGAGTCACTTTCACGAGCTGGAAAACGAGCCGACGTGTTAACCTCTTAACCACCGCCTTAACCGAGCAGATTTGATCCACTTTAGCATCACCCAAATAAAAGCTTCGTGATAACAAAAAAAGCCACAAAAGAACAACTAAAGAGCGCCAACACACGAGATGAAAATAAAGATAAAAACACAACAACAAAAACGACAAAAACATGACAAAAAAGGTGACGAAAAGGCAAGACAACTTCATTAAAACCGCGCATATCGTACACAAGGCAACTCAATGCGCCTAAAAACAAGACAAAAAGGGAAAAAGATCTCTTTAGATCAGGTTTGAGGGTCTTAGCTTTCAAATGAGGAAAGTATAGCTTTTGGATTTGAGCAACGCCGAACTGGAGAAAATGTGCTCGGTTCAGGCGGGGGTTGAGTAAGGGATAACGTATAGAACGCTGGTCATTGTCGGGACAGGGCGAACCGGACTTGGTTCGCCCTGAAGGTATTTCTTTTCCCGATAATGACCAGCGTTTCCGTTTATTATACGGCTATTTGCCAACTGAACACACACAAAATAAACTTATGACGAAAGGTTTATTTAATGATTTCCGTGGCAGATAGTTCCCGAAGGTTTGCTCATTGCTCGGCAACATTTGCTGCCAGCTAGGCTAGCTACTTATTGCTAGCCTAGCTACTTAGTCGAAGGTGCAGTTGGAGAAGAGGAACGGTGGCGTCTCTCTGGGTGAGTTTAAAGTCGGACTCCTGTTAACTTCACGAGCGATTCCCCCAACGTCTCTCTTATGGACGGGGACAGAGATAGTGTCCTCTACTACTAATGCGGTCATTATTTTTGTTCACAGGTCCTCTATCAGAAAAATAATGACCGGCAGAACTTTGGAAAGTCCCATTCAAGTCAATGGAGCGTTCTACCTGCATTGTGAAGACCCGTATAATAAGAGGTTCATAAAATCGATTCAAATGCTTTACAATTAGATGCACAGTGTTTCTCCTATAAATGTCTAAGTTTGCAATACACTAAAATAGGACAAAACTAATTGTGTTCCACTACTTAATAACAAAAGAATCAGGAATAGTGCCTTTAATACTCGACGACCTCCCACGTTCATGCTCAGAAAAAAAAAGGAGGAAATCGTTTCAAGAATAAGTCAAACATTCCGTTATCCAAACATTTGTCCCGGCGCCGTATTTGCACGGAGGCACTTTGTCCATCGGTGACTCCTCTCCTCTCTCTCGCACTTTACAAACGCAAACAGACAGCGCAGACGCGAGCCACTCTTCTCCCCGCCTGACCTTTGACCCCGTCCCCGCGACCGTCCGCCCCCCGATGACAGGCCGCCGTCCGCGCCTCCCTCCCGAAAGGTAAACAGGATAACAGGAAGACGAAGTGCCCCCAAAAAAAAACCAGGCAACGCAAACTATTACAATCTTATCTCCTCGGCGAATTTGGGTCAAAGTTCGTTTACACGGCGGTTGAAGGTGGATGGCACTGAGCGATGTCATACGTGTCGTTAAAGTGCCCCGTTTCTGAACCGCCGGGAGTTAAAAGGAGCAGCCCTGACTTAGACCAAACAGGAGTATATGTTTTTATTACATGTTACCCCACACTTGCATCGCAGAGACCAGCACTTAAATCGGTGACTAAGAGGACCACGGCCGTAGTAATAAAGACTTCATGACAAAGATCCTCAAGAATAATCGTCTTAAAGGGTCTTTCCACCTTCATTAGCCCCAAAGCGCTTTATGCCGTCACCCATTCACCCTCTCATTCATACACCAGTGTCTTGCCCAAGGGCACAACGACAGTGGGCATCTTCAGGAGCTGGAATTCAAAACCCCCGACCTTCTGATCCTGAGACGACCCGCTCTACCAACTGTGCCACCGTCACAGGGATTAACCTCTTAACCCCCACCTGAACCGACACACATTTGCTCCAGTTCGCTATAACCCACTTTATTTTTAAACGGTCTAAATAGAGACGAAAACGCAGCAAAAAATCCACAAAAAAACAATGAAAATGTGACGAAATTTGACACAAAAGCTGGAAAAGAGCAACAAAAAGTTATGTTGTGTGACTTGCACAAAAATGCGACAAAACCACAACGATAAAACAAAAACAATGAAAATGTGACAAAAGTGCCACAATAGGACAAAAACAAAAAAAGTGACGAAAATGATACTAAAACGTGACAAAAAAGCAACAAAAAAAAAAAAAAAAAAGGTCACAACACGGCAACCATGTGAGGACAAAGGTCCGTTTAGATCCGTTTTGTAGGTCTTAGCTTTCAAATGAGTCGATACGCTGGCTTAAAGACTCCAGTCTCCTGAACTCGAGAAAATGCACTTGGCGGGGGTAAGAAGTTAAGGAAGAAATTACATAAATGTACTTGAATTAAGATATTAAAGGTGCACTATGCAACTTTTATTAATTATTATATATTTTTTTAAGTTGATATTAGTGCGTATTTGACCTTTCAGTGACTAGGTATGTGTGGTTAGTTTGGCGCCTTTGCTTCCCATCCTGGGAGATGCTTTAAAATCCAATTTATTTCCGTTTTTTAAGGATTTCTGGTAGGTTCTCGGAATGAAGCATACGCAATCATGGATACCGTTCAATCAGCAGTGAAAACCTAAAAAAAACTATTGATTCGCTATGATAACCACCTAGGCATTCGCTGGGTCACTAAAAGGTCTTCTTTTTTTCTTTTTTTTTCATAAAAAGTTGCATAGTCCACCTTTAAATTTAAAGTTTTTGTAGATTTGGTCTGGTCTTAGATCAGATTTTGAATAATTTCAGTATTTCTAAATGTAAAAGTTCATTTGTCTGATTTCAAGCTTTATGCTTGTTCCATTGGCATTAGCATTCGTTTTAATATTTTCTTAGATTAGCTCAAATTGACTCACATTCAACATTAGGGACTTTAATTCAAGCTATTTTAAGCCATTTATCTAATCTAAGATGTCTGTCTCCAGTGAAAATTGCACCCAACAACAGGAAAAAGTCATGTTATCAAAGTTGTTCTGAATTCCAATAATAATCTCTGCTAAACCAGCTGGAAAGCATTGAGTGGACCACGGCCTGTCTTCAAATCCAGTTCAAACCCAAAGCAGGGCGAGGGAGGAGACGTGAAGGAGTGTGTGTCATTGCTATATATGTCATCTGTTTATCCAAAATGTGTTTTGAAATCATGAATCACCAGCTTCATTCCCGAAAGAGGACGGACAGCGTTCCATTCAGAAGGAAAACACAGCGTCTATATTATGGCAGTTTGGGGAAAGATAACGTTTCCTTTCAAAAGTTACGATGTTTTGTATCAAAGCACATAAAGTTGCAATGGGAGGTTTGAAGGGGGATAAAAATATAACATGAGCAATAGAGAAACGCATGACTTCAGCAGTGACACCTCAGGACACTGCAAAGTCATTGTGATAATGCAAACTCTAAATCACTAATGAAGAGCAGGGTGTGTAGATAGTATAAATATGTTGTTTTATTGTATTAATTAATTGGTATTATTATTATTATTATTTATTTTATTTTTTCTTGTATTTTTGTATTTATTTATTTTTATTATTATTATTATATATATATTTTTTTTTGAGAAATTAAATGATAAATGTAAAAAGTTGTACTACAGTTGGTTGCTAATAAAACATCATATTTATTGCAGTGGTTCCCAATGCTTGTCTACAAACCAAGTATATTGAAAAAATATATATATATATTTTAAAAGGAAAAGTACATTTGTTTGCTACATTGTATTACTTAAAGCAGTAATTAACCTACAGTCGTTGCTAGATGTTGATCTTTATGTAATTTTAGCGGTAAAATAATAACAAATTCCTTTGAATAGAGTATATACAGGTGCTTAAAATGTGAAACTAATATATGATATAAACTCATTACATGCAAAGTGATGTCAAGCCTTTATTTGTTATGATCTTGGTTATTATGACAAAATATTCTAATTTTATGAGATTTTTAATTTCGTTTTTTTACAAATTGAGTCATAATAATCAAAATTATAACAAATAAAGGCTTGACATATCTCACTTTGCCATGAGTCTATATCATATATTAGCTTCACAGTTTAAGTTGAATAACAGAAGTGAATGCACTTTTTCATGATATTCTAATCATAGGACGAGCACCTGTATGTCTTGGGGGTCCGCGAATACTTTTTTTCGGATCGATAAGGGGGCCGCATTGTTCACATTGCTTCGTGCCCCTTGTAGGGTCTCCCATGGCAAACAGGTCCATAGGTGACGGGTCAGACAAAGACCGGTTCAGGAGCCCCTTATGAGAGACCAACAGGCCCGGTTAGAACCATGAGGCCGTCCTTCCGTAGGGAGCTGTTTTCTGGTACTAGGGGGCAAATATTTTAGTATAGGTATCAAGTATCGTTTAGGTACCGTTATCGTGAACCAAATATCGTTAAAGTATCGGTATCGTTTAAAGAAAATTAACAATACCCAGCCTTATCCATTATTACCCTTTCTTAGTCCGTGTAAAGCTATAATGAGCTAATGCTACGTATAGCTGAGGTCCAGGATTCGAGTTTGCATAATGCCTTTGCATCTAGGTGGGATTCCTAAGGTACTCCGTATTCCCACATACATTTATTTTTTTTTTTGTAAAAGGCCAAATCAAACAAAACCAAATCTGCATGAATCACCGCCAGAGAACTGCAGTTAAACTTGTGAAATGGCCCGGTCTTGGGGTCAGAAAGTCTCCAGCACTGCTGCAAAAGCTTACCTTGATTTGTATAGTAACACTATGCACAGGAAAGCCTTGGACCTAAAACGCAAAATCGTTCAGTTTGTAAGACGTACAAACCCTTTCCCCTAAGATGTACGCCCAATCTATGAGGAAAACAGGGAAACAGAAGGAGAAAGAAACCGCAACACAATGTAGGGACAAGAAAACATCCCGTCGCAGTGGTACATTTTCGATAAACTGACAGATCCGGCTCTCTTCCTCACAGATATCATTCCCTTCCACCTAAAAGTGCAGCTGTTTTTCATTTGGGGGAACACAGCGCTTCCTCGGTGATCGATTGCGTCAGAATCATCTCCATCTTTCTTTCTTGTTTTTGGCGATTCGTATTGATAAATGCACTGCGAGATCCTTCCCCGCCTGGAACGAAAAGGATGATCGATAAGGTCTAAGGCGTATTCCTGGATAGAAACCAGAATGTGGAGGTCAGATTTGGGCAACAGTCGCTGCGCTGCACACCGCCATAGTGTTATTGGTAGTGGCCAGAACAGTCACAGGCACAGAATGGCCACCACGCCTCTGTAAATATGTCCTCGCAGATGTGCTTGACGGTGGCGGTTTGCACACCAAAGTCCATTTGTAAAACATTTCGGCCCATCTCTTTAAAGTGTTTTCCTGTACTTGGGTGGGTTTCCTCAGGTCTACCACATTAACCCAAAACATGCTAATCCGGTTAGCGACATCTGACCGATATTTGACATTTGACAAAGATGACTTGAACCAACGCAAATAACACGGTTCCATTGGTTTTTTGTGATTCACGGGACTAAAACTTGACCCGCCGCCATTTTGGACGATGTTTCTGATGGAAAATAATGTCAAACTGACCCTGAATTTAGATCACAAAGCTACAGACTGCTCATCCATCCTGCCTCTCTCACTGTTTTAACTGTCACAGAGAAGCAACATTAATAATTTTATTACGGAAATATTTTACCTAAAATGCTAACGATCGGTTTACAGGTCCAACATATCCATCCATCCATTTTATTCCACTTGTCCATTGCCGGGTTGTCACATTGCACCAGCCCCTGTGGCTCCTCCTGCAGGTGGTGGGTCCACAGAAGGACGGCCTCATGGTTCTAACCGGGCCTGTTGGTCTCTCATAAGATGCTTCTGAACCGCTCTTTATCTGACCCGCCACCCAGGACATTTTTGCCATGGGAAACCCTACCAGGTACCACAAAGGCCCCGACAACAGAGCCCCCAGAATTATTCAGGTGCTCAAACCCCTCCACCACGTTAAGGGGGCGGTTCCAGGAGGGGAGGTCCAACATAATGCAATATAAAAATTCTTGATGATCCGCCTATTTTGAGTCCATGGAAAGCCTCCAGCCTCTGTTATCCTCCAGTATATGGCACTAACTGTGATGCTTTACCATGGAGACCAGCTGTGATATGTCAGTGTTAAACCAATTTGCAAAAAAAAAATACCTTTGTTTTTTAACATTTAGCAATAGATACAGATGGCAATCATACACGGGGATGTGGCCTCACCAAGGGGGAAGAGAGCTCTCATGGAAATGACAATTTTGAACAGTTTTTATCCGTTTTCTGTTGGACTGTAAACATAGTTTTCATGCAACAATAAAGTCAAGTCCAAACCGAGTCCATATGGATGTTTTTTCAACAGTAAATTGTTCAGTAGGAGCAAAAAACGCCACTTGTTGCTAACGTTAGCATATGCAGCATGAAGCTAACGTTAGTTTCCAGGTTAGCATTGTCCATTATTTCTGTATTTATGGACTGTTGAACAACTTTACTCATCGCCATGTCTTTGTATCTGTCTTTAGTAGAAAAATATGATTAGTATAATTCCTAATTCAACATTTGTTAAAGTAATGGTAGAGAAGTGGGAAAAAACCTTTTCTTTTTCTTTGTTTTCCCCCTTTTGGCTGCTTCGAACATGACAACATATAGTTCCAAAGATGTGGTCTGTATCAATTTAACAAGGAGGTATTACGAGAGCTACAAACGAGCACGGGCAGCAGCGGACAGTTTATGTTCAACCACCTCTAACTTTGACTGATTGTAAACGGGACAAATCAGGGCCTGCAGCTTTGAGTTCCTTTAGTCCAGTTTTGAGGAAATCCAGGCCTACATTTAGACGGATAAAAATATGACATACGGTATTTCCAAAACACACATTAAGCAACATAATGCATGACCCATAAATGTTTGAACAATATCTTCCCCTTGTCCTTTGTGATCCCATTACAAGTTCCTCGTCCACAGCTGTCCAAACTGCTGCGCCTCTCTGACACATTAACCGTGTGCAAACTCCGCCATGCCTGTTTCAACTGTGTGCGAGCGTTTAGCGCTGGCAAAGAGTCAAACATTTCATCACATCTGACCAGAAAACATCACAAAGTCCGGCCAAACCCGCCCTGTCTGCCGTTTCCAGCTGTGAAACAAGATATTTAACTTTGTATCACACGAGAACGCCACAAAACTGCAAACAATAAGCACAGAAACATGATCAAAAAGAGGTTTGGGATTGGGCAACCCTTCAGACGGTGGTCAGAACGCAGTGGGAGTCCAGCCAAAGGGTGATTTGCTCTGGTTTCTTCATGTGTTGCTGTGACTGTAGTTTATTATATTCAAAGAAAGGAGAAACAAACCATCTCTTTAATCGGACCGAACAAGAAAGTAGAACTTTGTGGTGAATATGACTCAGATTTGGGTACGTCATCTTGTCATTTGAGATTGAAAATGTGTTTCAATATTTAGTTAGTAATACGGTATGTGATGAAGAACATACAGTATTAAGTGAAGGGAAGGGAATCTTATTTGTATAGCGCTTTTCATATGACACAAGTCACACCCAAAGCGCTTCACACATGAAAAGGAGGGGGTTCATTCACTCCATGCTGATGGTGATTAAGACATTAAAAGACACACCAACCTGATAAATTCCTATTGTGAGTCGTAAAGGGCGTGACAACATCCCCAATGAATGTAGTATGATTGTAGTGCCCATAGACTTTAAAAAACATGGAGTTTAGTGGTGCTAGGCTAGCACATGTCTATGGTAACTAGTAGCCTGCATTAAAAACCTCTTCAAAATCATGGGGTAGTCCTCAAAACGTTGCCATATCTGATTTGTAGAAAGCTCCTTTGTGAATTCCAAGTCTATGCCGGCTGCAGGTAAACAAACTACTGTAGATCCGGTAACCTAGAAGATCACTCCGCCGCTGCGTAGCTAACAACCAGGAAGCTGATGCTGCTCAAAGTTGCATAAGTTATTTTAAAAGCAAAATGGTTATATTACTTCTTTTTTTTTAATGCCAAATTGCTAGCAAATATTCCTGAATGTATCCCGCATCTGCGACTGTAGTGTGCTACAGTTAGCTTTAGCTGTATGGAGTCGAAAACCTAAATTCCCACTTTGCGATCAGTTGTAATAATCAAGTTCGTTTTATCCATCGATTCGATTGTATTTGTCAAGTTCAAGTTTAGGCTTAGGCTGAGTAAAACACTAGAATTAAGCGTATAGTTTGTTTAGAAAATGTATCTTTGCACACTCAACGGGCGCCTGCTGTTTCATTAAAGGTGCATTATGCAACTTTTTTTTTTGAGAAGTTTTTATTTGCGGCCTTTATTTTGTCTTTATTTTCCATCACAGTGGCCCCTTCGGAGGCTCCAGGGCCGATTGTTTTTTAGAGTTTCTGGAGGGTTTTCACTGCCGACGGACCCTCTCACCAGAAAACCTACAAAACAATTGATTCCGGAGAGCTGTGGAGGCCTCTGTGATGAAAGTAAAGGCGCCATGACGACCACTCATACAGCCATTGGGTTACACCTTTAATACTTCATAGTTTGAGTTTAAACGGGTTGGGTTTAAAAGGATTGGGAACATTAACGCTGACGTCACTCAACCTGCTTCACTTGTAAATGACGCCAAAACAAAGACCCCCATGTCACAAAGTTCTCCAAAGACGAAGGTTCATGAAACTGCCCCTCCCGTGTCCACCTCTGACACAGTTTCACCTTTGTCCCTCTCGATCCTTCCCTTGTAACACGTTCTTGCGGTGACATGGGATGAGCTCATAGAGATAAAGTTACCTGCTGCTTCTGAGGTGTTGTGTTTCCCATGAGCAGACGAGCCGTGACTTATCAGAGCGTCACAAAAACACACGTTCACTTCCTCCCGATCTCTGTCTGTGAATAATGAAAGCCCCTCACCGACAGCGTGTGGTGCTATTTAAAGTTTATGGTCCGCATGACGTCAACTTCGAAATTTGTATTTATTCACCTTTGCATTTTTGTTTGATTGTTCAATGTGTGTAATTTGTGTGTAAACCTTGCTTTTTTGAGCTTTTAACCATGTTCTAATGTAATGTGTGTATCAAAAACATCTGGGGGTTGTGTTTTGTTTCATTCACACGTTTGAGTAATCCTATAAAATTCAGGCCGTGTACTTTTCCACAGGTGAAAGAAACCGCTCGGTCCCACTCCATGATGTCATCAGGTAATTCTTCAGGAAGTGCCCCCGCAGCATTTCCCGATATTGTGTAAAATGCAGCAGTAATGTTTGTTGTTGTTCTGTCAAGGCTCTTGTTCCACATGAAATGAAATGCCGTCAGAGGCTGTATCTTTCCACATCACAACCGAGCAGTGTTTTTTACCACAGCTGTAATGTTGATCCAGAGTCATCACTAAAAGGGTTTGCATGTTTAATATATCGATTCAATTCATATGACGTCATATAATGGAAGACAGAATGACATCAATAAATCAAAAATCATCATTGTTCATTTAGATATAACGTGACCAAAATTATTCAGTTCATTGCCAATTAGTGCAAGCCTTTTTCTCCAGTCAACGAATATTAGTCAGAACAATAGGAAACGTGTGTGTGGCTTAGCTGTGAGTCTTGCTCGGAAGAAATGTGTAGGTCTCAAGTGTCTTCAGCTAACGTTACCTTTTTGTTTACTTAAAAAAAACAAAAAAAAACATGGGTCCTGCATGGCTGGTAAGGACTCTCTACAGAATAAAGAAAAGTATCCAGTAAAACATATTAAAAATGTCCTATATGTGTGTTTTCAATTTTCTGTAGAACATAGTGAACATATTCATATTTAATATCCAGCTGCACCAGAATACAATTTAAAGAATTAGAGTGGGTCTGAAAATGAGGTATTATAGTTTGAAAGATCCAAGGTGAATTAAGTTCAATAATAAAACAGTTTTAGAAAATCACAGTTTACTCCCTGTTCATTCGCCCCCACAGCATTTGCCTCCACCCAGTCTCTCTCCTCTTCAGCTTAAGTCTCAAGGTAATATGGTGAAACGCAATATTTAGATTTTATGTGGGGTGTTTTATAGTCGATCTACTTTACCATTACTAACTAGAGACAGATTTCAAGCATTTCCAGGTCAGGAAAACGCACTAATGATCATAAAACTATTGCACAACTATTGTCATAATGAGTCTATATACTTCCTTTGCTTTTACTGCATATTGTCTGGGGATTAACTGCTGGATCTTGTGCCAAAACCCCTTCATTATTTCAAAACCTCTCCATCTATTAGCTTACTCCGACCTGAAGCCTTGCACGTTCTGGCCCCTGAAATGGCCTCCTTCTATGGGGAATATCCCAAAATAACCCAGTGTTCTCCCATATCTGGACTTGTATAAATAAGATACAGCGCGCCGTGGGACCGAGCCGGGGCCCGTCCTGTAAACAAGCGTCCGCGAGGAGGGCATCCCGCAGAGGAATCCGCAAATAAATCCGAGTCCGCTGGCCCCCCCCGGTCCTCGGAGACCCCCACTTCCATCAAAAACAAACAGGGTTCAAGTGCAAGTACAGGAAATGATCTGGCTGTAGTTTGAAGACTGTGTTTCAGTGATGCAACATAAAACTGCCCTCTCCATTTTTAAAGCCCAAAATCCATGGAACCACAAACTAAGGGTCATATTTAGGCTTATTTCTCACTGGTTTCAGCCAAAGGATCAAGCTATAGGACTTTCTGATTGAGAAGTTGTCTTATTCAGGTCGCAGCTTGTCCTTATAGATTGTATGATGGGCTTCAATACAATAACAGATGAGAAACAATATTTTAAATAATGTAAAAATGATTATGAATAAACCACAATGTAAGTTTTTTTTTATGTTTGGTACATAAATAGACACTGACAGGTAATGCTTATGAAAAAATAAACAACAAAAAATCCTACATAGCCTTTTTAAAATATGTGATTTTGCTAATATTTTTGAAACGGTATTGATTTCACAGCCATATGCCCGTTTGGTGGCATAAACATGAAACGGCAATATCATTTGCATGACTTGTCTTTTCCTGTGTACCATTATGTTAAAATGACTCAAAGAAACCATTAGCAATGTTTTGGCTCATACAGTTGCCCTATTTTACATTAACGGAAATGTTTTTTTTAATTGCAATGACATTTTTAATTTTCCAAAACAACCGAGGCGTAACGAAAATGCGCCGTGTACAGTGACACCGGGGGGTTTCCAGACTGGAGAATGTGTTCAGCTTGTTATTGGCGCTTGCTCCGATGTGGGCACGAAAGGGTTAAAAACAAATAATGCCTCATAATAACCCGGCGCCTCCTCTGCTTGTTCCGAGTCGGCAGAAACCATCACTTTTTTTTTTTTTTTTACAGTATGCGGTTTCAAAGAGGAGCGAGTGAACACGAGACGAACCAGAGCAAACATCCCCCGGCTTCCTCCCTGTTGAGCCCAGCTGTCACAAATTTAAAAATGAAATAAAATCACAACCAAAATACATTTAAACTCTTTTTTTTCTTTTTTTGGCCACAGCCAAACCAATAAGAGATTCATATTTTGTAGGATTATTATGAACTCAAATGATCTTTAAAGTGCATATGACAGGTTTTAATGCTTTTGAAAATATGACTTATCTATGATGGATAACGTCTGTTTTTATTTCAGTGATGCAGCAATTTAATGACGAAATGTTGGGCAGAAAAGTTAAAAATTGTTTGCCTCTATCTATGTCACTTCCATTCAAAGTTTAATAAGGAAGGGAAACTATAAACATCACAAAAATGGTAAAACTAAAGAAAGCTGTGTAAAATTATTAGCAAAATGTGTAAACTATATTTGAGCAAAAAAAAAAGTCAAATATGTCATATGCTCTTTAAATGCTCACATATATAGAGTATAAAGCGCCTTTCTACCTACGTGTGTGAGTTGTTCCTTGATGTATTGTAGCGCTTTAAGTGCCTTAATGTGATATAAATTATGTTTTTCACAGTTTAGACAACTGAACACAGTTATGTCAGCCTACGAATCCAAATTAACTGAATTGAGTAAAGGACGTTAACTGATTTCAAATTCTCATATTATAATAGCTGTGGGTTTTTACAATTAACAACTACAAATTGACAATGTAAACTTGTAATTGGTTTCACGTAAAATTTCTGGAATTACATGTGTTGTTGTTGAAACAATTGTGTACTGTAAAATTACATTTTACAGTACACTATTTGGACTTGATTTAGTTGCTGATGTAGGAATTTTAACATTTTGATTTTAACATGAGTCGAAAGTTTAAATAAATCCTGTATGCAAGGCACGGCAAGGCAACTTTATTTATACCGCGCATTTCGTACACAAGGCAACTCAATGCGCCTAATCTGTGAGTAAAAATGTAAGATACAATGTTGGTACAGGTCCATGATAAGTAAAAGAAAATATCATGAGTCTCCCCTTGTTTAAAAAACACTATCCGCAGCTGATGTATTTGAGTACACTTGTGCTATACCTACTGCAGATAAGGTATGGCTATATTAGAGCAAATGACAAGAAATACAAATGATTCTAAAATTAATATCTGATTATTTCACTTGCTCTAATATTTCTGTTGTTCATGGTTGCCCTACAGATGCGTTTTAGTCACAAGATGTTTCCCTGAGGGCCTAGGACTTTCACTTGTTCAAAAGTTGGAATATTTTGTGTTAACATCTTCATCTCAATAGTTCCCACTGAGCACCTGCGCGTGTGTTTGTTTCACGTTTTGTGCCGGTTACAGCATCTGCTCGGTCTGTGAGGACGACGCCACCACGTGAGGCTCAGATAAAGAGAGTCTGGTTTGCAGCAGAGAAAGTCTGGAGCTTCCTCTCTCCACAAAACACCGATAAGATAAGACAGGACGTGACATCACTTCCTGTGGCAGCTCATAGCTATACACACTATGAACAGACACTGGGTACAAAGAAATATATTAAAAACATAAAAGTGGATAACCCATATTCTTGCCTATTAACCTTCTTCCTTCTTGATGCAAAATATGTGGCAATAAAAGAACTACAACGTTGTATAATAAAAAAAAACTCTATTGCACATTGTTACATATTATTATTAGCTAAAAGAGTTGTCAACACACATAGCAATGAGTCACAGCTGCAGTAAAACGTCACTTCTAAAGAGTATTGTTCAATATGATACACATTTATCTCCCATTCACTGTCTTTGGATGAGTCACTGTCTGATTATTGACCACAGGTCCATTAAGACTGAAAGGAGAGATGTGACTGTGATACGTTTTCATGGACAGTGTTTCCTTTTGAGTAACCTAGCCTACAATAATGACAGCACCCATTAACCGCAGGGATACATCAAGTTTAATGATGTTTATACCTCTTCCCTTACCAGAAAATATACCAATATTTGTACTTTTAGGCTTGAAAGTATGACAATGTACTCATTTAAATGGGGGGAAAAGCCTAACATTTTGAGTGGAATCTGTTACTAATTTATTTACAAAACATACATATCCATATCGTCGACATTACAGGGTTTGCACTGGGCATCAAAACACAATGAATTAGGCCAAAATGAAGGCCTGAATCTTAATTTCAAACTGGCATTATATCTAAAGAAAATGTATGTTTTCCTTCGAGACAGAACCCACAACAATGACAGGGTTCAACTATGTTCACTACATTTGTCGCAAACACAAAAACTGCTGTCTCCAACAAATTCAGCTGCAGTTCTGACAGAAATTTGACACAGCGTTTAGCTCTAAAGTTGTCCGGCGTTGTGTTCAATTTGATCTTAAATATCACGAAGTCCCCTCAATCACCTGTTTTGTTTTTTATTTAGGCATTAAAATGGCCTTTTAGAGCATTCAATTGGAGTTTGCTTTGTAAAATGGGACTCCCCAGAAGATTATAAGTAGGGAGAGACCCACACATAAAATACATCAACACATGCAAATACAACATATGAAATACAACATTTTCCCACCGATTCACATCCAACACCAATTGCACTACACCTGAAACAAAACAATTTTAACTAAGTTCTAGCAATTCCATGCATCTGTACAAAGTTATAGATTATGCAAATGACACATCTTTCATTCAAGGGCCAGACCAAGTTTAGTCTGTGAATCGTCAGCCGTGTGTTGTTATTTATGACCTAGCGATAACTTTAAATATCTTAAGAGAAGAAGATTCTTTTGTAAAACTGTCACTCATTCCAGATCTGTATTACGCTGGTCCACTTCCCACTTTTTCCCCTCTTCTGCGAAGGATTCCCCGGATCCAGGTCCACATTTCCCGACCTAAAACACACTGTCTGAAAGGCTAGTCCGCAGCTATAGCTAGTCCTGGTTGATACATGTGTTGGGTTTGTGCAAAAACAGTGGGTGCCTTTATCCAGATCTTGAACCACCACACACCTTTCCTTTGACTTTACTGTGGCCCTCAAGGAAGTCCACCGCACTATTGTGTCGATACCTGTGCATAGAGAACATCCTATTGAGGTAACTAGACCAGTGGCCAAAGTAAAGTATTGTGAAAGTTGTTTGTAAACTGAACCCTGAACCCAAGTCGCATTAGTCACTGTCTGTGGCCTCAGCCTTTTATAAACCACTCGACAAATATGTACCCAAGCTGCAAGAGAGGAAAGAGTGCCCTGGAAAGTACCCAAGAATCACCATGTTAAACAGTTGAACCAATATAGGCAGAGAGACGGAGCGGTGAGGCGCTTTTCAACCTCACATAACGCTTTAGGTCTAGACATGGGCCGTGGTGGCATCTAACAGACCAAAACTAAAAGTGTGAAATAGCACTGCGATGTCATGCCCTCTCTGGGAGATCCCCTTGCTTTACCCAGACATGAAAAGAAAGTAAGATGTGTTTAGATACCAGGAAAGGGTAATTGATTAACTCATTGATAAAGCTTATCAAAATAAATGCGGAGAGAAAAACCCTGACCAGAACTGGTGATCTTCTCCTCTTATTCATTTCTTGATTTACTCAGAGGTTTACTATGGGACAAATAATAATAATAATAATAATAATAAGGACAAAATGAGAAGCAGTGTTGATTTCATCGACTAAAACACTTCTGCAGAATTTTAGCCAAAGTAACATTTTTAGTAACTCAAATCTAACAGTAGTTCTTAACCACTAAACCAATGACTCAAATGTCCAGATAGTGTGAGGAAAATAAAGTTTCCGAGGCAAAACTGGATTAAATTGTTATTTATTTAACGCCAACGCATTTCGACCTTTGGGTCTTTGTCGAGGCAGCGTCCAGAGAGTGTATTTTGGTCGACTAATAAAGACTAAATAAAAATGAAAAGAAGGGACTAAGACACCTCAAATTGAATGTCCAAGTGACAAATCTTGCACATCTGGGAGAAGGCGGAACAAGGCCGTGGGAACCCAGGGTGCTGAGGGCGCTGCAGCACCCCCTGGTGGATAGTTCGTGAACTGCAGGCAATATTAATAAATAGGAAATATGCACAGAAAAGGCGTTTGTGGGATACATTTTGTCCCTCAGCACCCCCTAACAAAAATATCTTCCCACGGCTCTGAGGCGGATGGTTGTTTCTCCACCCCACGTACTTCCCACCTAAAAGTGCAAGGTCTGGAGGGGCTAGGTCTGAAAGTGCCCGCCTGCTAAGCACAAAATGTTTAGGGTTTAGAAACACAAGATTGACCTCCATTTCTTTCAAATGTGTATGATTTATTTGAGCTAAAATAAACCTTTATTGCTGTCCCAGGCATCAAACTTGGTATTTTAAAATGTATTGTTTAAGATTATCCAGCCCTTGAAAAGACTCAAACTAAATTAAATTGTGCTGTCAAAATTAACACTGACGAGAAGTGACTTCAGATTGAATTTAGGCATTGGCAAACTTTTTGACTCAAGGGTCGAATTGGGTTTTGACCTTTGTCTTTGGTGCCGGGTCAGCAGACCTTTGGAGGTAAATGGTATATAGCGCTTTCTACCTTTTATCAGGCCCAAAGCGCTTTACAGTAAGGATCCGGTTTGGAGGTTCACAGATGGGGGATAGTTAATATACGGGTTAAAGGATGCTGAGGTCAGAGCTGCCAGGAAACAGGAGGCCTAGAGGAAGGCCAAAGAGGAGATTTATAGATGTCGTGAAAGGTTGAAATGAAGATAGTTGGATGCGCTTGTCTATTTTTACCAACATGGCCGACTGACGACATGACAGGAAGTGAGAGGTTCGAAAACGCTGAGTCATGATGGTTTGTGGTTTTGCACTTGTGAATGATCAAATCAAAAAAAATGCGGTGGAAAGAAAAGTATCCCACATTCACCCAGGCCCGGGTTGACACTGTGGGTTCTATATCTTTCTCACCCATTTGAAATGTGTCACCATCCTGCACTCATATTCTGCAGGTTGCCAGGTTTTGCACCGCTGCCCCATGTCAACAATAGAATGGGTACTAGACAGGGGCAGGGGCGGTCATCTGTGTTGTTTTGACCCATTTTTATATTGTATTTAATTCTAGATGTTTTACTGTGTTGTGAAGCACTTTGTGGCCTTTGTCTGTGTAAGGTGCTATACAAATAAAGATTACTTACTAGATTACATAATCCGTGTTACCCATTCCAAGCCGTCGAAGTGCTCCTAAGGTGTTATTACGCCTTACAATATAGTGCCCCTTTTTATTGGCTTAAAAAAATCGACATGTTTAATTTTGTGTGACTACACTATAATTATTATATTCACACATCAACTCGTCTAAGCTGAGGTAAGAGCATATCTCAGTAAACGGTGGCCTATTCCTTTAAGTCTGGTCTAAAATACCGTTGTGAAACTTCGACACGCCGCAGGAAGGAAGTGGGGATTGTGAGTTACTGTATATCAGAGGCCGCATGCAGACTGTGTTTTTATCTGGAGTTTGAAAAGGCAAAAGAATGTAAGGCAATAACTCCAATAATAGAAGCAGAATATCAGGACAGTTACATCAGCCGTGAACATTCAAAAGCGCACATCATGAATGGGGAATGAATACGATGTCCCAGGCAAACATAAACTTTGTCCTTATGAGCAATATGAAACACGTCGGCCAAAGTTGTCATTAGCACTGAGTCATTTTGTTCACATTGTTTATCTCTATAACCCCTTATTTACCCGCGAATACGTACTCCATGATGAGATAAGATAATCCTTTATTGATCTCACGATGGAGAAAATTCACTTGTTAGATCAACTCTCAAGACAAAAGGATTATAACATCTCTTCTCAAACTGTGATACTACTGGTGGCACAGGCTTCTTCGGGTGGTTCTTGGGAATTTTAGACTTGTGTGTCCATACATTTACTTATGTGTTCAATAAATGATTAGTAAAATTCAGTTTTGTATATTCAGATAACACGTATGCATGTTAGCAGCGCTTCTAAATCTGACCATTGTCAAAACTAAGTCAACTAAGACAGTACCACAAAGTATGAGCTCTAAACCAGCCAGGACCAAAATGTTTAAACATATTTTTGTTGTTACCCAAAGAGTCGGGGGAAAACCATGGGGGAAAAAATGCTCAAAATTGAAATATCAACTGCTAGTACCACTGCTTGTCATTGCTCCCATTGCTATAGATTCATCTGCAGCTGCTGATTATATCTCTTAAAATAACTACTTTAGTTTATTTATTTAAGCAGGTTAACTGCTCAAAGGGAGTGGGCCGAAGCCAAAGGCTTATAAGCACCCACCCCAAAAATAGCTGAATAAAATAACAGAATAAATAAAGTTTACAAACCAAACTAACAAACTTACTTTCATGTATATTTTTCAGGTCGTTGTGCCCCGTTCTTTCCTGATAATAGATGGACAGGAAGGCAAAAGTCCACAGTCTGAACCCGATTCTCTTGGCTGGATCTCAAATGCTACAAAGGCCTCTCACTCCCAGTCTGATAAACAACGCTACGCTAACACAGGCTAATGTACACAGAAAATCCCCATTAGGGCGATATGACGGATCGCACATGGAACAAACGCACTGAGGCCTGTTTAGACTGCCTTTTTTGTTTGCTTGTGTTCGCTACAGCCTGTAAAAGCTACACACAAACTATAATTTCTTCACTGATTTATTGCACCGGCTCTATGACATTATATGCTGTAGTAATGTAATCATTGGTGAAGTGGTGCTTTTTTTAACATCACAGACAATATGTTATCTCTCCGGCTTAACTCTTTTGTTCTTTCTCTGTTCTTCATATTTCAACACATTGTCGCAACAACAATCCTTAAAAAAAAAAAAAACACTCAATCAAATCACTGAAACAAGGCTAAAAGCGAAAGCAAATTAGAGATATCGGAGCTAAAACTAGACTTTTATACATTTTTAAGTTTATGTTTTAAGCTGTGTTTGCAAAAAAAAAACGTGTAAATCTTAGTCAGATGGAAGACCTCAATAAAAAATATGCTGTGGCTTGGGTCGATATAAATATTGTGTCAGCTAAGCGTTGACGATATACTGTTATATGTGTGAGTATATGTGAGTACTTAACGAATTGTCTCTGCAGTTACCTTACTTTGCCTTGGGCCCAATGTCCTGAAATGAACCTGTGCTCAAACGAACCTGCGCCCAAAGTGAACCCTCCAAAACAATTGAGTAATTCCGTTCACCAGACCTCAAAGACATGAAGGTGCCCAGATTCCAGATCAATGTGTGAAGATCTCCTGTGGTGATAGAAGGGCCGAAGAAGATCCGCCAGATCAAAAATGCCGGAAAGTCATTTTGTGTATGAAAGTGTGTCATCAAACCTGACAGACAGCGCTTATCCCGCTCTCACAGAAATGAAGCAGTCTAAGAAACAAGCGTAGGTGATGGGTATTATTTAAATATACCATCAAACACTTTCTATCAGTCATTCCCAAAGAGCATATTTTGCATGAGAAAAGGTTTGGGCAACCCTGCTGTAGACATCCTTGGACATATTACATTGTATGATTTTATTGTTACCCCTTGATTGAAAATGTCAAACTCAAGAGATTCGTATGATCAATCAGCATAATAATTGGGATTGTTAGGCACGTGTCCTGTTTCTAGACTACCAGTTACCGTAATAACCACGTGATAACACTGTGAGGTACCATGCTATTCTTTCTTGATACCATTCTGTGCTTTAAAGTAAATAGAAATAGAAATGAATCATCAAGAGTCGAGAGTCATTCATGGCTGGTCCAGACTAGTCGAGGGTTGGGCGATATGGCCTAAAAGCTATATCACAATATATAAAAATATATATATATATATCACGATAACGATATATTTGACAACGGACAAATTACTGATATCGCGATAACAATATGCGATATGATATGGCCCACCCCTTGACCAGTCATTCCAAAAATATCTCCACAATCAATCACCACAATAAAGTTGACTTAAACATGAATTTTAAGTGAGTTTATTTAAGTATAGATAGCATTCCGTTTATATTCACAGTTGTTTGTAAAATGTGTAGAATTCGGAGGGGGAAAAAAAATCACATAATACACTTTGTAGTCTATTGTTGTTGAGCGATTAAAAACATACTCGTGCTGCAATTTCACCTTTTCTATAGCAAAGCGGAAATCCTCTTACGTGGCAAACATGTGGCCTAACTGTAAACCGAAACCGTCCTCCGTTTTTTATAATAGACGTGAGTCATGATTAATCCCTGTCCCATATGCGCGGAAAGGACAACAAAGAGAGGACACAAGCCTGGGGAGGAACTGCAGTGAAAGCTGAGTATATCCAGGAAGAGCTCACGTTTTTATAACAATGAACGCTGCCCTCAAAGCTAATCTAAGTATCTCAGTCACATGCTCGGCAGTCGGCTCCTGCCACCCACTCCCGTTCCTCTGATGTAAGGACATTTCCCCGGGTTTTTAGTGAGATGGATATTGGTAATTCGATCCCCTCCAGTAGACGGCATGCCAATGTGGTAATGTTATAAAAGACATTCCTGGAGACTGTAGACCGGAGCCGGAGTGACAGAAGAGCTATTTTAGAATTTACAGGGGTTCTTAGTTCAAGTCCCTTCTATGTGGAGTTTGTGAGTTTTCTTCCTTCAACATAAAACATGCTTATAAGGCTGATCTGTCAGAAAGAGCGACACTCCTAACCAGGGACCTGTTTCAAGATCTGGACAAAAGTCTGCTTTACTTTAATCTTTATTAAAGAGACAATATACAGAGACTCGTGTACTGCACCAGAGTATAGCTAAATAGCTCCGTAGTCCCTGGTTATAGAGAAATAAAAAACAACATGCAGTATTACAATGCATTATTCTCACTTCATTTATCACTACATTTCATTCTGGATCAGTATCATCATCTCTGTCAGTGCTGGCAGGTTTGGCCTCTCAGCAGCCACTTATTCAATTCTCTGGTAAAAAATAATGTTTGATATTTCCTGAGTGTGGGATCGCCCATTGTCCCTTTGAAGATGGGTCAGCTTTAGAGGTGATTAAAATATCATTATTGACCTCTCGCAAAAGCCCCACTCCCGGGTTACAGTTGCTAGCTCCGTCAATACGTGGAATTTAAGACATGTCATAACGGGAACAAAAGTGTGAGTTAGTGACTCTTTTCGGGTGCAATACCAGCACGATATCCTCCAGATCGAGGCGAACTAGGTTGCATCGCGCTGTGAAAAAATCCCTGGGTTAGTCTAGTATTGAAAATATGTGTTATTGTTAAGTTAGCTGCATGCTAAACCGGAGCAAAGTGCACTAGCTGCTCGTGCGCCCTTTTCTCACACATCTGACTTAAATCTGAAAGTTACAACTTCCTCAACCATTCAAACTTAAGTCTTCTGTGCCCAAGTGTGACTTTCAAGGATGTCTGGAAGTCGAAGATTTAGCATGACATGTGCGAGAGTGGCTCACCCGAGGAGATGACTCGTACCATGGGGGGGGCGACAGGCTTCACTGCGGCCCAGGACCACGGGCTGGCCATGGGCTGCAGTCCAAGTACATTGCCGGTCGTAAAGGAAAGCAGACTACGGCCTATCCAGGCCACGGATAAGTCCTTGGCTGTGGAAAAAATATCAAGGTTCTGCCAAGAGCAACTAACGCTTCCTGTGGCATTTAAAAAGTAAACGTGCCAAATATTCCAGCAGCAGAAACAGCTTTATTGTGGCAATGTCCAGCAACGACAGCTCATGAAATTCCTGGCATTACTATTTTTGAATATTTAAATCATTTCTTTAAAGGACAGTAAGGAGAGAGAGACCGGGCTGGTCAGTAATTCAAATTGTGTAATTGGATTGAAACATTAAGAAACTTTGAAGATAATGGGTCACTAGTCCGGTGATGGATTATGATCCAATTACAATCCAGGATCTGAGCGCTTCAGCAGTAGAAGAAGAAACAGCCAAAGTCAACTCCTCTGTTCAAAACTGTGTGAATGCTTCACACTTCATATTCTTTTGCATGCATCTCTCATCATCTGCAGCAGCTAACGCACACATCACACCTCAATCTGCTCAGGAAGTGGTTCAACGGGGGACTTCAGAGACTAAAATGAGTTCCTTTGCACAGGTTTGGGTTTAACCAGGTCCTGTATCGCTGCAGAGGGGGAGATGTTTTTAAAGCTTAACAGGTGGAAACACTGCAAGAAACCCATAACTTTTAGAGACTTATACACCAGCTCATTTATCTTAGGACCAAGGGGGACATTTATGCAGCGGCTGCAAACTTCATTATCCACTGACTACATTTCCCAGGAGGCTTTGGGGCTGCGCCAACTCAATACTTAAAGCCACTATTTTCTTACTGCCTCAAATTTCCCTGTTGTTCCCGAGACACCACTGAGTATTTCCAGTTTCAAATTACTCACAGACGGCAGATTTGGAATACATGACAAAAACGTGACAACGTTCAGCTGGTTGCCTTTAATAAACAGCAGTTTCTAAAGTTCTGTTGATTGAATTGCATTTGGTACATGTTCTGTAGGGAGGGAGACATCCAACCAAGTTTCCAAAAAGACCGAATATAATGTACAAGTCTAAATGACCTAACTTGCTATGTTTCATTAAAGCTGGATTGTCGCGTGATCTGAATCTTCAATCTCACAAAAATCCATCTCGAAAGGCTAAAGCTGATACGTTTGAGACTGAGCTCAACCCTGCCCCAAAGCGCTGAACTGATACTAACGTAAAGTGAACAGTCTGCTGGCCTCACTAAAACTGGCTGGTCATACGGACTTAATGTTTCTCATTATACCGCTGTTGAGAAAAGTGATTTAGCATTTAGCCACTGATAGCATAACATCAGGATGTAGCTTACCCTCATTGTTGTCTCTGAGCTGCACCTCTGAATAATCTCATGAATCCCACCAAAAGGCATTATTTGACCACATAGTTCTCATTGCTGCTTACAAAACCTTCCATCACCGTTCTGTTTTTCCTTCAGTAACGTGAATTCTACCGTGCATATCCGTGGAAGCGCCGCGCACAACTGCGGTGTATTATTAAGTGGAAACCCTCATGTGTCCTGGGAGTATGTGAGAAGCCGATTACTTCGACCGAGCCACGCTGTTCGTTTTCCACGAGACTCGCCTTATCTCCAGGGGACGTCTCGGAGACATGTGAAAATGACCAAATGACCCGTTTTTTTATTAGCTCACCACAGCGTGACATTTCGGGCAAGTAGCCCTTCTTCAGACCGTGACGTCTCGGAGACATCAACTTGGGTCTCCAGCTAGTCTCCAGGTCGGTGAGATTGGCCCTTTTGTATGCACGCAATCAATCCGAGTTGCAGAGATGTTGGGGAGACTGCCAGTCTACGCAACTCTCCTCCAGAGTGATAGGCCCTTGAGATATCAGGCTGAACAAAAGTAAATTGAATGGAACTCTGGCCAAAGATATTGCATGTTGCTCAGATTGAACGGTTATTATGGAGGATTGAAAGTGCCACAATTAAATAAATAAATACACCATTAAATAATTAAATACATGTGTCATTAATTAATTAAATGTGTCATTAATTAATTAAATTACCAATGATTCTGTGTAAAAAAAAATATATAATTATTTATCTATTTAATTAATTATTTCATGGTCCTGTGTTGCAGTGTTTCATGAATTAATTTTATCTGTCAAACTCGCCCATCAAAAGTTGGAGGGGTGGGTCCTAACACCTGATTGGTCATCCTGCTCATCGAGTCAAGGCAAATCAATTCCAGAATAATGGATTGATGCAGACTAGTGAACATACTCCATTACGCTGGGTGGCGCTATTCTCCCTTACGTAGGTTTGAATACTCAAGCAAAAACAACTAAACACAAGCCTCGATCACTCCACCAAGGGATGTCAAGAAATAACTTTTTTTTTAATTAATATCTGCTGTTTCTCAATAATCGTAAAGAGCACTCATCCGCCCGGTAGGTGGCGGTAAAACCAATGGATGCGGTACATTGCGACCGGGGCATTGAGGCAACGGCACATTCCGACTAGCACCCCTGTAGAGTACTTCTTCTAAAATTTCGGTCACTCTACGGTCAATGCCTTGGTCAGAAAGTGCGGAAATAACTCCAAGAACTTCAATAAATTCCTCCGCTTTATTCTGTATATGCTCGGGGTCTGCAGATCCTGCTTCCACATACTCAGCAAGGTCTAAAATATCTCGCACCAACTCCCTTGAAACCTCATGAAGGTCCTCCATCAGCGTAGTTTCCAAAAAACACTTCAGGCCAAAGGATTAGACAAGATTTGAGTTAACCAGGCTTTAGCCCGCCCACAACTTTTGATGGGCGAGTTTGACAGATAAAATTAATTCATGAAACACTGCAACACAGGACCATGAAATAATTAATTAAATAGATATATAATTATATATATTTTTTTTTTACACAGAATCATTGGTAATTTAATTAATTAATGACACATTTATTTAATTAATGACACATTTATTTAATTAATGACACATTTATTTAATTATTTAATGGTGCATTTATTTATTTAATTGTGGCACTTTCAATCCTCCATAGGTTATAGGGTTTAAAGCAGTAGAGTTCCCATCCGAGACGCAGTGCTCCTTGACTGCTCATATTTGATTTACAGACTCTGCCGTGAAACACTGGCATGCCCATATCTTTGTAGCATAAACATTTACGTCGTCTGTCTTCCCCTGTACTTGAACTTATCAGTATCAGAAGACGGATTACATCCATGCATTACATCTGTGGGGGACACGGCTGGCCAGTCTAAAGGAGGTCAACTTTCAAACAGCGATGATTCACGTCAAAAACAAGCAAACCATTCAACCACAACTGGAGGCTTAGACCAATGAGCCGATGCTTTGTGGAGGAGAGCTTGGAGATAGTTTTATGGCCTATCTTACCGCAGTAATGCCATAGGCCCAGCGCAGGAAATGGCTCGGAGTAGTTCAACACATCTGGTCCTCGTTCGCCTCAATCCTTTGCAAATCTGAAAATGAAACGATATGCAATTACTTCATTACTTTTTATATGTGGGATGAAAAGTGTTCTCTGTCATGTAATTTTTTTTTTATATCTGATGTACATTTGGGCTCGTAAAAAGCATACGCACATTTATTACGCTGAGGATAAATGATGCACAATGGCTTTATGGGCCTTTTCCTGAAAATGTCTGTCCATAAAATGTTACAAAAACAATTGAGCGCGGCACATCTGCCAAGACTGCTGGCAAGTTCATATTGTTGAGGTCGAGACAAAACTCCCTTGTCCTATAAAAAACTAAAGATGCTTGTGAATGAGGTGGACCGAAGCCAAAATTGTGACACAGAACTGGAATGGAGTTTTGAAACAGAATAGACAATAACAGAAAGCAGAAGATTACATTTAATGAGGCGTATTATGTTGAACTGTTGGGAAATGAAAAGACAAAACAGATTTGATTGTAAATTTAAAAAAAAAGACATATCAACACTGTGGAACCAAACTAAAGCTTATTGTAGCCAGAGAGAAGTAATAAAGTTCAACATATTGTGTCTGGTTAGTAACAAGTGTATATAATGGTTACAAATGTAACTACAGTTCTATGAAAACAACATGATTAGTTTTGGCAGTCAGTCTCTTCAATGTAGCAAAGAGTGTCTGGGAGCTTTTTGATCAATTCAATTTCTTCTCCTGGAACCGCCACCTTATCGTGGTGGAGGGGTTTGAGTGCCCGAATGATCCTGGGGGCTCTGTTGTCGGGAGCTTCGTGCCCCTGGTAGGGTGTCCCATGGCAAACAGGTCCTAGGTGACGGGTCAGACAAAGAGCGGTTCAGAAGCCCCTTATGAGAGACCAACAGGCCCGGCTAGAACCATGAGGCCGTCCTCCTGTGGACCCACCACCTGCGGGAGGAGCCATAGGGGCTGGTGCCATGTGATGACCCAGCAACGGACAAGTGGAAGAAAATGGAGGATGGGTGAATTTCTTCTACAGGCAAAAAGTCATGGACTAAACCATCTCAACTGGTTAAGCATCGGGACCTACAATGATCATGATGACGAACCGCGACCCAAACTATTATTTTTTCATCTTAGAAAATATTCAGTCCTTACAAGTACAACAAGATCAAGGTGGAATCAAGAACAAACCGGCACTAAAATAAACATACATTGAAGGAAATTGGCAACGGTGGCGCAGATGGTAGAGCGGGTCGTCTCATGATCGGAAGGTCGGGGGTTTGAATCCCGCCTCCTGAAGGTGCACATTGTCGTTGTGTCCTTGGGCAAGACACTTCACCCTCCTTGCCTCCAGTGTCTGCGTACACTGGTGTATGAATGAGAGAGTGAATGGGTGAAGCCCCTATGAGGCCCCATGAGGCCGTCCTCCTATGGACCCACCACCTGCAGGAGGAGCCATAGAGGACTGGTGCTATGTGATTTGGGCAGCTCCAACAGCTGCCCCCACGACCCGGCAACGGACAAGTGGGAGAAAATGGATGGATGGATGAAGGAAATTATGTTGCAATGACACTTAATAAAGACACCAGACTATTGTTGATTTAAATAAACCTGGAAAGTGGAAATGAAAACAACTCATGTTAAGATTTGTTTAAACAGATTCTCTGAATGTTTCATACTTCTTCATTATAAATATTGAAAGAAATGTTGAAAGGCTTGTGACCCACTAAAAAGGGTTCCACGACCCACCAGTTGGGAACCACTGATTTACACAATATGGCTCTAGCAAGGTTAAGCAAGTTTAGTCATTTAAACCATGTCCCTGTTAAATATAAATAAATAAACGTGTTGTTCATCTGGTAATTTTTAACAGGACTGAGAGCATCATAGTTGTTTGTAGCGTCTTGGGGGGTCCGGTTGTTTACAATGTCCTATAACAATGATGGATGTGATGTCTTTGTGTGAAATCATTAACTTAAATTGAGCTGAATTATGGCGTCCCGGCCCGTCCACTTCACAAGTAAGTGTGAGCACAAAGAAAACAGACACGATTGTCTTTAGATTTGTCTGCAATGAGGTGTTGATCCGACGTGTCGCTCTGTATAATAAATAGACGATAACTCATAGTTGTACCAAGCACCCCCTCCCCCACTTGATCTCCCCTATTACCAGAACCGTCACCCCCTCCTCCACCTCTAACCTGACCCCGAGTTGTTTTGGCTTTCTCGTTCTCGTGCAAACACGTAGGCACCATTATAAAGCCGGGTTAGTTACAGTGTGACAGTCCAAGTCCGACCAGACCGCTAAAATAAATGAATTTCTCCGGGCCAAATTCATGCCTTTTGAATGTTGTCATACCGAGCTTGAGAAAAGTTGCACACTGTCCTCTGCACTTGACCTGGACGTCAAACTCACTGTAACAACTTGTCAGGAGCACCGGCCAAGTATCCAGATCTAGGATTGGGGCCAGTTTTCGTTTGGCGACTGAACCACTGAGCCGTTACACACTTAGCCAGTGCCAACTTTCAATAGGATTTGCTAGTAGAAGACTTGGAGCTCACGAATGCGGACAAATTCTGGAGTTGTCCCGAGGCTCTTTTCTCTACACGCAAACGGTACCAGGGTTCTCCGTTGCAGGGGTCGCCGGAGATTGTGCTTTTTTTTTAACTTTGCGTTAATTCATTTTACGTGATCACAGCCAGCATTCTTGTTCCATTGGCGTTAGCATTTTCATCTGGTCTCAAACCGACTCAGCGTATCTATATTTAAGACGGTCGTTTTTCCAGCGTGTCGACATTGACCACCAGTCCCTTATTCGAAATGCAGCCCCTTGATGTGAAAGGTTTGGACAGCCATCCTCTTTTACTATTTCCTGTTCTTTTTAGCTGATGCTATTCTATGGGGAAATGGCGGATTTCAATGGTTTATAACATTCAAACCTGAACTCCATTGAAAAAAGTCCAACTATGAGGACTGTGGAAATGTACAAAACACCATTCGAACTCCCTCCTTATCCCGTCCAGTCCCGTCTCCCGCCCTCTCCCCCCGGTCCCAGGCCGATCGCTGACAGCTGGCTCTGATTATGGTTGTGAAAAATGGGGCAGTCACGCCAGCGCCCCCCCCCCAACCCCACCCCTCCCCTACTCCCCCTTCCCACCCCGAGGCATTCCTTCAGCGTGACTGTGCACTTTCTCCCCACACTGTTCTCCCTCTCCTCCCCGTAGGATCCCTCTGCCTTTCCTCAGCTGCCGGGAGCTTTCCGGCCTCCTCCATGTTTTCGCTGTTTGGAGATTAACACAGAGGCAGGTGACCGGTGTGAAAGGATGCAGTCGATGGAACGGTCTGTACATGTGCCAGATTTCCTGCTTTTGGTTCATTGTACGGTAGGCTTCTCATTATTGTCAACAAATCAACAAAGCACAGAATATCGAGTTGCTATTATTGAGTTTCAGTGACAACACAAAAGGGCAACTTACAGCAGTCGAGTTTTGGACTAGCCCATCTACTGTATATCATGTGACAAGAGGTGAAAATGTACGTTCTGTTTGTCCATACTTACTTTACTTATGTAACTATGCACACATTACCCGATGTTCCACTCGAAACCCCATTGCCTTTAGTGCACGAAAAAGAACATCCCTTTCCAACTCCCCAATCACTTTTTACATTTCTACAAACAGTACGCTTGATGAATCACTTTTTTCATGTTGAACACAATTTACAACCTTTTAGGTACATATAGCAAAGTGACAAGAGGACATTGTTTGTATTTTATTTCAGTTCATTGGGTTGAAAAATCATTCTGGGAACTAACTCCAGGGTGAACTCCACCTAAGTTTAGTGTCTTCAACCCTTTATAGGGTTTTGTGACACTTTACATATGGCCTCCCTACTGCACATCAGTAGAGTAAAGAAGCATGTGTCCTCACCCAGCCATTCAGAAAAGATCACCCTACATCACAGATCCCGCTACTGTGGCCTTCGACCAATCAGCAGAGACCGGTCGCGCTCTAAACTTCCTGTTTTTTCTCTGAAGTCTGAAAAAGACCTAAGTCTGGCTAAATTCATGGTACATTTATTTACATAACTTGAATACTAACCCTGGTAAGTTGATGAAACTCACTCATTTTATTGGTGAATAATTGTGCTCAGTGATGATATATGTGTTGGTTTTGGAGGACGAAGTGAAATTAGTGAAATTACAGCATGAAGAAGGCAGGCACCATATTTGATCATACGCCCTGTTCCTAAAGTTAATTTGTTTTGTCCATATTTGGACATGCCCGTTGCACCTATTATTCATACTTACAGTATTTTCTTGACAAAAGAACCAATAAACCCCAGGACTATGTTTTTATGTTGCCAAAGGTTATTTTTAGTATTAAGGTTTAGGCAAACATTACTGGAGGTGACTGACCCCTCCCACTGGATGTAAAGCACAATCACATTACAAAAGCTCTTGCGTATGACCGGTGTGATCATCCAAACATCAATATCACAAAACACAACGGCTCCTGAGTACCAGCACCCCCCCCGAGACCTGAAAGTACTTTTTGAATTAAATATGGTAACTTCGCTCATGTTTATTTTTCCGCATGATAATGAAAAACTGAAATAAACTTGTGTTATGTCCCCCAATAACACTCTTAAATTGAAATTATGTATTTTAAAGTATTTCAATGAGTGCCCTGTAAAGGGTTAAAGCATTAAACCTGGTGTAATCCATGTAATTTCTTTTACCACCGACTGTGAACACAGCATTTGTGAAAGAAAAACTGACCACATGTGCTGCAGCTATATAAACATAATGCGTTTTTACCAACCCCCAATGAGAAAGTGAAAGTCTTAATCTGCACAGTGTTTTCTTGGACCCAGTTCAATTCTGAACACAGTTAGAGCTTGGGCTTAAAGACATTTTTAACCCCTTCCTCTGACTTTCACTGTTTGGTAGCGCATCTTTAAGCTTGTTTTTGCTTCTGTAAAAGTACCTTAGGAGGAACAGGTTTGAAGACCCATGCACACGACTGTCGGCAACACATTTGTGTCTAGATGCTTATAGGTTGTGGTGTTTTTGTGGCTAATGCTCCTTTGCGTCACTTTCAAACCTCCCAGGCTTTTCTCCACCTGCAGCACTTCGCCAACAGTCCCACCTCAGTCGATCTGGAAAATCCAAAAGCCACCCAAGAAAAACATCACACCGTGCACATTGTAAAACGATTGGGCATGAATCCGATTGTGCAGGGGGAAAAAACAGCCGTGGATCATGTTCCCCACTCGTGGACCATAAACGTAGTGCTAAATATCAGCACGTAGCATGACTTCTGACTATATATGCCTCGAATACTCATGGCAGTGTGACGCAACGCAAACTGTTTTATTTTAATGATTTTACAAATGGTTTCTTGACCTAAAATGTCCTCTGGCAGCGAACCTGTTTTTCTAAAGCTTTGACATGTTGACAGATTTATTGCGCTGTTATGAGCGGATCAGATGTCAAAACTACATAGAAAGAGATTTGGTTGAAGACTTTCCAAAAGCCTGGATTCTGTTTTCAGTGGGATGAAGAACAGCGTTTATTAAGTGGAGTTGCATTTTACTCCAAACAGAAATGCAAAAAATGCCACTATGACGCTTAAAGTGGACATTCTGCATCACGCACAATTGTAAATTGCAAACTTGCTTTTGGGCGCCTGCTTTTACCGTCTGGAACTTTGCAAACATCCAAATCAAATCTCAAATGGTTTTATATAGATCACAGTCACATAGCACTTAAAACGGGATTAACGACTAGTAAAACATTTTCTTAAATGTACTTTATTTTCTTCATGTTGCCTGTTCCAAACATTGATTGAAACGACCAATGTGCATTTCAATCGGATAGACTCAAAAGCAACAATTAAAAGGATTTACTGGCATGAATATAGTTCAGACCCGGCAGTAGACATCGATGTAAGAAGTGAGGTCAATATAGATGGACAGCCCCTCCTGGAACCGCCACCTTAACGTGGTGAAGGGGTTTGAGCGCCCGAATGATCCTGGGAGCTCTGTTGTCGGGGGCTTCGTGCCCCTGGTAGGGTCTCCCATGGCAAACAGGTCCTAGGTGACGGGTCAGACAAAGAGCGGTTCAGAAGCCCCTTATGAGAGCCCAACAGGCCCGGTTAGAACCATGAGGCCGTCCTTCTGTGGACCAATCACCTGCAGGAGGAGCTATAGGGGCTGGTGCAACGTGACGGACAAGTGGAAGAAAATGGATTAATGGATGGATGGATAGATGGACAGGTTGGAGTTAGGGACGTCTTCCTCCAGAGCCTGGACACTGGTGGTGGTATGGGAGAGCTGTGAAGGAAGTAGCAGGGAGAAGCCGGGGACAGAAGAGGCGGCGATGGGGACGTGGCGGGTCGCGGCACAGCTGGGAAGTGGATGAACCATGATTACTGGAGGCCTAAAAGGAGAACCGAGGGCAATGATTGGCTACTATGCGTTGATGACTGGGGTGGAGGTGTGGCCATCACAGGAGCGATCGTTGCCTGGGGGTTGGTAAATGAGTTCCTAAAGACTCCTTAGTTTTTGTGGCAAAAACGACACATAGATCGTTCACATTTGTCTCCACTCTTTTGGCTGATGCATCGTAAAAAACACTAACATTCTTGTTTACAAAATACGCTGCGTCATTTACGGCTTTTCTCTGATTGGTAGCCACTGGCAGCCAGAGAAATTGCATGACACCAATTTTTTTTTTGCCAAATTGCCTTGTGATTGGCCCCGTTTGCAGAACTGCTGGGAACTAGTTACGCGCCAACACCGGGAGTGTTGGCTCCGTCAGTTCCAATGGTGAGGCGTAATTGACCAATCAGGGAAACACCTGGTCTGTCCAACATGGCGGCTTACCCGAGCACCAAGACATAAAACTTGACTGATTAAATCGCCATCTAAAGTGCCATCTTCAGCCAAATCAACTGGAGAATAACGTTGATTCCAGATGGGAGACGTTTGTTCGGAATGATCCGGGATTTCAAAGAGTCCTCCACATTTGCTCGACGCACGAAATACGCATCTGTGATTGGGACCGGTCCGATGAAGATTTTTGAACTTCAAAAATGTGGAAGACATTTCTGGGTCCGACGTATGATCCAGATCTTTATAATGAATGCGTGATGAATGCTAATTATTTGACTTTTAAACATTTCTTTAAGAGAACACGAGCGTCTTTCCTTTGTTGCAGAGTCGCCGAGACATTCTTTGGAAGCATTTTTTTTTAATTATCTTATAGAAAAAGCACGGAGGAATGTGGCCCGGCCCGAGCCAAATCCACAGCTGTTTTATTTGTCCGCATCATTATTTCTGCTGGATGGAAAACTCCACTGCTCCACGCGACACTTGTATCTTGATCATCTCTGTCCTCCCAAACGCATTTAGATTTTCTGCTCATGGCTAGACACCAAAAGTACTAATATTTATGTAATCCTAGTAAAGTAGAGGACGGCGGGGTGTTTCTTAGGCTTCTGCGTGTTTTTTTATTAGTGTGGTTGGTTGCAGGCAGTTCACAGTTAATGAAAACGCTGCATAATTACACCGTGGGATTTTCCTTTTCCACAGAGGTCTGCTTTTACAATATACTGAAGGAAGGAGGACAAAACAAATGGTGTCATTCCACTATTAGAAGGAAAGGGTACATGGCCTTGAAATTGTTGTATTTCAATAAACTCACGAGATTTACCCGAGGTCTACAAGACAGCTTAGCTATAGGCCAATAAAACATTACTCAACTAAGACTAAAATAGGGGCTAAATCAGGTCTAAAATAGGATTTACTCGAAAGAGGACAAACATACAAGTGACTAAATTACACAAAGAGAGGGGCAGTGTTGTGCAGTGGGGGAAGAGGCGGGTCGTATTTGGTTACATTTACTGAAGTACATATACTTAAAGCACAGTCCTGTTTAAAAAGTAATAAATCAACCCCAAATGTATCTTCTTAATAATTATAAAAACTATAATTAAAAGTTATTTATTTGTGTGACAGTGTTTGGTTGATTATCTCACGATACGCCGATACTGCGATAATCGATATATTGCACAAAAATAAGCTACGATACATCACGATAATTTAAAAAAAAGCTACTTTTAACCTTTATTTTAACATACTACATATCATTCATCATTTACATTTCTTTCCATGTGCTTTGTACCACTTTTATAAATGATCCCAGATCCCCTAGATCTGCCAGTGACTTCATTTACATTTAAACAAACAAGAAACCACAGTCCTATTTAAAAAGTAATAAATCAACCCCAAATTTACCTTCTTTATAATTACAAAATATAATATACTATCATTTAAAGTAATTTATTTGTGTGACAGTGTTTGGTCCAAGTGCTTAAAACTGTAGTGCTGCCCCCTGCTGTCCTGACTGAATTCTTGATCATTGTTGGACTCTATTGACTGTGAAAACAGTGGAGCACTGCTGCCTCATTAGTATGCATGACGTTGCTCATTAATATGCATGATGTCATCAAAAGCATCGATATCGGAATAAAAAGTATCGGTATCGTATCGTCCCGCAAAATATCGTGATGTATCGGAAAATCGATATATCGTCACACTCCTAGCTGGAACATGTAGGAGGTAGAACATACATCATTTTAACCTTTTTAAACTCCGTCTAGTCCCTTTAAGTAACTTTTTGAAATAACAGTAATTTTAAGGTATATTCGCGTAATATAGAAATGAAGTATCTGTACTCTACTTGAGTAAAAATAAAAAGTAACTTGTGACACTGTGAGTTATTCTTTAAGTGACAAATTCACTTCATTTTCATGCATTGTTACTTAATTATTTTCTTTATTTTTTTTAATACAATTTTCACATTACTTCATGTTAACTGAATCACAAATCAGACTTTTGCGAATACCAAAATATAGTCTCCGAACAAACATCATAAACCAGATTTAAAATGTTTTGCACCAGAAATTATTATAACGGCTGATTACATTTTACTGTGGGGGGTCCGGTGTTGTTGGTGTAGTGATTTTGGGGATCCTTTGTGAACCCCTGATCTAGTTAATAATGAATGAATGAATGAATTAATTAACCTCTTAGCCCCCGCCTTAACCGAGCACTCTCCAGTCCAGCTTTACCCAAATCTAAAGCTTCTCGACTGGAGTTTACAGCCTATTGGCCAGTGTAACGCCTCATTTGAAAGCTAAGACCTTTGATTGACTTTTTTGTCGCCGTATTTTTTGTCACATTTTTTTTTTGTCTTGTTTTTGTAGTTTTGTTTTTGTGTGTGTGAGGTTTTTGTCACTATTTTTACACTTTTTTTGCGAGAAGCTTTTAGATTTGGGTAAAGCTAAACTGGAGGAAGTGTGTGTCTGTGGGTTAAGAGGTTAATGAATGCATTTCTATTGTCATTATACACACTAAACAACGAAATTGCGTGGATCAGATGTTGAGTTAGTCCTGAGCCAATGCGTGCCGCCATTTTGGACCAACCTGACCAGCATTATTTTTGGGGGGGTATGGGAGAAACCGGAGAAAACACAGACACGGGGAGAACGTTCAAACTCCAAGTTCAAGGCAATCAGGTCTCACAGCTTGACATCCTTCATGATGTCACATGGTGAAAATAAAAAATAAACTGATTCCAGATGAAGCTACAAGCTCATCAGACTGGGGTCCTTCCTACCACCATAATTGTGTGGCGCAGCTGCGAGTCTTGCCCTGGTACCTCCTCAGTTACCCTTGTTATTGTTTCAGATTGCTTCAGAGCATTTCATCCTGAAACATGTATGAATGTATAGGGACCTTCACGGCAGCCTTAGCTGTGTGTGAGTCTTGCAGACACAGGTCGTGAGTGGGAGGTAGAGAGAGTACAGTGCGACGCATGAAGCTTCCACTGTGGGCACATTTTTCTCCGAGTGAGTCACGATCAAAGAGGGAGAGACACAGTTATGAAGAGATCGACGCATGACCTTCACGAAAACTGGCACGCAACTATAAAACGCAAGCATGAAAATTAATAAAAGCCATGAGCTCAGCAGTGACGCACTCCACGCACCTGTGAGGCGCGATACGGCTGATCATTGAAAAACAAATGAGGCTTTACACAAAACACGATTCATGTGTCAGTGATGCTTAATTTATTTTTTTAATTTTTTTAAAGGAAAGGTGGCCTTAAGCTGCATTTTAAGGACATTGGTTTGTGAATATGTTACACCAAGTCACACACTGAGCTTTGACTATACAGGAGGCTCTAACTGGGACTTGACTGGGGACTAGGAGTGTGACAATATATCGATTTTCCGATATATCGCGATATTTTGCGGGACGATACGATACTTTTGATGACGTCATGCATATTAATGAGCAACGTCATGCATACTAATGAGGCAGCAGTGCTTCACTGTTTTGACAGTCAATAGAGGCCAACAATGATCAAGAATTCAGTCAGGACAGCAGGGGGCAGCACTACAGTTTTAAGCACTTGGACCAAACACTGTCACACAAATAAATTACTTTTAATGATTGTTTTTATAGTTATAAAGAAGATAAATTTGGGGTTGATTCATTACTTTTTAAATAGGACTGTGGTTTCTTGTTTATTCAAATGTAAATGAAATGACTGACAGATCTATAGACCCATTTTCAGTGTGTACGTCAGGGATCATTTATAAAAGTGGTACAAAGCACATGAAAAGAAATGTAAATGATAAATAATATGTAGTATATTAAAATAAAGGTTAAAAGTAGCTTTATTTTATCCTGATGTATCGTAGATTATTTTTGTGCAATATATCGTTTATCGCGGTATCAGCGTATCGTGAGATAATCGTTATCGTGAGCCATGTATCGCGTATCGTATCGAATCGTGAGGTACTCAGAGGTTCCCACCCCTACTGGGGACAGGAGCTGGGATTTTAGAAAGGTTTAGAATCGTCTGACAAACCAAACCCAACCCTAACCTTTCATCACGGATTAGCTTTCAACTGAACTAACCGTTTAGATTCAATGTGAGCGTCTCAAAGGCGAAACGTTGGTTTGTTGGTTTGTTGGTTGTCCGCATAAATGTCGGGCTATTCTCTCGACGTTGTGTTACTCCGAGGACAACGACAGCTCACGCTAAACTCAAAAAAAGCTGCAGTAACTAAAAAGCTCGCACTGGACGACCCATAAACAAATCAAGTGATATCTGCTGTCGGGACTCTTCTTTTATCCAGAGCTATCCCCATCCCCTCTTTAATGAGCGCTTATGTGCAGTGTCTAACTGGGAAAAAACGTTTGCCCCAGTTTGACAGCCCACACTCAAATAAACCCAAAACAAACAATAGCTGCCAACTGTTTGCAAGGAACGACTTGAGTACCAAAATGATCAGAGCGAGTCCCGTAAAGCTGTCTTGACTCAACCTGTTACTTGAGCAAGGGGTCGGGGTCAGGGATTAGGGTTATGGAACGGCAAATGTGATGTAAATTGTGTTTCACTCACACAGATCTTATACACAGTTTTAGAAAGAAGAAGGTCTTGGCTTTTAAATGAGGTATCACACTGGCACATAGGCTGTAAGCGCTCCTGTTAATGCGCTTTGAGATGTGGATATGCATCATTCCTAACACTAACTCTAACCCTGACCCTACGAAACACCACCTCATGACATCATCAGGTGGGAGGCGCTTTCACCTCTTCAGAAGGAATCTGGGAAAGCAGGATTATTCAGGCACAAACTCATGCAACAAAACACAGCTTGATGTACTTTGTATTGTATTTATTTTTTTCATTTTTAACAGTCAAAAGCTTAAAGAACGAAAGCGTTGGTATGAGTGGCCCTTTACCCAGAAAGCAGTTCTCAAAGTGAACATCATTTATTCCAAAATTCGAAAGATCCCTCGTTTACATTTCCACTTGAAGCCGAAACTGTCTGACGTTTATTGAGCCGAAGTGAACAAATTACCGTGAGTGCAGTTTATTAAAGATCACAAACATATCTGAACGTCCTATGATGATATCAGAGCTCGTAAAGGGTTTAACGGCACTTTCTGGCTTCTTAATGGGTGGATATATTGAGGTAAATAGCAGTAACAGACGGTGGGGAGAATGGGGGGATTGTTGGGTGTACCTTGGCACCACTTTTGGCGGAGGATTACTAGGACTCTGGTACCGGGCTTTACAAGAAGGGCGGGTGCAGCGGGGACAATAAAGTTGAACTTCTGGGAAAGTCATTGGTTTTTTTTTTTTTTTTTACTAGACTTTGTCGAAGCCATGAGCGGAGAGAGCTCAAAAACCCGAGTATTTAACAAGAGTGAAAGTGTTCCCATATTGGGCTGTCGCACCGGCCGCGGACGGGAATGAAGTGGGAGCGTTAGTCACCGCGGCGAACACAGCAGCAGTGTTGTGTACGACACGGTAATGGTTTTAATGGAGATGGTTAAATGTTTAAATGGGGTTTTCTGAGGCGAAGCCGGAGTTAGGACCGAAACATTATGAGGACATACTAAGCTGGAATAATGAGGTACAGTTTTAAATGAGAAATCCAACATACAAACTATTTTTTTAGGCATTAGTCTTGTTTTTTAAGAACAAGGTTTTTCCCAATGTAAAGAACTTTTTTTTTCAAACTATATTTAAGATGCAAACTGTAACTGAACTGAATTTGCCTCAAATGCAATCAGCACCATAAACAGCCACAAATAAAAGTGAATTAGACTGTCTGTCTATCCATCTTATCTATCTATCTATCTATCTATCTATCTATCCATATTGTCTATCTATCTATCCATCCATCCATCCATCCATCCATCCATCCATCTATCTATCTATCTATCTAATCCTATCTTATCTATCCATCCATCCATCCATCCATCCATCCATCTATCTATCTATCTATCTATCTATCCATATTGTCTATCTATCTATCTATCCGTCCATCCATCCATCCATCCATCCATCCATCTATCTATCTATCTATCTAATCCTATCTTATCTATCCATCCATCCATCCATCCATCCATCCATCCATCTATCCTGTCTATCTATCTATCTATCTATCCATCCATCCAACCCATCCATCTAATCCTATCTTATCTATCCATCCATCCATCCATCCATCCATCCTGTCTATCTATCTATCTATCTATCTATCTATCTATCTATCCATCCATCCAACCCATCCATCTAATCCTATCTTATCTATCCATCCATCCATCCATCTATGCTGTCTATCTATCTATCTATCTATCTATCTATCTATCTATCTATCTATCTATCTATCTATCTATCTCCACTCTGTCCACTTTTGATTCACGCAGACATTTCTCCGTTTTCTCCGCTGGATTGGACGGCACCAACTTGAACTAACCCAGAGGGGGTTTTTCCTCTTGAACAGCCTTGACGCCCCATGACTTATTTCGACCTCAAACGGTACCTCCCTGCTCTCAGCGCAGTCAATGAAAGGCTATGCTGATTTCAATACTCATGTGGAAGACCCAGGACACGCCGGATGTCTCTGAGCGGGCCTGGTGTCGTCTCGGGAAGTCCGCTGCCTCCGCGACCCGGTCTCGGATAAAGCAGAAGAAAATGGATGGATCATTTTGTAATCAGGGCAGATTCACTCGGGGCTGGGATGATACACTTTTGTCACGATCCGATACGCATCACGACACTCGGGGCCGATCCGATACGTATTGCGATACAGTAAGTAATTATGATAAGTAATTATGAAGTAATATGTTCATGCTCATGTGTCCAAAGTTTAAAAAAGTGCATTCAAAGAGCTGTGTAACTGTTAGTGGGAACAAAGGTATATGTGATGCAAACTAGGGCAGGGCGATATGGCCTAAAATCTATATCACGATATTAAAAAAATATATATATATCACGATAACGATATGCGATACGATATGGCCCACCCCCAATGCAAACACAAGTATTGAAAGTCTTGCGATACGATACAACATTGTGTCCCAGCCCGAGTGCCCAGTAGTTTCTAATGGCAACGCTGGGCCCCTGGTCTTCAAACCGATGTCAAAAATATCATCCACTTTGAGTTTCTTCAGTAAAGTGTGAATAAAAAAATAAAAATAACAGAGTGATCCGTCCACTGTCGTCTGAAATCCCTGTGACATGAACGGCCCCTGGTCCACTGAAGTCCACTGAAGTCTCGGCAGGTCAGAGACGAAAGGACACAGGTTATTCAGGCACAGTTTAGCAGATGACTTTTACTTTTAACAGAACCTCCACAAAAATGTGCTCCTTCCAGCAAAACAGTTTAAGTCCACTGTCTACGGCCGGCACATTTTTTTAGGGTTTATTTGTGGTAAAAAAAATTGAACTTCCACATACTCCGACCTCCTCACACATGTCGACCGCGAATTCCACGGTTTCGTTTTGGACATTCGGGGCGTAGACCGGCATCTGTCCGAATATCGACGCCCCGCCAAAGGAAAACGTCCCATTCAATAAGTCCACGGGTATAAGGTGAGAGACAGAGGGTCCCGCTCCCTGCCCCAGTCTGGACACAGTGTAACCCTAGTCCCCCGCCCCGGCCACACAGACGGGGGCAGATGGGGACGGCCGCGGTGGCCATTTTTGGAGGGAGAATGTCGGCCCAGTGTTTTAGCACAAAGCGCATTGATTTTTGCTTGTTTGGACAGAGAGGGGGGGGGGATCTGGTTTCGCGGCGCTACGGTCCCGGATCACGGTCAGGTCTATCCCGGCCTGGAGCGCTGGCAGAGAACGGGACACGAGGTGCACAGATTTCACCTCAGACTCTACAGGTTCGTCATCTGGCGTTCGGTTGAAGTGACATATGTCGAGTTACGGAGACTTCGCCACTGGGTCAATGCGCTCACCATGTTACTAGTTATAATGTAGTTATATCATGTAGTGTCATGATGTAAGGACTATTCTTCCCTGCAAAGCTGTGATTTTTCTTCCCTTTTTCTTTTAAAGTTGACCGTAGAACAGGTATGGGCAAACTTTATGACGTTGGGGCCACATTTGGTTGTTGAACTTTCCAGGGGAGCCGCTCACGATTAAAACAAGTGCGATTCTCAGATAGACTGTCATTGGCTTAAAGGAGCTCGCAGTTGCCCCCTCAGGCCAAACGCGTAACTGCAGCCTCGATGATGAGCTCGTGCATGAGGCGCTCAGGCTTTACGAGCGCCAGAAATAACCGTCCCGTCCTGGTCGATTTACAGATTTGCAGGCGTGACTTCCACTGAGGCAGGAAACGTTACTGTTTTGTATTTAGACCAAATCAGTTTCAGTGAATATTTTCCAAGATGCGATACTTGAGCAAATGCAACAAAGTGAATCGAGTGAAGAAGCCAAATAATACAGATAAACAAATGAATGACGAAAAGAAGAAAAATACTTGTATACTTTGTGTGCATATAGGCCTAATTGAAATAATAAAATATTTCCACTGGTAGAAATGCTACTAGGAAAAACCTCAATCGTCTCTTCAATCTCTTGGGCCCAAAGTTAGCGTAGCTAACTCGTAAACTATATTGTAAACGGCACATGTCCACTTTTTGTACTCGTTTCACTACTTATAAATCCGTGAACAGTCATGCTTATTTTGCGGCCAAGAAAAGCTAACATTAGCAGCATTATTTTTGCCATTGTGAAAACAGCACCATTACCACCGCTACTACTCAAATGTTTTGTAGGTACAGCACAATTACTGTTATTACTGACACTACTAGTCTGCTACTAATACTACACAACTTCTCTGTAGGTATGAAACTATTAAATCAACTATTGTGGTAACTTCCAAATATGATTATTTTATGGCTTGTTTCAGGGAAGTTTGTACAACATGCACGCGATCACGATGAAAAGGCCAGGGCTCATTCTACTCACCAGGGCATTGCTGGAGCTGGTATGAGGAAGACATTTTCTAATTTGGATTACATTTATTAGTGGTTAAACTTACGTATAGTCCCTTTAACACATGCAAAAGGCAATAGTTCTGTCAATACAAATGTAGGTGTTGTTCACCTTTTTAGCTAATGCGTTTGAGGCCTGGCCTGGTTGATGGAAAGTCTACACGGGCCGCATCTGAGTTAGCCCTCCTTTTCTGTAGAACATCTTTAAAATCTAAATGTATCGGAGCCATGACAGTGCTTCAATATTTCCAAATGTATTCTCTGAAATACACTCCTTCCTCTGCAGTTTCGTAAGTTGCTCCAATTTGCTTTTGAATATCAAGGAAAGGAAGGAAGGAAAGGACTTTATTCACCTTATTCCGGAAGTTCGCGTGGGTGCCTCCATGAACCGTGGCCGCCCCCCCTCTCCTCTTGGTTCACACAAGACTGGAGAAGTCCACATAAAACCAGTTACTGCACGAATACAAAGCCCATGTAAGGCCGCACAGACAGACAGCGCAGCGTTGACTTGGTGGTGCAAATGAACACCGGAAGTGTCAATGCAAAGGAGGTGCCGATCCGTGGGAAAAAAGAGGCACCCTAATGTACATGTTTTTAGTGGTAGGGGAGACTTGCGGGCTATTTCTGGGAAAGTGACCCTGCGAAATGTGCCTATAAACTCATCCCTGTGAAGAATCGGGACAGACACAAATATGATAGAAAAGTTAGTGATGAGTTTTCATTTAGCGGCTCCTTCTTTTATTGTTTGTGTAAAAGTGCTGAATTAGAACCTTCACCAGGTCTAAACGTGGTCTTAAACGGGCCACCCCGACCCAAATCTGGACCGGGACAGACATACATCAGATCTAAATACTAATATAAACCAGGCCTGGAGGATTTGGAAACTCTGACCGCGCGGTTGTGCCTTAAAGGGACACATGGCGGCGGGTCATGAGTCCGGTGCTGACACGACCCGCTCTCTGGAGGAAACTCCGATGGCGTTTCCCCCTTCCACTTCCTGACCCCGTTTCCTGCCCCCCCAAAGGATCATGGGAAGGGACGGTTTCCACTCGCGGCGGAGGCACAATGACAGTCGTTTGAAAAAAAAAAAAAAAAAAGTCAGCTTCGCAAAAATGGACTCTGATTACAGCAGCATTAGGAGTGTGGAATGAGGAAACGTATTTAAGCAAACCAGGCTAACCTTGGGACTAAACAAACCAGTAAAGAAACAAACTTCAGGAGGTTTTAAAGAGACAAGAGCGATTAGCTTCAGTACCACAAAGAGAAACCGCTGAGGATGAGTGCAAATCAATGGACTGGGGTTTTGTTGAGTGATCAGCACTTCCTGGACGGGTTTTGGGGAAACTCGGCGCAAGAGGATAAATATCTGAACGACCAAGATCGTTATTGTTGGGGGTAACGTATTACAAAAGTAAAGAGTTACAAAAATGTATGACTTTTTTCAGTAACTAAGGAATATAATTAAAGAATAATAGGTTCAAAATATATTCTTCATCCTACTCCTGTTCTTCTTTTCATGGAATGTATTATTGTTGTGTTTGTTGGATTGTTGTACTAATTTTATGTTGCATTACCATGAAAAAAGAATAAATAAAATGAAATGAAATAAAAAAATATATTAGTCATTACAATTCAAGTAACTCGAGTTACAAGTGCATTTAAATGTATGAACGGGAAAAAAGCCAAACTCCCCCCAAATAACGGACACTGGTGTATAAGATGTGCAGTTGTGTGTAGCGAACGTCGTCAAAACAAAACAGAGAGAATGAAGGACATCTTTGACTGCAGTTTTGTTTGGTGGCATTATTACTATTTTCGGTTTATATTTTGCTAAAAGTAACTCAAAAGTAACTCAAAGTAGTGTAACCCAGCTATATGTTTGAAACAGTAATGTGTAATACATATTACGTTTTTATATAGCTGTAATCACTAATATGGAATATATTACAGTTTTAAAGTAACTTGCCCAACACTGGTTATTATTACTCCTATTATTATTGATAAATTCACCAAACCCCAATTCACAGGGCTGCTGCCAGGGAGGAGTGGTAGCTCATTGAAAACACATTCTCAAAACTACACCAATAATATTTGTAGAATTAAATTAATTGAGTTTCAATGTAACAGTTTGATAGTTGGTGCCCCATCCCCCCCCCCCAGAACCTCAGTTTCTCTGCTCCGCCCCTGCAGCCGCTGCGAACTTCAGCTCAGGCTCCAGAGAACACTATACGACACTATAGTCAGGACATCTGAACTTATGTTTGCAGTGAATGTACTATTATCACATTGCCACATTTCCATAACTCGTCTTTCTCATCGTTCTCAGTCAATACGGGCCGATTTATTTTGTCCGCGGTGCAAATACTGGACAATGCTGGTGGTGCCCCTCGGAGACTTGATGCCCGATGCGCAGCGCCTTCCCCCCCAAAATCACAGCCAAACTCACCATCCATTATGTTTGTACGTCCGCGCGTTCCTGTCTGACTTCACAAACCCCGGCCCGCCGTGTTTGCTTTGAAACATCGCACTGATTGTAAAAGCGTCGACATGTCCAAATCCGCTCTGGCCCCGATGCCCACCCAGCGCGGCCGCAGCCCCGTTCATGGGAACGACATGAGCGATGGCAGCGCGCGGCTCACCACTAACAACGCTGTGGTCAGCTCGACAGACCCGTAATTGCACTTTGGCTACGATTTTCCGCCCTCAAAGCCTCTGCCTTCAACCTGCAGCTAAACCATGGGCAGATGACCACAGCCGCCCCACACAGGAATATGAAACAGAGCAACTGAGCCGGGGCTAAACAAGAAGAGAAAACTAAACCCAGCATAAACCAGAACTAACTGTGACCAAAGTACTGAAGCAGCTTTAAAGGGATAGTTCAGGATGTTTGACATTGGGCCTCATCTCCTAGTTATCCAGAGGGTTGTTGATGTCTGGAGATATTTTTTTTCTTAAATTCATGCAGTTCTTATATTTGAAGAGCTTAGTGGCGCTAGGCTAGTGCTAGGCTAACACATTCCTATGGTATCAGTTAGCCTGCATTAAAAACAGCCTCGACCGCTCCACAGTGCACCTGAGGCAAATCTCTTATAACGCCAGACTAACGATATAAATGTATGTGTCGATAGATTAATTTGAACCATTTTGCATTTAAAATAACTTATATTTGAGCAGCATCAGCTTCCTGGCTGTAAGCTAACGCAGCGGAGGAGTGATCTGCGAGAAAATAGACCCTCAAAATGCAGTAATTCATGTGATACAAGGTCAGTTATATTAAAAAAATTATTCTATTAACACAGACATTCATATGGGTAGTCTGGCGTTTTTAATGCAGGGTAGCTGATACCATAGAAATGTGTTAGCCTAGCATTAGCCTAGCGCCACTAAGCTCTTCAAATATAAGAACTGCATGAATTTGAGAAAACAATATCTCCAGACGTCAACACCACTCTGGATAACTAGGAAATGAGAAAATGACGTCAAAAATCCTGAAATATTTCTTTAAATATATATATATATTTTTTTTTTTACAATGACATAGCTCAACAATTTTTACTGTGAAAGTTCATTCGAAAATGTGAATTATGGTACAAAACACATTCATCTACAGTTTTGTTAAACCTCTTAGCGATGATCACGAGGATGAAAACACAACATAAAGTGACAAAAAAGTTACAAAAATGTGACAAAACACAACAAAAAAAGCAATGAAAAACCAGCAAAAACGCGACAAAAAACGTGCTGGAAAAGCACCTAAAAAGTGACCCAAATTTGGCAAAAAAAAGCAACAAAAAAACAGCTATGAAAAAACAACTAAAATATACAGAAACATGACAAACAAGAGATAAAAAAGAGTCAAAAACAATGAAAAAATGTGACAAAAACTATTAAAAAATGTGACAAAACCGATTATAAAATGTGACAAAAACAATTAAAAAATGTGACAAAAACTATTAAAAAATTGGACAAAAAAAATAAAAAAATGTGACAAAAAAGCGGCGACAGCGTGACAAAAAAACAAAACACTTTTTTAAGTCTTTCAAATGAGGCCTTACACTGTTGCTCTCCAGTCGAGAAGCTTTTCAGATTTGGGTAAAGCCGAACAGGAGAAAATGTGCTTGGTTAAGACGGAGGGTAAGAGGTTAAGGCAAACATGAAAACATGAATATGAAGAAGCGAAGTCCGACTGCAATGGGAAGAACTACGCCCTCCGCTGGCCGCTCCCCCGCACTACACTCACATGCCGCTGTGTGTGACGTGCACTGTGAAGGAGCAGCTTAGCTCATAACAATGACCAAAACACCACGAAAAGCAACAGATAAATAACTCCCAACAGGTAGGGACGTCATTGAGTGGATGAAGGGAGGTAGATGATGAATATATTTTACTTTTATTCCGCTTCATTTTAGAGCAGGTTTGTTCAATTCCACTGCATTTCTAACTCAGATCATTTTCAGTTTTGGCTTAAAAGTCTTTATTTTCTGCAGTAATGCTCTTCGTCACTGCTGCAGTAAAGGTTGTTCCGATCAGAAACGTCTTGATGATGAAGCCTTAACTATAACTTTCTTCACTCTGCTGCAAAAAAAAAATAAAAACTGGGACAGAAGACCAAACAAAGGGCTGAACTAGTCCATAGACAAAGTGAACAAACATAAAGCACATCGTTTGCCTTTTTTTTTCCCAGCCTGACAGTTTTCAGTTACACGTGCGGTTGTTTCAGACAGGAACATCTGACTTTATCCCCAGGAGATGGTTTTATTTCACAGAGGCAGGAAACAGGTGTGTCCTCCTCCATGATGGGAGAGTAACTGCAGTTGAGACGTCTTCTGAGAAACGTCGGAGGCAGCAACACGCTGGCTTCGCTTCTAACAGCGGACCTTCAAAATAAAAGCTTGTTTTCATGTTTTTTTGTTGTTGTTCTTTGTTTGTTTTTTTTTTACGTGGGACAACCTTTACTACCAAACCGTTATTGAAACGTGTGAGCGAGTTCAGGGAGCGGAGCGTGAAGTATATTGAGCCATAACCGTGAACTATAATGAGGCTCACGGGCGTTGGTTTAAAGACTTTAAGTCTCAAGTGACATTTCTTGCAAACATTTAAGTTGTCAATATCTTGAAAGCGACGGAACCGTCAGGGCGGCGGCTCCGTAGGCAGGAGCGGACCATCGCGGACACCCTCACTTTTTAAATCATTTGAATCCGTTTTGTAATCACAGGGGAAAGTTTCAAAACGGTGTTGATGTTAAATATAGTGGGTACAATTCCGTCTGTCAAATTAGCGACCGATTAGTTCTGTTGTTCACCATCAGATCACTCGTAAAAAATACAATTAAAGTACATGTTGATGGCATAGCCTAAGCGTGTATGTGGATCTCTCTGCTCACAATTAAGAAAAAAATATTTCGTCTACTGTCCACCTCCTTATTGACAAAAAAAATAGATGGATTCTATGTTTTTTGTGAATATCGGCGACATGAGGCCACAGGTTCAGACCCTGGACTTTGTCCAACAGTCGCCTTCAAGGGTCAGACATGTTTTTCTCACATAGTTATTCCAACTATATGAACAAGGACTGGTCGTCACTTTTGAAGCATCTCTTCGTGTGAATGGCAGTTTCGTTTCTGTCTCCGTGCGCAGCCCTGGTTGTAAAATCAGACTTTAAGCTCATATTGTAACAGGCTCCATGACAAAAAACGCTTAAAAACATCAACTTTCCAGCGGTCAAAACGGTCCAAATCAGAGCTTTCCTCGTTGCTTTACGCCAACTATCAATATTGTTTGGTAGCCAAAAGACATGCCATTACCCACAATGCAACGGGCGAGCCGAGATGGGCATTGGGCTTATTGTATATTGAGCAGTATCGGAACTTCAAAGTCTTTTATAGTCGGTGATAAAAGGTTGACAAATAAGGCGGTCAGTGGTGGAATGGAAAGTCCTTTGTGCCTTTGCTGCACTGGAACCTCCTCTGTCCCGTTTAAAGCTGTGACGTCGTCCCGCTGAAGACCGGACTCCGCGGTTTTTTAATGAAAATATCAGGAGATCTTAGTCAAAAGTTTGGATTTTATTTATTTACTTTTTATGTATTGGCGTTCCTTTTATTTCAAGACCATTTATATTGTAGAGTCTCACTTCAGGTGTTTATTTCAGGTGTGGAATTATGTTTTGAACAAAAAGAGTTTACGTCAATTCTTCACATTCTTGCCTTGAGTACCGCATTTTCTCACCGAGGCTCATTGAGAAAAGAATAAGAATCACGGCGGTCGAAGATCAGCTGTTTGGAAGGTTTTCACGGCTCTCACCAGAAAACCTTCAGAACAATGGATCCTGGAGCGTTGTAGAGACCGCTGTGATGGAAAGTGAAGGCGCCACGCGGACCACTCGTACAGCCAACTGTGTCACTACAAGGTCAAATCCGCACAAATATCACGTTTTTTTTTCAATCGACACTTACGAGTTTGAATATTATGTCCGTGCAATGATTCCAAGTTAAATGGAGTTACAAAGTGAAAGACATGCGTTTTCATTCATTTTTTGTCATGTTTTTTGCCACATTTTTATTTATTTTTTGCCGCATTTTTTATGTGTTTTCATTCATTTTTTGTCATGTTTTTTGCCACATTTTTATTATTTTTTTGCCACATTTTTTATGTTTTCATTCATTTTTTGTCATGTTTTTTGACACATTTTTATTTCTTTTTTGCCACATTTTATGTGTTTTCATGAAGTTTTTGTCATGTTTTTTGACACATTTTTATTTATTTTTTGCCGCATTTTTTATGTGTTTTCATTCATTTTTTGTCATGTTTTTTGCCACATTTTTATTATTTTTTTGCCACATTTTTTATGTTTTCATTCATTTTTTGTCATGTTTTTTGACACATTTTTATTTCTTTTTTGCCACATTTTATGTGTTTTCATTCATTTTTTGTCATGTTTTTTGACACATTTTTATTTATTTTTTGCCGCATTTTTTATGTGTTTTCATTCATTTTTTGTCACTTTTTTGCCAACTTTTTGTCACGTTTTCATTGCTTTTTTGTTGCGTTGTGGCCGTTTTGTGTGTGTGTGTGTGTGTGTGTGTGTGTGTGTGTGTGTGTGTGGTGTGTGTGTGTGTGTGTGTGTGTGTGTGTGTGTGTGTGTGTAATGTAACTGTGATCCGGCCACTAAAATGCGACCAAAGCATGTCACATACGCAACCAAAAAAAACGGGATAAAAACACAACCAACGACGCCAGCCCAAACAAGGAACCGCTTCCTTCCACGAGTTGTGTGGGACTTAGCTTTCAAATGAGGCGTTACACTGGCCTAAAGGCTTAAAGCTTTTAGATTTGGGTAAAGCCCGAACTGGCGAAGAGGCACTCAGTCCCTTTAAAGCTCGCAGATAACATCCAGGCCGGAGGAAGAAAAAAAAAAAAAAAAACCTGCACATTATGTACAGAAACCTGTGACGTGACCCAGATCACAACTCGCTCTGAACGGAGAGAGAGGAGAGAGAGAGGAGAGAGAGAGGGGAGAGAGAGAGAGAGAGAGAGAGAGAGAGAGAGAGAGAGGGGTGTTTTTAGTTTTTTAGTGTCCACCCCCCTTGTGAGCTCCGGGAGGAAAAGGGAACGCTCATCCTCCTCCCTCCCTCCCCCCTAGGCCCCTCTATCCCCGGGGCACAGCTCAGCAAGAAACGGCCCCCCATAAATCTAACCCCAC